>CM037593.1:90034838-91351088 GCA_021018995.1 Chloranthus sessilifolius
TATTGGTGTCAAGTATTATGTTTTGCTTTGCTTGATAGGTTACTGATACTGTGTGTTGTTCCAGCGTCAGGTCGCCAATGACCTTCAGACGAGGGAGGCGACTGCTGCTTCTCTACGCCCCGAGAGTCAGGTATAGTTTCTTTGGTTTGGTGTATTTCAATTTAGGTTATTTCACTTATTTTGTTCTGACATATCTTGTGTTGGTTTGTTTGGCTTTTGTGCAGGTCGTACCGGACTCTGCTCCTGAGGCTCCCCCTCAGGGGTCTGTTCCTGCTCCTTCTCAGGTGTGTTCTAGTTAATGTGTTTATTATCTATTCACAATTGCTCATTAGGGGTTTGGTTATCTAATGCGTTTATTGTTCCACGTTGCAGTCGTTCACATCTGCTGTCCCTTCGGCGCCACCGACTGACCTGATGACTACCGCGACTGTCGAGTGTCTCCTTGGGGAGAGGGTGGATTTGGTATACTTCTTTCTCTTCAACTTTCCCTTCCTTTGTGAGTGTATTGGTTTCCTGACTTGGTGTGGATGTGCAGGTTCGACAGCTCAAGGAGTCACGTCTAGAGGTAGCACGAGCACGTGCTACACCGGGGGCGAGGCGGACCCTGGGGCACGACATGTGAGGACCTCGCTAGTAGATCTCGATCACAGTGGGACTGCACTAGGCGCTAGAGGTAGCTGCGTTGGGATTGCAAGGTAGATGCAGGCGACAATAGATAAGCTATAGTACCATCTAGTGAGGAGTGAGCGGGGAGTGCGTGGGATGGTTGGTCAACTTGTCAAGTCAGAGTGGAGGGCTACGGGTTCCTCGGAGGGGCAGCCTCATCTCACGACATGTGACCTTGTCAGAGATTATGACCGTGAGGATTCTGTCATTCAGGAGTTTCTTCCTGGGTATCCTCCTCGTTCTCAGTCGAGGCAGTCCACTAGTCAGGCGAGTGAGGGGGGTTCAGTCGTGGGGCCTCCTTGCTTTCGGGAGTGTCCACAGACTTCGAGTGCTGAGCTCGCGCTTTTGGAGGACTAGACTCCTGATCTCCGAGCCGACGACACTGGGGATAGTGGAAAGCAACCATCCCAGAGGCAGCGTAGGGAGTAGGGGCGTGTGTATATTTTTTGTGTTCATTGTCTGTATATATACAGGGGGTATGCCCCCGGTGATGGGTGTAAAAGGAAATTTTTTGATATATATATATATATAATTGGTTCAGATGTACCTGATTCAGCTGTTCCTTTTGTGTTACCTCTCATGCTTTATCTGTTTGTCCTTGGCGCCGTCAGTGGTTATTAAGACTTGGAGGCTTCCCAAGCTGGGATAGTAACGGTTGAAGGTTGTTTTTATATCTACACATGAAGAGTAAGATTATTAGTAACTTTATTTTTCCCCTTGCTGATTGTCAAGGGGGGAGATATCTAAAATCGGGGCCTGGTAGCGAAAGGTATGAATTTTGCCTCTTTTTTCCTTCTTTTTTTTTTTTTTCTTTCTTCTTTTTTTTTTTTTTTTTTTTAAACTATTACAAAGGGAAAGGGAAATAATGCAACAGGAAAAGCAAATAACTGAAAATAAATAATAAAAAAAATGCCCCAGTGTAGGAGCGTAGCATAACTGGCAGCGTAGTATCTTTGGTGGCATCCCTTGGGGGATAACTTCGTTATTCTGCATCTTCTTTGCGGGCAAGCAGGAGCGTTTAATGTGATTCTAAAAAAAATGCCCCAGTGTCGAGGCGTAATGGAGCCTTTCTAAATTTTCAATAAGTACTTTGGGTCTACAGGGAGTCATGCGCGTTTAGTGAGTTAGTTTTGAGGAAACACCTGTTGATAGTGTGATCGAACCAGGGGAGTTGTTTTGGTTACATCAGTTGTATATCGGGGGTCTACCCTTGGGAGTGATCATCCTATCTCATGGTCATTATTCTGGAGTAGTGCGGTAGGTATAGTAGGTGATTGCAATAGTCGTCATTCATTGGTTTTCGGTTTCATTCCTAGATATATCTGAGAGGCTTCCAATTTAGTGTCCGAAAATAAAAGGTGGAAGAGGGGAAAGGCTCAGTGATGTGGGGGAATAGTTTGTATCTGATACTTTCTAAAAGAGATGAGGAACAGTCTTTTTCTCAGGGTGGGTATAGGGTGCCATGAACGAGCTCTTCGTCATGTTTCGGTACCATCAAAATCTCACATTCTGTGGTTAGCAGGAGTTTATCCTCCTCCCGCCACCTTATGACGGCATCTAGTAGTATCGGGACATCAAGGATGCCCTTGCAGTTTGTTTATACATTTCTAGCAGAGTTACCAGAGATGTCCTTACGGCTTGCTTATGCTTCCTTGAGCTCATTGACTGGTTCATTCGTCATATTGCTCTCGCTCGATTTTTTTTGCACATGTATATTTTTTCTTCTTTTTTTCTCTTTTTTTTCTTCTCTCTTTTTTTTCGAAAGCAACCTGTTAACACAAGAATTACGAGTTTTGATTGAACCTAGCATCTTCATTTTTTCATGCTCCAGCGTCTCCTCTAATGGTGGGGGAAGGGAAATGAGAATCAGATGTTACTTATGCTTTTGAAAGAGGTCAAGTATTTTACTAGTCCTTTGATAACGTTGCCCGAATAAGAAGGTGGGCAATAAATGGAAAGTCTTAAGAATATTTCAGGGATTGAAGACGTACAACCGACGAATGGGTCATGACAACTACGAGGGTGATATATATAAGTATTTGGCTATGGGATGTGATGATCACGGGGTTAAGGGTAGTATTTTCTAAGGTACATGGCGTTCCAAGGGCTAGGGAGTTCTTCCCCATCCTGGTTCACCAACTTGTATGCAGTCCCTGGATATACGACTGCTATAAGATATGGGCCCTCCCAGTTCGATTTCAGTTTTCCTTTTGGATGGGCATGTTTAGAAGGCATGGTTTTCTTCAAGACTAATTCTTCGACGTCAAAAGTTCGTTCGAGGACTTTCTTATCATAAGCCCTGGCCACTCTCTTTTGATATACCTAAGCGTGGTCAGCTGCCCTTAGACGCGTCTCATCAAGTTCCTCTAGCTCGACGAGTAAAGCAATTCTCCTTTCGTCTAAGGATAGCTAATCATCTCGTTGAATACGTAAGGATAGTATCTGTATCTCATAGGGTAGGACTGCTTCCATCCCATAGATAAGGAGATAAGGAGTTTGATCAATGGCCGTGCGAATAGATGTCCTGTAGGCCCAGAGCATTTCAGGTAATGGTTCAGGCCAGCCGGCTCCATTGCCCATCTCCACTGTTCATTTTAGAATCTGGATTAGAGTTTTATTTGTAGCTCCTGCTTGTCCGTTGCCTTGAGGGTTGAACGGTGATAAGTGATGTAGATCGATGCCAAACTTCATACACAATTTCTTCATCTTTTTTACAATGAATTGCGGTCCATTGTCTGTGATAAATATCCTAGGTACTCCAAACCGAGTGAGGATGTTCCGAATGATAAACTTCACAAGCGTTGAAGAGGTGATTCTAACATATGATTTAGCTTTTGTCCATTTGGTGTAGTACTCAGTCGCAGTGAGGATAAATGTGTGCTTGTGCTGTTCCCAATTGTGTCTATGAAAGGGCCAATAATGTCGAAGGCCCACATTTAGAACGGTCATGGTGAGGTTATAGGGTTTAATGCAACTGATGGAGCTTTGATGAGTGTGGCGTGTTCTTGGCATTATTTACAGCATTGGACTTAAAGGTGGCAATCTCTTATCATGGTTGGTCAGAAGTAGCCTTGTCTTACAATTTGATCTGCGAGTCTCTCTCTTCCAGCGTGGGCGCCGCAGGCGCTGGTGTGTGCTTCTCTGATGATGTATTGTCCTTCGGCTGTCGTAACACATCGTAATAGTACTCCTTTAGTGAAGGCTTCTTTTTATAGTATCTCGCCTAAGATACAAACTCTGACGCATCGATTCCTTATAGTCTTCCGATCAATCTTCGTGGCATACGGAAGGACATGTTGATGCTTCAGGAAGTTTCATATGTCAAAGTACCATGGTTGTCCATCGTCGGAGGGTGATTTCTCGAATCTAAAGTTTACAATGTTGGCTTTTGATTTGGCAGGGTTTCTTGGCATGATTGCTTCGTTTTGCCCTTGCGTCCCGGGGAGGACTAGTAGCTCCTGCTTAACTGTCCATGCTAACTCATGTGCAGGTACTGTCAGCTTTTTGATTAAAAAAAAGATTTTGTGCTTTGTCCGATTGTTAAATTTTTATGGTCTTTCTGATTTTCTATTTTTTTAATTTTTGATAATAAGTATGGTGCATGATCGGTTGCCTGAAAAGGAACCGACAGAGTTATTTCCTCTAGTTGAGGGGGTGAGACGGCTGCTGGAGCCGTTCATGTAATTTTTCTGGTAATGCAGACTCGTTCTGAGTTTGGCATTTTTTTTTGTAGTCCTCATCGGACGCAATCCTCTGGATGAGAGATGCTGACAGTGGTGCTGCTGATGTCCCTACTTCTTCTATCACGTTGACTACTTTGTCTTCGAAAAGGCTTTGGAGATCATAGTAGGCTAGGCTTTCGTCCTCTGAGCTAGAATGAAGTTGGGCTTCTAGTCGGAGCTCGTCTTCTTGATGATCCTCGGGGCCGGTGAGTTCTCTTCCCTGAACTTCGTAGTATGCTAGGATGAGTGCGCATGCGCGACAGAGAGGCTAGTATGGGTAAGAAATGCAGGGAGATCCCCAAGGGCATTCCCATCCTTCAGGCCTAGTGTCGAGCTCATCTTCTTGGTTTGATAGTGCAAGGAGACCTTGGTTGATCTATTCTGGTAATTTGAGCATGGGGAGATCTATCCAATAGTCTTCATCATCGCTTAGTGGCGATTGCCATTCTTCCTTAAGAGAATTCCAAAATATTTGAAGTTGCGACGCGTTCGAGGACTGGGGAGTATCTAGTTCGAGTTCCTCTTCAAATTCTATGAGGGTGACGTGAGTTTCTTCTTTTGTGGTTGTCCGATGAATTTCTTACAGGATCCCCCTTTCACACCGTATTAGGACAGATGCGCACAAGTTATAATACGGTGTCTCTGGGTAAGGACAATGGCATGGACACTGTCAATGATGGAGTATGGGTTGGTAGTCGAATTCATCATCAAATCCTGATTCTTTGCCCCGAGGATGATTAGTTTCCTCAAGCAATTTCAAGCGTTCTGCCCTCAGGAGATCTCCTAATTCGATGTCAGTAAGGTTCCTCCAGCGGTCTTCTTCTTCGCTCGACATCGAGAGCCAATCTTCTTCTACAAATTCATGAGGCTAGAGTAATTGGTGAGACTGAGGGGTGGTCGATTCCAGTCCTCTCATCCTCTAATGTTGCAATATGGAAGTCCTCCTCGTTAGCCGAGCCCTAGTCTTCTATGTGTGGCCTAAGCTTTGAAGACTCATCCATTTTCTCTTTCGTAAATTTCTCAATATCGAACAAGGGTCTGACTCCTTCGAGTGGTTTGTCGATATCATCATTCTAGTTTGTCAAATCTGTGAATGCCCTAGCCATTTGCTCAATCTCAGCTTCCTGTGATTTAGCAAGGGATGCTTCCTTCCATCTCAATATGTCAGCTTTTTCGGTAGTCCCATAGACGAACTGGTCATACAGAGACCATTTTAGAGAGGTAGGCCGTATGTCAGTTTGTTGGTTGTTTGACTCGTAGCCCAATCCTATGTGCTTACGAATTTTCTTTGGAACAATAGGCCCTACATGACCTTGCTTGTTCTTGTGGAGTCTGGTGATGGATGTATCCTAGCTGGTATATGAGGTCCCACCCCTTTATCGTTGTAGGATTGATGTTGTAGAGTTTGGCGAGGTCGGGGCTGGCCTCTCTTCTTGTTAATTTTGGTTGATGTATTGGAGGAGGGCTAGGAGGGCAGACTTTTATGACAGTTGCCTCTTTGAGGACTCGCATTTTTTGGATGTGACCGGTGTTCAACACGGAGTCATGGGCTGTAGGGATACTTGCCATGTAATCAGTGTCTATCTCTTGGAGAGGTGCGTCGGTGTATATGTGGACAATGGAGTCTTTATACGGAAACTTGATGCATTGATGGTATGTTGATGCCACAACCTTCATGGATTCTAATCATTTCCGGCCTAGGATGAGATTATAAGTGCTAGAGGAGTCTGACACATGGAAGGTGACATCCTTTGTTACGGGTCCGACGCGGACCTAAAGCTTGATAGTCCCCCTGATGAAATGATGTGAGCCATCGTAGGCTATGAGGGATAGGGCCTAAGGCCTAATGTATTACTCGGTGTACTCGAGCGTCTTTAGCATTGTGATTAGAAAAATATTGAGTCCTGCTCCAGTATCGACTAGTGCATGGGGTACAAAGAACCCTCTGATTATAACTGTTCAGTATATAGGAGCTGAACTTCCTCGGAGCGACTCTTTAGGCATGTCTGCATTGGTGATGGTAAGTGCCAGGGGTTGTGCCATGACTGGGGCGATTTAATGCAGTTCGTCCAAGGTAGTATCTTCATCTACTTGCGTGTCTTCTAATGTCCTTATTAATAGTTGATGGTGATCGGGCGACTTCTTGATGAGTTTTAGAATTGATATCTGGGCTGAGATCTTCTGGAGATGTCGTAGGAGATCATACTCCTGTCCCGCCTCAAGTGTAGCTTCTTTACCTAGCCAGTGGACCTTGTGTACGGGTGGTTGGGAAGGCTGAGATGTGGGAATTGGTGGAGGAATGATGTGAGGTGGGGGAGGTAAGTTAGTCTCTTTCCCTCTTACGTTTCTTTCTGGTGGTTGTGCATTTGTAGGTTCTTTATCCTGAAGAAATGGTGGTGAGGGATAGTTAGTCCCCGATTTAAAGTTTGGGTAGGTTGGTTGTTGACTGGACCAGGCCACACTTGGCGTCGATGTATTAATGTTAGGCGCGAAAGGGGTGAAATTCGAAGAAGGAATGCGTACTTGTGCCAGGCTGCTCCACGGTGGGAGGTACTGAGTGTAATCCTCCTCTTCCAAGAAGGCGGAGATCAATGTTTCTTCTTTAGTCGATTCTTCCTTTGGATGTTTTATCTCTGCCGCCGATGAGCGTTCTTCAATTGTCTTCTCGCGTAACCGACTGGCAGGGTTCTCGGTGACACTGTCTACCCATGCTGTGATATGTTCTGCAGTTTTAAGGACATGGTCTTCATATTCTGACTCAGAGTTAGATACAGGGAGTGGTAGTGGTGGCTCGGGATTCGACGGGGTCGGAGGTTCTGGCGGGCGATTATGAAGAAACGGTCTTCGGGCCCAGAAGGATTGGACTCGTACCTTAGTGAAGTTGGGATAGGGAGGTGGGTTCGGAGGGGTGACCCGTGTAATTAGGGTCAAGGGATGTAGGGGTTGGACAGCCCCTATGGGGTTAGCGAGAGTAATAGGAGATTGAAGGCAAGTGATCAAGGTGGAGAGTTGGAAAGAGGTCGACTAGGGAGGTCTACCGTAGTGACGTGGGCTGGTCCACCTTGGTTGTGATTTGACATGGGATTGTTAATAATTCCTAAGTTTTGTGGTGGCTGACCATTGTTGGGGTTAGAGTTCCTGAGCTCTTCTCAGTCGATTTGATTTCGATCATTCATGTCGTAGATCACGTCCCGGATGACCCAATAGTCTTCCAGATTGTGCCCGCATAGCGATGGAATGCATAATATTTGCTATAATATAGATTCGTTGGCCAAAGGCAAAGTCATTCCTGTGGGAATCTAACAAGGTTCTGCGTATTGAGGAGATGAAAAATGTTGGGAATGGTATCAGGCAAGGGAGGGTAGTGCTCCCATCTTGGGTGGTAGGGGCCCCTGGTTTGTTGGTTAAAGTTCTGTGGGGGAGGTACGTTGTTATAATTCTGGGTGTTGGCAGGCCGATTCTGTGTCGTATTCTAGTTTTGATGAGTGTTGGGATATTGGTTCCTCTTACGATATTACGCTTGACTTTGATTCTGACCTTGGTTTTGATTTGGATATTGCTGTTGATTTTGGCCCTGGTTCTGATTTGTGTATCGTTGCTGGCCTTGGTTCTGTCCGAAGTTCCTTGGTGGAAAGCTTCCATTTCCAGAGTTCTGTCCTAGATTGCTGACGGTATTAACCTGCTTGGTTCTCGATGCTTTCTTATTATTCTTTGACTTTGATTCGCCTAAATTTTCTGCTTTTGCCGTGACTATGGACAGGGCGAGGTCTCCGCCTTTTATGTGTCGTATCAAACGAGAGGCTTGGGAATGGAGTGCTGCAAAATCGGGGCAGTCACTTATAACGAGTGCTCTTTTTAAGGGCTCTCTAGTATTGTCAATGATGATGTTGACCGAGTCTTTCTCTTTCATTGAAGTGCCAGTCCTGATAGCAAGCTTCCTCCATCTAGCAACGAAATCAGCGAATTCTTCGTTAGGTTCCTACTTCGCAGCCATGAGATAGCTAAGGCTGACTATATCCTGGATCAGATGTTTGTATTGGTCAAGGAATTGACTGGCCAAATCATTGAACATATCTATCTTATGCAGTGGTAGTCCTGCGAACCAGTCCAGAGCTTCTCCTTCTAATGACCGTTGGAAATAATGGATGAGAAGTCCTTGATTGTGGCGTATGGGTCGGCAGTCATTACAGAAGAGGGCCAGGTGATGATTTGGATTCCTAGTACCATTGTACTTGTTGAATTTCGACGGTTTGAATCCTGCTGATAAGCTAAATTCGAGTTCTCGACAAAACTTGTCGAATCCAAATGAGAGGTCAGGGTGTTCCCTCTTAGCCATGTATTCGTCAAGCATCTTAGGAGATCTTCAACTCTTACAGTGGCGTCTCTTTGGACAGTTCGCAAGTGAGCTATGTTTTGTGAATTTTCGTTGAAGAGGGTGCGAGCGGCTGGTCTTAGGGTGACTGGTGGGCTGATGCCGTACTTGGCATGGGTGGTGACCTCTCTCTCTCTCGTCGTTCTCGTTCATCTGAGCCCTCTCGTCCCTAGACCGTCTCATATGCGGCGGCCAATCTTCGAAGCAGTTCTTCAGCATCATCGTCTCCTTTTTGTATTCTCCGAATGTTGAGCTCTACAATTTGTCAGGCGGTGAGGCTCTGCCCATTGCTACTCTCCCTCCGTTAGGATTCGGGGTTGGAAAAGAGGTTTTCTTAGTCGCCAGCCATGTTAATCTCAGGTTGTTGGTTTGAATCATGGGGTGACTCTTCCTTGTATATGAGATTTTTATGGTTTTCCTATAGCGGAGGTCTCCTAACCGTAATTTTCGTATTCCGGACATCTCGAGTCTTTGGCGGAGGTTCATATATTCTACGTTTATATATATATATATATTTATTATTATTGACTTTTTTGAAATATTTTTGCAACTGGTTAAAAAAAAGAAGCTACAACAAAATAAAACTAAGTGTCTAGGCAAGAGCGACTTTGACAATAAGGAGTCCCATCACGATCGCCAGTCTGTTGGTACCCACTTTTTATGGGTTCTTTTCTGTCCCTGAAAAGAGTGGCCCAATTCAGTCCCAAGTGGACTCTAGCGATGGGTGGTGGAGTGATTAATTAGAAAATAACGAGTGCTAAAATTAAATAGGTATATCCGTGACGAAAATATCTGGTTCGTTGCGATCGCTAGCTGCAGATATTTATCGACACTGCAACACGTCACTGATCACACTTGTGAGGAGCTGTGGGTTCCTTCTTTACTGAATCGTCGGCCGGCCAACGTCAGCAGCATTGGGTCGCTCGGGTGTCTAGATAATCTCTTCTCTTTTGTTGCTTCGGTTCTAATGAGTATAAGTCTCCTAGTTCTACTGGGGAGTCTGGTTGTGCTTAGGATTCCTGGTGTTATCCGAACTTTAGCTATTTTTTTGGTCTTTTGCTTTTAGTTTGACTAACTCTCCTAATTCTACTAGAAGTCTAATTATTTATGAGGTCTTACTCCTACCAGAATCTAATTGTTTTAAGTGTTCTAACTCTATTAGAAGTCTAATTAGTTAAGTCTCCTAATTCTATTAGGAATCTAATTAATTGAGTGTGTTAATCCTATTAGATGTCTAATTAGTTGAGTCTCCTAATTCTATTAGGAATCTAATTGATTTAAATATTTTAATCCTATTAGAAATCTAGTTAATTAAGTTTCCTAATACTACTAGGAGTGTAAATATGTTGATTCTATGGAAACTAGTTAGGAATACTAATTCTATTGGAACTCTAATTGATAAAAAAATCTACCAATTCTATTAAAACACTAATTAAAGTAAATATACTAATTGTATTAAAACTCTACTTAATCTACTAATTTGATTGAAAATCTAAAAAAAGGGGGGGGGGGTGTGTTTGGCCCGCTATGCTAAGGAGGATCAGTCCCATTCTCGGGTACCCTCCGTAAACTCCCTTGGGCAAATCGAGTGGCTAGGATTAAAGTAAACTGAATTTGAGTTGTAAGACGATGTCTTTGGATGGAAAAGTTAGTAATTTTTGGATTATAATTATGGGTTAAATTTTAGGACTAGGAATTGAAAGCTAAACTATAAATCGGGATTGTTAAGATCTAAAACTATGAGGAATCGATAAATTAAGGCTGAAATCTAAAAGTTAAGGACTGAAATCGGGACCGAAATCAGAAAAATCAGACAATGTGATTAAGGACTGGTTCTAGAAACTAAGAACTGAAACTAGAAATTAATAATAGGACTGGAAGTTTAGATTTCAGGGTGAAAATAAGGTTCAAAATTTAAACAATCGGATTAAAAGGTGTTACGGACTAAGGTTGAAAATTAAAACCAAAACCTAATATCTAAGGACTAAGAACTAAAGCTAGAACTAAAATTGAAGATTAGAAGGAAAACTATACCTAAGGCCAGGGCTGCAGAGGTGAATCTCGAAGTCCTAAGCTTGGGGGCGAAGAGCTCGAAACTCGAATCTCGAAATCGTTGTTGTTGTGTGTCCTCTTGGGTCAAGGTAAGGAGGTCTATTTAGAGGTATTTTACTAATTACGTGCCCTGTGGGGTGCGCTTAACTAGTCGGTCAACTTCAATTACGCACCTTATCCTGAGTGCTTAATTGAGTTGAGCACCATGTATCAGGCGGTTAACCACTTTGAGTCAGCAACCGTCTCAATAAGTGACCGACTGACTAGCTCAGCCGGGGTGTCCCAGTCCTAGTATGATTAGACTAATTGCGCACCTAGTGTGGTGTGCGCAATCGATTAAACGCTATGTTAGCTGCAATTAATCGTGGAGTTTTGGGCGGTCTAGGGAGTTAGAGACCAGGTATGAAACAAACCAATTACACGCCAGTGTTTAGGCGCGTAAATGATTGCGTGCGCTGGTTAGGGTGCACGATCGGGTCTCGAGGCTGTCAAAGGGAAGGGAAGCATGGTCTGGCGGGGACTGATTGAGCATTGGTGGTCTAGCGTTCAATCGAATTGCATGCGTGGTGCAGTGCGCGTAATTCAAAATTGTCCCGGGTTTTGGGTCTGGTCCGAAGCGCAAGACTATAGTTTCAGTTGTGTTTCAGCTATATACTATTGTTTCAGTATATAGTTCCTGCCCCTAGGGTTATAGGGTATGGGCCATAGAGCTATTATTTCAGCTTGTGTCAAGCCATATACTACTGTTTCAGCATATGGTCCCCTCTTTTATGGGATATGAGCCACAGAGCTATTGTTTCAACCTGCGCTCCATACACTGTTGTTTCAGTATATGGTCCCACATTAGGGTCATGGGGTCTGAGCCACAAAGCTATTGTTTCAACCTGTGTTCAGTTATATACTATTATTTTAGCATTTGGTTCTCATGTTAGGGTTTTGAAACCGTTGGAGAAGGTAAGTTCTTTCTGAAGAGTCAAAGTTGAGGTCAAAGGTTGACTGAACAAACTTATTATATACTCCAAGAGGGCAAAATTGGAGTGTTTACACCGGCGTTCCGGCAACCCCTAAAAAAATTGAGGCGTTTAGATTCACTGAGCCCACTATATCTTGAATTGTTTCCTCCTTTAATTAACGCAATATAACCCCCTATTGTGGGGAATCACTATTCACCAGTGTGACCCATGTCCAAGTGGCAAAAATGCGATAGTCGTACATCCGGCTATCGGGTAGTGGGTGCTCAAAGTTAGTTGATCCCAAAACAAAGGATGATGGCTTCTATGTATTTATTACTATAAAAAGGAACTCACATGATCGGGGAATCAATTCAGCACTCTGATGTTGGACAAACCGGTGTTGATGTGCTCAGAAGCAGGTTCGCCGTTAATCAATTCAACACAATTGAACCTTCAGGAAAGCCGAGACGATGCGATGCTTAATGGTCCATACCTTCAACTACTACTAGAGAAGGCCGCCGATCTTCACGACACAAGAATTGGATAGTGGCACCGATCAAGCACACCTCAATCCTCCTTTGCAGGGAGTTAGAAAAGAGAATGTGAACCTACTAAAGCAGGTGAACTCTGCAATAGAAGGGGCTAACAAAGAGCTATGCCATTCGCAACCATAGTGTCTAGCAACGGAGGACCGACTTCGACGCTCCTCACAATAAGAGAGTAGTGACCCAAATAAAAGAGGATCGTTTCCTCTAATAATACCATCCCCAGATTCCCAACTTGAAAATTTTATTAAAATAAAGGCAGCTTGCAGTCTTAGGACATCCAAAAATAAAAGGGACGACATATTAGCGAGTTCGCTGCGACATTAATGGTGACTACAGTTTCTTATTCAACCCCAAATCTCATTAGGGTTTCTTACTCATCTCATTTCTTCTCAAAAATCAAAATACTGATATGAATTATATGCAACAATTACGCCTTTCTATCTACCAGTTGGGTGATGAAAACTAGAAATTGCATCATTTGAATTTAGACAGCTTAGCATTGATTACTTCAAGGGATCCGGATCGAAGTGAGAGCCATTCAAAGCCCCTTTTTTATTTATGTTTGATTTTTTATTTAAAAGACAATAAACTATCATATTAGATCCTATTCATGTGTTCCTTGGCGTTCCGGCGACCTCTAAACAAATTAGAGGAAAAAAATTTGAGGCGTTTAGATTGGTTGAACCCACTACAACTTGAATTTTCCCCCTTCAATTAACACAATATAACCCCTATTGTGGCGAATCACTGTTTGCCAGTGCGGCCCATGTGCATGGGGCCAAAATGCAATAGCCGTACATCCAGCTATCAGGCAGTAGATGCTCGAAACCAGCGGGTCCAAAAAAAAGGATGACGCTTTCAATGTATTTATTACTATAAAAAGGAACACACATGATTGGGGAGTCGATTCAGCACTATGATGATGGACAAATTGTTGCCGATGTGCTTAGAAGCATCTTCGTCGTCGATCAATTCTACACGATTGAGCCTTCATGAAAGCCGAGATGATGCTTAATGATCCACACCTTCAACTACTATAGGAGAAGGCTGCTGATATTCACGACACATGATTTGGATAGTGGGATCAATCAGACACATCATGATCCTCCTTTGCCGAGAATTAGAAATGAAAATGGAAACCAAGTAAAGCAGGTGAACTCCGTTATGAAAGTGGCTAACAAAGAGCGATTCCATTCGCAGCCATAGTCTTTAATAATGCAAGACCGACTTTGACGCTCCTCACAACAGAGAATACTGCATACTGACCAAATAAAAGAGCGTCGTTTCCTCTAATAATACCATCCCCAGATTGCCAACTTGAAAAATTTATTAAAATAAAGGCAGCCTGCAGCCATTGGGCATCTGAAAATAAAAGGGTGGACATCCGCGATTGCAGTTTCTTATTCATCTCCAAATTTGATTAGGGTTTCTTACTCATCTCATTTCTTCTCAAAAATCAAAATACTGCAATGAATTCTTCGCAACAATTACGCCTTTCTAACTACCATTTGGCTGATGAAAACCAGAAATAGCATCATTTGTATTTGGACACCTCATCGTCGATCACTTCGAGGAATCTGGATCGAAGGTGAGAGCCATTCAAAGCCCCTTGTTTATCTATATTTGATTTTTTATTTAAAAGAGAATTAAAATATTTATTGGATCTTGTTCATGTGATCGCCGGCGTTCCGGCAACCTGATAGAGAACTCACTCATGTCTCCACACGTCGTTCTTACACTAATTAATGCCTTCTCATACATGTCTTGAATAATCTCAATATAAATACTGGGATGCATTTCTTCCTCAGCGTTCACCTTATTCTCTGTCTTGGCACATCATAAGCCTTCTCTAAATCAATATAGGCCGTGTGTAAGTTTTCTCTTCACATGGCCTTTATTGATTTAGAGAAGGCTTATGATATGTCTTAGTATCAGCACAGATTGATACCAAGATTTTAAACTTTGATCTCTATTGATGTTGCCACAATTTCTTCACCGCATACTCACAAAAATTGCCGAAATTTTGAAAAATTCGTGAATTTAAGTTCCCCCGTATTCGTGAATTTTTCAAAAATTCACTTGATCACAAAAATTCGCGAATTATTCCCGCATAGTTCCCGAATTTTTCAAAAACATTGCGACTTACTAGAGTTTCTTAATTCTTTTAAAAAAATTATTGTTTTTTTTATAATTTTAAATCTTTTATTTTTATTTTAAATTTTTTCTCTGAATATTTCGCCGAACTTCTCAGATTTTCCCAATTTTCACCTGGCCGTACTATTGCCGAACCCCGATTTGGTGACTACACTTCACTGGGTGTTCATAATATTTCCCCATTAGCTTGAAACAACTTGTGGGGGTTCTTTGCCAACCCAGGTGAGTTTGAGGCTTAACCAAATTAAGAAAGGATTTTGAAGATTTGTCACTATTCTGTAGCAAAATCTTCATCTTTGCCCCAAGATCATGAATCAATAATTTGTTTATTATTAACAGTGACAATATGTTAATATATTTCTCCATCAAATTTTTGGTACCCCTTCTCTCATCTAATAATATATCCAATCATAATGGTGCCAATCTTTAACCGGTGTTTCACTTCTCCTTCTTGCTTGATCCTTATCAAGCACTAACCCTTTTGAAGATTGCAATTTGTTCTTCATACTGCTTTATAAGTTAGCAAAGTGATTTTTAGAACTGTGTGAGACTGCAATGTTTTGTTGAGGATTTTCCCCAATTATAATGGGCATTATCTGGAAGTATACAAGATTAATTTTTGTGTTCTACTTCTCACCTTTGCTTACTGATGTTTTTTGCATGTTGCTGTACTCTGTATCACAAATCATAATACTGAAAAATTTTAAACAGTAGTTGGATGATGTGATTTTCAGCAGCTCCTGCCGATGTCTCAGATTGATGAAATTCGTGCAAGCAAAAGAGCAGAACTTTTTCGAACGATTTGCGCAATCAAATATGCAAAAGAGGATAAAGAACCCTGCCAAATTGAAGAAGTACGTAGACAACATATAGTCATTTTTTTTGCCTTTCATCTAAAATTTTCTTCAAAGTATACAATTCCTACTGATCGTCATCATCTTTATTGTTATAATTATTATCTTTATCATCTGATAGACTGTTTATTAATTTGATTAACTTAATTATCATCATCATCATCATCATCATCTTTGTTATTATAATTTATACATCATCTTTTACACTATTTATAATTTATACATCATCATCTTTGTTATTATAATTTATACATCATCTGATAGACTATTTATAATTTATACATCTTTGTTATTATCATCATCATCATCTTTTTCATCTATATAATATCAAATTACTAATTAATTTAATTCTACCTAGTTTTGGGTATCCTTGCCTAACGACAAACATGTTAGTCTTAGCAATTCCCTTGTTTGGTCTTTTTCTTTGGTACCTCGATATAGTATGATCTTCACTTCAGAAGTTGGAAAAAGTCAATGAACCACATGAAAGGGAAGAAACAAATCAAATAAGCATATTATTAAATGTCTAAAGGCGCATTTAGATATCCCAATATTCCTTTTTTGTATATCCAAAGAACAAAAACTGTGAATTATTGCAGAATTATATTAAAAAAATCTTTTTGAATATTAAAAACTATTTCTACGTGTCTGTCTACTTGGTTATATTAAAGTTCAATATACAAAATGACCCCTAAAACAAAAGTAAGAAACATTTCAAGTCAGACTCGAAATTCTATTTGTTCAGTTTGTATTATTGCTAATGGGAATTGAGAGTTCAGTCCTTACATGATTTCACTTTCTTTTCTTCTCGTATAACTTTCCTATTCTCTTCTTCTTTCCACCAAGGCTCGCCAGCTGGACAAATTGGTCAAATAAACTAGATATTCTCTCTCTCTCTCTCCCTTTCTCACCATCCGCTGTCGTTGTAGGTTTCTCCTTTGGAACTTTGATAATGGACTTTGGATATGGATTAAAAAATGTTGCCCCAGACAGCACATTACAGAAGTTAACTCCTATTATGTACGGTTAACACAATACTTGGCATCACATGCTAGTAGTTAGCTTATGCTAAGCATAGTTAACTCAACTGAATTTTTTTAACAGAAGTTACCACAGTGTGGAATCACAGCCCCTAAACTGAAGCACAAACTGTCAATTCACACAATAGACTGTAGGCATACTCTCTTTATGAGACTGTGTAGTAACTGGTAGGGGTCTACGGAGATGTATAAAGTGTTATTTCCTTGCATACAATAAAAATATTCTTGCCATATAATTGCGAAATCTTATTCAGTTCATGAAATTCAAGGCATAAAAAATATATAGCTTTTAATTTTTAATGGGATCCATAAGGCCCACACTACAAGAAGCACTAATTAAAAAGACCTGCACAACAGTAGTTTGCTGAAATGTCTGAGAAGAGATTGACTGGCAGCGATGATGGGCTGAGGGCCTCGATTGAATGGCAGAGCTGTAGGATCTGATAACATGTAAACTTCTGTAAAATTATCAAAGAAGATGAGAAAGAAGAAAAAGAAAGAAGTTCACACATTGGCTACATCATTGCTATGTTTGTGTATATATATTATCAATGGAATATCTCTTTATATTTAGAGGTTTAGAGTTATTTAAAGAGGCATATATCTAGGACAGAAGCTAGTCAAACAAAAAGGCCATTGCCTAGTTCTGGTCCCGTATGAAAGGGGTTCTGGGAGGGGTGGACGGGATATAGACCTAACCTCTGACTTTTTTTACATACAAAGTGGGTGCTTTCTGGACTTGAACCCGCGTCTTCATGCTTGACAGCACAGGCCTTTTATCACTGCACCAAGCAATAAAAGGTCGTACCCAGTGCACAAGGCTCCACTTTTAGCAGGGTCTGGGAGAGGTAGGCTGTGAGAGGCTGATTCCTGAACTCGAACCCGCGACGTATCGCTTTGGGCGAACAGCATTGCACCAACCAATGACCCCCTTAAATACACTACATATCTAAGATATACCATATAAGTCCCAACAATGACATGTTTACATCTATACTACCTAATTCTAAACTTAGAATAAATAAGAAATTTCCTCCACAATTGAAATAGTAAAGATAGGAAAAAATAGAGAATAGTGTGTATGTCTCCTATTGTATTTACTTCTCAACAAAAACAAATCAGTGACCTGTTCCCTTAACCAAAGTCAAGGAAACCTTTCTATTGTGCTAGATTGCACTAGAAATTTGGTAGAGTTTCCTGCCCCTTGGCAGCCAGGGGAAGTCTTTTTTCCCCTAGCATCTTTCAGGTTTTTACCAAGTCTACTATGTGTTCATTGTTCTTATTGATGGCTGACTTTCGGGGCTTTCACCATGTTCTCTTTTCGTTGAATACATTTACTTTTACATTTTATTCTTTCTGAAGATGCCTCAAGTGTTCGCGATTTCCATCGTTGCCGACTAGTTCTCGAAATCATCTTTAGCCTTTGAACTTAGCCTGTAAAATGACTGAGTGGATACCTTGGTCATTCTCAAATCTCAAGAACCCAAGACGACATCTATTTGGAACAAAACATATTCTGGGTAATCGTGGGATCAAATTCCATGACAGGGCGCTAATTGTTGCAGCACTGCGCATTGTGGATGCAATCCGCAATGAATATCACAATCGACATTGAAAATAGAATATATTATGAGGAAATTGTCATTTTTTTTCAAAAATATTTACAATATTAAACTTCTTAAAAAAAATAAATATTGTTTTGAGTTTATTGTTCATCCATGGATCTTTTGATAATTTTTATCAAAGTAAATTATTTTGGAACATCAAATATTGGGGTGAAAGATAAATCTTCAAAATCCAAAATTTTCGATATTTAGTCAAACAAGCACTGTACTCAATGTAATTTTTTTTTGGTCGGTTAAAGGGCTATAATTTCATTAATGAAAAGGAAAATTACAGCAGAGAAATATTACTGAGCGAGGAGCTCAACAAGAAAAAAAATATACAACAAAACAGAGCCAACAGGGAAAGGAAAACTAAAAATATGATACATTAGTACATCAAGTAAGTGATAGGGGTCCGAACCGATAGGACCCCAACCAATCCGTAAAGGACCTAAGGAGGTCTCAACTGCTCCCACTCTGGGACTAAATCCTCCAGTGAAGATGCCGTACATTTGGGAGAGATCAAACACCACCCAAAGAGATCCGCAAACACCAGGTCAATCACCGCATCGCATGTGCCAAACCTCTTTAAAAAAATTCTTCCATTCTGTTCTCTTCGTATTTCCCGAAAGATAGCCATCAGGGGCAATCACCAGAAGATAACTATTTCATCCACAGAGGAAAAATCAGACCATTCAACCAGGATATATGCTGTCGACTCTCCAAGGCAATTGGATACCCCAAAAGCAGCAAGGATATAATCCCATACTTGTCGCGCAAAAGGGCAGTCCAAAAACAAATGAGTAAATTTTTCCTCCCATAAATCATAAAACATACACAACTTGGATACCGCCATGCCTCTCTTACACAACTGAGCACATGTTAAAATTTACCCCAAGCCACTTCCCATGCAAAGAATTTTACTTTCAATGGTACCTTTCCTGTCCACAATTTTGACCCAAGGTTGATCAATAAGGGGTCTTCTTATAAGAAAATTATAGAAGGATTTCACGTTAACTTTTCCAGCCTTTACCCATCGCCACATGGCCCACATCCTTTAATCTTATTGATTGCCATCCACCCTTACTCTACTAAGATTCTCTAAGAGCTCTAAAAATTGTTTCTCATTCTCCCTAAGGTTCCTCTGGAGGATAATATTCCAACAACTCTCATTATGCGACCTATTGAGTACCTCCATTATTTTAACATTTTTGTTCGTTGCAAGATTCTAGACCATAGGAAACCTACTCATGAGTGGGGAATCCACAAGGGGTTTGGTGACCTGGCCAAATACCCGACTCAGGAAGGGTGAGACCTGAGTTCGAATCCCCCCTCGAGGATTTATATCCTATGCTGACGCGACATGTGCTAACTTCGGGTGCGAACGTGCCTGGGATTAATCGGGTGCTCTGAGAGGAACAGACACCCTAGTTATGAAAAAAGGAAAAAAAATCCTCACACAATCTATCTTTCCAAACTCTTACTCTATCGCCCACACCCGGGGTAAAGATAATTCCCTCTTCAAAACTCGACCTAGCCTTATGTACGCTCTTCCACCAACCCGATCCTAGGCAACCTCTAGGACCTTCCGTATCCCACCACCCCCTTTCATTTTTCCCAAATTTCACTACTGCTCTGCTAGTCCACTAGGATCCTTCCTCCTCACTCACTCTCTATAACCATTGGCTTACCAGAGCTTCATTAACACTTTCAATGGATTTTATCCCCAATCCACCAGGATCTAAAGGTAATCTAGCAACATCCCAATTAATCACATGCATTATTTCTTTGACTTTTCCACCACTACATAAAACGTTCCTTTCAATTTTCTCCAATCTCTTAACAACTATCTTCAGGCACTCAGACATCAACATGAAATAGATGGGAAGATTACTCCCACCTTTCGAGAGTAAAGCCCCCTTCCAACCAGCTAATTTCTTTTCAATTCGTTTACTAATCGGGTCCCACATGGATACGATTGTCTTGCTATACGTAGTGGGACCTCCAAATAGGGAGCTGGCAGATTCCCCCACCCACACCCTATAACAGTACCAAGTCTAGTAGTTTCACTATCGTCCAATCTACTGTAGAGAGTGGTTTCGCTGTTCTTTTTTTGATCCGACACAACCTCATAGCATCTAATAATTTCCTTAATGTTGCGGACATCTCTCTCTGCCGCTCTGCTGTCGTCCGCATACTACAGATAGGTGACCATAGCCCCCCACTGCCGATCGCAAAGCCCCCCAAAAGATTTTGCTCCCACGCCATCTTAAGCATTTTCGACAAGGCTTCCCCTATGATATCGGGAAGAAATAGGGATAGGGGTCACCCTGTCTAAGTTCCCTAATGGTACAGATCACCAACATCTTAGACCATTGATTGATTATCTTTAACATCAGCAATAGTTGATGCTAAAGTCCACAAATCAAATGGCTTAAATCTCCCTATAATGTCATTTTTAGTCCTATTATGGCTGAAATCAGATGGCTTAAATCTCCCTAACGGTACAGATCGCCAACATCTTAGACCATTGATTGATGATCTTTGACATTAGCTATCAATATTGAAAACAACAGTTGACGTTAAAGTCTACAAATCAGATGGCTTAAATCTCCCTACAATGCCTTTTTCGGGCCTATTATGGCTGAAATCAAATGGCTTAAATCTCCCTAACTGTACAGATCACCCACATCTTAAACCATTGAGGGTTTATGACCAGTTAAACACGATTTTTGTGTTTAAATGATTGTCACCCAAGTCGGGCCCTTTAAAAATCATGGGTTTCAATTTAACATTACACCGACGGTCAGGAGAGTCGGCCCAAAATGAAAACTGATGGTGTTAGATCATTTAAACACCAGATAAGATCTAGGGCCCATTGCAGAAGTACTAGATTTTTTTATTAACGTATATGTGCCCAACGCCAAGTACTAGCCCCTTCTAAAATAGCTAGAAATAGCCGGCTGATGTAACCTCTCAAATTGTGTTTTATTATAAAACACATCTTCCCCTTTCTTCTCTCATCTTCCCCTTTCTTTGTTCAGTTCAAGGACGTTGGCTAGAGAAGATAGCCAAAAGATAGAGGTAAGAATATTTCCTTTTTTTTTCTATTTTTTAAGGTATGGGAAGCCAGAATATTTTTTTTTTTCTATTTTTTTCTATTTTAAAAATCAGATGTGGGTTTTTAAAGCCAGGAAAATATTTCAAAAATACATAGTTGCATTCTCAGCCGATAAGTTGAAATTATCGGCCGAGATTTTGAAAAAATAAAATATCGGCCGATAATTTGGTAATTTGGGCTATAATTTCAATTTTTCGGCCCCCATCCGAAATTACCAAATTTCGGCCGAGATTTTGATCCCTGTTCTAGAACACCCGAAGAAGCCTTTTGGCACTTCGTTGGTCATAGTAGAAAATCTTGGCATATATATGCAACTTCGAACACATCTCCAACATTGTCTAACCCCATGAGCCTAAGCATCTAAGGAAACTCTTGTTAACCCTATCATACGCTTTTTCCATGTCCACTTTGCATACTATTCTAGGGATTCCCGTTTTGTATCTCGAATCAATACATTCGTGAGCCACCACTCCATCTAGGATTTGTCTTCCATCCACACGCACTCTAATTGGGTGAGATAATCCTTTATCAGTTGTAGCATATTTGCAAGAACTTTTGCTATGATTCAATAGAAACTCTCCAACAAACTAATATGCATATATTCCTCAATTGTTTTAGCACCCACTTTCTGGGGATAATAGTAACGTATTATTAGATATTTTACCATTCTTGAACGAGTAAAAATTTCCATTAGCTCCCCCTTCAGCAAATCCCAAACGTGCTTATAAATTGCATTGTAAAGCCATCGGGGTTGGGAGCTCCATCCACTAGAATCAAATATTGCTTTCTTGATATCCTCCTCTTTAAATTCTTTCTCCATCATATCTTTGTCTCTTATTGATAATTGCTGAAATTCAATTCTATCCAATCACGGTCTTCTTCATCCATCATCTTTGTAATCTAACAACCGCTTTCTCAATTTCTTATTGATCTTCCATCACACTTCTCCAATTCTCATCTTCCTAATTGTATTGATTCTCTTCCTCATATTTGTCGTGGCATGGAAAAACATGTTATTTTTAACACCTTCTTGAGCCACCTCCTTAGTTTTTTTTTTTTTCCAAACTCTGCCTCCACTTAATTTTGTATCACTCGTTTAGGATCTTTCTCCTCCCTGTCTCCTAAGGCTAGGATATCATCCTCCTTTATATCAATGATCTCTAACTCTAGAATGATTCCCAATCTATCATGAATGTTTCCAAAGAGCTCTCTATTTGACTTTTTTATCTCCTTCAGCAAATTTGATTTCACAAACCTCTTCACCCTTGTTTACCACCCACAAATACCACCACCTCCTAATTAGACTATCAAATTTCTTATTTAGGAGCCATATCTTTTCAAATCTATATTGAATGGGGACCCCACTTACCTTCCATCGCATTCAACAGTATTAGAGGGTAAGTGTGAAGTTCTAAGTTTTCATAACAATTGTCCAATTCCCCACAACAAACAAATCTAATCCATTCTAGACATCACTAGATCCTCTTGCCCATTTGATCAGCTAAATTCCGCACCTAACATCGGAATATCATTCATCTCAGAATCCGACTTTACTGGGCAGCCCCCCTTTTTTTCCTCCCTAAACCTAATTGCATTATAGACCCCTCCTATGCATCATGGCAAGTTCCATTCTCCCTTAATCTTCCTGAATTCTCTCGCAGAACTCATCCCTCTGGCTTATATCAGTAGGACGTTTGTAAAATCCATATTGGTCCTTTTTCTCTATCTTTGAACTTAATACTCAAGGAGAAAATAAAACACTTCAAATTCAAAACTTCGAACAGTCAACTATCCTAGACAACCAGCAGTCCATTGGCCCATCCATTCGCATCCATGGATCAAAATTTCGTCCGATACCGATAGGTATCGGTATCGGAAGTTACCGATACGGTACATTCAATGTACCGTATCGGTAGTTTGTATGTATTTACCGGACGATACATTCAATGTATCGTCTGGTACCGTCTGATACCGATACGTATCGGTTTTGGGCTCGGACGATACGTATTGGTTTTCCGGCATTTTAATCCTTGATCGCATCAACTGCTTTCCATTCCCATTGCTTTCCACTCCTATAGATCTAATATTAGCTCTCACACAATTTCCCCATTTTGTTGCCAGCTTTCTCCTGCTTTAAGAGGCATCTAACTTTCCGCCTTTTCTCCACTTTTTCCAAGGCCCCTAACATTCCAAGATACTCCTCATTTTGACTACAGTTCCGACTACCCCACTAGCCTCGCCTAGTGTCACACTCTGCCTTTTCCTCGTTTTCTTTTCTTTCATAATTAACCGAGGATCTTAAGTTTTTTAGTTCCCTTTGGCCTCTCCTCCCTTGATTTTTAGGTCAATTTTTTCTGTCACACCTATTAGATTCTAAGGATTGGAACAGCTCTAGGAAATCCTCCTCATGATGGACATAAGAAAGGTCAATCTGCTCCCCAATTTTTGGAAATGTTCTAGCCAGTTGAATGTCCAGGGGTTCCTCCTCATTCCCCTTCTCCCATTCTTTCAACCACGCCTGCATGCCAAAATCAATTTCTGTGTCTGTAACAGCTCCACTTTCCGTCTCATCTTCTTTCTCTGGGAACCACAGTCCTTTACCCTTTCCTCACAATAAATAGGCAGGTTGTCTTCACACTCAGGAGTCTAGAGGTCTCTAGACTCCCTAATATTAATCGGGGAACTTTCCCAATTAGCAGGGTTCTCTTTGTCAATTTACAGATTGCATATATCCTCAGCTCCCATCTGCCATCCACATGTTGGGGCAGTGGGCTTCCTGGAATTAAATTTGGAATCCCCATATTGGGGAAATAGCTATCCATGACAAATTGACAAGAATAAACATAATCTGCTGTACCTGATGTTCATGGGAAACCTGGAGAGAAAAGGCTAGGAGAAAACGTGTGACCTGTTATTTGAATCTTAATAATACAGTTTGCTCGCCCCGGGTCATTGGATCTGATGAATGATATATCTCTGGCTGCATTTTATATCCCATCTTCGATGGAGGAATGAATTTTTGGAATCATTTCTTTGTCTTCGCTGGATTGTGCTGAATTGACTAGATGTTGTCGCTCCGAAACCCAACTTGTTTTCTCCTTTGACAGTCCTAAAGTGACTGATGGTAAGGCCACCAACGTGAAGCGGTCACTGGAACTGCCTACTAACTGCACAACCACAATGATGACCACATTAATCGAATCTGTCCCCCAAAGTAGCATAAGTGCACAGAAATGTATAAGATGTTGTCAGATCTGGTGAGGTCAGGATCACACACGTGACACATCCATTGGGAGGGTAATTCACAGGCGAGTACACTGCAAATGTTAGCATCACTCATCGATATTGAATGGAAATAGATATTTGCTCATCTTTCATTATGTAAATCAATGATATTGGTCGGCTTTCTATATAGCTTAAAGCCACCTTTCGCTGAATTATGTTGACTGATAAAGCTCTTTTATCCCCTTTTTTCTGTTAATAAATTTACTTGTTCAAAGGGAACATATTGTCGAGCCAACGCAGTGGATAAACTTTCCCCACATTGGCATGACAATTTTAAATAAAAATAGAGGGAATACATACACAGATCAGCTAAAATAGACTAAGAGATATATTCATTAACTATGTTTTTATTTCAAACTTCTAGTTGCTTCCATCCTTTTCTTATCACTGAAATATTCATTTTTTTGTTCACAAGGAAGATATATTCATATTCAAAATTATATTATACACAGTGTCACACCTTCAGTTTCCGAAATTTCAGTGACGCTAACCAATAGAAAAGAGAGACCATGCCAAAGTTGTATATCAAGAGCAAAAGGTAAACTTTTGTGCTGAAAATATACTGTCAACCATGGAAGAGCACGAAGTCTCTCGCATTGACGACTTCTAATCCTTGAAATTCTAGAAGAAGAATCCATCTATCTTGACATCAATTCGCAACAAAGAACAAACTAATGAGATAAATGCAAATCTTTCAAAATCCGCTTCTAAGAAATGATCTAAAGTGATATACACATTTATGTAGATAAGGTAGCATAACCTCTCTCTCTCTCTCTCTCTTTATATATATATATATATATATATATATATATATATATATATATATATATATATATATATATATATATATATATATATATATATATGAGGCCCAGGAATATGGGTTGAAATACATGGTGGATCCATGCATTTGAATAAAGCGGGGTCCACGTGGCACCCGTACAAGGGATCAGGTACTGCGGCTAGTTACCTAAGGACGATCAGAGGCCACCCAAAAGATTTTGACAGCATCTGAAATATACCTACCGTTCAAAATGTAGTCAAAGGGGAAAAAATTCAATGCACCAGAATGCGTGGGGCAGTACATAAACTTTGACCACAAGTTTAATCATAAAGAATGTGAGGGGCGTTGTTTTGGGATCACATGCCATGTGGCTTGTGACCTAGGATTCGAGTGCATGAGCTCATCCATGCACTCCAACCCATATACCCTTTTTACTATATATATATATATATATACATGGAATCACTCGATCCCACCTCTGCAGAGTTGAGGACATCGTGTCACTCGATCCCACCTCTGCGCATGATCTACCCTTCCTCCATTCAACTAAACTCTCCCATTCAATATCCATGAGCATGGTTCAAAATTTCGGCCGATAATTCAATTTATCGGCTGAAATTTATCGGTTTTGGTCCACACCGAAGCAAAATGAAGGTCCAAAATTTCGGTCCAAATAATGTATGGAAGGGAAATTTTCGGTTTCGGTCCTGCTCGAAACCGAAAACCAAACCGATATTTCTATCAATGTCCACGAGTATCTCCACCGAACAACTGCACATATGGATTATCCCTCCAAGCCTTTGCAGCATCCCTTAATCTAGCTGATCTGATATTGCTTCGTCATCGAGTCCCTTGATCAATTTCTAAAAGACCTCCACAACTACTTCCAATCAGTTTGAAGCAATGTTCGCCCCTGATGTGTATGGGGGATACCTCTGATAGGAAGCCATACCCAATCTTCTTCATGGGTTTGCGGATCCCATTCGCATTTAACGATCACTTCTCGATCCAAGCCATTTATTTACCAAAATTAGTCATAGGTTTTTTTATTGAATTTCCAGCCTCTTTAACATCAGTGAAGATGATCAAGAATCTCCCCTCTGACCCTGGTAAAATCTATGATATATTACTGCCCCACATACTATCTGCCCGTACTTTAACCTTGGTGATTTTAATGTCCCAATTGGATAATGCAATGAAAATAGCCTGCTCTCTCAATATTTTTTCCTCTTGTAAAATATCCATTGAAGGTTCTATCTGATGCAGTGCATAAATCGGGCTGTCACTGGGCTGTTATCGACATCGAATGGAATATCGAAGGGCCGAAATTTGTTCAGATTTTTCAAAATTAAAAAGGGTGCAAGAAGAAGAAAAAGGCTAATAAATAAAGGTCCATTGAGTCTTACTTGATTATGTTGTGAATCTGTTAGTTAGGTCTGAACAAATAGCCCAGAAATTTATAATTAATGGGGCTGTACCTGAGGTTAAACTGGTCCAGAAAAGAGGATTTGATGGGCCTAATTTTTTGGTCTCCAGGAAGGGTTATGAGAGTCCAGATTTCTGAATTTTCAGTCCCTAAAATTATGGAGATCCTGGTGATTTTGGTCTTACTTTAACAGTTCTCCAAATTAGGATCTCTAGGCCACATATATCTTTATTCTGTGGGGTTTTCGAATAGAGATTCTTCAGCTATTTTATTGCGTCAAAAATTTACTTTTATTAATCACTTGTGGTTAGTTTAAAAGATGGGAGTCTCAGTGATCATAAAGTAGAATCTTTACTTGTTTCGTTTTTTGCGATACCCAAAAGATAGTAGGTAAAGTTAGGAAGAGTTTCTATATTTGTTGTTTAGATCCAAGTCTAATTAGGATAGAAATTTAGAAGTTTCCTTTAATTTCTTTTATATAAATGTAACAGTTTTAGAAAAATTAATTAACGTGAATTGAATTGGAATAATGATGCAGGACGGAAAGGCGCTAACCGTAAAATAGCATAAATCCCGCACTGTAGGATTAGGGTTTTGTTCTCCCGGATAAAATAAAAATAAAAATAAAGAAATAAGGAAGAAGATAGGAAAAATCACTGGAATTTCACATGTGAAAATATTGGCCGCACACCAAACCCTAAACTTAGGGAAGACGAAAATTCTCAATGAACTCTCAAAGATAGCACAAAGCAATCAAATTTCAATATTTATTATTAACTGTTTTCTCAAAAGAGATTAGAATGTATTTATAAAGCAAAGAAACCCTAAGAATACTATTAAAAATAAAACTCCTAATTAACCATTAAAACATTCTAATCTAACGATCATAATTAATTTCACCGCTAATCCCATTTTTTTATTGTGCGACCACTTTTGAAGGGTCAAAAGATGTCCGATTGACGTGAAATTAGTCTTGTTTAAAAGCTTATCGAAGTAGCTTTCCAACAAGATAATAATCGTGCAATTCCGACATGTATTGAAGGACTTGTGACCACTTTTCCGATGGTTGTGCTGAAAGTGATGATATTAATAATCACATATCACATATATGTGCCTGACCCCTAGATAATTCAAATAAGGAAACTAATCTTAAAACAATCCACTTATTAAAGAATCCTAATGAAAAAAGAAACTAAACCTAGACAAAATTGCCTAAAATAACGTGCACACTGACCTTCAACTCATCTTTAATGGGCCTTTTAAAAACCCCGTTGCCGGTCCACTTTCTCTTCTGTTTTCTCCTCTTTATCCAGCTACGATCTCGATGTGTAGGCTTTGATTCTGCATCAAATAAGATTTTTTTTCTTTTGAGTTTTCTTTTGAGAAACCGTGGGTTCTAACACTGCTGTTTGCCGAGGCTTTTAAGCCACCTGAAGGTGTAGATCGAGAGGCTTTTGAGCCTGGTGCCACCATTGCTGTTGCTGCCTTTTAAGGCCACAAATATTGCTGCTGCTGCTGATTTTACAGTATCATGGGCCATAAAGTAACATCAGTTTTAAAGTAGTTTCTCATCTACTTAACCTGATTTTACAGTATCGTGAGCTGCGGTCTACAGGCTAAGTTGCTATCACATCTATGTTGATAACACACTCTTCGAGTCTCACTAGATTTCTCGTTCAGTCGGAAGTGTCCCGCCTGAAGAGGAGGGTTATTTTTTGACTATTTATTGGTGCACCATTCTTCTCTCTACCGCCATTTGGTAAATTTTTTACCAGCAATCTGCCATCCATCCTGCAGTTCTTGACGCTAGGCTTTCGATAAAGTTTCCTTCTTCAGCTTTCATACCCTTTAATTGCTTTTGATAGCATCTCCCCATGCCTTTTCTGTCCTTTGCACCCTTTGTAGAAACACCTCCATCGGAAGCTGAAATTCAGTGGGAATCATATGCTGAGGACTGCGGCAGCCATCAGCTAATGGCCACCAGATGAGACCAAAACCTGCGACCACAAGAAGAAAGACCAGGCGGAGGCAAACAAAATTTGCGATCCCAAGAAGAAGGCCGGGGAAGAGACAAGCAAACAGACAAAAGTTTGACAAAAAAGACGGAAAATAGCAGACAGACAGATGATAGAGGGATATGAAATTCGTCACAGCAAACAGCGGAAAGAAGGATGAAGGCTGCGAAGGATAAAAAGCTCAGGTTGAGAACTCATAGCTCAGGTTAGAGGCTAGCTTACAGGTTTCTACAACTTGCATATCAAAAGAGGAGAGAAGTCTCGGATTACATTGGAACAAAGGCCCCTCAAGAGTGTGTGGTATGTTGATTCTGGGTATGTGCAATTCCTTCGAATCTTGGTGAGCCAAATGCTCCGATGTTGCTAAATTTTAGACAGCTAAATGATTGCATTATAATTTTTTTGCAAATTTGGAGTTCTAGGATAGCTGAATGCTATCTATGATATCAAAAGAATTTCTATATTGATCCGCATAGAATGGTAAACCAGTTGATCTCGATAAACTAGATGAAAGGCTATTATTAATCAAGCTTGGAAATTTAGGTTTTCTATTTATATGCATCTTATATATTCCTTTTTTTTCTCCACTAAATAATTTGAAACATTCAATTTGTTATGATTTCTTCTTTTTCTTCTTCCTCTCTCTCTCTCTCTCTCTCTATATATATATATATTTATATATATGTGTGTGTGTGTGTGTGTATGCATGTTTAACTTGTTTGATATCAATGGTTCTGCTTTTATCAAATAAACTTCTATGATACCCCCCCCACAAAAAAAAAATCTGTTTAAGGGGCAGTCTTTACATTGAGTGTCCTGACTTTTGAACTATTTACGTTATCAGGTCACTGAGAACCAAGGAATTGGTTTGGTAATTTGTCATAACCTTGTTTGGTTTGTGGACAATCACTTAATTTCATTATGTCCCATCTTAGGGTCTCTTCCTCGGTTCCGTTGGAGTTGCTCTTCAGAAGGATGCATTGAAGGCCTTGAATATCACTCACATCTTAGTCATGGCCAAATCATTAGACCCTGCATATCGAGATGATTTTGTATACAAGAAAATTGAAGGTCAGGCTAGTTCTGAATATTTTTCATTCCTATGTGGTTGTTTCTTCTTTTTATGGTTCAACATCGTATATGTTTGAATGACTATAACCTGTCATTAAAGTTCCTTTATGTTATGAAACGAAGTTGTTTCCTATAGTCTCATGTCCATTATATTTGCTTGTAAGTTGTAACTTCATTTAAGTATTCTGTTTTCATTTTCTTCTCTGTCAGTAACATATATGGGCTCCTATTTTGTCTCCTAGGCTCAAATTTGACATGTCTAAATCATGAAAAGTTACAACACTTGAATATTCCAATCAAAACTCAAAAGTAAAAGTTTAGCAAACAAATGGTCCTATCAGAAATTTAACAGGAGCCAATTGACTCATTTTGGCTTATAGATCTTTCTCTTATATGAATTGAAAGCCATATATGTTTGAAGGGCTATAATCTGCCAATTGATTTCCTTTATGACAAGAAACTAAGTTTTGTTCACTAGTCTATTGTTGGATATGTTTGTTTGTAAGTTGTAGCTTCATTAACTAGCTTCGTTTTTTTTCCTTCTTTTTAAATACCTGTATGAGCTTCTACTTTGTTTCCTAAGCTCAAATTTAACAAGTCTAAAACAGGGAAAGTTACAACACTTGGATATTTCAATTAAAAGAGAGCTTAGCTAAAGGAAAAAAAGGTTCTGTTAGCTTTTGTATTTAATTGACTCATTATGGGCATATATATTTTGCAGTATATTGTGTGCATCAATTTTTTGTATTATTTTTATTGATTATCAATTTTTATTTAAATTTATTGCCTAGGGCTACATTTCTTGCTTTCTACTATTTCTTAATCTTTATCTAACCAAAAGGGTTTTATGCTATACCTGGATATTTATGTATGCTCAGTGTACTGACACAGACATGATATGATACCACTATTGTATGCAGTACATCTGGGATAAAATATAACTCTTATCTTATTATGGTAGTTAAAGTTCTCAAACTCTCAACCATTTTCTTCCTTTTTGGTCATAAGAAACAATACAAAGGGAATTTTCTAAAGAATTATAATGTAAAATTTGCAAAGTACATGCCTCAATATATATTATATGAAAATTACAGTGTATTATGAATATAATGTGGCCTCGCCTCTATCCCTATCCTGGATTTCTGGAAAATGTGGATTTGTATCCCCGCAACCTATATCTGTGTTTGTATCCTTGTTCATTTCTAGGTATTATAGGTTTTATGCAATTATACATTTTTTATACCCAAATTTTGATTAACCATTATATATTGAATCATGTCTACACGTTCTTGTCACTAACCACTTCTAGTGCAAGAGAGAACATGTGATCTAATAACCTGTACTTGCAGCTGCTAATGTTATTTTACAACGAGAGAGAACATCTATTAACCATGTTTTCATCTATTGCATAGACTACAGAAAAGAGAGGTCAATTGAGTGTGGTGTTTATTTATCAAAGGCAAAGACTATTGGAGTCGTTCGACTTGTAGCTTTAGGTGCTTCAGTTGTACACACACTAAGAACTTATAAATCTATGATGTAAGTAATACAAATTGGATCACTCATACACACAAAGTTGCAGTAACCAATTTGAAAAATGTAAAGCATGTTTACTTGGCTCTGTGCTAGAAAGATGATTCTCATTTAAGATGTCTGAAAGAGGGCTTGAAGAATGAACGTGGAGCTTTTCCATCTGGTGACCAGTGACTATAATTTCTGTTGATGGAAGGCATCAAATAGTTGGGTCTGTACCATTCCAATTCTACCCAATTTGATGGGGAAATCAGCTCCTTGTAAGGAGGCAGGAAAGATCCAAAGCACCTTAACCTCCCGCAACACTTTGAATAGGCGATTAAATACCCATGTGCACGTGTGCGCGATACGACAAGACTCCACTTAGTCAAGACGCGTACATGGTGAGTAAGGGAAGAAGAATTAGAAGCCCAAAGAAGAAGGCTGTGAAAGAAGGGTCGACCTTGAGTGAACAACCCTTTGTTCTTGTCAGAGAACAAGACGTTTGTGACTCACGGATGTCTATGAAAATTTCACGGACGACTGTACTGAAGGTGACAGACTATCGTGAACCAACTCACGGTTGATCGTGAGTTACGCCCGCACTGGTTAAGTTGCGAGTTTATGTTTTTTTTTTTTTTTTTTTATAAATTCGAGTTTACTGAAGTATATTTTAGTCCAAGTAAGTTAGAGTTAGTTCAAGGTTTCTTAAGTGCTATAAATAGAATTGTAAAGACAATTGAAATTATTATGGATGGTTGATTAATGAGAATGAATGAAAAAGTTAATGAAAGCTTGAGGAGTGAGTTTTCTTCCCAGCGATGAGTTTGGTGTGAGGTCAATACATCTTCTTTGATTCTCTTTTCTAATTTTCTATTGGTGCCGAATATTTTAATTTCAAAATTTAAATTTTAAACTTGTTTGAGCCTGTAGTTGCTGGAAATTTGTTTTGAAAACCCTATTGTTCTATCCTTGTTTCCTCTTCCAATTATTCTAAATCCTTTTGAATCTCACATCAATTATTCGAAATTAGGGTTTAGTCCTTTTCTAAACTTATTATTTCTTTTAAACACTAGAATGGAATCAAAGGACGCCATCATGGATAGTCGGTTGATTCCCTAGGCTTGAGGAAAATCAAGTTCTACCTTTAGAACTCGTGCTTCTGAATTTATAGGGACTACCATGTTGGATTTAACGATAATTTAAACCCTAATTGATTACCTAAATTAAATTCTGCAATGATTCTATCTCAATTGGTAGTCAATTTATAATTTCCGTTGTTCATAAGTTAAACTACTTTCACCATCATTGAATAATTAGGATTTTAATGCTTGGTCCTACATCACAATTTTAAGTAGGCAAGGTTGGGTGGCAAATGCTAAGCTGATTATTTCACTTACTAAATTTTCAAAACTGAATATGTTTGCTCTTGGCTAAAGTAATAATTATTGAGACAGGCTGTGGTGCACTGAAGCATAGTTGCCAGGAGTTGGGACAATGTATTGGTATGAGTACGGGTACATTTATGTGAAATTTTTTGTGTATGCTTTAATTGATATGTCTTCGGTAAGATATTGGTACGACATAGAGACGAAATAGATACATTATACTCTACGTACGAAATAGATGCAATACGTCATTTGTATGACATATATACGTCATGGATTCGTCATAGAAACATTATAGTGCAGCATAAATGCGAAATGGATATGCCATATATATGATATAGGTATAATAATGTTACTTCTTTTATGTATCTAAAAAGTACATATAAATTTCAATCACATGCACATGAAGCTCATTCCACCATTTAATGATTTATACAAAATAATTTCAATTTTCCTAAAAATTCGTGAAAGACAGGTTTTGACCTAAAAATGTTATGAAGATGGTTGAAACTAGCTTCATATTTAAGAGAGAAGTATCCATTAAATTGGAAGCGAGTATTTTTTTAATAGAATGAATTTCCGTATAAAATAAAACGACTTTCTTCCAAGATAGAAACCGGTTCTATTCCGAAACATTTCATACTAATCCCCAGTATTGGTAGTTATAGGGACCAGTACAATAGGGTAAAAAGGTTTCTCAGTAACTATCCGCTCAAGAGTGCAGCTGAACCATACTCAATTATAATACATTTTATACTGGGGAATTGAGGATTTGATGTTGTTAGATGCACTAGATTTATCTAGCTTTTAAGGGGAGAATTGAGGATTTGATGTTGTTAGATGCACTAGATTTATCTAGCTTTTAAGGGGAGATACATTGACACAAGTCCTGAATTTATTTCATCTAAACCATCCAAAATGTATAAGTAAACGGTGTTAGATTCCAGAGTACATATTCTTGAGTGCAACCATACATGTGGTCTTTAGAGAAGCATTGAGTGGGGTGTAATTTTTTCAGACATGAATGCATCTGCCACAACCTTGTGATGTTTTTTGTATTGCGTGTTTGTGAATTCGTACTTCCAAATTTTCTTCCAATTATTTGTACAGTGTTGTAATGTCATACCTTGAATAATTTCTGTGAACAAAGATAGGACATGGCTTGTTTTAGTTATATAAAGTTTGTTGTAGACCATTTGCACAATTCCTTTTGGAGGAGAAATTTTAGATGCTTCTACATCATGTGAGCTACTATTTGTACTATCTTATGCAGAGAAGCTCATTGTGTGTTTTTTGTAATTGGAGCTAGTGCTTGATAGCCCGTATACAAGCATAGAGCCGCATTTTGACGAATGCTTCAATTTCATTGATGAAGCTAAAAGGATAGGCGGTGGTGTGCTGGTTCATTGTTTTGCAGGACGATCTAGAAGGTGACTTCCTTCTTTTGTCTAATCTTGATCAATTTTAAGGGATCATCTTCATATGTTTTATTTTGCCACATAGTGCAGAAGGGATTTTCCATGCTTACATTGGTTTAAATGTCCAAGTTTATTGTAATCTGCTGTTCATGTTACTAATAACCAATTATTTTTCCTTCAACATTTGGAGAATAGTCCAAATGATTACTCCAAATGCTATGGGGGTTCAATAATGGAGAGTGTGTTAGTAATGTTGACTGCAATTGAATTCCACAACACTGGAGGCTTTGGGGAAACTCCACAGGTGAACATCATCAGTAATATTATTTCTCCCATATGACTCGCTTTTTTGCAATTCCATCCTGAGAGCAGTTGGGACATAATTCTTGATGGGGTATTAAATTTTGATTTAAGAGATTCACTAGTACCTTTTAATTGTATCAACATCTACCACAACTTACAAATACCTTTTAGTTGTATACACATCCACCATCTATCCAGAAGTTTTTTTTTCTGTTTATGTTTTTTACACGTGCTTTATTTTTCTTAAACTCTCTAGACCTTCTGGTTTATATTTTGAAAGAAAATCCAAGATCAATCATCCAAAAATGGGGATAATAACTTGAACTAAAATTGATGAGACCGTTGAGGGATCCAAATATTTTTCTAATGGAATTTAGAAGTTCCCTAGATGATTTTGACTGTATGTTTTTGATCCCCTCCCAGTAGCACCTAAACATAATGTCCAATTGCACATTAATATAAGCAGATATTGTTGGTGTGTCACCGATGACTAGGGTGTGCATCTAGTTAGTAGTGCATATGCTTATTTGTTATTAGTGATTCACATGGGATCCTATTGTAAGTGATATAAATATTAATGTGATGGGTGTTAGGGATCTAACTCAGAACTCTAATTGTAAGTGATATAAATATTAATGTGATAGGTATGAGGGATCTAACTCACAACTCTAATGTCCCTCATCTTCTCTTCTGTTCTCTGGTTTCTACTTCTAACCCTAACTCTACCTAATTCTAATCTATTAGTATTGGCACCAGACTCAATTTAGTATCAGAACGGGCCCCTCAAGGACATAATTTTTCTCAGAGGAGAATTCTGATCTGAATTTTGTGGTAATCATTTTTAATTCTACAAGTTTTATGTTTTGGTAAGTTTTTTTAATTGTTTTTGAAAAGGATCTCTAAAATATAAGGATTCATGTATTTCCGGGCCACTGACTCATGCTAACCTTAGTTGTCTATATATTGATTAGAATCTCCTATAAAACATTTTTACTGTGTTGGTTTTTGGTTTTGGACCTGTTTGAAGAGAGATTCAACAACATTTAGTGATATTCAAACTAGTATATCAGTTCATTGATTTTAGTGCTCTTGATCTCTATGCGCTCTATAACTCTTTTATGGCATGGAATTGATTGGAAGTAATACAATGCCCTGTTTTGGAATTCTGTGATTCTGAGCAGAATTGAGTGAGATATGTGAGTTTTTTGAGTGCTATGTAGGTCCTGTTTTTTTTTTTTTTTTCGATTTTACCATCTCCTTCATATTTGTGCTGCTGCAGCAGTTCATTATATATATTCCTCTTTTATGATCAGAAATCACCTCAGGTTGAAGATGGGTTTGTTTTCTACCAATTGGGACCTCCCTTACCACCCCATGGGGATCCCAAGGTATGGAACCCAAAAGCAGGCTGGCCCAACTTTTTCATGTCGTCAAACAGTTGAACAATGAAACTAGATGGCGAGTGCATTATCAAAGTCAAACACTATTTCTTCCATTCTCACTACGATGTTATATCATCGTGTGGCGGTTTTATGGTGGTACTGATGACTTATGGCTTGGATAGCATTGTATTATAATGTTGTGATCCACCATTTGAGTACTAGCTGCGGTGTCGCAGTCTATTTTGTGTGTTTTGTGGCTGTATAGCTTGTGGTTGATTTGTTGTTGGGCAGTTTGGGTATGTTGTTGAGGTATCTGAACGAGGAGGGATTTAGTGAATATTTAGGTATGATTGACCTGTATTGGTGCTAACTGCAGTAATGAAGCATAGTTAAATGTTCTTTTGTAACTGTATAGTCTATTTTTGACTGTTTGTTCAGTGATGTTGAGTATTTCGGTGAAGTCTCTTGATCAAGAAATTTGTGTGTAGAAAAGGGGCTGTTTGCCTAACTAACTGCCTTTTAAGATTGAAGAACTGAAGGATATTGTTGGATTTGAGGACTCGACATTTGATTCCCAATTCTACTTAGGTGAGACATGTATTGTTGAATCCACTCATGTTTCCATGTCTTCTTAGTCGCTATGGGTCATTGATTCGGGAGCAACTGATCACATATATGCTATATCTACCATCTTTGATCACATATATGCTATATCTACCATCTTTGATTTCATTTCTCCTTTATCGGACCTCCATAATGTTGGAGTTGCTAATGGGTCCCTTGTCCATCTAGTTCAAAAGATGACGGGCCATGTTGATCATATTTGTCCAAAATTTACTTTAGCATGTTCCAAATATGCCCATTAATCTTTTACCAGTTGGGTGTATCACAAAGATCCTAAATGCAATGGAACTTTTTCTTCCTATTTTGTTTTTCAGGGCTTGATGATATAGTGAAGATTTTTAGTCATGGTTGTGAGTTGAGGCTCTACCTCTTCGATTCCAAATGGGCTTTTAGTGAAGACTTCTTCGGCTACTACTGTAGCCAGTGTTACCTAGACAAGTAGCACGCGTGTCCAATGTCAAGGTGCCATATTATTTGGCATGCCAATTTCTAAAAATTCCAATATGGCTACACGGCCTTAAGAAACAAAAAAAACGTATATAGAAAAAGAATTTGAAGGAAAATCTTACAGAGCCAATTGAGATATGTAACGAAAGATACATAATGTATGTCACGAGCCTAATTAAAAGTATACTATATTATACAAATCATTTCAAGGCCCCCACTCTTTATTTTATAAGTTACTAATTTTACACAATTATTTTTTTTATAAAATGATTTTTCATTTCCTCGTGTCAAAACAAGGAACATTTTGATGGTTTCAAGTGGGATTTTCATACATGCTAGAAGTATTGTGCTGTGTTGACGAGTGTCCAAGTGCCACCAAATGTCGGTGTGTGTCCAAGTGCCGGCACAGAAAAAATCCCAAAAGTAGAAGTGCCTAGGTAACACTGACTGTAGCTGCTATATCTTTGGGTACTGTGCATCTCTACCACTCTCATTTTGGTGGCTTGCTTGTACCTTGTTAGCATGCCTTGTTTTCTTAGTGAAACAGGCGAATACTAATTAACCTAACTCTGGTACCATTTGATGCAGACAGGTACCAATTAATGTAGTTCTGATACCAATTAATGTAGGCCGTAGCCCACAAATATTAAAAAGACAATTCTTTCTAATTATGCCATTACCGTATCAAAAGATAGTCAAACAACCCCCTACATGGTTGTCAAATTGGAATGATTCATGATTTGAGTCATACAGTTCAAATCGAGTCATACCTATTTCGATTGGATTCGTAGATTCAAATAGCAAAATCGTTGAAATCTGTCAAGTCATAGAAATCATTGAATCGTAAGATTCAAATCAAATAGCATGATTATTTAAATGTGTCATGTGAAAGCTTGCACAGTGTCGCATGATCTCATGTAAAACCATTTTCTTGTTTCATTTTTGAATCAAAAGTCTCTAAACCTTTATGAACCCTATTCTATCTTGTCTTATGCTTAACATACATCTTTTTAGATTGTAAAAAGCTTCTTTAGAGTTTTTTTAGGGCAAACACTATAATTGAACAAAACCAGATTTTGTATTTTTTCATCTGTTTTACACTCAATGGGAGCAAAAGGATATTTTTTCTAAGACTTAGTGTCTCTATATTGAATTTTTATGATTTTCTAAATTGAAATTTTATTTCATCTTATATACTTTAAGTCATAGGAAAGATTGTTCTCAATTTTTTTTTCTTTTTTGGCTTTTGCCCATTCAGCGTCATTCACTCATACATACACATCTTATGAATACATAGATGTTACACAGTCATACAAAATTACAAGAGAATTTACATTAATGAACATCAATACGTCAAATGATGAAATGACTACACTTTTTGGCCTTTTGAGATTCAAGTGTGTTGGACGGGATTGAAATTCTTTTATGTATTGCAATTTTCTAATTTCCTAATTTAAAAATATTTTTTTCATTTTTTTTCTTCGAAAAATTGGATTACATCTTACGATTTGCAATTCGATTCATTTTCTAGGGAAAACGATTTACGATCCAATTCACGAATTGACAAACTTGTCCTTAATGTCTGTAAAAACAGTCACAATTCACAAATAACTCTGATAATAATCACAGTTTCGCCCAAATTTTGTGTGAAAACATGACCCAACACTTCACTCTTAACACTGTAATTTCTGTATGTAAACTGCTAATTAAATCAATGTTTAGCGAATAAATAAAGGCAGGCAGCACCTTGTTTACACCAGCAACATGTACTAGTTGGCAGTGGCAACAATCTTCAAACACAGAATATAGAACTGCAGATTTAGGAGCAGCAAAATCAAGTCTAAGAAGACAATCATCCACCATATAACTGAGACTAAAATGTTTTGAGAACTGTAGCAGGAATAGAGGTCTTGTCCCCCTTTCTTGAACTCTCGTTCTTCTATTTATCTCTTAAAAAATATCCGACATTATCCAACTCAAGCAGTCCAATTACAGAAAAACTCTACTCTATATTTTAGACTTGTACTAATTAGGACTCTAAACCTTAATAAAAGTAGCTTATTTAACCAGATATCCCTAAATTTTAGGACCTGAAGTTACCATAGAAAATAAATAAACGAGTAGATTTTTGCAGGCCTTGATCACCGCCATATCTCTTAGAAGTCAAGATTCCCCATAAAACTAAAATTTTTAATCACTGAGTTTCTAAATCTTAGTCTATGGGTCTCTTGAGGCTATATTGAAGGCCCAATAATCGGAATATTTGGTGGCCCATTAGTTCCTTATTTGGTGTCGTTTTGACCCCTCTCCCCCCTCCCCTTACTTTAACTGTTTAGCTCAGGTTTAAACCAGTAAATTGTGTTTTTAATGACGCCTCTATCCTTCTCCCCGGGTTCGAGAGAACTCCACTCCGGCGAGTTGTCCTCGTCGCACACCTCTTATAACTCCTTGTGCCTCTTCTTCCAATTCTTCTTCTTATCATCTTGTTTAATCTAATTCTTTCTCCATGACTTCTCTTTGATCTTCTCCTTTCTTCTTTTTCTCAGCCATCGATCGCATACTTCATTCTCCTGGTGTTGAGAAAAGTTCGAATCTGCCTAATTTTCCTTTACCATTCTCAGCTAAACTATCATCCAATCGTTGATATTGGATGGTTAATCTGGCTTATATTCATGGTAGTCTGACGCCTTTTCAGTGTTGATAAACTTATCAGACAGTTGATCGTGAACAATATGATGATCCTCCACTTTTCCACCTTCAGAACATTCATTAAACGATTGATCTTCAATATGGCGATGAGTAGAAGTCTTCTCACCCTTGAAACTTTACTATCATCCAATTGTTGATATTTGACGGTTTGTTAATCCGACTCATATTCGTGGTATTTACAATACCTTTTCACTGTTGATAGTCTTATTGAACAGTTGATCGTGAACAATATGATCCACCAATTTTCCACCATCAGAACTTTCATTCGACAGTTGATCTTCAATATGACGACGCATAGAAGTCTTCACCCTTGAAAAGTTCATCGGACCCTTGATCAATGGTTAGAACATAATCTAAAGATTCAATAATATTAGGACCTTGATCTTCTCTAATAACTTGAATTGGTGCCTTTTCATCATTCGAATATTCATCTTCAAAGTATTCCGAGAAGAATGACGACTTCAAAGGCTTGAATGTCACGTTCTCGTGTCTCCTCTTGAGTCGAGGTTTGATTGCTGCGATAGATACATCTTGAATCTTTCATTGATACTGATGGTTGATGATTGATGACCTCCCATCACCATCATACTGATCTAATCTATCTACGATCCCCGATTCATCTCTATATGGCTTCGTAGAATGATGGCCGATTATTCTAAAAACATTCGCGAACTCATGCTCCAATCGATCTTGTCGTCAGATTGAAATGAGTTTGATCCTTTGTGACATCTTGTCAATACCTAACGCACCAACTTTATCTTTTCATAAGGAAAACACTTGCTCTAATATCATTTGAAGTAGACATATCCTAACTAATGCAGCTCTAATACCAGTTGGTGCAGATAGATACCAATCTAATAGCAACGACCCTAATTTTGATATTGTTGACTGGTTGACTTTTGATCTCAGCCATTATGAAAAATTCATGACTTTTGCAATAACTACCTCCCAACCATTAAAACCACTTGACTTTGAGAGTCAACAATTATTTATAGATACAACTATTAGGTTGTGTATATAAAAAAACATTACTCCATTGGTACTGTTGGATTTGGTTAGGACCATTGAAGACTTTGATCTTAACTGAAAAAATCTCTTGCACTTAATTATGCATACTTCAGTCGCATCAATTATATTTGAAATATTGTCTTGCGATTGATAATCTTGATTTAGCCCAATAAGAAGAACTTGGGTAATCATGCTTGAGATCTTGGGATCTAGCAGCCACACACTATTAAGTTATTGATACATGAGCTTGCATTTATGTGTAAGTATTATATATAATACATATACATATTTATATATTTGTGGTTGTTTAAGATAAATGTCAAGCTCACATTTTGTCATGTGCTCTCTCTACCCCTTTCTCATATGACCATGCAAACAAAAATGGCTTGCCATTTGGACGGTTGGTTTTAGATAAGTCCTGAGAACTTCAAAGTGGAAGTCCCATAAGGACTCGACACTCCTTCAGAGAAAATTAACACGATCAATCATTTTCGCTACTCCTTGTGGCAGAAATGCCAACAACCCGCCATCTCCCTTCCCCAATTATAGGTATCAACCAAACCATGAGATCTTCTGAGGCCCACTCACTCCCCAATGATTTTTTTCCACTCCTGAGTTCTATTGGCACACAACTAACCCTACAATCTTGTACATTGCAAGACTCTCTTTCTCTCTCTACAAATTTGACGGGTGCGCTCACTTTCTCTCACTAAGACATTGAAATGAGCGCACAAAATTTCATCAAGATCTCCCCAGATCTCCTTGTGATCTCCAATTTATGGACAACTAAGGAATTTGTTGCATTGTGAAAATTGCCAATTGACCAGCCCTATTTTCTCTAGTTCGAAAATTCCCTCTATCTGACTCTTGTTTCTCTCAAGAATCCACGTGGCACACATTGTCCACATCAGATAGGTACCATGTGGCGCCCATCACGAGGATCGGCCGCCACAACAACTTAGACAAGATTGATCAGGTCCCACCCAAAAAATTTGGGCATGATCCAATGCATAGCCACTATTGAAAATATGGTCAAAGATGCCTAAAATCACTGTACCAAGTTAGTTGGGTGTTACCTTATCTTTGACCCATCAAACGGAGGGCAAAAACGTCAAAATCATTTTATATTGTTTTAAATCGCATGTCTCATGGCTGATCAATGCAAAACGGGGTTTTTTATGGGTTGATAATGCCACCTGGCATGTGATTTGGCACCTGGGTGTAGCCCTCCACGACTATGTCCGGATGCATTTCGCCAATTCTTCTTTTTTAATTAGTGCAAAAATTGGAAAAAAAAATCATTGCTAAGTTTTAGAACACAATATATAGGAATTACTTATTGTATAATAGTAATCTGGATTATCTTGCTGAATTAATCTGATAATTTATGATACCATTTTTAATTTATAGGGAAAGATTTATAATTTGGCCTAATTTTTAATTTATAGGGAAAGATTTATAATATTGGCCTAATTTTGTCATATAGTATATTAGTGTTATACTAAATCTATGCATTAATGTAAGTTGGAGCGAATTGTGTAATTGAAGGAAAATTTCTTCAGTATATAATCACTGTTCCTATGGAACTTAATTTACAATAATAGTTTTAGACAATGTTTATTAGTGTAATTTTCAGGTAATTACTATAATTGACAGAGTGATTATATAGGTCTCTCCCTCGGAAAGTTTGTAAGTTGTATACATGGATCAAAATATCGTCCGATACCGATACATATCGTCCGATACGTATTGGTTTTGGACCTCACCAATACAGTACATTCAAGGTGCCATATTGGTGACTCCCATACAAAAACCCAAAATTCCAGACGATACATTGGAATGTATCGTCCAGAACCGATGCATATCGTCCGATACGTATCGGTTTTGAGGCTGGACGATACGTATCGGTTTTCCGAATTTTTGACTCATGGTTGTATAAGAGACTTTTGGCAACTGCTTAACTTTAGATTTTCATAGCTTTGTATGGTATGGGCCGTTGGTCAAAAATTTGGAAATCCGATACGTATCGTCCAGCCCCAAAACCGATATGTATTGCTTCCGGACGATACATTGGAATGTATCGTCCGATATTTTGGGTTTTTGTATGGGAGGCACCGATATGGTACCTTGAATGTACAGTTTCGGTGAGGTCCAAAATCGATACGTATCGGATGATATTTTGATCCATGGTATGGGCCATGGGATTTGCATTTAAGTCTTTGTATTTTATTCTATATTTAATTTAAAGCTTTGTTAACTCTCAAATGTATGTGTTGGTCTTCAATGTAGGACACTCAAGCATCCTCCAGTCCACGTGGAGTGAAAGGGCATTGCATAGATCATTTAAAAAAGTTTCAAAAAAGTTATTTAGAAGGCAAAAGTCAAACTTTGACTTATTTCAGTGATCCAGATTTCAAACCTTAAAACAGACGGTTGAGGTGAATTTTTGGTTTTTGATTTTTTTTAAAATGATCTAAACATTAAAATGATCTAAACAACCCAACCTTACTCCACGTTGCTAGGGCTGTGCAGAAAACCGACTAAACCGACCCGACTGACCGAAACCGACTGAAATTTCGGTTTCGGTTTTAGGGCATATTGGTTCGGTTTCGGTTTTGGAAAAGTGGCTTATCGGGTTATCGGTTCGGTTTTGACGTAAAAAACCTGAAACCGAACTGTTAAGAAACCGATAATAGGGTATTACTTAGGTGCATACAAAAAAAGGTTGCAATTAAAATTCTCTTTTAAAACCTAAACTTTAAAGTTAAAATGTAGAAACCAGAAAATAAGGGATAAACCTTAAAACTTCAAACAAGCAGAAAGTCAAAAATGCTTGTTGTTCCATATCCCATTCGTTTCCACTTCCCAGTTCCCATGGGCCACCATCGGCCGTTCGCCGTCCTCCGGCCTTTTGCCCGCCATCGCCTGCGCCAGCGCCGTCCATCACTAGCCCACACGGCCACACTCCACAGTAGACAACAGGCTTCTCTCTCTCTCTCTCTCTCTCTCTCTCCTCTCTCTCCTCTCTCTCTCTCTCTGTCTCCGTTCCTCTCTTTATTCTTCACTGTCTCTCTCACTTCGTTGCTGTTTTTTTTAAATTTTACAAATAAAAAAACTGAGGTTTAGAAACTGAAAACCGATCGAACCAATAACTATCGGTTCGGTTTCAGTTTGGAGGCTTATCGGTTCGGTTTCAGTTTGAGAAACTAGAACCCGAACTGATCCAATAACACCCCTACACGTGGCTCCAAAACACTGTTTTCGGTGCCACGTGGAGCTCCACATGGACTTGGAACGCTTCCATTGGAGGACAAATCCTTATATATATAGTTAAAGAGAACAGCTTACCAAAAACTAAAAATAAAAAAGTACAAAAAATTAACACAAATGTATCACAATGTTTATTACAACACTAATGCATCATACACAACAAAGTTAGTTCCATACTGGTTACTATGTGCCAAATGAATGACAAAATTTTGGCACCAGTCAAACCTACAAAAATTTTAACCACATAAAAGGTCTAAGTTACGTTTTACTCAATTACGGTGATAAACAAAATCCCATCAAATCAGTCCTATATGGTAATTAATAATTATTCAGCTGTACTGGATTTGGGTATGAACTTATTTCTAATTTAGCTCAACTTCATAACTCAAACATTTGGTCAGTAGCACATTGCATTAGTGTACTGAACTATGCATTAAATGACACTATTATTAGCTACATTAACAGAAAGTTTACAGATTGTACTGAAATATATTATACTTCAGTTATTATAAATCTGAATTTTCATTACCTGATTTCTTGTTATAATTTTGGAACTCTTTCTTTTGTGATTTTTTGTATTATAACATAATATATTATATTTTAATAACTTTTAATCATGATGACTGGTGATAAGTTATCTTTGCAGCAATGACGTGTCACGACCAGATCAGAGTTTAACCTGAGAAGAGTCCTTTTAATTGAGTCTGGGCTTCAAAACTTTACAATAGATGTCATGAAATGTGTTGAATTTTGGAAACCAGCAATCAGGGCTAATAATTTATAGAATATATGGGGTGTGACTGCTTCATTGCAGATTGGGGCATGACTGTCCCCTTTTACCCCATGTGGCACATCTTTTGAGCAATCTGAGCATTAAAGTGGTAGCTCATATTGGAAGCTACAGTGAGCCCAAAAATACTCTTATAGAAAGATTTAAATCATCCGATCTATGCCTTCTACTATAGACAGTTACTGCATATTTTTTTAATGGCTAGTAGTAAGAGCACTGATCTGATGGTCCCGATGCAAACAATTGGGTGCTAGATGATATGCATCACGTTTTGAAAAACTTGGCTGTCACGGCCTTATCAGTGTACAAAGCTGTCAGCAGAGATTTATTTTCATTTTGGAAGTTTACTTGCATACGCCCTTATACAATTCATTAAAATTAACCTTGCAGTGTCACAATTGTGGTTGCGTACTTGATGAAAAAGCATGGTATGAGTTTATCCGAGGCTTTAGGACTCGTAAGGAGTAAACGGCCTCAAGCAAATCCTAATCTTGGGTTTATGATGCAGCTGCTGAGCTTTGAGAAATCTCTTAGAGGTATGATTAAATCTTATTTGAACTGATATTTTTCTTAAAATTCTGTAAAATTGAGCTTGTGATAATATCAAATTTTAATGTGTGATAAAAGGGATCATGCCCACTAATCATGGCTATATTTTCGATTATTGTCATTAACGATATTTTCCTTGCAGAAAATGAATCCACATTACTGTCTTGTCCACCAGATGACAGTCAAATCACCCATGACATGGGTGTCCTATATGGGATCTAAGCACTATGGGACCTACAGGATGATATTATTGTCTCCTATGTTCACTTTGACCTTTCTTAACTTTGCATAATGCATATATCGAATTTCTGTAGGATGTAAATGTGGAAGGTGGATGGGTGGATCTCTCTTTTTTTTCCTCTAAAAAAAATAGCTCTAAATGAAAATTCATATACATAAAATCCCAAATGTGTCTCCAATTACGATAATCATGCACTGATGTTGTAGGGTTTCTTATTATGTAAACCAATACTACTTTTACCTGATTAAGGTTTGAAGTTTTATTAATTTGTTATTAGTCGTAGGTTGAGAAGATGCCCCTAAGTTGGCAATGATGGAAACTGATTAATTTTTTTTTTACTTGACAATTCCTCATGGCTGTCGGATATAGTTTGCTAGATCTATGTTATGAATTTCCACTCCAACTGGGGTGATAAAAGAGTAGGAATTCAATAGATCATCTAAGAATGTTTTGTGCGAATATTTCCTATGATGATTAGAAAACCTGTTGTACCTGTTATTGAACTAAGGTATATAGGGTTTCACATTCAAGGTTTAGGAGGTAGGAGAATAGCAAAGAGGAGAAGAAGAAAATAATGAAGAGAAGATAAAGTTGAGAGGGGGAGTCTTGAGTCTCACATATAACCCAATCTCGTCCCCTATTTTATTAAAAACCTTGTAATAATTTACCAGTATGCCATTAATGACATAAAATAAATACCAAACTACCCCAATGTATCTAAAAAGTAAATGCAAATGACCGAAAGCTGTTTTGGACTTCTGACAAAGGACTCGCAGTTGTCTAGAACTTCTGAAAAAGGTCTTGAAGCTGTCTTGAACTTCTGCCAGAGGTCTGGATGTTATTTCTGACACTTGTAGAACTCAATGTGACAGTTCTAAAATCTAAACATGAATTGAGTAATAATATTGTTCAAAGATGTCCCACATTTCACAATAAAATCTTCATGGAAAAAATATGAATGTAAGGAGTTATGTTTAGATCTTTTCTTTGATCAACTTGTGGAAATGACTATACAGTTAGATTGAATTTGCAAATGTTGGTTTCGTAATTTATTGTTTCATATTTGTATAAAAACTGACGACTATGAATTCACAATGTAATTATTCGTTCTAATTTGGAGAATTCATGAATGAAATCAAGAGACCAAAAACTAAGGGATAGTTTTTAAGCATCATCTCATTACCTTCTCCCACCTATTTGGAGTTAGCATTGTGGGTCCTATTTCTCCACCCTACTTTCATTTAGGTGTAAACTCTTTATCATGAGCAATCGTTCATGTTACGTAGTACTTCTTACTAGGTTTTTATTGGTATTCCCGTTCTCCTACTTGTGCTTGTATCGTAGCAATCCTTCATACAAGGTGTGCTTCAAGTTTAGATGGATACGCCCAAAGTATCTCAAATGACACTCTGCCCGAACTATCTCTAATGGCACTCCTTGATTTTTTTCTTTTATTGGGTGACCCTTATAGTGCCTCTTATGTGCACATCTTCACCACTTTAACACTCTTTCTTCTTGTTGGTTCTTGTAGCCTGCCACTCTATGCTACACAAAGCAAAAACAAAGCTTTTGGATCTAGCCTAAACTCTTGAGCTAATCCTCTTCATCTAATATAACCAAACACAACATAAAGCATAATACAAGTTCCAATTTAATTGCATCAAATAATTACTTATCTTGATTAAAGAACCCAAATTCCATAGTCACTCAACTAAAATTTGAAGTTAATACTTTTTGATTCCATCACAGTCAAGAAACATGCAATTTTTTTATGAGTATTGAAGAAGTTATGGTCAATTTTCAAAGGGTGCACTAAGAGTGATGAATTTCAAGACTTCAGTTGAATTTAGATTAATTTCTTTCTCTTTTTATTTTTATTTGAGCAAACATGAGTTATTTATTTATATTAGATTTAGGCTTAGTTTCGTTATTATTTCAAATTTTATTTTATTATTTGTTTCCTTATTTAAAGTAAGAATTAAAATTTGACTAGGATTTCTACTTTTTATGCATTGTAAAAGCCTATTTGAAGGCCATTAGTGCTGGAATTTAATTTAGAGTTTCATGACATATTTTGTTTGGAGTGCTTCGAAGCCCTACTAATTGCGATTAGCATTGAGTGTTTCTGCAGGTTCACTGGCAGAAGAATTTTGGTGAAATACTTGGATGACTAATTTCAGCCTTCCTACACGTTTATTAGTTTTGTGTCAAAACTATACTCGGATGTCTAATTTCAGCCTTCCTAGAGGTTTTATTAGTTTTGTGTCAAAATTAGTACCCTCTCAAGTGGCCATCGTGCGTGGATCGCATCTGTGTGCAGTGACAACAATTGCTGTAGTCAATGTTTTAAAATCCGGACCGGACGCCGAACCGGTGAAAACACCAATTCGATCAAACAGGGTCGCACCGGGTAGAAGCGGATCGGTTTAGCAATTATATATATTTAATGTAATATTAAAAATAATAAATAGTAGTAAAATAGGTATGTATAATATTAATATAAATATTTTAATTTTTTTTAAATATTAAAAAAAATAATAAATTCGAATATTTAATATTTAACTATTCATTAAATATTAAATTACCTAATATCATAATAAAAAAATATACAAATGACTTTCATGAACTCAATAATTTCACTATAAACTCACTAAAATAAATAAAAAAGTTAATTTTATATTTTAAAAAATAGAATCCTTGTTAGGATTTTTGACTTTTTTGAAATGTCTTCTGAATGTTTTCTAATTAAATTAGAAGTTTATCCTTTTTCTTTCTAAGTTAATGTAAAGTGTATAAGTTATTTTAACTCTAAAAAAACAAAAAAAGGATGTTTAAATTTTAGAATAGGAAAAAAGTTAAAATTAATTGAACCAGACCATTTTTTTGTGAGCCGGATGAACCGGCCGGTTCATCACAAAACTGGGCTGTTCACTGGTTGGACCCAAAAAAAACAGAAACTTCTAGTTTTTGATCTGATCGAACCGGCTAGGCTCCCGGTTCCGGTCGAACCGGGTTGTACCAGCCGGTCTGGTCCGGTTTTTAAGTATTTGGCTACAATTGGTTCTGGTGAAGGGGGATCCAGCAGTTAATCATTGATTCAAATGACAGTTGGCCAACTGTTAATCACTGGTGTATGCTATGTTGAACCTCTAGTTACTGGGACTCACATTTCCCATGAATGTGAATTTTCTAGGCAATATATTTGGGAAACCAATTCAATACGATTCCCTAAGCTGTGGGAAATGCCTGGGAAAATGCATTGAGAGCCACAGTTAGATAGGGAAGATATCTTAAGTAATGAGAGAGAAATGTGATTTAGAGAAGAAAAACTTTACAGGAAACGTAGAAAGAAACATGCTGGGAAATGCTTAAAAAGGTTGTGGGAACACAAATTAAAGAATGGGGAAACACCCAAATTTTTGTTGTATATATATATTTCACGGTTGATGGTTTTGTAATGACGATGGTGAACAAGGATTCTGATTGTGATCAGATGACACAGATGTTGAGGTGGTTCAGATCTGACAGGACAGATGCATATGATAATTTTGAAACAGTGAGTCATTGGAGTTTAATTTCCCTGTATATATACATTTACTAGACTATATGACTGACATACCTTGAAGACTATATACAGTAAATACGGACCACTGCCTTCCGTTGGCTTCATTAATAAGGGTTCATTTACTTTATGCTGTTTGTACATATGAAGAAAAAGTGCATAGAAAACCAGCATTCATAGGCGATATACTTAAGTTCAAGTTATTGCAAAATATGTGGAAAATAAAACTAATTAAATTAAATTTATTCAGCTCCCCCTGACATCTGGTCACACGCATACATAGACTAGCATGGAAATTGTAAACAGATAAAAGGCTGACCAAAGTAGAGAAGACAACCCATAAATAGTAACTAGGTAGTGCTAAACATAAAGCATGGTCCAGACCAGCTTACTGACCCTGAAGCGGAATTTTGAATTCCTTGACATTGTAAAATTACGATGACCTGCCTGCAAAGTTGCTTAGATGAAGAAAAGTACACGACCTCTTTTGTCTCAGCTGAATGTTCCTCTAATACCCCCTTGTCCTGAAATGTATAATACCTGTTCCCATGTAGTAATTTATGCATAATAGACAAAACATGGATTGTGGAAGAATTGATATAGAGAGTTGATTTATATTATTTTTTAAGCAACTTGTGTGGAGTATTTTACATGAGTTATTGCCAACTCTAAAGACAATTTTCGTGATATGAGAGACTTACAGATAGCTGTACTTAAATTTTTCGGGAATAGTTGATACCCACAGCCTATGCAACGTCCAAGTATCTAGACCCATCCCACACATGTACTTTTAACTTCATATCATGTCTTTGGTGTGCTCTTAAAATGTCTTGTTCATGAGGAAGTTGGTGTTGTGAAAGTGAAGTATCTTGGTAATTGTAGAACAAATCAAATTTTTTTAACATGTCCTGCAACCACTATTTTCAAAATTTGAAAACTCTAGCACTTATGGCCCTCCCGATCTGACAGTGTGTTCTAGGGAGAACACATGAGCTCTGATGTCCAACTTATTCTTCTGTTACTTAGGTATAGTCCAAGGCAAAAGGGCAACAATAATTTGGGTTTTATTTGAAAAATTTGAAAAATAGCTTATCTTTAAATGTTGTGAGGATTTAATGTTCTATGCGGAAAAAATTCCTCTTTTAACTTCAACTTTTCGCATGGCTTATTAGTTTTCTCTGCAATTACTTTTAATGGCCCAAGTAACATGGCCTATTTATCTTTGGAATAATGGCTCCTGATGGACATTTAAACACCACAATGGTGTCTAAATGACCTTATACCATTAATGTTAGATTTTTAATCTCACACAATTGAAGTGTGATTATCATTATGACTTGGTGAATATTGCCGATCGATCTAAATTTTCCAAGTGGCAAGCTATCATTGGAACATGTCTCAGCCTGAAGAAACATGCCTATAAGTGGATGTGAACCATCCAATTGAAGAACTTTTATATCAGCCATTAAAACTGACAACTTTTCATATTAAAGTCCATAGATCAGATGGTTTAAATCTCCCAAAAACACCATTTTTGGGCCTGTTGCTCGTCAATCTATGATCGATCCCTTTGCTGGTATGGATCAGCCACATCTTAAACCATTGATGGTGTAAGATCATTCAAACACAATTTTGGTGTTTAAATGACGATTATGAGAGTCGGGCCCTTTATCTTTTGGTTTGATAATTCTAGGTGAGGCTGGTTTCATCGTAAACATCAAGCGGTTTGGTGTGATGGCCAGGTAGCCACCTCAGGTAGACCTGAGTTTGAATCCTTCCCCCCCCCCCCCCCTCCGCGTCTTTGAGGTCGCCCTAGGGATTTATATCTCGTACTGACCCGGCATGTGCTAACCTGGGGCACGCACTTGCCTGGGATTAGTAGGGTGCTCTAGGAGTCAAGGATCCCAGGATAAACAAGGAAGAAAAAAAGAAGAGCATGGTTTCACCATTTTTCTCTCATCTTACTATTTTCTATTTTCTAAACTTTTTATGTACGGTTGCTGGAAAACCAAATTTGCATCAAATCATTTGGATCACGAGATAGATGGCGACTCCCATCCAACATATCAGAAAGCTGGCTGAAAAGAGAATTTTTCTTTTATTTTTTCAGTTGAATTTTATATATTGCATTGTGGTTTTCTCTTTCCAATTCCAATTTTTTTGCTCTGGTGTTGTTAGGTATGCTTCATCGTAGAGTCATACTTAGATATGTACCCTTACTGGATTTACTCTGCACTAATTTCGTTTGTCATTTTTTTCTCCATAGGACCAAAAAAGGACAATTAGACTGCTCTCTTCCTCTTTGTTTCACCCTCACCTTATCTGCGTGCTATTCTATATTATGTTCCATCTCAATCCACTCACCATCACTAAAATCTGAGCAATGCGAAGTCTGCTGAGAACATAATATATTTTGGCTATTGATCTTTACGAGGTAGAAGCTAGTGATTGCCTTTTCTTTCTTCTATGTATCCGCAAGCAATACTAGTTGAATAGGGTTCATTGTTCCAAGTACATAATCTTCAGTTTTGCCTAGCATGTATTCTTAGAATGGCTTTATCTAGCAAATTTATACACGCACTACATGATTTTTTTATTTTTTAACGCTCTTCATGAATTGTTTTTTATTTTTTTGGTTGTTTTGTAGCGAACCTTGCTTCGTAAAGGAAATGAATTCTTGTGCAAATGGTGCTTCGTATAGATGGTACGTGAAGTACAATTGTATTCCTTTTTTGTTTTCGTAGATAAATTTGGGATCCTACTCATGAATGTAAGTATGGGTAGGAAAGATCTGGGCAAGCACCCACTGCTTCTGATTGCATCATTTATTCCCATCGGTTCAGAATGAGCAAACCTGTAAATATTTTACGTATTTGAAACACTTAGTTCTTCTTCATATCGCTGTACAAATTCAGTCTTCCTATCGCCCATAGGTTGAAAATTTGAAGATGTTGGGAGCGTCGGGATCTCTATTTGATCCAAAGTAGAGTGAAATCTAAAATTTCAAGGAAGCCAATTCTCTTGATGGATGTTTGACTGATAAATCCATAGATAATATTTGCGAATTGCTTGCTGAAATTTTTAAAATCCTATGAAACCTTGTAATTAAATTTTCTCACCAACAATGAAGCGTATCTGATAAATTTTCTTTTTTCAATGGATGGGATATATCTGATATTGAGAGATGGGCTATAAATTTTGATGCAGATTTGGCATGAAAAAGGAAGGTTTTTATTTTTTTCATTTAATTTTATCTATTTATTTTATTTTTTCGTTTTTTGTTTATATGGGTGAGAAGGGATTTGAAAAAATATTTTGAAGAACTGTTATTTTTGGTACATGGACTGTGCACCAAGGGTGATTTAGGGTCAATCTGCGATCATCGAAGTGGTTGAACTTTGGGAGATGCACAACATTTAGGAGCCAAATAAATGGAAATATCGTTTTGACCGGGTAATAGCACCCACGGAATCTTCGTGGGTGCCTACTCCCAAAATCATTGATTTCCTTGAATCAGACGATGGAGATCGAGTTTCGCTCCAATCTTGCACACAAGGGGTCTGGAGATCATGGCGCACCTATCCGACTGTCAGTTTTCGATTTCACATGGCACAGATCCCACTGTGATTTTAGAGCTACATTTTTGGGATATGTGCTATGTGAAATCAAAACTGTTTGTCTGGTAGGTACATGTGAAATCAAAACTGACTGTCTGGTAGGTCATAGGTGTGCTATGATCTTGAGATCGATTGTGTGGAAGATTAGAGCGAAACGCCATTACCATTTGTCTGATTTAAGGCTATCAATGATTTTGGGCGTAGGTGCCCCTGAAGATTTTCCGTGTGCGCTATTAAAGCTACCCTCTTTTACCTGTTTTGTAGTGTGCCACTTCCTAAATTGGGGGCGGGGGGGGGGGGAGAGGGGCGGCGTGTAGCACAACTGTTCCGGTTGACAGTTTGGCAGCCTTGAGGTGGTAGGCACTTCAATTCCAGCTATACCTATTTAAAAAGTGGTTAGAGGTAGCTTGGTATCATGGACCAGGTAACTTACCTGGTTTCTCACCTACGTTCAGCCACGTGCCATCAAATCACATGATCAGATGTCATGGATAAAACAAATGTATTTTGCCGTTCATTTTACAAACAGCTGACTCTTGACTTTATTTTAATTTTATACTCACAAAATAGATATGATCATCGTCCCTCATTTATTCATTTCATCTGATCATGTGATTTAGTGCCACGTGGCGGCAAATTAGTGTGGAACCAGGTAAATTACCTGGTTCATGGTGCGCCTGAGCTTTTTGTTTGGGTTCCATTTTGGCACCAATTTAAATAATCATACACCATTAGTATTATCCTTTTTATATCACACCTGTTAAGTGTGATTTATTATTATGTAATTTGGCGCATGTATTTTATTTTATCGGTAACGGAATTCATTAAAAAGCAAAAACAGAGCAAATACAAAGAGAAGGCAACAATCAATTGCCCAAACCACCTCGTCTAAATTGTTAAAGTGGCAATTCATTAGTGGAACATATCTCATCTCACAGAACGTGCTTATCAATAGATGTTACTGATCCGATCGATAAATTTTAAAATCAGTTATTAAAACTAAAAATAATGGTTGATGATTATATAGTCAACAAATTAGATGGTTCATATTTCCCTCAAACCTCATTTTTAGATCCGTTGCATTTTAATCTATGATCTGTCACTTTGATATTATAGATCACCCATCATAAATCATTGATGGTGTAAAATCATGTGGCCTTCACATGACGGTAAGGAGAATTGGGTCCATAAATTTCTCTGCTCTAAGCCACAAAAAGTCAAATTTGCGCATGTTGGAATCATACAGAAGTCAATTTTGCACAACTGTATGAAGCCAAAGATGTGATCCCTTTTTGTTTTTTTATCCTTATTCGTCTTCATATTGAGATAAACTTGCAAACGTGTCACTGTCCTTAAAACAAATCCCAACAGCCACTAGCATAGTACAGGAGACAGGGTGCCTTTGGACCCTCCTCCCTGCCCACTCATTGTAAGATGGCGGGGAACTCTTTTTTTCACTTAAAATAACTCCCTGCCAACACAAATGGTGCAGGTATCTGGTTTACCAAACGCACCCTCGGGCATAAGAGCACCAAGCCCGAGCCCAAGAGCTTCTCTTCGGAGAGGGTACCTAGACAAGCTACCTACATGTTTTATACTTCAAGTAAGAAACGCATGGGATCAGTAATCAGACCGAGTCCAGCCTGAAAATAACAAAATTTCGGACTGCATTGAAACTGCTTTAAAGCAGCAGATCAAACTGTTGCGGTAGCGATTGACCACTAAGACCGGTTTGGATCAAGTTATATATATATATATATATATCCCTTGCTTTACCGGTTTTAAAAAACTTTGGTTCATTCATATAACGTCACAAATACAAATTCACTGCATTTCTAGGCAAGAGATTGTCTAAGGCAATGCAGGGGGCATATAAGTATGAAGGCCCATTTATTACAATCTCAAGTAATAACACACATTTACAGGTAAACATTATTGATATGTGGCCTCTAGGCAGTAGATGTGAAGTTGAAGTTGGCACATGTGGTCCGCCTAAATAGGAGGGAGGAGCTGAACCCTAACCTTGAAGTAGCCAGATCAAACTGTAAAAGATTGTCCTCCAATTGATACCCACCTACGATAATGGAGGTTCTAGGCTCTGATCCGCCGTCCACGAACCCTAGGCACAGAAGATCATTGTTCACTTGGACCATTGAATTTGCCCCGAAGATCCTCCAGAACACGCTCTCACTCCCCAACACTAGATCAATGGCCGGCACAGCAGGCCCTACCCGAGTGCTACCAACATTCTTTGAGCTAAAGCATGCACCAAAAGGTGCGACGGATGCCACCCGGGTGAGGTTCGATTCTTGGATGAATGCTTCAATAAGAGCGTTATAGATAGAGGTCGCCAGAGTAGTATAGGGATTCACCGTGCTTATTTTGGTTCCACCGACACCATTGCTGTCGATCGATAGCAAGGACGAGTTCAATGATATGCGTTTGTTGTTGACTTTAATTGATTTAACTCCGATGAAGTACTCGAATGAAGGCTCTCCTTGTGTAGAAGTTCCTGCCGTGCTTACGGGGTTGGTGAGGAGTGGGGTGTAGATGAGCGATGTTGAAACATCGATGTTTGGTAGTAGCACATATGGTTCACTTCCGAAGAATATGACACCGCTCGATCTTGCTGACGATGATAGACAAAGGGAAAATTTCCGATGGAAGCTAAACGCAGCTGCAAATTGTGATGGAAAGGCAATACGAGTGTGTCCGAGGCCCGCCATACCCCTAGCTCCACCAGCAAGGCCCTGTAAAAGAAATGTTGGGGCACAAGAGAAGAGGAAGCGTGGGATGGTGACAACACGGCCGGGGTTGGATCCGTCGGTGGATTGAACTGCCACGACATCATCCGCAAGCTCTCCACCAGTGCTTGTGCGGGTAACAGTGTTCTCCGGAAATAGGCCACATGTGTTGTTGTTACACCCTGGCCTAGGGCTAGAAAAGCAATCTCCACATCCATTTGTCATTGCACGAGAGCACTGTGCTGAGCCACAACGGGCAGGGTGGTAGGTGGACGAAACATATCCTGTGTCACAATTTACCCATAAGAATCGTCCACCCAGGTCAACTACGAGACTTACGGGTACGAGTGGGGTTCTTTGATTGATTCGGGTCACATACTGGAGGGTTGTTGCGTCTTTTGTGACCGGAACAACAAGTGCGTTGGGGCGGAAGGAGGTTTGGGCGTTGGAGAGACATAAGAGAGAGAGATTAAGAAGGAAATATAGAGAATTAGCCATGGAAGAGATGAAGGGTGCAGAGAGCATCAGTAACGGGGCAAGCACGCCGTCTTATATGGTATATTTTGTGGGTGGGTTTAAGCCGTGGTATATAGATAACGCGTTGGATGGTTGCTTTCGCCTGCTCGGGTATTTGAATGCTAGTAGTTTGACTATGACTTAGAGCTTGGTCTCTCTTGTATGGTGTGGTTAGATGTTACAAAGAGAGGGAGAATTGATAGAGTATTTACCACAAACACTAGTAGAGAATGACTTTTTGAGTATTAGCCACGGACAACATGTTTGATCTGTTCCAGCCGTGTTTGTGATTGCTCTTTGGAGGCAAAGAGCAGCTCTAAACTCTGGCGCAAGTCACTTTAGTATGGGACAGTATTTGATTGTAAGTACTCTGAGTTCTTTCGGATAGTGACAGAGCTGAATAGTCTTTTTAAAAGAGTAATTTAAAATTTCTCTTTTAGGTGGGCTTCTCTTTGAAGGCAAAGAGCACCTCTATACTCTGGCGCATATCACTTTAGTATGAGACCGTATTTGATTGTAAGTATTATGAGCTCTTTCGGAGAGTGACAAAGCTGAATTTGAGTCTTTTTAAAAGAGTAATTTAAAATTGCTCTTTTAACTGGGCTTCTCTTTGCCTCCAAGAGCAATCCCAAACAAGGCCTCCATAAATTTTCCAAGGACCCAATTTTTAGTAGCAGATCCTGATCCTCATTAGCAAATACAAGTTAAAGAATCATGCTTACTGTAAATTTGGAATCATGCGATAAACAAAATACCATTACCCATTGCTCGTCCTCTTATCTATGTGTAATAGTCCCACATCGGATAGGGAAAAGTTCTGACACTGGGCTATATGTGATTGTGAACGCTACATGTCATGACGCGTTTTGGGTGGGGATGGCGAAACGTAATGCCCATGTCAAAAATAAAAACGGGGCGGGGACTTAAGCCCAGAACTGGACAATATTGTGGCATGTGGGTCTGGGGTGTCACAGAATGGTATCAGAGCCGAGGATGACTCTTCTATAAGGTGGGGGGATTGTAATAGTCCCACATCGGATAGGGAAAAGTTTTAACCTTGGGCTATATGTGATTGTGGACGCTACATGTCATGACGGTGGGGATGGCAAAACGTAACGCCCTTGCCCGAAACAAAACTGGAGCGGGGACCTAAGCTCAGAACCGGACAATATTGTGGCATGTGGGTCTGGGTCGTCACAATGTGTGCTCTCGCTTTTATTGCAGAAATTGGGTGCTCTCTATTTTATTTTTTTTTCGAATGAAAGATCACATACTTTTCATTACTTAAGAAAAATTGTCAACAATTAGGTCATGAACTTGAGGAGGGGCCTCCTCAATCCAAACCTCATTACAATTGTAAGAGCAACCAATCTTAGCTAGAGTATCTGCTATACTGTTTGCGGATCGTTTTACAAGAGAAGAAAGAATAGAGAAACATCTAGCAGCAGTTTTAATATCTTCAAACATAATAGAGAGGCCTCAATCATTAGCAACCCGATTAGACACTGCATTTAGCACCCAAGATGAATTGCCTTCAAAAATAATTTTTGAGAAACCCATTCGAGCGGCAAAAGTAATTGCTTCCATACATGCTAAAGCTACATAGTGGTCCACCGAGGAGACGTATAAGAAGCCTTTAGCTATAGATTCCATAACCAAAGTCGAACAGTTTTGGATAATATTGTTGTTCTAAGTGTGCATGATTTATTTGTGTTTTGAAAACATACTTGCAAATGATGCATTGTACTGAATATTAAAAAGAAAAAGAAAATATCAACACAGAGAGAACATAATTAGCCTGCAAGATCAGGGCCAATTGTAGCAAGTTTTAAATGTAAGTGAGTAAAAGATTGTCCACAGGGAATTGATTTAAAATTTAAGATAAACCTCCAGATCTGAGCTACCAGATCTGGCCTCTTATCCTATCTAGAAAGCACATAAGATGGGAGGTTGAATTTGTCACATTAACTAAATGATAAAAGTAAAAATTAAACTAAGTGATCCAGATCCGAGTTGGGGAAACGTTTGTGGTAAACTTATATAAAAAAAATGGAGAAGTAATATCTATATCTGATTTGGTCTTTGAAATCTAATGAGAATAACTGCAACTCAGCAGAGGTGATCCAATCTTCATCTGGCTACAAGCACAGATGTAAGAGAGATAAATCTAATTCAAGGATTAGGCTTATACTTATGGCTATGGTCTGTCCACTTTAATGGCCACAAACCATCCAATAGTCTTTAATCCAAATCCTCAATTCGTATCAGAAACATCACTACAAATGTCAGAAGAGACTAGGTTACCAACACTAATTCTTACAGGATTAATGAATCAAGGGAAATTGCATGCAAAACAATGAATCTAAAGGAGTCTAATGTACTGAGGAGATCAGAGGGAACCCTTGACATGAGTCCAATGGAGAATGCATAGTTTACAGCAACCTTTTAAAATTCATCCTTACAATTTACAGAGCACGGCTTAACAGCTCTCGGATTTGCAGTCTTGGATGCAAACTCTCCTTTGAATTATAGCAGTATCTCACAGCTCTCAAATGCAAGTACAAAGTAGGCTATTACAAGGATTACAGACAAGCTGTCTGGCTGGGAAATGGGGGATTAGAAATGAAACTCAAAATCTGGATACCCAAATTGGGCAAATGGTTCGTCTATTTATAGTTTTCCCTAAGCCAGCTCAGATGTGTATCAACCAATCAGAGGTTCTTAGATCTGTATTGACCAATGGTAGTCGAGCACGGGGATCGAGATCTGTTATGGCCAATCAGAATTCCTTGATCTATTTCAGCCAATCAGGTGAAAAAGGCATCAATTCTGTTATGCATTTTGAAAGTTTGTTAGAGTTTCTAGAAGTTCCCGCCAAGTTATTCCCTCTCTAGGTGCTCACGTGGGGTGGAATATTCCTTCGCTTTATGCTTAGAACCCTCTGGAATGTCCCTAAGTTTTAAAATGCATTGGGACGCATGCAACAGACATCGAATTGCCTTGTTAAAGCCGCGAATCTCCGTAATACCTTTTCGCAGAGCTTAGGGCCTTTTCGCAAAGTCTTGACTTCAAGCTCTTCTCGCAATGTTCAATCTCTCTTCGAATTGTGTTTTCCCCTTTTCGTAAAGTTCAATCTTCTCTTCGAAGTGAGTTTTCTCCTTTTCGCAAAGTTCAATCTTCTCTTCGTGGTGTTCAGATGCTCTTTGAAAGCTACGCCTGGAGTTTGAGTCCTTTTCGCAGAGTTCAAGGTTCTTTAAAAGTGCGTGTTCTTGCGAAAAGAACTCAGAGTGCATTTCTCTCGCTGAATTGTTCCCGCTCCATGTGTCTTTGCCTCTTTACTTTAGACCTTTCAACATTGATGAGGTTGTTTCTTCACTTCCTTTCTTTGGTGACATGGATTGTCATCTTTTGGCACTTTTAAGTCGCTTTTATGGTTAAGCTGCCTTTATTGTTATGCAACATAGGCACTTAAAACACTTATTTAGTTCTCTCAAGGGTCTATCAAGGCCCAGGATTAAGGGGTGAAAATGGTATTTTCTAGTTCGAACACACCCCAAACCTAAGCTTTGCTAGTCCACGAGCAAAGACAAAATTTAAAAATAGAATGAAAAGCCATTTTTGTAGGGAGCATTGCATTTAGCATATGCAACAAGCCTTTTAAACCCCTAGGTGATCCCTAGTGGAGGAGTGAAGTCTCTGAGGGTTTTCAAGGTGAAGGTACCCACAAACTTCTCCAATAAATCGCTTAAGATCAATGTAGTTCATAAAGCAAACTTTCATCCAATCGATTATTCACACTGCATCAACAAAGTTGTAAGATGATTTTCAAGAAAACATCGTTCAAAACTAAAATTCTGTCAGAATTCCTTTACCATTCACTCTTGGTGTCAAAAGTTTTTACAAGAAAAATTAATGAAAAGCTTGCCTTCTATTTGAGAATTCAGTTTTGATGTTACCCCAAATAATTTGATTTCAAACTCAACTCTCACCAGGGTTTTCACTCACCATGCAAATATGAGGGTTGCACTATTTCACACAGCTCAAGAGCAATTACAGTCCACAAATAGGATTGTAAGCAGGAGCATAGGCATTGCTTTAGTTATAAATTCACTGCTCCTTACACCATAGATTACACAAATTCTTATCTCCATGTGATAGCTCAATCCATCATTGATCAGTAAGGACTTTTACTTGGGTTTTATTGTGGCTTATGGGTGAAATTTCTCAAAAGGGTTGGAATGGTGTTCATATTTGAGAAGTCAGTCAAGGTCAGGAGGTTATACACAAACCCACACTTCTTCAGCATAGTTTCATCTTTTTCTTTTGAATTTCCAGAGCCAAAGTGGCCATCTTTTTCTCTTTCTTTTTCAAACTTCCAATGAAAATGCCTTCTTTCTTTTGTTTTGCTCAAATATTTTTCTTTTCTTTTTCGAATTAACACTGACTGCATGCCACATTCCCTATGCTGTTTCATCATTGCCTTCAACTTTTATCCTTCTTTTGCTATTAAATTGTTACTCAATTCTCCTTCCTCAGCTTCCTTCCTTTTATCTTCTGCCTTCTCGGGGCAGAGTTAGGCTAAATGAGGTTGATGAGGTTTATTGGGGGAGATTTCAAAGGAATCATAGATTTATTTAGCTCAAATGGTGTGTATCAAGGGCAGTTTCAAAAGGTGGGGCTTTGTAAGGTTCAAACTGTCCAAAAAGAGGCCTTACATCATGTCTTTAATATCATGAGTGCTATCAAATTATTTCGATTTGGATATGTGTAACTTCTAGTGTAAGTAAGCAGATTCACATAGTCCCAAAAGCAGAAAAGATTGCCAAAGCATACCTCCAAAGAATACATTTCAGGCCCAAACCTCACTGGGTGTGGTTTTATATCAACTTCTTGAGGTATATCTTCACTGTTTTCCTTCATTTTAGGTTTACTAAAACATCAATTTTCGAAAATTTCCTGACATTCACTTCATGAAAGTATTAGAATTACACTAGAAATTAATTTTAAAAAGTTTTAACTTCCTCATTTAAAAAAAAAAAAAAAAAAAAAAAAAAAGGTGTGAGATTACTTCATTTTCAAAAATTCTGCTGATCATAAGCTACACCAAGCATTAACTTATTTTATTGGCATACCTGCCATACCCCTAAACCTAAGATGAACATTGTCCTCAATGTTCTAGACACTGAGAAACGAGGGGCAACAGGATAAAAGAAGAAAGGCAAACTAAGCAGAAAAAAAAAAAAAAAAAAAATTTGCAGCTATGTGCAGCAGAAAATAAAGAAAATAACACTGAATATATGAGCAGGAAAAGGGGAAAAAAAAATGTTATATAAATATAGGAAATTACTGATAAAACAGAAAAATAACAAAACTAAGCTAGTACTGCTACAAAATAAAATCTAAAAACTGAATATATGATCAGAAAAATAAAAGAACTGCAAAGCAAATGGAAGGAAACTAATGCTAATAACAGAGAAACAGTAAAAGCAAGGTAAGGGATTGAATACAAAGTTTAAAAAAAAAAAAAAAAAAAAAAAAGTGTTGATACAAACACAGAATTTGTGAATGCAAAATAGGAAAACAAAGTTAGAAACTAACTATACTCACAGAAAAATGACGAAAATCAGTAAAACGAGGACACATTAACCTAAGAAAGAAAAAAAATCAGCAATCTAAAAATAGAATTTGAAACTAAAATTCCTAAAACAAAAAATCTAATGCCGAATGATACATCCTAAGCCCAAAGAAAAAAAAACAAAAAGCCTGAGATACTTATGAATCTAAGTGATTATAAAAATGATTAGGTGAATACGGAAAAGCAAGATTCATAAGGTCAATTCCCCTTTGTTGATGATGTGTATGAATAAAAAGAATAATGAAGCATGGGAGCACATACTAAAAACAGAAATACACACAATGAGACCCATTTATGATGAAGAAATCTCAAGGAAAATAAAATCAAGGGTCCATTGAATATTCAAAACCTATGATTCACTACTCATTATCCTACATGATTCCTAAAAAGAAAAATGATCTCAGTCCAGATGGGAAAAGTGGATGCAAATGGAGAAAACAAATCCATCCGAAGATATCTATATATATATATATTTTTGTTTTTATAATTTTCTATTTTTTTTACTTATTTGATCACCTGCTCAACAAGAGCCCTTATTTACTCTCAAAAATAATGAGAAACAACTCAGAGATTTTCTTTTCGTGTTTTCATTTTCTTCTATTTTATATTTGGTTTTGTAGAAAAATAAAATCAGCATGCCTAAGAGACAGTAGAAATTATAATCAAAACAAATATTAAACACAGCTGATCTGCTGGTTCTAAAGAACTTAAAAATAGAAGATGAGAGCAAAGGAGAAGGATGCAAACTCAAGCAGATCTGCTCCAGCTTTTAGTCCAGATGTTCCTTGTTGACTACGCCCAGATCCGCAAAAATCCAAAAAGCAAAGAGACCTTTATTTAAGTATATTGACAAAAAAAAGAAAACTCAAAGCACGCCCAAATTTGATAAAAGACAAAAGAGTGGCAAGAACATTTATTCAAATAACTAGAAGGCAAAGAATAAAACTCGGAAAATAAAAAATTTCACTGAAAGAAATGTGTTTTCTATACAAAACTGCAGTAGACATTTAATCAAGCACTTGGAATGCAAAGTGCAGTTTTAAAGCAAAAATTAAAATAAAAATCAAATCTACAAAATTGAAAAACTTAGGTCTACCAATTTTAAAATCTATTCCCCGGCAACGGCGCCAAAAACTTGTTGTTGTTCTAAGTGTGCATGATTTATTTGTGTTTTGAAAACATACTTGCAAATGATGCATTGTACTGAATATTAAAAAGAAAAAGAAAATATCAGCACAGAGAGAACATAATTAGCCTGCAAGATCAGGGCCAATTGTAGCAAGTTTTAAATGTAAGTGAGTAAAAGATCGTCCACAGGGAATTGATTTAAAATTTAAGATAAACCTCCAGATCTGAGCTACCAGATCTGGCCTCTTATCCTATCTAGAAAGCACATAAGATGGGAGGTTGAATTTGTCACATTAACTAAATGATAAAAGTAAAAATTAAACTAAGTGATCCAGATCCGAGTTGGGGAAACGTTTGTGGTAAACTTATATAAAAAAAATGGAGAAGTAATATCTAAATCTAATTTGGTCTTTGAAATCTAATGAGAATAACTGCAGCTCAGCAGAGGTGATCCAATCTTCATCTGGCTACAAGCACAGATGTAAGAGAGATAAATCTAATTCAAGGATTAGGCTTATACTTATGGCTATGGTCTGTCCACTTTAATGGCCACAAACCATCCAATAGTCTTTAATCCAAATCCTTAATTCAGAACAGGAAACATCACTACAAATGCTGTAAGAGACTAGGTTACCAACACTAATTCTTACAGGATTAATGAATCAAGGGAAATTGCATGCAAAACAATGAATCTAAAGGAGTCTAATGTACTGAGGAGATCAGAGGGAACCCTTGACATGAGTCCAATGGAGAATGCATAGTTTACAGCAACCTTTTAAAATTCATCCTTACAATTTACAGAGCACGCTTAATGACTCTGGATTTGCGGTCTTGGATGCAAACTCTCCTTTGAATTATAGCAAGATTATCTCACGACTCTCAAATGCAAGTACAAAGTAGGCTATATTACGTATAAGTCATTCTGTTGGGAAATGGGGGATTAGAAATGAAACTCAAAATCTGGATACCCAAATTGGGCAAATGGTTCGTCTATTTATAGTTTTCCCTAAGCCAGCTCAGATGTGTATCAACCAATCAGAGGTTCTTAGATCTGTATTGACCAATGGTAGTCGAGCACGGGGATCGAGATCTGCTCGCCAATCAGAATTCCTCGATCTGTTTTAGCCAATCAGGTGAAAAAGGCATCAATTCTGTTATGCATTTTGAAAGTTTGTTAGAGTTTCTAGAAGTTCCCGCCAAGTTATTCCCTCTCTAGGTGCTCACGTGGGGTGGAATATTCCTTCGCTTTATGCTTAGAACCCTCTGGAATGTCCCTAAGTTTTAAAATGCATTGGGACGCTGGCAACAGACATCGAATTGCCCTTGTTAAAGCCGCGAATCTCCGAATACCTTTTCGCAGAGCTTAGGGCCTTTTCGCAAAGTCCGTGACTTCAAGCTCTTTTCGCAATGTTCAATTTCTCTTCGAATTGTGTTTTCTCCTTTTCGCAAAGTTCAATCTTCTCTTCGAAGTGTGTTTTCTCCTTTTCGCAAAGTTCAATCTTCTCTTTGAGGAGTTCAGATGCTCTTCGAAAGCTACGCCTGCAGTTTTAGTCCTTTTCGCAGAGTTCAAGGTTCTTTACGAAAAGTGCAGGTTCTTTGCGAAAAGAACTCTGTAGTGCATTTCTCTGTTCGAATTGTTCACTGCTTCGCTTACAGGTCTTTGCCTCTTTACTTTAGACCTTTCAACAGCTGATGAGGTTGTTTCTTCACTTCCTTTCTTTGGACTGACATGGATTGTCATCTTTTTGGCACTTTTAAGCTGCTTTTATGGTTAAGCCTGTCTTTATTGTTAGCTGCAACATAGGCACTTAAAACACTTATTTAGTTCTCTCAAGGGTCTATCAAGGCCCAGATTAAGGGGTGAAAAATGGTATTTTCCAGTTCTCAACAGATAATCATGCCAATGTCCGCCAATCCCAAAGTTACATTCCATGATCCATCAAAATTAACTTCATACACATCAGGTGTTGGAGGAGACCATGCAACTTTCTGTTGGGGAACAGGCTTCGAAGTACTATTTGAGACCTTTGCGTTAACCCCTTGAAATTCAGTGGGATAGTGGAAAGCCGAGGCAACTATATTGGTTGGTTCTTTAGGTTTTTCTCCGTGAATAATCTGGTTCCTCTCATTCTATATTGCCCAAGCCACAATAAAAAAACCTTCCAAGGATTCTTTACCCAATGCTCTGATCAATGCATTTTTATTTACTATTGGAATGGGGATAATGGCTTTGACCTATATTTAAACATTAGAATGGTGTTTAAATGATCTTAGATCAATAAATTTGAACGTTTTATTTTATACCATTGAGCTGTGATTTATTATTATGTCATGTGTCGTAGATTTGTGATCAATAAATTGTCCAAGCGGCAATCTATCATTTGAATATTTCTCATCCAAAAGAATAACTCCTATGAAGGGTTGGAAGGTGGGTTCTAACCTCTAAGGCTTGATAGCTAAGGGGTAGGAGAAGAAGACTAGGGGGTACTTATCACCTTGGCTAAGGGATTTTTGATAGAAGATAAGGTCTAAGGGAGAGTTTTTGAGTTTTGAAATTTATATGGGTTTGGTGCATCAAAGGGGAGAAGGAAATCTCTAATCTTTCTCTCTTTGGAAAAATTTTCAAGCCATTTGCAAAGGGGGGTGGCTCTCTATTTATAGGAAAAGAGAGGGGTAGGAGGGTACTTAAAAGCTAATAGGTTTAGCAATTAGGTAATCCTTCAACTAAGGATTTTGGGTTTTTCAAGGTCATGGATAGGGGTGAAGTTAGGTTCAATGGTAGATGATAGGATGAGATTTCAAATGACTAGGGGGTTGCAAATAGGTTAAACGGGGGAGCAATAGTCCTAAAGAAACTCACCCCAAACATTGGGATGGTCAACAAGTCAAACCCCAAAAGTCATTTTCGGGCAAATCTCTAAAGTGACTGTAGCTAAGCCTAGCGTGTATATTATACACGTTAGGCATATGTATAATGCCTTTGAGAAGTTCAGAGGCCGCTGTGGGGCCCATTTGGCTTAGTATGCATATTATACATGCTAGGCTAAATTCCTCCAGAAAATGGCTTAGCGTGTATATTATACATGCTAGGCAAAATTCTTTCAGAAATGGCCTAGCGTGTATATTATACACGCTAGGCAAAATGCCCCCAGCTTTGACCCAAACTCAAATCGCCATAACTTTTGATGTACACTTTTGATTGAGGCGATTCTGGGCTCGTCGAAAAGTTGGGAACCTTTATCTCCCAATGATAAATGATTCAGTTCCAACAAAGGTCCCCATAAGTTTTGGCACACCTCTTTCTAACTATTACTCGGGAGGGTTCAAAATTAGTTCGGGAGGGGTTCTATAAGTTAGGGTTGATTCCTAAGGGTTGGGGATCGGCTCATAAGGGTTTGGGTTAAGTTCAAAGGGTTTGGGAAGTGCTATTGGAAGCTCGGGGGTGTACCTTTCTCGAAATATGTTTCGATTGGTCCTTGGGCCAAATTTGGGTGTCTACAGATGCCCCTCTTTGGTATCCGATCACTAATAATCGAATGTCAAAGAAAAAAATATCCGAAGAGGCCCAAGGCACGCTAACGGGTCTGCCATATTTAAAGCAAACCTCAACCATCAGATGGTAACATGGTGAGTATACGAAAGCCTTATATGTCGAAAAAAAGGTCCGTTCCTCAAGGCTATCGGTCCCCAAGCGCTTAGCGACATTACTGGGCATGATCGAGATAGTGCGAGTTGCGAAAGCCCAATATGCTGGGAAAAAGTCCACTCCTTGATATGATTGGATGAGGTTTGATGTTTGAGTTTCATTTTGAGCAAAACAGCCCCGCAAGCGGGGGGTGATCGATCCATACTTAAAGATTGGTGCGAAACAAAGACGCGAAGATCCACATTTTGTATTCAAATGTGTGAGGCATTGATTTCTCCCTTTGACTGGTCATGGGAGCTCCTATGCGAGGTAGGGTTCGGGGTCTTTGAGCGAACTCGTCGATCCCGAAGATAATTTAGCACATCTACCCGAGCAAAGCGAATATTGATGTTGCAACACTTTTTGGGAGTGTGTGCCGCTGGCGATAAGTCACATATTTTTGTTGTTTTGTGTTTTATGTATTATATATATATATATTTATATTATATTTTTTCTTCTTTTTTTTTTCTTCTTTTTTTCAATATTTGTTCAGGATTTGGAGTGTGCTCATCAACCCTAAACATTTTATTTAGCACAATCCTCAAGCGGGCTGAATGGAAGTTGACATGCTTCTTGGGACGTGTCTCATTATATACCTTCTCTTTTCTTTTTTTATATTTTTTTGTATTATATATATATATTATTAATATATATATATATATATATATATATATATATATATATATATTTCTCTTTCTTTTTTTTTATGGGGTTACACATACGTATGTACCTAAAGAGGTGCACACATGTGTGTAAGGGAGGATGTAAGCCTAGCATGTATATTATACACGCTAGGCCAAATCAGGCAGAATTATGCCTAGCGTGTATATTAATATACACGCTAGGCCAAATGGTGGCTTAAATCAGCCAGGCCCGAGTAGAAACCCAAAAATTGGGTATTTTTCAAATTCTTCTTTCCCCCTCTCCTAAACCGAATCGGGAGACCCCTCTTGTGTTCCTTGGATTTGATTCGAGACTTGACATTACGCCGGTGTCCAATATTGTCGATTAATCACGCTCTCTCCCGCCAGATCCATGACTTATTTCTTTTTTTAAGGTAATCATTTTGAACCCTATTTCTTTTGATTTATCTTCCTTTTTCTTCAAATATGGTTAGGGTTCTTAGATTTAGATGATTTTCTTTGCATGTATGATTTATTTTGTGATGATTGCATCCATTTGCAAGATTTTTTTTTTTGAAAATGGGTGTATTTTGATCTTTTATATTGATTTTTTTTGGAAAATAGATGAATTTTTGTTCGAAAATTTTGATTTCCCTTTATACAAGTGTGATCTTGGTTTTTGAAATACATGGTGGAAAAAGGTGATTTGTTTTTGAAATTTTGAATGCATCCCCACCCATAATTTTAATGTGTATGCATTGTGGGGATTTTTTGTTTAACCAAAATAATGAGAGGAAGAAAGATTTTTTTGTTTTTGAAAAAAAGTTCTTTTGTGAATGAGGTATACTCACCTTCCTTTGATTTGATACTCCTTAGCCATGCTCTCGACGACTTGATTCTGATTTTCGACCAATGATGATGATTTTTTATTTCTATCTGTCGCTTGTTTCCCTTGTTAGGTTGTCAAGTGAAGAGGACCAAGGCCATGAGGGTGGTCCCGACATGATTTATGGTCCCAGAGGGGAGCGCCTTATTCTGGTGCAGCGCTCCTCTCATGACTGGTGGGAAATGTATCCTTTGACTGTTATTTTCTGCTCGAGCCTCTTTGCTTTTGAATATGACATTCCTTATTCTTTTAATGTAGCCTTTGCCCCTGCTCATGTATCGCGGAGGTTGGTTCGACCTCCAACGCCTCTAAGTTCGTCTTCCCCAGGTTGTGAGGTTCCTTCTGGCCCAGGCCAGCTTTGGGGACTTTTTGTCATGCCCGGCCATGAGGGGGGATATAGCCTACGTGAAGGCCCTGGTGGAGCGATTTCGTCCTGAGATGATAACCTTTCATATGTCCATGGCCGAGATGACCATCACCCCCGTGGATTGGTCTATGATTACTGGGATCGGGATAGGAGGGATACCAGTGGTTCCTCCTCGCATACCAGACCGTGCAGGGGTGATTGAGTTGATCGAGGATTACCACACTTCTCGAGATATGACCGGCTCCGAGGTTAAGCTATCCTGGTTGGCTGATCAGTTCGATGTTGACGAGTTGGTGGATCCGGACCAGCCGGATATGGATATAGTTATCGAGCTCGAGTGTGCACTGATGCTAGTTCGTATCGCGCTCCTCTTCTTGCTGGGTAAGACTATTCTTGCCAATACTTGTGGTGGCCGGGTTTCGCTATCCCTCCTCAGTTTGATGGGAAATTGGGAGAACGTGCATCGTTTTGACTGGGGGGTGGTATGCCGTGTTGATGGCAAATTTGGTCAGGGCCTTAGTTGGGGATGTGGCCTCTGTTCTCGGCTTTTGGCATGCGATCGAGGTGACTTTTCTTAGCTCTTTTATCACCCATGGTTTGTCTTTTAGCTTTCTTTTGACATATTTTCCTGTTTGTTTGTCCTTTCAGATTTGGGGGTATTTACATATTCAGCCGGGCCGCCCCCTCCTCTTCTCAGATGAGTTCACATACCCCCTCATAAACTGCTGGCATAAGAGTCATCATAGGAACCTAGGGATGAAGCATCTGGAACTGGGTTTGAAGTCTCAGTTTGATTTGATGATCCCGGAGAAGGTATCAATAGTTCCCCCCTCTCTCTCTTTTCTTGGGTTTTTAGATGGTGTTGCTTTGACTAATAGGTCCCCTCTTTTCTGAGCATGTGACTTTTGACCCCTATGTCGGCTCCCCCTTCTGGGATTGTGCCGCTGTGGGCCAGTCCCACTGTTTGTCGATCGTCACATCATCTTCTTCTAGGCTCTTGGGTCAGAGCATATTGCTTGGGGGAGAGGGTGATGCATCAGTACCAGGACTATTTCGCAGCGCCACAGGGTCCTCCCAGGGATGTTATGTCACCAAAGGGTACGATTGAGGAGCTTGCAGATGGGCTCCTTCGCCATGGGCTTACGGTTGTTGGTCTCTTTGAGCATGGGGGTATCAGATGTGGTATGAGTCTCTCCCCTACCGGTCCATTTTTCCACGCTTTGTGTCAGGTGCCAACTTTTTGGCATTCAGAGGCCCACGATCTCAGGTATTCTTCCTCTTTTCTTTCTTCTGTATGTGCATTCTTATTTGTCTTGATTTTTTCATACTGACTGGATTTCTGCCTCTTTCTTTAGTTTGAGGGAGAGGAGGATTCTGATGAGGACGTGGTAGAAGCGGGTTCTGCAGGGGCAGTAGGTGCTAGTCCTTCAAACCCTTCTGGTGCAGGGGCCTCAGGAGGTTCGACTGTGGAGACCTAGGGGACCTTTAGGCATTTTGACGATGCACTCCTCTCGGGCCTGTACACTGATGTGATGGAGCGGGCTCGTCTATCTACTGAGGTGATTAAGGCCCCTCCTCCCGAGTTGGTTTTAGGGGTGAGCTTTCTTTTCCGCTCATTATTTTAGGAACATGCTTGCTCTTGTATTATTTTAGGAATATTACCCTCACATTGCTAGCCTTCGGGACATGGAAGTAGTAAGTATGACACTGATTTGTTCTTTTTGTTGCTTTGCTGCCCTATTTTTCAATCGTCCTTAACTGACCTTTTGGTATGATGCTTACAATATGATCGTGAAAAGGTGTCGCGCTCATTGCTTAGTAGATTGTCCCAAGCATGGTCCCGGGTGGGTGCTAGTCACTAAAAAATGTCATTTTTCACCTCCTAACCTAGCCTTTACTACACCTTGGAGCCATCAAATAATTACCTTTCGAGTATGTTTTGTAGTTAAGAATAAGACTGCAGCTTAGTGTAACAGTCCATGATTTGGAGGCTAAAGAAGAGAGTTTTAAAGCCAAGGATAGCAGTTGAATGAAGAACAGAGGATACACCATGGTGACCATATTGGTTGCCTAAGTGAACCCTGGAAGTCCAACAAATGAGAGAAGATGGACCCTAGCAGAGGAGATTGCTACAGCTGTCTGTGCATAGCAGCAGAGAAGTAAAAAGGATGCCTTGCGTGGCCCTGAGTGATGTTCTTGGTGCTACTGATGTTTCTCAAAAGCGGTGTAAGAGCCTTCATGGCTGTTGGATGACAGATCGGAATGCTCGGGAGGATGCCTTACGTGCCGAGATTCATGCTTGGAAGCGTGAGTTGCGTCATTGACCTAGACTTGCACATACCTTTTGCATAGATCAAATCATCACAGGGAGGGGCATAAGAATCCCTGTTATATTTTTTGGGTATATATATTTTCATATTTTTATTGCTTTTTAATTTTGTAAAGGGTACGGAAAGCATCACAGTGAATATTTTTTGTGATGTGGTGTAAGCGCAACATAGACATGTAAATGAAAAAGGGAAATCTATTATCTTATACAAATTTTATCTTTCTTTGGTTTTGTACAAGGGATAAATTGGGTATTACACCGATCATCCTTTTGAGATGTGGAGCACACAGTACAGGGATGAAAATAGAAAAGGGAAATTTATTATCTTTTATAAGTGTGGTCTTCTCCTTTCTTCGTAAAAGGAGACACCGGTCATCAAACCGGTCGTCTCGAGGTGTGGTGTGTACAATGCCAGCATGAAAATGGGAAAAATAAATTTATTATATTTTATGAGTGGGGTCCTCTCCTTTCTCCATAAAGGGAGACACCGATCATCTTGAGGTGTAGTGTGCACAGTGCTAGCATGAAAATGGGAAAGAAAAATTTATTATCTTTTATAAGTGGAGTCTTCTCCCTTCTCCCCTTCTTCTTTTTGATGCCTCAAATCGGGTGAGGTGATGGGTCCCATTCTGAGCATAGTCGAGCCCAATTACTTTGTCAGGCCGGAGTGAGGTTCAAAATTTTACCAAGGTCAGAACTTCTATCCCTCCGGATCAAATTAACCCTTTATCCTTACCTCGGGTCATACGTTTGACGGTGCAGTCCAAAGATACACCTGACCGAGATCCGATTTGAGCTTGGAATCATAACTAATGAAGTAACTGATTTCTTCTTTTTCTTTCAAACATTTTTACTCACAACGCCCAAGATGAGTTTTTTCCATGCCCGTTGTTACCCTCTTTTTTACCCGTAGCACCCTTTTGAGTTTTCATTACGTCCATGGGTTTGTATTTTTACCCCAGGCGCCCTTTCAGGTTTTCGCCTGGTCTGCACAAGCTCGCTGTTTTTACCCATGGCGCCCCTTCGAGTTTTCACCACGTTCTTTTTACTTTAAGCTTGTATTTTTTCTTTTTCTTCTTTGTTTTCTCAAAGGCCATGACATGGATGTTGACTCTGTCATAGCCGGTTGGATGGAGTTCTTTTGTCGTCTCTCAGCTTGGCTCACGCTGACTCAACAGATACTTTGACTGCTCGTAGGCCTTAAAGAGGGCTTTTTCTCGGGATGTATCTTGGCCATAGGATAGGTTAGGAATTTTGAAGGTATTCTTGGGTTAGAAAGGTTTCCTCGATAGGGTTCCAGTTGCCGTAATACTCTTCTTTCTTAGGGACTTGATTGTACATGCTGCATGATATCTATATATATATATATATATATATATATTTGTTCTTTTTTCTTCTCTTTGTTTTTAGACATCCTCTTTTTGGGAATTTTCTTTTTTGATTTTTTTTAGATTTGATGGTAACTCTTTTTCTCCTCTTTTTTTTTCTTTAAAGTATATACACTTTTTCCATCTTTTCTTAGGAGGAGTTTAACGAAAGAAAGTCCAATGGCTCAACGGGTATAGCAAGGGTATAAGTGTTCAGGGACGCTTTTTGGCTACGTGGCTTTGAAATTATGGCCTCTTTTTTAAAGGATCCTTAAGCAGTCACTCATCCATTTTATCAATACTTACCTTACCGTAGAGACTAAGAGTAGAATCAGTGTATATATCCAGCGTTGATTGGCTCAGGAAAGTATCTCCATCCATAGTGGCGAGGCGGAGCACGTATCCTGGGAGTACCTCTCGGATGATGTAAGGTCCTTCCCAATTGGGCTTGAATTTTCCTCTCGGATCAGCGTGGAGGGATGAGACGATCTTCTTGAGCACCATGTCACCCACCTCTAAATCTCGGATGTGAACACGTTTATTGTAAGCACGTGTAATCCTTCTCTGATAGCCCTGGGTGTGACATAAGGCTAGGAGCCTCTTCTCATCTAGTAGGTTTAGTTGCTCAAAGCGGGACCTCTCTCTTTCGGTCTCTGGCAGACCAGATTTAGTGAGGATACAAAGTGAAGGTACTTCAACCTGGACTAGTAGCACGACTTCAGTTCCATATATAAGGGAGAATGGCGTGGCCCCTGTAGTGGTACATATCGAAGTTTGGTAAGCCCATAGTGCAAATGGTAACATTTCACTCCAGTCGTAGTATGTGATGACCATCCTCTCAAGGATGCGGACGATTGTCTTGTTAGCAGCTTCGACGGACCCATTGATTTGCGGTCGATACAGTGACGAGCGATGATGCTTGATTTTATATTGCTCGCAGAAGGTTCTGATGTGTTTGTTCGCGAAGTTGGTGCCATTGTCCGTGATGATGCCTTTAAGCATACCAAATTGACAAACAATGTTGTTCTTGATGAATTTCTCAACATGATTGACCATGATATTCGTACATGATGCTGCCTCTACCCATTTGGTAAAGTATTCGATGGCGACGAGGATGAACTGATGCCCATTTGATGCTTTCGGATTGACTTTTTCGACGATGTTGAGCCCCCAAGTGGCAAATGGCCAGGGAGTAGTCATGCTGTGTAGATCTATGGCCGGAGCATGTATCAGACTGGAGTGCTCTTAGCATTTGTAGCAATTCTGAACATGCTTGCAACAGTCAGCTTCCATTGTGGTCCAGAAATACCCTTGTCGTAGGATCTTCTTAGCGAGCGTGTGCCCATTGACATGGGCCCTGCATATCCCTTCATGAATTTCTTTCATGATGTTGGCTGCCTCGCCTTTAGTTAGGCATCTGAGCAGGATATTGTTATAAGACCGCTTGTAGAGGCACTTGCTGCAGATGACGTAATTAGTTGCTAAACGTTGGATGGTCCACCTGTCCGTCTAGGACGTACCTTCAGGGAAAGTTCGAGTTTCAAGGAAATTCTTAATATTTGAGAACCATGGAGGCTCATTATCTAACTTTGTGGGTCCCTTAATCTGGAGGCAGAAGGCTGTATAGAATTTTGACCAATCATGATCGGATTCATCTCGATGCCATATAGAAGTTTGACCATCTATGCCAACGTTGCTGGTGCATCGGTAAAATGATTTCTTGCTCACGGGACATAGGAGAAGGTAATATCATCGAAGCACGTGATCATATCTTTGAGGTGCTCGTGGTATGGGACCAACTTCTCATCTTTCGTCTTCCAATCTTCGTTGGTCTAGCATATGATAAATTGTGAATCACCAAACACCCTAAGATGAGTTACGCTCAGGTCCAAGGCTGCCTGTAGGCCTGCTATACAGGCTTCATATTTGGCCATGTTATTAGTATAGGAAAAATTGAGCTTGATGGAGATTGATATGTGAGATCCTTTTGGTGAAATCAGAATAGCGCCGACTCGTTGACCTACAATATTTGCTGCCCCATCGAAGTGCATTACCCATGATTCCTCTGTCTCCATCATATCATCCTATGTCATGAACAAGATGTCCTCATTTGAGAATTTCATTCTCAAAGGCTCGTAGTCAGATAAAGAATTTTTTACAAGATTAGCAACAAGTGCTTGTCCCTTGATCGACTTCTGTGTGACATATGCGATGTCAAATTCAGATTGGAGAAGTTGTCAGCGTATAGTTCAGCTAGTGAGAGTTGACTTTTCGAATAGGTACTTCAATGGATCCATTCGCGCTAGGAGTAGAACAATTTGAGATAACAAGTAGTGGCGGAGCCTCTAGGTAGCCCATACGAGAGCCAGACATGCTTTCTCCAGATGAGAATAGCGCGTCTCGTAATCGATGAATTTCTTGCTCAAGTAATAAATGGCCAACTCTCTTATTCTTGTTTCATCATGTTGCCCTAGGACACATCCCATCAAAACTTTTATTGTGGAGAGGTACATTAAGAGTGGTCTATCTGGTTCGGGAGGCACAAAAACTAGAGGATTGAGAAGGTAACCCTTGATTTTATCAAATACTGCTTGGCAGTCGTCGTTTCATTCAACGGGTGAATCTTTCCTCGGTAGCTTAAAGATCAGCTTGTAGATGAGAGTTGGCTGTGTAATGAACCGACTGATGTACTATATCCGTCCCAAGAAACCTATGACCTCTTTCTCAGCATATGGCAGTGGCATTTCAACAATGGCTTTTACCTTCATTGGATCAACCTCGATACCTCTTCTGCTAATGATGAAGCTTAACAATTTTCCTGACATGGCGCCAAATGCACTCTTTTGAGGATTCAGACGTAGCCTGTATTTCCTCAGTCTCTCAAATAGCTTTTGAAGGTTCACCACATGATCACCACTCTCCTGAGACTTGACTATCATGTTGTCGACGTATACCTCAATTTCTCGGTGCATCATGTCATTGAAGAGTGCTGTCATGGCCCTTTGGTATGTCGCTCCAGCATTCTTTAATCTGAATGGCATGACCCGGTAGCAGAAAGTTCTCCAAGGAGTAATGAACATTGTTTTCCCTCGGTCTACCTCTATCATCTTGATCTGATTGTATCCTGAGAATCCATCCATAAAGGAGAGCATCCCATGCCTGACAGTGTTATCGACTAAGTTATCGATGTGTGGTAGTGGGAAGTCATCTTTTGGGCTTGCCTTGTTCAGGGTTTTGAAGTCGATGCACATGTGAACCTTTCCATCTTTCTTTGGTAACAGGATAATATTGGCTAGCCACTGCGGGCATTTAGAGACCATGAGAAGCCCTGCTTTGTATTACTTGATGACCTCATCCTTCACTTTCAACATCCATTCTGGCCGGAGTCGTCTTAACTTCTGCTTGACCGGCTTAACATCTGGATATAGAGACAACTTATACTCGACCAAATCAGTATCCAACCAGGCATATCCTCATATGACCATGTGAAGACGTCTTGGTATGACCGAAGGAAATCAATCATGCTTCCTCTCTCATCGGAAGACAGTGACATTCCGATCTTGGTGATTCTAGGAATCTCCTCGGTCCCTAGGTTGACTTTCTCTATTTCTTCAATAATTGGTGTAGGGCCATGCTCAAAATCAACAAACCGGTCTAGGAGCTCATTGGGGAGCTCCTCGGTTGAGATTTCCTCATCTAGACTCGTGACTTCTATCGCTTCTTATATTTCTATAGGAAAGGGGTCGATTTCATGTGGGACAGACTTTTGAAAGATATTTTTTGTAGATAATTTTATATTCCTTTTCTTTTTTTAGATTTTTCTTTTTTTTTGAAAATGGGCCCTTAGCAAGGTGGGTCCCTATATACACATGGCATTGCCTGCCAAGGGCTCACCTCACTTTTTATAGGTTATTTTTTTTTAGAAGCGGGTGCTGAATTTCAGGCCACTCAAAGCTTCCAGAGTTAGGGGTATTAACGCCCAATTCCTTACCTGCGGTACTGTCCCTTTACCTACTCGGGTGGAGGAGGCTAATTGATATAGCTTTTGGGAGTCAGCCTCCATCATGTTTATCCTAGACTCGTCTGGGACCCTGTCCTCAAACGTCAGCATGGTTCTATGGTGGTTTACCACAGGGGGATTGTACAGACATGGGAAACTCCTCCTCAAAAAGGGACAAGGAGGCTAGGCCTATTTCAAAATTGGGAGGGATGATTTGGAGATTGGTTAGGTGGATCGGGGTTGCCGGCTTGTACGAAGTTAGCTGTGTTGCCCCATTCTAATCAAGTTTTACAAATTCGACACTCACGAAGGTATTCATGATGTGAGGTCTAGGGTGCGACTTGTTCGAGCCTTTTCCTTGGCCTCTCATGCTTCTTTTGTAGGCCTATTGCCTAGGCCGAATCATACTTATTGTCCGCTTCTGGCTCTGACTGGATCCCTTCGTCCTTGCAGTCCAGGTCCCAACCCTTTACCTTTCTGATCCCCTCATTTCTGGAGCATGGCTACGGCTGCAACCATTCCACCACCAGTTTTCAACGTGATCCTTTCGAGGGGCTTGGGGATTACCGTTGATACATCGTACTCAAAGCTATGGAGGTCTGTATCTTTGATTGTGTGGAACATCCAATACCTTGGGGTTCTCGATGCTGTCGGTAGCTTTTTCTCTTTCCTCCTGCCCCTCACCCAGAATGGTGACAATCTTTTGCTTTGACACAAACCTAAGCTTTTGGTGCTGGGTTGAAGGTATTGCCCTGACCTCATGTAACTAGGGGCTCCCTAATAGTAGATTGAATGTAGATTTGATATCCATAACTTGAAAGGGTATGAAAAAGGTCATCGGATCGATGACGACCTCAAGGTCAACTTCTTCGATTATCTCTCTTCTTGTGTTATCAAATCCTCTAGCACTTGTTCTCACTGGCCTGAAAGCAGAGGGATCCAATCCTATCTTGGTCGCGGTTTTGAGAAGGCACACATTCAAAGCAGACTCGTTGTCTATTAACATCAATGGAATCACCAGGTTCCTAGTTTCTATAGTGATGTTGAGAGGTTTAGAGTGATTGTTTCCCTCATTTGGTAAATCAACATCTGAAAAGGAACTGACATTAGGAACCAACACCTGCCCGAGAATCTGTCCCACCTCATCTGGGGTTACTTGGATAGAAACATGTGCATCCTTTAATGTCCCCATCAAAGCTTGGAAATGAAGCGGTGATGTCATTAACAGGTCCTAAACCGTGATGTGTGCGGGAATCCTTTTCAATTGTGTTTCGAGTATGTGCTCTCTGCTCATCTTTTCAAAGGGGTTTACAGCTATAGGTTCTTTCTTCTCTTTTGGCTGGGTCAATGCTGGTACTTTTGGTTGATTTGAGATTCATCCCGATCGAGTGACGAAAACCATGGACCCCTCTCTACTGTTATCCGCATTGATATCTGTCTGACCGTAATTGAGCGAGACCTGATGGGGATCATAGCTTACTCCCCGGATTTGAAATGGAGTGGGCATAGGCCTCAAAGGTGCTTGAACTGGGGGATTGGAATGGGTGGACAACACTTGGGTAACCTCTATTGGATAGATCAATGGAGTGGTGAAAATAGGCCACATGGGGTTAGTGGGGATTGTGAATGGCTATATTGGGGGTGGTGTGATAGGGGTAGGCCATTGATAGTTAACCAGTATTGGAGGGGGATATGGGGCAAAATCAGCCATCAGGTAATTTGTGGCTATTGCCGCATACGATTGATACGGGTTGGTTTAGGCATAGCTGACGGGAGTTGGTGATGGAAAATATGCCCTTAAATCTAAGGGTTCTATTGGTGGCGTGAGAAAGTAATCGGCCAAATTCAGGGGCTCAATTACTCTGATGCCTCTATCCTCTTGATCTCTCTTCTTTGGCATTATAAAGTCTTCTCGGGTGTGAATATACTCTGAAGGGTTGAACTCCCCATCATCCTCCTCTATCATGCTGATGGTCGGCCTTGGGCCTGCTCCACCTGGTGGATGTGGCGGTAATGATACCTGATATATATTAGCATGCTGGTTGGCCTGGGGAAGTGTTGGAGGAATGATCTTGTTAGCCTCTATTAAGTCTTTTGATCAGTAAAGGCAATAAGATATTCAAGGATTGGGGTCGTAATTCCTTAGGATCAGATTCGGCAGAGATCATGGTTGGAGTGCAGTGACCAAACCTCTTTTGATCAGTAAAGGCAATAAGATATTCAAGGATTGCCCCAATGGTTTGAAGACTCGATCAAAACGTGCCCTTCTATGTGCTGGGGTCATTTGTGCCCCCTGTCCATTTTCGGTCCTCGACATTGGCTCACTTCTGGTTGGGGCTGGCTGTGCTGCCTTGAACTGAAATGGAGTTTTGCTAGTGTTGGGTCATGTATTTATGACCGTCTGTACATCCGCCTTGGTTCTCCTATCATTCCTCTATTCAGTGAACCTCCGAACCCCATTGTTTACAATTTTATTTAACCATCCATCTCTTATGGCATGTTCACCTCGGTTAGCATTTTTTGCCAAATTAGTGAAACTAAACTGCTATTGGTATACCAGAAAATCTGAGATGACCTGAGCTGCCAATTCCCTCCATCGCTGCAAGTAGTCACTGAATGCTTCGCCAGGCTTTTGCTCTAGTCGGGCTAGATCCGACTTGTGGGATTTAATGTCTATGCTGTAGACATATTATTCTTGGAATGGATGGGTCAGATCTTTCTATATTTTGATCATGGAAGGTTCCAACAAAGTGGACCACCTTAAAGTTGGGCCCGTAAGGCTCTTCTGGAAGACTTTTATGAGCAAGCGCTCATCTCCTTCGTACTGGCACATGTCCCCATAGTAAGACTTGAGGTGTGCAATGAGATTACTCGTGCTGTTGTATTTGTCAAAGACTAGTACTTTAAATTTTGGGGGCAAGGGTACTTCTGAAAACAAGCATAAATCAGAAAAGTCTGTGACATGGATTTTAGCTCCACTCATCTTCATAAACTGTTTTTGGATCTTGTCCATTTACTCTTTCAATAGCTCGGACTCCTTGGACGGTGGGGCCGTCCTTTTAACAGGTGACCTCCATTCACTTTGGGATGTCGGTGGGTTGGTAATTATGGGTGGTAGGGGTTGAAGCTGGAGCATGCCCCTACATGAGCCCGGCTATTCCTGATCTCATCCTCCTCATACTGTGGGTCTATGTATGGTGGAGGAAGGGTGAGATTATCTTATTGGTTCTGAGTAGGCTGAATGGGTGCCTGGTGGGACCATTATATATGGGGGAAATTTTGATGAGTAGATTGTGGAATGATGGGATGAGTGTCGGTCGGGTTTTGGGCTGGTGCCTGATGAAGCTACTGCATTTGGAGGAATCCTTGGGGATGGGTTTGAGAGGTAAGAGAATGGGTGAATTGGGGGTGGTTGATGGTATGGGATGGATTTCCATACTGGATCGGGTGTGAGGGATGTAGATGGATTAGGCCCATGCCTTGTTGAGAGGTTAGATGAGATGGGTGCATCATTTGAGAGGGAATGGGGGACCTATTGGGCGAATGTGGGGTATTGTGGGAATTGTGGAGGATTTGAAATTGGGGCTCCTAGTTTTGGGCCTTGATGGGCTTGGGTATAGGTCATGGGGCCTTGATGGGCTTGAGCCTGGGGTATTGGGCCTTGGTGGGCTTAGGGTATTAGGCTTTGATGGGCTTGGGCCATTGGGCTTTGGTGGGCTTTGGCCATTGGGCCTTGTTGAGTTTGGGGTATGGGGCCCTGATGGGCTTAGGCCATTGGGCTTTGGTGGGATTGAGCCGTTGGGCCTTGGCGGGCTTGGGCCATAAGGTCTTGATAGGCTTGGGCCATTGGGCCCTTATGGGCTTGGCCAATGGGGTTGAGGCCCACTCAAATGACCCCATGGTTGATGAGGGGCTTGGGTGGTATGACTAATGGGGTGGAGTCTTGGGGAAAAGAGACATGGAAACTTAGGAGCGTATAGGATGGGTTGGGAGATGTGTGGTGTAGATGAGGGATACTGCTTTGAGAGGCCTTCCATATTATATAGGCCTTGACTATCTCATCCATCATGGCCATTGGATTGAATGGGGAGGGCAGATATAAATGGTGCATCTGATGGAGGGGGAATATGGGAAATGGATTGAGTGAGTGTATGGGAAAAATTGGGCATGACTAGGGTAAAATCGGACATGACCTGGGTAGAGGGGGGGATATGTGGTAGATTTTTAAAAATGGTATGTGTGGGTATAGGAAAATAGGGTATGGCTTGGGTGAAATTTGGATTTTGGGAAGGTATGGGTAAATGGGGTATGGTTTGAAAAGATAATGGGGAACGAGGTAGTGGAATTTGGAAAAATGTGGGCAAATTGGGTATGTTAGATGTGAAGGGGGGATTTAGAGTGGTTATGGGGAAAGAAGGGGATGGGCTTTGAAGAAATATAGAGGATGTTAAATGGTGTTTGGGTGAGTGAAATGGAGGAAAAAATTTCTTCCGAATGGGAATGTGTGACAGCTCAAATTTCCTAATCGTGAATCCGGACCGTCGGATCGACACTAAGGCCAATCTCCGAACGAAACACTTGGCACATCCACACACAAAGCAAAAACAAAGCAGGAACTCTAGTGAAGCAGATAGAGTTACCATAGGTAAAAAGGAAATCTCCAATTCTATATCTTAAAAAAATAAAATAACGGTTCTAATCCCATATAAAAACTCATGGGCAGAAGAACTGAAAGAACCACCGGTGATGGCCGACCATCACCGAAACATGATTCACAAAAGAAAAATACAAATATAACCCAAAAGTTTATATTCTTTACATCACAAAACCATACTCTAACCCATCAATCCAAAGCCGGACCTACCCATGCTTTGGACAAATAAAACAATTCTCAGGATGAGGCTTTGGGACCTCCCCAGGAGAGAAATCAGGATCCTCCTCCCTTACGGGATCCTCCAAGTCAACCTTAGCTCCTGTACCTGTGACGTATAGTCAAGGGATGAATTAACAACATATGCTTAGTAGGAAAATACTAATAGCATGCAGATTCTTAACATCACACATATAGCTTATGACATAAACGAAACATGATTTTCTCATAAAGATGCACAATTGCGAAGATAACTGAATGAAAAAAAAAAACATTTCTCTTAATTTGGAAAGCTTATCACATGCCCTTCTACTAATTTACATAACACAAGAAAAAAAACTTAAAATGCTTCACTTAAATAAAATCCCGAGCATATATAGCATCAAAATTTTCATAATTTCCGATGGAATACCCACCATCGTCATTCAATGAATAATTTCTACATGTGCCCAAGGTCCCAAAGATGATGGACACTTGTGCCGAACATAATTACCATTGGCCGATAGAATTCACAGGATCACAAGGGTTGTACGGATATCTCGCCATACCGGTCACAGATATCCCGTCGCGTCGGTCATGATTATACCACCGTGTCGGTAGGGTATTCACACATTCAACCTGAAATCATAGTGCATACATATAACTTGTCACCGTGAAACATGATAATTTTAATTAGGCTTGAAGTTTAAAAAAAAATAAAAGTTCTCAAACACAAATCTCCCATATCGAAAAATGAATCTTAAGGTTTTTCATAATACAATATCCGAATGAATCTTGAAAGATTTGCATATATTTAACACATTTATCCAAAACACGGTTCTCAAATCATACACGCACTCACACCTTCTTATTTCAAAAGCTTATGCAAAATTCAATAGTAATTGATGACAAACCACATCATATCATAATTTACGTGCTAGTCGTATCAAATGCACATGGTATAGAGTTTTCCCTACCTCAATCACGAAGTCACAAATAATTTCTTACACCGAGATAGCCTCTCCCTCACACATGCATAAGCTCCACCTAAACACCTTAATCCACAATTCACACGTTAGAAATGACACAAAACGAAAAGATATAAGATCTCTCCAAATCCCTTCAAACAAACACAATAAAATCCTGAATCTGTCCAATTCAATTGATAAGATTCCAAATTAGGTCGATCGAAGTCTATTGCGATCGGTCGATTTCTTTCAGAAAACCATACTTCTGGCACCACAAGCTCGATCCAGCGATTTACAACTCGATTGATCGATTTCCTAAATTAATCGATTGAAACACATTTCGATCGATAGATTTACCCAGAAGTCATTTAACACGCAAACTATTTTTCACATTCGATCGATCGAGTGCTCAATTCGATCGATCGAATCTCCAGACAAATTGCACTTCACACCATCTCGTCAAAATTGATTGATCGAATCTAATTTTGATCGATCGAAATTGACAGATTTCACCATTCTTAAGGGCTTATGTTTAAAAACCCATTTTTTCCTCTCAAACTTCATCTTAACCTCCTAAATTCAAACATATCCCAACAAAACTAACATAATCATTTGTAGCTTACCTCATCTTGATCGAACACGTTGCTAGAGGTAATTTGTAGAAGGGAGTTTCTCGATTAAATGGGATGGTTATAATTGAATTCACCTCTCCTTCCTTTCTCTCTCTATAACTCCAAGGCATAAATGCTAGAGTAAATGCAAAAGGAGTTAATACGTGGGTTTTAAATCCCTCCTCTAACTAAGGTTACTCTTCCTCGCTAAACACATACATACAACACAAGTGTTAGCTAACTCGGGTGGACTCACTTACAACTCGCACACACCCAACTTGGTATTCGTCCAATCACACCCAACATCTACTCTAAGTCTCACTTACCTCGTGTGTCGTGTTGACACACACGAAGTCAGACACACACGGAACTTAGGAATTTTTCGGGGCATTACATTCACCCCACCTTGAGAATTTTCGTCCTTGAAAATGGGTCTTAACGAATGGAGATTAGGGCAACAAAAAGGTTACCTCGAAAGGTACCACACATGGCTAAGCAAAAGGATTACATTATAAAACTACCACACATATTGAGATCACACAAACTGTGATCACATTATAAAACCCTACAAGAAAATACAAGTACATATCACAATTACGTACCACAAATAGTGTAATTATTCACAGCCATTTGGGCTTATAACCCCATCGTCATCCTACAAAAAAGCTGATTGCACATGCGAATGCGACAATTGCTAAACATGCATATATATATATATATATACAAAACAGAAGACTGTGCAGTCATATTTACCATTCACAAGTCAGATTTACCATTCACAAACTATGAATTGTCCAAAATGAGAACCATAGTTTGTAACATCCAAAACGATATAAAGAAGTAGCAACCATGCCACAATAGTTATAGGGAATTATACATTTTCTATCAAAGAGCCTCCCAAAAGCACAAAGAGTTCTTTCCAACAACCACTTCAATCGTCAGCCGCTCCCTCAGCTCCAATCGCGTCATCAGCTCTATCCGCTTCTTCAGCTTCATCAGTTTGTAAGTCCTCCACATCTATTCCCGAGCTAGAAGCATTGGACACACTAGCGCACATTGTTTCCATCCTCTGGAGGTAGTCCGTCGGATACATGTAATGCATGGTGTCCTCCAAGATGGCCTTGTGGTAATCGAGACGACGATTCAATTGGCGGTTGCTCTTCGCGATGAGGGCTGCTAACTCCTCATTGGTCATGCCGGCTACTTGCTGAGGTGGTGGAGGCATGGGAATGTAATCATGTTGCGGAGCGAGAGGTATAATTTTTAGCTGGTCTTGAAAAGGCACATCCTGGGCAGGTTGCTCTTAGTCTGATGCATCATGGGCAGGCTGATCTTGATCTCGAGGAGCAATTAGAGCAGGTGGTGCTTGTTCACCGAGTTGTAAGCTCGACTTCAACTGATTGTAGGTTTTTTTCTAATCCTTAAAAGAGTAGAACTCGACATTATCGGTGAACTTAGGCTCAAGGTCGGAGATCTTATACGCTCCCAGATAATCCTTAATCAAGCTAGATATGAGGCTCGCATATGGTATTAAAGCCTCTGGCTTGTTTTCTCCTTCTAGCATTTTTCCTCTGGCATACTTCATGCCCACAAAGACCACTTCTGTGGCATTAAACCACTTCCCCTTGAAGCTGAATACAAAGCCTATATTACTACCCCGCGTCTCTCAGTCTTATGGCGCATAGGGTATAGGTTGCACTAAAAAATTGTGTCTAGCAACTACATATAGCCAGGCAAATCAGCTCGTTTAATTGATTGACCAGACCCAAATCGACCGTGAGTCATTTGCTCTGCCACTGTAAGAAGATCTACTGGCTTAGGGTTTGGGGGTAACAACTCGATACCGGGGCCATAACTGTCGTAACACTCTAATACGTTACTTGCATGGTCATGAGTGAACACGTATACTCTCTCATCAATTTTTGTACAAACCGTATCAGGTTTGTCACCAGTGTACAGGTTCTTGTAAAACAGCCGTATAAGACGAGGATAATAGTAACCATGAAGAGGTTTTAACAAATTATCCAACCTGGCTTTCACTAGGTAATCGAGTACCCAACCGTCTATACCCGGCACATCTTGTGTTTCAAAGAGCACCGAATCGATTGTATACTCAGTCGCAAACCCTTTTCTGGCCCACCATGCCTTAGGTTACTCAAGTGGTGGTGGCTGCGAAGAACCCGCTTGGGACGTGGATTTCTTCGAAGTGGTGGCCTTAGACGATTGTCTCGTCTTTGGAGCATTGGTTTATAAATGAAATAAACTTAGGGCATTTAAAAGTAGACTTAAACTTGAATCACAAGGTCACAAATTAGGGCTTTCCCTTTTGGATGAGGTTTGGATTCGATCTCATGGAGAATCCTCACTTGAATGACTGATCCTTTGATCTCCATGAAGAAGCATAAGAAAACCCCCAAGGAAAACCCCAAAATTTTTGAAATTTTTGAATATGAAAAGGTCCAATTTTCTTATATAGTGCACAATTCGATCAATCGAAATATACTTAAACTACGCTGGACTATGATTTCGATCAATTAATTTCAAAAGTCGATCAGTCGAATTTCTTCAAACTGGCCCTGGCGCCAGAATAATCAATCAGTCAAATTCATTTTCGATTGATCGGATTTCAAATTCGATCGATCAATTTCCATTTCGATCGATCGGATTTCATAAATTGCACTCTAGTTCAAAATTTGCTCTCCATTTTAGTGACTTCGATCGATCAATGCCCATTTTGATCGAATGGTTTTAAATCGATCAATCGATTTTAATTTCGATCGATCGATTTGGTCAAAAACACCTAAAAGTCTTATTTTTCAATTTCACTTTTGATTACAACATTCCTAACTTTCAACAACCTTATGTTCATTAACTAATAGAGAAATTTTGCATGTACAAACAATCTCGATAGACTTTTACAAGTCACTCTCTCTTCTCGCTCATTGAAATAACAAAGGGTATTGGTCGCGAATCTTGGCTTCACGCTCCCACATAGCTTCCTCTTCTGAATGGTTCTTCCATTTAACCAGTACTAAGGGAATCCGTTTCCTATGCAACACCTATTCGGTTCGATCTAAAATTTGCATCAGTTCTTCCACAACAGTAAAGTCCTTGTAAACTTCAATTGGTGACACCTTGAGAATGTGAGTCGGATCCCTCATGTACTTTCTTAGCATGGAAATGTGAAACACATCGTGCACTCTTTCAAGTTGCGGTGGTAAAGCGACCTTATATGCAACTTCGCCAACTCTATCCAAAACATCAAAAGGTCCAATGTAGCGAGGACTTAACTTTCTGCGCTTTCCGAAGTGCATTACACCTTTCATCGGTGAGATCTTGATAAACACATGATCTCCTACTTGGAAATCTACACTTGTCCTCTTGATTTCAGCATAACACTTCTGTCGACTCTACACTATCTTGATCTTCTCACGAATCACACGAATGGATTCGACATTTTTCTCTAATACTTCTGAATCTAATATAAATTTTTCTCCAGTTTCCTCCCAATTGATCGGAGATCTACATCACTATCCATATAGTGCCTCATACGGTGCCATACCACTACTCAACTGAAAGTTGTTATTGTACGCGAATTCAATCAATGGTAGGTGTTGATCCCACATTCCCTTAAAGTTGATCATACACGCTCTGAGCATATCTTCTATGATTTAGTTTGCTCGCTCGGTTTGACCATCTGTCTGAGGGTGGAATGCCGAAGTAAAGTCTAATCATGGACCCATCCCTTCTTGAAACCTTTGCCAAAATATCAAAGTACATAGCGAGTCACGATCTGAAACAATACTCATCGAAATACCATGCAATCGAATGATCTCTCTCATATACAAGTATGCCAATTTGCTCGTCGTATAAGTTGTATTGTAGGACAGTAAATGTGTTGATTTCATTAGTCGATCAACGACCACCCAAATAGCATTATGGCGCTTCGCTGTCCGTGGTAATCCGATAATCAAATCCATAGAAATCGACTCCCATTTCCACTCAGGTATTGGTAGAGGTTGCAATAGACCAGCTGGATGTCTATGATCCACCTTTACTTGCTGACACACTAAGCATTTAGAAACATACTCGGTGATATCTTTCTTCAAACCTCTCCACCAGTAGCTTCTCTTCAAATTCTGGTCTATCTTGGTAGGACCAGGATGAATAGCATACTTGGACTTATGGGCCTTGTCTAGGTATAGTTTACCTCAGATTGGCATTGATCAGTATACACAGACGATCTCTATGAAGGAGGACGACCTATCCTCCTTAATAGAGAAGTCTGATCTAGTTCCATCGGTCATAACTCGTCTGATCTATAGTAGCTTGGCATCTTTCATTTAAAGTTCATAAATGTGATAAAAAATTATTGGTCTGATTGTGATGTTTGCCAATAAGGCACCTGAAACTTTCACCTTGATGTTCTTGTCATACAAGGAAATGTCTTCCAATACTTTCCATCTATGGAGTCCCATAACAAGACTAGCTATCTGGGCCGAGTTCTTTTGACTTAAGGCATCTGCCATGACATTTGCCTTACCTGGGTGATACTGTAAAGATCAATCATAGTCCTTAAGAAATTTAATCCATCTTCATTGCCTCATATTCAATTCTTTCTGTGTAAATAGATATTTGAGGCTCTTATGGTCCATGAAAATCTCAAAGGTTTCACAATTAACGTAGTGTCTCCATATCTTCAATGCAAAGATCACCGCGACGAATTTAAGATCATGCGTCGGATAGTTCTTTCAATGCTCCTTAAGCTGTCTTGACCCATAAGTAATGACTTTTCTATTCTAATTAAGTACTTGTTGGCGGATTCCCTAGTACTATTTTATTGTTGTGTGGAGGAAACAAATTTAAAAACAAAGTAAAATAAAAGAATGGACTCAACACAACTAAAGTAATCCTAGACCTGCAAGATACATGGCCTATTGTAGTAAGTTTTGATAAGTAAGAGTTTATCCCATAGAGAAATTGATCTAGAACCCAGAATGGGCTATAATAGTAGGCCTTCAAATCTGGCTACAGATCTGACAATCCTAAAGAAAGGGAGTTGGGCGTCACGACTATACTAAATTAATTCTAACAAAAGAAAAATAAAATATAGTCCTATCCTAAAGAAAGGGTTAAGAAGAAGATGGTGATGGTGTATGCCAAAATAAAATATAAAAAATGGCGAGAAGTAAGCAGATTAAGTTCAGAGTTAAAGCAATAATGTAACTCTGATTTAGTCTCTGCAGTGCTCCTTGCTGAGACGCTATCAAAAGCCTCAACAAGGTAGAAGTATCCAACTTAACCCATGCCATTTGGGGTGCTCTTAAGGCTATAGGTTGTCCACTCAAATGGTCACAGTCTATCCTATAGAGTCTGTCAAATCCCATTGATCGAGTTAGAAGTTACTAATCTAATCCAGAGGAGTGGACTGATCATTTTCCCAACCACTGGACCAAATCAGGCCATGAATACTATTACAGCACTATGTAATGCCAGTGCTACAAGCTCCCCATATCTGCACACAGATCTGGCTGACATCCATAGGTACTCAAACCCATAAAATTCTAAGTGCTTTACCAAGGCCAACGGCTCACTGGTGCCCACAAAAGGACCATATAACAGGTTGAATAAGGCTCTAAATTTAGCTGGTCATTGCTATAAAAGGCCTGTAATGACTCAGCCTCAAGCTGCAACTACTATAGAGAAATCAAATCTAACATCTGATATTGGTTAGGTAAAACAGAGGGGAGCCAATTTCTGTACAAAACCTCCTCACAAGACTCTAGCAGCTCATGTGCAGGGGAGAAGAATCATTCTCAAACATGTGGCTGGACACTACCTTAGGGCTATACTCTGTCCACTCAAAATGGTCACAGGGTATCCCATTGGCCAGTCCATACCATAGAGGTCTGAGAAAGAACATGTAAACTGCTGTAACCATCATGGTCCATAGGCCTCCGAGCTCCCCAGATCTCACTACAGATCCAGCATTGCTTTCCATGGCGCTATCAAACCAAAGGAAATCAGATGGTAAACAATAGATCTACTAGAAACTGAATGGGCTAGTCCTAAATACATGGATCCTATAGACATTTAAGGGAACCATAAGATCTTTAGATGTAATTAGTCATTAAAACAGCAATCCATTAATAGAAATAAATCTTACAATGAACTGCCTCCAGGCTGCAGCCTGTACATAACTGCTCATCAAAAATCCCAATGTATATAAAACCTATTACAAAATTAAAATAGAACTAAGCCTAACCACTTACAAGGGGATTAGCTAGCAAATGTTGGGCTAAAAGAGAAGAAAAATAAGAAAAAGAGGTGATCAAACCCTAACCCTAACCCTTGCCTACTGGAACTCTGAGCCGATAGAGGATGAAGGAAGGGTTGATAGTTAAAACTAAACTGTAAGTGTAGCTTATATACTCTGTCCATGCGGCCTTAGTTCTGAAGGGATTAACCATAATTTTTCCAACAGACGTGGCACTATTACGACCCTTGAGTGCCTTGAGATATGTGCCTCGAGAAGTGTGCCCTAGCCTTGGAAAATTCCCAAAAGGTCCTTCTGTTAAAATTGAGAAGTGAGGAAATCATGCTTCCCGAGGCTGGCATCTGCATTAATTCATTCGCGCAGTTGGAGATCCCTCGTGGAGTAGCCTTTGGCTGGTGGGAAGTGCTCACTCGCGCAGCAAGCCTTCAGTTAAATGCGCAGTTCTTTTACACTGTAAAGCTGCTGCGGAGATGATCTGGAGCGCTTGGATTTCTCGCGCAGTAGAGCTTCTGAAGCTCTCTCTCTCTCTCTTGCTGAGTACTCGTGCAGGTATGTTCCTATGCTCGCGTAGTAACTGGTAAATCTTCCGAGTGCGCAAGATCTGTGCGAGGAGAATTCTGGGTGTCTCTCTCTTCTTTGGCCACGCAAGAACTCTGCGAGGTATATTTTGTTCATTATACATATAGACTCGCTAAATTCTGTGTGCGGCTGCTTTAAGGTTTGATCTCTGCGATGAAAAACTATGAGGATTTTAAATCGTGAGATCTTCGCGATGTCTTTACAGCTCTCCTCTTGACTGCGTGCCTTATCTATGCGAGGGCATCTTCCACTGCATCCTTAGCTTTGTGAGGAAGCTCCTCAACTCTGCGAGATCTGTCTTTTGATACTCTGATGCATTGCACTTGCTGCTGTTACAGTCTTCTCCATTCTCAGCTAACCTCATTCATCTGCTAGACTTTGGTCAATAATGACCAGCAAGTAAATCACCATGGTGAGCACTACCAAGGTGTTCCCTTAGGCTTTGGCTCAGCTGTCATCCTTGCATGTATTCTCTCTCTTCTTGGACCCAAAAATAGGGATTTTATATTAAGCTGTACAAATTATTTCTAACTACAATACACACTTAACAAATGATTATTAGTCTGCTTCAAGGTCTATTAAAGGCTAGGTTAAGAGGTGAAAAGTGATACTTTTCAGTGAATAACACACCCCCAAACCTAATCTTTGCTAGTCCTTAAGCAAAAGAAAATTTAAAATAACTATTCTAAGAATTTAAATGCCACTTTCGTAGGGAGCACGAATACATTTAATATATGTACCAAGCCTTTTAAACCCCTAGGTGATCCCTAGTGGAGGAGTGAAGTCTCTTGAGGGTTTTCAGTGAAGATACCCACAAACTTCTCAATAAAATAGTTAACGAAAGTGTAAAATTATCAAGTTAGCTATTAAGAAATAGAGCATTAGTTCACCTTTGATTCAACAAAAAATATGAGAAATTTGAACATATGATATGCACAGACATTTAATCATCACAACTTCTACATAGATGCACATCATTTCCAATTAACTCACAGCATGGGAGAACATCACATGTAGGTAAGTACTGAGCTCATCATTCATTCAAAAATTAGGTTATAGGTCATGCCCAATACATTCAACATCAGACCCAATGCTTATCAGGGCATACTTCTCACAAGGAACTTTGAGGGTTTCCATTTTCTCTCAAGCTCAAGAGCAGTTACAGGCCCCAATGGGTCTGTAAGCATGAGCATAGGCATAATATCTAAGTTCTGGCATCATTGGCTAATCCTTATCATAGATTGGATAGCTCTTTGTCTCTGCAGGACAACTCATTCAACTTTGGATCACAGGGTCTTTTGATTGGGTTGTAATGTGGCTTATATGATAGGTTATAAAGAATGGAAGGTTGAAAAGGGATTCAAAATTGAGAAGTCAGTAGGTGAAGGAGGTGATTCATGACTTCCTCTCCTGTAATTCAGCACCTTTCATTTTCTTTAAAATTCTTTAGACTTGAAGCGGCCAGCTTCTTCTCTTATTTTTGATTTTTCAATGAACTGTTCCTCTTGACTCCTCTCTTATTCCTCTTCATTATTATTTTTCTTTCTTTTGGATGTATTTTTTTTTAATTTTTAATTTTTTAATTTTTTAAATTTTTTATTTTTCTGACTTGCCACCTCTCTCCTCAGCTGCTATACTGCTAAGCTTTTGGTCTCTTTTCTCCATTCACCTAATGTTGACCTTATCTTGTCCATCTTCAGCTCCTTCTCCATTACCTTCTGAGTTCTCAGGTATAAGTACTCAGATGTATTTTGAAGAAAATTGGAAATTAAGGCTCAAAGGGTGTGTACACAAGGGCAGTTGATTAGGGTTTATCTGTTTAAGCTCAAACTGTCCAAGAGAAGGCCTTGATCCTTTCCTAGGTGTCATGAGTACTGTCAGTTGTTTCAACTTGGAGGTGCCTAACTTCTAGTGAGGGTATTGACTCAGCCAGTCCTTAGAGCTAGAAAAATTGCCTCAGTCACTCCTCAAAGAAAGGAAAATAGGCCCAAATCTCACTAGTTGTGGTCTTTCATTGAAGTGTCTCCTTAGTGATTCACTAAGTACTGATACAAGTGAGTGTTTTTGGTATTCATATCATGGAAATGCTAAAATTTAAAAGCTTGTAGTGCCTAAAGGTCTGCAAAATATTTAAATTTCTCAATTTTTTATGATTCTTAAGTGAACATGGCTCCATTTCTATCTTACTCACTTGATTCTGCTGTACTTAGGTTAACTGCTTCAATGGAAGATCCTGCCATACCCCCAAACCTATGAGGAGCAGTGTCCTCACTGATTTAAAGTTAGATGTGGATGGGCAGCAGGTTTAAAACTGAGGTGTTAAAAAGAAAATGACACAGCAGAAAAAGAAAACACACAATACAAAACAAACAAACACAAATAACACACAGAAATAAAGAAAGGCAGATTGGAAACTAAATAGAACAAAGAGCACTTTCATAATAACATCCAAAGTATGTACAAAGTAAGGGAAAGAAATATACAAAATTTACACACTATTGCCTAACTAAATACATGTGCATAATTTAATCATCAGAGTCCTTGGCCTCAGTAGGTGGTTCCTAGATTCTTTTCCCCTTTGCTTGCTTCAAAGTGGTAGCCTTAGGTAGTGGTCTTTTTGAAGTAGATTTCCTAGGCTTGGCTGTGCTTTTTCTTGTTAGAGTGGGGGAAGGTTTTTGGGTAGGTTCCTTGATTTTGAGTCCAGGTTTGATTGGGCTAGGATCCTTTGCATCAGGAGCTGTTTGCTGGAGAGGTACATCTGGGTTTAGTTCTTTAAAAAGAGCTTCTACCAACTCTCGGTCAGTTTATGCATTTGCTCTCTTCTCTAAAGCCGCAATAGTCACTCCATAATCATAAGCTGGCTCCTCAGTTAGTCGCAGTTTCTTTTTCAGTTCCTTGATGACATCTTCCTGACTCTCCACCCTTTTCTTTGCTTCATTGTACTGGATCATAATCTCTCTCCATCCTTTCTTGATTTCCTTTTTCTCAACCTTATGAGCAAGTATCAGGAGTTTAATTTTATGAAGGAGAGGCTGTTGTACTGTAGCTTTCAAGTCAGCCATGCCTTGAACTACATCTCTTTTTATGTAGGTATTGGCTTTCATGGCTCTGATGAGGGTGGAGTAAGGGGACATAGGGGTAGCAAAGATAGTATAAATGGGTAGATCAGCAATGGAAGAAGGGCAAGCTGGTAATGGAAGGGAACTGGATGAGGACAAAAGTGGGGTGGAGGGCAGAGGGTGAGGGACATGAAGGGTAGGCTCCGATATAGGTAGTTGAGGGTGGGTCAGGGTTAGTTTGGGTGGAGGCATCTCTGAAGGTGATGGGAGAAGTTTTTGGGAGAGGTACAATGGGTGTAAGAGTAGGTGGGGGATTATGGATTGATGTAGGGAGAGATGACTGGTTGGAAGGTTGGGTTAGAGTGGTTAAAGTTGCTTGGATGGATTGTAAAATGGTTGGGATGGAGGTAGGATTTGGTAAGGTGGAGTGAATTGAATGAAGATTGGCCTCAATTGTAGCTTGGGTTTGAGTATTGGCCAATATTTGGGAATATAGGGAGAGTAGGAGGTGCAAGATTTAGGGTCTATGGGTGAAGTGGGCTTGGGTGATGGATGATGTGGAGGGGTGCAGTGTGAAGGGTGAGGTGAGTCTGAGAGAGGGATATACTCTAAGTTGATGTCTCCTAGGATAGTGGACATCATAGTGGAAAATTCTTCTCCTAAAAATGGCTCACGGTCATGCGATAAGGAAATGGATTGGTCTACAGGCTCACCAGTGATAGGTATAAAAGGTGGGGAATAAAGTGGGGTTTTCAAGGTATGAGTTGCTGGTTCAAAGGGTGTGGGTATGGGGTCTGAAATGGCCGTGGTTTGAGGGATTGGAATTGTTTGGGAGATATAAGAGGGATGGGGTGCAGTAGGGGTTTTGGTAGGTTTCTTTTTCTTTTGGTATTGGGTCTTGACAGGTGGGCTAGGGTGGGCTGAAAAAATGGGTAGGGGGTAGAAATGGGTAGGGTGGCTATGGCTATGGTGGTTGGTGATATAGGGTCAGGTAAGGGTAGTGGGCTTATGATGGGCTGTGATGTCTAGGTTGAAGGTGGAGCTGGCATGGAGGTAGAGGTAATGGCTGAGGAGGTGATGGTTGTGCTGGCTGGCACAAGTGAGGTGGAGGATGTAGCAGCATCTGCAGTAGCAGCTGCTTCAAGAATTGTGGGGGCTGCTTCTCTTAGTAACTCCTCTCTCTTCTTTTTCATCTTCTCCATCATGGTGTCACTGATTCTCCACTGTTTTTTGCCACTCTTTTTGGGGTTAAGGGCCACAGTCTCCTCCTCCCTTTTAAAGGGGTATTTCCCCCACTACAGCAATGCAGTGATCAATCTGCAGTAAGGAAGGGCATGAGGTTTCTTCATGATTTTCCCCTTCTCACATAAATCTTTAATCCCCTCAAAAACTAACTTGGTTGCATCCAAGTAGTGGTTTCTGTGAAATGAGAAAAGGGCATCAGCTATGGGGTACCTCCTCTCCTGCTCATGCCCAGAGCAATACACATTTTTTCTCAACACTGCATCCATGAGCATGAGGTTAGGATGCAGATCTCTCTTTCTAATTGAGGCACCTGAGGCAGTGATCCCTCTAGTTAACTCCCTGACTATCTCATTAATGGTGGCAGTCAAAGGAGGACCCAAGCCACACTCAGGGCTATACCTGGCTGGTATCCTCAGTATTTTTGTAATGTCTGCCTGGTTGAATAGCATCTCGAAATCATCAAATAATACTAGCAGTGTTGGGTTCTCATCATCACTAGTTTTCAACCTCATATTCTGATAAAATAATCTGACTAATCTTGGGAAAACCGGCTACATTGAGGGCCTCAACAGTGGCAATAGGGATGCCTTGGTTAGAAATTTAATGGAGGCAGAGGTCTCTGGTAGTTCCTCAAAATAGACTTTGTCAAAGATGGTTTCAGCCTCTAGCTGGATTGCTTGCAGAAAGTCAGAAGGGACCCTGAGGTAGTTAGTAGTCGCTTCCTCCTCAACCTCAGGGACCACAACATTGCCCTTTTTCTATTTCTTCTTTGATTTTTTAGGGCTCTTAAAAGGTGGGTGCTCTCTAGCCCTCTTCTTTGGAGCGGTTTTCTTCTCCTTTGGGATTGTTGGCTCAACAGCAGGTGAGGGCACCTCAGAGATCTCCAATGTGGAGGCCTCTACGATCCTTGCGAATTTTCTAGTAGCCACAGGGCTGCCACTGGCAGACGGGTTCAGCATTGCAGCTAACGTATTTATGAATTTTGAACCCGTGGCCATAGGTGCTCAGATCGTGAAAGTTAGGGCTTACCAATCTTAGAGAGGAATGGATACTTATGCCTTTCTTCTCTCTAATAAATAAATCAATCACAACACAAAGAGAGGAATGGAGATCATATATTTGAGAGCTAGGGTTCCACCTAAAAATATATACAGTGGCTCAAATCCTCTCGAACCTTGGTCGAAGTGATTAGGAGTAGCTGGGGAATAATATGATGAGAAGAAAATGCCTGAGGTGGTGTGGAATACAAAGTAGAGAAGAAAGGAGAGGAAGGGGATGTCGATTTTTGTGCTGGAAAACTAGGGCAGACAAAGGAAATGAAGAAAATAAGGGGCTTCACTGAGTTTATAGAGTAAATCCCACGGTTCACAGAGTAAAATTCTTGCGCAGTTGGCATTTAAATCCGCTAGATGTTTTGTCGCGCAGAAAAACAAACTGCCTCACATTAAAATTCACGGAGCTGAATCAGTGACTTTGGTGCACGAGAGCTATTACCTTTCAGAATTATTACCTCGCGCAGTAGTCACGCAGAACACCACATATGGCACATTTTTATGCTCAGACTGGGCTCTCGGAGTAGAAAGTAACTCCGCGAGGCACTTTTACAGCCATTTATCAGGTCTTTTAGCGCGTAAGCAAGTTAAGGGATGGCTCGTGCAACAAATTTAAGTCCTCTAGATTTGTACGACAACATATCTTCACAACCTTTACTCTGTTAGCTCAGTGTAGCATATTGGATAGTGCATCCATGCTGTTGTGCATCCAACCACTGTGCATGAGCACCAACCCTCAGACAGGTACTTCATTTCAACCATAAAAAATATATGCCCATTTTTAAACATCAAATCATCAACATTGCAGACTCCTAAAAAATAATTTTTTAGCTCAACTTCATGCAAGTTATGATAAGGGTACCTCAACCATTCGTCAATAAATACACAGCAACTTCAGATGACAAATATGCACATGTATTCAATCACAAAAATGCAAACACAGACAAAGCAATATAAGCAATTCAACATCACTCTAAAAACACAACTGACAAATTTCTAAAGAACACAAAATAAAACAACATTTTCATACATATTATACACTTATTACTAACCTTTTAATCACTGGGCACTAGCTTCCTCCTGAGTAGAGGATGCATCACCAATCATATACTGACCTTTTGAATTTGTCAGGGGCTGACTAGGCAATTTTCCTTCCTCTCTCCTATTCAGAGCATTACAAATTTAACCTAGCTGGTCCTCAATCTTCTTGATGCACTGTTCATGAGAATTGACAGTCTGCACCAAGCTCCTCAAGTTTTGCATTGAAGCTAGCATCTGCTTTTCAAATAAAGAGGATCTGGGCTATTGTGGGGGCAAGGCCAATTGGTTGGACGGTGGGGCAGGTAACAGAAAATTTTACCTTGGTGGGTAACCTTAATTAAACTGGTGTTGGGGTCTGTAAGGAGCTACCATTTGCTGCTGCTGGGGTTGAGGATATGAATCTTGTCTCCACCTCAGATTTGGGTGGTTCCTCCAAGAATACCTAACAGGCTGCTGCCCAAAAGTTTGAGCAGCATTGGCATGCTTCATAATAAAATCTAGAAACTGGGTGGCAGATGGACAATCATGAATAGAATGTGTGGGAGATTGGTATATCAGACATGCTTCCTCCACCTGTACAACCACCCGGGGTTGCATCACATTCATTAGTTTGTCAAATTTTAAGCTCAGGTTGTCCACCTTCCTCTCAAGATCACCTTGCACCTTCACTTCATATATTTCACCTCTAGGGGTGGCCTCTTTTACCATCTTAGCTGGAGTCTGGCTATCATTGCATGACAGAGACTCCTGCTGCATGGAATTTTCTCCTATTATGTCAAATAACTCCCAAGCTTCCTCAGTTGTCTTGTGGAGGTAACTACCACCACAGGAAGCATCCACCATATCCCTGCTCTTGAAATTAATTCCCTGATAGAATACTTGGACAAGCTGCCACATTAAAATTTGGTGGTAGGGGCATTGTTTTAACATCTCCTAGAATCTTTCCCAAGCTTCATAAAAATCCCAGTTGAGGACTAAGTGAATGACAAAATATTTGTCTTATTCTGGCAGATTTTATTCATTGAAAAGAATTTGACCAGGAATTTGGTTTGAAGGTCACTCCATGACTGTATGCTGTTGGCTGGGAGCTTTGATAGCCATGTGCTGGCTTTGTCCTTTAATGAGAAAGGAAAAAGTCTCAGTTTGGTGGACTCAGGTCCCAAGCCAGCAATATTGAAGGTAGTGCAAAGTGCTAAAAATTGGTCTATATGCTTGTAGGGATCTTCTTTACTAAGCTCATGAAATGAAGGCATCATATTAATAGTGGAAGATTTAATCCCATAATTCCCTTCAACAAAGGATAATTGAATGCAGAAGGGAGAGGTGTACTCTCCAAGTGCATTATACTCCTTTAATGTTCTCTGCCTCTCAGCCATGATAGCTGGTTCAGTTTCAATAGTAGGGCCCTGTGGGATGCGTCTAGGTCTAAGGATCCTCACAACCTCTAGATTTGGAGGTTCTAGCTCAGGGTTTAAAGACCTTCTACCATGCATATACTTACTCCCACAGTAAGTACAGAAAATGCTCACAAACACACACAAAGAATATTTCAAACAAAAATTAACAACTACACAGATTTATACTAAACAAATAACAGGGAAGTAAACATAAATAGACTGAGATTTAGGGGAAAGGAAGTGCAAACAGAGTTAGCTTCACTCCAATTGCAGCTCTAGCTTTTCCCTTCTTCTGCTATCTATTTATGTAAAATTCCACAAAGAATCAGTAGTACTTTTATTCTAGTTTAGGTACAGCTACAAAGAATTTGAAAATCTAAATTATAGTACAACTCAGGTCTACTAAAAAGATCAATATCCCCGACAGCGGCGCCAAAAACTTGTTGGTGGATTTCCTAGTACTGTTTTATTGTTGTATGGTGGAAATAAATTTAAAAACAAAGTAAAATAAAAGAATAGATTTAGCACAACTAAAGTAATCCTAGACCTGCAAGATATAGAGCCTATTGTAGTAAGTTTTGATAAGTAAGAGTTTGTCCCAGAGAGAAATTGATCTAGAACCCAGAATGGGCTATAATAGTAGGCCTTCAGATCTGGCTACAAATCTAACAATCCTAAAGAAAGGGAGTTGAGTGTCACAACTACACTAAATTAATCCTAACAAAAGAGAAATAAAATATAGCCCTATCCTAAAGAAAGGGTTAAGAAGAAGATGGTGATGGTGTGTGCCAAAATAAAATATAAAAAATGGTGAAAAGTAAGCAGGTTAAGTTTAGAGTTAAAGCAGCATTGTAACTTAGATTTAGTCTGTCTCTGCAGTACTCCTTGCTCAGATGCTATCAAAAGCCTCAACAAGGTAAAAGTATCCAACTTAACCCATGCCATTTGGGGTGCTCTTAAGGCTATATGTTGTCCACTTAAATGATAACAGCCTATCCTATAGAGTCTGTCAAATCCCATTGATCAAGCTAGAAGTTGCTAGTCTAATCCAGAGGAGTGGATTGATCATTTCCCCAACCACTGGACCAGATCATGCCATGAATACTATTACAATACTATGTAATGCCAGTGCTGCAAGCTCCCCAGATCTGCGCACAGATTTGACTGACATCCATAGGTATTTCAACCCATAAAATCCTAAGTGCTTTGCCAAGGCCAACGGCTCACTAGTGCCTACAAAAAGGATAATATAACAGGTTAAATAAGGCTATAAATTCAGCTGATCATTGCTATAAAAGGCCAATAATGACTCAGCCTCAAGATGTAACTACTACAGAGAAATCAGATCTAACATTTGATATCAGTTAGGTAAAACAGAGGGGAGCCAATTCCTGTATAAAACCTCCTTACAAGGCTCTAGAAGCTCATATGTAGGGGAGAAGAATCCTTCTCAAATATATGGTTGGACACCACCTTAGGGCTATACTCTGTCCACTCAAATGGTTACAGGGTATCCCATTAGTCTGTCCATACCACAGAGGTCTGAGAAAGAACATGTAAACTGCTGCAACCACCATGGTCTATAGGCCTCCGAGCTCCCCAGATCTTACTACAGATCCAGCATTGCTTTCCATGGGGCTATTAAACCAAGGGAAATTAGATGGTAAATAATAGATCTATTGGAAATTGAATGGGTTAGTCCCAAATACATGGATCCTATAGACATCTAAGGGACTATAAGATCTTTAGATTCAATTGGTCATTAAAATAGCAATTCATTAATAAAAGCAAACCTTATATTCATGGATCAAAATATCGTCCGATACCAATACGTATCGGTATCAGACTTGGACGATACGGTACATTCAATGTACCTTATCGCCATTTTATATGTAGATGCCTGGACAATACATTCAATGGATCATCCGGTATTTTACTATTCTGATACATATCAATTTTGAGCTTGGATGATATGTATCCAATACTCAAAATTTTGACCCATGCTTATAATGAACTGCCTCCAGGCTGCAGCCTGTATACAACTACTCATCAAAAATCCTAATGTATACAAAACATATTATAAAACTGAAATAGAACTAAGCCTAACTACTTCTAAGGAGATTAGCCAGCGAATGCTGGATTAAGAGAGAAGAAAAATAAGAAAAAGAGGTGATCAAACCCTAACCCTAACCCTAGCCTACTGGAACTCTTAGCCGACAAAGGATGAAGGAAGGATTGATAGTTAAAACTAAACTCTAAGTGTAGCTTATATACTCTGTTCATGCAGCCTTGGTTCTGAAGGGATTAACCCTAGTTTTTCCAGTAGACGTGGCACTGTTACGACCCTTGAGTGCCTTGAGATGTGTGCCTCGAGATTCATGCCTCGGGATGTGTACACTAGCCTTGGGAAATTCTTAAAAGGTCCTTTTGTTAAAACTGAGAAGTGGGGAAACCGTGCTTCGCAGGGCTGGCATATGCATTAATTCATTCGTGCAGCTGCAGAGCCCTCGCGGAGTAGCCTTTGGCTGGTGGGAAGTGCTCACTCGTGCACTAAACCTTTAGTTAATTGCGCAATTCTTTTATGCTACAAAGCTGTCATGGAGATGATCTGGAGTGCCTGAATTTCTCACGCAGTAGAGCTTCAGAAGCTCTCTCTCTCTCGCTGAGTACTCACGCAGGTATGGTCTTGCGCTAGTGTAGTAACTGGTAAGGCTTCAGAGTGCACAAGATCTGTGCGAGGAGAATTCTGGGCATCTCTCTCTTCTTTGGCCATGCAAGAACTCCGCGAGGTACATTTTGTTCATTATACATATAGACTCGCTAAGTTCTGTGCGCGACTACTTTAAGGCTTGATCTCCATGAGAACTTCACGATGAAAAATTCTAAGGATTTTAAACCGCGAGATCTTCGTGATGTCTTTATAGCTCTCCTCTTGACTGCGTGCCCCATCTGTGCGAGGGCATCTTTCACTGCATCCTTAGCTTTGCAAGGAAGCTCCTCAACTCTGTGAGATCTATCTTTTGATACTCTGATGCATTGCACTTGCTGCTGTTGCAGTCTTCTCCATTCTTAGCTAACCTCATCCATCTGCTAGACTTTGGTCAATGATGACCAACAAGTAAGTCGCCATGGTGGGCACTACCAAGGTGTTCCCTTAGGCTTTGGCTCAGCTGTCATCCTTGCATATATTCTCTCTCTCTTCTTTAGACCAAAAAGCAGGGATTTTATATTAAGTTGCACATATTATTGCTAACTATAAAATACACTTAACAAATGATTATTAGTCTGCTTCAAGGTCTATCAAAGGCTAGGTTAAGAGGTGAAAAGTGGTACTTTTCAGTGAATAGTAGTACACAACCTAAGCCACTGTACGAAGCATCACTATAAACAGCAAATCCTCCACTACCTGATGGAATAGCTAACACTGGTGTAGAGGTAAGTCGTTTCTTAAGTTCCTGAAAACTCTCTTCACATTTACTGGTCCACTCAAACTTAACATCTTTTCTTGTAAGGTGCATGAGTGGTCCTGAAAGCTTGGAAAATCCTTTCACAAATCTTCTATAGTATCCAGCCAGACCGAGGAAACTGCAAATCTCAGTCACAGTCTTTCATTTTTCCTAGTCTACTACTGCCTCAATCTTTGCTGGATCAACTATCACACCTTCTTCTGAAACTACGAGGCCTAGAAAGCTCACTTGCTCTAACCAAAACTCACACTTGCTGAGTTTGGCGTATAACTGATGCTCACGCAACGTCTGTAATGCAATGTGTAAGTGTTGCTCATGTTCTTTTCTGGATTTTGAATAAATGAGAATGCCGTCCACGAACATAGCCACGCACGTATCAAGATGTGGTTTAAACACTCTGTTCATGAGATCCATAAATGAAGCTAGTGCATTAGTCAAGCCAAAAGGCATCACCAGACACTCATAATGCCTGTATCTGGTTCTGAATGCTGTCTTCTGAACATCTTTGGCTTTCACTCTCAGCTGATGATAACCAGATCTCAAGTCGATCTTCGTAAAGAACTTTTCCCCTTGCAACTGATCAAAGAGGTCATCGATCTTAGGCAAAGGATATTTGTTCTTTATCATTAGCTTGTTCAATTGACAATAGTCGATGCACAACCTCATCGATCCGTCCTTCTTCTTGACGAACAAAACCGGTGCTCCCCAAGGAGACACACTAGGTCTTATGAATCTTTTATCTAATAGTTCTTATAGTTGTTCCTTCAACTCTTTCAACTCGGCAGGAGCCATCCGGTAAGGTGCTTTAGATACTGGCTCTGTGCCTGGTGCTAAGTCGATTGCGAATTCAATCTCTCGATCCGGTGGTAACCCTGGTAAGTCATCGGGGAACACGTCCGTAAACTCGCAAGCAATTGGAATATCGGTGATGACGTTCTTCACTTCTCGTTACTCTTATAGAAATGCTAGGTATCCACCGCTATTGGTGCACACTTTTTCTGGGTTCCCGTTGAATAAGTGCCTTCCAATTCTGTCCTGTTGGACTCTAGCGATGCAGTGTATGTGATAAAGTGGGGATAAATAATAATAGGAAGAATTTCCTAGGATGATTCTTAGTTGATTTGCAATCGCCAGCTACAGATATTTATCAACGTTGCAACACATTAATGATCACGCTTTTAAGCGGGTGTGGGTTACTTCTATACTAAATCGTTCGCCCGCGGATGTCAGCAGTAGTGTCCTCTTTTAATTAGATAGTTTCAGCTTTCATTTTAGTTTCCCTTATTACGGTTATGGCCAATTTAGATTCTCTTTTTTTGTTGTTAATTATAATTAGATGAGCTTATTATGATGGGTTATTTTAGTGTCCTGATGCTATCAGGAGTGGTTCACAAAAACATGGTTCACAAAAGAATAATACAAATATGACCCAAAAGTTTATGTTCTTTATATCACAAAACCATACTCTAACCCATCAATCCAAAGCTAGACCTACCCGTGCTTTGCGTAAATAAAATTCTCAGGATGAGGATCTAAGTCCTCCTCCCCAGGAGATAAATCAGGATCCTCCTCCCTTACGGGATCCTCCAAGTTAACCTCAGCTCCTGTACCAGTGACATATAGTCGAGGGATGAGCTAACAACATATGCTCAGTAGGGAAATACTAATAGCATGCAGATTCTTAACATCGCACATATAGCTTATGACATAAACGAAACATGATTTTCTCATAAAGATGCACAATTGTGAAGATAGCTGAATGAAACAAAAACATTTCTCTGAATTTGGAAAGCTTATCACATGCTATTTTATTGATTTACATAACACAAGAAAGGAAACTTAAAGTACTTCACTTAAATAAAATCCCGAGCATATATAGCATCGAAATTCGCATAATTATCGATGGAATACCCACCATTGTCGTTCAATGAACAATTTTCACATGTGCCCAAGGTCCCAAAGATGATGGACACTTGTGCCGAATACAATTACCATTGGCCGGTAGAATTAACGGGATCACAAGGGTTGTACAGATATCCCACCTTACCGGTTACGGATATCCCGCCGCATTGGTCATGGTTGCACCCTCGCATTGGTTGAGTATTCACACATTCAACCTTAAATCATAGTGCATACATATAGCTTATCGCCGTATAATGTGATAATTATAATTAGGCTTGAAGGTTAAAAAAAAACAAAGGTTCTCAAACATAAATCTCCCATATCGAAAAATGAATCTTAACGATTTTCATATTACAATATCCGAATGAATCTTGAAAGATTCGCACATATTTATCACATTTATCCAAAACACGGTTCTCAAATCACACACGCACTCACACATTCTTATTTTGAAAGCTTATGCAAAATTCAATAGTACTTGATGACAAACCATATCATATCATAATTTACATGCTAGTTGTATCAAATGCACATGGTATAGAGTTTTCTCTACCTCAATCACGAAGTCACAAATAATTTCTTACACTGAGCTGGCCTCTCCCTCACATGCGCATAAGTTTCACCTAAACACCTCAATCCACAATTCACACGTCAGAAATGACGCAAAATAGAAAGATATAAGATCTCTCCAAAGCCCCTCAAACAAACACAACAAAATCCTAAATCTATCCAATTCAATCAATTGATTCCCAATTCGATCGATCAGATTCCAAATTACATCGATCGAAGTCTATTTTGACCAGTCGATATCTTTTAGAAAACCATACTTTTTGCACCACAAGCTCGATTGAGCGATTTCCAACTCGATCGATTGATTTCCCAAATCGATTGATCGAAACACATTTCGATCGGTCGATTTACCCAGAAGTCATTTAACACGCAAATTGTTTTTCACATTCAATTGACCGAGTGCTCAATTCTATCAGTCGAATCTCCAGACAAATCGCACTTCACACCATCTCGTCAAAATCGATCGATCGAATCTAATTTTGATCGATCGAAATTGACAGATTTCACCATTCTTAAGGGTTTATGTTTAAAAACCCATTTTTTCCTCTCAAACGTCATCTTAACCTCCTAAATTCACACATATCCCAACAAAACTAATATAAACATTTGTAGCTTACATCATCTTGATCGAACACGTCGCTAGAGGTAATTTGTTGAAGAGAGTTTCTCGATTAAATGGGACGATTATAACCAAATTCACCTCTCCTTCCTTTCTCTCTCTATAACTCCAAGGTATTAATGCTAGAGTAAGTGCAAAAGGAGTTAATACATGGGTTTTAAACCCCTCCTCTAACTAAGGTTACTCTTCCTTGCTAAACACATACATACAATACAAGTGTTAGATAACTTGGGTTGACTCACTTACAACTCACACACACCTAACTTGGTATTCGTCCAATCACACCCAACATCTTCTCTAGGTCTCACTTACCTCGTGTGTCATGCAGGCACACACACGAAGTTAGACACACACGGAACTTAGGAGATTTTCGGGGCATTACAGAATGTGTCGGGGAGCATGGCAGTGATGAATCGGGATCGGCATAAGATGGATCGACCGCCCACGATATGGTTTGTTGGCGGGTTGGGTACGAGTTCCTCGGGTGAGGCCCAAAAACCCGTCTTCTCCTTCCCCTACGGGATGACAGAGGGTAAGGCAATGCCGTTGTGCCAGCACCACAAGCTATCTTTCTTTTTGGACCTTTCTAAATATTTTTTTTATTTTGATTTTTGGATAAAGAAAATGAACCTTTCTATGATGAGTTTCGAGGCCTTGGAATTCCTGTTTTGGGTGGCGTTCACACCCTAAATATTTCTGGCGGCAGGACCTCGATGTGCTTCGAAAGAAACAAAGGAAAACCTTTATTCTATTAGAGGTCGGAACATGTGGGATCTATTAGAGGCGCTTAGCGGGGGTCTCAAGGTGTGACAGCCCGGATATTGGCACCTCGAAACCCATGCCATCAGCACGATCCTCTAGACCGTGCCCCAAGGCTATGTACGAAATATTGGTATAACAAGCAATATTAAGACAAAATGGAACAAATACTATACGATGTGGAAGTAAATTTCTATTTTAAGTATAAACCCAAAAGACAGTTATACTTTCATGCCACTGCATGAACAGAGAACCGATCCGAACCATCGGTGATAAACAGATCACCCCAGATGGTTCACCAAAAAGAATATATCAAGAAATTATATTATTTATCAAAATAAAGGCTTGACATGCCAAGCCGTACAATGAGTTCTCAAAACTACTCTCTCAAAGTACTCAGCGGAGTCTCCCAGAAGAAGTCCTCAGGAGGGGGCTCCAACTCGTCCCCAGGCACGTAATCCAAATCACTCGAATCTACATCTCTCGAAGCCTCGACCGCTGCTAATACTAGACCTGCGACGTATAGTCTAAAGAGTGCGCTACACCCTAGCTTAATAGGGAACAATACAATGAACATATAAGTCAAAATCTCACATATATTCCATGATATTCTAAGCATGATGTGTCTATGCATTTGCAGTAAAATAGTTTAAAAGATGATTATGCCTTGAACTGTACTAGTGGTTTACATGTTTCATTTATTTTCAACTGTTCATGAATTACACTGATTAGGCCTAAAGCAAAACTTAAATCTTCAACTTAAGTAGTACCCGAGCAATATAGCATCGAGCCCCGATGGCATACCCACCATCGTCATCTAAATAGATAGTTATTATATGTATTTCCTAGGAATACTACCCAAGCCTCTTTCTCAGTAGGCGGCGGGGTTAAATCTCATCTCAACATCCCTGGGATGTGCTTACTGTGTACGGATAAACCTCCGTACCGGTGTATAGATTGACCACCGTACCGGTCAAGGATATCCTGTCGAGTCAGTCGTGGGTATCCCGCCACGTCGGTGGGGTATTCTATTCAAACCTTAAATAACAAAAATATCATGTGCTTTACATATAGTTATTCACCGTGTAAAAGTGCTACTTTATATCAGTTAGGCCTCATCAGTAGTTATCCAATCTTATTTACATCCCTGGGATGTCTAAATTACTCACATCACACTGATGCATTTATCATTTTATCATCCCCTGGGGATGTCTCATTCTCATTTACTTTCTTGGTGTCACACACACACCCTTTTTACAAAGATTTACACAGTTAAAATATTTTCAATTTGATTTATATATTACTATATACATGCTCTTGCTATTAAAGTACATGTTCAAGGTGCTCCTTGCCTCAGGTCTCTGAAGGTCCAAGCATCAAGGTTCCACACGGCTCCTTATGCTTGTGTTCACGCGTACCACCTAGGGTACACCATAACATATGCAATATATCAATAAGGATGTAACAGAGTAGGTCCTAGACCCTCCATGAACCTCAAGGTCTAATTAAGAAGTCAAGTGAAACTGTCAAAATCGATTAATCGACTACCAAAATTGATTAATCGAACCCTAAATCGGTTAATCGATTCCCAAAATTGATTAATCAAAATCCAAAATTGATTAATCGATCCCAAATCGATTGATCAAAATCTCCAAAATGGTTAAATCGATTCTCAAATCAAGTAGTCGAAAATTCGAAATCGATTAGTTGATCCCAAATCAATTATGTAGACACCCAAATTTGGCCTAAGGCCCGATCGAAACACCTTTCGAGAGAGGTGCAATTCTGAGCTTTTGATGGCTTATATGGAACCCTTAGGAATTACCCCAAACCCCTAGGAATCACCTTAGATCCCTCAAAACATATCCCGAACCTTTAGAAACTAATCCCGAACTCTTAGGAATCAACCATAGCCTTTCCAGACCTATTAGAACCCTTCCTGGGCACGATTCAAACCCCCCTGAATAGCGGTTAGAAAGATGAGTGCTAAAGTTTTTGTGGATAGTTGCCTAACCTAAGGCATATACCATTGAAAAGTAGAGCTTCCCATCTTTCCAAATAACTAAGAATCACCTAATTTGGAGTTGTACATCAAAAGATATGGCAGAATAAAGATCGCAAATTTGTGCAAGAAATTATAAAATCGGACCCATAGAGCCAGTTTCGAACTAACCAAAATAGCTGATGAAAAGAGGAGTTCCAAGGTTAGTATAGATAGTTGCCCAACCTAAGGCCTATACCATTTGAAAGTAGATTTTCCCAGCTTTCCAACGAGCCAAGAATCACCTAATTTGGAGTTGTACATAAAATGTTATAGCAAGTTGAAAAATACGGATTTGTGCAGGAAATTACAAACCGGGCCGGGCCCCTGCGGGTCTTCAACTTCCAACAGTTTGGGCCTAGTTTTCCTTTAAAAAATGGCCAAAATTGATATTGGGGGTTTGACTTGTAGACCATCCCAAAGTCTAGGGTGTGTTTCTTTAGGACCCTAGTGACCCTATTAGCTTAAGTTATCACCCTTTTGCCATTCAAGTCACCACCCTATCATCTACCATTAAACCAAAATCCCTGTTCTCCAAGCTCTAGAAAACCACAAAAACCTTAGATTGCCCATTACCTAATTGCTAATCCAATTAAGACTTTAACCCCTCACTAATCCTCCCTTTCTCTATAAATAGAGAGCCACCCCTCTTGCTTAAGGGTCGAGAGTTTTTACCTAAGAGAGAAAGAGCTTAAGTGAGAAGATCTTTCTTCCTTTGGTGCACCATTGTTGACAAGTGAAAAATACCATTTTTCACCCCTGAACTTGAGTCTTGATAGACCTTTGAGAGAACTAAATAAGTGTTTTAAGTGCTTATGTTGCAGCTAACAATAAAGACAGACTTAACCATAAAAGCAGCTTAAAAGTGCCAATAAGATGACAATCCATGTCAATCCAAAGGAAGAAAGTGAAGAAACAACCTCATCAGCTGTTGAAAGGTCTGAATAGAAGAAGCAAAGACCTGGAAGAGAAGTATGGAACAATTCGAACAGAAAAATGCACTACAGAGTCCTTTTCAAGAAAGAACTGACTTTTTCAAGAAAGAACCTGAAACTCTGCGAAAAGGAATAAAACTCCAGGCGTAGCATTCGAAGAGCATCTGAACTGTTCGAAGAGAGGATTGAACTTTGCGAAAAGAAGAAAACACAATTCGAACAGAACCAGAACATTGCGAAAAGAGCTTCAGGAGTCACAACACTTTGCGAAAAGGCCCCTAAGCTGTGCGAAGAGGCATTCTGGAGATTCGCAGCTTTAACAAGGGCAATTCAGTAATCTGTTGCACGCATCCCAATGCATTTTAAAAACCTAGGGACATTCCAGAGGGTTCTAAGCATGAAGCGAAGGAATATTCCACCCCACGTGAGCACCTAGAGGGGGAATAACTTGGCGGGAACTTCTAAAAACTCTAACAAACTTTCAAAATGCATAACAGATTTGATGCCTTTTTCACCTGATTGACTGAACCAGATCGAGGAATCTGATTGGCCAGAACAGATCTGGATCCCCGTGCTCGACTACCATTGGTCAATACAGATTTGAGAACCTCTGATTGGTTGATACACATCTGAGCTGGACCTGGGGAAAGCTATAAATAGACGAAGCATTTGCCCAATTGGGGCATCCAAATTTTGAGTTTCATTTCTAATCCCCCATTTCCCAGCCCTGCATGACCTTTGTCCGCAATCCTTATGATAGCCTACTTTGTACTTGCATTTGAGAGCTGTGAGATACCGTCAGAACTCAAAGGAGAGTTTGCATCCAAGACTACATCCGAGGTTAAGCCGTGCTCTGTAGAATTGTAAGGATGAATTTTAAAAGGTTGTGAGACTATGCATTCTCCATTGGACTCATGTCAAGGGTTCCTCTCGATCTCCTCAAGACATTAGACTACTTTAGATTCATTATTTTGCATGCAATTTCCCTTGATTCATTAATCCTGTGAGAATTAGTGTTTGTAACCTAGTCTCTTACAACATTTGTAGTGATGTTTCTTGTTCTGAATTGAGGATTTGGATTAAAGACTATTGGATGGTTTGTGGCCATTAAAGTGGATAAACCATAGCCATAAGTGTAAGCCTAATCCTTGAATTAGATTTATCTCTCTTACATCTGTGCTTGTAGCCAGATGAAGATTGGATCACCTCTGCTGAGCTGCAGCTATTCTCATTAGATTTCAAAGACCAAATCAGATTTAGATATTACTTCTCCATCTTTGTTTCAATCATTCCCCAACTCGGATCCGGATCATTTAGTTTAAATTTTTCTTTGTTTTTAGTTAGTTAAACGTGACAAATTCAAACCTCTCATCTTATCGCTTTCTAGATAGGATAAGAAGCTTTATCCGTAACTCAGATCTGGAGGTTTATCTTACATTTTAGACAAATTCTTTGTGGACGATCTTTCACTCACTTACTTTTAAAACTTGCTACAATTGGCCCTGATCTTGCAGGCTAATTCTCTTCTAACTGTGCTGATATTTCTTTATTTTTTTATATAGTCTAGAGCCACTGTAATTTAGCAGCTATAAATCTGTTTTCAAAACACACATAAATCAAGCACACTAAGAAGTAACAACAAGTTTTTGGCGTCGTTGCCGGGGAATTTGTTCTAAAATAGATAGACCTAAGTTTTCACTTTTATCATTACTAAACTATTATATTGTTTATACCTGTGCAGTTATTCATATTCAGATTTTTGAAGAAGGGAAACTACTTAAAGGAATTCTGAAGGTTTGCTGTGAATAATCAGATTTTTTTTGTTCTGAGTTGTATGTTTGATAGGAGGACTCTCAGCCCTGAGATTCTCCCATTGAATTTAGAAGTTGAAAGGCTACTACGAACCAAACAAACAACACAGAATTCTGCTACTATGGGTGAAGAACCTCGACTTTTGAGGGATTACTTTGCACAGTGCTTATAACTCTCCTTTTGCATTCAATTTCCTCTCTTGTTGAAGGAAATTATGAGATCAAGTCATCAACTATCCAAATGCTTCCTTCCTTCCATGGGTTGAGTAAGGAAGACCCATACAAACATGTGGATGAATTCTTGGCTCTTTGCACCACATTCAACATAGCTGAACTTGGTCTAGAAGCAACCAAGCTTAGGCTCTTTCCTTTTTCATTAAAGGATAAAGCTAGAGCATGGTTATCCATGTTAGCACCAAACAGTATCACTTCTTGGAATGATTTGCAGTGTCAATTTTTAGCCAAATATTTCCCAATGTCTAAAACAAGCCAATTGAGACAAAGTATCATTTCATTCTCCCAAAACTCAACTGAAACTTTCCATGAAGCATGGGAAAGATTTAAGGAACTTTTAAGGCAATGTTCTCATCATCAAATTCCTAGATGGCAGCTAGTTCAAAGCTTCTATCAAGGAATTGATCAAAAAGGCAAAAATATGGTGGATGCCTCCTGTGGAGGCACTTACTTACAAAAAATAGTTGAAGAGGTTTGGGACTTATTTGAAGTGATTGGTGAAAACTCAACTCAGCAGGAATCTCTGTCAAGAGAAATTGAAAATCCTGCTAGGTTGAACAATCACCAACCCACCAAAGGGAAGATCTATGAGGTGAATGAGTTGGAAAGAAAGATGAACAATCTAACCACAAAGTTTGATAGATTGATGGACTCACTTAAAATTCCAAATGTTTCAAGAGTAGATGAGGCATGTCTGATATGCCAGTCCCCTACTCATTCAATTGACCGATGTCCTACTGCATCACAGTTCCCAGATTTAATGGTGGAACAAGCTCATGCTTCTCAATCATTTGGACAGATGCAGTCAAATGAATATCCATGGAGAGCACACCCCAATTTGAGGTGGAACCAAGGGAATTACCAATCCCAACAACAGCAACAACCAAAGAATTAAATGCCTTTCAAAGCGCACAACCTTATCGCGTAGAATTTTTATGTCAAACCAAACTTTCGAGCCCATTCCACAACAACATGTGCAGATGCGATTCAAACCCCTCCAGTCCCTTTCTTTTGAAGATCAAGTCTTAAATTCACTTGAATTTAGGATTTTAACTTCAGACGTGAACTTTTCATAGCGAGCATAAAGAAGATTGAAGAAACATTGGGACAACTTTCAAATACCTTGGCAAAAGAGAGGAAGGAAAGTTACCCAACCAACCTTTGAACAATCCCAAAGGGCGGTTCATGGTTGAGAAGCTTCTAATTCACATGAAGAAGTAAAAGCTCACCACTTTGAGAAGTAGAAAATGATAGATAACAAAGTGGGTATCAAGAAGAAAGAAATGAGGAAGAGGATAAAGATATGCACAAAGAGCGACATAGTGATAGCAATGAGAGTTCTTGATGTACTCGGAAAAACCAAAAAAATGAAAAACAAAAATTCAAAAATTTAAAATACTTCTAAAAGCGTAGATGAAAGATTAGTTCCTCATTTACCATTTCCTCATGCAATGAAATCATATCCCTTTTGATAAAGGGAACACAAAATAGATGACATGATGGAGACTTTCAAGCAAGTCAAGATAAATTTACCTTTGCATGAGGCAATCAAACAAATTCCAGCATATGCAAAATTTTTGAAAGATGTTTGCACTCACAAAAGACAGTCTAGGATACAGTTGTCCAAGAAGGTCTTTGCTGTGGAAAGAATTAACCAGGTGTTATCCATTGCTACACCTCCTAAACTTCAAGATCCTGGAATCCCCACAATCCCTTGCATTATTGGGGAACACACCATTGAAAAGGCTTTATTAGATCTGGGTGCTAGTGTCAACCTACTTCCATATTTTGTATATGAGAAACTAGGTTTGGGAGAATTAAAACCCACTCATGTGGTGTTACAACTAGCGACATGATCTCGAAAGAAAGCTTGATGGGATGATTGAAGATGTATTGGTGGGAGTAGATAAATTCTTCTATCCTGCTGATTTTCTAGTTTTGGATATGGAACCAACCAAAAGCAAAACTTCCATCCTGTCATTTTGGGAAGACCATTCCAGCTACTGACAAATGCTTGCATTCAATGCAGGTCTGGTATTATGGAAATCTCATTTGGAAACATGAAGGTAAAATTAAATATTTATAATGCAGCCACATAGCCTCAATTCAGCTCTGAAGAATGTTTTCATGTTGATCTATTGGATGAACTTGTGGAAGGGACTTTACAACAATTTCTGCAGGGTGAAGACTTCACCCAGATGTTAAAGATGGTTGGGGATATCTTTGAAAAGAAGCAAGTTGTATCTCAAATTCGAGGAAATAAATGTTGTGCAAGGAACTCTTAATCAATCAACAAGTTTCTCTTCTTGGAAACCTCACCTCTCCCCTTCCACAAACGCTCTAAGGTACCTTTGTTACCTTCTTTTCTCATACTTGATTTAGAACTAAAGCAATAAAATTTGAAGTATGTGTTCTTAGGTAATCATAAATCATTGCCATTATTTCTTCCTCTCTCACAAAGGAGCAAGAGGAAGAGCTTGATAGTCTTGAAAGAATATAAAAGGGCAATTGGTGGACTATTCGATTTAGGAGGAATCACCCATTTGTTTGCATGCACAAAATCCACTTGGAAGAAGATGCAAAGCCTTCTAGGGAAATGCAAAGGAGGTTGAACCCTCATATGCAAGAAGTGGTCATGAAAGAGGTTTTTAAGTTGTTGGATGCAGGGGTCATTTACCCCATTTCAGATTCAGCTTGGGTGGCACCTACACAGGTGGTACCTAAGAAATCTAGAATCACTGTTGTAACCTCAAATTCTGGTGAGCTTATGTCAACCAGACAAACAATCGGATGGAGTCCTATTGATTACGAAAATTAAATGCAATGACCGTAAAAGACCATTTCCCCTCCCATTCATTGATCGATCTTAGATAAGCTAGCAGGAAAGCTTATTCGTTTTCTTGATGGTTACTCGTTACAACTGATTCCTGTACCCACAAGATCAGGAAAAGATCACATTCACTTACCCTTTTGGCACTTTTACCTATAGGAGAATGCCTTTTGGTCTTTGTAATGCTCCTGCTACCTTCCAAAGATGCATGCATGCCATTTTTTCTGATATGATTGACCAATTTATGGAGATTTTTATGGATGATTTTTCAATCTATGGCGATAGTTTTTCCCAGTGTTTACACCATCTCAAATTGGTACTACAAAGATGTGAAGAAACCAATCTGGTTTTGAGCTGGGAAAAGAGCCATTTCATGGTCACCGAGGGCATTGTCCTTGGCCATGTTGTTTCCCACAAGGGCATTGAGGTGGACAAAGCAAAAATTGAGTTAATTGCACATTTACCACCTCCCAAAACTGTTAAACAAATCAGAAGTTTCCTAGGACATCTTTGGATTTTTATGTAAGGTTCATCAAGGACTTCAGTAAAATAACCAAACCTCTTTGTCATTTGTTGTGCCAAGATGTCCCTTTTGTTTTCAATAATGAATGCATGAAGGCTTTTGAATTCCTAAAGAACTGTTTGATTTCAGCTCCAATATTGCAGTCTCCAGATTATTCATTACCTTTTGAACTGATGTGTGATGCATCAGATTATGCTTTGGGAGCTGTCCTTGGACAGAGAAAAGATAGGCTGCCTCATGTCATAGCTTATGCCAGTAGATCAATGATTGATACACAACTCAATTACACAACAACTGAGAAGGAGCTGTTGGCAATTATTTTTGCTTTAGAGAAATTCAGGTCATATGTCTTGGGTTCACAAATAATGGTGTTCACTGACCACTCTGCTTTGAAATACGTTCTGTCTAAGAAGGACACTAAACCAAGATTAATCAGGTGGATTCTCCTATTACAGGAATTTGATCTACAGATTAAAGATAAAAAGGGGGTGGAAAATGTGGTGGCTGATCACCTCTCCAGAATTTTAATCACGAGATTGATAGGTTGCCTATCAATGAATCTTTCCCTGATGAGCAACTTTTTGCCATTAGTGTACACACTCCTTGGTTTGCAAACATAGTCAACTTTTTGGCTACTGAAAGAATTCCTCAACATTGGAATAGAATGGATAAAGATCTTTTCTTCTCAAAGGTTAACCACTTCATCTGGGAGGATCCTTATCTATTTAAGAGTTGTGCAGATCAAATAATAAGGAAATGTGTCCGACCAAGAATTTCATAGAATACTTTCTATGTGTCATGAACAGCTGGAGGTCATTTTAGTGGGAACAAAACTGCCGCAAAAGTTTTGCGGTGTGGATTTTATTGGCCTACACTTTTCAAGGATGCCTCGATTGTAAGTCCCGCCAGAATCGCTGAAATTAGGCAGATTTCCAAGAGAAACTCAATGCCTTCTGACCTATTTTGATAGTAGAATTGTTTGATGTTTGGGGATAGACTTCATGGGTCCCTTCCTCCTTCCAATGGGAATAACTTCATTTTAGTAGTCATGGATTATGTATCGAAATGGATTGAAGCCACAGCTACTAAAACAAATGATCACAAAGTGGTTCTGAAATTTCTTAAGGATCACATTTTTTCCAGGTTTGGTTTTCCCAGAGCCATTATCAGTGATGGGGGAAGCCATTTTTGTAATAGACATTTTGAAACTTTGTTGAAGAAATACTCTGTGACTCATAGAGTAGCCACTCCATATCATCCACAAACCAGTGGACAAGTGGAGATTTCCAATAGAGAAATCAAACATATTTTGAAAAAGACTGTGAAGAAGGATAGAAAGGATTGGTCCTTTAAGCTGAATGATGCATTGTGGGCATATAGGACAGCTTATAAAACCCCAATTGGTATGTCCCCATTTAGGTTGGCCTATGGCAAAGCATGCCATTTACCAGTAGAGTTAGAATATAAAGCTTTTTGGGCCATTAAAATATTGAACATGGATCTAACTACTGCTGGTAATCACAGAAAGCGCAACTTCGAGTTAGAAGAATCATGAATGGATGCATACACAAATTCAAGATTGTATAAAAGAAAGTCAAAACTTTTCATGATAAAAATTTATTGAGAAAAGAGTTCACTGGTTCTAAGGTATGGTTATTTAACTCAAAGCTCAAGTTTTCCCAGAAAATCGAGATCCGAGATGGAAGGGCCATACATCGTTCATTCAGCAGGGCTGTTGACATCCTTGATCCAAGTAATGGAAGAATCATAAAGGTAAATGGTCAGAGGCTCAAACCATGCATTGAAAATACCCGAGCCCTGTCTTTGCCCATCTATCATCACGAATCTCAAAAATCGATGGTAGAAAAGCGTACATTACGTTTGTATATCATAGTTTTGCTTATTTTCTCTGTTTACGCTTTTATCTCTTTTCGCATAGTTTAAACATGCTCAAAGTTAAATCGCGATAATAATTCTCTTTTTGAAAGTCAATTTACTTTTGAATAGACTACGGATCTGTGAGGCGATAAAGTAAAATTTGCTTTTGAATAGTTGGTCTTGAAGCCATTTTCTTTTCGAAAAGATAGTTCTGAAGCTAATTCCTTTCCGAAATAATGTTTCTGAAGCTGTTAACTTGTCGAATGGTACTGATGCCATTCACAATTGTAAAAAGGTCTCTTTTGGGACTTTTCGAAAACTTAAAGGCACTTTGCGATATTAACTTTGAGTATATTTAAACCCTGTCGACGATGGGGTTTCATTTCAAAATCTCTCTCTGAGCGACTCTTTCCCGAAACCCTACTTCGTTCTTTCCTTGCACGATTTAAGAAGCTTACTACACTTTTGTCTCTCTGTGTTAGATCATTTGCGTTTGCAGAAGGATTTCAGCTTTTAACTGGGGATTTCTGCAAGCAGACAACTTGTTCAAACATAAACCCTAGACCTCGGTCTTCCTCTACCCATCCTCTCTGGTTATCAGCTAGTAATTTGATTCTGTGACAGCATCTATTTTGGCCATTTTTTTTACATCAAACTAGAAGGGGAAAAGCAGAGAAATCATTGGTGCTATGTTCCCCAAATCCTCGCTAAGAAAGTGAGCAAATCGACCCCAAAAGCAAAAGGAAAAGCCAAAACTTTAGCTAAGCGGAAACTATCTATGGATAAAGCGAGATAGGGTGGAGAAAGGAAAGAAAATTAGACATGAGGAACCCATCCTACTGCTACTAGCCACGAGCTTCCTCCTCTGCCCATTCATTTGGTCTTACCTAACCCTTCATTGAAGCTCGAAACTAATACACAGTGATGGTGAATGAAACTTTTTTCACCAAACCAGATGCTTACCATCCTTAAGATACATTAGAGAGGCTTCACTAAGCAATATCCTTACCCCTTGCGGAGAAAATTTACCCAAGAATGGTGAAGTTATGGTACCAAAACCTAATCAAGGTCACTGAAAGAGATGCTGATGTCCCTACCCTAGTCATTTTCATTGATGATTGCAATCTTACTGTGACATTTGAAGACATAGGGAATGCTTTAGGGATACCATTCCAATTTGATCCCTCTGGTCCTTTGGCTGCTCCAGAAACAGCCTCCTTTAGAGAGATGGCTGCACATTTAACCCAGGGTATTGTGGGCACTGGGCAGTCCATCATGAGAAGAGACCTTGCCCCCCAATTTCTATTAATGGATTCCATTTTAAGGGGAAGCTTCTATGTCACTGGGCACAACCAAGAGAGGAGAACACCAATTTTAGAGGCCCTCTTTCATTTCTCCAAGGGGCAGTTTTTCAATGCCCCTATGCTAATTTTCGAAGCCATGGCTGACATTAGTGCCAAGTTGAAAAAGGAGCAGAAGCGTGCTGGCCTACCATTTGGCAGATTGATCACAGCCCTCCTCAGAGCCAAATTTGACATTGATAGCGAGGAGCCATTTGAAGTCATTACCCCTCACAATTTTGGGAAAAAGTCTTGGACTACAAGCCAGGCTATGCTAAGAAAGATGAGAGGCGGGTGAACTGCACATGCCCTACACTTTGAACTGCGGTGTGGTGAACCTATCCTGCGGTGTGAGTGAGCGAACCCATCCCTACTGATGAGCACACTGAACCCATCCACTGTGAAGAGAGACTACACAGGCTGCCCTTCAATTTTGCGGATCCAATTTTGTGAATCAACTTTGCAGATCCGGTTTGCTAACTCTTGTGGTGACCCGGCTCTTTAGCTGCACCACTTCTTGAACCAACTCACTTTGTCACTGTGGTGACGGCTCCTTTTGCACCATTGTTGATAAAATCCCTTCCTTTGGTGACCAGCTCTTGGTGCACCTACTCTGGAGGATGTTGGCCTTGCACCCTACTCCCCTACTCCATTGACATTTCACCTATCCCAGTGTCCATCTCCCACCCTCCATCATTCCAATTGTGGATTCCCCCTCTACACCAACCACTCCAACCATTCTCACACCACCAATTTCACCCTCCAATGCTCAGGTTTTAGAGGAGTTAGCTGCAGATTTTATTGCCCCATCTCCCTGCACTCCTCTGCTCCAAAGCCCCTCACCTTCTCCTGCTCATTCAGCCCACACACCTGAGGTATCCCATACACCTGAACTGCGCCCTTCACTACACAGGCCTACTCTTGCTTAATGGTTCGATTTTTCAATCCATGGAACTTGAACCTACCCCTATACACTGCTCCTCATCACTTCACTCACTTCCCTACCTCTCCCTTCTGACCATTGCACCTCCACCCTCCACATCAGTTGTCCTAGTCCACGCCATGCTCTCCCACACACATCCATTTCCCAAATTCTTACCTACCTCCAATCCATCCAAGCCCAACTCCAAATCAACACAGACAACCATGAACCAATGAACCTCAAACCTTAGCTTCCACATCCCAAACAACCACCATTACCCTGTACCTATTGTTGATTCAGGCCACCCAAACGATCAGAGATATTATTGGTTGATCTGACCACCCCCACCACTACTGCCCATGCAACGCAAACTGAACCTGAAGTCCCCTTGGTTGCATCCCCTCCACCACTCCCCATTTTCTCCAGAGCAAGCCACTCAAGACACTTCTTCCCCCCCTCCCACAGCTGGGACACCTTTGGTCCCCTACCATTCCATTCCCCTCCCCCGATACGCCACCCTCATCAAAGCCATGGAAGATAATCCCTATATCCGCAGAGATGTTCAAAAGGGGCTAGCTGATTTACAAGCTTACATCCGTACCCCTTATGAAAACCAGATTCGGAAGTTGGAGATCTTTATGAAATTTGAAAGAGAGAAAATGAAGGACCTGCTGGGTCAAACATTTCAGGGTGAGGTGAGCAACACAAGGTGTCCATGTTGCAAGCCCAACTTGACCAAGAAAAATTGAAGACCACTAGCCTTAGCAAATACCTTGGCTTCACCAAAAAGATCAAATCTGAGGAGTATACTGAGCTACAAAACACCATTCCGGAGAAAGCTCAATCAAGTTCGGACTCCAACACTGACTCTAGCTCTGATTCTGACAGTGACTCCAGTTCGGAGCCACTTGAACCAACCTATGATACAGATTTTGACCCCAGTTATTAGCTCTCATTGTACTTTTTGTGTTATAAAGTTGTAATAGAAAATTCTGTTTTGTGTATACTACTGTGCATTTCTGTCTGTCTTCTTGCCATCATTACTTTTGTTGTTTTTCTTTCTTGCATATATTTTTCCTCTGTTTTGGACCAGTATGGACCCTGCTACCCTTTGGTTTGGGGGTGTGACAGAAATAGCAATAATCAATAAAGGAGTTAACATCAGTACAGTTTTGGATCAGCAATTTTTTTTATATTTTTTCACACCTGTTGTTTTGAAATATATTAAGAAGTTAAAAAAAAAAAAACTCTTTAAAATTACTTTCCTGTGTAATTCTAAAAGACTTTCATGAAGTAAATGTCAGGAAATTTCCAAAAGAAAATTGATGTTTTAGTAAACCTAAAATGAAGGAAAACAGTGAAGATATACCTCAAGAAGTTGATATAAAACCACACCCAGTGAGGTTTGGGCCTGAAATGTATTCTTTGGAGGTATGCTTTGGCAATCTTTTCTGCTTTTGGGACTATGTGAATCTGCTTACTTACACTAGAAGTTGCACATATCCAAATCGAAATAATTTGATAGCACTCATGATATTAAAGACATGATGTAAGGCCTCCTTTTGGATAGTTTGAACCTTACAAAGTCCCACCTTTTCAAACTGCCCTTGATACACACCATTTGAGCTAAATAAATCTATGATTCCTTTGAAATCTCTCCCAATAAACCTCATCAACCTCATTTAGCCTAACCCTACCCCGAGAAGGCAGAAGATAAAGGAAGGAAGGCGAGAAAGGAGAATTGAGTAACAATTTAATAGCAAAAGAAGGGTAAAAGTTGAAGGCAATGATGAAAGCAATGAGAGGAATGTGGCATGCATCGATTGCTAATTCGAAAAAGAAAAGAAAAATATTTGAGCAAAATAAAAGAAAGAAGGCATTTTCATTGAAAGTTTGAAAAAGAAAGAGAAAAAGATGGCCACTTTGGCTCTGGAAATTCAAAAGAAGAAGATGAAACTATGCTGAAGAAGAGTGGGTTTGTATATAACCTCCTGACCTTGACTGACTTCTCAAATATGAACACCATTCCAACCCTTTTGAGAAATTTCACCCATAAGCCACAATAAAACCCAAGTAAAAGTCCTTACTGATCAATGATGGATTGAGCTATCACATGGAGATAAGAATTTGTGTAATCTATGGTGAAAGGAGCAGTGAATTTATAACTAAAAGCAATGCCTATGCTCCTGCTTACAGTCCTATTTAAGGACTGTAACTGCTCTTGAGCTATGTAAAATAGTACAACCCTCTCATTTGCTTATTGAGTGAAAATCCTGGTGAGAATTGGGTTTAAAATCAACTGATTAGGGCAACATCGAAGCTGGATTCCTAAATCAAAGGCTAGCTGTTCGTTAATTTTCCTTGTAAATGGCCTCTGACATAAATCGACTGAGTAGTAACAAGAATTACTGTAGAATTTTAGTTTTAAACTGATATCTTTCTTGAAAAACCTTCTTACAAAATAACTAATGCAGGTGTGAATAATCAATTGAGGAAAGTGGCTGTAACAGAACTGCAGTGATCTTAACTAACTTATTGAAGAAGTTTGTGGGTACCTTTACTGAAAACCCTCAGGAGACTTCACTCCTCCACTAGGGATCACCTAGGGGTTTAAAAGGCTTGTTGCATATGCTAAATGCAACTATGCTCCCTACAAAAGTGGCTCTTTACTTTGTTTTTTTTTATTTTGTATTTGCTCAGGGACTAGCAAAGCTTAGGTCTGGGGGTGTGTTGACAAGTGAAAAATACCATTTTTCACCCCTGAACTTGAGTCTTGATAGACCTTTGAGAGAACTAAATAAGTGTTTTAAGTGCTTATGTTGCAGCTAACAATAAAGATAGGCTTAACCATAAAAGCAGCTTAAAGTGCCAATAAGATGACAATCCATGTCAATCCAAAGGAAGAAAGTGAAGAAACAACCTCATCAGCTGTTGAAAGGTCTGAATAGAAGAAGCAAAGACCTGGAAGAGAAGTATGGAACAATTCGAACAGAAAATGCACTCTGAGTCCTTTTCAAGAAGAACACATACTTTTTCGCAAAGAACCTGAAACTCTGCGAAAAGGAATAAAACTCCAGGCGTAGCATTCGAAGAGCATCTGAACTGTTCGAAGAGAGGATTGAACTTTGCGAAAAGAAGAAAACACAATTCGAACAGAACCAGAACATTGCGAAAAGAGCTTCAGGAGTCACAACACTTTGCGAAAAGGCCCCTAAGCTGTGCGAAGAGGCATTCTGGAGATTCGCAGCTTTAACAAGGGCAATTCAGTAATCTGTTGCACGCGTCCCAATGCATTTTAAAACCTAGGGACATTCCAGAGGGTTCTAAGCATGAAGCGAAGGAATATTCCACCCCACGTGAGCACCTAGAGAGGGAATAACTTGGCGGGAACTTCTAAAAACTCTAACAAACTTTCAAAATGCATAACAGATTTGATGCCTTTTTCACCTGATTGACTGAACCAGATCGAGGAATCTGATTGGCCAGAACAGATCTGGATCCCCGTGCTCGACTACCATTGGTCAATACAGATCTGAGAACCTTTGATTGGTTGATACACATATGAGCTGGACCTGGGGAAAGCTATAAATAGACGAAGCATTTGCCCCATTGGGGCATCCAGAATTTGAGTTTCATTTCTAATCACCCATTTCCTAGCCAGACAGCTTGTTTGCAATCCTTGTAATAGCCTACTTTGTACTTGCATTTGAGAGTCAATTGAATCTGCGTAACTCAAAGCAGAGTTTGCATCCAAGACTGCAAATCCGAGAGCTATTAAGCCGTGCTCTGTAAATTGTAAGGATGAATTTTAAAAGGTTGCTGTAAACTATGCATTCTCCATTGGACTCATGTCAAGGGTTCCCTCTGATCTCCTCAGTACATTAGACTCCTTTAGATTCATTGTTTTGCATGCAATTTCCCTTGATTCATTAATCCTGTGAGAATTAGTGTTTGTAACCTAGTCTCTTACATTTGTAGTGATGTTTCTTGTTACGAATTGAGGATTTGGATTAAAGACTATTGGATGGTTTGTGGCCATTAAAGTGATGACCATAGCCATAAGTGTAAGCCTAATCCTTGAATTAGATTTATCTCTCTTACATCCGTGCTTGTAGCCGGATGAAGATTGATCACCTCTGTTGAGTCACAGTTATTCTCATTAGATTTCAAAGACCAAATCAGATTTAGATATTACTTCTCCATCTTTGTTTCAATCATTCCCCCAACTCGGATCTGGATCATTTAGTTTAAATTTTTCTTTGTTTTTAGTTAGTTAAACGTGACAAATTCAAACCTCTCATCTTATCAGTTTTCTAGATAGGATAAGAAGTCAAATCTGGTAGCTCAGATCTGGAGGTTTATCTTATATTTTAGACAAATTCTCTGTAGACGATCTTTCACTCACTTACTTTTAAAACTTGCTACAATTGGCCCTGATCTTGCAGGCTAATTCTCTTCTAACTGTGCTGATATTTCTTTATTTTTTTATATAGTCTAGAGCCACTGTAATTTAGCAGCTATAAATCTGTTTTCAAAACACACATAAATCAAGCACACTAAGAAGTAACAACAACCATCCCCATACAAATTCTAGAATTAAAAAAGCCCCTTTAGACCTTAGTATTTCACTAAAAAACTCTAGGTTAGGTGTGTGTTACCTTCTAGCTTTCCTTCTCTACCTCTTAGCTTCAAGGTTTAGGAGTTAGGACCACATTCCATACCATACAAGCCTTCAAAAAGCTCACCGAAGCAAGCCAATGCAAGGCTCCTCAACAGTGCTACAAGGGCCTGAGAGTTTCGATTCTCCCCTCTATTCCTCTACCTTCTTTGCTTTTCCTCTATCCTTGAATTGAGCCGTTACGCTGCACAAATTTCAGCAAGCGGGAAGGGCTCAATAGGATCGGTGTGCCTTCGGGGAAGGGGAAGTGCCGCTCATTTTGCTTCCTTATATATATATATAATTATATATACATATATATATACTATATAAACCAGTCCCACATAGACCTGGTCTTAAGTAGAGACCGCATTTAGCGGGTTGATTGGGTGCCTAACACCTTCCCAATCAATAACCGAAGCCCCTACCCAAGAACTTTTGTGTGGACCGGATTCAGAGACATATTTTTAGCACTTCGGTGCTCATAAAAATTGATCTAGGTTTTCCGGGACACCAAAAGCTTCGGGTGGCAACTCTAAATATTTTATTTAGAGAGCGCATCGTTGCAACGGGATTGTAAAAAAAATCCCACGGTTGCACAAATGGCGACTCTACTGGGGATAGCTAGTAGAGCTTCCCCTTGAACTTGGCCAATTTATTTTTTATTTTTACTAAGCTTTTATTGCTATTTTTTACTTTTTTTTTTTACTCACCGCTCTGATTACGTCATTTTGCTTACCCCTACGTTTCGACTTTAAATTTCAGCAATTTTTACCTAGTCACTTGATTGGCACCTTTTTACTTACCCCTACATTTTGGCTTTAAATTTCAGTAATTTTTGCCTAGTCACTTGACTGACACCTTTTTTACTTACCCCTACATTTCGGCTTTAAATTTCAGCAATTTTTGCGTAGTCACTTAACTGGCACCTTTTTACTTACCCCTACGTTTCGGCTTTAAATTTCAGCAATTTTTGCCTAGTCACTTGACTGACACCTTTCTTGCTTACCTACGTTTCGGCTTTAAATTTCAACAATTTTTGCCTAGTCACTTGATTGGCACCTTTTTTTACTTACCCCTACGTTTCGGCTTTAAATTTCAGCAATTTTCGCCTAGTCACTTGACTGACACCTTTCTTACTTACCTTTATGATTCGGTTTTAAATTTCTGCACTTTATATTTTCCGCCTAGTCGCTTGACTGGCCCCGTCATTTTTCCTTATTTCTTGTCATATCCTAACAGTGGACGCCAGCTCGTAGAGGCGACATGGGATCATCACCCCCGTTCTTTGAACTTAAGAAAACTTCTATAAAAAAAAGCTTCGAAAAGTTTTAAATTGAACCAAGATAGGGAACTTAATTAATTTACTTTTACGGGGTAGATTTTCAAAGGGTTGGGTTTAGGGACACGTACAACTACCTGGGTCTTAGCATGGCGGCAGCCCTAGTGGTGATGATCCAGAAAAGTCCCAGCCCACCTAGTATCTAAAAAAGCGCTTGCACTGGAGGTATATCGGGTGGGTTCCCATTCCTACAAAGCTTAAAACCCTTGGGGAGCGCGCTAGTGAGTTATACCGGACTCACATCCCTTAGGTTCGGTGAGGAGAGAATGGTTAACTAAAAAATCAGTCAGTTCTCGGAAGCCCAGCTTCCACAAAAAAACTAGTTTAGAGACCAACTCCGAACTGAAGTTGCTGCTATGTAGTTTTGAACGGTAGCAGTTTGGATCTGTGGCCTTTTTCACATCCTGAGTCCCCCGGTTAGTGTCTTAGTACCTCTGTTTGGGCCCCGCCATCCCCGACACTCAATATGCCTCCGTCGGTCAAAAGAAGGAGACTTCTCTTTGACTCATCTCGAGGGATCGGGTTGTCTGCATCGATTTTTGTGCCTTCAATAGATCAAAGGTCTTCCTTTGATTCTTCCGAAGTGCTTCAGAATTGTCGCCGTGGGTCCTAAATTAAGGTACGAAAGCTACCCGAGAAAGGAACTCCAGGGCCTCGAAACCTTTATTTTCACTTATAAAAATTCAAAAAAAAAAAAAAAAAAAAAACCTAAAAACCAGAGTCTTTGTGGTGCCGGCATAATGGCATCATCTTGCCCTCCATCATCCCGTAGGGGAAGGAGGAGGAAATTTGTTGGGCCTTATCCAAGGCACCCGTACTCAACCCGCCAACAAACGATGTCGTGGGTAGTGGACTCGGCTTATGTCGATTCCGATTCATCCCCGCCACATTCTCCAACCTATTCCCATTCGGGAGAAATTTTAACCAACATCTCCCTCACCCAATCACCCTTTGCCATTTTCGGCCCCTTTGGCGCCCCTATTTTTCCATCCACCACTTCCCAAGTTATCCAAAATTCATCCCCCAATTCCCCATCTTTTACCCAAACCATGCCCATTTTCCCTTCCGCACACATTCAAAACCCATCCAACATACCCTATTTTTCATCCACCCAAATTCCCGCATCCACATTCATGCCCCATCTTCCATCTTCCCCATATTGGCCCGATCCACCCTCATTCACATATACTACTTCCGCCTTATCCACCCCCCCACACATCTCCCCATCTACCCGGGTCATGCCCATTTTTATCGGGGCCATGCCCGATTTTTCCCAATCACCAACACATTACCCTTCATCATCCCCATACATACCCAACCAACCCTCCTTTTCCAATGCCCCACTTCTTCCCTCCAATCCACCCCATATTCCATCACTTACCCGGGTCATGCCTAATTTTACCGGGGCCATGCCCAATTTATCCTCCACCTCCATCCCATCTATACCCCATCACCCCTTCAATCCACCATCTCCATCCGACCCTCCTTCCATGACCATGATGGAGGAGATGTTCCAAGCCTACTCCATGTGGATGGCTTCCAAAAATGCTTCCTCTCCTCCACCCCCCATATCCATGAACTCATCCCATACCCTAGCCAATCTCCATGCTTCACTGTCCCATGGCTCCCATCAACCTCCCATCATACACACCATCCAAACCCCCACTACCCACATGCCCCAAGGCCCAATGGCCCAATTCGCCCTTACCCACCAAGGGCCCATGGCCCAAACCCACCAAGGCATAATGGGCCAGACACATCAAGGGCCCATGGCCCAGACCCATCAATGGCCCATGGCTCAAACCTATCAGGACCAAGGCTTCATAACCCAACTCTCCCAAGGCTTCATAGCCTAAACCCAAGCCCAACAAAACCTTGGAACCCCACACTCATACTTTCCACAATACCCCCAACATTTAACCCAACCTTCACAGCCAAGTCAAACCCATGCCATACCTCAAACCCAATTCTCCCATGGCCCCACACCCCAAGGCCATCTCCAATCCTTCCCTCATACCCAATGGCCCTATCAGGCCCCACCTCAAAACCAAATTCCTATCACCCAACAAACCTTTCCTCACCCCCAATGGGCTCACCTAACCTCCACTCATGTCATTCCCATCCAACCCATGCAACAACAACAGGGGAATCCCGCCCTCGCTGCACACTATGCTGACCAGCAGTATGAAGAGGACGAGATTAGAAATAGCGGGGCCTATGTGGGGCATTGATCAGCTTTAACCCTCCTCCAGTAATTGCCCACCCCCTGGTAGCCCAGAGTGAAGTCCAACTGACGGTCGAGAAAGCGACCCTTGTATCAAAAGAATCAAAGCAACTGAAAGAACAGTTGGACAAAATGCAGAAGCAGTTAATGAAAATGGGTGGTACCGAAATCCACGCCACAGACTTCACAAATTTGTGTTTGTTCGCTGAGGTCCCCCTGCCCCCCAAATTTAAAATGCCAGCCTTCGACAAATATAATGGCATTGGCAATCCTATTGTGCACCTGAAGTCCTACTATGGGGACATGTGCCAATACGGGGAGGATGAAAAACTGCTAATAAAAGTCTTTCAAAAGAGTCTGACCGGTCCGACTTTGAGATGGTTCACATCATTAGAGCCATCCATGATCAAAATGTGGAGGGACTTGACGCATCTCTTTCAGGAACAGTATGTCTACAATATAGACATCGAGTCGCGTAAGTCCGACTTGGCTCGTTTAAAGCAGAACCAGAACGAGACCTTCAGCGACTACTTGGGGCAATGGAGAGCATTGCAGCTCAGGTCAGGAACAAAATACCTGATGATGAACAGATAGAGATGATTTCAAAGAACACTCTGCCAGTGATCTCAGATTTTCTTATATACCAGCAGCAGTCCAATTTTGCTGACTTGGTAAGGAATGTCAACCGCTGTGATAATGCCATCAGAGAAGGGCGGTTGAATAAGAATGCATCCGGGGGGCCTAGTGGGGTTAGGAGGTTCTTCGAACAGAAGAGTGATAGGAGGACAGGGGCAGAGGTGCAAAATGTTGTAAACACCCAGTCCGATAATAACAATGTAGCCCCGTTCCAATTCCAAGCAGCGCAACTAGCTCCCGTCAGGACAAGACCAGTACAAAGAGCAGGGAATGGGCAGGGAATGCAAATGACCCTGGAGAGGAGAGCCCGTTATGATTGAGTCTTTATGCCCTTGGGGAAATCCCTGAGTGTACTTTTGCCATTATTAATTGAAAAGGGTTTAATAACAGTTCTCCAACCACGACCACCTCCCAATCCGATTCCATATAATTTTGACCCCAATACTCATTGCAATTTCCATCAAGGTCCGGGTCACCCGACTGATTGCTGCTTCCCATTAAAGCACGCGATCCAAGACTTATCGATGCTAGAAAGATCATTCCCCCTGCACCCACCCAAGCAATCCAGCATGCAAATATCCATCAGGTGCCTTTACCACCACACCCTACCAGAATAGCAGGTCCCAGACCCACCATAGGGATGGTAGAGGAATTTGAAGAAGAATTGGAGTTTGATCCGTCAGACTTCATTTGTAATCTAGAAATGTTTGTGGCACCAAAGCAGAGAAACCTAGGAGAAGGAACTATTGGGGTGATTGAACCCCTAAATTTGGCAGATTATTTTCCTACCCCTACCTAGATCTTAGGGCCTATTGCCCACCATCCACCCCCATTAACTACGTACAAATAAATGCGTATCAACCATATTCTACCACCCCCATCCATTACCCAATAAACCAATAGGCCCTCAATCCTACACCCACACCCATCAGTTATCAATGGCCTGCGCCCACCCCATCACGCCCAATTCAGCCATCGGCAAACTCCACCACCCCGGTCAATTACCTAACGGCCCATCAGACCCCCCCTCTCTCGCCAACACCTACCAGCTATCAATGGCCTACTTTTACCTCCTTCCCTCCAACACCACCACCCTCAAGCTTCGCCACCCCTATTTGGCCCAATCTTTCCACCCAACCCACTGCCACCAAGGTGAATCAAGTATTGCCCACACCTCCTGAACTGACAGTACAAGTGCCTCAAGTATTGGCAACCATACCTTTCTAGCTCTCGGGACCCACATATGATACTCATCAGGTCCCACTAAGCTACGAATAAACCGATGTCAATGCCGGCGGCAAATGAGAAGGGCGATGAGTTTGTTACCGTGTCGGGGAGGATATCAAACTAACTGTAGCACCAACGCAGACAGCCCAACCCGAAGGAAAGAAAGATAGCGCGATGAACCCCTTCGAGAAGATGAGTCGAGAACATATACTGGAGACTCAGCTGAGAAGAATGCCTGCCCATATCACTATATGGGATCTGTTGATGACGTCCCCACTCTATTTTCAAGCATTAATGGGGGCGTTAAAAAATATGCATGTATCACTCCAAGTGAGCCTAGATGAAGTCGGGCAGATAATTGGTCAAGTGATGGCTCCAAATGCCATTTCATTTTCTGATGCCGATTTACCTGAGGAAGGAGGTAGTCACTCAAAATCTTTGAATATAATCATTGAGTCTGGAAATATGATTATCCCCTTGGTACTAATTGATAATGGGTCTGTATTGAATATATGCCTGTTAAGAACTGCCACCAAGATCGGGGCTGATCCGTGCATGCTAAGGCCCACCAGAACAAGCGCTAGAGGGTTTGACAATACTAGGAGAGAAATAATGGGAGAAGTTGATCTTGAGCTGTTGATAGGGCCAATGACCTTTTCCATCTTGTTTCAAGTCATGGATATTAAATCCTCATTTAACCTGTTATTGGGGTGCCCGTGGCTATATGAAGTCGGAGCCATACCTTCCACGTTGCACTAGAAACTCAAATTTGCATCTGGGCATAAGATTATCACAATCATCGGAGAGGGGCATAGTGAGAAAGAGAAGGCCACCAATAGCGTGGAGAAACCTAACATACTGGATATACCGCACACTGCTGAGGATGTCGACCTCCATAGTTTTGAATATGAGGTGCCGGCTATACTCCCAGAACCCATTGAGGGCATCATGTCTAAAATGGGAGGCGGTATGGTAGCAGTAGTGGCAATGCTCCAAAAGTGGGGCTATCAGAAAGGAAGGGGTCTGGGACCCAAATTACAAGGCAAAAGAGAGCCAGTTATGGTTAAGGGACAAAAAGTAAGATTCGGGCTAGGATACAAGCCCACAGAGTAAGAGGTCCAAGAGGCCAAAGAGAAAGCCAAGGTCGCCGTAGCGGTAAGAGCTCGAGGAATCAACATAGGAGAGAAACCTCGCCTGAGGGCGCACATTAGGGATTCCTTTGTCAGCGTAGGGGTTGTGAAAATTGATCGGAATGGGGAAACCCGATTAACCCCACACAAGCCTACAACACCAGTTCACCCCACCAATCCCTATATTACCCTTCCCAGCCTGGAGATAGAGTTGGCCATGTTATCCCTTTTCGAGGAACGACGGTCGGTACCTGAACAAACCCCCCCTGTGGTGAATCACCACAAAACTAAGTTATCGTTTGAGGACATGATCTCAGACGAAATGGGGATCAATATGATGGAGGCTGACTCCAATGAGCCATATCAGTTAGCACCCTCCATCCCAACAGGTAAAGAAGCGGCCCCTCAGGTATGCAACTAGGCATCCTTGCCCCAAACCCTAGAAGCGGGGAGTGGCCTAACATTTGGCACCCGTTTCCCAAAAAAAAACAACCTACAAAAGGTGAGATAAGCCCTTGGCAGGCAAGACCTTGTATATACACAAACTCATGCTGCCAAGGGTCCGTCTCCGAAGAAAACAAAAATCTCAAAAACATCAAAAAAATATAAAATCTCAAAAATATTGAAAATAAAAATTCTAAAAACATTAAAAAAGTACAAAATCCAAAAATATTGTCATTTAAAATTCCAAATAAAATCCCATGAAAAGATGCCTTAATTGAAATACCCATCCCACGTAAAATCGACCCCTTTCTTGTAGAAATAGAAGAAGAGGTAGGTGTCACGAGTCTGGACGAGGATGTCCCCTTCGAGGAACTCCCTAATGAGCTCCTTGACTGATTTGTCGACTTTGAGTATGGCCCTACCCCCATTGTCGAAGAGACTGAAGGCGTCAATCTAGAAACTAAGAAGGTTCCCAGGATAACCAAAATCGGAACGTCACTGTCTCCTGAGGAAAGAAAAAGCATGATCGACTTCCTTCGGTCATACCAAGACATTTTTGCCTGGTCGTACGAGGACATGCCTGGTCTGGACACTGATTTGGTCGAGCATGAGTTGCCCCTCTACCCTGATATGAAGCCAGTCAAGCAGAAGCAGAGACGTCTTTGACCCAAATTGATGCTGAAAGTTAAAGATGAGGTCATCAAGCAATACGATGCAGGGTTTCTCATGGTATCCAAATACCCACAATGGCTAGCCAATATCGTACCTGTGCCAAAGAAGGATGGAAAGGTCCGCATATGTATCGATTTCTGCAATTTGAACAAAGAGAGCCTAAAGGGCGATTTCCCATTACCACACATCGACATCTTGGTTGATAACACAGCTAAGCACGAGATGCTTTCTTTTATGGATGGATTCTCAGGGTACAATCAGATCAAAATGGCAGAGGTTGATCACGAGAAGATAGCGTTCATTACCCCCTGGGGAACCTTTTGCTATCGAGTCATGCCATTCGGGCTGAAGAATGTCGGTGCAACGTACCAGAGAGCTATGACTGCACTATTTCATGACATGATGCACCGAGAGATTGAAGTATATGTCGATGATATGATAGCTAAATCACCATAGCAAAGCAACCATCTGGTAAACCTTCAGAAGCTGTTGGAAAGGCTGAGGAAGTATCGGCTACGACTGAATCCACAAAAGTGCGCACCGAGAAAGAGGTTAGAGGGTTTCTGGGCAGAATACAGTATATCAGTCGGTTCATTACACAACTAACTCTAATCTGCACGCCGATCTTCAAGTTACTAAGGAAGAATTTGCTCGTTGAATGGAACGACGATTGTCAAGCAGCATTCAAAAAAATCAAAAGCTACCTCCTTAATCCACCTATTTTGGTACCACCTGAGCCAGGGAGACCACTCTTGATGTATCTCTCCATGACAGAAGTTTCGATGGGATGTGTCTTGGGGCAGCACGATGAAACGGGAAGGAGAGCAGGCCATTTACTATCTGAGCAAGAAGTTTACTGATTATGAAGCGCGCTACTCTCATATGGAGAAAGCATGCCTGGCTCTTGCATGGACTACTCAAAGGCTCCGCCACTATTTTCTATCTCAGGCGGTTCTGCTCTTGGCCCGAATGGACCAATTAAAATACCTTTTTGAAAAGCCCACTCTCACTGGACGAACCGCATGATGGTAACTTTTATTATCTGAATTCGACATCACGTACGTCACTCAAAAATCGATCAAGGGGCAGGCGCTTGCTGATTATCTTGCTGATAATCCTTTACCTGACTATGAGCCGTTAAGAACCGAATTCCCAGATGAAGATATCTTGCTCATGACGGAAGACGATACAGAAGAAGCAGAAGAATCATGGGTAATGCACTTTGACGGGGCAGCAAATGTCGAGGGCGAAGGAGTTGGTGCCATCCTAATTTCACCAAAAGGATCCCATGTACCGGTCTCTATCAAGCTCAACTTCCCTTGCATTAACAATATGGCTGAGTATGAAGCTTGCGCCGCTGGTCTGTAGACAGCTCTCGATCTGAATGTAACTCACCTTTGAGTATTTGGCGATTCATAGTTAATCATATGTCAGACGAATGGTGATTGGAAGATGAAAGACGAGAAACTGATCCCCTATCATGAACACCTCGAGGATCTGATAGCTTGCTTCTAAGATGTGACTTTCTCATACGTCCCCCGGATATGGAATCGCTTTGCTGACGCATTAGCAACTTTGGCATCAATGATTGAAATCCCCTATGGTGTTGAGATGAAGCTGATCATGATCGAGCAGAGGAATGAGCCGGCCTTCTGCCTCCAGATTGAGGAACCTACAAAGCCTGATGATGAGCCACCTTGGTTCTTAGATATCAAGAATTTCCTCGAGACCCTAACTTTCCCAGAGGGTACATCCAAGACAGACCAACAAACCATTCAACATTTAGCGGCAAGTTATGTCATTTGCGGGGAATGCCTCTACAAGCAATCTTACAATAACATCTTACTCAGGTGCCTCATTGAAAGTGAAGCGGTCCATATTATGAAAGAAATCCATGAGGGAGTATGCGGAGCCCACGTCAGTAGTCACATGCTCGCTAAGAAAATCCTACGGCAGGGATACTTTTTGACCACCATGGAATCAGATTGCTACAAACATGTTCAAAAATGCTACAAGTGTCAAGAACACTCCAGTCTGATACACACTCCTGCCATTGATCTTTACTGCATGACCAATCCTTGGCCATTTGCAACCTAGGGCCTTGATGTTGTCGGAATGATCAATCCAAAAGCATCAAACGGACATCGGTTCATCCTTGTCGCCATTGAATACTTCACCAAGTGGATAGAAGCGGCATCATATGCCAACATCACGGCCAGTCACGTTGAGAAGTTTCTCAAGAATAATATTGTGTGCCGATTTGGAGTACCCAAAGATATCATCACGGACAACAACACAAACATTGCGAATAAGTGCATCCGAGACTTCTGCAAGTAATACAAGATCAAGCACCATCGCTCATCCCCTTATCGGCCTCAAACTAATGAAGCTGTGGAAGCCGCGAATAAGACAGTCGTTCTCATCCTTGAGAAAATGGTTGTCACTTATCGAGATTGGAGCGAAATGCTGCCATTTTCTTTGTGGGCCTACCGAAAGTCGATCCGTACTGCTACAGGGGCAGCACCATTCTCCCTTGTGTATGGAACCGAGGCCGTCCTCTCGGTAGAGGTTGAAGTACCCTCGCTCCGAATCCTCATGGAATCAGGCTTACTTGAAGCAGAGAGAGAGAGAGAGATCCCGCTTTGAACAATTAAACTTATTGGACGAGAAGAGACTCCTAGCCTTGTGTCACACTCAAGTTTACCAACGAAGAATAGCACGCTCTTACAATAAACGTGCTCGCGGTCAAGATCTAAAGGTAGGAGACACTGTACTGAAGAAGATCTTCCCATCCCTCCATGCTGATCCAAGAGGAAAGTTTAAGCCGAACTGGGAAGGACCATACGTCATTCGAGAAGTGCTATCGGGATATGCCATCTGCCTCGCTACCATGGACAGAGATCATCTTCTTGAGCCCATCAATGCTAGATATGTCCGACGGTTCTACTCTTAGTCTATCGCGATAAGGTAAGTATTGATGAAATAGATACGTGACTGCTTAAGAACCACCCAAAAGAGGCCATCATTCTAAGCACAGTAGCCCAAAAACATCCCTAAAAATGATGATATCCTTTGCTACCCCATTTGAGCCTGAGCCTTTCTTTCAATAAACCCATTCCCCCAAAAAAACCCATTTGAGCCTGGGCCTTTCTTTTGATAAACCCAAAAAAAATATACGTGTACATATACCAAAAAAACAAGAGAGAGAAAAGATGCATGTGTATAAAGTTACTATCAAATCTAAAAAACTTAAAAAAGCAAAACCTCAAAAAGAGATTGCCTGAAATGGAGGAAAAAGAATAACAAAAAAAAAAAAAAAAGTGTAAAGAAGAATCACGGGGCATGTACAGTAAAAACCCCTAAGGAAGAAAGTATGTTGAGAAAACTGAAGCCATATCAAGAAAACCCTTTTAGCCCAGCATACCTTCAAATCCTAACCTAACCCATGGCCAAGCTACACCCTGAAGGAAGCCCTCTTTGTAGGTTCGCAAGCAGTCATAATATCTGTTAAGTCAACATGAGCCAAGTAGTGAAATGACACTAGAACCCCATATATCCAGCTATGATGGAATCGACGTCTATTTCGTGGCTCTTGAAAAAAATAAATAATAAAAAGAATAAAAAATAAAATAAAAATACAAGCTCAAAGTAAGATGGACGTAGTGAAAACCCGAAAGGTCATTATGGGTAAAAACAGCGGGCTTGTGCGGACTAGGTGAAAACCCGAAAGGGCGCTTGGGGTAAGAGAGCTAAACCCATGGACGTGGTGAAAACCTGTAAGGGCGCCACGGGTAAAAAAAGGAGATAAATAAATAAAAGAAAAAGAGAAAAAAGAAAAAAGAGAAGAAAAAAAAAAGAAAAGAAGAAAGGGTTGGACTGGTTGAGAAGATTGATGTTTGAGGAACCCTTTTGTTACTCTTCCTGTACCCTCTTGTCCGACTGGGCCGCTCATGCTAGTTCGAATCGAGTCCCAACCAGAATTGTCTTTGTGAAACCTGCACTGTCAAACGTATGACCCGAGGCAAGGAGAAAGGTTTAACTCAATCCAAAGGGATCAATGTTCCGGCCTTGGTATAATCTAGAAACTTACTCAGGTCTGACTGCATGAAAGAGTTCGACTATGTTCAAAATGGGACCCGTTACTCCGTCTCACTATCAAGGCATCAAAAATAAAAAAAAAGAATAAAAGCCAAAAAAAAAAAAAATTAAGAAAAATCTAAACACCAAAAAATGTGTATATATTTCTACTCATTTTCATGTACATATTTCCAGCATCATATTTCAATCTCAAAAATGAAGAAAAATAACAAAAAATCTCCAAAAACAAAAATTCAAAAAATATATATTTTGAAAATGAAAACGTGTAGGTAGAAATCTACTTTTTCTTCTATTATTTAGGATGCATTTTCTTTATATGTATAAACAAAAAAGGGACTGACGTTTTCTTGAGAATGTGTAAGAACATCACACGGTCCAAAGCCTCGAAGGGGGCAACTTCTCAGCAATGGACAAATAAGATAAAGCATCTCACCACCGACGTCAGGTCTAAAAAAAAAATGATGATGAAAATCATTTCGAAAAGAAAAAGAAATCTATGTTTTCATGCTACGCACAGCTATGCACTCGCATATTTTTGATGCGGTAAAATTTCAATATGTTACCGGCAACGCAGCTGTGCAAAATTAATGTCTTAGGTCTAAGGTTCGCCTTGGATCCATGGATCCTATTTCAAAATAGGAGCGACAGTGTCAATTTTGGTCAAACAGTCAATGCTTGGATTGGATTGATTCCACCACTAAATCTTCGCCCCGATTGTTCCATATTTCGGTTTCAGGTGAACTTTAGTACGTTGGCTTCAGTTTCATTACAAACTATTGCGGAGGCACGGGCTCTTGGTATGCGTTGTCTGGGCGTGCGCCTCCCGGGGTTCGAGGTCCAGATAATACTTAAAAAAAAAATAATAAAAACAAAAGCAATCTTTAAAAAAAAGAAAAAAGGGACAAAGAATAAATCAGTGCTTCCCCACAGAGCGACACACATGCGTGTTCTAATGTGGTAAAATGTCGATGTTTTATCAGCAACTCCACTGTGCTATAATAACGTCCTAAGTCTAAGGCACGCCTTGGATTCTGGATCTACTTCAAGGAAGGAGCAACGGCGTCGGTCCCGGTCAAACAATCGATGTTTCGATCGAGTCGACTCCACTACTAAATCTTTTGAGCCAAACGCTGTCTTTGGGTCCATATGAACTTAAGTGTCTTAAGCTTCAGATTCTCTGTTGGAAAAAGGTCAATCATTGGTTGAGACCAACCTGTTGAGAATGAGACTGTGTCAATCAAACTATGTGCAACCATGCATTCAAAAGAGATCATTTCCCTTTTTATTTTTTGCAGGCTTAAAACCTGTATGGGCAGCTGTATCCCTGTAAAGTGTACGCCATGCGTTTGGGTATCCGTATGATGGTCGTTTGTCCCCGTAAATTATACCCGGGCGGGTCCGGGTCGGAGCTTCCATCGCCTTTGTTGTTGCTTATTGCCCCTAATGGGTGCATAGTTATGCATAGTTAATTGATGTTTATGATCATTGTCGGCGGAAGCTAAGATTGGATGTCCCTTTTTGGGAGACACCCAATGTTTGGTTGGATCTATTCAAGGTAGTTGAAGCTGGATGCTCTAGCTCATGTTGATCCAGGGCACATTTTCATAAAAATGGCATGTACTCCTAGAAAGTGTTGTGACATCTATTCACTTCGCTCGGGTGGTCATGCTAAATAAACTTTGGTATCAATGGGTTCACCCAAAGATCTCGAACCCTGCTTTCAGCAGGGGCACCCGCGAATAATCCAATGAGGTCGTCAAATGCCTTGTAGGATTGGACGCAAACTGTGGAGCCTTGCGTATGTTTACTTTGCGCCTATCTTTGAATGTGGGTCGATCACCCCTCTTACTTACGAAACTATTATATTAAGAATAAATCTCAAACATCAATCACCTTCAAATCATCTCGAGAAGCGGACATTTTGCCCGACTAACGGGCTTTTGCAACTCGAGAGGCGAATGTTTTTCCCAGCTATTGGGCTTTCGTAACTCATTCCACCTCGATTATGCCCAGTAATGTCGCTAAGCTCTTGGGAACTGATTACCTCAAGGAACGAGTGATTAGCCTGGCACCCCAGGGCTTTCATTTTCTCACCGTGTTACTCACCTGATGCTTGAAGTTCGTTCTGAATGCAGCGAACCCGTCAGTAATGCCTTGGGCCTCTTTGGATGTCGCTTTTCTTTGGCATACGATCATTAGTGATCCGATAATAAAGAGGGGCATCTATAGACACCCAAATTTGGCTCAAGGCCCGATCGAAACACCTTTCGAGAGAGGTGCAATTATGAGCTTTTGATGGCATGTATGGAACCCTTAGGAATTGCCCCAAACCCCTAGGAATCACCTTAGATCCCTCAAAACTTATCTCAAACCTTTAGAAACCAATCCCGAATCCTTAGGAATCAACCATAGCCTTCCCAGACCTATTAGAACCCTTCATGGGCATGATTCGAACCCCCCTGAACAGCGGTTAGAAAGATGAGTGCTAAAGTTTTTATGGATAGTTACCTAACCTAAGGCATATACCATTGGAAAGTAAAGCTTCCCATCTTTCCAACAAACTAAGAATCACCTAATTTGGAGTTGTACATCAAAAGATATGGCAGAATGAAGATCACAAATTTGTGCAAGAAATTGTAAAATCGGACCCATAGAGCCAGTTTCGAACTAACCAAAATAGCTGATGAAAAGAGGAGTTTCAAGGTTAGCATATATAGTTGCCCATCCTAAGGCCTATACCATTGTAAAGTAGACTTTCCCAGCTTTCCAACGAGCTAAGAATCGCCTAATTTGGAGTTGTACATAAAAGGTTATGGCAATTTGAAAAATGCGGATTTGTTCAGGAAATTGCAAATCGGGCCGGGCCCCTGCGGGTCTTCAACTTCCAATAGTTTGGGCCTGGTTTTCCTTCAAAAAATGGCCAAAATTGATATTGGGGGTTTGACTTGTGGACCATCCCAAAGTCTAGGGTGTGTTTCTTTAGGACCCTAGTGACCCTATTAGCTTAAGTTATCACCCTTTTGCCATTCAAGTCACTACTCTATCATCTACCATTAAACCCAAATCTCTCTTCTCCAAGCTCTAGAAAACCACAAAATACTTAGATTGCCCATTACCTAATTGCTAATCTAATTAGGAATTTAACTCCTCACTAATCCTCCCATTCTCTATAAATAGAGAGCCACCCTTCATGCTTAAGGGTTGAGAGTTTTTACCTAAGAGAGAAAGAGCTTAAGTGAGAAGATCTTTCTCCCTTTGGTGCACCATCCCCATACAAATTCTAGAATTAAAAAAGCCCCTTTAGACCTTAGTATTTTACTAAAAATCTCTAGGTTAGGTATGTGTTACCCCCTACCTTTCCTTCTCTACCTCTTAGCTTCAAGCCTTAGGAGTTAGAACCCCATTCCATACCATACAAGCCTTCAAAAAGCTCACCGAAGCAAGCGAACGCAAGGCTCCCCAACGGTGCTACAAGGGCCTGAGAGCTCTGGCTCTCCCCTTTATTCCTCTACCTTCTTTGCTTTTCCTCTATCCTAGAATTGAGCCATTACGCTGCCCAAATTTCGACAAGCGGGAAGGGCTCAATAGGATCGGTGTGCCTTTCGGGCAAGGGGAAGTGCCGCTCATTTTGCTTCCTTATATATATATAATTATATATATATATATATATATATACTATATAAACCAACCCCACATAGACCTGGCCTTAAGTAGAGACCGTATTTAGCCGGTTGATTGGGTGCCTAACACCTTCCCAATCGATAACTGAAGCCCCTACCCAAGAACCTTTGGTGTGGACCGGATTCAGAGTCATATTTTTAGCACTTCGGTGCTCATAAAAATTGATCTAGGTTTTCTGAGACACCAAAAGCTCCGGGTGGCGACTCTAAATATTTTATTTAGCAAGCGCATCGTCGCGACGGGATCGTCAAAAAAATCCCATGGTTGCATAGATTAATCGAAATCCAAAATCGATTAATCAATTTTCCAAATCAATTAGTCGATTTCCCCAAGTCTTATCTCTCTAGCCACTGCAGGTACCCAGTCGATTAGTCGATTTCTAAATCGATTAATCAACATTCAAAATCGATTAATCGATTTCCAGATCGATTAATTGAAATCGGGCATTTTTACTTTTTCAACTTCTAGACCAAAATCGATTAATCGATTCTCAAAATCGATTAATCAATTTGGCCAGACTCAGCCCCTTTTCGAGTTGTTCTTCCAAATCTTTTCCTTATCAATTCTTTCTCTTTTTCTATGCCTTTAATCTATCTTTTTAACTATATTTGAATAATTTTAACCATCAAGACTTACGCATTTAAATCAAATAAAAACTCACCTCAAATCAATCTCTACAAGGATGGATTGGTTGGTTAAGTAGCTAGGGTTCTAGCTTTTGCTTCAACGGCTCCTCATGCATTGAATCCGACATTCAATTCTCTAATCAGCCCTTCAATCCAGCCACATTAACCGCCCTTGTCATTAACCCCTTCCTCACTCTCTCTCTCTCTCTCCTCTTAACTCCTTCACCAACCTAGACAAAGGAAATAATTTTTCCTAGGTTATTAAACTCTTATAACCTTCCTAGTCTTGGTGTTAAACACATACACCAGAGATAGGTGTATGTGGCCTTAAACTCACACCATACACTACACTTAGGTCAAATTTATATCACATTAGTTCATCACTTCATGAGTCCACTGTTTGACCATTACTTGGTCAAACCTACGACCAGTCGAGCATGAATCCCGAGGTCACTGTTTAATGCTCAAATTTTCAGGATATTACATGAGGGAAGTGAAAAGGTCTCAGTTTCGAGCTGTCTAGCCAGAAATAGGCTTAGCGTGTGTATGATATATGCTAGGTAAAAACTCGAGAGATTTTGTCTTAGCGTGTATATTATGCACACTTGGTAAAATCTGAGGATTTTTGGCTTAGCGTGTATATTATACACGCTAGAGACAAAAATAAATTATATAAAAAAAATTTTGACAGCAAACAGAAGGCTCGGATTTGGTCTGTTTCTTTAGTTTTCAGGAAGCGGCGCTTCCGGGGACTGATTTTCTTTGTTATAACGGGTCCCTCCTCTCCGAACCTAGGGATACAAGGTCATTTCAGGATGACTAACACTCTCCCCAAGGGTTTTAAGCTTTGTAATTAGATCGGTCACCCACCCTATATACCTTTGGCGCAAGTGCCTTCTCAGATACTGGATGGGGTGGTAGTTTTTTAGATCATCACTACTAGGGGCTGCCGCCATACTAAAAATCGGGATGTTTGTATCACTGCCTAAACTTCTTCCCTTTAAAATCTACCCTTCCCTTAGTTCACTTTTAAGGTTCAATTTTAAAATTCAATTTTAAAATGGGAGTTTGCTTAGGTTCAAAAACAAGTTGTGAGGATCCTGTGTCGCCTCTACGGGCTGGCGTCCACTGGTAGAATATGATTGCAAAAATGTAAAAGCTCAAGTAGGCTTGCCAAACTGCTAAGGCGTGTAAATGCACAAGTAAGCCCACCAATCGGCTAAGTCATGTAAATGACCGAAAATAAATGAAAGTAAAGACAATGCTCATGTAGGTCTGCCAATCGGCTAAGGCTCGTAAATGACGGAAAATAGGGGTAAGTAAAAATTAACGGAATCGTAGGGGTGAGTATGAAAGAAAAAAAAAACAAAAAGTGTTAGTAAAAGTGAATAAAAATAACAAAAGAGGCCAAACTTCAAAAGGAAGCTCTACTAGCTACTCCCTAGCAGAGTAACATGTGCAACCGTGGATTTTGACCAAACCCATCACGATGATGTGCTCGTATGAAAAATATAGAGTCGCCACCCAGAGCTTTTGGTATCCCGGGAAACCTAAATCAATATTGAAAGCACCAAGGTGTCAAATATGACTCTGATTCTGGTCTACACCAAAGGCTCTTGGGTAGGGGCTTAGGTTATCAATCAGGAAGGTGTTAGGCACTCGATCAATCTGCTCGTAAGCGATCTATACTTATGGCTAAAAGAAAAAAGCACAATAAGCATAAAATAACACTTCCTCTTGCCTGAAGGAGCTGCGATCCTATTTACGCCCCTCGCAATCTCCGAAATGTCGATGGCGTAACGACGTAAATTCAAGGATAGAGGAAAAGCAAAGAAGGTAGAGGAATAGAGGGGAGAGTTGGAGCCCTTGGGCCCTTGAAGCACTGATGTGGACCTTCGTATGGGTGCACCTGATGAGCTTCCGATAACTTGAGGGGTTAGAAGGTGGATTCTAACCTCAAAGGCTTGCTATCTAAGGGGTAGGAGAAGAAGACTAGGGGGTAGTTCTCACCTTAGATAAGGGATTTTTAATGGAAGATAGGGTCTAAGGGAGGGTTTTGAGTTCTGGAATTTGTATGGGTTTGGTGCACCAAAGGGGAGAAGGAAATCTCTAATCTTTCTCTCTTTGGAAAAATTTTCAAGCCATTGGCAAAGGGGGTGCCTCTCTATTTAAAGGAAAGGAGAGGGTTAGGAGGGTACTTAAAAGCTAAAGGGTTTAGCAATTAGGTAATCCTTCATCTAAGGATTTTAGGTTTTTCAAGATCATGGATAGGGGTGAAGTTAGGTTCAAATGGTAGATGATAGGGTGGGGTTTCAAATGGCTAGGTGATCAGTTACATAATATAGCATTTTATCACCCTTAACTTAGTAATGGTAGGACTTAGTTTGTTACTAATAAGTTAATGATGTGCAGATGTTAAGGATAATCAGTAAAAGAGAATCGAAGTGATAATATTCATCAAAATAAATCTAAAAGAGCAATAAAAAGATGATTGAGCGTAAAAAGATAATTCACTGCCTACTGAAGAATGAAAAATCGTGTTTATGATTTTGCAGAATGATTTTTCACTGTTACTAAAGAAGAGAATATGAAATCATAATTTACGATTCATCAGAGAGAAAGAGTATGAAGTAGAAGAAAAGCGATGAATCATAATTAAGAGAATCATCCAGAGAGAAAGCTATGAAAGATAGAAAATCATGATTTACGATTTTTCAAGAGAGAGAAAAAAAGAGAGATAATTGTGATTTATGATTGTATTAATAGAATCTTTCCTACTGCTACTATTGCTGCTGATCACGTGAGAATCTACACCGCCATGTACAGAATTAGAAGAAGTTTGGCTAATCACGGATCTGGAAGATTGAAGAAGAAGAATCTTAAAAGGACTCTACTGTTGAATAAAAGAAAGAAATCTAGAAGTACATCAACTATCCGAAGCAAGGAATTATAAGATTAGAAGTGGAGTTATATTACGATAGGTTTATTTCTTTTATTAGAATTAGGAGTTTTATAAATCGAACCCTTATGATCTATAAATAAGAGGGCTTGGTATAGGAATAAACCATCGAAGAATTTTACAGCATCAATTGACAACTAAGGTCTGTGTTTTCTCCTGATTAAAGTAGTTTAGGATTTACAAAAAAACATCGTCCATAGTTCTCTATGGTCTTGTGTGACAACCAAGGCTGAAGAAGCTGAAAGATAAACCCTTTGAATGGTTCTACTTTTTACTTTCTAGTTTATATTTTATTTTGCTTTCTAGTTTAGATTTACTGCTTTATAAACATCTTCAGATTTTGATTTGAATTGATGACTCAGGATGAAGTTTGTAGATTAGTGTAATGGTTTTTACTTTTCTATCTTCAATTTTTTAGAATTTGATAAGTTTTAGGATATTACTGATTAGATTAAATCTGTATTGATAGGATTTTATTGTTGATTGATGACCAATGCTAGGAAACTTGATATATTGTGTAACGGTACTGTTTAATTTCATAAATATCTGATAGCAAAAGATTGTGATTGACGACCATAATTTGAAGTTTGAAGATTAGGATCTATTTATGTAATTTAGATTAATAAACAAATTCTTTACTCATATTTCTCTAGTAGATTAGGATCTTAAAAGAAAAATATAAGTTTTCAAAAAATTAAATTAATATAATATAACCTGTCTCTGTGGGAAAGATCCTTTGCTAGTACTATAATTTCTATTCTGCACTTGTAATAGGTTAAGACTTAATTAGATGACATAAATCGGCTGCTATCAAGTTTTTGGTGCTGTTACTGGGGACAACGTTGTTATATATTAATTCAAGAAAACAAGTATTTATCTTTCTCTTTTTATACTTCTTTATCTTTTCAATTTTCTTTTATCACTTCTTAATCTTTCGAAGGTTTATTCGGAGCGCCGAATCAGGGTTTCCACTTACCCTTATCAGAGAAGCTCGAAACTGAGATTTGTTTTCTCTCCCTGCTTGCTAAAATAAAAATTGGATAAAACTAAGACTAAATAGATATTTACAATAATTGTTTGAACCATCCTGCTCTGATTTCATTATGGCAGGAAGGAACCAGTACATGGCTAAGACCATGAGGGAATATTGTGCATTAACACTTCTTACACCTCCCCCATGTATTCAAATACACCCTACAACTGGTAATAGGACCTTCAAATACTTCCAACTTTCCATGGGCTAATGGAGGAAGACCCCTATTTGCATCTAAATAAGTTCGTGAAAGTATATACTATTATTCGAATTAAGAACTTAACAGAAGCATCCACTAGGTTGAGACTGTTCGCATATTCCTTTATAGATGAAGCAAAGCAGTGGATAAAATCTTTGCCTTATAATTTGATTGCTAATTGGGGAGGACTGGAATATATGTTCCTTGCAAAATTCTTTCCAATCTGCAAGACGAATAAAATCTGGGATCTTATAATAACATTTTATCAATTCCTAGATGAATCTCTTCAGGAATGTTGGAGTCGTCTCAAGGATCTTCTGCACAAGTGCCCTCACCATGGGATTACGCACTGACAACTAGTGCTCACTTTCTATGAAGGCCTTGGAGATGCAAACCGGCATATGATTGATGTGGCCTATGGTGGTACATTTTATTAAATGACAACAGAAGAATCTTTGGAACTCTTTGAGACCCTTAGTGAGAAATCGGTGCAACACCACGCACCAGGTGAGATTGACTTGGAGACTTTAGCGAATATGCTTCCTAAGCAAGGAATGTTATATAAACTAAAGTCAATGATGAAAGATTTTTCGAGGATGAAGCTTTGGAGAAAAAAAGTTTAATCTCTAGTGGGTATAAAATTGTACCCAACTTCTCAAAAAGGAGAAGCCTGTGGTCCTAACCATGGCCTAACTCAAACAGTTTCTCAACTCCCAACTATTTCTCCTTACCCTACAGAAGCCCAATACCATACTGCTATAGAGGATGCCTTACTGCAAATAGCTTACAGCTGGATGCAACATAGTCGTATCCAGACACAGTTATTCGACCACCTTCGGCAATCTGTCGAAAGGTTAGAAACTCAGTTTGAGCAACTAATCCTTTTTGAGAGAAAAAGTAACGTACTACCTCCACATACAGTTGACGTCTAGAGGATGCACATTTATGGGAGGTACATCAACTCCCTCTATTTTTAATTGAATCCCTCTAGAACCTGTCGAGCTACCGACTCACCCGTAGCAAAACACCTATAATATATGTATATAATTTTGAAGAGTATTATATGATTTACAGTATGTAAGATACAGTCAATCGTAAAGCCTCTTTTGTCATGTCACAATCACATAGAGCGTATGGATTTACGATTTCTGTTGATTCACAGAATTAAATCGTAGTGAGTACGATTTGAAACGTCAATAAGTCTCACTTTTGTTCTACAAAATTGCAAATGAAAATTCTAGGGAACAGGGAGTTCCAGTGACCGATCTTATCGATTACATTGGAATTCGAACCTATTTAATTCATAGAGGAAGTGGACACGCATCACATTCAATATTGTCACTTGCCAACTACCCAAGCCTATAAGCCTACACCTTGACACATGAACCCTTCCCTTTCCTATAAAATCAGACCCTTACCTTCCTAAAAACTCATCTCTTTCATCTTCCTTTATTACCATAACCTTAATGGTGAAAGAACCCAGCCAAAGCGATTTCAATAAATAACTTGATAGAATCCTCGAGATACATAAGGCTGAGCTCCGAGCTGCAAAAAAGAAAGTAGAAGATCTGAAATGCTAGCGACCTTTTCAAGATGCTAAATCATTCACAGAAACTACCCTTTACACTAAAACCTAATCCAAATCTGAAACTATATACCAGGAACCCATCTTCCCCCGCTTCCTAACCTTTATACCATTACAACCCACCCAGAATGCGAGCTCCTATATGATGATGGTGGGTTGAGTCGTCCCTCTCCACCCTTCTCCATTTCTCATACTTTCCCTGCCAACTGTGTATATTCTCTTTACGTAGTCTTCTCAAGGGAGTAGTATGGGTGGAGGGTGATATGGAGAAGCGTTCACTTCCTCACCCTTCGAAGCACTCTCGCAGTGGCATGACTTTTCTTCTAGGAAAGATCTGTGTTGTGTTCTGTTTGGGGGAGATAAAGAAGGGCACAGAGAAGCGTTTCGACAGCTCTTGGAGTAGCGACTCTGCCAAGGTGTGGATACTCCTTTCGTAGGAAGGGATATGAGATTCGAATCAATGGTGGATAGAAGCCAAGGACCGATCTTTATCGAAGACTTTATCTCGGACGTTGCTGCCAGTGTCATGTATAAATTACCATGTCTAGATTTTTCCTACGCTTATACTCTTTTCTGTAATTAGTTTTTTATATATAGTAGTTCCTTCATTTTTCTTTTTTTTTCTGCTCATTGTAAATATTGAATTAATATATGAAATTTTCTTTTGACTAATTGACTTTCATTTTTTTACTAACAATGTGATTGTTACTCACCTTTTTATTTATTTATTTTATTTTTGTTACTAATATCTTTGAGAAGTAAATAGATGTGCTTCCCTTCAAGTTTAGGGGAACATTCTTTACAGAATTTTTTTCACATCTACTAATGATCAGTTATATCAATAATTTTTCGAAAATAAATTTCAATGTCCCCTATTTTTGTGCCAATGAGGGCATTGTCCGATTTAAGTTTGGGAGGGTACACAATTTTTCTGTATAATAGTTTTATTTAAATTTTAGTATATCAGTTAGTTTTTGCAAAAAAAAAAAAAATTTGAATTTTTTAAAGTTGATCAGTGCATAGGAGTTATGATATATAAAAATTGCAAATCTTGATAAACTTACGATTCATTATAGTAAAAGTTTAATAATTAGAATATAGAACAGTTACAATTCATGCTTAGCTCGTTGAACACTGTATTAGAATGGATGTTTGAAATAATAGATTGATTTAAACTACAAAAATTTAGACTATAGTTTCAAAATTATAAACCAGTGAGATTTTGACCCATATTTCCTCTTTTATTTCAGAGAAAGATTATTTCTATTCAATCAAAATTTCTTTGAACTTCTATACTGTTAAGAAATCTCATATTGCTGAATTTAGAATCGAAATATTCTATGAATATGAAGAACTGATTATTTGTCTAAAACTATCTATTATATATATTAAAGCAACAAGGCATCTAAGCTAGTAAATCGTAAAGATGATTTAAGGCCATCTTTTGTTGAAATTAGAGCCAAAAAGCCAAAATTCTAGAGAAAATATCTTATCCTTTGAACCCATATTAGAAGCCTAAACTGAATTTTTTTATATCACAGTCTGATAAGCCTTTAACCATATGTACTACCCGAAGCTTTCTACCTTTAACCCTTATGATTTCTGAGAGTTTAGAATATAGAAGAAGGGAAGAAGAGGGAGTGAAAGGAGTATAAGTTAACAGATAAAAGGAATGTTAAAAAGAGGTACAGATGAAGAAACAAAATAAAATGGGAAAGGAGTGAAAAATCATAAAAAGACAATTTTTAAAAAAAGATTACGATTTAGCAAAAAGCTTTCTAAAAGAAGAAGAAAAATCATAAAATACGATTTTACAGCTGAAGAATTGGGATGTATACAAATTGAAAAAAAAAGAAGAAGAAAAAGTAAATGGGAAGAAGTTATCCAATCATGGATACTTACTAAAGTAGAATAGAAAAAGAAGAAAAGATAGGAAAAAGACAAGCTAAATTCTCAGAAAAACTTTAAATCCTTCTACCTTTCTTTGATACCTTTAAAAAGTCAAACCCCAATACAAGCTGAAGGAAAGACCTTTATGATTTACGATTTGCAAAAGCATAAACCTAGTAGAGATATGAATATTAGATACTATGGATTACACAAGAAATCATATGAATAGAATAGATTATCTTTTCTTTGAGATTCATTAATTTATGCAATTATCTTTGACTGAATTTTTCTGAAAAATATACTGAAAGAACCTAAAAGTTTTGATATCTTTTTTAGAGTATATCAATAGTGAGTTTTTGAATGAAAATATTTTCTAAATCTATAGTTTAAAAAAATTTATGAAGAATAAATTGTTTACTGATGCATATACTCTGTGTTTATAATGAATTGAAATTGTTGGAGTTCTAATAAAAAATAACTGTTATAATGAAAAGTAAGGATAAAAGATTGGTAATTATAGAAAATTATAACAAACCATGTATTGACCAATTTGACAATTTAACCACTTAGGTAACTTAGTTAATTTAATTAGTGAACAAAATTAGTTTAGAATTTTTAATTTTTGAAAAATATATATAAAAAAAAAAAAAGAAATTAAAGTTTGTAGGTAACTTCATTGAAAACCTTTAGGAGACTACAACTCCTTCACTAAGGATCACCTAGGGGTTTAAAGACTGGTTGCATCTGTTAAATGCAATCGTGCTCCCTACAAAAGTGGCATTTAATTTAAGCTCTTAGTTTATATTTCCTTGTTTGCTAGAGACTAGTAAAACATAAGTTTGGAGGTGTGATCAGTCACATAATATATCATTTTATCACCCTTAACTTAGTGATACTAGGACTTAGTTTGTTACTAATAAGTTAATGATGTACAGATATTAAGGACAATCAGTAAACGAGAACCGAAATGATAATATTCATCAAAATGAACCCGAAAGAGCAATAAAAAGACAATTGAGCATAAAAAGATAATTCACCACCTACTGAAGAATAAAAAATCATGTTTTACGATTTTGTGCTGTTACTAAAGAAGAGAATAAGAAATCGTAATTTACGATTCTTCAGAGAGAAAGAGTATGAAGTAGAAGAAGCGATGAATTGTAATTCAGAGAATCGTCCAAAGAGAAAGCTATGAAAGATAAAAAATCATGATTTACGATTTGCCAAAAAAGAGAAGAAAAAAAGAGAGATAATTGTGATTTACGATTGTATTAATAGAAGCTTACCTACTGCTACTATTGCTATTGATCACGTGAGAATCTTCACCACCATATACAAAATTAGAAGAAGTTTGGCTGATCACAGATCTCGAAGATTGAAGAAGAAGAATCTTAAAAGGACTCTGCTGTTAAATAGAAAAAAGAAATTCAGAAGTACATCAACTATCCAAAGCAAGGAATTCTAAGATTAGAAGTAGAGTTATATTAGGATAATTTTCTTTCATTTATTTGAATTAGGAGTTTTGTAAACCGACCCCTTATGGTCTATAAATAAGAGGGCTTGGTATAGGAATAAATCATCGAAGATTTTTACAGCATCAATTGACAACTGAGGTCTGTGTTTTCTCACGATCAAAGTAGTTTAGGATTTATAAAATAATATCGTCCACAGTTCTCTAAGGTCTTGCATGACAACCAAGGCTGAAGATGCTAAAAGATCAACCCTTTGGATGCTTTTACATTTTGCTTTCTAGTTTAGATTTTATTTTGCTTTCTAGTTTAGATTTACTGCTTCATAAACATCTTCAGATTTTGATTTGAATTGACGACTCAGGTTGAAGTTTGTAGATTAGTGTAATGGTTTTTACTGTTCCATCTTCAGGTTTTTAGAATTTGAATGATGCCCAAGTTTTAGGAGATTGTTGATTAGATTAAATCTGTATTGATAGGATTTTAGTGTTGATTGACGACCAATGCTAGAAAACTTGATATATAGTGTAACAGTATTGTTTAATTTCATAAATATCTGATAGCAAAAGATTGTGATTGACGACTATAATATGAAGTTTGAAGATTAGGATTTATTTTCTGTAATTTAGATTAATAAATAAATTCTTTATTCATATTTCTCTAGTAGATTAGGATTTTAAAAGATAAGTATAAATTTTTTGAAAATTGAATTAATATAAATAACTTGTCTCTGCGGGAACGATCCTTTGCTAGTACTATAATTTCCATTGTGTACTTGCAATAGGTTAAGACTTAATTAGATGACATAAACAAGTCGCTATCACTAGGTGATTGCAAATAGATTAAATGAGGGTGCAACAGTCCTAAAGAAACCCACCTCAAACATTGGGATGGTCAACAAGTCAAACCCCAAAAGTCATTTTCGGGCAAAATCCTAAAAGTTATTGTAGCTAAGCCTAGAGTGTATATTATACACGCTAGGCATATGTATAGTGCCTTTGAGAAGTTCAGAGCCAGCTGTGGGGCCCATTTAGCTTAGCGTGTATATTATACACGCTAGGCCAAATTTCTTTAGAAAATGGCCTAACGTGTATATTATATACGCTAGGCAAAATTCTTTCAGAAATGGCTTAGTGTGTATATTATACACACTAGGCAAAATGCCCCCAGGTCTACCGCAAACTCAAACTGCCATAACTTATGATGTACACTTCTGATTGAGGCGATTTTGGGCTTGTCGGAAAGCTGGGAACCTCCGTCTCTCAATGGTATATGATTTAGTTCTAGCAGAGGTCCCCATAAGTTTTGGCACACCTCTTTCCAACCATTGTCTGAGAGGGTTCAAAACTGGTTCATGAGAGGTTCTATAGGTTTGGGCTGATTCCTAAGGGTCGGGGATTGGCTTCTAAGGGTTTGGGTTAAGTTCTAAGGGTTTGAAAAGTGCTATCGGAAGCTCGGGGGTGCACCTTTCTCGAAGTATATTTGATCGGGCCTTGGGCCAAATTTGGGTGTCTACACGTTCGTTATGTAAAATTGTAATAAAGAATCGTCCATAGAGAATATGCTGTAAGAGAAATGAAAATCATGATTTACAATTTTATAGAATGAAAGATTGTTACTGCTGATCATGTGAATTTACACTGCCATGAATATTAGCAGAATTCTTAAATTAGAAGACTAATAGATAACGGATCTGAGAAGAGTGAGAAGAAGACTCTTAGAAGGACTTTGTTACTGAAACTGAAGAAGAATCCATAAGCATATCAACTATCCAAAGCAAGGAAGATAAAATTAGGAAGTTGAGTTATATTAGGATACTTTTTATTTTTAGTAGTTTCTTTTATTAGAATTAGAACAATGTAAACCGACCCTTATGATCTATAAATAAGAGGCTCGGCTTAGAAATTCTTCATCGAAGGAATTCTCATCATCAATTGACAACTGAGGTTGGATTTTCTTCCGATCATTAGTTTAGAGTAGTTTAGATATCCAAGGTTTCTTAATCATAATTGACGATTGGGATTGAGAGCTGGAAGATTAGTGTAGATATCCGTAGTTTCTTAGAAGCAATTGATGCCTGCGGCTGAGGAGTGATAGATATATTTTACTTTGTTTTTTAGTTTAGATTTATTTTTATACAATTTACTGCTTTAAACATCTTCGAATTTGAATTTGAATTGAGGACATAGGTTGAGATCTGCAGATTAGTGTAATAGTTTTTATTTTCTATCTTCAATTTTTTAGAGTTTGATTGATGCCCAAATTTTTGGTAGATTGTTGATTAGATTAAATCTGCATTAATCGAATTCTAATTTTGATTGACGACCAATTCTAGGAAACTTGATATATGGTGTAACGGTATTTTAATTTCATAAATATCCGAGACTTGAAGGATTGTGATTGACGACCATAATCTGGAAAGAGGAGGATTTAGACTTATTTTCTGCAAATGAGTTTAAGAAACCATTCTTTTATTTATATTTCTCAAGTAGTTTAAAACTTTAAAGATAAATACAAGCTTTCTATATAAAATTAATATATAAAGATAAAACACTTCCTCATGGGAACGATCCTATACTATCTCTATAATTTCCATTGTGCGCTTGGACTTAATTAGACACATACAAGAGCTGAACACCACTCCCCTATACTTCCCCTTTTGCTCACATTCTTCTCCTCCAATTTCTCAGAGATTGAAGGGTGAGGTCTTACATATTTTGGCATTGGTATGGGGTGTAGTAAGTAGAGTTTAACAAGAAATTTATTTGTAGGTAAAAAGTTTTCAGTAAGGCTCAAAAGGGGGTGCAAAAAGGTAAATGAGTACAAGGTGGGGTATATTAGGTCCAAGCGAGCCAATAGATGGCCTTTGATTACCTTTCTCGGTGGTAATGATGCCTATTTGTTTCAAGTTCAAACACAATAAGTTTTAGTCCAGTCGCATACACAATGCATAATCAACAAACCGAAGTAAAACATATGAGTTTTAAAACAATTTAGCACTAATTTCAAAGATACTCTGAATCAGTTAGCACTCATCAAGAACGAAGGAAAAGTTCTAAAGCTCACTGGGTCTTAATCAATTTTAGGATCCTAGAATTCCAGATTAAACTAATCCATTGATTTCCATACCTAAGCATGGCAAAAAGTGTAAAAATTTTCTAAGCATGGAATCTGGACCAATCCTTAAATGTTCACATTGAGATTAATTCTTTAAACAATCATAGTTTTACCATGACATGAGTTTTGAAAAATTAAAATTTACATGTGTCTATGATTACATTTTGAAAACTATGGCAAAGTAAATTTTTGATGCCTTTAAAACAAAGGTTTTAAGGATGTATAAAACATTGATTATTTATATGATACAAACATGAAAATAATAACCACACTATCAACATAAACACCCCCAAACCTAAGTGGTGCTCTGTCCTCATTGCACAAAACTCAACAAGGCAACTGTGAGGTGAACAAACAAGAAGCACAATGGCCTAGTTACACCAGGGCCAAAATGCGGTCGTAAAATTACCATGACAAATTAGGGCAAGCCAAAAAAAGTACAACAATATTACCTAGGGGCATCGAAGTACGATGACCCCCCTCCCAAAACTATGCAACAATAGTATCCACACATCCACAAAATATTAAGCAACCACAAGATGAAATAAAAAGATTTATATATTAACTAATTATAATTTACAGACCCCAATGTACAAAAATTAAAAACCTAGGAAAAAGCTAGACAAATTTAAATAGTGGCAGCGACCCAAAATAAGGCGCTACGAAACCGTGGTCTTCAAAACGATCGAATCCGAGCTGATCCCTCCAAAAAGATATTGCTCTATCTTGCCCGGGTAGGTGCATCCAATAGAAGACGTAAAGTACACTGGGCCAACCAGAGAAGTTACGCCGAGGGTGGCGGTGGAGGTGGAGAGGATGGTTGAGGTCAGTGGCACTTGGGAGGGAGAAGAGGAGAAGTCGACAAAGGAGGACGTCCATTTCAGCCTCCCTTGCCAGTGGAAGCATTTGCTCCCAAATCTGCTTTTCGACCCGGGACATCCCAGGACCGTCCCGCTGCATATGATTCTCAATGGCCTCGTGAATCTCGGACCAGCTAGCATCCTGGTCGGCCATGGTGGAAGAGGGTTTGTGAAAAGGGGGTTCTGATGAAAAAATGAATGAGATGGGCGAAATGGGTGCTAGTTTAAAAAGGAAAGGTGGTGGAGAAGGCGAGGGGTTGGTTTTAATGGAGGAGGTGGATAGTTGGATGGTGAAAAGGTGAGCGCCAAAATTTAAACGACACTCTCGGCTCAAGGAAGAAGAAAATAGTTGGGGAAAACTAGGTTAAGACCAGTTGAAAATAGATTTCGATCGGTCTGAAGGTCTTGAAGTAGCCCTCCTCTTATAGACTCGATCGGGTGAAAATTTGTCTCGACCGATCAAAAAAATAGATAAAAAAGAGTTGCTCCAGGTCTGCTTTAGATTTGAAGTGTAAATCCCCATTTAGACTGGTCGAACTCTATTTTGATCGGTCTTAACACAACAAAAGCTTTGGCTTATGCTGTGTTTTCTTCCTTTCAGATTAACTAGACTAGGTGAAAATCTGTTTTGACCGGTCAAAATTTGTTTGAGACTCTGTTCTCAACCAAATCTAACTGACTCACTCTAAAGATTTAAATAAGTTATTTTACAAATGCTTGGGTTGCCTCCCAAGAAGCGCTACACATGCGTCGGTAGCTCGACAAGGTCAAAGCGCTCATCAAAGCACTGGCGAATCAGAGGGAGATGAGGTCTCCCCAGCCATTGCTTTGCCTTTATCATCATTAACCAGTTGCGTAGGCAACTGGGCCTCTGCTCCTTTATTTTAAATCGCAACTAGATCCTCAATTTGAGTTACTAGTGCAGTTCGGGAAGTCGAGAGAGCGCAGAGTAAATGCTCGCTGCGTCGACCTTGTTACTAGCAGGTCCGGACTACCTGCAAGATGGCTTCCTCTAATGGTTTATACCCCTGAGGTGGATAATGTGGCTGTCCCATAAATGGCAGAAAAATTGTGGAGCATTTATCAGCCTATAGGGTTGAGTGTTTCTCCACAGTGAGTTATGCTGCCAGGATAGATTTGGGTGATTCCTCCATGTTGGATTGTAAATATTTACACAACCAAAATTATTGTCCAATCTTTGGAAGGAACATGCTATAGCCTGATGATCTTGGGTTGCTATGGGGGGCATAGGTGCAGTAGGATCCGGAAGAACCTCTAGGGTAGGATTCTGGTTAAGACCATGAACCTCACCTCCTTGTGATGTTGGGTGCGATTTTACACCCAACATGGAGTGAATCTTCTTCTAAAGTTTCATCTTTGGAAGAAAGTTTATCTTAGATTTCAAGTTGTAAAACCCTCCTCGCCTAGGGGGTGTACTTCTTGAATTCTCTGGATCAATCCGTCTCAGTGCTAGGGGTTGAATCAATTCCACACTAAGGGTCCCTAAAAGCGCCCATGCATCTGTTGCAGTAAATGATAAAAACATATCCCCATAGGTATCATCAATCCATTGCTGGGTTTGGTCATTCAAACCTTCATAGAAACTGAGCACCAATTCCTAAAATGGAACCCCATGGTTAGGACAACTATGCAGAAGCTCGTTGAAGCGTTTCCAGCATTCATAAAAAAACTCTTCCGGGATTTGATAATACGCAGTTATTACCTTTCGGAATTGACTCATTTTACAGATCGAGAAGTATTCATTGAAAAATACATGTCGTAACTCCTCCCAACTTGTAATCGAATATATGGGCCCAAAGAGTGTAGCCACTGATTTGCCTTGTCCCTTAGTGAAAACGGGAAAAGTCTCAACCGAGTGGCCTCTTCTGTTAAGTTTTTAATCTTAAATAAGGCGCAGATTTCTAGAAAGCTCATTAGATTTATATGGGGATCTTCGTTACCATGCCTGTGAAAAATAGGAAGTAGTTGAATCACGTTGGGCTTGATCACAAAGACCCCATCTCCGATGGCTGCAGGTACTCGAATACACGAGGGAGGTGCCAAACTGGCAGGCGTATAATACTCCCTCTACATTCTAGTCATATGGTCTCCTCCCACCATAATAGATTTGATTGACAAACAAAGTGGGTGACTAGAATGTTCAACACACCGACGTTGTAAGAAGAACAAGAGCTAGCGTGAGTATGTCGGCTTGTTCTCTCAAAGCAAGGTTTGGCTGCGAAACGAAAGAGGAGAGCCGCAACCAGACCTTGACCAAAATAAAAACTAAAAATAAAAATAAATAATTACCCTAATTACTGAAAACCGAAAGCACGTACCTGAGCCTCTTGCAGGGTTCCGTAATAATCCTTTGGTGCATTAGCGCCTTTGATTTTCCAACCTACAGACACACAAACTACAGTTAGTATAATGGTACAAAAAATATAGCAAAACAAAAATCAAATAAAAGATAACACCAAAATCCCTGGCAGCGGGCACCAAAAACCTGATCATTTTATTTCAAAACCTTGCAAGTGCATAAGTTTGAATATACTAGTGCAAGTACAAGGGTGTCGAACCACAGAGATTTGTTGTTTATCTCTTATTTAATTCTGTTTTATGAAGTATTTTGTAACATTAGATTTCCTAAATTATTCTAAAAAAAATAAGAAATCTACATAGTTCTGGAAGTAAGAACGGAGAAAGCAGACTAGAATCCCTCTTGGATTCCAGATTCGTACAATAATAAATCCTATTTCTTTTCTATTGTGAATCCCTAGTATCGCGCTCCTGGCTACAAGCTCAATCACTTCGTATATGAAATAGGTAGATCTAATCACGAGTTAGACAAACCTACTTGTCAAAGAACCATTGCACGAACCAACAAAAACTACTCTACAAGGCCTAGTCCGTCAGTGAATATCCTATCTAATCTAACCCAAATCCCTACAAGGCCACTGAGATTAAACTACATAAGATTGCAGCGTTACTATCGCATTCTCAAGCTAGTCAAAACCTCAAACATGCAATCGTACCATTAATGGAATTCACAAACAGAAAGAGAAAATAGAAATTTATTAAAAATACTTACCCATAATACAAGAGATCCAACCTGAAGCTTTAAGCGTGCATTGACTCAGAGATCTCCATCATTGTTGATGCAGGCTCTGATCGATGATTACATCCAATCTCTCTCTTATTTCAGAACTATTCCTAACCTAAAGCTATGAAAACTCATGTTAGAGCCCTCTAGAAAAGTTTCGGCATGCCAGTCCCCTAAAACTAAACCCTATGGTCCTTATTTATAGATTACGAGGCCTTACAACAGATATACACGGCAAGGATTCTCTAGATCCTAAACATCCTCCAAGGATGATGATTCTGGAAGGTAATCTGCTCATTTGGAGTTATCCAACTATTGTTGAAGAGATTCCCAGAGAAGATCTCAGAGTTCGGACTTATCCACAACTGTGCAACCTTGATTTTTGCTCGAAAACTCTGTTGGGACTGGTTGAGTTTGGAGAACCGACCGATCGAGTTCAATTTCCTTCTCCAGGTAGGGGATGACCTGTGGAGGCTTCAGCTTCATGAATTAATAGACCGGTCGACTTAGGTTCCGACCAATCGATTAATTCCCTTGTGACTTCTTCATTTTTCATGTTCTCCTTCTGACCAGTTGATTGAGTTCTGACTGGTCACTTTTGCTATTTCTGAAGCCTTTTGGAGTTCTGACCAGTCGAAAGTGATGCTTCGACCGGTTCAAATAAGCTTATTTCTCTTCAACTGGAAACCTACTCTGTTTTGCTATATCGATCAGTCGAATTTGCTATTTCGACCTGTCCATTTAACAGTTGGAAGCATTCCTCCAGCAGCTCCACCTTGGATCCTTGCCTTTTGCTTGGGTTTCTTCCTAACTTTGCTCTTTTAACACCTTTTACATTTAACCAACTTTTATACCTATTGCGACACAACATGAACTAAAAGCATATATTAGTAGTTTAATGAGGTCTAACAAAGCCTGGATTTGGGGATTATTTATACAGCTTTTGGGTTCAATCAGCTAGGCTTAGGAACAATGTTTCCTGAGAAAATGGGGAAGTCCGTATTTTTGGGAAAAAAGCCCTTGCGAATATACTATGTATGCAAGGCACAATTCTGGGAAGAATGGCCTTGCGTACATAAGGGACATTTCTGGGTAGAAACAAGGCAACCTTGTATTTTTCACCGGGGGCAGGCCCATTAGGGGGCCAATGAATTGAACTATGGGTCTTATGGGTCAGGTTGGGCTTTTTAATGGTTTTAGGGGTCATTCTAAGAGTTTGAAATATGCTAAGGGTTTGGAACATGCTTTCGGAAGCTGCTTTCGAAAGCTCGGGAGTACCCCCCTCTTGTAGTATGTGTCGATCGAGCCTTGTGCCAAATTTGGGTGTCCATAGATGCCCCTCTTTGGTATCTAATCACTAATGATCGAATATGAAAGAAAGAGACATTTGAAGAGGCCCAAGGTAGACGCTATCGGGTCCGCTTTATACAAAACGAACCTCCAACATCAAGATGGAAAGAAACATGGAGAGTGACATAGGCCCATCACATTGGGAATAAGTTCGTCACTTGAAATGGAGAGTAGCTGAAGCCCATATCATTGGGAAAAATGTTCAGTCCTTAAGACTATCGGTCCGCAAGCGCTTGGCCATATTATTGGGCATAACCAAGATGATGCGATGGATGATGTATGATATTCGAGATTCATTCTGATCAAAACAGTCCCAGGAGTGGGAGGGTGATCGACCCATACTTCAAAATTGGCGTAAAGCAATGACACAAAGATCCAACGGTATGTGCCCAATCTCGTGAGGCATTGATTGCCTCACTTCGATCGGCACAGGTGCTGCTACGCGAGGTAGGGTTTGAGATATTTGGGTGAACCCATCGATCCCGAGGTTAATTTAGCACAACTATCCGAGTGGAGCGAATATTGATGTCGTAATACTTTTTGAGAGTGTGTGCTACTTTTGAAGTTGATCTTACAAATAGATCAACTATGCAGAAACATGGACCCGTTAGGGGCAATACATAACAAGGTGATGAAAGTCCCGACCCAGATCCTGTACAAATAGCATTTACAGGAACAATGACCATCTAATGGATACCTAGACGCATGGCGTATACTTTAGCGATATTGTGTAGGTTTTTAAGCATGCGACCAAGAATAAACAAGAGAAAAAAACCCTTCTGCATCTATGTTTGAACATAGTTATTCGATATGTAATCTTATTTAGCGATAGAATCAAACTGATCAAAACATTGACTGTTTGATCGAGATTGACACTATCGCTCCTACTTTGAAGTAAGATCTAAAGATCTAAGGCAGACCTTAGACTTAGGACATTAATTTAGCACAGCTGTATTGCCGAAAAAATATTGACATTTTATTGCATTGAAGAACGCATGTGCGTGACAAAAAGTACAATGAAACCATAATTTTTTTTTTTTCAAATGATTGCTTTTTCCTTTTTTTTTTCTTGAATAGATCGACGTGAGTTGTGAGATTCTTCCTCTGCTCTGTCCATTGCCGAGAGGTTGCCTGCCTCTAGGCTTTGGACCATTTGATGTTCCTGCACATTCTTAAGAAAATGCCAGTCCCTTTTTTGTTTATACAGATAACCAATGTGCTTTCTAATTAACAAAAAAAGCAAACTTTTACCTATATTTTTTTTTTTGATTTTTTCTTTCTTCAAAACGTAAATTTTTAAATTTTTTTAGTTTTTCCTTTTTCTCTCTCTTCTTTGAGATGAAAGTATGACACTGTAAATATGTATATGGACATAAAAAAAGAGTATATATTTTTGGAGTTTTCCTTTCTTTCTCTTTCTTTTCTTCTATTTTTTGTTCGATGTCTTAACAATGAGACAAAGTAACGGGTCCCATTTTGAGCATAGTTGAACCCATTCATGCGGTCGGACCTGAGTGAGGTTCAGAATTTTTACCAAGGTCGAAACTCCATCCCTTTGGATTGAATCAACCTTTCATCCTTACCTTGGGTCATGCATTTGACGGTGTGGTCTAGGACTCGATTTGGGCAAACATGAGCGGCCCAGTTGAAGCCCAGTGCTCGAAACTGTAACCAACGAAGTAATCGAATTCTTTTTTTTTTTTCTTTTTTCTTCAACCTTGTTACTCACAGTGTCCAAGATGGATTTTCACCATGCCCGTTATTACCCTCTTTTTTGCCCGTAACGCCCTTTCAGGTTTTAACTTCGTCCACGAGTATGCATTTTTACCCCAGGTGTCTTTTCAGGTTCTCAATTGGTTCGTATAAGCTCGCCCTTTTTACCCGTGGCGCCTTTTTGGGTTTTCACCACGTCCATTTTGCTTTGAGCTTGTATATTTTTATTTTCTTTTCTTTCTCTTCATTTTTTAAACGACCATGATATGGATGTCGATTCCGTCATAGCCGACTGGATGGAGTTTTTTTTGTTGTCTCTCAGCTTGGCTCGTGCTGACTCAACGGATACTGTTACTGCTTGTAGACCTCCAAGAGGGCTTTTTCCAGGGGTGTATCATGGCCATGGGGTTAGAAGGGATAGGTTAGGAATTTTGAAAGTATTATCAGGTAAAAAAGTTTCCTTGATTGGGTTCTAGCTGCCATAATACACCTCTTCCACGAGAGATTTTTACGATACATGCCCCACTTTTTTCTTTTCTATTTTTTTGTTGTTCTTTTTTCTTTTCAAACATCTTCTTTTTGGGATTTTTGCTTTTCAGATTTTGATGACAACCCTTTCTCTTTTTTTGTTTGATATATATACTTTTTCTTTCTTCTTTTTCTGAGGAGGGGCTTATGAAAGAAAGGCCATTGGCTCAATATTAGGTAGCAAAAGGGTAAGCATTCAGGGACACTTTTTGGCTACTTGGTCATTGAAATGATGGCCTCTTTTAAGGGACCCTTAAGCAGTCACATATCCATCTTATCAATACTTACCTTACCACGGGAGACTAGGAGTAGAATCATCGTACATATCCAACGTTGATGGGCTCAATAAAATATTCTTCATCCATGGTGGCGAGGCAGAGTGTGTATCTAGGCAACACTTCTCTGATGATGTAAGGCCCTTCCCAGTTGGGCTTGAATTTTCCTCTCAGAATAGTGTGGAGAGAAGGGAAGATTTTCTTGAGTAGAGCGTCACCCACTTTCAAATCTTGAGTGCGAACACGCTTGTTGTAAGCACATGCGATTCTCCTCTGATAAGCCTGGGTGTGATATAAAGCTAGGAGCCTTTTCTCGTCGATCAGGTTTAGATACTAAAAATGGGACCTCTCTCTTTTGGCTTCCGGTAGATCGGATTCGATGAGGATATAGAGTGAAGGTACTTCAACCTCAACTGGTGGCACGACCTCAGTTCCATACTCAAGGGAAAACGGTGTTGCCCCTATAGCGGTACAAATTGATGCTCGATAGGCCCAAAGTGCAAAAGGTAGCATTTCACTCAAGTCTTGATACATGACGACCATCTTTTCAAGGATCCAGACTATCGTCTTATTAGCAGCTTCGATGACCCCATTAGTTTGCAGTCGATATGGTGACGAGCGATGATGTTTGATCTTGTACTCCTCTCACAAGGCTTTAATGCGCTTGTTTGCAAAGTTGGTGCCATTATCCATGATGATGTGCTTGGGCATACCGAAACCACAAACGATGTTGTTCTTGATGAAGTTCTCGACATGACAAACCGTAATGTTTGTGTACGACGCTGCCTTTATCCATTTGGTGAAGTACTCAATGACGATGAGGATGAACTGATGCCTGTTAGAAGCTTTCGGATTGACCTTTCTGACAACGTCGAGGCCCCACGTGACGAATGGCCAGGGAGTGACCATGCTATGTAGATTTATGGCTGGAGCATGTATCAAACTGGAGTGTTCTTAGAATTTGTAGCACTTTTAAACGTGCTTGCAACAATCAGTTTCCATTGTAGCCCAGAAATATCCTTATCGTAGGATCTTTTTGGCTAGCATGTGTCCATTGACGTGGGCCCTGTATACTCCCTCATGGATCTCTTTAATGATGTTGGCGGCCTCGCTTTTAGTTAGGAATCGGATCAGGATATTATTATATGATCGCTTGTAGAGGCACTCGTCACAGATGACATTATTTGTCGCTAAACGTTGGATGGTCCACTTGTCTATTTTAGATGTACCTTCAGGGAAAGCTCAAGTTTTAAGGAAATTCCTGATATCTGAGAACCATGGAGGCTCATCATCTGTCTTTATGGATCCCTCAATCTGGAGGTAGAAGGTTGGCTCGTTTCTTTTCTCAATCATGATAGGCTTCATGTCGATGCCATATGGAATTTTGACCATTGATGCCAAGGTTGCGAGTGCGTTAGCAAATCGATTTCTTTCTCGCAGGACATATGAGAAAGTAACATTGTTGAAGCATGCTATCATATCTTCGAGGTGCTCATGGTATGGGATTAACTTCTCATCCTTTGTTTTCCAATCTCCGTTGGTTTGGCATATGATCAGCTGTGAGTCGCCAAAAACCCTAAGATGAGTTACGTTTAGGTTGAGAGCTACTTGTAGGCCAGCTGCACAAGCTTTGTACTTGGCCATATTATTGGTGCAAGGAAATTGAGCTTAATGGAGATTGGTACGTGGGACCCTTTTGGCGAGATTAGAATTGTGGCAACTCCTTGACCTTTAGCATTTGATGCTCCGTCAAAGTGCATTACCCAGGACTCTTCTGTCACTTCTGTGTCATCTTCTGTATTGAACAAGATGTCCTCATTAGGGATTTTAGTTATCAGGGGCTCATAATCAGGTAGAGGATTTTTGTAACATCCTTAAGTCTTGACCTATGACTATATGCCTCGACATGCGTGCCTGATGATCGGTATGTCAAGGACCGTGACGATGGACAATGTAATATCTATAGATCAAATCTGACGGATCAGATTTTATGTATGTGGATTATGGCTTAGTGAACCCTCGTACACCAACCGTGGTGTAACTGTCTTGTACCTAAGCCTAGGCCCTGGTTATAAAAGGAAATAAAGGCCTCTTTTGTTTTGCATTCAATACCCTTTATTACCTATAATTAGGAGTTAAGAAGAGAGAGGGTGAATCAAGGTATTGCTTGTGAATTGAATACGAGAACAATCTGTTCTCGAGGCTAGCTGGTAAGGGTTTGGAGTGACGAGCAAGCCGTTGTCCGCTTGGTGAACCCTAGTGCGATTTTGGAAGCAAAGATTGAGGAATTGGATAAAATCAAGGTATGAAATTAAGGCTAGATCTTGAAACTATGTTAGTGATGGTTTTTTTTTTGAGTTGAGATTAAGGAATCACAAGAAATGAGGTTTGAATTGGGAAAGAAAAGAGAACGAGTGCAAAAACCCAAGAACAGATGAAATCTATTCATTTTGACCTATCAAAATTTATTTTGATCGATCGAAATGGACTTTAGAAGGAAGAATTCGAAGTCTAAGGAAATTCGTTTGATCGAACGAAGTGTGTTTTGATTGATCGAATCTTACACTCGATTGATCGAAACGTATAGAACAGAGATTTTGGAAAAGCCTTCTGTGAGGGTTCGACCAATTGAAATATCTTCAATCGGTCAAATTATAAATTTGATCGATTCGTTCGATCGAACTGTGTAGATTATCATTTAGCTTATGAGGAATTCGACCGATTGAAATAGTTTTGATCGATCGAATTATGTGCTTTAAATTGATCGAATTAAAATTCGTTTGATCAAACTGTGTTGTGATCATTTGGTTATGTGAGGATTCGACCGATCAAAAATATTTTCGATCAATCAAATTTATGTTCATTCGATCAAAATGCCAGAATCGTTCGATTGAACTAAGAAATGCCGTGTATGTATTGTGGAGTTCGACCGATCGAAATGAGTTTGATCGATCGAAATTGCCAGATTCGGAATTTTGTTGTGTTTTGACTGTGAGATTTTGAGGGAAGTTGTCATAGTATGTTTAGCATAGTTCTAATGTGTGAACCATGGATTTTATATGTTTAGGTGACCTGGTGTTTTTTGACAAAGGGCAAACCCAAACGGCGGATTGAACACGTGCTGGTTAAGATTTTGAGGTAGGAAACACTTGATATCATGTGCATTTACTACATTAGCATGTGTTATGTTATGATGCAAATTTTGATTCAATCATATGAATTTCATTTATGACTCCAATTTGAAAAGGCATGCATATCATCATGTTTCTGAATTACGTAAGAAGCATGGAATCTTTCGAGATTCACATTTCATTCCGACTTTTGAGCTAAACTATAATTATCACTTTACACGGCGATAAACTATATATATATGTGCAACCGTGGGATTTTTGACGATCCCGTCGCGACGATGCGCTCTCTAATGAAAATATAGAGTCGCCACCCGGAGCTTTTGGAGTCTCGGGATACCTAGTTCATTTTTATGAGCACCGAAGTGCTAAAAATATGACTCTGAATCTGGTCCACACCAAAGGCTCTTGGGTAGGGGCTTTAGTTATTGATCAGAAAGGTGTTAGGCACCCGATCAACTCACTTAATGTGGTCTTTACTAATGGCCAAACAAAAATTTAGTAAAAGAAAACAAAATGGCTTCCTCTTACCCAAATGGGCCTCAAATCCTATTTGTGCCCCTTCGTTCCTACCAAAAATTCGGTGGTGTAACTGTACAAATGGGAGGATGGGAAGAGCTAAAGAAGAGATAGGAGAAGAAAGGGGAGAGCTGGAGCCCTCGGGCCCTTGTAGCATCATAGAGGAGCCTTGCGTTGGCTTGTATTGATGAGCTATTGAAGGCTTGTATGATGGAGAAAGAGGTTCTAGCTTCTAAGGCTTGAAGCTAAGAGGTAGAGAAGGAAAGTAAATGGGTAGCGTACACCTAAACTAGGGGATCTAAGGTAGAAAATATCACTCCAAGGAGGTTTTGGAATTCTGAAATTTGTATGAGCAATGGTGCACCAAAGGGAGAAAGATCTTTTCACTTTAAGATCTTTCTCTCTTAGGCAAAATTTCTCCACCCTTAAACCATGGGGTGGGGGTCTCTATTTATAGGAAATGGGTTGGTTAGTAGGGTGTTTAGATGCTAATCAAGATTAGGAATTAGGTAATCTAACATCTAAGGTTTCCTAAGATTTTTGGAGCCTTGAAATGTGGGAGAAGGTCCGCCAAGGGTGGATGATGGGGTGAGGCTTTAGGCCACTTAATGGGTTGCAAATAGGGTGCAAAAGGGTGCAACATAACTATCAAAACATACCCCAAAGGTCAAGGTGGTCAACAAGTCAAACCCTAGCTTCAAAATTCGAGGCAAAAATCAGAGGACACTATTCATATGCCTGGCACAACTATTAGTTGCGCCAGGCAAATGTACAGTAAAATAGTTCTGTACTGTAGCCTGGAAGTTGGCTCCGTGAGGGGTGGGGGGACCCATTTATATCTGACATAACTATTAGTTGCATTAGGCCATTTCTAGGGGAAAAAAGCCTGGCACAACTATTAGTTACGCCAGGCAAATTCTGGGGGAAAATGGCATGGCGCAACTATTAGTTACGCCAGACAAAAATTCCTCCAAAATTACCCATTTTTTAAATGGTCATAACATTTGATATATAACTCTGATTGAGGTGATTGTTGGCTTGTTAGAAACCTAGAGAAGTTCTCTTTCCAATGGTATATAACTCAGCTCTTTAAGAGGTCCATATAAATTTTAGCACTCCTCTTTCCAACCACTATTCGGGAGGGTTTGACGCTGGTCCAGGAAAGGTTGTAATAGATTTAGGAAGGTTAGGGTTGATTCCTAAGGGTTCGGGAAGGTTCCTAAGGGTTTCATACATGCCATCAAAAGTTCAGAAGTGCACCTTTCTCATGTTCTGATCTGGCCTTGGGCCAAATTTGGGTGTCTACAAATGCCCCTCTTTGGTATTCGATCACTAATGATCGAATGCCAAAGAAAAGAGATATCCGAAGAGGCTCAAGGCATTACTGATGGGTCCGCTGCATTAAGAACGAACTTCAAACTTTAGATGAGTAACATGGCAAGAAAATGAAAGCCCTGTATGTCAGAAAAAATGTCCATCTCTCAAGGTAATCAGTCTCTAAGCGCTTAGCGATATTATTGGGCATAACCGAGGTCAAATGAGTTGCGAAAGGCCAATAGCTGGGAAAAACATTCACTTCTTGAGTTGCGAAAGCCCGTTAGTCGGGAAAAATGTTCGCTTCTCGAGATGATTTGAAGGTAATTGATGTTCGAGATTAGTTCTGAATACAACAGCTTCACAAGTAAGAGGGGTGATCGACCCACACTCAAAGATAGGTGCAAAGTAAAAATACGCAAGGCTCCACGTTTGTGTCCAATCCTACGAGGCATTTGATTGCCCCATCTGACTTTCGTGGGTGCCCCTACTGAAAGCAAGGTTTGAGGTCTTTGGGCGAACGCATCGATCCCGAAGTTTATTTTGCATGACTGCCCGGGTAAAGTGAATAGATGTCACAAAGCTTTTTGGGAGGACATGCCATTTCGAAAGCATGCCCTAGATCAACATGATCTAGAGTATCTAGTTTCAACTATCATGAATAGATCCGACCAAACATTGGGGTGTCTCCCCAAAGGGACATCCAATCCTGGTCTCTGCCAATAATGATCATAAACATTAACTAACTATGCATAATCATGCACTCATCAGGGGCAATAAGCAACAACAAAGGCGATGGAAGCCCCGACCTGGATCTACCCGGATACAATTTACAGGAACAAACGATCATCATACGGATACCTAGACGCATGGCGTTTACTTTATAGGGATACCGCTGCCAATATAGGTTTTAAGCCTGCAAAAAATAAAGGGGAAATGAATCCTTCTGGATGCATGGTTGCACATAGTTTGATTGATACGTAATCTCACTCTCAATAGGTTGGTCTCAACTAATGATTGACCCTTTCCAATGGAGAATCTGAAACTTAAGATACTTAAGTTCATATGAATCCAAAACAGAGCGCTCATCACAAAGATTTAGCAGTGGAGTCGCCTCGATCGAAACATTGACTGTTTGATCGAGACTGACATCGTTGCTCCTACCTTAAAGCAGGATCCAAAGATCTGAGCCAACCTTAGACTCAGGACTTTAATATGGTATAGCTGCATTGCTAATAAAATATTGACATTTTACCGCCCTATGCTTGTGCGTAGCTCTATGGGGAAGCACAAAATTATTCTTTCTTTTTCAAAAATAATTTTCTCTTTTTTTCTTTAATAGACCTAACGTCAGTGGTGAGATGCTTCATCTGATTTGTCCATCGCTGAGAAGTTGCCCGCTTCGAGGCTTTGAACCGTGTGATGTTCCTGCATATTCTCGAGAAAAGGTCAATCCCTTTTTTGTTTATACATATAAAGAAAATGCATCCTAAACAACAGAAGGAAAAGTAGATTTCTACTTATATTTTTTCATTTTTAAGATATTTTTTTGGATTTTTATTTTCGGAGATTTTTTGTTATTTTTCTTCATTTTTGAGATTGAAATATGATGCTAAAAATATGAGTAGAAATATATGCACATTTTTTGGTATTTGGATTTTTCTTGATTTTTTTTTTGGCTTTTTTTTTTTTTTTCTTTTGATGCCTTGACAGTGAGACGGAGTAACGGGTCTCATTTTGAGCATAGTCGAACTCTTTCATGCAGTCGGACCTGAGTGAGTTTTCATATTTTACCAAGGCCGGAACGTTGATCCCTTTGGATTAAGTCAAACCTTTCTCCTTACCTCGGGTTATACGTTTGACGGTGCGGTTTCACAAAGACAATTCTGGTCGGGACTCGATTCGAACTAGCATGAGCGGGCCAGTCGGACAAGAGGGTACAGGAAGAGTAACAAAAGGGTTCCTCAAACATCAATCTTCTCAATCAGTCCAAACCTTTTTTTTTTTTTTTTAATCTCTGTTTTTACTCTTGGCGCCCTTTCGGATTTTCACCACATCCATGGGTTTAGCTCCCTTACCCCAAGCGCCCTTTCGAGTTTTCACCTAGTCCGTACAAGCTCGCTATTTTTACCCGTAATGCCTTTCAAGTTTTCACCATGTCCATCTTGCTTTGAGCTTGTATTTTTATTTTATTTTTTTCTTTATTATTATTTTTTTTCAAAAAAGCCACGACATAGACGTTGATTCCGTCATAGCCGGCCGGATGGGGCTCTGGTGTCGCCTCACAACTCGGCTCGTGTTGACTTAACAGGTATTATGACTGCTTGCAAACCTAAAAGAGGGCTTTCTTCGGGGTGTAACTTGGCCATGGGTTAGGTTAGGATTTGATGGTATGCTAGGCTAAAAGGGTTTCCTTGATACGGCTTCAGTTTTCTCAACATACTTTCTTCCTTGGGGGTATTTTACTGTACATGGCCCATGATTCTTCTACATTTTTTTTATTCTTTTTTTTCTTTGATTTATTTCAAGCAATCTCTTTTTGAGGTTTTACTTTTCTGATTTTTTTAGATGTCAATGGTAACTTTACTTCCCTTTTTTGTATATGTACACACATTTTTTTTGGGGAAGGGGTTCATTGAAAGAAAGGTGCAGGCTCAAATGGGGTAGCAAAGGATATCATTATTTTTAGGGATGGTTTTTTTGGCTATTGTGCTTGGAATGATGGCCTCTTTTGAGTGATTCTTAAGCAGTCATACATCTATTTTACCAATACGTATCTTATCGCAATAGACTAAGTGTAGAACTATCGGACGTATCTAGCATTGATGGGCTTAGGAAGATGATCTCCGTCCATGGTGGCGAGGCCGATGGCATATCCCGGTAGCACTTCTCAAATGACGTAAGGTCCTTCCTAGTTCAGCTTGAACTTGCCTCTCGGATCGGCATGGAGGGATGGGAAGATTTTCTTCAACACAGTGTCTCCTACCTTTAGATCTCGACCGCGGACACGTTTATTATAAGCACGAGCGATTCGCCCCTGGTAAAATTTAGTGTGACACAAGGCTAGGAGTCTCTTCTCATCCAATAAGTTTAACTGTTCGAAGTGGGATCTCTCTCTTTCTGCTTCAGATAAGCTTGATTCCATGAGGATTTAGAGTGAGGGTACCTCAACCTCTACTGGTAGGATGGCCTCGGTTCCATACACAAGGGAGAATGGTGTTGCTCCTGTAGCGGTACAGATCAACGTTCTGTAGGCCCACAAAGTAAACGGTAGCATTTCGCTCCAATCTCGGTAAGTGATGACCATCTTCTCAAGGATGCAGACGATCATCTTGTTCGCAGCTTTCACGGCTCCATTAGTTTAAGGTCGATAAGGTGATGAACTATGGTGCTTGATTTTGTATTGCTATCAGAAGGCTCGGATGTGCTTATTTACAAAGTTTGTGCTATTGTCTGTGATGATATCTTTGGGCACCCCAAATCAACATACAATATTATTCTTGAGAAACTTCTCGACATGATTGGCTGTGATGTTAGCATATGATGCTACTTCTACCCACTTGGTAAAGTAGTCAATGTCGACGAGGATGAATTGATGCCCATTTGATGCTTTTGGATTAATCATTCCGACGATGTCAAGGCCCCAGGTAGCAAATGGCCAAGGAGTGGTCATGCAGTGAAGATCGATGGTAGGAGCATGTATCAGACTAGAGTGTTCCTGACACTTGTAGTATTTCTGAACATTTCTGCAGCAATTTGATTCCATAGTGGCCCAAAAGTATCCCCTTTGCAGAATTTTCTTAGCAAGCATGTGACCGCTGACGTGGGCTCCGCATACTCTCTCGTGAATCTACTTCATGATATTAATCGCTTTACTTTCTATAAGGCACCTTAGCAAAATATTATTGTAGGATCCCTTGTAAAGGCATTCCCCGTAAATGACATAGCCTGCTGCTAGACGTTGAATGATTCGTCGGTCCATCTTGGACGTACCCTCAGGGAAAGTTAGGGTCTCAAGGAAATTCTTGATATCTGAGAACCAAGGTGGCTCATCATCAAGCTTTATAGGTTCCTCAATCTGTAGGCAAAAGGCTGGCTCACTTCACTGCTCGATCATGATCGGCTTCATCTTAGCACCATACAGGATTTCTATCATTGATGACAACTTGGCTAGTGCGTTGGCAAAGCGATTCCTTATCCGAGGGACATATGAGAATGTCACGTCTTGAAAGCAAGCTATTAGGTCCTCGAGGTGCTCATGGTAAGGGATCAGTTTCTCATCTTTCATCTTTCAGCCACCATTTGTCTAACATATAATTAACAGTGAATCGCCAAATACTCGGAGGTGAGTTACATTTAGATCGAGAGTTACCTGCAGACCAGCGGCACAAGCTTCATACTCAACCATGTTGTTAGTGCAAGGGAAGTTGAGCTTGATAGAGACGAGTATGTGGAATCCTTTCAGCAAAATCAGAATGGCGCCAACTCCCTGACCTTCTACATTAGCTGCCCCGTCAAAGTGCATTACCCAATAATCGTCTGCTTCTTTTATATCGTCTTCTGTCATAAAAAGGATGTCCTCATCAGGGAATTCAGTTCTCAAAGGCTCATAATTTCGTAAAGGATTGTCGGCAATATGATCGGCGAGTGCCTGCCCCTTGATTGACTTTTGAGTGACGTACGTGATGTCGAACTCGGATAATAAGAGCTGCCAGCGTGCTGTCCGTCCAGTGAGGGCTGGCTTCTCGAATAGGTATTTCAATGGATCCATTCGGGCTAAGAGTAGAACGGCCTGAGATAGCAAGTAATGGCGGAGCCTCTGAGTAGCCCATACAAGAGCCAGACATTCTTTCTCCAGATGAGAATAGTGCATTTCATAATTAGTAAACTTCTTGCTTAGATAGTAAATGGCCTATTCTCTTCTTCCTGTCTCGTCATGCTGACCTAAGACACATCCCATCGAAACTTCCATCGTGGAGAGGTACATTAAGAGTGGTCTCCCTGGCTCGGGTGGTACCAAAACAGGTGGATTGAGGAGGTAGCTTTTGATTTTATCGAATGCTGCCTGGCAATCGTCATTCCATTCCACGGGCGAGTTCTTCCTTAGTAGCTTGAAGATCGGCGTACAGATTGGAGTTAGTTGAGTAATGAACCGACTGATATACTGTATTCTGCCCAAGAACCCTCTAACTTCTTTCTCAGTAGGCGGTAGTGGCATTTCTGTGATAGCTTTGACTTTGACTGGGTCGACCTCGATCCCTCTCCTATTGACGATGAATCCTAGAAATTTTTCAGACATAGCGCCAAAAACCCACTTTTGTGGATTCAGATGTAACCTGTACTTTCTCAGCCTCTCAAATAGTTTCTAGAGGTTTACCAAGTGATCACCTCTCTCTGGTGACTTGGCTATCATATCATTGACATATACCTCAATTTCTCGATGCATCATATTGTGAAATAGTGCGATCATAGCTCTTTGATATGTTACATCGGCATTTTTTAGTCCAAATGGCATGACTCGGTAGTAAAAGGTTCCCCAAGGAGTAATGAATGCAGTCTTCTCCCGATCTGCCTCTGCCATCTTTATCTAGTTGTATCCTGAGAATCCATCCATAAATGAAGGCATCCCGTGCTTAGCAGTGTTATCGACCAAGATATAGATGTGTGGCAGTGGCAAATCATCCTTCGGGCTTGCCTTGTTCAAATTTCAAAAATCAATACACATGCGGACCTTTCCGTCCTTCTTTGGCACAGGCACAATATTGGCTAGCCACTGCGGGTATTTGGATACCATGAGAAACCCCACATCATACTACTTGATGACCTCATCCTTAACTTTCAGCATCCACTCGGGTCGGAGACGTCTCAGCTTCTGCTTAACTGGTGTCATATCGGGGTAGAGAGGCAACTCATGCTCGACCAAATCGATGTCCAGACCAGGTATGTCTTCGTATGACTAGGCAAAAATGTTTTAATATGACCAAAGGAAGTCGATCATGCTTTTTCTTTCTTCGGGAGATAGCTACATTCCGATCTTAGTAATGCGGGGAATCTCCTCAGTCCCTAGATTAACGTCCTCAGTTTCCTCGACAATGGGGGTAGGGCTATGCTTAAAGTCGGCAAACCGATCAAGGAGCTCATTGGGGAGCTCCTCAAAAGGGAAATCCTCGTCCAGACTCGTGATTCCTACTTCTTCTTGTATTTCTATAGGAAAGGGGTCGATTTCATGTGGGACGGGCATTTTGATTAAGGCATCTTTTTGTATGATTTTATCCGAAATTTTAAAAGACAATATTTTTTGGTTTTGTATTTTTTCTATATTTTTGGGATTTTATATTTTTTCAATGTTTTTGAGGTTTTGTATTTCTTCGGAGACGGACCCTTGGCAGCACAAGTCTGTGTATATACAAGGTATTGCCTTCCAAGGGCTTATCTCACTTTTTATAGGTTGTTTTTTTTTTAGAAACGGGTGCCAAATGTTAGGCCACTCCCCGCTTCCAGGGTTTGGGGCAAAGATGCCCAGTTGCGTACCTAAGGGATCGCTCGTTTACCTGATTGGATGGAGGGGGCTGATTGATATGGCTTATTGGAGTCAGCTTCCATCATGTTGATCCCCATTTCATCTAAGATGACATCCTCAAACGTTAGCACCATTTTATGGTGATTTACCACAGGGGGAGTTTGTTCAAGTACTGGCCATCATTCTTCAAAAAGGGACAATGCGGCCAAATCTATCTCCAAGCTAGGAAGGGTAATGTGGGGATTGGTGGGATGGACAGGGGCTATGGGTTTGTCTGGGGTCAAATGGGTTACCCCATTTTGATCGATCTTTACAACCCCAGCACTGGTAAAGGAATCCCTATGTGCGGCCTAGGGCGAGGTTTCTCTTCAATGTTGATTCCTCGAGCTCTCGCAGCTGCGGCGACCCTGGCTTTCCCTTTAGCCTCTCAGACCTCTTCCTCCGTGGGCTTGTAACCTAACTCGAATCGAACCTTCTACCCCTTGGCAATGGCTGGCTCTTTCCTTCCTTGTAATCTAGGCCTGAGCCCTCTGCCTTTCTGATAGCCCCATTTCTGGAGCATGGCCACCGCTACTTCCATTCCGCCGTCGGTTGTAGAAGTGATGCTTCTCGGGGGTTCTGGGTCTATTGCCGATACCTCATACTCAAAATTGTGGAGGTCGGTGTCTTCCTTAGTATGTGGCACATTCATTACTTTAGGATTTTCAATGCTGTGAGTGGCCTTGTCTTTCTCATCGTGCCCTTCACCAATGATGGTGATCACCTTCTGCCCGGATATAAATTTTAGCTTTTGACGAAGGGTAGAAGGTATCGCCCCGACCTCATGTAACCACAGGCATCCTATCAGTAAATTATAAGAAGATTTGATATCCATCACTTGAAAAGGTATAGAGAAGGTCATGGGCCCAATTACTAATTCTAGATCGACCTCTCCCATTATTTCTCTTCTTGTATTATCAAATTCTCGAGCGCTAGTCCTTGTCGGCCTTAGCATACAGGGGTCCACGCCGATCTTGGTGGCAGTCCTCAATGGACACACATTCAGAGCCGACCCGTTATCAATTAGAACTAAGGGAATTATCATATTCCCAAATTTGATAGTAATGTTGAGGGATTTAGCATGACTGTTTCCCTCCTCCGACAGATCTGCGTCCGAAAATGAAATGGCATTGGGTGCCATCACTTCTCCAATTATTTGCCCAACCTCGTCTGGGCTCACCTGTTGGGACACATGCGCATTCTTTAATGCCCCCATTAATGCTTGGAAATGGAGTGGGGACGTCATCAACTGATCCCATACAGTTATATGGGTAGACATTCTTCTCAGCTGAGTCTCTAGCATATGCTCTCGACTCATTTTCTCGAATGGGTTCACTGTACTGTCCTTCTTCCCCTCTGGCCGTGCTGGTGCTGGTGCTGTTGCTGTTACTATTGTAGTCGCTACTGCTGTTGCCTTGGGTTGTTTTGAGATTCTTCCCGATCTGGTAATGAAGTCCACTGCCCCCTCCCTGCTGCTGCTGCCAGCGTTAATATTGGTTTGCTCATAACTCAGTGGGACCTGATGTGGATCATAGGTTGGTCCTGAGAGCTAGAATGGTATGGCTATCGGCACCTGAAGTGCATGTACTGATGGCTCTGGGAGGGTAGGTAAGACCTGCTTATCTCAGTGATGGATGGGTGGGTGGCAAAATTGGGCCGAATGGGGGTGGTGAAGCTTGAGGATGGTGGTACTGGGGGAAAGGGGGTAAAAGTAGGCCATTGATAGCTGATAGGTGCTGGCGGGGGATCAAGGGTTTGATGGGCCACTAGGGAATTGACGGGGATGATAGAATTTGTGGGTGGTTGAAATGGGGATAATGGGGTCGGTGTAGGCCATTGGTAATTGATGGGTGCGGGTGGAGAATTAGGGGCCAAATGGCTTATGGGGTAATTCAAGGGGTGGTGGAATATGGATGATACGCATTTATTTGTACATAGTTGATGGGGGTGGGTGATGGGAAATAGGCCTTAAGATCTAAGGGTTCAACTGCAGGTGTAGGGGTAGGAAAGTAATCTGCCAGATTCAGGGGTTCAATCACCCTAATGGTTCTTTTTTCTTGGTCTCGCTGTCTTGGGATCATAAATTTTTTTCTGTTACTGATGTAATCAGAGGGCTCAAATTCATACTCTTCCTCACTTTCCTCTACCATTCCTATGGTGGGTCTGAGACTTGCTATTCCAGTAGGGTGTGGTGGTAAAGGCACCCGGTGAATATTTGCATGCTGGTTTGCTTGGGTGGGTACATGGGAATGATCTTCCCAGCATCAATTAAATCTTGGATGGCGTGCTTCAATGGGAAGCAACGATCAGTCGGGTGACCCAGACCTTGATGGAAATTACAATGAGTATTCGGGTCAAAATTATATAGAATCGGATTGGGAGGAAGTCATGCTTGGAGTACAGTTACTAATCCCTTTTCAATTAATAAAGGTAAAAGTACACTTAATGATTGCCCCAAGGGCGTAAAAACACAATCATAATGGGCTCTCCTTTTCAAGGTCATTTGTACCCCTTGTCCGTTCCTGCTCTCTGCGCTGGCCCTGGTCTAACGGGAGCTGGTTACGCCGCCTTAAACTGAAAGGGGACTACATTGTTATTATTGGGCCAGGTATTTGCAATATTCTGTACCTTTGCCCCTGTTCTTCTATCATTTCTCTGCTCGGAAAACCTCATAACCCCGCTCGGTCCCTCAAATGCATTTTTGTTCAACCGCCCTTCTCTGATGACATCCTCACAACGGTTGGCGTTCCTTACCAAGTTAATAAAACTGGACTGTTGCTGGTATACAAGAAAATCTGAGATCACTGGCAGGGTATTTTTTGAGACCATTGTTATCTGCTCATCGTCAGGTATCCTATTTTCGACTTGAGCTGCCAGTGCTCTCCAACGCCCTAAGTAATCACTGAAGGTTTCATTGGAGTTCTGCTTCAATCGGGCTAGATCTGACTTGCGAGGCTCAATGTCTATGCTGTAAACATATTGCTCTTGGAATAAGTTGGTCAGATCTTTCCACGTCTTCGTCATGGAGGGTTCCAAGGATGTGAACCATCTCAGGGCCGGACCTGTCAGACTTTTCTGGAAGACTTTTATTAGCAGTCTATCATCCCCCTGTATGGCACATCCCCACAATAGGACTTGAGGTGTGCAATTGGGTTGCCCGTGCCATTGTACTTGTCGAATACTGACATTTTAAATTTGGGGGGCAGGGGGACCTCGGCAAACATACACAAATCCGTAAAATCTGTGGCGTGGATTTCAGCACCACCCATCTTTAACAATTGTTTCTGGATCTTGTCTAGTTGCCCCCTTAACTATTCCGATTCTTTGGACATGGGGGCCATTTTTCCAACAGCCGGCCGGGACTCGCTCTGTGCTATCGGGGGTGGGGTTGCTACCGGCAGAGGATTAATAGTGGTCATTGCCTCGACATAGGCACCACTATTTATGATCACGTCCTCCTCATACTATTGATCTATGTAGGGTGCAGTGAGGACGTTGTTCTCATACTGTTGTTGCATGGACTGGATGGGATTGGATTGGATGTGGGTTGGGTGAGCCCCTTGAATGTAAGGGAGGTGTTGTGGGGTGATGGGATGAATAGTAGTTTGGTTTAGGGGTGGGGCCTGATGGGGCCATTGGATATGGGGGAAGTTTGGATATGGTCTTGGGGTGTGGGGCCATGGGAAAATTGGGTCTGAGGTATGGCATGGGTTTGACCTAGTTGTTAAGGTTGGGGGTGGCTGGAATGTTGGGGGTATTGTGGAAGGTATAGGAGTGGGGCCTCAACGTTTGGGTCCTGCTGGGTTTGGGTAAAGGGCCAGGGATTTGGAGGGTCTTGGTCTATTAGGCCTTGATGGGTGTGGCCCATTGGGCTTTGGAGGGCTTGGGCCATGGGCCATTGGTGGGTATGTATTGTTGAATTCTAAGTGTGCATGATTTATTTGTATTTTGAAAACCGATTTACAAATGATGAATTATACTGAATTTGGAAGACTAAAAAGAATAAAGAAATATCAGCACAGAGAGAAGTAAATTAGCCTGCAAGATCAGGGCCAATTGTAGCAAGTTTTAAATGTAAGGGAGTAAAAGATCGTCCACAGAGAATTTATTTAAAATGTAAGATAAACCTCCAGATCTGAGCTACCAGATCTGGCCTCTGATCCTATCTACAAAGCACATAAGATGGGAGGTTGAATTTGTCACATTAACTAAATGATAAAAGTAAAGATTAAGCTAAGTGATCCAGATCTGAGTTGGGGACATTTTGATGTAAATTAATAAGAATGGAGAAATAATATCTAACTTTGATTTGGTTCTTGAAACAAAATGAGAATAAATGTAGATCAAATGAGAGATGATCCAATCTTCATCTGGCTACAAGCACAGATGCTAGAGGAAGTAATCTAACTCAAGGATTAGAGTTAAACTTATGGCTATGGTATGTCCACTTCAATGGCCACAGACCATCCAATAGTCTTTAATCTAAACCCTCAATTCAGACGAGAAATACCACTACAAATGCTGTGAAAGATTAGGTTACAAACACTAATTCCCATAGGGATAATGAATCAAGGGAAATTGCTTGAAAAATAGTAAATCTAAAGGAGTCTAGTGCAATAAGGAGATCACAGGGACCCCTCAACACGAATCCAATTGAGAACGTACGATTCACAGCAACCTTTTCAAATTCGCCATTACAATTATAGAGCACAGCTTAAACAGCTCTCGGATTTGTAGTCTTGAATACAATTCTCACGTGAAGTACAGAGACATCTCACAGCTCTTAGTTACAAATAAAAGCTAGGCTATTACAGAAATTTCAGACAAGTTATCTGAAATGGAAATGAGGCAATAGAAATGAAACTCAAAATCTGGATACCCAAATTGGGCAAATGGTTCATCTATTTATAGTTTCCCCCAGGTCTAGCTCAGATGTGTATCGACCAATCAGAAGTGCTTAGATCTGTATCAACCAATGGTAGTCGAGCACGAGGATCCAGATCTGTTTTGGCCAATCAGAATTGCTTGATTTGTTTCAACCAATCAGATGACAGAGGCATCAATTCTATTATGTAATTCGAAAATCTGTTAGAACTTCTCGAAGTTCCCGTCAATTGATTTCATCTTCGGGTGCTCACATGGGGTGGAATATGCCTTTAGTTCGTACTCAAAATCTTTCGGAATGTCCCTGAGTTTTTAAATGCATTGGGGTGCGTGCAAAAGATTACTGAATTTCCCTTGTAGATGCTAGGAATCTCCAAAATACCATTTCGCATAGTTTAGGGAACTTTTCGCAAGGTACTGTGACTTCTGAAGCTCTTTTCGCAAAGTTCAGGTTCTGTTCGCAAAGAGTTCTCTTCTTTTCGAATAGGTCAAACATCCTTTCGTAGAGTTCAGGTACTCTTCAAAAACTAAGTCTGGAGCTTTTAGTTCTTTTCGCAAAGTTCAGGTTCTTTTTGAAATGTTCAGATTCTTTTCGAAAAGCACTCTGTAGTGCATTCTTCTGTTCGAATTGCTCCACATCTCTTTTCTGGGTTGAGACCAGGTCTTTGCCTCTTTAGTTCAGGCATTTTGACAGCTAGTGAGGTTGTCCCTTCTCTTTCTTCCTTTGGATCAACATGGATTATCCTCTTTTTGGCACTTTTAGGCTGCTTTCATGGTTAAGCCTGTCTTTATTGTTAGCTGTAACACAAGCACTTAAAACACTTATTTAGTTCTCTCAAGGGTCTATCAAGGCCCAGGTTAAAGGGTGGAGAATGGTATTTTCTAGTTCTCAACACACGCCCACACCTAAGCTTTGCTAGTCCCTGAGCAAAGACAAAATTAAAAATAGAATAAAAAGCCACTTGTGTAGGGAACACAGTTGCATGTAGCATATGCAACAAGCCTTTTAAACCCCTAGGTGATCCCTAGTGGAGGAGTGAAATCTCCTGAGGATTTTCAGTGAAGGTGCCCACAAACTTCTCCAATAAATCAGTTAATATCAATGCAGTTCTGTTAAAGTAGACTTTTATCCAGTCAGGTTACTCACACCTGCATTAGTCAAGCTGTAAAAAGATCTCCAGGAAAATATTAGTTTAAAACTAAAATTCAACTGTAATTCCTTTTACCATTCACTCAGTTGGTGTCAAAAAGATTTTAAAAGAAAAATTAATGAAAAGCTTGCCTTCTATTTGAAAATTTAGTTTTGATATTACCCCAAATAATTTGATTTTAAACTCAACTCTCACCAGGGTTTTCACTCATCATGCAAATATGAGGGTTGCACTATTTCACACAGCTCAAGAGCAATTATAGTCCTCAAATAGGATTGTAAGCAGGAGCATAGGCTTTGCTTTTTAGTTCTGAATTCACTGCTCTTTTCACCATAGATTACACAAATCCTTATCTCCATGTGACAGCTCAATCCATCATTGATCAGTAAGGACTTTGACTTGGGTGGTACTGTGGCTTATGAGTAAACTTTATCAAGAATAAAGAGGTGGAATGGAATTCAGAATTGAGAAGTCAGTCAAGGTAAGGAAGTGGTAGACACATCTTCTTTATTTCAGCACAATTTCATCTTCTTCTTTGAATTTTCATAGCCAAAGTGGCCATCTTTTTCTCTTTCTTTTTCAAATTCCCAATGAAATGACTTTTTCTGACTCTCTTTTTTTTTTTTTTTTCGAAGCAACCTTGACTGGAGTGCAACATTTCTTTTGTTGATACATCATTGCCTTCAATTATTTTTCTTCTTCTTTTACCAATCTGTTACCCAACTCTCCTTTCTTCAGCTTCCTTTCCTTTACCTTCTGAATTTTCAGAGTGAGGGTTAGGCTCAATGAGGTTGATTAGGTTGGTTGATGAGGTTACAAAGAAACCTTGGGTTTATAAGGCTCAACTGGTGTGTATCAACGGCAGTTTCAAAAGGTGGGGCTTTTTTTTGAAGTTCAAACTATCAAAAGGAGGCCTTACATCATGTCTTTAATATCATGATTGCTATCAAGTTATTTCAATTTGAATATGTGTAACTTCTAGTGATAGTAAGCAGGTTCAAACAGTCCCTAGAGCAGAAAAAATTGCCAATTCATATCTCCAAAGAATACATTTCAGGCCCAAGTCTCACTAGGTGCAGTTTTCTATCAAATTCCTTAGGTATATCATCACTATTTTCTCTCCTTTTATGTTTACTAAAACATCAATTTTTATTTTGAAAATTTTTTGACATTCCCTTCAGGAAGGTATTGGGATTACACTAAAAATCAGTTTTAAAAGTTTTAACTTCCTCATTTTTCAGGTGTGAAATCACTTTATTTTCAAAAATTCTACTGTTTCAAAAATTCTACTGATGATCAGCTGTATTAATGTTAACTCACTTATTTGCATTTCTGCCACACCCCCAAACCTATGGTGAGCAGGGTTCGCACTGGTCCGAAGTGTATTAGCAAAGAAAAGAAACAAGCATTCAGAAATCATAATGACAAGAAGAAAGAAAAGAAATGCACAATGTATGTACAATGTATTAACACAAAACCAAAATTTTATATTATAGACTCATAAAACAGATATGTACAATGGATTCTAATAACTGGGGTCAAAGTCTGTATCATAAGTTGGTTCAATGGGATCAGAACTGGAGTCACTGTCAGAGTCAGAATTAGAATCAGTATTGGAGTCTGAACTCGATTTGGCCTTCTCCTGGATTGTGGCTTGCAGCTCGGTGTATTCCTCAACTTTGATCTTTTTGGTGAGGCCAATATACTTTTCAAGTCTAGTAGTCCTCAATTTTTCCTGTTCAAGCTGTGCTTGCAACATGGTCACCCTGTGCTGCTCACTCCTAACCATCTGAAAAGTTTGACCCAGCAGGTCTTGCATCTTCTCTCTCTCAAATTTCATGAATATCTCCAATTTTCGAATCTGGTTTTCATAAGGGGTTCTAATGTAAGCTTGCAAATCAGCTAACCCCTTGAGGACATCTCGACAGATATATGGATTCTCTTCCATAGCCTTTTTGAGAGAGGCAAATCTGGGAATGGGAATGGAATGGTAGGGGACCAAAGGTATCCCAGATGTGGGAGTGGGAGAGGGGGGTTCAGAAGAATGACCTCAGGGTCGGTCTGAGTGGCTTGAGCAGAAAAAATGAGGAGAGGTGAAGGGACTCAATAAGAACTACCTCAGGTTCTGTTTGGGTAGCATGGGCAGTAGTGGTGAGGGTGGGGGGATCAACCAATACTACCTCAGGTTCAGTTTGGGTAGCATGGTCATCAACAGCAGGTACAGTGGCTAAGGTAATTGTGTGGGATGTGGAGGCTAAGGTTTGGAGAAGGGCATTGGTCACAGACTGATTGTCTATGTTGATCTGTAGTTGGGCTTGGATGGATTGGAGAAAGGTAAATATTTGGCTAATTGATTCAGGTGAGGGTGTGGGATGCATAGTAGGGGCTGGTAAAACTGAAGTGGATGGTTGTAAAGGGTGAAGTAGCCAAATGAGTGAAATGAGGAGGGTCAGGTATAGGGACAGATTCAAGCCCAATATTCTCTAAAATAGATCCCATCAGTGATGAATAGGCCTCTGTAGTGAATATCTCAGGTTCAGTTTGGGTATGAGTTACTTTAGCTGTATGAGTTAAATGAGCAGGTGAACCTGAGAAGCTTTGGAGAAGGGGGGTGCTTTGAGATGGTTCAACAAAATCGGGGGCCATATCTTGGTCATTCTAGGAGAAATTGGTGGTGTGAGTATGGCTGGAGTAGATGGTGTAGAGGAGGAATCTGCAACGGGGATTATGTTGGTTATGGGAGATGGGATTGCTTGAAGGGGTGCAAGCATAGGAGTTGGGCTAGGTGAGGTAGGTAAGATGACAATTTCTTCAAGAAGAGGTGCAGCTGAAGAACTGGTCACCACAGGGAGGACAGCTTGCTTAATGTCGGCTGTAGGTAAAATAGGTGCAGCTAAAGAGCTGGTCACCCTGTGGTCCTGCAAAGGTGTTCTAAGCAGTAGTAGGGTGGTCACTAGCAATGCAGGGGCAGGCTCCACTTCCTCCCTCATTCTATTCAGCATTGCTTAACTTGTAGTCCAAGCCTTTTTCCCAAAAGCATGAGGAGATATAACTTCAAACGGTTCTTGCTCATTAATATCAAACTTGGCTCTTAGTAGGGCTGTGATCAGCCTACCAAATAGTATTCCAGCTAATTTCTGCTCCTTTTTCAGCTTGGTACTAATATTAGCCATGGCTTCAAAAATCAACATAGGGGCATTGAAAAATTGCCCCTTAGAAAAATGGAAGAGAGCCACTAAAATTGGTGTCCTCCTTTCTTGGTTGTGCCCAGTGACATAAAAACATCCCCTCAAAATAGAATCCATCAGCAAAAATTGAGGTGCCAAATCTCTCCTCATGATGGATTATCCAGTTCCAACTATGCCTTGGGTTAAATGTGCAGCCATTTTTCTAAAAGAGGTTGTTTCTGGTGCGGCCAATGGACCAGCAGGATCATATTGAAAAGGTATCCCCAAAGCATTCCCAATGTCTTCATAAGTGACAGTTAAATCGCAATCATCAATGAAAATAACAAGAGTAGGGACATCAGCATCCTTCTCTGTCACTTTTACCAAGTTTTGGTACCATAATTTCACCATTCGTGGATAAATTTTTTCTGGAAGAGGGGTTAAGATATTGCCCAGTGAGGCATCCCTAATGTATTTCAAAGATAACTGACATTCAGGTTTGTTGTAGAAAAAAGTTTCATCCATGATAAGCTCTGGGATCAGCTTCTGAGCTTCAATGAATGGGTTTGGCAGTACCAAATGCATAGGGAGAGGAGGGAGCTCGCTCGTGGACTAGGTCATGTCGATGGGTTCCTCATGTCTAACCTTCTTCCCTTCTCAATTCTATCGCTTTATCCATTGAAAGTTTTTATCAAGCTTTGGTTTTTCCTTTGGGGTTTGCTAATTTTCTTAGCGTAAGATTTTTAACATTTCCAAAATGATTTTTCAGCTTCCCCATTCTAAAGCTTTGTATAAAAACTCCCACAATAAATGCCGACACCAAATCAAATTTTGCAAATGATAAACAAGAGAAATGCACGTAAAATACCAAAAATCTAGGGTTTTGGTTGAACTTGTTGCTTGCTCGCTGAAATCCACCAGAATCAGAAGCTAAAATCCCTCTCTTCAAGCTTAAATGATCGAACAAATATCAAGAAAAGTGTGGCTGAATTCTAAAATCACGCAAGGAAAGAAGGAAATAGGGTTTTTGTGAAACAGGACATTCTCAGAAAGCTTTCGAATATGAAACCCCTGCTTCGAAAGGGTTTTAATATGCTTAAAATGATTTTCGCAAATATCTTTGAAGTTTTCGAAAAGTTCAAAATAGTCCTTATTTACAAGTGAGAATGGCATCAGTACCATTCGAAAAAGCATATGGCTTCAGAAACAACGTTTCAAACAGCGAATAGCTTCAGAACTAACTATTCGAAAAGCAAATAGCTTCAGAACTAACTATTCGAAAAGCAAATAGCTTCAGAACTAACTATTCGAAAAGCAAATAGCTCTTTTCGATCAGTTAATTGAACTTTTCGAAATGAATTTTTTTTCTTTGCAAACTCATTTTTCACATATTATAAACTTCTCGAATTGAGTGTACACAAGACTACAAACAGAGAGTAAACAACTATGCAAAAATTATAAAACAAGCACTGATAAAATACATATGATACAGTTGTTTATCATCAGATATGTGGAGGTTCTTGGTGATAGATGGTCAGCATAGGCTCCAGAGTATTTTCAATGCATGGTTTGAGCCTCTGACCATTTACTTTCAAGATTCTCCCATCACTTGGGTCCAAAATTTCAACTTGACCCAGGAGATGCATGAATGACAGTATATGGCCCTTCCCATCTGGATCTCAGCTTTCCAGGAAAAAACTTAAGTTTTGAGTTAAATAGCCATACCTTAGAGCCAGCTATGAACTCTTTTCTCAACAAATTTTTATCATGGAAGGCCTTGACTTTCTCTTTGTAAGATCTTGCAGTGGTGTATGCATCCATCCTCAGCTCTTCTAACTCCTCAAGCTGCAGTTTCCTGTGATTACCAGCAGTAGTAAGATCCATGTTCAAGGTTTTAATAGCCCAAAAGGCCTTATATTCTAACTCCACTGGTAAATGGCATGCTTTGCCAAAGACCAATCTGAATGGGGACATGCCAATTGGGGTTTTATAGGCTGTCCTATATGCCCACAATGCATCATTCAGCTTAAAGGACCAATCCTTTCTGTCCTTCTTTACAGTCTTTTCCAGTATATGTTTGATTTCTCTATTGGAAATCTCCACTTGTCCATTGGTTTGTGGATGATATGGAGTAGCTACTCTATGAGTCACAAAGTATTTTTTCAATAAAGCTTCAAAATGTTTATTACAAAAATGGCTTCCCCCATCACTGATAATAGCTCTGGGAAAACCAAACCTGGAAAAAATGTTATCCTTTAAAAATTTCAGAACCACTTTGTGATCATTGGTTTTAGTGGCTGTGGCTTCAACCCATTTGGATACATAATCCACAGCTACTAAGATGAAATTACACCAATTGGAAGGAGGAAAGGGACCCATGAAGTCTATCCCCCAAATATCAAACAGTTCAACTACCAAAATGGGCTATAAAGGCATTGAGTTTCTCTTGGAAATGCTGCCCAATCTCTGGCAGTTTTGACAAGACTTACAGTGCTGCAGTGCATCTTTGAAAAGTGTAGGCCAATAAAATCCAAACTGCAAAACCTTTGCAGCAGTTTTGTTTCCACTAAAATGACCTCCACAGGCCTGTTCATGACACATAGAAAGTATGCTATGAAAGTCTTCTTCAGGGACACATCTTATTATTTGGTCTGCACAAATCTTGAACAGATAAGGATCCTCTCAAATAAAATGTTTAACCTTTGAGAAGAAAAGATCTTTATCCATTTTATTCCAATGTTGAGGAGTTCTTCCAGTAGCCAAAAAGTTGACTATGTTTGCAAACCAAGGGGTGTATACTGATAGCAAAAAGTTGCTTATCAGGGAAAGATTCATTGATAGGCGCCTATCAATCTCGATAGTTAAAATTCTAAGCGGTGATCAGCCACCACATTCTCCACACCCTTTTTATCTTTGATCTGTAAATCAAACTCCTGTAATAGGAGGATCCACCTGATTAATCTTGGTTTGGTATCCTTCTTAGACAGAAGGTATTTCAGGGCTGAATGGTCAGTGAACACCACTATTTGTGAACCCAAAACATATGACCTGAATTTCTCTAAAGCAAAAACAATTGCTAGCAGCTCCTTCTCAGTTGTTGTGTAATTGAGCTGTGCATCAAACATTGATCTACTGGCATAAGCTATGACATGAGGCAGCTTATCCTTTCTCTGCCCAAGAACAACTCCCAAAGCATAATCTGATGCATCACACATCAGTTCAAAAGGTATGAATAATGGAGCGTAATATTGGAGCTGAAATCAAACAGTTTTTTAAGAATTCAAATGCCTTCAAGCATTCATTGTTGAAAACAAAAGGGACATCTTGGCACAATAAATGACAAAGAAGCTTGGTTATTTTACTGAAGTCCTTAATGAACCTTCTGTAGAATCCAGCACGTCCCAGAAAACTTCTGATTTGTTTAATAGTTTTGGGAGGTGGCAAATGTGCAATTAAATCAATTTTTGCTCTGTCCACCTCAATGCCCTTGTGGGAGACAACATGGCCAAGGACAATGCCTTGGGTGACCATGAAATGGCTCTTCTCCCAACTGAAAACTAGATTAGTTTCTTCACATCTCTGTAACACCAATTTGAAATGATATAAACACTGGGCAAAACTGTCTCCATAGATTGAAAAATCATCCATAAAAATCTCCATAAATTGGTCAATCATATCAGAGAAAATGGAGTACATGCATCTTTGAAAGGTAGCAGGAGCATTACAAAGACCAAAAGGCATTCTCCTATAGGCAAAAGTGCCAAAAGGGCAAGTGAATGTGGTCTTTTCCTGATCTTGTGGATACACAGGAATCTGGTTGTAACCAGAGTAACCATCAAGAAAACAGTAATAAGCTTTTCCTGCTAGCTTATCTAAAATTTGATCAATGAAGGGAAGAGGGAAATGGTCTTTTCTGGTCATTGTGTTTAGTTTTCTGTAATCAATATAGACCCTCCAACTAGTTGTTTATCTGGTTGACATAAGCTCACTAGAATCTGAGGTTACAACAGTGATCCCAGATTTCTTAGGTACCACCTATGTAGGTGCCACCCAAGCTGAATCTGAAATGGGGTAAATGACCCTTGCATCCAACAGCTTAACAACCTCTTTCATGACCACTTCTTGCATATGAGGATTCAGCCTCCTTTGCATTTCCCTAGAAGGCTTTGCATCTTCTTCCAAATAAATTTTATGCATGCAAACAGCTGGACTGATTCCTCCCAAATCAGCAATAGTCCAGCCAATTGCTTTCTTATGCTGTTTCAATTCAATCAATAGCTCTTCTTCCTGCTCCTCAGTGAGGGAGGAAGAAATAATCACAGGCAATGTTTTATGGTCTCCTAAAAACACATTTCAAATTTTTTGGCAACTGCTTTAGCTCTACATCCGGTGGGCTGAGAAAAGAAGGTAACAAAGGTACCTTGGTTGTTTGTGGAAGGGGAAGAATAGCAGGTTTCCATGAAGAGAACCTTACTGATTGATCATGAATTCCTTGCACAGCATTTACTTCCTCAGACTTTCCCCAAGCATCTTTAAAATCTGAGGTTAAATCTTCGCACTGCAAAAACTGTGGTAGAGTCTCTTCCACCAGTTCATCCAATAGATCAACAAGAAAACATTCCTCAGAACTGAATTGAGGTTGTGTGACTGCATTATAAACATTTAATTTCACCTTCATATTTCCAAAAGAGACTTCCATAATACGGACAGCATTGAATGCAAGCATTTGCTATAGCCAGAATGGTCTCTCCAAAATGAGGATGGAAGTTTTGCTTTTGTAGGTTCCATGTCCAATACCGTAAAATCAGCAGGTAGAAAAACTTATCTACTCCTATATCCTCAATCATCCCAATTGGCTTTCTTTCGGATCTGCGCTAGTTGTAACACCACATGAGTGGGTTTTAATTCTCCCAAACCTAGTTTCTCATATACAGAATATGGAAGCAGGTTGACACTAGCGCCCAGATCTAATAAAGCTTTTTCAATGGTATGTTCCCCAATAATGCAAGGGATTGTGGTGATTCCAGGATCTTGAAGTTTAGGAGGTGTGGTAATGGACAACACCTGATTAACTCTTTCCACAGCAAAGACCTTCTTGGATAACTGTATCCTAGACTATCTTTTGTGAGTGCAAATATCTTTCATAAATTTTGCATATGCTGGAATTTGTTTGATTGCATCAAGCAAAGGTAGATTTATCTTGACTTGCTTGAAAGTCTCCATCATTTCATCTATTTTTGTGTTCCCTTTATCAAAAGGGGATACAGATTTCATGGCATGAGGAAATGGTAAATGAGGAACTAGTCCTTCATCTACAACTTTAGAAACATCATTTGAATATTTTTGATTTTTCAATTTTTGATTTTTTTTATTTTTCTGAGGTACATCAGCACCCCCAATGCTAACATTATGTTGCTCCTGCTGCATATCTCTATCATTTTCCTCAATTTTTTCTTCTTCTTTATTAGTACCCACTTTGTTATTTACAATTCTTCCACTTCTCAAAGTTGGGAAGTTTTTACTTCTTCATGTGAAACAGAAGCCTCTCCAACCATGAACTGTCCGTTGGGATTGTTCAAAGGTTGGCTGGGTAACCTTCCTTCCTCTCTTTTAGCCAAAGTATTTGAAAGTTGACCCAATGTTTCTTCAATCTTCTTTATGCTCTGACTGTGAAAGTTCACAGTCTGAGTTAAAGACCCTAAATTCTGGAGTGAATTTAGAACTTGATCTTCAAAAGAAGGGGATCTGGAAAGGGCTTGAACTGGAGCAGATTGCTGTACAGGTTGTTGTGGAATGGGCTGCTGAAAAGTTGGCTTGGTATAAAAATTCTGCTAATAAGGCTGAGCAGTTTTGAAAGGTACTTGATTCTTTGATTCTTTCTTCTTTGTTGTGATTGATAATTGCCCTGGCTCCACCTTAAATTGGGGTGCCCTCTCCATGCATATTCATTTGACTGCATTTGTCCAAATGATTGGGCAGCATGAGCTTGTTCCACCACTAGATCTGGGAACTGTGGTGCAGCAGGACATTGATCATATGAATGAGTAGGGGACTGGCATATCAGACATGCCTCCTCTACTCTTGCAACCATTGGATTTTTAAGTGAGTCCATCAATCTATCAAACTTTGTGGTTAAATTATCCATCTTCCTTTCTAACTCATTCACCTCATAAATCTTTCCTTTGGTGGTTTGCTGATTGTTCAACCTAGCAGGATTCTCAATATCTCTTGACAAAGATTCCTGTTGAGTTGAATTTTCACCAATTACTTCAAATAAATCCCAGACCTCCTCAACTATTTTTTGCAAGTAAGTGCCTCCACAGGAAGCATCTACCATATTCTTGCCCTTTTGATCAATTCCTTGATAGAAGCTTTGAACAAGCTGCCATTGGGGGATTTGATGATGAGGACATTGCCTTAAAAGTTCTTTAAATCTTTTCCTTGCTTCATGGAAAATTTTAGTTGAATGTTGTGAGAAGGAAATAATACTTTGTCTCAACTGGCTTGTTTTAGACATAGGAAAATATTTGGCTAAAAATTGACACTGCAAATCATTCCAAGAAGTGATACTATTTGGTGCTAACATAGACAACCATGCTCTAGCTTTGTCCTTTAATGAAAAAGGAAAGAGCCTAAGCTTGGTTGCTTCTGGACCAAGTCCAGCTATGTTGAATGTGGTGCAAAGAGACAAGAATTCATCCACATGTTTGTATGGATCTTCCTTACTCAACTCATGGAAGGAAGGAAGCATTTGGATAGTTGATGATTTGAACTCATAATTTCCTTCAACAATAGGAAATTGAATGCAAAATAGAGAATTATAGGCACCAGGTGCAAAGTAATCCCTCAAAAGTCGAGGTTCTTCACCCATAGCAGTTGTTTCAGCAGAATTCTATGGTGTTTGTCCGGTTCGTAGTAGCCTTTCAACTTCTAAATTTAGAGGGACAATCTCAGGGCTGAGAGTCCTCCTACCAAACATACAACACAGAATAGAGAATCAGATTATGCACAGCAAACCTTCAGAATTCCTTTTAAAGTAGATTCCACGCTTCAGAATGTATATGAATAACTGCATAGATTTAAACAATAGAATAGTTTAGTACTGATGTAAAGATAAAAACAAAATGAAAACTTAGGTCTACCTATTTTAAAATAAATTCCCCGGCAACGGCGCCAAAAACTTCTTGTTGAATTCTAAGTGTGCATGATTTATTTGTATTTTAAAAATCGATTTACAAATGATGAATTATACTGAATTTGGAAGACTAAAAAGAATAAAGAAATATCAGCACAGAGAGAAGTAAATTAGCCCCAATTGTAGCAAGTTTTAAATGTAAGGAGTAAAAGATCGTCCACAGAGAATTTATTTAAAATGTAAGATAAACCTCCAGATCTGAGCTACTAGATCTGGCCTCTGATCCTATCTACAAAGCACATAAGATGGGCGGTTGAATTTGTCACATTAACTAAATGATAAAAGTAAAGATTAAGCTAAGTGATCCAGATCTGAGTTGGGGAGATTTTGATGTAAATTAATAAGAATGGAGAAATAATATCTAACTTTGATTTGGTTCTTGAAACAAAATGAGAATAAATGTAGATCAAATGAGAGGTAACCCAATCTTCATCTGGCTGCAAGGGCAGATGCAAGAGGAAGTAATCTAACTCAAGGATTAGAGTTAAACTTATGGCTATGGTATGTCCACTTCAATGGCCACAGACTATCCAATAGTCTTTAATCTAAACCCTCAATTCAGAACGAGAAATACCACTACAAATGCTGTGAAAGATTAGGTTACAAACACTAATTCCCACAGGGATAATGAATCAAGGGAAATTGCTTGAAAAATAGTAAATCTAAAGGAGTCTAGTGCAATAAGGAGATCACAGGGACCCTTCAACACGAATCCAATTGAGCGTCACGGTTCCATACAACCTTTTCAAATTCCCCATTACAATTACAGAGCACAGCTTAAATAGCTCTCGGATTTGTAGTCTTGAATACAATTCTCACGTGAAGTACAGAGACATCTCACACCTCTCAGTTACAAATAAAAGCTAGGCTATTACAGAAATTTCAGACAAGCTATCTGAAATGGAAATGAGGCAATAGAAATGAAACTCAAAATCTGGATACCCAAATTGGGCAAATGGTTCATCTATTTATAGTTTCCCCCAGGTCTAGCTCAGATGTGTATCGACCAATCAGAAGTGCTTAGATCTGTATCAACCAATGGTAGTCGAGCACGAGGATCCAGATCTGTTTTGGACAATCAGAATTGCTTGATTTGTTTCAACCAATCAGATGACAGAGGCATCAATTCTATTATGTAATTCAAAAATCTGTTAGAATTTCTCGAAGTTCCCGCCAATTGATTTCATCTTCGGGTGCTCACATGGGGTGGAATATGCCTTTGGTTCGTACTCAGAATCTTTTAGAATGTCCCTGAGTTTTTAAATGCATTGGGGTGCGTGCAAAAGATTACTGAATTACCCTTGCAGATGCTAGGAATCTCCAAAATACCATTTCGCATAGTTTAGGGAACTTTTCGCAAGGTATTGTGACTTCTGAAGCTCTTTTCGCAAAGTTCAGGTTCTATTCGCAAAGAGTTCTCTTCTTTTCGAATAGGTCAAACATCCTTTCAAAGAGTTCAGGTACTCTTCGAAAACTAAGTCTGGAGCTTTTAGTTCTTTTCGCAAAGTTCAGGTTCTTTTCGAAATGTTCAGATTCTTTTCGAAAAGCACTCTGTAGTGCATTCTTCTGTTCGAATTGCTCCACATCTCTTTTCTGGGTTGAGACAAGGTCTTTGCCTCTTTAGTTCAGGCATTTTGACAGCTAGTGAAGTTGTCCCTTCTCTTTCTTCCTTTGGATCAACATGGATTATCCTCTTTTTGGCACTTTTAGGCTGCTTTCATGGTTAAGCCTATCTTTATTGTTAGCTATAACACAAGCACTTAAAACACTTATTTAGTTCTCTTAAGGGTCTATCAAGGCCCAGGTTAAAGGGTGGAGAATGGTATTTTCCAGTTCTCAACAGTATGGGCCTGGGCCGGATGGGTATGGGCTGTGGGCCCTTGGGGTATGTGGGCCTGACCCACTAGGTTTTGAGGGGTATGAGCCATGGGCCCTTGGAGGGTTTGGGCTTGGGCCAAATTGGTTTGGGCCATGGGACCTTGGGTAAGGGTTTGGGTAATGGGCCCTTGGGGTATGTGGGCCTGGCCCACTGTGTTTTGAGGGGTATGGGCCATGGGCCACTGGTGGTTTTAGGCCATGGGCCCTTGATGGGTTTTGGGTATGGGTTTAGGCAATGGGCCCTTGGGGTATGTGGATCTGGCCCACTGGGTTTTAAGGGGTATGGGTCATGGGCCCTTGATTGGTTTGGGCCATGGGCCCTTGGGTATGGGTGATAGGGTGTTGGGCCATTGGGCCTTGGAGATCATGGGTGGTGGGGTTTTGGGCCAATGGGCCTTTGTGAATGGTAGGGTTTTGGGCCAACGGACCTTGGGGCATGTGGGAGATGGGGTTTTGGATGGTGTGAATTATGGGGGGTTGATGGGGGTCATGGGGTAGTGAAGCATGGAGGTTGGCTAAGGTATGGGATGGGTTCATGGATGTGTGGTGTGGATGAGGGGAGGTATTTTGGGAAGCCTTCCATAAGGAGTAGGCTTGGAACATCTCCTCCATCATGGTGATGGAAGGAGGAGCAGATGTGGGTGGTGGATTTAAGGGATGATTGGGTATAGATGGGGTGGATGTGGAGGGAAAATTGGGCATGATAAGTGATGGGACATGGGATGGATTGAAGAAATGGGGTGAGGCATTGGCAAAGGGGGATGGGTTGGGGATGTTTGAGGGTGATGGAGGGTAAAGTGTGGGTGTTTGGGAAAAATTAGGCATGGCCCCAGTAAAAATGGGCATGACCCGGGTAGATGGGGGGACTTGTGGGGGGTCGGATAGGGTGGAGGTGACATAGGTAAATGAGGGTTGATTGGGCCTATATGGGGAGGGTGGAAAATGGGGCATGGATGTGGATTGGGAAAATGGGGTTGGGTTTGTCATGAATGTGGATGGGAAAGGTGTTGGATTTTGAGGGGACGTGGATGGAATTGGTGGTTGGCTTGGCATGGACGTGGGAGAAAAAGTGGCTTGGGAAAAAGATGGGGAATGAGGGGGTTGATTTTGGATATCTTGGAAAAATGGGGGCGCCAAACGGGCCGGTAACAGTGAAAGGGGATAGGGTGATGGGGATGGCTGTGAAGGCTTCTCCCGAACGGGAGTGGGTTGGAGAATGTGGCGTGGATGAGTCGGGATCGGCGTAAGTCGAGTCCACTACCCATGACATTCTACAGGAACGGGTTGGATATGGGTGCCTTGGATAAGGCCCAAAAATCCTCCTCCTTCTTCCCCTACGGGATGACCGAGGGTAAGATGATGTCGTCGTGCCGGCACCACAAGAACTCTATTTTTTAGTTTTTTTAATTTTTAATTAATTAATTTTTTTTGGAAAGACCATTTTTGTAAAATAAAGGTTTCGAGGCCTTGGAGTTCCCTTCTCGGGTGGCCTTCGTACCCTGATTTGAGACCCGCGACGACGATTCCGATGCACTTCAGAAGAATCGAAAGAGGACCTTCAATCTATTAAAGGTACGAAAATTGAGGAAAATTACTCGATCCCCTGGAATGAGCAAAAAAGAAGTTACCTTCTTTTGACCGGTGAGGGCGTATTGGGTGTCGGAGATAGCGGGGCCCAAACAAAGACACTAAGCACACTGATCGGGGGACTCGGGAGGTGAAAAGAGCCTCAGATTTTGGGATGCTATTGTCCAGGCAGACTTGGCGCAACTAATACATGTGCCAACGTTGCAGGGGCCCTTTTTTACACTAGCATAACTAGTAGTTGCGCCAAGGTAAAAATGAGGGATTTTAAAGCTGGCGCAACTATTAGTTACGCTAGTTATAAATTCCCAACTTTTGCACTGGCGCAACTAATACTTGTGCCAGGCAAAAATGGTGCTCCAGATTCTAAAATAGCAGGGAGTAGCAGCTTGAAGATGAGTCTTTTTTGAGTTTTTGTGGAAGTTGGGCTTCCGGGAACTGCTTGACTTTATATGATCAATTCTCTCTTCACCTAATCCTAAAGGTTTGAGTCTGGTATAACACGCTAGTGCGCTCCCCAAGGGTTTTAAGCTTTGGAGTGCGAACCCACCCGATATACCTCCGGCGCAAGCGCCTTCTCAGATACTATGTGGGCTGAGACTTTTCTGGATCATCACCATTAGGGGCTGCCGCCATACTAAGACCCCTAACTTAGTTTAATTTTAATTTTCTTTCAAAACATTTTTTTTATGAAAGTTTTCTTTCGTTCAAAGACCAGGGGTGATGGCCCCGTGCCGCCACTACGGGCCAGCGTCCACTGTCGGAATATATTTGCACAAGTAGGCCCGCCAATCGGCTAAGGCACTTTAAATGATAAAAAATTAAAGAAATTGAAAGACAATGCTCAAGTAGGCCTGCTGATCGGCTAAGGAACTAAAAATGACGGAAAAGTAAAGAAATTTAAAGACTATGCGCAAGTAGGCCTGCCAATAGGCTAAGGCTCGTAAATGGTATAAAAGTAGGGGTAAGTAAAATGACTTAATCGGAAGGGTGAGTAAAAAAATAGCAAAAATAAAATAAAAAAATAGCAATAAAATATTAGGAAAATAAAAAATAAAGAGGCCTAGTTCAAGGGGAAGCTCTACTAGCTACTCCCCAGCAGAGTCGCCATCTGTGCAACCGTGAGATTTTTGACGATCCCGCCGCGACAATGCGGTCTCTAACGAAAATATAGAATCGCCACCCAGAGCTTTTGGTGTCTCGGGATACCTAGTTCATTTTTATAAGCATCGAAGTGCTAAAAATATGACTCTGAATCTGGTCCACACCAAAGGCTCTTGGGTAGGGGCTTCGATTATCGATCGGGAAGGTGTTAGGCACCCGATCAACCCGCTTAATGTGGTCTCTACTAATGGCCAAAACAAAAATAAAATAAAATAAAACAAAATGGCTTCCTCTTACCCAAATGGGCCTTAAATACTATTTGTTCCCCTCCGTTCCTACAAAAAATTTGGCGGCGTAACGGCATAAATGGGAGGATGGGAAGAGCTAAAGAAGAGATAGGAGAAGAAAAGGGAGAGCCGGAGCCCTCGGGCCCTTATAGGACCGTAGAGGAGCCTTGCATTGGCTTACGTTGATGAGCTTTTGAAGGCTTGTATGATGGAAAAAGGGGTTCTAGCTCCTAAGGCTTGAAGCTAAGAGGTAGAGAAGGAAAGTAAATGGGTAGCATACACCTAGAATAAGGGATCTAAGGTAGAAAATATCACTCAAAGGAGGTTTTGGAATTCTAGAATTCGTATGAGCAATGGTGCACCAAAGGGAGAAAGATCTTCTCACTTTAAGCTCTTTCTCTCTTAGTCAAAATTTCTCTACCCTTAAACCATGGGGTGGGGGTCTCTATTTATAGGAAATGGGTGTGTTAGGAGGGTGTTTAGATGCTAATCAAGATTAGGAATTAGGTAATCTAACATCTAAGGTTTCCTAGGGTTTTTGGAGCCTTGAGATGTGGGAGAAGGTCCTTCAATGGTGGATGATGGGGTGAGGCTTTAGGCCACTTAATGGGTTACAAATACGGTGCAAAAGAACTATCAAAACACACCCTAAAGGTCAAGGTGGTCAACAAGTCAAACCCTAGCTTCAAAATTCGAGGCAAAAACCAAGGACACTATTCATATGTACAGTAAAATAGTTCTGTATAGTAGCCTGGAAGTTGGCTCTGCGAGGGGTGGGGGGACCCATTTATACCTGGCACAACTATTAGTTGCGCCAGGCAAATTCTGGGAGAAAATGGCTTGGCGCAACTATTAATTGCGCTAGGAAAAAATTCCTCCAAAATGACCCAATTTTAAAATAGTCATAACTTTTGATATATAACTCCGATTGAGGTGAGTTTTAGCTTGTTAGAAAGCTGACGAAGTCCTCTTTCTAATGGTATATAACTCAATGACTGAAGAGGTCTGTGTAAATTTTAGCATGCCTCTTTCCAACCACTGCTTGGGAGGGTTTGACACTGGTCCAGGAAAGGGTTATAATGGGTTTGGAAAGGTTAGGGTTGATTCCTAAGGGCTCGAGAAGGTTCCTAAGGGTTTCATACATGCCATCAAAAGCTTGAAATACACCTCTCTCAAAATTTGTTCCGATCAGGCCTTGGGCCAAATTTGCGTGTCTACAGTATGCACTTCGATTTAAGGTTCTATGTGAATACCTGACCGACACGGTGGTATAACCATGACTGATGCGGTAGGATATCTGTGACTGGTACGGCGGCCAATCTGTACACCCTTTGTGCTATGTGTTTTATGACTCCTACCGTATAATGGTAATTATGTTCGGCCAAGTGTCCAACTTTATGGGACCTTGGATATATGTGAAAAGGGTTCATATGAGCGACGATGGTGGGTCATCCATCAGGAACTTGAGGCTATAGTTCCTCATTCAAATACTGTAAGTAAATCACTTTTAAGTTTTCTTTTCATATGTTGGAATAAAAATGTGAACATGTGTTATGAATTTCAAACAAGTATTGCATGTGTCTTTCATGCCACGATAATCACACTGTGCATATGTTCTGACAAATTGTATTTCATTATACCATGTTCGATGTCATAATAAGCATGCTATGAGTTTTTCCCTACTGAGCTTAGATGAAGCTCATTCATTGACTAAATGTCACAGGTTCAGGTGAAGGCATTGGAACAGTGATCTTGGAGAGGGAGGATCCGGAGTTATCACTTGGTGAGGATCTAGAAGAAATCCCCCCTGAGGGCTGTTTTCTTTGTGCGATGCCAAATATATCGGGCCTTAGATTGAGAGATTAGGATTTTTAGATGATGTGAAGAATACTTAATTTGGATGATAATTGTAACTTAATTCTTTTGGTGAACCATATTTCGGTAAGGATTGGTCCTTACTGGTGGTTCTCGTCGATTCTCTTTCCATTGGCATTCACATGGAATTAGAACCACCAGTTTGAGCTTTTGATGGAACTAATGCATATTTTCTCTGTATTCTGTTATGTGAGTAATTAGCATGGTTCTACTTTATTTTTTCTGTGCAATGCGATGTTATGTAATTTGTTTGGGGTTCGGCCTTAGCGCCAGCCAATTGATGGCGCGGGTTTCGGGGTGTCGAAATCTGGGCTATCATAGTTGGTATCAGAGCAACGGCTTTAGAGACGTCTAACAAGTCTTAGACCATTTAGAGATTTGAGATTTTGTTGGATACTAGGGACCGTCTGTTAATGAGACCTTTATTTCATTGTAGCAGATTCCGATGGACCAGAGAAGTAGAGGTTGGCCTAGAGGAGGTCGTCAGAGGAGTGTGAGGAGTATTGATGATATTCCTTTGGGTTTTAGAGGAGAACAGAGACCACCTCCTGAGGCAGAGAGGGGTCATCGTGATGAGTCGACTGATAGGATGGCTAGGGCTATGGAGGCCATAGCCGCTGCTATGACTCAGCAAACCCAGCAGACTGCTCTTTTGGCTGAGCAGACAGAATTGTTAGCTGCCAATAATGTCAGCCATCAGTAGCAACCACCACCACCACCGCCTCCTGCTTTGTTGCCATCATCTTTTATGGATTTTAGGAGATTGAGACCTCCAGTATTTCGAGGGCAGACTGATCCGCTTGAAGCAGAAATATGGTTGAAGTAGATGGAGAAGTTACTAGAGAGACTCCAGAGCCCTTAACATGAGAAAGTTGGTTGGGCCTCCTTCCAACTTGAAGGCGACGCCGATGCCTGGTGGAAATCGGTGTTAAGGAAAAGGGAAGTCGAGGGTCTCCAAGACCAATGGACATGAGCTGAGTTTGTAAGGGAATTTAATAGGGAGTATTTCCCTAAACAAGTCAGGAACCAATTGAAGAAGGATTTTACTAATCTTATACAAGGGAGTATGATCGTACGAGAGTACAGTAATGAGTTTGTGCGATTGTCGAGGTTTGCTCCAGAATTGGTAGCTACAGAAGAAATGAAGGCCGGTTGATTCGAAGAGGGCCTGAGACCAAATATTCAAGAAAGGGTATCGATATTTGAGCTTTAGACGTATGCTGACATGATGGGGACGGCCATCGTTGCAGAAAGGGATATAAATAAGAGGCGTGATTGGAAGAATAAGGTAAATCCGGGAATGAGTGACTACGACTCAGGGAATAAAAAGTCGAGGTTGTCACCACCTACTGCAGTTTCAAGACCAGCTTATACAAATTATCAGAGGTCTAATACATTTACTCCTATGAGACCGTTCCGCAGAGAAGGCCCTGCTCAGACTCCGGCGTCTGGGACATCAGTCACGCAAGGATCTTCAAGAGCGACATCTTCAAGTCCACAAGTCAAGTGTGCCCGTTGTGACAAACGACATAAACATTAGACTGTAGACGGGACATGGGAGGATGCTTTAAATACGGGAAAATAGGCCACAAGATATGAGACTGCCCCGAGATGAGAAAGGAGGGCATTGTTTCTACTGCTATGGTGCAGAGGCCTACACAACCTACGAGACTTATCGTCCAAGGCCGCACTTTTGCAGTAACAGCTGAGGACGCCCGTGCGAGTAATGACGTGATTCAAGGTATAATTTTTTTATGCTTAAATTCACTTACTTAATTTCTAGATGAAGAAAGTGCATTGATCGGAAAAGGTCTAGGTGCATTTTGATAATTGTGTGGTCATGACGTGCATATTTGAATGTTAGTTTATGTATTAAATCATATAGGTACACTACTACTCTATCGAGAAAACGACGACGATCGTTGTGTTGCACAAGTTCTGATAGACCCAGGGTCTACCCACTCGTATATAACTCCAAAATCTATGAGGAAATTGAAAATTGTACCTGAGTTAGATTTTATTTTAAACTTGTTCGTTCCTACGAGGAGTGAAGTAACCACAGACACCTGTTGCCGATCAGTTATTGTTTAAGTGGAGGATCAAGAGACCATAACGGACCTCATTTTATTGAACATGCAAGGACTTGATGTACTCCTTGGCATGAATTGGCTATCTGCTTATTGTACAAGCGTTGATTGCCTACGAAAAGTAGTCACTTTTCGTCCGCCAAAACAAAAGTCCTTTTGGTTTATTGGTGAGAAGGGAAAGATAGTGTCGATCATTTCTGCAGTGCAAGCTGAGCGGATGATGAAGAATGGGTGCGAAGGATACCTAGTGTTCCTACAAGAACAAAAGGAGACGAAGAACATTATCACCGATATCCCGATTGCCTGTGAGTTTGAGGATGTATTTCCTGACGAATGGCTCCAAGCACGGAACCAGTCTCCAAAGCTCCCTATCGAATGGCTCTAGCCGAACTGAAAGAGTTGAAGGAACAATTGCAAGAATTATTAGATAAGGGCTTCATAAGACCAAGTGTATCCCCTTGGGGGAGCACCGGTCTTATTTGTTAAGAAGAAGGACGGGTCGATGAGACTTTGTATCGACTACCGTCAGTTAAACAAGCTTATGATCAAGAAAAATTATCCATTACCAGGGATCGACGATCTATTTGATTAGTTGCAAGGGGCAAAATTCTTTACGAAGATCGACTTGAGATCCGGGTACCATCAACTCAAGGTGAAGGCTGAAGATGTGCAAAAGACGACATTCAGAACTAGATACGGGCATTACGAGTTCTTAGTGATGCCTTTCGGCTTGATGAATGCACTAGCTTCATTTATGGACCTCATGAATCGGGTCTTTAAGCAGCACCTTGATGCATGCGTAGTGGTGTTCATAGATGACATTGTTATTTATTCAAAGACCAGAGAAGAATACGAACAACATTTGCGTATCGCATTGCAGACTCTATGTGAGCATCAGTTATATGCCAAACTCAGTAAATGTGACTTCTGGCTAGAACAAGTAAACTTTCTCGGTCACGTAGTATCAGAAGCAGGCATGACTGTAGATCCGACGAAGATTCAGGTAGTACTGGATTTGGAGCAACCTAAGATCATAATAGAGATTCACGGTTTCCTCGGTCTAGCTGGATATTACCGATGATTTGTGGAAGGATTCTCAAAGATTTCAGGACCGCTCACCCGACTTACAAGGAAGAGCGTTAAATTTGAGTGGACCAGTGAATGTGAAGAGAGCTTCCAAGAACTCAAGAAACTGCTTACCTCTGCTCCAATATTGGCTATTCCATCAGGTAGTGGGGGTTTCACTATTTATAGTGATGTGTAATATGGTGGTTTGGGCTATGTTTTGAATCAGAATGCCAAAGTCATAGCTTATGGATCAAGACCGTTGAATGAGCACGAGAAGAACTACCAGTCGCACGATCTAGAGTTAGCCGCGGTGATCTTTACACTTAAGATTTAGAGACATTACCTGTATGGTGAGACTTCGAGATCTTCACGGACTACAAAAGCCTTAAATACTTGTTTACGCAAAAGAAATTGAATATGAGGCAACGAAGATGGATCGAATTTCTCAAGGACTACAACTGTACTATACAATATCACCCAGGTAAAGCAAAAGTCGTGGTTGACGGGTTAAGTAGGAAGAATGTAGCTCAGTTGGCTAGTCTCATTACGGGACTTCGACAATGGAAATTACTAGAAGACCTTTCTTTGTATGATAAGAATATAGAGGTCATGGATACTAGAGTGTTGTTGGCAAATCTCACAATCATACCAATTATTTTTTATCACATTTGTGAACTTCAGATGAAAGACTCGGAGCTCTTAAAGATTAGACAAAGGGTGACTGCCGGTGACAGTGGGGATTTTTCTATCAAAGAGGATGGATCATTACTATTTCATGGAAGGTTATGCATAACTGTTGATGCAGAATTGAGGCAAACCATATTGGACGAAGCTCATAAGTCCAAGTATGCCATTTATCCTGGTGGTACTAAGATGTACCAGGATTTACGAAGGAGTTATTAGTGGAGAGGATTGAAGAAATACATTGCTGAATATGTGTCGAAATGTCTATGTGTCAACAAGTAAAGGTGGATCACAGACACCCAGCAGGTCTATTACAACCTCTGCCAATTTCGGAATGGAAGTGGAGTCCATCTCCATGGACTTCATTGTGGGATTACCGAGAACGTTGAGACGCCACAATGCCATATGGGTAGTAGTTGATTGATTGACGAAGTCAGCTCACTTCCTGCCCTATAACACAACATACACTACAAGCAAGTTGGCGGATTTGTATATGAAAGAAATTGTCCAACTGCATAGTATTCCTGCAAGCATTGTGTCTGATCGTGACCCATTGTACACATCGATATTCTGGCAAAGATTTCAAGAAGGTATGGGCACAAGATTGGACTTCAGTTCTGCATTCCATCCATAGACTGACGGTCAGACGGAGAGAGTCAATCAGATTATTGAAGATATGCTTCGAGCGTGCATGATTGATTTTCAGGGATCATGGGATCAATATCTTCCGTTGATAGAATTTGCATATAACAATAGCTTTCAGTAGAGCATTGGGATGGCTTCGTATAAATCACTATATGGATGGAGGTGTACGTCTCCGATCAACTGGGAGGAAACAGGCCATAAATTTGTATTGGGATCGGAAGTAATAAGGAAAAATGCCGAGACCGTTCGCATTATATGAGAAATAATCAAGATGGCACAAAGTCGGCAAAAGAGCTATGCGGACCTCAAGAGATCGACCAGGGATTTTCAAGTGGGAGATCATTTGTTTGTGAAGATATCTCTAATGAAGGGTGTGATGTGCTTCGAAAAGCAGGGAAAGCTAAGTCCTCATTATATTGGACCGTTCGAGGTATTGGGGAGTGTGGGTGAAGTTGCATATAGGGTTGCATTACCCCCACAGCTTGATAGAGTGCACGATATATTTCACGTTTCTATGTTACGAAAGTACGTACGAGACCCAACTCATATCCTCGATGTGCCACCAGTTGAAGTCTACAGGGATCTGATGATCATTAAGGAACCCATGCAAATTTTAGACCGAATCGAGCAAGTGTTACCCACAAGACGGATTCCTTTAGTGTTGGTTCAAAGGAAGAATCACTCTAGAGAGGAAGCGACGTGGGAACGCGAAGCCGAGATTTGCGCCCAATATCCTTCATTGTTTTTGTGATTTGGAGAGGGAAAAGATTTTGTAAAGGTCCATTGTGACCCAAGTTTATGTAAACAGTTTAAATGATGAATGAAATGGGTGAGTTTGATGTTTAAAGCTCAAGAATGTGCAAGAAAACTCAAAAATACAGAAATTAAGTGTTTTCTGCAATTTCAATCGATCGAAATTTATTTCGATCAATCGAATTTGATTTCGACCAATTGAAGTGTGTTTCGATCGATCGAAATATCTTGGCAGAAAGTGGATATTGTATAAATTGAGGCTTCTTAAATTCGTTCGATGAAATTAAATTTCGATTGATCAAACAAAATTTATTTCGTTCGATCAAAAGTGGTATGGGTCTGAGAACTTTGACCAATCAAAAAGTTTTTGTTTGATCAAATTTTGGATTTTGATCGATCGAACTGAAATTCGTTCGATCGAAATGTAGGCCCCAGTCTCATTTTAAGCTAGTTTTGATCGATCGAAATGAATCTCGATCGATCAAAATCGTAGCTCGTTCTTTATAAGTTGGATTTCGACCGAACAAAATATTTTCGATCAATCGAATTGGGCATATATATATAGAAACTTCATTTGTTAAGTTCAATTTTTTAAAAAAAATTGGGGGTTCCGTTAGGGCTTTCAAGGGTTTTCGTGTTGGGGGATCAAACAATCGATTGATTGTGCGTGGATTCGCTAAGGAATCAAATTCGAAACCTCATCAAATTGGTAAATCCCTAACTTTGAGCTTTTGATTTTAGTTTTTTTGTACTAAATCTTAGAGATTTAAAAGAACCCTAGATTTTTCTCCCTTCTTAGTCATGCCTCTAAAAATGAGGTTAGCCTCTAGAACCCCTACGTCGAAGAAGCCTAAGACTGTAGCGGGTTCTTCACTACCCAAACCCACCATGGGTTCTTCACAACCACCACAAAACCCTGCACCACAAACCACTACCGAGCAACCAGCTCCTTCTCAAGCGCCCCACCAGACTGACCAAACGAATGGTGGGCCGAGAAGGGATTTACATATGAGTATACCATCGATCAGGCACTATTCAAAATGTCCAATGTGCCCGGCATTGACGCGTGGGCACTTCACTATTTGGGTAAAATCGGTTTAAACAACCTTTTAAAACCCATACATCCGTACTATTATCCGCACCTCGTGCGCTTGTTTTATCAAAACATGTTCGATGGTCCTAACCCTGCCACCACCATCTGCACCAAGATAGATGGGAAGACATATATTTTTACCCATGCGATGGCCTGCAAGGCCTTGGAATGTTTTGAAGAATATGGCCTTGGAATTAATTTGTTGCCCCTAAATCCTCCAAATTTGACCCATCTTTACGTAGCGGAGAGAGTGACTCGAGGGCGAGTTGAACCTGGTAGAGAGATCAAACGAGCGGATCTACCGAGCTATATGTGGATGCTCGATATGATCTTCAAGTGCAACCTGTACCCGATTCGCCATAAAACTAAGAGATTAGGGTTGTTGATGGAAGCGCTATTTGCCGCTTTTGAGGGTAAATGGTTTGATGCAGCTGTCGTAGTGTTTGAGGGGATAAAACATGGGAGGAAGAAACTGTTGGCAGGGGCAGAAAAGCCCGAGGATTACATTCCTTATGCAAGCTTTATTTTTATAATGTTTGATGAATATTTGGCGACCACTGTGCACAAGGTTTCTTCGCGGGAGCTTAAATCCTCTGATATCGAGGTCTTATATACCTTCAAGCAGTGGAGGAAAACCTTCAATCGGCTGAAACCACATCTTCAGCCAGCTCTTCAAGTACCTCCTATCCCTCCTCAACCTCAGGAAGAGCTTGCACAAGGTGCGCCACAGCAAGACCAACTTGCTCTCGATGTGCCACTGCAAGAGCAACCTGAGGTCATCCCTCCAGTTCATCAGCCACCTCGTATGCTGGTACCACCCGACCATCAGGCTGCTCCGATCACTAATGAGGCGTTGGCTACTCTCATCCAGGAGAGTAATCGCCAGCTCAGTTAGCACCTCGATTACTATGAGCTACTCGTGGAGGACGTTTTGCATGCCATGTACCCTACCAACTACGTTCAGAGGATGGCGGCCATGTGTGCACGAGTATTCGGTGCTTCTACGTTAGGCGTTGCTGCAGAGGACCCATGGCCTGATGAGCCGGCCAGTGGGGATCACGTCGAGGAGGAGACGGAGGATGTGGCAGATCCTATTGGAGCATCGGGAGGGGCTGATGCATGACGAAATTGGGGAAAATTTGGTGAGCTTGAGAGATTTTGTTTTGATATTTAATATTTGGTGGGTATAATTTTTAACTATGGTGGCATGGTTGCCACATTTATTTTTTGTCGTTATAACTATGGTGGCATGGTTTCCATGATGATCTAAATTTTGATATGCTAATCTTTTGATGTTTAAGGATGTTTTTGAATGGAATTAACTAGAATTTATTGTGTGTCGACTGTGTGTGTGTGTGATGAGATTTTATAACGAAATGCTTTGTTTAGCCATGTGTGGTACCTTACGAGGCCACCCTTCTTGTGCCTAACCGCACGTTGGATCAATTTGCGAGGACGAAAATTTCTAAGGTGGAGAGAATGTAACGACTCTGAGTATTGACCTATGAACTACACGCCTCAGCATGTGTGCTTGACGATTGGTACATCGAAGAACATGCCGATGGACTATGTAATGTCTATAGATCAAATCCGACAAATCGGATTTTGTGTATGTGGATTAGGTTATGGCTTAGTGAACCCTCATACATCAACCATGGTGTAACTGTCTTGTACCTAAGCCTAGGCCCTAGTTATAAAAGGAAATAAAGGCCTCTTTTGTTTTGCATTCAATACCCTTTATTACCTATGATTAGGAGTTAAGAAGAGAGAGGGTGAATCGAGGGTATTGCTTGCGAATTGAATGCGAGAACGATCCATTCTCGAGGCTAGCAGGTAAGGGTTTGGAGCGACGAGCAAGCCGTTGTACGCTTGGTGAACCCTAGTGCGATTTTGGAAGCAAGGATCGAGGAATTGGATAAAATCAAGGTATGAAATTAAGGCTAGATCTTGAAATTATGTTAGTGATGGTTTTTTTTTCGAGTTGAGATCAAGGAATCACAAGAAATGAGGTTTGAATTAGGAAAGAAAAGAGAACGAGTGTGAAAACCCAAGAACAGATAAAATTTGTTCATTTCGATCGATTGAAATTTATTATGATCGATCGAAATGGACTTTAGAAGGAAGAATTCGAAGTTTGAGGAAATTCGTTCGATCGATATGAATTTCGATCGAACGAAGTCTGTTTCGACCGATCGAATCTTACACTCGATCGATCGAAACATATAAAATAGAGATTTTGGAAAAGCCTTCTGTGAGGATTCGACCGATCGAAATATCTTCGATCGATCGAATTATAAATTTTATCGATCGAATCAAAATTCGTTCGATCGAACTGTGTAGATTGTCATTTAGCTTCTGAGGAATTCGACCGATCGAAATAGTTTCGATCAATCGAATTATATGCTTTCAATCGATCGAATTAAAATTCGTTCGATTGAACTGTGTTGTGATCATTTGGTTCTGTGAGGATTCGACCGATCAAAATTATTTTCCATCGATTGAATTTGTGTTCGTTCGATCGAAATGGCCGAATTGTTCGATCAAACTGAGAAATGCCGTGTATGTTTTGCAGAGTTTGATCGATTAAAACCAGGTTTTGATCAATCGAAATAGGGATTCGATCAATCGAAATTGCCAGATTTGAGATTTTATTGTGTTTTAACTGTGAGATTTTAAGGAGAGTTGTCATAGTATGTTTAGCATAGTTCTAATGTGTGAACCATGGATTTTATATGTTTAGGTGCCCTGGTGTTGTGTGACAAAGGGCAAACCCAAACGACCGATTGAGCTTGTGCAGGTTAAGATTTTGAGGTAGGGAACACTTGATATCATGTGCATTTACTACATTAGCATGTGTGTTATGTTATGATGCAAATTTTGATTCAATCATGTGAATTTCATTTATAACTCCAATTTGAAAAGGCATGCGTATAATCATGTTTCCGAATTGCGTAAGAAGTATGGAATCTTTTGAGATTCATTCCAATTTGTGTATGTGTGTGTGATCTTCACATTTCATTCTGATTTTTGAGCTAAACTATAATTATCACTTTATACGGAGATAAGCTATATGTATGCACTTCTATTTAAGGTTCTATGTGAATTCCTGACCGATGCGGCGGTATAACTGGGACTGACGCGACAGGATATCCGTGACCGATACGGCGGCCAATCCGTACATCCTTTGTGCTATATGCTTTGTGACTCCTACCGTATAACGGTAATTATGTTCGGCCAGTGTCCAACTTTATGGGACCTTGGATATATGTGAAAAGGTTCATATGAGCAACGATGGTGGGTATTCCATTGGGGGCTTGAGGCTATAGTTCCTCTTTCAAATACTTTAAGTAAAGCACTTTTAAATTTTCTTTTCATATGTTGGAATAAAAATGTGAACATGTGTTATGAATTTCAAACAAGTATTGCATGTGTCTTTCATGCCACGATAATCACACTGTGCATATGTTCTGACAAATTGTATTTCATTATACCATGAGACATATGTTTGATGCCATAGTTAGTATGCTATGAGTTTTTCCCTACTGAGCTTGGATGAAGCTCATTCCTTGACTAAATGTCACAAGTTCAGGTGAAGGCTTTGGAGCAGAGATCTTGGAGAGGGAGGATCTTGAGTTATCACCTGGTGAGGATCTAGAAGAAATCCCCCCTGAGGGATGTTTTCTTTGTGCGATGCCAAATATATCGGGCCTTAGATTGAGAGATTAGGATTTTGAGATGATGTGAAGAATACTTAATTTGGATGATAATTGTAACTTAATTCTTTTGGTGAACCATGTTTCGATAAGGATTGGTCCTTACTGGTGGTTCTCGTCGGTTCTCTTTCCATAGGTATTCACATGGAATTAGAACCGTCATTTTAAGCTTTTGATGGAACTAATGCATATTTTCTCTTTATTATGTTATGTGAGTAATTAGCATGGTTCTACTTTGTTTCCGTTGTGTAATGTGATGTTATGTAATTCGTTAGAGGTTTGGCCTTAGCGCTAGCCCACTGACGGCACAGGTTTCGGGGTGTCGAAATTCGGGCTGTCATAATTTTCGATAAGATGATCAGCTAGTGCTTGCCCTTGATTGATTTCTACGTGACATATGTGATGTTGAACTCTGATAAGAGGAGCTACTAGTGCACAATTCGGCCAGTGAGAACTGACTTTTCATACAAGTACTTCAAGGGATCCATTCAAGCCAGGAGGAGAACTACCTAAGAGAGCAGATAGTGACGAAGCCTCTATGTAGCCCATACGAGAGCCAGACAAGCTTTCCCCAAATGAGAATAGCTCATTTCGTCATCGATGAACTTCTTGCTTAGGTAGTAAATGACTTGCTCTCTTCTTCCGATTTTGTCATGCTTCCCTAGGACACATCCCATAAAAAATTTTGTCGTTGAGAGATAGATTAGGAGTGGTCTCCTGGGTACTGGTGGTACCAAAACTGGATGGTTGAGGAGACAACCTTTTATCTTATCGAATGCCTCTTGACAATCATCGTTCCATTCAACAGTGGAATCTTTTTTCAGTAATTTGAAGATCGGCGTGCAGATAGGAGTTAACTGTGCAATGAACCGACTGATAAACTGTATTCTGTCCAAGAAGCCTCTGACTTCTTTTCCGATAGATGGTGGAGGCATTTAGACGATGGCTTTTACTTTGATTGGGTCAACCTCGATGCCTCTCCTACTGACGATGAAGCCTAGTAGCTTTCCTGACATGGCGCCAAATGCACATTTTTGTGGGTTTAGACATAACCTGTATTTCCTCAGTCTTTCGAACAACTTTTAGAAGTTGACAAGATGATGACCCCTCTCCTAAGACTTGGCTATCATGTCATTGACATACACCTCGATTTTTCGGTGCCTCATGTCGTGGAACAGTGTCGTCATGGCCCTTTGATATGTTGGCCTGATGTTTTTCAACCTGAATGGTATGACGTGGAAACAGAAGATTCCCCATGGAGTGGTAAAGGCTATCTTTTCTCGGTCTACCTCTGCCATCTTGATCTGATTGTAATCGGAGAATCCGCCCATAAATGAGAGCATCCCATGCGTAGTAGTGTTATCGACCAAGATATCGATGTGTGGTAAGGGGAAGTCTGTAGACACCCCAATTTTGCTCTCTCAGAGTATATGAACTTGTTCGGTCAACCTTTGACCTTACCCATGACTCTCAGAAAGGACTTACCTTCTCTGAAAGCTTTAAGACCCTAACACGGGGACTATATACTAAAACAATAGTATATAGTCGAAGCACAGGCTGAAACAATAGCCTTGTGGTTCGGACCTGACTCGACCCCAGAAAAAGTCTTGAATTGCGCGCCCTACCAAGCACGCACAATCGATAGCACGCTCCATGCTTGGCACACAATTGGTCCCACTTGGACCAGGACTATCCTTTCTGTGAGTCGCCTTGGGAGTGGATTGCGTGCCCTACAGAGCTCACGCAATCCAATTGCATGCCCCATCACTGGTGCGCAATCGGTCTAATATGGACCGGTCCTTAACCTTTTAGAGGTCACCTTAAGACCAAATCGCGTGCCCAAACCAGCACGCGCAATCGATTGCGCGCGCTATACAGAGCGCGCAATTAGTTCTAATTAGATTAGAACTCGAATAGCCAGTAAGTTGGTCACTGATAGCGGCTTGTTTATGTTATCTAATTAAGTCTTAACCTATTGCAAGTGCACAATGGAAATTATAGTACTAGCAAAGGATCATTCCCATAAAGATAGGTTATATTATATTAATTCAATTTGCTGAAAACTTATTCTTATCTTTTAATATCCTAATCTACTGGAGAAATATGAATAAAGATTGATTTTTTTTATTAATCTAAATTAGATTTTGTTTATTAATCTAAATTGAATAAAATAAATCCTAATCTTCAAACTTCAGATTATGGTTGTCAATCACAATCTTCCTTTATCAGATATTTATGAAATTAAATAATACTGTTACACTATATATCAAGTTTCCTAGCATTAGTCGTAAATCAATACTAAAATCCTATCAATAAAGATTTAATCTAATCAACAATCTCCTAAAACTTGGGTGTTAATCAAATTCTAGAAAACTGAAGATGAAAAAGTAAAAATCATTACACTAATATACAAACTTCAACCTGAGTCGTCAATTCAAATCAAAATCTGAAGATGTTTACAAAGTAGTAAATCTAAACTAGAAAGCAAAATAAAATCTAAACTAGAAAATAAAATAAAATATATCCTTCACCCCTCAGTTGCAGGCATCAATTGCTTCTAAGAAACTACAGATATCTACACTAATCTTCAGCTTCCAATAGCAGACATCAATTGCTCTTGTGAAACCTTGGATATCTAATCTACAAAGTAATAAAAATATACTCTAATTTGATCAAAAGAAAACCCAACCACAGTCGTCAATTAAAGCTGAGAATTTCTTCGATGGTTTATTCCTATATCAAGCCCTCTTATTTATAGATCATAAGGGGTCAATTTACAAAACTCCTAATTCTAATAAAAGTATCCTAATATAACTCTACTTCTAATCTTATAATTCCTTGCTTTCTATTCCGTTGATGTACGTCTGGATTTCTTTCTTTTATTCAGTGGTGGAGTCCTTTTATGATTCTACTTCATCAATCTCTCAGATTCATAATCAGCCAAACTTCTAATTCAAAAGTTCTTCTAATTCTGTACATGGCGGTGTAGATTCTCACGTGATCAACAACAATAGTAGCAGTAAGAAAGTTTCATAATCATAATCGTAAATCACGATTATCTTTCTTTCTTTCTTGGAAAATCATAAATCACAATTTTCTCTTTTTCATAGCTTTCCTATTGTTGATGATTCTCTGAATTATGATTCATCGCTTTTCTCCTATACTCTTTCTCTGAAGAATCGTAAATTACGATTTTCAATAGTTCTCTTTAGTAATAGTAAAATTGTTATGCAAAATCATAAAACACGAATTTTCATTCTTCAGTAGGTGGTGAATTGTCTTTTTACACTCAATCGTCCCTTTCTTACTCTTTTAGGTTCATTTTGACGAATATTATAATTTCGGGTCTCTTTTATTGGTTATCTTTAATATTTGCACATCATTAACTTATTAGTAACAAACTAAATCCTAACATCACTAAGTTAAGAGTGATAAAATGATATATTATGTGACTGATCACACCCCCAGACCTACGTTTTGCTAGTCCCTAGCAAACAAGAAAATATAAAGTAAGAACTTAAATTAAATGCCACTTTGTAGGGAGCACGATTCCATTTAGCAGATGCAACAAGCCTTTAAACCACTAGGTGATCCCTAGTGGAGGAACTGTAGTCTCCTGAAGGTTTTCAATGAAGTTACCTACAAACTTCAAATATTTTTTTATTTTTTTTTCAAAATAATATTTTTCAAAAATTAAAAATTCTAAACTAATTTTGTATACTAATTAAATAACTAATGTTCCTAAGTGGTCAAATTGTCAAATTGGTCAATGAAGTTACGATTTTCTACAATTACCAATCTTTTATCCTTACTATCCATTACAGCAGTTATCTTTGATTAAAACTCTAACAATTTCAATTCATAATAAGCACAAAGTATATGTATCAGTGAACAGTTTATTCTTGATAAATATTTCTAAACTGGAGATTTAGAAAATATTTTCAATCAAAAACTCACTATTGACATACTCTCAAAAAGATATCGAAACTTATGGGTTCTCTCAGTATATTTTTCATAAAAATTTCAGTCAAAGATACTTGTAAAAATTAACTCTTCTTCCTATCTTTTCTTCTTCTTCTTCTATTCTACTTCAGTAAGTATCCATGATTGGATAACTTCTTCCCATTTACTTCTTTTTTTATTTTTTTATACATCCCAGTTCTTCAGTTGTAAAATTGTATTTTACGATTTTCTCTTCTTTTTGAAAGCTTTTTGCTAAATCGTAATGTTTTCTTTTTTCAAAAATTGTCTTTTTACGATTTTTCTTTCCTTTCCCATAATCTTTTTTTTTTCAGCTGTACCTCTTCTAGCATTCCCTTTATTTGTTCAACTTTTACTCTTTTCACTCCCTCTTCTTCCCTTCTTCTACATTCTAAACTCTCAAAAATTATAAGGGTTAAAGATAGAAAGATTTGGGCAGTACATATGGTTAAAGGTTTATCAAACTTTAGAACAAAGAAATTCAGTTTAGGCTTCTAATATAAGTTTAAAGGATAATATATTTTCTCTAGGATTTTGGCTTTTTGGCTCTGATTTAAACAAAAGATGACCTTAAATCATCTTTACGATTTACTAGCATAGATGCCTTATTGGTTTGATATATATAATAGATAGTTCTAGACAAAAAATTTGTTCATCATATTCATAGAATATTTCGATTCTAAATTCAGCAATATGAGAAATTTTAACAGTTTCTCTCTAAAATTTTAACAGTATAGAAGTTCAAAGAAATTTTGATTTAATAGAAACAGTTTCTCTCTGAAATAAAAGAGGAAATATGGCTCAAAATATCACTTGTTTATAATTTTGAAACTATAGTTTAAATTTTTGCAGTTTAAATCAATCTATTGTTTTAAACATCCATTCTAATATAGTGTTCAACGAGCTAAACATGAATTGTAACTGTTCTATATTCTAATTATTAAACTTCTACTATAATGAATCATAAGTTTTTTAAGATTTGCAATTTTTATATGTCATAACTCCTATATACTGATCAACTTAAAAAAATTTTGAAAAATAAACTAACCAAAATTAACTGATATACTAAAACTTAAATAAAACTGCTATTGTACACAGAAATTGTGTATCCCCCCAAACTTAAATCGGACAATGCCCTCATTGGCACAAAAACAAGGGACACTTAAAATTTAATTACCTAAAATTATTGATACAACTAAATTTTATCATACGTGAAAAAAATTATGTAAGGAATGTTCCCCTAAACTTGAAGGGAAATACATCTGTTTACTTCTCAAAGATATCAGTAACAAAAATAAACTAAAAAAAAAAGTTTGTAACAATCACTATGACAGCCCGGGTTTTGGCACCTCGAAGCCCGCGCCATCAGTGGGCTGGGGCCAAGGCCGAGCCCCTGAACGAAGCACGTAACATACAGTTGCACAGCGGAAAACAAAGCTGAACCATGTCCAATGAATCATCATAGCAAAAAGAGAATTAGTACTATTCTTCAAAAGCTCAAAATGACGGTTCTAATTCCATTTGATTCCTTATGGAAAAAGAACTGATAAGAATCACCGGTAAGGGCCGTACCTTACCGAAACATGGTTCACCAAAAGAAATACAATCATTTGCAAAATTTACATCCTTTACAACCAAAGTTAAACTAACACATCCTGAATCTTAAGGCCGGACCTACTCTGGCCTAGTACAAAGAAAGCAGCTCTCAGGGTGAATCTCCTCCAAGTCCTCCCCCGAAGCTAGCTCAGAAACCTCCCTCTCGAAAATTCTGGTATCAACGTCTTCACCTGAACCTGTGACATATAGTCGAGGAATGAGCTTCATCCAAGCTCAGTAAGGAAAACCTCATAGCATGCTTATTGTAACGGCAACATAGATCTTATGGCATAATGAAACAGAATAATCGGGATGTATGCACAGTGTATGGTCATAGCCTGAAACATAGGTACAAAGCTTGTTCAAAATTTAAAAGAGATAGGTCCACATCTTCTTTCAACACAAGAAAAGAAAAACTTAAAGTGGTATGCTAAAAGTAATAGAATGAGGAGTTATAGCCTCAAGCCCCCCATGGAATACCCACCATCGTCGCTCATATGAACCATTTGCACATATATCAAAGGTCACATTAAGTTGGACGCTTGGCCGAACATATTTACCGTCATGCAGTAGGAGTCACAAAACACATAGCACAAAGGTGTACGGATTAGCTGTCGTACCAGTCAGATATTCACATAAAATCTTAAATCGAAGTGCGTACATATAGCTCATCGCCGTGTAAAGTGATAATTATAATTTAGATCAAAGGTCGAAAAGAAGTGTGAAGATGCTTGCACAATACATTAGATTGAATCTTGAAAGATTCCACAACTCATGCATGAATCGAAAACGTACGGATGCACATGTCCTTCCAAATTGAATTCGTAACCACACATATAATCAATTCAAAGAAACATCACATCATATCACACACATGTTAACGTAATAATGCACATGGTGTCAAGTGTTCCTTACCTCGAGATCTTAACCTGCACTAGCTCGCACCGCCGTTTGGGTTAGCCCGCTTCATCATACAATACTAAGTCACCTAAAATATAAAATCCAATGTTCACTCATTAGAACAATGCTAAACATGTTAGTATAATTTCCCTCAAAATCTCATAGTCAAAACTTACAAAATTCTGAATCTGGGAATTTCGATTGATTGAATCCCAATTTCGATCGATCGAACTAAATTTGATCTGTCGAGCTCTCACAGAAGCCAAAAAATCAAACATAGTTCGATTGAACGAATCCCCTTTCGATCGATTAAAAACTTATAATTCGATCGATCGAAAATATTTCGATCGGTCGAATCTTCTAAAAGCAATTTAGCTATCACACAGTTCGATCGAATGAATCTTACTTCGATCGGTCGAAAGCTCTAATTCGATCGATTGAATATATTTTGATCGATCGAGTTCTCATAGAGGGTTTTTCCACGTTCCTGCTTATATACATTTTGATTGATCGAGTGTGAGATTCGATTGATCGAACCCATTTCGTTTGATCGAATTTGACTTTGATCAAACGAATTTCCTCATACTTCGAAGTTTTCACATTTTAAGTCCATTTCAATCGATCAAACTAAATTTCAATCGGTCGAAATGAACAGATTTCACCTGTTTAAGGGTTTTCCCCCTCTACATCAAGTTAAACTCGATTTCTTACGCTCCCGTGATCTAAATTTATGTAAAAACAATTAACGACATAATTTCAAGATCTCGACCAAATTTTCATACCTCGATTTCCTCTGAATCTCTAATCCTAGCCTCTAGATCTGATTCGGGTTCACCAGAAGAACAACAGCTCGTTTGTCACTCTAATTACGTAACCACAAGCTTTGAGAACGAATTGTTCTCGCATGCAATCAGTGTTTAAATCTCGAATCCCTCCCTCTCTCCTCTTAACTCCCTCTGATCAGCAATTACTAAGGTGTTGAATGCCAAAAACCTAAATGAGGCATTTAATTCCTCTTATACTTGAGTCCTAGGCTTAGGCGTAAAACAACTGCACTAACGTTGGGTATACGAGAGTGCACTAACCCTCAACCTAGCCTACATATGTCAAATCCCATCTGTTGGATTTGATCTATAGACATTACATCGACTATTGATAAAGTCCCTGACATGCAGACTGTCGGGCACACGTATCGAGGCATGTAGATCAAGGTTTTAAAATGTTTGGGACGTTACATCCTCCCCACCTTAGGAATTTTCGTCCTTGAAAATTGTCCTAGTGTGCGGCACGACACAGGAAGGGTTACCTCGTAAGGTACCATACATGGCTAAACAGTCCATGTCACTATAAGATCGCATCACACACACACACATGCACAGTCTACACACAATAAATTCTAATAGATTAAATTCAAGCACATCATCAATGAAAGGTCAGCATGATTATGTAAAAAGATCATCGTGGCAACCATGCCACCATAGTTCTAACAAGTAAAAATAAAAGTGGCAACCATGCCACAATAGTTAAAAAATTATACACATTGCCCAAAAATTGAAATTTTTAAAAAGAAACACTCTCAAGCTCATGATCCCTCAACAGTAGCTCCTCCAGCCGCTCCAGCAGGATTCGTCGGACCAGTAGGGTCCACCACATCCTCCGTCTCCTCGTCGGCGTGATCCCCACCAGCCGCCTCATCAGGCCATGAATCCTCAGCAACAACGTCTGCCGTAGAAGCGTCGAATACCCGCGCACGCATGGCTGCCATCCTCTGGGCGTAGTTGGTAGGGTACATGGCGTGCAACACGTCCTCCACGAGCAACTCATAGTAATCAAGGCGCTGATTAAGCTGGCGATTGCTCTCTTGGATGAGAGCAGCCAACGTCTCATTGCTTATCGAAGCTGCTTGATGGACTGGCAGCATCAGTATGTCAGCAGGTTGGTGAACTGGAGGGATAACCTCAGGCTGATCGGGGACAGGAGTCTCAGGAGTAGGTTGGTCAGGTAGTGGTGCGTCCTGAGCAGGTGCACCTTGTGGTTGAGGAGGGACAGGAGGCGCTTGAGGGGCTGGTTGTAGATGTGGTTTCAGCCGGTTATAAGTCTTCCTCCAATGCTTAAAGGTGTAGAACACCACATTGTCAGAGGACTTAGGCTCCCTAGAAGAGATCTTGTCCACGGAGGTCGCGACGTACTCATCAAACATAGCCGAGACCAAACTAGCAGAGAACGCGACTCCTTTTCACGAGCACGCTGCAGGAGCACCAAAGGCCATCAGGTAGAGAGACAGGCCGAAAGAAAATAGGAAAATGAGTAGGTTGGGTCAGTATTCACTCACCACCTCGGTCTCCCTAATCCCAACAATGTTACGATAATATTCGGCTAGACTCATTGCCGACTCATAATCCTGGCCAGTAAGAAACAAGGGTGTCAGTCACACAGGCCGTCGGCATAATTCAAAAAGAAAGAGAGTAAAGCAACAAGGTAGAGATTACTCCAGGGATCAGCTCAAGAGGTGGGACCTGGATAGCTTCAGCAGAGATACATGCCTTCTCAGCCACGTCGGCACACACACGTGACAAAAAAGCATCATCCAAGCGCTTGAAGGTCCCTTGGACCACGGTAAGTGCGGAAGCATGTCGGCATCGCAGAAGGGTCGGAAGGTCCGGACACACGAGGCCGTGCAGCGCACCGGAGAAGGTTGGACGGTCCAACACCTGTAGCATCATAAGGAGCAGCCCCCTCATCCCCCTCGTCTGAGCCGCCGCCTTGCTCAAACTGCAGAGAGAAACATTTTGTCGTTTAAATGATAGGTCAATCAGAGTAATCACAAGGAGGCTGCTGCATAAAAAGAGAAAAGGGCATTACTTGAGATCGCGGTCTGCCAAAAGCTAAAAAGTTAGCACCAGGCACGAAGCGGGGCAGCAGGAAATGATAAGGCGGAGAATCGTACCACATCTGATACCCCCCAAGTAAAAGAAGGTCATCAATAGGAACCCCATGGTGAAGAAAGTGAGCAGTAAGCTCGTCAATGGAGCCTTCCGGAGCCAACACGTCAGCTGGAGGAGCTTGGGGCACAACAAAGAGAGGGCGATACTGATGGACCACTCTCTCTCCTAAATAGTAGGCCCTAGTCCAGTTACTGTAGAGGAAGATAATGCGACGGTCCAGCGAAAAGCGAGAAGGACCCACTGAAGCCAAGTTCCAGAAGGGAGATCCTAGGTAGGGGTCGAGGATGATCTGCAAAAGAAGAAAAAAATAGAGGAAGGATACACACATTTGATCAAAACCCATAGCACACAAGAGCTGTCAAATTTATAAATAGGGAATTTTTTTACCTGCTCTGGGATCAACAGGTCAAACTGAGAGCGCAGCCCTAACTCCAAATGTTTCATACCTACGTCCCGACGGCGGCTCACATGCCAGTTACTCATGAGGGGGAACATAGCAACTTCAAACTGAAGCAAAGGGCAACCCGATTAGAAATGGAGATACCCCCAAATCTAAGAAAGCAAGTAGATAGAAACAGGTATGCCGTAAAAGGAAAATTGGACAAACTAAAACCAAAGGATAAAATAACTCAATCGCAGGCCAGAAACCCACAATAGAGCTAGACTCCCCAAGAACGGCTCGCTTGAGGCTGGACATGAGCACCGCATAGCCAGCGCTGCCCCAATCAAACCGATGTACAGTTTCCCAATTCACCATAAGGCTGAGTAGGGCAACGAGACTCACCCTCCGCTGGTGTTTGAGAGGAGAGTCTTGCCCAGGAGGAATAGCAGAGAAATGCGGGCCAGCATATGTGCGCGTGCAGGCTTGAGGTAAATGGCCACGTCGGGCTGGCCCTGGTCCACTAACTCATGAGGCTCAAACTGATCAACCAGCCAGGACAGCTTGACCTCAGAACCTCAAATATTCCCAGAGGTTGGGTAGGCCCCTATCAGTCGAATCACCTCCTCCTTGTCCGGTGTACAAGTAGGTACCATGGGCACCCCTCCAATAAGGATCCCAGTGACCATAGACCAGTCCGCAGGTGTAAAGGCCATCTCTGCCACAGCCATGTGAAATGTCATGGTCTCGGGGTGAAAATGCTCTATCAGAGCCTTCAAATAGAACGTATTAGCCCTCACGGCAGGGCACAAAATGAAATCCCCGAAACCGGCATCGGTAAGCAGGTCCTTCACCACTGGGAGAAGGTAAAGCATGAGACGCTAGAGGTCAAACCAGCCACCCCGGAACATAATATGCGGTAGGGGCTGCAAACAGAAGGCATCAGTCAGATAGGGGCAAGGTGGTATAATAAAGACATCAAAGGAAAACAAAAGCGAAAAAAGGGCTCATCATTTTGACCGAAGTTGGACATGTGGGTGTCTTTGGCGTGAGAGGAGGCCACGGCAGCCTCGCCTTGCATTTCATACCAAGGCTGGGAAGAGCGCTGAGACATGAAGAATTGTTCCCCATGGGGACCATAGGCCATCTCTGGCCCTTCTTGCTGATCATGCCCTTCATCGCCGGACATCCTGAAAATATGAGACGCATCGGCATATGAAAGGGTTGCCAACAAAAAAAGAAAAAGAAAAATATGCACTAATCCAAAAAAAATCTCCCAAAAAAAAAAAATGTGTGTTTGTGTACTAATCCATCAAACAAAAAAGGAGAGAACGCATAAAACAAAAAAACAAAAAAAAAAAAGAGAGATGCACTAAACCAAAAAATATATATGTGCACCAAAAAAAAAAATGCACCAATAAAATGCACTAATCCATCAAAAATAAAAAAGAAGAAATAAAAGAAAATGAATGAATGATGGATAGAAAATAGGCCTAAGGAATCAAGCATTTCAAAAAGAAAAAAAGGAAAACAACAAGAACAAAAAAAAAGAAGAGAGAAGAGAGAAGAGAGAAAAGGAATATAGGCATCACAAATGCTTAAAAGAAAAATCAAAAAGCATTTCACCATAAAAAAAAAAAGAGAGCATCAAGCAACAATATTATCAAAATTCAAAGGAAAAATGAAGGGTAATGATTACCTTCAATGGAAGAGAAAAACAAATATCGACGGAGAATGAGCACTCTTGATTGGCACCCGCAACCCCCGGTAATAGAACTCAAGCCAAATCAAATGCAAAAACCCTAGGGGGCTGTTCCGAAGTCAAGAGGGAAGGAGGGAGGAAGATAGAATTTGAAAAGGGGGGCCCCTTTTGTGCTCGGGCTTGAGCAGTTTTGTAACCGCCAGATCTTTGGTCACGCGTATATAATATATACGCCCGACCATTTTTCACCATTTTTGGTCAGGCGTATATATTATATACGCCCGACCAGAAATGACAGTTTCTAAGACTGCCCGGCCTTTTTTCGATTTTGAGGCCCGACGGATCCCCCTTGCATGCTATGGACCACGGCCCGGCCCCCCCTTAAAAGCTCGCATACCGTCAAGCGACAGTGCACGCATCCCCCAATGACCCTTTGAGTTTCCTTCGATTGGCCCAAAGGGACTGTGCTACAATAAATGGATCTAGATCCGTAGGCGCCCACCTAATGCTCCCACAAAATCAAGCAAAAAAAGAGAAGAAAATAATATATAAATGAATAATAAGAAAAAGAAAAATAAATAAATATATATTTACACATATAACACTGGTTCTCAAAAGAGCATCGCAACGCCTATTTGCCCCACTCCGAGAACCGTGTTAAATTAATTCAGAATGATCGGGTTCGCCCGAAAATTCTCGAACCCTGTTTTACGCAGGGACACCTCACGCCTGATCCGGTAGGCCAGGTACTGGTCATGTTTATCCCTGGTCATTAGGAACCCACTTTCCAAAGCAGATGCTTGGGTCTCATTTGTTTAAAGACCAAGACCACACATCCCCAGGAGTCCATACCTGATCCGGCAGGCAAACTAAGGACCCATTACCGGAATGCACACGTCCCTAAGGTATATCAACATGACAAGTTAATTCGCCTAAGTATACGTGCAGAAATAAAAAGCAGTTTGAGCATGCTCAGAGTCCCAAACTGACACAAAAAAAGAGGAGAAAAAAAGAGAAGAAAAAAAGAAAAAAGAGAAGAAATAACAACCTGTTGTTACATAGTGAAAATCCTGAGTAGGTTGACCCCACCTTCCATGCACTCGCTCTAGTCATCCACCTTCGGATTGATGTTGACCACGAGTGCCCCCGACTTCGGACCATTCGAAAAGTCTATTGTCAGTTGAAACTGACCCGTCAAAAATGAAATTACCACCAACCAAACTATATGCAAACATACAGACCGAAGGGCTCATTCCCTTTTATTTCTTTTTACACAGGCTTAAAACCTGTATAGGCATGGTGTCCCTGTTGAATGTACGCACTTGCATCTGGGTATCCGCAGGATAGTCGTTTGTCCTCGTAAATTGTACCTTAGGGTCGAGGCTTCCGTTCATGCTTATTTTACTGCTTATCGCCCCTAATGGGTGTCTGTCTGTGCATAGTTAGTAAGATGTGATTTCATTAGGGACGGAGGCTAGAATTGATCATCTCTTTCGATGGATGTTTGGTTCTAGCCCGATCCTTTTTAGCTTTGTCTCGAGTTAAGGCATTCCGATTCATGTGAATCAGGAGCACCTCGCCACCAAAACGAGCACATCCCCAAGGTGTACCCATCCCTGGCAGCGCACACGCATTCTTAAAGCGTATCAACTGACATTTGATCCGCTTAAAGAGTTGTACAAGAATAAAATTGCTAGAGTTCTTTGAGCTTTGCTTAGAGGCCTCAAAATAAAAGAAAATTTTTAAAAAAAAGCACAAAAAATTACTCTGAAAATGGGCATGCATTCCCAAGAAGTGTTGCGACATCAATATTCGCTCCACTCGGGTAAATCATGCTAAAATAACCTTGAGGTTGATGGGTTCGCCCAAAGACTCCAAGCCTTACCTAGGTAAGGTCACCCGTGGCAAATCCAGTGGAGCTGTCAATATCCCACAGGATTGGACATAGTTTGTAGGCCTTCGCTTTGTGTGCTTCGCATCGCTTTCGAAGCATAGATCGATCACCCCGTTTTATGGAGCTGTCTAGTTCAGATTAATACTCAACATCACAAATCTATAATTTCCCTCAGGGAGTGGACGATATCCCGGCTAGCGGGCTTACACTTTCTATGATCATCGCAGTTATGCCCAGTAATGTCGCAATGCGCTTGGGGACTGTTAGCACTGAGGTACGGACGATATCCTGAAATGAGAGGGCTTACGTACACTCACCATCACCATAGATGTTTGAGAATTGACTTGAACCAGGCGAACCCATCAAACGTGCCTTGGACCTCTTCAGATGTCTCTTGTCTTTGGCATCCGATCATTAGTGATTGAATACCAAAGAGGGGCATCTGTAGACACCTAAATTCGGCCCAAGGCCCGATCAATCTGTACTCTGAGAGAGATGTACCACTGTACTTTCGATGGCACCCCTAAACCCTTTAGAACCATTCCCCAACCCTTAGAGATCACCCCTAAACCCTAGATTCCCTTCCCATACCTAACTTGAACCTTTCGGAGCAGTTGATGGGAGAGGAGCTACAACATTTTATACAAACCACCACCATAGATGAGCCAAATACCTTTGGAAAGAGGACTTCTCCAGCTTTCCAACAAGCTAAGGATCACCCATTTTGGAGCTACGGTTCCAAAGTTATGGTCGTTTGAGGGATCACATAAAATGACAACCTTTTTACTTAGGCGTATGTATTACATACGCTCGAAAAATCTGGCCCAATTTTGGTCAGGCGTATATATTATATATGCCTGACAGTTTTTGGGCCAAATTTGGCCGGGCGTATATAATATATGCGCCCAGTATAGGTGAGACCCACCTCGGGCATCATCTTCCCAAAACTCCCTTAATTTTTGTAGAGGGCACTGTGCATAAACTAGGCGTATATAATACATACGCCCAGCTTAGCTACAGTATCTATTATGAAATGCTCAAATTTCCTCCATTTGGTTTGACCCTTTGACCATCCCCTTGGTTAAGGTGGGTGTCTTGAGGTTGGTCTCACCCTATCATCCGCCATTAAAATCAGTTTCCCAACCCTAGGACCTTGAAAACCTAGAAAACCTTAGATGGGAGATTACCTAATTGCTAAACAAATTAGCTCTTAAGTAAGCCCCTAACCCATTCCTTCTCTATAAATAGAGAGGCCCCCCTCTTCCCAAAGGGTTGAATTTTTTGGTGAAAGATTAGAGAGCTCTTAAGGGAGAACCCTAGTGAGAGAAAATGCCACTTATTTTCCAGAATTCCAGCAAGCTTAGTTCATCTTTTTCAATCCATTTCCATCATTAGATCACTCCCTTTAGCTAAAGTGTAGCCTTTGGCCTCACCCTACACTTCCTATTTTGTTGAATCCTAGCATTAAAACCTATTTTCACTCCATTTAAGCCATCGGAAGCACGCCAAAGCGAAGGACTTCCACGGTGCAACAAGGGCCCGTGAGCTCCGGCTCACCCCTCTCTTCCTCTACCTTCTTGGTGTCTCCTCCGTCCAAGGATTCAAGCCGTTACGCCACCGAAATTTTGGTTTGGCTCAAAGCTTGATAGGACCGTATTGCCTTCGGGCAAGGGGAAACTCCGCCCTTTTATTTTTTTTTTGGCCATAGATAGAGACCGCTACGTGCGGGTTGATCGAGTGCCTAAACCCTTCTCGATCGATAACCGAAGCCCCTACCCTAGAGCCTTTGGCAAAGACCGGTAAATCAGAGTCATATTTAGCACTTCGGTGCTCAAAATATTGATTTAAAGGTTTCCCGGGTCACCAAAAGCTCTGGGTGGCGACTCTACATTTTTATTCCATCGCGAGTGCGTCGCCGCCATGGGTTCGCAAGGATCCATGGTCCCACACCGTGGATGGTTGAAACAAAGAATGAACCTGATCTTCATCCATAGGGTAACTATACCCATCAAAATTTAAAGGAATTCCCAAAATTTCAGAAATAGCAAATAGAGAAAATTTAATTTGCTTACCAAAAATGAAAGATATGGCATAACTCTCCATTCAGCTTTCAACTAATTTAGACTTGATATGATTTGCATAGAAACACCGAACCACATCGGTGTATGCAGGACCTGATATAGAGAGCAGAGATAGCCAACCCCGAGAAGCAAATATTTCAAAAAGATCGTGATCAGTAAGAAATTTTTCGAGCACCCAATGTTCAACTATAAGGTTTTGATTCGCAAAAAGATGGAGAAAACGATCTTCATGGATCTGGGAAGGAAATCGTTGTAGAGGAGTAGAGGAAGAAGATGAACCCATAGATTTCTTGGAATTCTTTCGATTTAGCGTCATTTTTACGTAAAATCCAAGAAAACAATAGCAATATCGGATGAAAAAAATGAGTAGAATGAAGGCTAAACAAAAAATTTGATTGTTATGAAACTTGTGCACAGACGTCCGTAAGGCAATGCACGGACATCCGGACATCCACTGAGATTCGTTAAAATAAATTATAGCTGTTAAATAAAAACACAAACAACTTTGGTTTTCGGGCCTACGGACGTCCGTTGTGACAGTCACGGACATCCGTGGATGTGATAAATGCATGCAGTTGAAATAACTGTGCGTGGGTTTTGAAATTCGAAATGACCTTTGACATTCCAGACGTCCATAGTGGTTGATGGACGTCCGTTCATAAACAAATAGTGAGACTATAAAAGTACGGACGTCCGTGAATGAATTACGGACGTCCGTGAGAAAATATCCAGTAAGTGTTCAAAAGTACGGACGTTCATGAGAAAATATCTAGTAAGTATATAAAAGTACGGACATCCGTGAATGAATTACGGGCGTCCATAACAGTAAAGCTTAAAGAGTGTAAAAATAGTAAATTTTTTAGAAAATTTAATGATTTTTCAAATTCCAAGCATTTTTAAAAAAAAACCATGGACACCTTAAAAAATTTAAGATTCATAATGCAACACAAGAAAATTACATGTTGAACAAACGATCAATCAATTATATTATAGGAAACAATTCAGATTTTGAATAGTTAATGAAAACCTCTTGACGATCTTGGTCAATTGCAACAATAGTGAAACCAACACAACACATTATTGAATATAAGAAGTGACAATGAATAATTGCTTATATTTGTTATGAAATTGATTATCACTCCAACCTTTTTAAGCTTTCTAAAAGACCCTTTTAACGAGCTTTAGAACATTGACTCCCAACTAGATAGTTTAGGGCAATAGATCTTAAGAAATCCCACCGATTTTACTTGCTCAAGTCAATTAGGCAACAAGGTAGAGCAAAAAGCATATTTTTTTAAAACAAATACTCAAGCTTACTTGCTTTCTATTCGACTCATGTAGCAAGTGTTTGACCAATGGCACTTAATCTAGTTGGCTCAGGGCATTGAGTATGAAATACTCCAATGGGCTTAATAACTCGAGTCGAAAAGGCAAAGTGTAAGAAGCATTGTTCAAATTTATATAGAAATACACAAACTTCAAGCATGGTTCAACAATGTGCAATGACCTTGAATAAAAGATTTCTTTATACACTAACAAGTTATGAAAAAGTTTACCTTGATAAAATTGAATTATAGACAATTAAGAGTAGCACATGATAAAAGAGATTCAATCTCAGGAAATTTGATCAAATATACAATATAGAAATTCAAAGTGTTATCAAATAAAATCTTGAAATATTCAAGAAGACAATACTTTTTTGATCGAAAAACATTTTTAAATATATATATATATATATATATATATATATATACAAATAACATATATACAAGTTTTGATGAAATGATTAATCAATGAAGCATAAACTAATGGATTTTCGAAGAAATGCAAATCGAACAAAATCCAACGGTTTTGTAAAAATATCAGCCAATTGTAATTGAGTGTCTATGTGCTCAAGGAGAATAATTTTATCTTCTACCAAATCACGTATAAAATGATGTCGAATATCAATATGTTTAGTCCTAGAGTGTTGAACAAGATTTTCAGATATACAAATTGCACTGGTGTTATCACAAAATAAGGTCATAACACCTTGAATAATCCCATAATCAGATAATATTTGCTTCATCCATAATAGTTTAGTATAATCATTTCCAGTAGAAATATATTCTGCTTCAGAAGTAGATAAGGAAACATATGCTTGTTTCTTACTGAACCAAGATACAAGACAATTACCGATATAAAAGCAACCACCACTGATGCTTTTGCAATCATCAGAATTACCTGCCCAATCAGAATCAGAGAATCCTATGATTTGAGAAGTGGTATCAAAAGGATACCAGAGACCTAACTCTAATGTTCCATTAACATAACGAAGGACACGTTTAAGCACAGTTAGATGAGATTCTTTAGGGGCTTCCTGGAATCTAGCACACATACCCACACTATAGGCTATATACGATCTACTAGCAGTTAGGTAGAGAAGACTATCTATCATGCTTATATATAAAGTCTCTCCAACAGATTTACCCAATACATCTTTTGACAACTTCATAGATGTGCTCATTGGAGTACGAGTAGGCTTACTGAATCCCAAATCAAATTTTTTAACAAGTTCTTTGACATATTTGGGTTGAGTAATGAAAATGCCAGATGAATATTGTTTAATCTGAAGACCTAAGAAACAGTTTAACTCACAAAATAGACTCATTTCAAATTCAGTGCTTATTAGATTTTGAAATTTATGAGCATTTGAATCTAGTGTGAAACCAAAAATAATATCATCAACGTAAATTTGAGCAACAGTCAAATGAGATGATTCTTATTTTAAAAATAAGATTTTATCCACACTGCCATGTTTGAATCCGTTATTGATTAAATATTTTGTTAGCCTATTATACCAAGCACGAGGTGCTTGCTTCAAACCATATAATGCCTTTTTAAGTCGAAAAATATCAAGAGGATGATGTCGATCTTCAAACCCTTTAGGTTGTTCCACATACACTTCCTCAGTAAGAAAATCATTTAAAAAGGTACTTTTTACATCTATTTGATATAATTTAAAATTTAAATGATATGTCATGGCCAACATAATATGAATGGACTCAAGTCTAGCCACAGGTGTAAATGTTTCATGAAAATCAATGCCTTCAACCTGTGTGTAGCCTTGAGCCACCAATCTTGCTTTGTTTTTAATGATTTTACCTTCTTCATTTATTTTATTTTTAAAAATCCATTTTGTAACAATGATTCTAATGTTTGAAGGTTTAGAAATAAGTTCCCACACATTATTTCTTTTAAATTGAGTGAGCTCTTCTTGCATGGTCATAACCCAGTGCTCATCAAGAAGAGCCTCTTTTACATTTTTAGGTTTAATATTAGATGTGTAATACACATGACATAAAAGATTTGAAAGATTTTTAAATTTTCTCCTAGTCATCAATGTTGTGGAGGCATCACTAATAATAGCACTAGGAGGATGACTTCTCATATCACGTGCATAGGAAGGTCTATTTTGAGATCGATTTTCAGAGATATTGTTATTTGTATCTTCTACACTTAAGTCTTCTGTGATATCAGGATTAGTGAATGTAGAATTTTCATTGTCAAATGAAGAATTAATGCTATCAAGTCTATGTGTTTCATGTATAACAAAAATAACAATATTTTCATCATTAATATCTCTATTTACAACATTAAAAGAACCAGATTTTTGATTGTCTACAACAACATTTATGGATTCAATCACAGTAAGAGTCCTTAAATTAAAGACCCTACGAGCTCGACTATTTAAAGAGTAACTAAGAAAGATTCCTATGTCAGTTTTAGCATTAAATTTTCTAAGTGATTCTCGATCCCTTAATATATGGCAAACACTTCGAAAGACACGAAAGTAACTAACTTGAGGCTTTTTACCATTCCATATTTCATATGGAGTTTTAGTAGTGTTGGATCTAAGGTACACACGATTTGATATATAACATGCAATACTAATAGCCTCAGCCCACAGATTTTTAGCCACATTGTTAGCATTTAACATAACTCTAACCATTTCTTGAAAAACTCTATTTTTCCTTTTAACCACACCATTTTGCTGAGGTGTGTGAGGAGCAGAAAATTCATGTTTTATCCCATTTAAAGTACAATATTTACCAAAAGATAAAATTTTAAATTTTTTACCATAATCACTACGAATTCGAGCAATAGAAAGATTCTTTTCAACTTGAGTTCTTTTAGAAATTATAACAAATTCATCAAAAGCCTGAGATTTCTCTCTAAGAAAAGCAACCCAAGTATACCTAGAAAAATCATCAACCAATATAAACACATATTTCTTTCCCCTTAAACTACTAGTTCTCATAGGATCTACAAGATCAAAATGAATTAACTCAAGTATCCTAGAAGAAGTAGGAACATTTTAACTTTCTTATGTGGAACACGGGTCTGTTTACCTATTTGACAAGCACTACAAATAGATCCATCTGGTTTACTTAATTTTGGTAAACCTTTTACAAGTTGATCAGAGGCTAATTTGTAAAGATCATTTTTGTTCATGTGCCCAAGCCTCTGATGCCAAATATTGGTCTTATTTGTTTTAGTGATAAGACAAGTATTTTTGAAAGGATCACTAAAAGTATAACAATTATCAGATGATCTAATCCCTTCAAGAACAATTTGACCAGTAGAATCAACTACAGTGCACAAATTTTTGGCAAAATATATATTCATCCCATCATCACATAAATGGCTAATACTGACGAGATTAGCCTCAAGTCCTTTAACATAAAGAACTTCATTCAGTTTAGGACATCCAGGTGCTTCAATTGTTCCTTTACCAGTAATTTTATATGAACGTCTATTTCCTAAGGTCACATTTCCCTCCGAGCATGGACTTATGTGAGAGAAGAATAATTTCTCACCAGTCATATGCCTGGAATAACCACTATCAAGAAACCATTTAGATGATTCAGTAGTTTTAAGTGAAATATGAGCAACTTGAGCAATCAAATCAGATTTTCGAATCCAAACACGTTTGTATTTAAGAGTTGATTGATTTTGAATCACATGTTGTTGATGTTTTTGTTTGAATTACTCAGAGAGATGAATTTATTTTTAAGCTCGACATTGTTGTGTTTCTTCAAAGTCTGAAAATTAGGAACATAGTAAGAAGAGTATTCAATGGAGAATGGACAATACACAAAAGTATGCCCTTCCCACCCACAAGTATAACATATTGGAACTCTTCTACTAGAGGATCTATAAACAATTGATTTAGATTTACTTGAATTTGGTTTAGAATTCATAGAAAAAAAAATTGATTTCCTTAACAAATTTTGGGGCATGAGTTATCTCAGGTTTAGGATTTTTGTTAAATGAATGATTGTATCCAATACCTGATTTGTTTGTAGTTCTTTGACGAGATCTTAGCAATATTTCTATTTTCTCATTAGCCATGTAAAAATTTGAATATTTTACAGAAATGGAATCAAGTTCACTTTTTAAATTTTCATTAATTAAAGTGAGAGAATTTGATTTCTTTTCTTGATCAATAAATTTAGAGTTTAAACAATTCATTTTTTCTTGAAGTGTAATCTTTTCTTGAGATTGAGTTTTAAGTTGAGACTTAAGATTACTTATAGTGTTTGTTAACTCATTCACTTCTCTGATCAATTTTACATTTTCTTTGGTTAGATGTAAGGATTCTTGATATAATTCACTATAAGCATTAGTCATATCTAATACATCACCATTAGTTTCAGTGTCATTTATAGATGTTGTTTGAGATTGTGATTTATCTGATTCTACAATCGAGGCCACAAAGGCTCTAAACCCATATGATACAAGTTCAGATTCATCACATGATAACTCATTTTGGCATTCAACCTCATGAGTGGCAGTGAAAACTTTAGATTTTCCTTTATCCTTCTTCTTGTTTGGGCATTGAGCAGCATAATGCCCATAGCCATGACACTTAAAACATTGATTAGTGTCAGTGAGTTATTTTTGAGGTTTTTTCTCAAAAGATTTAAATTTATTTGAATTTTTGAAATGGTTGTTTTTTATTTTTATAAAACTTTTTAAATTTTTTAACAAATAAAGCAAGTTCTTCTGATTGATCTGAATCACTGCTAGAATCAGACTCATCCTTAGATAATTTGAAACAACACTCTGACACACATTATTGTCTTATTTTTCATATTCATAAGTTTGCAAAGATCCAACTAATTCATCTAAGTTTAAATTGTCAACATCTTTAGATTCAACTATAGCATTGACTTTAGATCGGAATCGTTTAAGTAGAGACCTCAGTATTTTTCGCACGATTTTTGTATTTGAAATAGGTTTACCCAAATTGAAAGAGCCATTAACAATATCATTCAAACGAATATAAAAATCAGATAACTTTTATCCTCATCCATGTGAAGATTTTCAAACTAAGATGTAAGCATTTGAAGTTTGGATATCTTCACTTGAGGAGTCCCTTCATATGTAGTTTCAAGTATTTTTCAGGCATCCTTGGCTACAGTGCAAGTACTAATGCGACGAAATTTTGAAGCAGTAACTGCTCCAAATAATGCATTAAGAGCCTTAAAATTATAGCTAAGGTTGTCATAATCCTGATCAGTCCATAAAGATCTAGGTTTGACAGTGGTATGCGGTATATTATCAACAACAGAGATCATAGTTGGTGGCGACCATCCATCCTCAATAGAGTACCAAATGTGTGGATCCATAGAACTTAAAAATACTCTCACCCTTGCTTTCCAGTAAGGATAATTAGAGCCATCAAATAAAAGAGGTCTAGCAGTAGACGCACCTTCTCTCGGAAGATCGTGATATCCCAAATTAGACATTACACACTTAATTCGTTAGAATTTACTAAGTGTCCTAAGCTCTGATACCAATTGAAATTTGGGAATTATTAACAATACAAATAACAAATAAATTAACACTAATTACACATAATCACCACACAATCATAAATTGAACACAAGTCGTATTTAACGTGGAAAACCTATCACAAGTAAAAACCATGGGATCTATCTCAGATCCAAAAGAATAATCCACTATGAATAAATAATCTTATAGTGCTTTAGAATGATATGCCCTATCACTACTCTCACCAATAATGATAGCCTCTCACCATCATCCGATCCATAGTGAAGAATTCCAACAACCGTCGTATTCAACGAAAGTCCACTCGTCTCACATGAGCCACACACTCTCAAACATCGATTTGGGAAATACACCACATCTTTGAGACTAGGATTTAAAGGATCCAAATCAAGGTAATCTCAAGGCTAGAAATTAGGACCAGAATTTTAAAAATGAAAGATTTTCAGATCAATTATCAACTGTCCAAAACTACCTTTAATTTATAGGATATCGGGTCACGGACGTCCATGAATCACTCACGGATGTCCGTGAAATGCATTACAGACGTCCGTGGGTCCAAAAATGACAAATCATTTGTCATTTTATTTTACTTGGCAACACAAATATACTAAGGAGCAATACTGGTTTTTAAGTCATGACAATGACAATATATCCTACAAACTGTATGGCCTTTGTGTATATATATTTTTTTGAACATTTCAGTGTGTTTGAATGTGTAGTATGAAGTGTTACAAAATCACTCTTCATTTTGAAAGATATGATTGTAATGCCCATATTTGATTAGGGAGAACCATTTACCATATTCACTGGCTGCAGCTGATTTCATTATTGAGACTAATTCATGAATATATGATACCTGCCTTTCAGAAATTATTGTAGTTATTACTCCATTTTTAGCTGGCAAAAACATTATTGTCCTTCATGAAAGAAATCTACCTTAACCTTTAAAATTTTTAATTTTTAGTATATATGGGCCGGCCTACCCAAAGGGCCATAAGACTGGCCCGAACCCAGTTTGTTGCTGGGTGCGTTGAGCCACCAGCTGGCCCGACTTATTGGCACCCCTATTCATTCCTCGAGCATTTGACAGTAAATTTTAATGTAAAGTCTCTATTGTCACCTCCTTGATGCTAATGGGAGATTGTGCAATGATTTTAGTTTTAAATCGGTTGGCTGCTCAATTGCTATTTGTACTACTTCATAATGGTGGGAGTTTCCATTAACTGTTAATCTTTGAAATGCTTGTCAATAAAATATGCAATTACTAACATTATTCACAATTGGTTTGTAAGTTACTTGTTGCTTGCTTATCAATCCATCAATGGGTTTCACGTGCTGAATAACATACTTGTATTAGTTTCTTACTACAATGTGCCTCTACTATAATTTTATGGGAACATATGATTTTATTTTATTTTGGTATGGGATTTTTTCTTATACTTTAACTAGGCCAATTGTTTCTTCAAAGAGATGCTTAATCCTATCATGTAGAAGTATTTTTTACTATTCATTCTCGTCAAGTTTCGTTTACTCTTGCTGACTGCAATATTTTTCTAGGCTCTTCCAGGGGCTTTCTTGTTGTTGTAGCCAGTGTTGTTCGTGCTCCCTTTGAGAGAATTGCTGATATGGATATGGAGTGTCGCACAAGGCTCATCCTCTGGTTTTCACATCACTTGTGACTCTGGGATTCAGCATATTCATGTTTGCAATGTTGGCATATGTTGTGTTATCTGTAACTTAAGTATATGCTTATTGCTTATGGGATGTTCTCCAAATCATATATCACTCCTATAACGAAATAGAATTGCTCTCATTATTTTGGGGAACTATCAAAATACTCCTACCTGCTCTATGAATTTCTACTTTTCTTGAATGCCACCTTTGTTCCTTTAATTTGAGGCTTGCATCGCTGATTAGAGGTGTTAATGGGTTGGGTTGGAAACTAGCCCAAGGCATTTGGGCTGCCTTGGGCTAGTTTTTCTACGCTAGTTTAACAATTAAAGAAATGGTCCAGGCTCTGGCTCGGACTCTGAGGCTCATTGGCCTTTTCCCTGTATCTGTAGACATGCCATGAATTACTCGGCCTGACCTATAATATAGTATAATATATCGATATAATATAAGTTAAGACTATATATGCAGAAACAGGCAGGCCTGAAATATATATGTATCTCAACCTGACTGGAATTATGACTTGTACGATTCGAGTTGATCTCTAGTTTTGCTTAAAAATAGTCTAAAGATTAAAGTAGAAACACGAATAAAATGATACAAATTAAAAAAAATTGATAGTACAAAATAATTATGTGGAAAATGTAATTTATTATCTCAAGTTTAAAAAAATACACAATAATATTCGAATGTGGAACACATTTGTCGGGTTGTTCACTTAGTTGTTGCCGAGGCACATTTAGGTGGTGGTGGCCTTGTGGAAGGGTTAGTGTCATAACTCCATTGAAAGAGCAATTTAAACTATGACAAGAAAAGAAGAAATATGTTGGCAGCAAAAATTCATTAGTAAGATGTTTAAAGGAAGGTTATTAATATGTTTAAGTCTTCCACGCTATAGTGAAAATAAGGACCATTTTAATAAAAAGTTGCAAGTGAAAGGGGCAACGATTGAGGCCCCTCTGGGATAAATATAGAATTCTGTAGAAGTTTATATGGTCAAAGAGTGGTATGGAATTACAGTACAACCAAAGCTTGTTGTTTTGTGAAGTTTAAGTCGATTAAGAGAGATGCGATCAAGGGTTTAGAAAGAAGCATTGATTAGGATGAAGTAGAGAGGGCTGTTTTCAAATCTAGTGGTCATCGAGCATTTAGCATTTATTCTTTCACATTTTCTTTCTATCAAGGCTGTTGGGACCTGCTAAAAGAGATGTTAATTGTTCTCTTTGCTGAGTTTTATGAGAGATCCCATATCAGGAAAACTACAAATGCTTTATTCATATCCTTGATACTAAAAAGTGAAGGGGTCAAGGAGTTAAAAGGTTTTAGAACTGTAAATCAAACTCTTGTGGACAACGTAATATCCACCAACCTAGGGGCACTTGTAGTGAGGCATCACATCCTTGATGTTGTGGTGATTGCGTGAGAATGCATAGATTTCAGTAATTGTAATGCTAAACTCTGGATTATCTGTAAAGTATATATGAAAATGGCATATGATATGGTGAGTTTGAAATTTTTGGATTACATGCTTGATCAAACAGGTTTTGGAACTCAATGGAGTATGTGGATGAAGGCAAAACCACCTATACTTCTAAAATGGTTTACTTGTACAAGAATTTTGAAGAGCTCTAGTGGCCGGAGGCGAGGCGATCCATTGTTTCGCTTCTCCTTGACATGGTTATGAAAGCCTTAGGTAGACTTGTTGATGGAACAAAGCATTATGGGGATGATTAATGGTTTTATGGTTGGGTAGTGGCTTGTCGATGACTCATCTATCGTATGGCGCTGGCTCCTTTTGTGTTTGTGGTGCATCAATGGATGAATTAGCTATTTGAAAGCTATCATTTTATTTTATGAGGTAGTTTCTGGCCAAGAAAAGTTCAATGTTGCAAAGAGAACTTCTTTTCATTAAGATCAATAAAGTAAAAAAGTGAAATTGCAAAAACGTTTTGATTTCGATGGGGAAAATTTTCCTTCAACTTATTTTTGGCTTCCATTACTGCATTATTATCATTAAATCTACCCATCTAATTTATCTGTTTGTTTTGTTTGTTCCAATGCTTGATGTGGGTGATGAAGTAATTGTAAAAATTGGAAATATACTTATGGATAAAGGTGCAAATGGGGTCAGGACAACCTAACCTGTCATGAGTTTAGATTTCTGACCCATCGGGTCCGATCATGTTTAAAATCCGGACCCATTTATTAAGCAAGTTGGGTTCGAGTTGAGGTTACTTGCCCAAACCCGACTCCCTCCCTTTTATTTTAACCTAGTTTTTTTAATTAACCTGACCCGAGTTTTTGCTAAAAGGGTTGTGGCTGGCTGAGGGTTTCGATAAACTGGTCGGGTCAGGTTCGAATTGAGGTCGAGGGTGGTGGGTCGGGTTCAGGTTGACCTCGACACAAACCCGGCCTGTCTGCACCCCTACGTATGGAGTAGAGAAGGAGACGACAACACCATTAGTTTAGTAATCATGGGATGTGGTTGGACTACCTAGAAGAGATTGTCGGATTAGGTTTCCATTGGTTAACAGAAATGAATTTGGCTAAGGTATGAGGGAGACTGACTTTGGGTGAGGGTGGAGAAAAAATCAGGGTTAAAAGGAGGGAGCGAAGGAGAGAGGGGTGGGGGAATGAGCACATAGGTTAGGTGGTGGAAGTAGAGTATCGAGTTGATGGAGCGGATTGTGAAGGCTTAAAGGGGAATTGGGAATCCCCTAGGTTTCGACTAGAGGGTGTCAATCATCCCAGGCTTATCCTATCTTTCTATTTATTTGGGGACTAGAGAGAGTGTGCTTAGCAAAAACAGAGACTAGTGAGTCAGTTTTGTGTCAGGCTTGGGAAGATCTTTGATGTATTTTATTTTTTTCCCAGAATAACTAAGTGAGTCATATATGCTTGTCATATCAAAATGGTTCGTGTGTGATGTCATAAACAAAGTGGGGAGTATTGAATCTTGGGCTTCTAGTTTGCTGTGAAATTGGATAGATGGGTGATGCGGGAACTTACTAAATGCAATGCTAGGGCAGAGATTAGGATTAAAATTAATTTAATCAATTAAAAATAATAATTTCTCATAACAAATTACCATGAAAAATTCTAGAAATTCAATTAGGTGATTTAATTTTAGCCCAAAATAGCGTTACTTTCGTATACGTTTCCTATCGTGGATCTAGAAAACTAGGGTTCTTATAAATGGCTAGATCTCTGATAGTTTTAGGGCGTCGAACGAACTCGCAAGCGGGTTCTCTCAATACCAAATGAAAATAAAAGGCTAATAAAATTAATGATGAACAAAATATTGATTTAGGGCTTTTATGAGATTAATAAAATAATTCGGATTACGCTTCTTACGCAAGCTGTAAATCTAAAGAAGATAGAGATGGAAGAAGAGTTGGCCTTGCACCAAACCGCAAGCGGGAAGATAGAGATGGAAGAAGAGTTGGAAGAATCGCTCTTCATTTTGAGAGAATCACACCCTCATGAAAGTTTAGAACTCTCAATTTGCATAAGCAATTTTCATTAACCAAAAACTCCTAATAAAAGTGTTTACAAGCCTTTAAATAGGCTAACCAATGCATAATAATAGAAATCCTAGTATAACTCTAATTCCTAATTCAAATAAAAGAAATATCTTAATTCTTCTAAAACAATAAAGTCCTAAACAATAAGTAAACTAATCATATTTCTAATAAAACAAACAACTCTTACTTTCTAAAATAAAATAATAAAAGAGACTAATCCTAATTCAATTAGGATTCTTGAAATTCGTCACTTTATATGCAGCCTCTGAAAATTGACCATAACTTCTTCAATACTTGTCAAAATTACTCAAATTTTGGCTCGTTGGAAAGCTACTTTGATAACCTTTCAAATATGACAAATTTTGTATCAATCTGATTTCGTTTGATACTTCAAACTAGGCCAAACATAAAAGTGACGGGATTGTAAGTTACTCTTCCACTACGTCAAATGAGGGAAAAATGACTACAGCAACATAAAATAAACCGCTGCTTAAAATAGTGGTGTAATATTCCACTCCCTAAAACAGTAGCTTTTAAAGTTAAAACAGTAGTTTAATATATTAAACACTCATCACGCGCATCTTATCCACTCATCACGTGCAAATCTATCGGGCCCGACCCAAACCTCTCTTTTTTCTCTTTATAAGTAACAAAACTGCCTCTCTCTTTGTTCCCAAAGTCCAAACCCGTCCTCTTTCTCTCTAAATGCTACCCTCTTCTCCTCTTCCTCAAGCCCTAGATTTTGTGCCAATTTATCTCAAAATCTTCCATCCTTTCTGTTCTGCTCATCGAATCCGTCCAATCCATTTCAAAACTGTTATTTGGTTGAGATGGATCGGGGGATTGGGAGCCGGTGAATGCTGATCTACATATGTTTTATGGTTTTGATATTGTAGAGCGGAGGATTTGAGATGGACTGGAAGCTGGTCAAATCTCTGCAAACTCAGATCTCTCTCCAAAACCCTAGCTGTTCTTCACGCATCAAAGATCAGATCATCGTGATCCACGCATCTCTAAAAGCATCAGATCTGCCCTCGGCGGCGTCGGGATCATCCACTACAACAACCTCACGTCTGACCAAGCCAAATTGATTAGAGCTCTGAAATCTCACTGTTTCCCATTCGTCTATGATCTGATCTTCAAAATGTCGTCTGATTCAATCGATTTCGAGACGAGTTCTCACATTCTCCGTGCCTTTTTGTCACTGAGTATGGGACCTCTAAATCGAAGTTGTTAGGCGTTGTATTGAAATCCGATTGGGATGCTTTATTTGATAAAGAAGTTTCAGTAGTTGATTACATGTCAGTGCATCTGACTTCTGCGCCGGTGGGCTATACATTCGAGCAGATAGCGTCGATTTTTCTTGCGAAGGTGCTGGTTTACATGCCGTTGGTTTCGGAACTAGATGGTGAGGTCGTGGATTTGGTTACGGCATGGGATGTGGAGAGGATTCCAGGCTTTCCAAAGCTAGGGTCTCCGTCGTTGGGGAAGGATGGGGAGTTGGGGCTACAATGGGAACTAGGGAGCAAGATAAGGAGAGATTGGAGCATTTGGTGAAGGATGGAGTGGATGTGATCGTTTTGGATAGTTCGCAGGGGAACTCGATTTATCAGATTGAGATGTTGAAGCATGTGAAGAGAAATCATCCTGAGATGGATGTGATTGGTGGGAATGGTGTCAGTTTGTGCAATAGTAGATGTGCATTATTAATCTATTTGTTGGAACTGATTTGAAAATTTCCAGTTACTAGAGGTGTGATTTTGTGTTGCAATATGTTTAGGATTAATTAGAAATTCTTATTTATTTATATCGTATTTATTATTTATGTTCTTTTATGGGCATAATGAACAAGTCTTTGCATTTAGTACTTATGTAATAACTGATGCATATTGGCATATCGACCGGGTTCCAAGTCGATGCGTATAAGAGATATCAGATACGTATTGGCCAAACTGGCCGATATTTACCAAGCATTGAGAATTTCTTTACCAAGCATTGAGAGTTCTTATATCAGACATAGAAGAAAATACAAACATGGTGCAATCCCTTAGAAGGGCTGACACATCCAATCTTAGAGAAGGATTTATAGCACCTTTGATAGGTTATGTGGTTTTATGATTGATGATCAAGTTTTGGAGCAATCAATTTACTAATAAAATTGGTGACTACACTGTGTAATGGCCTCAGCTCAAAGAAGGGGTACTCATGTTTTCCTTATTTCTTTAGTTGCCTTTTTGTTAATGGTTTGACTATTACAATGTTTTATTTTATTATTATTATTATTGTTTTAAGATTTCAACTAAATAATTCTTTTTCACTTTCCTGGGAGATTGGTATTAGTTATCGATCCATATGTGTGCACATTGTTTAGTTCCATCATTTTTATTTCTTTTATTTTTTGAATTTTCCTAGTCGTAGTTTGTTCATTTTACAGCCTTGGATCTGCATATAAAATATAATAAAAGAAGAAGATGATGAAAGTGCATCAATGCATTGTTAAAATAAAATTTAATGCAAATGTTATGTGTGTACGCTTCAAGAGCTTAAGGATGGTCGTAAATACCTTTTAGACAATCATGTCGAGGTTAGTTGATCACTTCATTGTCACCTTTTGAGGATCAAGGTTCATGTTTCTACTAGGCTGGATATGTTGCTCCAATATTTCCTGCTATTAACTACTATACAGTTATTAATCTTATTGGACTAAGTTAAATAAAATAGGATACTAGTGTATGCGTGTTGTTAGTTGTTACCTTAACTCTATAAGGACATCCTGTTCATGCTGCTTTTATTCTGGACACGGAAAAGATTTAAATGTCCATGCATTATACTGTATGGACAGTAAAATTAGACCATCTTCAAACATATTATGACCGAACTTTATATAAATCAAGCCTAACCCATTATTTAAAGGATCTCTTCTGTATGAATTTTCCCTCATTTGGTGAGATCCAAAAAATGATATTCTCTATGTTCCATTCACCTTGGTTGACGTTGTATTAATGCATTACATGCAGCATGGATTCCATTATGTACACCTTTTATATGCATATTTAGGAAAAAGCTATAAAAAAGTGCATTCCCTGTTTCCATTTGTTGATCGTATTTAATGGCAATTAAGGCCTTCATCAACATCTCAAAGCCTGGTGAAACCAATAAGTTTTCTCCTGCATCATAGTTTATCCAGTTAGGAAGGACAACTTGTGATTTGAACTTTATTGTATGAAGATGACTCCATAATTTCAGATTCTTTCTATATGTTGTGAAAATTCTTATCGTGTTGCAGTGGGAAGCTATCATGGGATTAGGTTCTGAGATATGTGAGTCTCTGTAAGAAATATATGTCTCTCTATGATTCTCTCTTGAAATCCGACCCCAGTCGGATAGTGGCGGATGATGACAAAGACATTGAAGAATTGGATCGTGGACTTGATATTGAACTAATTCTGCAGTGGAGGTAATGTACAGTTTTTGGGTCTTTCAGAAAGTGCATCATTTAGGAGTGATTAATTCAAACAAATATGTTTTAGGATTTAGCTATAGGCTTTTATTTAGCAAAGTGGACCTAATGCATTGGGCGTAGGCCATTTGTTTAATAATTAGAGAAACTTCAATAAATTTATCAAGTTGCTTGAAGTCCTACTCCTAATTACATTGAGGCCTAGATTGCTGTTACATGGGGATACCGTTTTCATTGTTCACTGTCTTATAAATCTGCTTTCTGTGTTTTTGATGGAAGTGCCCAAGGACACTATATCTGATACATATTCTTAAATTTCTCCTTTTGGAGTTAATTATATGAATTCTTGGTGCCTGCCTTAACTATGGCTCATTTGTTTCAAGAAGTGTATTGACTGGTCTTGGCTTCCATGCAGGATGTTGGCTCACAAATTTGTTGAGCAGTTGATAGAATCTGACCCCAACCTAAAAAATCAGAAATCTAAGAAATCGTTGTGGTCACTCGGATGGTTGGCCGTTCACCTTTAGACTTATATTCAATTTATAATCTAAATTCATATCATTGTCTGTGATTGAAACTTTTGTCATATCAATCACTATTTTCAGGACTGGGCAATTTGGTAGGATGAAAATGAACCTAGGCCTTTCAGTGAGGAACATTGGGAATGGTTAAATCAAATCATTGGCTACAAGGAAGGTGTTTATGAGCAGTTGCTGACAAGTCAAGACAAGGGGAACATGCTTCATACCATTTTGGAAATCCATATGAAGCATAATGCTTCAAAGGTTATCACTGAGGGTCAGGTGTGTCTTGCTGAATTATCCTGTGAAGGGCTGGATGGCTCCACAAAACTTTATTCGGAAACGAAAGTTTTTGACCTTAAGTTGGTGTCGTATCGATTGTCATCTCCAAATGGGCTCCTTCCCGAGGTTTGAATATGCTCCTCTAAGTTATTCTATTTATTTGTTTTGGAAACATCTGTCATTGGAAATATCTGATTATGGTATTTTCTAAGAGTTCATGCTTACTCCCTGATTTTGTTTTTAATCTTGATACAGAGTGCAACTACTGATGATTCTTTAGTTGGCGTATTTTCCTACAAGCCTTTCAATATCCAAGTTGACTGGAGTTTGTTTTTGAAAGCTTCTCCATGTTACATGACTGTAAGCTATTTTCTCATCTGTTGTTTTTGTTATTATTTTGCATATTTTGAGCTTGATTATTGACACTTTGGACGATGTCGAAAGGCTCCATCGACCAAATTATCTCCTTTTTGAGCAAGATCTTGTTAGTCGGACCTTAGCTTTGGAAATGGCAATTTCTTTGTCTTGAGTCGATTTACCTTATTTTCGTAATAGGATATAGTATAAATATAACTTACAATACCTTCAGTTTTATTTATTTATTTGTACATCCATGTTTGTATATAGCAACATCTTGCCTAAACAACAAACAGAAGCAAACTGTTGATGGTTTTGTAACAAGAGGATGGATATATATATATATATATATATATATAATGAGGTTGAAATTAAGATCAAACTTTGGCCAAATCTATTGATCTCTTCCCATCGGCATAATTTTCAAAGTAGATTTGAGAGTAATCTTTGACCTTGGTGTGCTTGTAAGACTTGGGCCTCGTCTGGTCAACCAACCCATCAGCAGGTTTAATCTCCATTTCGGGTTCAGAACCATAAAACAATGCCAAAGATAGTCTTGCCTTCTCTGTATTGGTTGTTTGGATATAATCAAAGGTTACCCAAAGTCTTTTCTGGCACTATCATGTTAGTTGTTTAATTTCTAGAACTTTGAAGTTTAATGAAGAATGCTCAGATTATATAAGTAGTATCAGGTGCATTTGTGCTTTTTTATGTTGAATTTTTTCTTGGTAAGATTTATAGTTTGGTTCTTGGGATTTGATTAAAAATAGTAGCTTTTTTTATACCTTTTCGCCTTTTTATATTACTGATTTGATTTTTATTAATAGGGGTTTTAATGAACTAATGCCAATTTTCTTTTATACTACATGAATTGATTATGCAACAAATTTTTACGCCTCATTTGTGTGTTTTCATATGACCTTTTTTTTCATGCAAGTGTAGGGTTTTTGGGTCTTTGGATTTAATTCAAGGATACCCGTATGAGTTTTTGGCTTTATTTCATGTCATTTTTGTTTTTTTAGTTCTTTGGATTTTAATGGATAGCACCTAGTTTTATTTAATCTTTTACTTTATTGATAACATGCTTTTGCTACATCATGGGCTGATTATTCAAGTAATTTTAATTCAAGTATCCTCCTGGTTAAACTAAAGAAAACAGTAGGATGAAACTAAAGCAAAAAATGTATATGGATGTTTGAATTAAACTCCAAAAAAAAACAAAAAAGCATAATCATATTAATATTTTTTTAAATGTTTTATGTGAGCATTACGGACATTCCCACCTTAAAAAAATATTTAAAATATTTGAGTGAGAAGTTGGATGAGATTAAGCTGTTGGAACTTGGAACTTATTGGAATTTTGGGTTTTTCTTCTTAAATCATTTACTAAACTTAATGCACCAATAGCTACTCTTGACTTTCATTTCTCATATACGTTTCCTAAGTCCTACGAAAAATGGGAAACGAATGACACCATATATCTAATATGATTTGTTAAATATTCCTTTAATTTCTGCTTAGTGCCCCGAGGTTTTCCTAATATCAAATTTTCTCTTAGTTCCCCCTGTTAATTCTACTACACTAATTAATGGTCAACTGATTTTAAGCTATGTTTGTAGTACCTTCCTTGATTTTTTCACTTTAAGAGTTTATAGTTTCTTGGTTTTTGGAATTATTTCAAGAATGAGCAGATGCTTTTTTGGCATAAACTGTGTTTTTGTTGTGTTGTTCTATACTTAAAACTTTAACTAAGACTAGGCATTTTTCTTCTACTCTTTTGACCCGTGTTTCTGTTTTTCCTTAAAAAATTTCATGTCTACTATATGGTTTTTTATTCTTGGGATTCAATTTAAGGATACCAAGAAGTCCTTTTGGCTTGAAGCATTCTTGTATTAATTTTTAATGTGTATGATTGAGGGAGGGAGGTGACCTACTTAGGATTGGAATCCCTACTGGACTTTATATTAATACCAAAAAACAAGACTTCCATTCCAACTCACGCAACCAAACATATATCCCAATATAATGAAGCATGTTTGAACTTTCCTTATTGGTTTTGTTCTATTATAAGGTGATTTCAAGTAATTTGGATTTTTTTATCAAGAAAGCTCATTTATATATCTCCATGAATTATGGCACATCTGACCATCTTTCATTATAGTCATTTCAAATAATTGTTTTATGCTTTAAAGAAAGGAAACTAAAAGTTTTATTTAGTCTTTGAAATGGGACCAAGGATAAATTGCAAGTGGGAATTTGCCACTTATGCATATCAATTTGATGCAGACATGTGTTTTAGGTCAAATAAAGATTCACAAAACCTCTTTCTATAATATAGAAGCGAAAGATTCATGAAACCTCTTTCTATAATTATGCTTATTGAAATGCAGAAAAATGGAAGTGGAGGCTGCATCCAAATGAGTTCATTAAGGTCTAAGTTATAAACTTTGGAATAAGCATAATCATACATATTTATTGTTGACTCCTTCCTTGTAAATATTTTCTGTCATTTTATTTTATTTTTACTTATTATTCCTATGAGTATTATGTTGCTTGAGATGGTTCGGGGATGTTTAATGGAAACTTGAAATAGCTCTTGTACGAAGTACTAAAGTGATTAAGTGCACAATGAAGGATGAGAAGAGAAGGACCCGTAAAGACCTAGAGAGAAGTATTTGGAAACAAAATGAAGGAATATGGAGGATTGAGTCTGAACATAATTGAGTGGAGAAACAAAACTTGCAAAATGGAACCCAAATAGATAGAACAAAGCGATGGTGATGATGATGCCTTTAGTACTTGGGATGCTAATCAAGATCTCCAAGCTATAATTGACTATAAAAGACTCATTTCATAGAATGCTATATGTAAAGAGGTATTTCTCCTTGACATCTGATATCAATCACATGAATAAAAAATGAGAGAATATTTGCAACTCAAAAACTTACTCTTGCAATCCATTTTGAAAAAATATTGAAATGTTAACATTTGAATTGCAATGAAGGAATTTTTAAGTGGTTGTTTGCAAGAGTAGGTTTTTTAATTGCACCTATTTGCTGACCATCTTGATCTCTTAGTACTGATACATTTTCTCTCCATTGGATCCTCTTTATCATCTTGCATTGTATAGTGATTTTTAGTTTGTAGTATTTGCTTGTCAGTCATTTACAAATTCAGAAAGGAATGAAGTAATTTAGCATCTGATGCTTAATATGGGAGGATTTCTTAGTCGGCTTTGAGATGATATATTAACTATAGTTATTGTCTTTTGTCTAGTCACATTATGCCACCTTTTTTGTTAGTGTATATTAGATAGTTCTGATTCCAAGAATGTGTAAACTTGGTTTCAATTATTTGACAGGCTCACTGATAGAAAAAAATGACAGGTTTACCTTTGTTGCATTTTTCATATGTGAAGAATATTGAACCCGACCGCAATGCTTGGCCTTACACCCCTTCAGGTTTACCTTTAGGCTCACTAAATATTGTTCCATTACTCCCCTTCAGTGGTTCTCTCCTCTATCATAGTAGCCGCAATGCTTGGCCTCATTGACTATGATGCTGCTATACATCTATGGAAGGTTGATAAGATCGACTTCATTGTGTGCATGGGGGCTTTTCTCGGTGTCGTCTTCTCAACTGTCAAGATTGGTTTGGTCATTGCAGTAAGTACCTACCCCTCTTAAGGGGCCCGTGGCTCAAATGGGAGAAATGGTCCATTGATACCCCTAAACATGTATTGATATTTTAGCTTGTACTCCCATTATCATATCATCATATTCCTTACAGTCGAAAATTAATTTTATTTTTATTATTTCAGGCGAAGCTTTTTGATTTGAAGCTAACCTCAAACAGATCACTAGAGGACGGTGACACTTGGCTGGAGAAGCGAAGCAATTTTTTTTTTTTTTCTTTTATTTTGAAAATGGGTCATGAGGTCCTTAGATTGTTAACTCTCTTTTCTTCTACTTTTTGTTTGAATAAAAGGATTGTGCATGTAAAGTTTAAAATATTTGATTGATTTGAAAGGTTGGATCATAGGTTGAGATGCAACCTTTTGTTTGAATAAAAGAATTGGACATCTATTTTTTTTATTAATGGCATTGAATGATTTGCATTTGAGTTGAATGGATGTGTTTAAATATGAGATTAATAGTTTTTTTTCTTTATATAATTTTTTTTAAAGCATTAAAAAAAATATTTAAAAATTACATTAAAAAAAAAGTATTATAAAAAGCATAAAAAAATTACATTAAAAAAAGCATAAAAAAATATTATTTTAAAAAAAATTGCATAAAAAATCGTCGACGTAATTTTAAAAATATATATATAGTATTTTTTTTAAAAAGAATTTGCATAAAAAACCACTGCCAAAAGTAGTGGTTTTTTCTATGACTGTAAAGAACAGTCGTTGTTGAAGTTCATAAACCACTGTTTTGTGTAGTGGTAAAAAAAAATCACTCCTTTTTTTACAACTGTTTAGGGTAGTGGTTTTTTTTTAAAAAAAACCACTGTCAAAGACAGTGGTTTGTTGAAAAAACCATTGTTTAAGGTAGTGGTTTTTTTGGCTTTTTCACGTAGTGTTCTTTCGATAAGTTACATTTCTTCTTTCGCCTCCGATATGTTATGGGTGGTTGCTTGAATCAGATGTCCCCATCAATGGGGAGCTTCTTTTTTCTTTTGGTTAAATTTCTCTTTTGAGTATCTTAGGGAATATATATTCTACCAAATAAAATATGACAGGAGTGTGTGGATGTATGAGTTATGTGCGGCTGTGCGAGTTTATTTGCTTGGTGGCCATATCTCTTTTCTCTTCTTGTATTATATATATATAGGCTACCTCTTATCAACAGATTGGATGATTCGAATCACTCAAAAAGCTTGAGATTTGGATCAATTTCCCTTTTATATATGATCTATCACTTTGACATGGGGTGGATTACCCACATACTCAACCATTAATGGTGTGTGATCATTTAAACACCCCATTGATGTTGAAATTTCTTTTCTATAATTTAATATTATACATATATATTCATGTGGAAGCCACTGAAATTTCCTGATGCATTATTTTTTCTAGGGTCATGGTCATGGTTTAGGTTAAGAGGGGTTGAAAAAGATTCTGCACTATAAAAAATATCCGGAACTTAAAAGCTGTTGGAAGGACATTGGTGAGCATTAGTGTTGGTAACTTCTGTTTGACCTTTAATTTAAGCGCCATTATGTAAGTGTATCAACCTAACCCTATAATCTTAACCTTATTCATATACTAAAAGTCAATTATAGAGGTATGCAGTTTTCACGGTTTGGCTACATTTTACCGCACATCATAGCATTGGTGACCGATTGCATGAAAGCAAGGAACTTTCAATGGACTCCTTAAGTCGAGTAAAGTTGCAATCGCATAGCAAAGATGACAACAGTTTCTGAGGTATAAACTTCCATTATGAAGACGGTTTTATATTTTTTGTATTTTATTCTCCTCTCATCTTGTCTTTATGGTTCTTTTTTGTAATATATTAATTTTTAGTCGATATTAAAGGTGTTGTGATTAATGCTGGTTTAAAATCCTGCAGATTGACGATTTTGGTGGAAATTCCAGCTGGCAATTATAATGACTTACCACATGATAATGCAAGCCTATTAAATTTATGGACCATTGATAGGGCAAGGCAAGTCCATCCTTAATCATGCCATGATAAACCCTCAACCCATATTTTGGATATGATCGTCACCAAAATATACATTTGATTTGTTGTGTTGTTATTATATATATATATATATATTATTTATTTATTTTTCTTCTCTGCATACAGGAATTGCTACAAAAGTCAAATGCAACATATGCATCCGGCAATGTGGTGCTCGAAGATATTGGAGTTCATATCTAGCAACAGGTTAGGTTCTTACTGGCTCAGTTTGTCACTTATATTTTTCAGATTTTAGAAAATTCAATTGCATGAGTTAATGCACCATGGCCTAGGCTTTAATTATGTTCTCTTTTTGATTTCAGGCAAAGCTTTTCGATTTCAAGCTCACCTCAAATGGATCACTAGGGGTCGGGGACACATGGCAGGAGAGGCAAAGCAAATTTTTTTTTTTTTTTCTTTTATTTTGAAAATGGGCCATGGGGGTGTCCTTAGATTGTTATCTCTCGTTCTTTTCTTCTTTTTTTGTTTGAATGAAAGGATTGGACATGTAGAGTTTAAAATGCTTGGCTGATTTGAAAAGTTGGAACATAGGTTGAGATGCAATCTTATATTTGAATAAAATAATTAGACATCTATTTTTTTTATTAATGGCATTGAATGATTTACATTTGAGTTGAATGGATGTGTTGAAATATGAGATTAATAACTTTTTTTCTTTATATAATTTTTTTTAAAGCATTAAAAAAAAAGTATTAAAAAAATTGCAGTAAAAAAAGCATAAAAAAATTATATTAAAAAAAAGCATTAAAAAAGCATAAAAAAATATTATTTTAAAAAAATTGCATAAAAAATCGTCGACGTAATTTTTTTTAAAAAAAAAATTGCATTAAAAAACCACTGCCAAAAGCAGTGATTTTTTTTACTGTTAAGAGCAGTTGTTGTTGAAGTTCATAAACCACTGTCTTGAATAGTGGTAAAAAAAAACTACTACTTTTTTTACAACTATTTAGGGCAGTGGTTTTTGAAAAAAACCAATGTTTAAGGCAATGTTTTTTTTGGCTTTTTCACGTAGTGACGTCACTCTCCATTTAGTTATTTTTCTTTTACTTTTTTTTATGTTTGAGGTTTACTTTGAATATGGCGGACCCGTTAGCATGCCTTGAGCCTCTTCAGACGTCTCTTTCTTTGGTATTCGATCATTTGTGATTGGATACCAAAGAGGGACATCTGTAGACACCCAAATTTGGCCCAAGGCTCGATCAAAACATACTTCGAAAAAGGCGTACCCCCTGAGCTTCCGAAAGCACCTCTCAAACCCTTAGAACTTAATTCAAACCTTTAGAACCATTCCTAAACCCTTAAGAATCAACCCGAACCTTCTCAAATCCTTAGAAAGCAAATCGGACCTATAGAACCAGTTTCGAACCAACCAAAATAGCTGTTGAAAAGAGGAGTGTCAAAATTTTCATAAAGAGTTGTCCAACCTGAGGCTTATACTATTGAAAATTAGAGTCTCTCAACTTTCCAACAAGCTAAGATTCACCTAATTTGGAGTTGTACATCAAAAGTTATGGTGAAATGAAGATTACGGATTTATACAGGAAATTACAAAATCGGATCCATAGAGCCAATTTCGAACCAACCAAAATAGCTGATGAAAAGAGGAGTGCCAAAGTTGGCATAGATAGTTTTACAACTTAAGACCTATACCATTAGAAAGTAGAGGTTCCCAGCTTTCCAACGAGATAAAAATCGCCTGATTCAGAGTTGTACATCAAAAGTTATGGCGAAATGAAGATCGCAAATTTGTGTAGGAAATTATAAAATCAGGCCGGGCCCTTGCGGGTCTTCAACTTCCAACAGTTTGGGCTGATTTTCCTTCAAAAAATGGTCAAAATTGATATTGGGGGTTTGACTTATAGACCATCCCAAAGTCTGGGGTGTGTTTTTTTAGGACCCTAGTGACCCTATTAGCTTAAGTTATCACCCTTTTGTCATTCAAATCACCACCCTATCATCTACCATTAAACCCAAATCCCTCTTCTCCAAGCTCTAGAAAATCCTAAAAACCTTAGATTGTCCATTACCTAAATTTTAAACCCATTAGTGACTTAACCCTTCACTAATCACTTCAACCTCTATAAATAGAGAGTCACCCCCCTTGCTTAAGGGCTTGAAAATTTTCCAAAGAGAGAAAAAAGATTAAGTGACCCCTTTTCTTCCATTTTAGCATTTCATCCATAAAAATTCTAGATTTGAAGTTCACCCCTCACAACCCATCTTCCATAATAAATCTCTTAGGTTTGCTAAGATCAATGCCTTAGCCTACCTCTCCTACCCTCTAGCTGCCAAGCCTTAGAGGTTCAAACCCATTCCTACACCCGTTTACTATCAGAAGCTCACCGGAAGCGCACCAACGCGAAGGTCCATGACGGTGCTACAAGGGCCCGAGAGTTTTGGCTCTCCCCTCTATTCCTTTACCTTCTTTGTTTTTCATCTATCCTATAATTGAGCCGTTACGCTACCTAAATTTCGGCAAGCGGGAAGGGCTCAATAGGATCGGTGTGCCTTCGGGCAAGAGGAAGTATTGTCCATTTTCCTTTCTTTTTATAAATATAATTATATATATATATATATATTATATACATCCAAACAGACATAGTAGAGACCACTTACGATCTGTTGATCGGGTTCCTAACACCTTCCCGATCGATAATCGAAGCCCCTACCCAAGAGCCTTTGGCGTAGACCAGAATCAGCATCATATTTTTACACTTTGATGCTTTCAAATATTGATTTAGGTTTTCCTGGACACCAAAAGCTCCTGGTGGTGACTCCTTCACTTTTACAGAGTGCTCATTGTCGCGACAGACCCGCAAAGTCCACGGTTGCACAGATGGTTAATCAGTAAAATTCTAAACTGAGAAATTCTAAAAACTAAAACAGAAAATAAAAATTTTAAATTTTATTAAGTATATATAAAATTTGTATATCCCCCCAAACTTAATAAGGATAATGCCCTCATTATGCAAAAATAGGGGATACAAAAAAACTTTTACCGTAACAAAAAGTCATACCTGTGAGGCTTATGATTTTCCATATTGTCTTACCCACTAGGTGATGATGGGTATGGTACAAGTGTTGCAGAAGGAGGACCATATAAGGCAAGTAGTGTGGTGCAGCTGTTGGAGGATTCAGACTCTGAGTCTGACACCACATCTGTAGAAACATCTAGAACTGCTTTTGGGCTTGGTTCTACTGGTAGTTCAGGCTCAGCATCAGCACTCTCCTTCTTTGTGTCCAGTGTATTATATTTTTGCTTCATAATTCGCAACTCCTTTGCAACGTTTTCTTTTTCTTTCAGATGAGCATTGAGTTTGCCGATAACAGCAGATTTGTTTCTTAATTCATCCCGCAGTTTTTCAGATTCAGCTTGTACTTTTGTTACCGTGACCCAACATTTGTCCGTTAGGGAGTCAATATGCTTTTTCTGCTCTTCACAAGTCTGTATTAGGGAATCCTTATCTTCTTGCAACTTGCGTACTTTCCCTTTTTCCACTGTCAGATAATAATTCTTTTAACTTAGTTGAGCGTTTAGTGTCTGCTCATATTCCTGGTGGGCTTTTTCTCTTACTAATTCTCTGACATCTAGGTGTAAGCTTCCATTGCTCCACTTCTCTCAATCTTTTCTCTAGCTCAGGTTGTTCAAACATTGGAGTTGCTGTAGTGGTGACTGGAGAGACATCTCTTGATTCATTAATTCTATGAAACTCACTCTTGGAGCTTCAAAATTTGGTCCTGTGTCTATAGTTTGAAATGTAGGAGTCTGCTCTATAGCTGATGAAATTGCAGGTGGAGCAATCGACTCAATGGTGTAGGAACATGCTAGAAGTAGCCATTTCAGCAACTTGCTCTATTGGTGAAGAAATTTCTTCTGCAGTTGCTATCGAATGCATAGGCTTTGCTTCTCTTATAACTGGCAGTGTGTCTACCTCGGTAGAAGGGGGCAAAGCAGGCCATGTTGGTGACTCCAACTCTGAGTCATAGAGACTAGGTTGTTCTTATGGTATTGGGGGGTTAAGTTCTGGTCTCTCATGAGGTGGAGTAGAAGTACTCTCTCCCTCGTCTGTGACTACTCCCTTGGTGTTTTAGCAGGTTCTTTCAGGGTCTCAGGATAGTGTGGGACTCTTGGTGTAAAGGAGTTACTTTCTGTGCATGCAGTGAGAGGGATTTTCTTTTTATTTTCAGCACCTAAAGTTCTCCTATAGGTTGTTACCGTTAGGCCTTCCTCTGCTCTCGACAGAGCCTTTTCTTTGGGATCTATGTTATATCCCACATTCAATGGTAAGTTTGTAATAAGACCTCCAAAGGGCAAAGTCAACTTCTTTGTTTGATATTTTTTTTTACTCAATTTCTCCTTCACGTTGTTGATTACTTTGAAAAGGTAAGAGGACACATCAAACCAATAGTGATTCTCCATTAAGTACAATGCTCTTGCAAAAAGTGCCCTTCTCTGCTTCCGTGGCCCGTGGGGTGAATAGTCTTATGAATTAAAATATCTAAAAAGTGAAGTGATGAACTCCTTACCTCCAAATCTTTTTGAAGGAAAAAGGACTTGTCCCGTGGAGGTTTTCCTAACAACTCTGTTTCCATTTGGATAAAATCGGGAAGGGTATTGGATGACATCCTCAAAATGTTGGCCTCTTAGTTGTCTTGGGATACTTGTGGTATTTCCAAGGGTGCTTGCATTACCCTGGCAACCATTTCCTTTGTAATTTGGATAGGTAGTCCATCGATACTGGTGGAGAGGATCGGGGATGGTACCTGGCTACTTTTGGTCATGTTTTTGTAAAACAACCTCACTAATCTGAGGTAGACTGGTGTGACTCTCGATTCTAAGAAATACTGTAGCCTGGCATCCTTAAAATACTTGATGGCTTCTCCACTAATTTCAAACTTTTCCAAAAACTCAACGTCTACCTCGATTTCGGCTCCTACAATATGGTGTTTCATTGAGGTAGGGAGCCAATCTAATGTCTTGGCAGAAGACGCTGGCTTTTTGCCTTTATCCAAATTCATGCCCTTTTTAGGGGTAGACATAAAGTCAGTCTCATTTGTCTCTCTAATCACCACTCCGAAGGGTTTAGACTTCTTTTTAGGTGGGTCTGCTGCTTTTGATTTGGCTTTGACGGCAACAGATCGTGCTACAAGCCTTGTGTAGACACCCAAATTTGGCCCAAGACCCGATCGGAACACATTTCGAGAGAGGTGTACTTCCAAACTTTTGATGGCATGTATGAAACCCTTAGGAACCTTTTCAAACCCTTTAGAACCTTCTCGAACCCTTAGGTAACCTTCCCAAACCCCTTAGAACCCTTGTTTGGTCCAATATCAAACCCTCCCGAGTAGTGGTTGGAAAGAGAAGTACCAAAATTTACACAAACCTTTTCAGGAGCTACATTATATACCATTTGAAAAAAGACTTCTCCAGCTTTCCAACAAGCTAAATATCACCTCGATCGGAGTTATATATCAAAAGTTATGACCATTTGAAAATCGGGCTATTTTGGAGGAATTTTTACCTGGCGCAACTATTAGTTGCGCCAAACCATTTTCTCCCAGAATTTGCCTAGTGCGACTATTAGTTGCGCCAGGCTTTTTTTCTCTCAGAAATGGCCTGGTGCAACTAATAGTTATGCCAGGTATAAATGGGTCCCCCCACCCCTCGCGAAGCCAACTTCCAAGCTACTATATAGAACTGTTTTACTGTACATTTGCCTGGTGCAACTATTAATTGCGCCAGGCATATGAACAGTAACCTCTAGATTTTGTCCTGAAAATTATGATTGAGGTTTGACTTGTTGACCACCTCAGTCCTTGGGGTGTGTTTTGATAACTTTATTGCACCCTTTTAATGCCTATTTACAACCCTTAAGAGATTTGAAATACTAACCTTTCATCCACCATTGGAGGACCTTCTCACACATCTCAAGGCTCCAAAAACCCTAGGAATCCTTAGACGTGAGATCACCTAATTGCTAAACCCATTTAGCCCTTAAGTGGTTTTCTAATCCACCCATTTCCTATAAATAGAGCCCCCCACCCCTTGGTTTAAGGGTTGAGAATTTTTACCTAAGAGAGAAAGAGCTTAAAGTTAGAAGATCTTTCTCCATTTGGTGCACCATTGCCCATACAAATTTCAAAATTTTAAAACCCCCTTTGAGTGATATTTTCTACCTTAGATCCCTTAGTTTAGGTACATGCTACCCATTTACCTTCCCTCTCTACCTCTTAGCTTCAAGCCTTAGGAGTTAGAACCTCATTTTCTACCATACAAGGCCTTCAAAAGCTCATCAAAGCTAGCCACGCAAGGCTCTCCTATGGTGCTACAAGGGCCTGAGGGATCCGGCTCTTCCCTTTCTTCTCCTATCTCTTTCTAGCTCCCCCCATCTTCCTATTTGTGTCATTACGTCATGACTTTTCGGTAGGAACGGAGGGGCACAAATAGGATTTAAGGCCCATTTGGGCAAGAGGAAGCTATTTTCTTTTCTTTTACTTTATTTTTGTTTTGGCCATTAGTAGAGACCGCATTAAGCGGGTTGATCAGGTGCTTAACACATTCCCGATCGATAACCGAAGCCCCTACCCAAGAGCCTTTGGTGTGGACCAGATTCAGAGTTATATTTTTAGCACTTCTGTGCTCATAAAAATGATATAGGTATCCCGGGACACCAAAAGCTCTGGGTGGTGACTCTCTATATTTTTTTTTGCAAGATAGTGCATCGCCGCAACGGGATGGTCACAATCCCACGATTGCACAGATGGCGACTCTGCTGGGGATAGCTTATAGAGCTTCTCCTTGAAATTTGGCCTTTTTATTTTTATTTTACTAACTATTTTGCTGTTTTTTTATTATTTTTTTTATTTTACTCACCCCTACTTTTCCGTCATTTACATGCCTTAGCCGATCGACAGGCTTACTTGTGCATTGCCTTTATTTTTTCCTTATATTTCCATCATTGTTGGTGCCTTAGCCGATTGGCAGGCCTACTTGAGCATTGTCTTTTAATTTCTTTAATTTTTCATCATTTAAAGTGCCTTAGCCGATTGACGGGCCTACTTGTGCAAACATATCCCAACAGTGGATGCTGGCCCGTAGTAGCGGCACTGGGTCATCACCCCCGGTCTTTGAACTAAAGAAAACTTCCAAAAAAAGAGAAAAGCTTTGAAAAAAATTAAAATTAAACCCAGTTAGGGAGCTTAATTAATTTGTTTTTACGGGATAAATTTTAAAAGGGTTGGGATTAGGCAAGCACACAACCACCCGGGTCTTAGTATGGCAGCAGCCCCTAGTGGTGATGATCCAGAAAAGTCCCAGCCCATCTAGTATTTGAGAAGGCGCTTGCACCGGAGGTATATCGGGTGGGTTCCCATTCCGAAGCTTAAAACCCTTGGGGAGCGCTCTAGCGAGTTATACCGGACTCAAACCCGTTAGGTGCGGTAAGGAGAGAATCGATCACCGAAAAATAGCTCAGTTCCCGGAAGCCCAGCTTCCACAAAAAACCCAAAAAGAGACTCATTTTGGGCTGCTGTCTCTGCTGTTATATATTCTGGAACACCATTTTTTGCCTAGCGCAAGTATTAGTTGCGCCAATACAAAAAAACTAGAATTTATAACTTGTGCAACTAATAGTTGCGCCGGCTTTAAAATCCAAATTTTTACTTTGGCGCAACTAATAGTTGCGCCAGTGTAAAAAAGGTGTTCTGCAAATTGGGCGCATGTATTAGTTGCGCTAGGTCTGTTTAACAGCACACCAGCCCGAATCTGTGGTCTTCGTCACCTCCTGAGTCCCCCGATCAGTGTGCTTAGTACCTTTTTTAGACCCCGCCATCTCCGACACCCAATACACCCCCACCGGTCAAAAGAGGGCAACTTCTTTTTGGCTCATTCCGAGGGTTCGGGTTGTTTGCCTCGATTTCTATGCCTTCAATAGATCGAAGGTTCTCCTTCGATTCTTCCGAAGTGCGTCGGAATCGTCGTCACGGGTCTTGAATTAAGGTATGAGAGCCACCCGAAAAGAGAATTCTGAGGCCTCGGAACCTTTGGTTTTTAAAACTTTTTAAAAAAAAATTCAAAAAATATATATATAATCAAAACCCAAAAAATATATATATACTTTGTGGTGCCGGCATAATGGCATCATCTTGCCCTCTGTCGTCCCGTAGGGGAAGGAGGAGGATTTTTGGGCCTTATCCAAGGCACCCTTACCAAACCCGTTCCCGTAGAATGTCATGGGTAGTGAACCCAGCTTACGCCGATCCCGACTCATCCCCGCCACATTCTCCAACCCACTCCCATTCGGGAGATGTTTTTTCCACCATCCCCCTCACCCAACCCCCCTTTATTGTTACCGGCCCATTTAGCGCCCCAATTTTCCCAACCACTACCCCCCAAAATATCCAAAATCACCCCCCCCCCCCATTCCCCATCTTTTGCCCAAATCATGCCCATTCTCCCCCCATATCCATGCCCAATCCAACACCTTTCCCATCCACATTCATGACAAACCCAACCCCATTTTCCCAATCTATATCCATGCCCCATTTTCCACCCTCCCCATTTAGGCCCAATCCACCCTCATTTACCTATGTCACCTCCACCCTATCCGACCACCCACAAGTCCCCCCATCTACCCGGGTCATGCCCATTTTTACTGGGGCCATGTTCAATTTTTTCCAAACACCCACACTTACCCTCCATAACCCTTAAACATCCCCAACCCATCCCCCTTTGCCAATGCCTCACCCCATTCCTTCAATCCATCCCATGTCCCATCACTTATCATGCCCAATTTTCCCTCCACATCCACCCCATCTATACCCAATCATCTCTTAAATTTACTACCCACATCCGATCCTCCTTCCATCACCATGATGGAGGAAATGTTTCAAGCCTACTCCTTATGGAAGGCTTCCCAAAACACACCCCATCATCCACACCCCACATCCATGGACCCATCCCATACCCTAGCCAATCTCCATGCTCCACTATCCCATGATCCCCATCAACCCCAATAATTCACCCCATCCAAAACCCCATCTCCCACATACCCCAAGGCCCATTGGCCAAAAACCCTACCATTCACTAAGGCCCATTGGCCCAAAACCCCACCACCCATGATCTCCAAAGCCCAATGGCCCAACACCCCATCACCCATACCTAAGGGCCCATGGCCCAAACCATAAAGGTCCCATGGCCCAAAACCATCAAGGGCCCATGGCCCAAAACCATCAAAGACCCATGGCCCAAACCCACCAATGGCCCATGGCCCATACCCCTCAAAACCCAGTGGGCCAGATCCACATACCCCAAGGGCCCATTTCCCAAACCCATACCCAAGGGCCCATGACCCAAACCTTGATGGCCCATGGCCCAAACCCACCAATGGCCCATGGTCCATACCCCTCAAAACCCAGTGGGCCAGGCCCACATACCCCAAGGGCCCATTGCCCAAACCCTTATCTGAGGGCCCATGGCCCAAGCCCAAACCCTCCAAGGGCCCATGGCCCATACCCACCAATGGCCCATGGCCCATACCCCTTAAAACCTAGTGGGCCAGGCCCACATACCCCAAGGGCCCACAGCCCAGACCCATCTGGCTCAAGCCCATACCCACCAATGGCCCATCTCCCAAGCCCTCCAAAGCCCAATGGGCCATACCCATCAAGGCCTAATAGGCCAAGATCCCCCAAATCCCATACCCTTTACCCAAACCCAACTTGATCAAGGCTTTGTGGCCCAAACCCTACCCCGGGCCCATGCCCCAAGCTCAAACCTCTTACCCACCACAATACCCCCAAAACTTCACTCACCCCCAACCTTCACAACCGGGTCAAACCCATGTCGTACCTCAGACCCAATTTTCCCATGGCCCCATACCCCAAGACCATATCTAAACCTTCTCCCATATACAAGGGCCCCATCAAGCCCCACCCTTAAACAAAACTACCACTCAACCCATCACCCCACAACACTTCCCTTACATTCAAGGGGCTCACCCAACCCACATCCAATCCAATCCCATCCAGTCCATGCAACAACAGTATGAGAACATTGTCCTCACTGCACCCTACATAGATCAGCAGTATGAGGAGGACGAGATCAGAAAGAGTGGTGCCTATGTCGGGGCAGTGACCACCATTAATCCTCCATCGGTAATAATCCCACCCCCGATAGCACAGAGCGAGTCCCTGTCGGCTGTTGAAAAAATGGCCCCCATGTCCAAAGAATTAGAACAGTTAAGGGAGCAACTAGACAAAATCCAGAAATAATTGTTAAAGATGGGTGGTGCTGAAATCCATGCCACAGATTTTACGGATTTGGGTCTATTTGCCGAGGTCCTCTTGCCACCCAAATTTAAAATGCCAGTATTCGACAAGTATAATGGCACAGGCAACCCGATTGCACACCTCAAGTCCTATTGTGAGGACATGTGCCAGTATGGGGGGGACGAGAGACTACTAATAAAAGTCTTTCAGAAGAGTTTGACCGGTCCAGCCCTGAGGTGGTTCACGTCTCTTGAACCATCCATGATGAAGACATGGAAGTACTTGACGCATTTGTTCCAAGAACAATATGTCTACAATACTGATATTGAACCGCGCCAAGTCGATTTGGCCCGTTTGAAGCAGAATCCCATGAGACCTTGGCGACTATTTGGGCGTTGGAGAGTATTGGCGGCTCAAGTCAGAAATAGAATACCGGACGATGAGCAGATAGAGATGATTTCAAAGAATACTATGCCAATGATTTTCGATTTTCTTGTCTACCAATAGCAGTCTAGTTTTGCTGATTTGGTAATAAACGCCAACCGCTGTGAGGATGCAATCAGGGAAGCGGGGGGGGCAGCGGGGTTAGGAGGTTCTCCGAGCAGAAAAGTGATAGAAGAATAAGGGAAGAGGTATAGAATGTTGTAAACACCTGGCCCAACAATAACAATATAGCCCCCTTCCTGTTTAAAGCAGTGCAACCAGCTCCCGTCAGGACAGGGGCGGTACAGAGAGCTGGGAATGGACAGGGAATGCAAATGACCTTGGAAAGGAGAACCCATTATGATCGTGTTTTTATGACCTTGGGATAATCTTTAAGTGTACTTTTACCTTTATTAATTAAAATGAGATTAGTAACTGCGCTCCAACCACGACCTCCTCCCAATCCGATTCCATATAACTTTGACTTGAATGCTTATTGTAATTTCCACTAGGGCCCGAGTCACCCGACTAATCGCTGCTTCCCATTGAAGCACGCGATCCAAGATTTAATTGATGCTGAGAAGATCATTCCCCCTGCACCCAGCCAAACGAACCAGCATGCGAATATTCACTAGGTGCCTTTGCCACCACACCCTATCGGAATAGCAGGTCCCAGACCCACCGTCGAAATGATAGAAGATGAGGAGTTTGAATTTTACCCATCCGATTATATCAGCAATCGAGAGAGTTATGAGGCACCATTGTCGAGAAACATGGAAGGAAGGAACATAGGGGCAATTGAACCTCTAAATTTGTCAGAATACTTCCCCAACCCGACCTCACAAATTGAACCCTTAGATCTCAGGGCATACTTTCCATCCACCACACCCGTCAATTATGTACATATCAATGCATACCAACCATACACCACCACCCCCAGCAATTACCCGATGAGCCAACAGGCCCCCAATCCTATGCCTGCACCCTCAAGTTATCAATGGCCTACACCCACCCCATTTCCCCTAGTTCAACTACCGGCAAACTCTATTGCCCCCATCAATTACCCAATAAGCCATCAGGCCCCCAATCCCACACCCGCACCCGTCAGTTATCAGTGGCCTATGCCAATCCCATCACCCCAAGTTTCGCCTACAAACTCCACCACCCCGATCAATTACCTAACGGCCCATCAGACCCCCCATCTCCCGCCCGCACCCATTGACTACCAATGGCCTATGCCCACCCCACTACCCCCGGTGGAATAATCGTTAAGCTTCACCACCCCTACCTGGCCTAATCTTGCCACCCACCCATCCATCACCGAGGTAAGCTAGGTCTTACCTATCATCCCAGAGCCATCGGTACATGCACTTCAGATACCGGCAACTATACCTTTCCAGCTCTCAGGATCAACCTATGATCCACATCAAGTCCCACTGAGCTATGAGTAAACCAATGTTAATGCCGGCAGCAGCAACAGGGAGGGGGCAGTGGACTTCATTACCAGATCGGGAAGAATCTCAAAACAGCTCGAGGTAACAACAGCAGCAGCACAAACCCAACCCGAAGGAAAGAAAGACAGCGCAGTGAACCCCTTCGAGAAGATGAGTCGAGAACATATACTGGAGACTCAGCTGAGAAGAATTCCTACCCATATAACTGTATGGGATCTGTTGACGACGTCCCCACTCCATTTCCAAGCATTAATGGGGGTGTTAAAGAATGTGCATGTGTCCCAACAGGTGAGCCCAGACGAGGTCGGGCAAATAATCGGACAGGTAATGGCGCCCAATTCCATTTCATTTTCAGATGCGAATTTGTCGGAGGAGGGAAACAGTCATGCTAAATCTCTCAACATTACTGTCGGACCCAGGAACATGATAATTCCCTTGGTCCTAATTGATAATGGGTCGGCTCTGAATGTGTACCCGTTGAGGACTGCCACCAAGATCGGCGTGGACCCCTTGTATGCTAAGGCCGACAAGGACTAGAGCTCAGGGATTTGATAATACAAGAAGAGAAATAATGGGAGAGGTCGGTCTGGAATTAGTAATTGGGCCCATGACCTTCTCTATACATTTTCAAGTGATGGATATCAAATCTTCTTTTAACTTATTGATAGGATGTCCATGATTACATGAGGTCGGGGCGATACCTTCTACCCTCCATCAAAAGCTAAAATTCATATTCGGGCAGAAGGTGATCACCATCATTGGTGAAGGGCATGATAAGAAAGATAAGGCCACTCACAATATTGAAAATCCTAAAGTAATGGATGTGCCACATACTAAGGAAGACACCGACCTCCACAGTTTCGAGTATGAGGTATCGGCAGTAGGCCCAGAACCCCTAAGAAACATCATTCTACAACAGGCGGTAGAATGGAAGCAGCGGTGGCCATGCTCCAAAAATTGGGCTATCAGAAAGGCCGAGGGCTCGGGCCTAGACTGCAAGGTAGAAGAGAGCCAGTTGTTGCCAAGGGGCAAAAAGTTCGATTCGGGTTAGGTTACAAGCCCACAGAGGAAGAGGTCCGAGAGGCTAAAGAGAAAGCCAGGGTCGCTGCAGCTGCTAGAGCTCAAGGAATCAACATAGAAGAGAAACCTTGCCCTAGGCTGCACATCAGGGAATCCTTTGTCAGCGCTGGGGTCATAATGATCGATCGAAATGGGGTAACCCATTTGACCCCACACAAACCCACAGCCCCAATACATCCCACCAATTCCTAGATCTCCCTTCCCAGCCTGGAAACAGAGTTGGCTGCATTGTCCCTCTTCGAGGAATGGCGGCCAGTACTTGAACAAACTCCCCTTGTGGTAAAGCACCACAAAATTGAGTTATCATTTGAGGACATCATCTCAGACGAAATGGGGATCAACATGATGGAAGCTGACTCCAATGAGCCATATCAGTCAGCACCCTCCATCCCAACAGGTAAAAGAATGGCCCCTCATGTACGCAATTGGGTATCTTTGCCCCAAACTCTGAAAGCAGGGAGTGGCCTAAAGTTTGGCACCTGTTTCCCAAAAAAAAATAACCTATAAAAAGTGAGATAAGTCCTTGGTAGGCAATACCTTGTATATACACAGACTCGCACTGCTAAGGGTCCGCCTCCGAAGAAATACAAAATCTCAAAAATATTGAAGAAAACAAAAATCTCAAAAACATTGAAAAAATACAAAATCCTAAAAACATTGAAAAAATCCAAAGTCTAAAAATATCGTCATTTAAAATTCCAGAAAAAGTCCCACAAAAGGATGCCTTAATCGAAATACCTATCCCACATAAAATTGACCCCTTTCCTATAGAAATACAGGAAGAGGTAGGAGTTATGGGTCTGGACGAGGACAGTCCTTTGGAGGAGCTCCCCAATGAGCTCCTTGACCAGTTCGCTGACTTTGAGCATGGCTCCACCCTCACTGTCGAAGAGACAGAAGATGTCAATTTAGGGACTGAGGAGATTCCCAGAATAACCAAAATCAGAACGTCGTTGTCCCTTGAAGAAAGGAAAAGCATGATCGACTTCCTTCGGTCTTACCAAGACATTTTTGCCTGGTCGTACGAGGGCATGCCTAGTCTAGACACCGATTTGGTGGAGCATGAGTTACCTCTCTACCCCGATATGAAGCCAGTTAAGCAGAAGCTGAGACGTCTCCGACCTGAGTGGATTCTTAAAGTCAAAGATGAAGTCATCAAGCAATATGATGCGAGGCTTCTCATGGTATCCAAGTACCCACAGTGGCTAGCCAATATCGTGCCTGTACGGAAGAAAGATGGAAAGGTTCGCATGTGCATCGATTTTCGTAATTTGAACAGGGCAAGCTCGAAGGATGATTTCCCACTGCCGCACATCAACATCTTGGTCGATAACACTGCTAAGCATGGGATGCTTTCATTTATGGATGGATTCTCAGGATACAATCAAATAAAGATGGCAGAGGCAGATCGAGAGAAGACTACATTCATCACTCTGTGGGGAACCTTTTGCTATCGAGTCATGCCATTTGGATTGAAAAATGCCGGTGCAACGTACCAAAGGGCTATGACCGCACTGTTTCATGACATGATGCACCGAGATATTGAGGTGTACATCGACAATATGATAGCCAAGTCACCGGAGCGAGGTGATCACTTGGTAAACCTTCAAAAACTATTTAAGAGGTTAAGAAAGTACAGGTTACGTCTGAATCCACAAAAGTGCGCTTTTGGCGCTATGTCCAAAAAATTGTTAGGATTCACCATCAGCAGGAGAGGGATCAAGGTCGACCTAGTCAAAGTTAAAGCTATCACTGAAATGGCGCCACCGTCTACTGAGAAGGAAGTTAGAGGGTTTTTGGGCAAAATATAATATATCAGTCGGTTCATTGCACAGCTAACGCCCATTTGCATGCCGATCTTCAAGCTATTAAGGAAGAACTCGCCCATTGAATGGAATGATCATTGTTAGGCAGCATTCGATAAAATCAAAAGCTACCTCCTTAACCCACCTATGTTGGTACCACTCGAGCCAGGGAGACCACTCTTGATGTATCTCTCCACGACGGAAGTCTCCATGGGATGTGTCTTAAGGTAGCATGATGAAACGGGAAGAAGAGAGCAGGCCATCTACTATCTGAGCAAGAAATTCACTGATTATGAGACGCGCTATTCTCATCTAGAGAAAGTATGCCTGGCTCTTATATGGGCTACTCAGAGGCTCCGCCATTACTTGTTATCCCAAGCCGTTCTACTGTTGGCCCGAATGGACCCATTGAAATACCTGGTTGAGAAGCCCGCTCTCACTGGGCAGACTGCACGCTGGTAGCTCTTATGATCTGAGTTCGACATCACGTACATCACTCAAAAGTCGATCAAGGGGCAGACACTAGCTGACCATCTTACCGACAATCTTTTGCCAGATTATGAGCCTTTGAGAACTGAGTTCCCATATGAATATATCTTGTTCATGACAGAAGATGATACTGAAGAGGCAGAAGATTCTTGGGTAATGCACTTTGATGGGGCAGCAAATGCCGAGGGCCAAGGAGTTGGCACCATCCTGATTTCACCAAAAGGATCCCATGTATTGGTCTCTATTAAGCTCAACTTCCCTTGCACAAATAATATGGCTGAATACGAGGCTTGTGCCACTGGCCTACAGGCGGCTCTCGATCTCAATATAACTCACCTTCGAGTGTTTGGCGATTCACAGTTGATCATATGCCAGACAAATGGAGATTGGAAGATGAAAGATGAGAAACTGATCCCCTATCATGAACACCTCGAGGATCTAATAGCTTGCTTCCAAGACGTGACATTCTCATTCTCATATGTCCCCCGGATAAGGAATCACTTTGCTGATGCACTAGCAACGTTGGCATCGAAGATAAAAATCCCATACGATGCTGAGATGAAGCCAACCATGATCAAGCAAAGGAATGAGCTGCCTTCTACCTCCAGATTGAGGAACCTACAAAGTCTGATGATGAGCCACCTTGGTTCTCAGATATTAAGAATTTCCTCGAGACCCTAACTTTCCCTGAGGGTACATCCAAGACGGACCGACGAATCATTCAACATTTAGCGGCAGGCTACGTCATTTACGGGGAATGCCTTTACAAGCGATCCTACAACAACATCCTACTCAGGTGCCTTACTAAAAGTGAAGTGACCAACATCATGAAGGAGATCAACGAAGGGTTATGTGGAGCCCACGTCAGCGGTCATATGCTTGCTAAGAAAATTTTGCGGCAGGGATACTTTTGGACCACTATGGAATCAGATTACTGCAAACATGTTCAAAAATGCTACAAGTGTCAAGAACACTCCAGTCTGATACACGCTCCTGCCATCGATTTTCACTGCATGACCACTCCTTGGCCATTTGCTACCAGGGGCCTTGACATCATCGAAATGATTAATCCGAAAGCATCAAATGAATATCGGTTCATCCTTTTTGCCATTGAATACTTTACTAAATGGGTAGAAGTGGCATCATATGCTAACATCATGGTCAGTCACGTGGAGAAGTTCCTCAAGAATAATATTGTGTGCCGATTTGGAGTCCCCAAAGATATCATCACGGACAATGGCACCAATTTTGCAAATAAGCGCATCCGAGCCTTCTATGAGCAATATAAAATCAAGCACCATCTCTCGTCACCTTATCGGCCTCAAACTAATGGAGCCGAGGAAGCTGCGAACAAGAAAGTCGTTTGCATCCTTGAGAAAATGGTCATCACTTATCGAGATTGGAGCAAAATGCTACCATGTGCTTTGTGAGCCTACAGAACATCGATCCGTACCGCTACAGGGGCAATACCATTCTCCCTTATGTATGGAACTGAGGTCGTCCTACCAGTAGAGGTTGAAGTACCCTCGCTCCGAATCATCATAGAATCAGGCTTACTCGAAGCAAAGAGAGAGAGATCTCGCTTCGAACAATTGAACTTATTAGACAAGAAAAGACTCCTAACCTTGTGCCACACTCAAGTATACCAAGAGCGAATCGCACGCGCTTACAACAAATGTGTCCACGGTCGAGATCTAAAGGTAGGAGACACTGTGTTGAAGATCTTCCCATCCCTCCATGCTGATTCGAGAGGCAAGTTCAAGCCAAACTGGGAAGGACCTTATGTCGTTCGAAAAGTGCTATCGAGATACGCCATCCGCCTCGCCACCATGGACGGAGATCATCTTCCTGAGCCCATCAATGCTGGATACGTCCAACGGTTCTACTATTAGTCTATTGTGATAAGGTAAGTATTGGTAAAACAGATACGCGACTGCTTAAGAATCACTCAAAAGAGGCCATCATTCCAAACACAGTAGCCGAAAAGCATCCCTAAAAATGATGATATCCTTTGCTACCCCATTTGAGCCTGGGCCTTTCTTTCAATAAACCCCTTCCCCAAAAAAAAAAAATGTGTGTGTACATATACAGAAAAAAGGGAAGTAAAGTTACCATCAAAATCCAAAAAAATCAAAAACATAAAACCTCAAAAAGAGATCGCCTGAAATGGAGCAAAAAGAATAAAAAATGTGTAGAAGAATCACGGGGCATGTACAGTAAAAACCCCCAAGGGAGAAACTATGTTGAGAAACTGAAGCCGTATCAAGGAAACCCTTTTAGCCTAGCATACCTTCAAATCCTAACCTAACCCATGGCCAAGCTACACTCTGAAGAAACCCCTCTTTTAGGTTTACAAGTAGTCATAATATCTATTAAGTCAACACAAGCCGAGTTGTGAGACGACACCAGAACCCCATCCAGCCGGCTATGATGGAATCGACGTCTATGTTGTGGCTGTTGAAAGAAGAAATGAAGAAGAAATAAAAAATATATATAATAAAATAAAAAATAAAATAAAAATACAAGCTCAAAGCAAGATGGATAGGTGAAAACCCGAAAGGGCGCTACGGGTAAAAACAGCGAGTTTGTGCGGATCAAGTGAAAACCCGAAAGGGCGCTTGGGGTAAGAGGGCTAAACCCATGGACGTGGTCAAAACCTGAAAGGGCGCCACGGGTAAAAAAAGTAGAGAAATTAAAATAAATAAATAAATAAATAAATAAAAAAGAGAAAAAATTGAAAAATAAAGGTTTGGACTGATTGAGAAGATTGATGTTTGAGGAACCCTTTTATTACTCTTTCTGTACCCTCTTGTCCTACTGGGCCGCTCATGCTAGTTTGAATCGGGTCCCGACCAAAATTATCTTTGTGAAACCGCACCGTCAAACGTATGACCTGAGGCAAGGAGAAAGGTTTAACTCAATCCAAAGGGATCAACGTTCCGGCCTTGGTAAAATTCGAAAACTCACTCAGGTCTGACTGCAGGAAAGAGTTCGACTATGCTCAAAATGGGACCCGTTACTCCGTGTCACTGTCAAGGCATAAAAAAAAAGAGAGAGAGAAAGCCAAAAACAAAAAATAAAGAAAACTCCAAATACCAAAAAAATGTGCATATATTTCTACTCATATTTCTATCATCATATTTCAATCTCAAAAATGAAGAAAAATAACAAAAAAATCTCCGAAGACAAAATTCCAAAAAAAATATATTGAAAATGAAAAAATATAGGTAGAAATCTACTTTTCCTTCTGTTGTTTAGGATGCATTTTCTTTATATGTATAAACAAAAAAGGGACTGACCTTTTCTCGAGAATATGCAGGAACATCACACGGTCCAAAGCCTTGAAGCGGGCAACTTCTCAGTGATGGACAAATCAGATGAAGCATCTCACCACTAATGTCAGGTCTATTAAAAAAAAAGAGAAAATATTTTGAAAAGGAAAGAATAAATCTATGCTTCCACGCACAGCTATGCACATGCATGTTTCGATACGGTAAAATGTCAATATTTTATCAGCAACACCACTATGCTATAGTAACATCCTAACTCTAAAGTACGCCTTGGATTCTGGATTCTACTTTAAAGTAGGAGCAACGGTGTCAATCCCGATAAAACGGTCAATGTTTTGATCAGGTTGGCTCCACTGCTATATTTTCGAGCTAAGCACTCTGTTTAGGATTCATATGAACTTAAGTGTCTAAGCTTCAGATTCTCCGTTGGAAAAGGTCAATCGTTGGATGAAACCAACCTGTTGAAAATGAGATTACGTATCAATCAAACTATGTGCAACCATGCATTCAGAAGGGTTCATTTCCCTTTTATTTTTCTGCAAGCTTAAAACTTGTATGGGTAGCGGTATCCCTGTAAAGTGTACGCCATGTGTCTCGGTATCCGTATATTTGTCGTTTGTTCCCGTAAATTGTACCCGAGTAGGTCCGGGTCAGGGCTTCCATCGCCTTTATTGTTGCTTATCGCCCCTGATGGGTGCAAGATTATGCATAGTTAATTAATATTTATGATCATTATCTGCAGAGACTAGGATTGGATGTCCCTTCATGGGGATACCCCAATATTTAGTTAGATCTGTTCAAGGTAATCAAAGCTGGATGCTCTAGGTCATGTTAATCTAAGGCATACTTTTGAAAATGGCATGCACTCCCAAAAAGCGTCGTGACATCTATTCACTTCGCTCAAGCAGTCATGCTAAATAAACTTTGGGATCGATGGGTTCGCCCAAAGACCTCAAACCCTACTTTCAACAGGGGCACCCGCGAATAGTCCGATGGGGCAATCAAATGCCTCGTAGGATTGGACGCAAACTATGGAGCTTTGCGTATGTTTACTTCTCACCTATCTTTGAATGTGGGTCGATCACCCCTCTTACTTACGAAGCTGTTGCATTCAGAATGAATCTTAAACATCAAATACCTTTAAAATCATCCCGAGAAGTGAATGTCTTTCCCAACTATAGGGAGTTCGCAACTCATTCCACCTCGGTTATGCCTAGTAATGTTGCTAAGAGCTTGGGGATCGATTACCTTGAGAAACGAATGTTTAGCCTAACATCCAGGGCTTTTGTTTTCTCACCATATTACTCATTTGATGTTTGAGGTTTGTTCTGAATGCAGCAGACCCGTCAGTAATGCCTTGGGCCTCTTTGTATGTCTCTTTTCTTTGACATTCGATCATTAGTGATCGGATACCAAAGAGGGGCATCTGTAGACACCCAAATTTGGCCCAAGGTCTGATCGAAATATATTTCAAGAGAGGTACACTTCTGAGCTTTTGATGGCATGTATGAAACTCTTAGGAACCTTTCCAAACCCTTAGGAACCTTCTCGAACCCTTAAGAATCAACCATAACTTTCCCAAACCCATTAGAACCCTTTCCTGGATTAGTGTCAAACCCCCCTGAGTAGTGGTTGGAAAGATGAGTGCCAAAATTTACACAAACCTTTTCAGGAGCTGTATTATATACCATTGGAAAGAGGACTTCTCCTACTTTCTAGAAAACTAAAACTCACCTCAATCGGAGTTATATATCAAATGTTATGATAATTTAAACATCGGGCTATTTTGGAGGAATTTTTGCCTGGCGCAACTAATAGTTGCGCCAAGCCATTTTTCCCCATAATTTTTTTGACGCGACTATTAGTTGTGCCAGACTTTTTTTCCCCCTGAAATGGCCTGGCACAACTAATATTTGCGCCAGGTATAAATGGGTCCCCCCACCCCTCGTGAAGCCAACTTCCAGGCTACTCTACAGAACTGTTTTACTGTACATTTGCCTAGCGCAACTATTAGTTGTGCCAGGCATATGAACAGTAGCCTCTAGATTTTGCCCTGAAAATCGTGATTGGGGTTTGACTTGTTGACCACCTCAGTCCTTGGGGTGTGTTTTGATAACGTTATTACACCCTTTTAATGCCTATTTGTAATCCTTAAGTGATTTAAAATACTAACCTATCATCCACCATTGGAGGACCTTCTCACACATCTCAAGGCTCCAAAAACTCTAGGAATCCTTAGATGTGAGATTACCTAATTGCTAAACCCATTTAGCTCTTAAGTGATTTCCTAATCCATCCATTTCCTATAAATAGAGCCCCCCACCCCTTGGTTTAAGGGTTGAGAATTTTTACCTAAGAGAGAAAGAGCTTAAAGTAAGATCTTTCTCCCTTTGGTGCACCATTGCCCATACAAATTCTAAAATTCCAAAACCCCCTTTGAGTGATATTTTCTACCTTAGATCCCTTAGTTTAGGTACATGCTACCCATTTACCTTCCCTCTCTACCTCTTAGCTTCAACCCTTAGGAGTTAGAACCCCATTTTCCACCATACAAGGCCTTCAAAAGCTCATCAAAGCAAGCCACGTAAAGCTCTCCTACGGTGCTACAAGGGCTCGAGGGCTCCAACTCTCTCCTTTCTTCTCCTATCTCTTTCTAGCTCCCTCCATCCTCCCATTTGTGCCGTTACGCCGCCGACTTTTCGGTAGGAACGGAGGGACACAAATAGGATTTAAGGCCCATTTGGGTCAGAGAAAGCTATTTTCTTTTTTTTTTACTTTATTTTTATTTTGACCATTAGTAGAGACCGCATTAAGCGGGTTGATTGGATGCCTAACACCTTCCCGATCGATAACTGAAGCCCCTACCCAAGAGCCTTTGGTGTGGACCGAATTCAGAGTCATATTTTTAGCACTTCGGTGCTCATAAAAATGATATAGGTATCCCGGGACACCAAGAGCTCTGGGTAGCGACTCTCTATATTTTTTTTTGCAAGTGAGCGCATCGCCGCGACGAGATGGTCACAAATCCCACGGTTGCACACCTTGCTATTAGAGAATTATCAGAAAGGTTACCTTCTCCTTCTTCTTCTTCTTCCCTCTGTCGCTTGTCCATTTCGTTAGCCATGCTACAACTCCTTTCCTGCAAGAGTTAATGAAAACACTATCAATTAACCATAGATTTCATGTATTGAATAAAAATTTCTTGCAGAAACACTTCCATTCGATCGTTAAAATCGTCACCTTACCTCTTGATAATTGAAACCCTGATTTCTAGATGTGAAATGGAATGCTTGCAGGATTTCTGAAATAGAACAGAGGAAGCAAGGGGGCGTATAGGAAAGTAAAATGGTTGGGTTGAGTAAGAGAATAGTTGGGATTGAGAACTTTTTGAAAAAGAGAGGGAACGTAGGAGGGGAAAATTGGAGAGTTCGAAAATAGGGCGGACATATCTTTCTATGAATATGTAGGCCCTATTTCAGTGACAACCTACAGAACCGGTCTTCACTCCTTTGCTAACCTAGAATCACCGATTGATTCTAGGTTTTTAATGGTTGTAAATGTAAACTCCCGTATTAGTTAAATCGTAATCGCTATGATTCAATTGATAAGCTTGACATTTAATCATAAATCCATACGATTATTCGTAAAAGTATACATTAGGAACTATCTTACGATCTATCATTTTTCAATGATTTGAGTCGTAATTGTAGACACCAAAATTTGGCCCCAAGGCCCGATCAAAACATATTTTGAGAGAGCTGCAATTCTGAGCTTTTGATGGCAGGTATGGAACCCTTAAGAATCACCCCAAAACCCTCAGGAATCACTCTAGTTCCCTTAGAAGCCTATCCCGAACCTTTAGAAACCAAACTCAACCCTTAGAATCCATTTTTAACCCTAAACCTAACCTTACCAGGCTATGGATAAAGAGTGGTGCACCAGAACTAGCTACGACCCTCTACTATGATCGAGTCTTATACCGTTGCGAGGTAGAGATCGTCAGCTTTCCAACAGTCCAAGAATCGCCCCCATTGGAGGTATACGTCAAAAGATATGGCAAACCGAGCCCGGAGGACATGAATGTAAAGTCATGTGCCCCCCTTAGGGACTTGGCGCAACTAATAGTTGCGCCAGTGTTAAACTTTGCCTGGCGCAACTTATAGTCACGCTAGGCCAATTTTCCCTTATTTTAAGCCTGACTCAACTAATAGTTGCGCCAGGCATATGAACAGTAACTGTTAGATTTTACCCCAAAATTCGTGATTGGAGTTTGACGTGTTGACCTCCTTGACTTGTGGGGTGTGTTTTGCTAGTTCTGTTGCACCCTTTTGAAGCCTATTTGCACCCCTTTAAATGGCTTAAGGCCTCACCCCATCATCCACCATTAAAGCCCATCTTCATACTTCTCTAAACCCTTGAAACCCTAGGAATCCTTAGATATGAGATTACCTAATTGCCAAACCCATTTAGCTCTTAAGTGGTCTCCTAATCCATCCTTTTCCTATAAATAGAGCCCCCCTCCCCTTTGTTTAAGGGTTGAGAATTTTGTTTAAGAGAGAAAGAGCTCCAAGTGAGAAGTTCTTCCTCCCTTTGGTGCACTATTTTCACCTAAAATCTAGAATTCAAAAACCCTTTCCAAGCTTGCTCTTACACCCAAAACCTTTAGCCTAGGTGTGTGTGGTCCCTTAACCTCTCTTCTCCATCTCCTAGCTAGTAGGCCTTAGTGGTTAGAACCCCTTTTTCCACCATTCAAGCCTCCAAAAGCTCATCAAAAGCAAGCCAAGCAAAGCTCCTCTACGGTGCTACAAGGGCCCGAGGGCTCCGGCTCTCCCCTTTCTTCTCCTATCTCTTTCTAGCTCCCTCCATCCTCCCATTTGTGCCGTTACATCACCGACTTTTCGGTAGGAACGAAGGGGTACAAATAGGATTCTAAGCCCTTTTGGGTAAGAGAAAGCTATTTTCTTTTCTTTTACTTTATTTTATTTTTGGCCATTAGTAGAGACCACGTTAAGTGGGTTGATCGGGTGCCTAGCACCTTCCCGATCGATAATTGAAACCCCTACCCAAGAGCCTTTGGTGTGGACCGGATTCAGAGTCATATTTTTAGCACTTTGGTGCTCATAAAAATGAACTAGGTATCCCGGGACACCGAAAGCTCCGGGTGGCGACTCTATATTTTTCATTAGAGAGCGCATCGCCGCGACGGGATCGTCTCGATTCCCACGGTTGCATAGATGGCGACTCTGCTGGGGACTAGCTTGTAGAGCTTTCCCTTGAACTAGGCCTTTTTTTTATTTTTTCCTAACATTTATTGCTATTTTTTTTTTGTCTTATTTTTGCTATTTTTTTAACTCACCCCTCCGATTAAGTCATTTTTCTCACCCCTACTTTTCCGTCATTTATATGCCTTAGCTGATTGGCGGGGCTACATGCACATTGTCTCTTAATTTCCTTACTTTCCCGACATTTTAGTTCCTTAGCCGATTGGCGGGCCTACTTGTGCATTGTCTTTCAATTGTGTTAATTTTTTGTCGTTTAAAGTGCCTTAGCTGATTGGCAGGCCTACTTGAGCACTCATATTCCGCCAGTGGACGCCGGCCCATAGTGGCGGCACGGGATAATCACCCCCGGTCTTTGAACTAAAGAAAACCTTCAAAAACAAAAAAAAGCTTTGAAAAAATTAAAATTGAACCAAGTTAGGGAGCTTAATTAATTTATTTTACGGGTTAGATTTTCAAAGGGGTTGGGATTAGGCAAACACATAAACACCCAGGTCTTAGTATGGCGGCAGCCCCTAGTGGTGATGATCCAGAAAAGTCCCAGCCCACCTAGTATCTGAGAAGGCGCTTGCGCCAGAGGTATATCCGGTGGGTTCCCATTCCAAAGCTTAAAACCCTTGGGCAGCGTGCTAGCGAGTTACACCGGACTCAAACCTTTTAGGTGCAGTGAGGAGCGAATCAATCGCTAAAGAATAGCTCAGTTCCTGGAAGCCTAGCTTCCACAGAAAACCCAAAAAGAGACTCATTTCGGGTGTTGGTGGCTGCTATCAAACATTTTGAAGAAGCAGATTTTGCCTGGCGCATGTATTAGTTGCGCCAGCCCAAAAACCTAGAAATTATAATTGGCGCAACTAATAGTTGCGCCAGCCTTAAAGTTCATTTTTTTTGCCTTGGCGCAACTAATAGTTCTTGATGTAAAAACTCCTTGCAACACAGGTGCAAATATTAGTTCTTGCCAGTCTCTCACATGACCGAATCCTTAGCCCTTTCCACCTCCCAAGTTCCCCGATCAGTGTGCTTGTGCCTTGTTTGGGCCCCGCCATCTCCGACACCCAATACGCCCCCGCCGGTCAAAAGAGGACAACTTCTTTTTGGCTCATTCCGAGTGATCGGGTTATTTGCCTCGATTTTCGTGCCTTCAATAGATCGAAGGTTCTCCTTCGATTCTTCCGAAGTGCCTCAAAATCGTAACCGTGAGTCTTGAATTAAGGTACGAGAGCCACCCAAAGAGGGAATTCCAAGGCCTCGGAACCTTTGTTTTTCAAAACTCTGTCAAAAAAAAAATTCCAAAAGTAATAAATAATTAAAACCTAAAAAGAAATAGATAGTTTGTGGTGCCGGCACAACGGCATCATCTTGCCCTCCGTCGTCCCGTAGGGGAAGGAGGAGGATTTTTGGGCCTTATCCAAGGCACCCTTACCCAACCCACTCCCAAATAATGTCGTGGGTAGTGGACCCGGCTTACGCCGATCCCGCCACACTCTCCAACCCACTCCCATTCGGGAGAAGTTTTTTCCACCATCCCCCTCACCCAACCCCCCTTTACCGTCACCGGCCCATTCGGCGCCCCCATATTCCCAACCATTACCCCCCAAAATATCAAAACTCCTACCCCTCATTCTTCATCTTTTGCCCGAACCATGCCCATGCCAAGTCCAACTCATCTCCCATCCACATTCATACAAAACCCAAACCCATTTTCCCAATCCACATCCATGCCCCAATTCCCATTATCCCCCTATAGACCTGATCCACCCACATTCACATACACCACTTCCACCCTATCTGATCCCCCATCTACCTGGGTCATGCCCAATTTCACCGAGGCCATGCCCAATTTATCCTCCACATCCATCCCACTCATACCCCATCACCCCTTAAATCCCCCATCTCCATCCAACCCTTCCTCCATGACCATGATGGAGGAGATGTTCCAAGCCTATTCCAAGTGGAAGGCTTCTCAAAACACCTCCTCTCCTCCACACCCCATGAACCCATCCCATACCCTAGCCAATCTCCATGCCTCACTCCCCCATGACCCCCATCAACCCCCCATAATCCGCACCACTCAAACCCCTATTACCCACTCACCCCAAGGCCCATTGGCCCAAACCCCTTTTCTCACATATCCCAGGGGCCCATGGCCCAATACCCCACCACCCAAACCTACCCAAGGCCCATGGACCAGACCCATCAAGGGCCCATGGCCCAGACCCATCAAGAGCCCATGACCCAGACCCATCAAAGGGCCCATGGGCCATACACACTAGGGCCCATGGGCCAGACCTATCAAGGCCCATTGGGCCAAACCACCAAGGGCCCATGGCCTAGACCCATCAAGGGCCCATGGGCCATACTATTAAGACCTGAAAAGTATCACTTTTCACCCCTTAACTTAACCTTTGATTAGACTCTTAGCCACCTAATAAGTTCTTGTTAAGTATTTTATGTAGGTAATAATCAGTAATGAAATAAGGCCAGGAATCCTGTTAAGGAGCCTGCTTTGGCACCAGATATCCCTCAGAAGAATGAACTCTGAATCCAGACCTGAAATGAGCCTCGCGCAACTAACCCAAGCTTTAGAGGATTCAGGAGAAATATGCCTCGCGCAGTTCAACTGAGCTTCCCAAGACTTTACAGCAACCTCTCGCGCAGATGAGTGACTGAAGAGCTTCAGAAACTCAAACTCGCGCAGCTCTCATGAAGCTCAAGAGTAGAACACATCGCTGGTGTATCAGTTCAAAGCAGACTCTCTCAATCTCGTAGTTCACTCGAGCCGAGAGGAGAGGAGATTCCTTTAAGATTCCTTGTGCATCGATCTTGCATGAGATGCAATTATCGGAAGAGCACCATTCAAGAAAGAAAACATCCTGGCAAAGGCAAAGCTAATCTCGCAAAGATTAAGTGAGACATAGAACCTCTCGCAGTTCAGAACTCAGTAGAGCCTCGCGAGGTAACTCACGAAGTTCTCGCACTGCTGAAATTCACTCTTACGAAGATCAGCCCAGCAAAGACCGAGCGACCTCGCGACTGCTTGAATTTCAACCCCGTGACACTTGAGACTGTGTTTTCTATTCAACCTCGCGAAGCCCAATCCAGCGAGAGCGTAATTCTCTACCGCGCGACTGCTAGAAGAGCAAACCAAGGCAACCTCGCGACGGCTAAAGCTTCAGTGTCAAATCATCCTAGCGAAGAGCAAAGAGCTATCATGTGACAAGTCTGGGAAACTATAGCTACCTAGCGAAGCTCTAACCCTAAACTTCCATCTCTTCAGTAGAGGACCTTCTGGGTATTTCTAGCTATTAGGGCACGCACTCCCACGCTCAAATCTCTGTGCACGCACCCCGAGGCATCCAAGGATCATTATTAGGCCACGTGACATCGTTAAAATTAGGGTTTCCTAACCCTAATGCGCCGCCACCCCACTGCTATATAAACCCATACCTAGCTTAGGTTTAGGTATCTGGGAACCCATCTCAGATCATTTTTTATTTTCTCTTTCTTTTTAGCAGTAAGTAATTTTCTTTTTTCCTTCTCTCCATAGTCTAGCACTTGTTGGCTATGCCTTTGTATGTGTTTTTCAATTAGATCAACGGAAGTTCTGTAATAGGATCTGCACTTTGTGGGATTGGTGTTTATGTGTGAGATGCTCTGTGCAAGGCTGCTGCCTTGTGATCCGCCATTTCTTTGGCTGTATTTCAAAGCAATGGAGGACTGATTCTAAGGGCCATTCAGATCCAAGTGACCTGTGTATCTAGGCTATCATGGTCCTACAGCCTTAGCCCCACCACAGGACCCACTAGATCTGAAATCCCCATGGGAGCTTGAGCTGGTAGCCTTGTGAGCATGGTGGTAGCAGCGATATTCTTGTTTTGTTTTGGGCTCCATGAGGAGGATAACCTCTAGGATAGTCTGTGACCATTTAAGTGGACAGATTATAGCCTTAAGGTGATTCTAATCCATCGATCCAAGATGGATCCTTCTTCTTTACACCTGAGCTTGTAGAAGCCTGGTGAGAGATTGTCTGAGGCGAGACTTCTATATTTGTATAGATCTGCCATCAGATGTTGGATCTGATCTGGTTATAGAGATTGTAGGCTGGTGACTGGACCATTGTAGCCTCGCTCAAGCAATGGATAGCTGGATCGAAGGTTGTACTCAATCTCTTGCTGGTTCTATGTGTCTGGGCTATCATGGTCCTACAGCCTTAGCCCCACATATAGAACTTTAGAGGTTGAGGTTCCCTATGGATCCTTGAGCTGGTAGCCTGGATGAAATAGTGCCTGCAATGATTTACTTGTTATGTTTTGACCCATCCCTGGATAGCGGCTCCCCTATGGGATAATCTGTGACCATTTAAGTGGACAGGTTATAGCCTTAAGGGTGAAATCATGGCAGAGTGATGGGTTGGATCCTTTCTCTTCAGAGGTGATAATGTAGCCTCTGGACAAGATTTCTATAACATCAGATCTAAATCTGAGTTACAAAACTTCTCTGACCTTCGCTCAATAACGTACTTCTCACCCTTTTTATACTTATTTTCCACACTCCTTCCATCCTCTCAACCCTTTCTATAGTTTAGATATTAAAATACTTAGAATAAGTGACCTTAAACTCCCCTCCTTCTAGGACTGCCAGATCTATAGACAGATCTGGAGGGACTACTAGAGATGGCTCCCTTGGAGCTCTAGATCACCTTCCCTGTAGGACAAACTCTTACTTATCAAAACTTGCTACAAAGGACCCTATATCTTGCAGGTCTAGGACTTCTAAGTTGTGCTGGATTCACCCCCTGTTTTACTCTGTCTTTGATTTTTAAATAACTTTCATCACCAACCAATAATGTGAGCACACTAGAAGTAATCAACAAGTTTTTGGCGCCGTTGTCAGGGACAGATGATCTATTAGTAGACCCTTAGTTTTTGTATTCTTAGTATTCTTTGCACATGTGAATAATTGATACTGCTGACATAATTTTGAACCTTTCTTGCAGATCTAGACAGCAGCAGTGAAGGATAGTTGGACTGCAATTGGAGCTTAGCTACCTCTGTTTGCAAACTCTCTGACTTTTAAAGCTCTGTCTATCTTTCTTAAAAAAAAAAAATTTAGCAATATCTAGGATAGTTTAAATGTATTCTTTGAATAGCTGTAAACTAGTTTGATAAATTTGTTAGTGTACAATCATTCTTTTGCGATGTGCTTGCAAGAAGCTTTCCTTGTTGTTGGTGTGCTTGTATGCTAGGGAGGAGATCCCTCAGCCCTGCTTTAGAGCCTCTTAACCCTGAGTTAGAAAGGGGAAGGAGACTTAGAAGAGACAGGCACACCACAGGAGAGCCCCCAAGTGAATCTGTGACAGCAATTATGGGTGAAGAACAGCCCAGAACCCTTAACGGGTTGAATGCTCCGGATGACTATAACTCCCCTTTTAGCATTCAATTCTCTGATGTTCAAGGGAACTATGAGATAAAAACTTCAATCATCCAAATGCTGTCAGCTTTCCATGGGCTTAGCAAAGAGGACCCTTACAAGCATATTGACCAGTTCTTGGCCTTGTGCACCACTTTTAATATCACTGGTTTGGGACCTGAGGCTACTAGGCTCAGACTCTTTCCCTTCTCTCTAAAGGATAGGGCCAGTACCTCGCTGACCACTCTTCCCAACAATAGCATTGCTTCATGGAAAGACCTATAGACCAGATTCCTAACTAAGTTCTTCCCTGAGACCAAAACTAGCCAGTTGAGGAAGGAGATTCTTGCATTTGCTCAATCCCCAACTGAGGATTTTAACCAGTTCTGGGATAGGTTTAAAGAGATTCTCAAACAATGCCCCCACCATAAGATCCTTGAGTGGCAGCTTGTACAAAGCTTCTACAATGGGATTGATGAGAAAAATAGAGATATGGTTGATGCCTCTTGTGGTGGATCCTACATGCACAAGACTGTTGAGGAGGCATGGGAACTGTTTGAGGTGATTAGTGAGAATGCTTTTCAAAAGCCATCCCTGGCAAGAACTAGTCTGAGAAGTTAAAGGTGGTCGCCGGATCAAGAGGAAAAGTTTATGAGGTGTCTGGGAACAATGACCTACAGCTGCAGATGGCAAACCTCGCTATGAAGTTTGATAAATTATTGACTGTGATGCAACCCAGAAGGGCTGCTCATGTGGCTGAGGCATGTCTGATATGCCAGTCCCCACAGCACACAGTGGAGGAATGTCCATCTGCAGGGCAATTTCCTGAATTGATGTTAGAGCATGCTGCTGCTGCTCAATCTTATGGCTAGGAACAATCTGGGGGCTACAATAGGTAGCCATATGGATACCAGCACCAAAATGCTAGTTACCAATGGAGAGACCACCCAAATCTGAGGTGGAAGCAAGACAACTACATGCAGCCCCAGCAAATGTTGGCCTTACCACAAAGGCCACAGCAGCAGTTCAATCAAGGGAATGCCCCTAGGTCTACCTTCCAACACCATCAGCAGCAAAATCAGTTGGCCTTACCCCCTTCTCAACCTAGAAATACTTCTTTCGAGGACCAGGTCTTGACATCACTGAAAAACCTGGGTTCCTTGACTCAGACTGTGAACTCTCATGGTCAGACCATCAAGAAGATGGAAGAACAAATCGGACAACTAGTGAACACCTTAGCCAAAAGAGAAGAGGGAAGGTTGCCCAGTCAACCAGTGGTTAATCCCAAGGGCCAATTTTTGATTGGTGAAGGATCCTCCAACCCTGAGGGGGATCTTTCATTAAATTAATGATTAAGAACTATGCACCGTTGTATGATATGTATTCTACAGTTGATAGGAATTGTTAGCGATCTTGTTGGAATCTGAGTTTAGTGCTTTAATGCCTACTTTTATACCAGCTCCCCTTATTTGATAATTTTAAGTGATTGAATGATAATATAGTATTTGAATGCTTTTCATGATGTATGAATTTAATGCCTTGAAAGTATAGGAATTTGTTAATGCTTTATAATGCTTGGGGGTGTCCCTGGAAGAGAGTCTGTGAGAGAATCCACCCATAAAGTCAGGGTCAAACAACTGACTCATGGGTGAGTGAATTCTAACTCGGTTAAGCCATCGCGGGGTTCTGAATAATGGGTTTGGTCCCCTCTCGCGCAGTCCATAAAGAACTACTTTGTTTTGCTATCGCGAGTTTCAGATATAACTGGGTGGGCTGCCTTGCGCAGTTTAAAGGAACATCTAATCTCGCGACCCATTCATTTCTAGCCAGTGAGTGGACATTTTCAAAGCGCGCCGAGCCTCGCGATATTTAAATCCCACCCCGCGCTGCTTTCCTTTACTGCTTTCTCTTTCCTCTCCTACTAGCGAAACCCTAGCTCCCACTCCTCTCAACCTCTCTCCTCCAGCATCCTGTCTATAGTTCATTGTTCACTTTGAAATTCTAGATTTTTGTTCTTAAAGCTTCCATCAATAGTTGCCCCCTGCTAAGAGCTCTTGAGATCCACCGTGCGTCCAATTGAATAGAACCCTAACTTTTAGGGTTAGACTCAGCTCCTGATCTTTCCTTTCAAAATTTCAACTGCACACTCACCAAGGAGAGTTGTGATGGCTTCTAAAAGTGCACCTATGAAGAGAGCCAGGGACAAGGCCACTGTGGAGCCTGTCCCTAAGAAAGCCAAGTCCTCAACGGCACAACACAAAGGGAAGGAGGTGGTTCCTGAGGTGGCTGCACAAACACCTGATTATTCTACACCCTCTGAGCTCCTCATTTCCACTCCGTTAGAGCCTGAAGCCATTTTCGATATCTCTTTCTTTGAATCAGAGCCGTTGTCAGCACCTGCCATTGAGTTCTTACGCAAGGCTGGTTTGTTCCCCTTGATGCAAATGATTCCTGCACTAGCCTATCCTAGATTAGTGCAACTCTTTTACCAACACCTTAGGGTCGCACTGCATACACCGCGCCAGGCCTCCTTGTGTTAGTTGATATTTTGAGATGTTGCTTAGCCCAGAGTTAATTGCTGAAGTCATGGGCATCCCGGCCATTTTTGATCCCAACTGCGGATATGGTGCCCTTGTGAGTGCCTCTCTCGATACCATTGCCCAAGCCATTACCAGGGGCTTGAAGGCCACAGGGGACTCCATCAGAAGAAGGGATTTAGATCCCAAGCTGTTGTTCATCGATCAAGTGCTAAGGAAGAATATCTACTGCTCCGGCCATCAGCAAGAAAGGAGGACACCAATTGCTGATGCTCTCTACTCTCTCTCTGGGCCACGGATTTAATGCTGCATGGTTGATTTTTGAAGCCATGAAAGACATGATGGTGAAGCTTGGGCTACAAAAGAAGGTCCACACTCTCCCCTATGGAAGACTCATCACGGACTACTTACGAGGGAGGGTACAAGATACCATGGGGGAGTTATGACCTCACTCCCACCACTTTTGCCAAAAGACAATGGGGGATCGAAGTCTAATGGATCCCAGGAAGAAGAAGAAGAAGAAGCTCGGAATGTCTCCGGCGGAGAGGGAGCTGTTGTGGCAAAGGCCACCCCTGCCCCCAAAAAGGAGGCTAAAACCCCTGCCCCAAAGAAGGAGGCGCGAGCTCACACCTCACGCTTCTCTGAATCCTCCATCCACCACACTTGCCTCTCCACTACCTTCTTCACCCATTCCATCTCTCCCTTTCCCTCTTTTATCTCCTTTTTCCATTCCACCTCGCACTATTATCCGTACCTGGGAAGAAAGTGTTGAACCCCAAGACAACACTCCACCTTCACCCACCATACCTCAATACACAACCCCAGTCTCTCCCATATCATCTGATCCACACCCTGACAGCCCTCCCTTGATAACCTACCTTAAAAAGAAAACCTCTCACACTACCCCTGCCTCATCTTTACCCACTTCCACCTCCCCTGTCCTTCCCACAGACCCCACCCACATTGACTTACCTCCACCCTCCCTCCTCCATGCCATGAGGGACAATCCCTATATCAAGAGGGATGTTCTCAATGGCATGGCCCAACTCCGCCAAGCCCTCGAATGCCCCTTGCTGCAGAAACTTAGTGACTTGAAGCTTGCTCACCACGAGCAGCTGAGAGATATTTCCAAAGGGTGGGAGGCAATTTTGGAGACATCAAATGCGAACAAGGCTGCAGCAATGTATTACAGAATGACTACTAAGACTGAAAAGGCCAATGCAGAGAGGGTGAAAAAGCACAACAGGCTATTAGAGAAAAAATTGAACAATGCTAAGGAGATCAACCGACTCAGTAAGGAGCTTGCAGATACCAATCTCCTGTGGGCTAACAAGAAAATTGAAATCTCGGAACAGAGAGTTGCCTTCCTATTGTCCCAACCTATACAGGCCACCCCCATCGCCACCGCTCCCCCTGAGGCCCCATTTTCTTCCACACAACCAGGCCCATCGTCTTCCACTGCCTCTACCCCAACCCCTACACAATCTATTCCCCCAACTCCCACAGCCCCCACTCCGGTAGCTCCTCCTGTTCCTCCTCAAATGCCTACTGCAGTTCCTTCTGCAGTACCTACACAACCTGTTGCTCCTGCTCCAATCCCTCACGCAGTTCTCCCTCCTCCTCCTCAAGGCTCCCCCCTATTCCCTCTCCCGCTCTCAAAAGAAAACCCCTTCCAAGAAAAAGCCCACTTCTAAAAGAGCCACGAGCCCAAAAAAGGTAAAAAGGCCGCCTTCCATCCCCACCTCCAAAGGTCACTAGAGCTTCCGTCAGATGATCCCCGCCTACTTTCCAAAGAAGAACGTGACAGCCGCCTTGGATTGGACCCTCTTGAGCTCTTTCCTTCCGACTCGAGACTGCTGTCACACCACCTACGGATCCCAGTGCCCAACCTACTATTGCTGCTCCTTCATCCGGTCCTGTTGCGCAATCCTATCCTTAGCGAAGGAAAGTTGCTGCAAAGAGGACTACTCCCCCAAGTCGCCCTTTGAAAATTGGAAAAGAAACATCTACCCAGTCTGAGGAGGCACCACCACTAAGCCAGCCCGTGAAAGGGAAGAGCCCTGCCATTCCTACAGCCAAAGTCCCAGATCCATCTCCTGTGGCTCCCCCTAAACCAGAAAAAGGGAAAAGTCCTCTCTGCCTGTGCAGCCCAAGCTAAATCCTGTTCCCTCCTCTGAGCCAAAGACCCAATAATAACCTCTTATTCCCTCTCACAAGGGCAAGCCTCCAAAGGTAAGGGCCCCAAAGGAAAATCTCCCACCAAACCCCCCGAGCTAACCATCGCTAAATCTTGGAGATCCCTCCCAACCCAAGAAGAAGAGAAAAATGAGGGTCCGGGCTCCAACCATACCCAAAACTCCCGAGCAAAGAAAGGCAGAGAGGGAACGAAAGAAGAAAGAAGAAGAGTCTCTCCTGCAAGAGCATGCAAAGAAGATGGGATGGGACAAGTTTTAAGACAGATTCTAACTAGATTGTACCTAGGAATTTCTTTGTTTCTTTTGCAACTGTTTTCTTATATTTTGTACATTTCTAATTTTTCATAGACTTTTCCCCTGTCTTTACTATCTTGCTTTGTTGTGTGTTTTGTTCTGTTCTTTCCTTTTCTTTTGGCCTCATTAGTTCTAGCACATTCACTTTGAACCGGTGGAGGACACTACTCCTCATAGGTTTGGGGCGTGTCGTGCACTCGCCAATGGAATAGCTAACATAAGTGCGAGACTCATCTGAGCAATATGGAAATGGACCTCTGTTCACTTAAGAATCATGAAATTAAGAAGTTTAAAATTTATGCAAACCTTGGACATTATAAACTTCTAATATTCCACATTTCCATAATAATATCACCAAGGAAACCTACTTGTATCAAGACTTAGTGAATCATTAGAGAGAGAAAAGGTGAGGACATTCTTGAAAGTTCAAAGGATGACCATAACCAAAGTGAGAATTGGGCCTACAAAATTTTCTATTCTTTGAGGAGTAACTAAGGCATTTCTTTTAGTTCTAAGGATCTGGTGAGTCAACGTGCTCACTAGAAGTTCGGTAACTCAAGTTGAAACAATGACAAGACTCATGAGACCTAGGAAAGGATCAAGGCCTCTTGGACAGCTTTAAGCCTAAAAGACCAATCCTAAAGCAACGCCCTTGTCCATACCCCCTTTGAGCTTTAAATCCTAAATTTCTTCAAAATACACCGAGTACTTGAACTCGAGCCTATGAACCGATTCCAACCTACCCTCACTCGAGAATTCGGAAGGTAAAGGAGAAAGAGTTGAAGATGGACTAGCTATGGTCAACATTAGGTGAATGGAGAAGAAGGACAGCGATGGTGGCGAGAACATGGTGGCATTTCGAAAAGCAAAAACAAAATAAAAGAAGGAAACTCCAAAGAAAAGAAACAAAAATAATAATGAAGAGTAATAAGGGAGAAGTCAAGAGGAACTTTCATTGGAAAATCAAAATCAAGAAGAGAAACTGATCACTTCAAATCAGAAAATCTCAAAGAAGATGAAGGGAGCTGAATTATGGAAGGTGAAGTCATGAACCACCTCTGTGACCTACTGATTTCTCAAATTGGAACCCCTTTTCAACCTTCCACTCTTTTTAACCCTATCTCATAAGCCACATTACAGCCCAGTTAAAAGCCCTTGTGATCCAAAGTTGAGTGAGCTGTCACGTGAAGATAAGGAATTATCTAATCTATGGTGAAGAACTGCCAATGATGCAGCACTTAAGAACTCTGCCTATGCTCATGCTTACAAACCCATTTGGGGGATGTAACTGCTCTTGAGCCTGTGAGAAAATGAACCCCTCAACAAACCTTTATGAGAGTATGCCCTGCAAAGTTTTCTTTTGGGTCTGAACTTGAATGCATTATGTATGACCTTAACCTAATTTTTTGACATAAGGATAAGCTCAGTGCTGACACACACTTGTGCAATTTTCTGTGATTACAAACTATTTGGAAATGTTGTGCAATCATGAGAGTTTATGTTGTTTAAGTTACTGTGCAACCAATGAATTAAATTTCTTTTATCTGTATTGATTCAAGAGTAGACTAAATCTGATTCCTTAACTGCTCATTGGATGATATTGCACTTTTGTTAACTGTTTCATTTGAGAAGTTTGTCGGTGTCTTCACTGAAAACCCTCAGGAGACTTCACTCCTCCGCTAGGGATCACCTAGGGGTTTAAAAGGCTTGGTACATATGCTAAATATATCTGTGCTCCCTACGAAAGAGGCATTTAATTTTTAGAGTAGATTTAATGTAGCTTTGCTAAGGGACTAGAAAAGATTAGGTTTGAAGGTGTGTTAAGACCTGAAAAGTACCACTTTTCACCCCTTAACTTAACCTTTGATTAGACCCTTAGCCACCTAATAAGTTCTTGTTAAGTGTTATGTGTAGGTAATAATCGTGGAAATAAGGCCGAGAATCTCGTTAAGGAACCGCTTTGGCTCCAAATATCCCTCGAAGAATGAACTCGAATCGGACTGAAATGAGCCTCACGCAGCTGACCCAAGCTTTAGAGGATTCAGGAGAAACATGCCTCGCGCAGTTCAACTGAGCTTCCCAAGACTTTACAGCAACCTCTCGCGCAGATGAGTGACTGAAGAGCTTCAGAAACTCAAACTCGCGCAGCTCTCATGAAGCTCAAGAGTAGAACACATCGCGCAGTGTCGCGCAGTTCAAAGCAGACCTCTCTCAATCTCGCACAATTCGCTCAGAACGGCTGAGGAGACAGAGCTTCAGAAGATTCCTCGTGCAGTTGTCGCATAGTCACCGCGGGATGCAATTATCAGAAGAAGAATGCCTCACGTAGTTCTCGCGCCATTCAAGAAAGAAAACATCCTGGCGAAGGCAAAGCCAATCTCGCGAAGATCAAGTGAGGAACTCGGTGAGAGCCTCGAGGTAACTCGCGAAGTCCAGTAAAGAGAAGTGCTCGCGAAGTTCTCGCGCTGCTGAAATTCACTCTCGCTAAGATCAGCCCAGCGAAGACCGAGCGACCTCACAACTGCTTGAATTTCAACCCCGCAACACTTGAGACTGTGTTTTCTATTCAACCTCGCGAAGCCCAATCTAGCGAGAGCACAATTCTCTACCGCGCGACTGCCAGAAGAGCAAACCAAGGCAACCTCGCGACGGCTGAAGCTTCAGTGTCAAATCATTCTAGCGAAGAGCAAAGAGCTACCACGCGACAAGTCTACAAAACTACAGCTACCTAGCGAAGCTCTAACCCCAAACTTCCATCTCTTCAGCAGAGGACCTTCTAGGTATTTTCAGCGATTAGGGCATGCACTCCCATGCTTAAATCTCTATGCACGTGCCTCGAGGCATTCAAGGATCATTATTAGGCCACGTGCCATCATTAAAATTAGGGTTTCCTAACCCTAATGCGCCGCCACCCCACTGCGATATAAACCCATACCTAGCTTAGGTTTAGGTATCTGGGAACCCATCTCAGATCGTTTTTTCTTTTCTATTTCTTTTTAGCAGTAAGTAATTTTCTTTTTTCCTTCTCTCCATAGTCCAGCACTTGCTGGCTATGCCTTTGTATGTGTTTTTCAATTAGATCAATGGAAGTTCTGTAATAGGATCTGTACTTTGTGGGATTGGTGTTTATGTGTGAGATGCTGCAAGGTCGCTTTTTTAGGATCCGCCATTGCTTTGGCTATGTTTCAAAGCAATGGAGGACTGATTCTAAGGGCCATTCAGATCCAAGTGACCTGGTGTCCGGGCTATCATGGTCCCATGCCTTAGCCCCACCACAGGACCCACTAGAACTAGGATCCCCAGGGGAGCTTGAGCTGGTAGCCTCGTGAGCATGGAGGTAGCAGTGATATTCTTGTTTTGTTTTGGGCTCCGTGAGGAGGATAACCTCCGGGATAGTCTCGTGACCATTTAAGTGGATGATTATAGCCTTAAGGGTGATTCTAATCCACCGATCCAAGATGGATCCTTCTTCTTTACACCTCGAGCTTGTAGAAGCCTCGTGAGAGATTGTACAGAGGCGCACTCTATATTTGTATAGATCCGCCATCGATGTTGGATCCGGATCCGTTATAGAGATTGTAGGTCGGTGATCGGACCATTGTAGCCTCGCTCAAGCAATGGACAGCTGGATCGAAGGTTGTACTCAATCTCTTGCTGGTTCTATGTGTCTGGGCTATCATGGTCCTACAGCCTTAGCCCCACATATAGAACTTTAGAGGTTGAGGTTCCCTATGGATTCTTGAGCTGGTAGCCTGGATGAAATAGTGCCTGCAATGATTTACTTGTTATGTTTTGACCCATCCCTGGATAGTGGCTCCCCTATGGGATAATCTGTGACCATTTAAGTGGACAAGTTATAGCCTTAAGGGTGGAATCATGGCAGAGTGATGGATTGGATCCTTTCTCCTCAGAGGTGATAATGTAGCCTCTGGACAGGATTTCTATAACATCCGGTCTAAATCTGAGTTACAAAACTTCTCTGACCTTGGCTCAATAACGTACTTCTCACCCTTTTTATACTTATTTTCCACACTCCATCCATCCTCTCAACCCTTTCTGTAGTTTAGATATTAAAATACTTATAATAAGTGACCTTAAACTCCCCTCCTTCTAGGACTGCCAAATTTGTAGACAGATCTGGAGGGACTACTAGAGATGGCTCCCTTGGAGCTCTAGATCACCTTTCCCTGTGGGACAAACTCTTACTTATCAAAACTTGCTACAAAGGACCCTGTATCTTGCAGGTCTAGGACTTCTGAGTTGTGCTGGATTCACCCCCTGTTTTACTTTGTCTTTGATTTTTAAATAACTTTCACCACCAACCAATAATGTAAGCACACCAGAAGTCATCAACACATACCCACCAGGGGCTCATGGGCTAGACCCACCAGGGGCCCATGGCCCAGACCCATCAAGGGCTCATGGCCCAGACCCACCAAGGGCCCATGGCCCATACCCACCAAGGCCCCATGGCCCAGATCCCTCAAGGCCCATTAGGCCAGACCCATCAAGGGCCCATGGCCCAGACCCATCAAGGGCCCTTGGCCCAAACCTACCAAGGGTCCATGGCCCAAACTTATCAATGGCCCATGACCCAGAATGACCAAGGGTTCATGGCCCAAGCTCGAACCCCACACTCACACCTTCCACAATACCCCCAACATTTAAACCAACCTTCACAGCTGGGTCAAACCCATGTCATCCCCCAAACCCAATTCTCCCATGGCCCCACACCCCAAGGCCATCTCCAAACCTTCCCCCATACCCAATGGCCATCTCCAAACCTTCCCCCATACCCAATGGCCCTATCAGGCCCCACCTCAAAACCAAATTCCCATCACCCAACAAACCTTTCCTCACCCCCAATGGGCTCACCCAACCCCCACTCATGTCATTCCCATCCAACCCATACCACAACAACAGGAGAATCCCGTCCTCACTGCACATTATGCCGACCAGTAGTATGAAGAGGATGAGATTAGAAATAGCGGGGCCTATGCTGGGGCTTTGACCAGCCTCAACCCTCCTCCCATAATTTCCCATCCCCTGGTGGCCCAAAGTGAAGTCCAACCAACTGTCGAGAAAGCAGCTCCCGTGTCCAAAGAATCAGAGCAGCTGAAAGAACATTTGGACAAAATACAGAAGAAGTTAATGAAAATGGGTGGTACTAAAATCCATGCCACAGACTTCACAGACTTATTCCTGTTCGCTGAGGTCCCCCTGCCCCCCAAATTCAAAATGTCAGCCTACGACAAATATAATGGCACGGGCAATCCCATTGCGCACCTGAAGTCCTACTGCGGGGACATGTGCCAATACGGGGAGGACAAAAGACTACTAATAAAAGTCTTTCAAAAGAGTCTGACCGGGCCGGCTTTAAGATGGTTCACATCATTAGAACCGTCTATGATAAAAACGTGGAGGGACTTGACGCATCTCTTTCAAGAACAGTATGTCTACAATATAGACATCGAGCCGCGTAAGTCTAACTTGGCCCGTTTGAAGCAGAACAAGAATGAGACCTTCAGCGACTACTTAGGGCGATGGAGAGCACTGACAGCTCAGGTCAGGAATAGAATACCTGATGATGAACAAATAGAGATGATTTCAAAGAACACCCTGCCAGTAATCTCAGACTTTTTGGTGTACCAGCAGCAGTCCAGTTTTGCTGATCTGGTGAAAAATGCTAACCGATGTGAGGATGCCATTAGGGAGGGTCGTCTGAATAAGAACGTGCCAAGTGGACCCAGTGGGGTTAAAAGATTTTCAGAGCAGAGGAACGAGAAGAGAACAGGGGGCGATGTCCAAAACATAGTCAATACTAGGACCAATAATAATACTACCCCGTTTCAATTTTAGGTAGCCCCACCAGCACCTGTTAGGCCTGAGCAGACGCAAAGAATGGGGAATGAGCAAGGGATGCAAATGATACCTGAACAGAGGAGAGCCCGCTACCACCGAGTCTTCACACCTCTGGGGCAATTTTTGAGTGTACTTTTGCCCCTGTTAGTAGAAAAGGGATTAGTGGCTATCCGCCAATCGCAACATCCTCCTCACCCGATCCTGAGGAACTATGACCCAAATACCCATTGCAATTTTCATCAGGGTCCGGGTCACCCTATCGATCGCTGCTTCCCATTGAAGCACACCATCTAAGATTTGATCGATGCCAGGAAAATCATCCCCCCTGCACCTTCTCAGCATGCTAATATTCACCAAGTGCCACTACTCCCGCATCCTATCGGAGGAGCAGGTCCCAAACCCACCATCGGAATGATAGAAGATGAGGAGTTTGAATTTGACCCATCCGATTATATCAGTGATCGAGAGAATTATGTGGCACCATGGCCGAGGAATGATGAAGAAAGGAATGTTGGGTTAATTGAACCCCTAAATTTGTCAAATATTTCCCCAACCCAACCCTGTAATTTGAACCTTTGGATCTCGGGGCATACTTTCCATCGCCCACACCCGTCAATTATGTAAATATCAATACATACCAACCATACACCACAACCCCCATCAATTACCCTATAAGGCCCCAGGCCCCCAATCCTGCACCCGCACCCGCCAGTTATCAATGGCCTATGCCCGCCCCATTTCAACTACCCCCATACACAACAACCCCCACCGATTACCCTTTAAGCCACCAGGCCCCCAATCCTTCACCCGCACCCATCAGTTATCAATGAATTGTGCCCACCCCATCACCCCCAGTTTTGCCACCAGCAAATTCCACCACCCCGATCAATTACCTGACGGCCCATCAAACCCCCCATCTGCCGCCAGCACCCACCAGCTATCAATGACCTACTTTTACCTCCTTCCCTCCAATGCCACCACCCTCAAGCTGCACCACCCCCATTTGTCCCAATCTTTCCACCCAACCCACTGCCACCGAGGTGAGTTAAGTATTTCCCACACCTCCTGAGCTGACGGTACAAGTGCCTCAAGTACCGGCAACCATACCTTTCTAGCTCTCGGGACCCACATATGATCCTCATTAGGTCCCGCTAAGCTACGAACAAACAGATGTCAATGCCGACAGCAGCAGCAAAGAAGGGGCAGTAGATTTTGTTACCAAGTCAGGGAGAATATCAAAGCAGCTAGAAGCACTAGCAGCAACACAAGCCCAACCTGAAGGACGGAAAGACAACACAGTGAACCCCTTCTAGAAGATGAGTCGAGAACATATACTGGAGACTCAACTGAGAAGAATGCCTGCCCATATCACTGTATGGGATCTATTGATGACGTCCCCACTCCATCTCCAAGCATTAATGGGGGCATTAAAAAATGCGCATGTATCACTTCAAGTTAGCCAGGATGAAGTCGGGCAGATAATTGGTCAAGTGATGGCTCCTAATGTCATTTCATTTTCTGATGTCGATTTACCTGAGGAAGGAGGTAGTCACTCAAAATCTTTGAATATAACCGTTGAGTTCGGAAATATGATTATCCCCTTGGTACTAATTGATAATGACTTTGCGTTGAATATATGCCCATTAAGAACCGCCACCAAGATCGGGGTTGATCCGTGCATGGTAAGGCCCACCAGAACCAGCGCTAGAGGGTTTGACAATACCAGGAGAGAAATAATGGGAGAAGTTGATCTTGAGCTGTTGATAGGGCCAATGACCTTTTCCATCTTGCTTCAAGTCATGGATATTAAATCCTCATTTAACCTGTTATTGGGGCGCCCATGGCTACATGAAGTCGGAGCCATACCTTCCATGTTGCACCAGAAACTCCAATTTGCATCTGAGCATAAGATTATCACAATCATCGGAGAGGGGCACAGTGAGAAAGAGAAGGCCACCAATAGCGTAGAGAAACCTAACATACTGGATATACTACACACTGCGGAGGATGTCGACCTCCACAGTTTTGAATATGAGGTGTCGGCTATACTCCCGGAGCCCATTAAGGGCATCATGTCTAAAATGGGAGGCGGTATGGTAGCGGCAGTGGCAATGCTCCAAAAGTGAGGCTATCAGAAAGGAAGGGGTTTGGGACCCAAATTATAAGGCAGAAGAGAGCCAGTTGTGGCTAAGGGACAGAAAGTAAGATTCGGGCTAGGATACAAGCCCACAGAGCAAGAAGTCCGAGAGGCCAAAGAGAAAGCCAGGGTCGTCGCGGCTGCAAGAGCTTGAGGAATCAACATAGAAGAGAAACCTCGCCCTAGGCCACACATTAGGGATTCCTTTGTCAGCGCAGGGGTCGTAAAGATCGATAGAAATGGGGCAACCCATTTGACCCCACACAAACCCACAACCCCACAACCCCAATCCATCCCACCAATCGGTAGATCTCCCTTCCCAGCTTGGAGATAAATTTGGCGGCATTATCCCTTTTCGAGGAACGACGGTCAATACCTGAACAAACCCCCCCTGTGGTGAATCACCACAAAATCGAGTTATCGTTTGAGGACATGATCAGACGAAGTGGGGATCAATATGATGGAGGTTGACTCCAATGAGCCATATCTGTCAGCACCCTCCATCCCAACAGGTAAAGAAGCGGCCCCTCAGGTACACAACTGGGCATCTTTGCCCCAAACCCTAGAAGCGGGGAGTGGCCTAACATTTGACACCCGTTTCTAAAAAAAAAACAACCTATAAAAAGTGAGATAAGCCCTTGGCAAGCAATACCTTGTATATACACAAACTCGCCTTGCCAAGGGACCGTCTCCGAAGAAAACAAACATCTCAAAAACATGGAAAAAAAACAAAATCTCAAAACATGGAAAAAATATAAAATCTCAAAAACACGAAAAAAAATACAAAACCCTAAAAACATTGAAAAAATCTAAAGTTCAAAATATTGTCATTTAAAATTCAAGGAAATGCCCCATAAGAGGATGCCTTAATCAAAATGCTCGTCCCACGTGAAATCGACCCCCTCCCTGTAGAAATACAAGAAGAGGTAGGGATCACCAGTCTGGATGAAGATGTCCCCTTTGAGGAGCTCCCCGATGAGCTCCTTGACCATTTTGCCGACTTTGAGCACGGCCCTACCCCCATTGTCGAAGAGACCGAAGACGTCAATCTAGGAACTGAGGAGGTTCCTAAGATAACAAAAATCGGAACGTCACTGTCTCCTGAGGAAAGAAAAAGCATGATCGACTTCCTTCGGTAATACCAAGATATTTTTGCCTGGTCGTACGAGGACATGCTCGGTCTGGATACTGATTTGGTCGAGCATGAGTTGCCTCTCTACCCTGATATGAAGCCAGTCAAGCAGAAGCTGAGACGTCTCCGACCCGAATGGATGCTGAAAGTCAAAGACGAGGTCATCAAGCAGTATAACGCAGGGTTTCTCATGATATCCAAATACCCACAGTGGCTAGCCAATATTGTGCTTGTACCAAAGAAAGACAGAAAGGTCCGCATGTGCATCGATTTTTGCAATTTGAACAGAGCGAGCCCAAAGGACGATTTCCCACTACCACACATCGACATCTTGGTCAATAACACAGCTAAGCACAAGATGCTTTCTTTTATGGATGGATTCTCAGGATATAATCAGATCCAAATGGCAGAGGTTGATCGTGAGAAGGCAGCGTTCATTACCCCCTAGGGAACCTTTTGCTATGACTGCACTATTTCATGACATGATGCACCGAGAGATTTAAGTGTATGTTGACGACATGATAGCCAAGTCACCGGAGCGAAGCGACCATCTGGTAAACCTTCAGAAGCTATTTGAAAGGCTGAGGAAGTATCAGCTACGACTAAATCCACAGAAGTGCTCATTTGGTGCTATGTCAGGGAAACTTCTAGGGTTCATCGTCAGCAAGAAGGGGATCGAGGTCGACCCAATCAAAGTCAAAGCCATCACTGAAATTCCACCATTATCTACCGAGAAAGAGGTTAGAGGGTTTCTGGGCAGAATATAGTATATCAGTTGGTTCATTGCACAACTAACTCCAATCTGCACGCCAATCTTTAAGTTACTAAGGACGAATTCACCCGTTGAATGGAACAACAATTGTCAGGCAGCGTTCAAAAAAATCAAAGGCTACCTCCTTAATCCACCTGTTTTGGTACCACCTGAGCGAGGGAGACCACTCTTGATGTATCTCTCCACGACGAAAGTTTCGATGGAATGTGTTTTAGGGCAGCACAATGAAACGGGAAGAAGAGAGTAGGTCATTTACTATCTAAGCAAGAAGTTTACTGATTACAATACGCGCTACTCTCATTTGGAGAAAGCATGCCTAGCTCTTGTATGGGTTACTCAAACGCTCCGCCACTACTTGCTATCTCAGGCAGTTCTACTTTTGGCTCGAATGGACCCATTGAAGTACCTATTCGAGAAGCCGGCTCTCACTGGGTGGACTGCACGATGGCAACTTTTATTATTTGAATTCGACATCACGTACGTCACTCAAAAGTTGATCAAGGGGCAGGTGCTTGCTGATCATCTTACCGATAATCCTTTACCTGACTATGAGTCGTTAAGGACCAAGTTCCCAGATGAAGATATCCTATTCATGATAAAAGATGATACAGAAGAAGCAGAAGAATCATGGGTAATGCACTTCGACGAGGCAGCAAATGTCGAGGGCCAAGGAGTTGGCGCCATCCTGATTTCACCGAAGGGATCCCATGTACCGGTCTCTATCAAGCTCAACTTCCCTTGCACTAACAATATGGCTGAGTAAGAAGCTTGCGTCGCTGGTCTGTAGGCAGCTCTCGATTTGAATGTAACTCACCTTCAAGTATTTGGCAATTCACAGTTAATCATATGTCAGACGAATGGTGACTGGAAGATGAAAGATGAGAAACTGATCCCCTATCATGAACACCTCGAGGATCTGATAGCTTGCTTCTAAGATGTGACTTTCTCATATGTCCCATGGATAAGGAATCACTTTGCCGACACGTTAGCCACTCTAACGTCAATGATAGAAATCCCGTATGGTGCTGAAATGAAGCCGATCGTGATCAAGCAGAGGAATGAGCCGGCCTTCTGCCTCCAGATTGAGGAACCTACAAAGCCTGATGATGAGCCACCTTGGTTCTCAGATATCAAGAATTTCCTCTAAACCCTAACTTTCCCAGAGGGTACATCCAAGACAGACCGACGAACCATTCAACGTTTAGCGGCAGGTTACATCATTTGCGGGGAATGCCTCTACAAGCGATCATACAATAACATCTTACTCAGATGCCTCACTATAAGTGAAGCGGTCAATATTATTAAAGAAATCCATGAGGGAGTATGCGGAGCTGATGGGGAGTATGCGGAGCCCACATCAGCGGTCACATGCTCGCTAAGAAAATCCTACGACAGGGATACTTTTGGACCACCATGGAATCAGATTGCTGTAAACATGTTCAAAAATGCTACAAGTGTCAAGAACACTCCAGTCTGATACATGCTCCTGCCATTGATCTTCACTGCATGACCACTCCTTGGCCATTTGCTACCTGGGGCCTTGACATTGTCGGAATGATTAATCTAAAAGCATCAAACGGACATCGGTTCATACTCGTTGCCATTGAATACTTCACCAAGTGGGTAGAAGCGGCGTCATATGCCAACATCACGGCTAGTCACGTTGAGAAGTTTCTCAAGAATAATATTATGTGCCGATTTGGAGTACCCAAAGATATCATCACGGACAATGGCACAAACTTTGAGAATAAGTGCATCCGAGACTTCTGCGAGCAATACAAGATCAAGCACCATCGCTCATCCCCTTATCAAACTCAAACTAATGGAGCCTGGAAGCCGCGAACAAGACAGTCATCCGCATCCTTGAGAAAATAGTCGTCACTTATCAAGATTAGAGTGAAATACTGCCATTTGATTTGTGGGCCTACCGAACGTCGATCCATACCACTACAGGGGCAACACCATTCTCCCTTGTGTATGAAACCGAGGCCGTCCTCTCGATAGAGGTTGAAGTACCCTCGCTCTGAATCCTCATGGAATCAGGCTTACCCGAAGCAGAGAGAAAGAGATACCATTTTGAACAATTAAACTTATTGAACGAGAAGAGACTCCTAGCCTTATGTCACACTCAAGTTTACCAGGGGAGAATCGCACCCGCTTACAATAAACGTGTTCGCGGTCGAGATCTACAGGTAGGAGACACTGTGCTTAAAAAGATCTTCCCATCCCTCCATGCCGATCCAAGAGGAAAGTTTAAGCCGAACTGGGAAGGACCATACGTCATTCGAGAAGTGCTGCTGGGATACACCATCCACCTCGCCACCATGGATGGAGATCATCTTCCTGAGCCCATCAACGCTGGATACGTCCGATGGTTCTACTCTTAGTCTATCGCGATAAGGTAAGTATTGATGAAACAGATACGTGACTGCTTAAGAACCACCCAAAAGAGGCCATCATTCCAAGCACAGTAGCCCAAAAACATCCCTAAAAATTATGATATCCTTTGCTACCCCATTTAAGCCTGGGCCTTTCTTTCAATAAACCCATTTCCCCAAAAAAATATACATGTACATATACCAAAAAAAAGAGAGAGAGAAAAGATGAAGTAGAGTTACTATCAAAATCTAAAAAAAAATCAAAAAAGCAAAACCTTAAAAAGAGATTGCCTGAAATGAAGCAAAAGAATAAAAAACGTAGAAGAATCACGGGGCATGTACAGTAAAACCCCCAAAGAAGAAAGTATGTTGAGAAAACTGAAGTCGTATCAAGGAAACCCTTTTAGCCCAGCATACCTTCAAATCCTAACCTAACCCATGGCCAAGCTACACCCTGAAGGAAGCCTTCTTTGTAGGTTCGCAAGCAGTCATAATATTTGTTAAGTCAACATGAGCCGAGTCATGAGACGACACCAGAACCCCATCCGGCCGGCTATGACGGAATCGACGTCTATGTCGTGGCTTTTGAAAAAATAATAAAAAGAATAAAAAAATAAAATAAAAATACAACCTCAAAGCAAGATGGATGTGGTGAAAACCCGAAAGGGCGCTACGGGTAAAAACAACGAGTTTGTGCAGACCAGGTGAAAACCTGAAAGGGCACCATGGGTAAAAAAGGAGATAAATAAACAAAATTTGAAAAAGAAAGGTTTGGATTGATGAAAAATATTAATGTTTGAGGAGCCTTCTTGGTTACCCCCCTGATCCCTTTTGGGGGGCTGCTCATGCTAGTTCAAATCGAGTCCCGACCAGAATTGCCTTTGTGAAACCCGCACTGTCAAACATATGACTCGAGGCAAGGAGAAAGGTTCGACTCAATCCGAAGGGATCGATGTGTCGGCCTTGGCAAAAAAACCAGAAACTCATTCAGGTCCGACTGCATGAAAGGGTTCGAGCATGCTCAAAAGTGAGCCCAGGGTTTCCCCAAAGTATCACCCAATGATTAAGGCACAAAAAAAAAAATATATATATATATAACCCAAAAATAGATCTGTATAGATGTATATAACTGCCTTTTGCATCACTTACACCACATCCCAAAAAATAGTCGGTGTGATGACTAACGTGTTTTCCTTTTTACAAGTATAAAACAAAAACAACCAAAAACATAAAGAAAATATGTTTACCAAAAATGTGTGTATTTGTAAAGGGGTTTCTTATGCCCCTTTTCTGTGTATCTAATCTGTGCAAAAAGTTCTATGTGCAGGAAGGAGTTAATGGCCCAGTTCGTGCTTTAAAGAACTAATCTCAGCATAAAGGTCATCCTCTCGGACGTTTCTCTCAGTCAGCCAACGACCATGCAAGCTCTTGAACCTCTACCGAGAAGAGTCTGCGGCTCCAAAAGCAATGCTCAGTGATCCCTTCAAATGGAGAACCTCACTCTCCGTTGTGTCTGCTCTAACCCTCTCACATGCCAAAAGTTCTTGCAGGACCCTCTTCTCATCCACCAATAGCTCGATTCGAGCTCGGAGTGCCATCTCTTTCTTTGGCCAGGGGCCTCCAATATCAATGATCTCTGACAAATCTGGGCCATCAGCGGCAGGCCGCTCAGTCAACAGCCAGGCCTCGTATTCAGGAGAAGTCCTAACCGAGTTTCCCTGCTCAAAATCATACATCAGTGTCGACTGACGCATCTCCCAAAGAGCAGCAATTCGTTCTATGTCCCTAGAGGATCCCCTAGAAAAGATCAAATCACATAAAGGGGGTCTGGCCTCACAAGGCACCTGCTGAGGGTGTTAAGTGGTGAAAAATGCCACTTTGCACCCTTTAACCTGACCTTTCATGGACCTACAAGCACACTAATAAGCCTATGTTGAGTGCACTTTGTAGCTAGCAGGAAAATCTAGTAATAATACAGCAAACCACTTTAAAATGCCCACAAAGAAGTCAGCTCTCAGCATCATGCAAACCCAGCAATAGAATAAGGTGAAGGAAGTAAGAATAGGTCGATAACGTCCTATCGATTAGTCACCTGAAGGATTCGACAGGATCAGAAAGCAACAAAAGGAAGAATTCGTACAGAAGTGAAGAGTTCGACAGGATCCAAGACCCTATCGAGCAGTTGAAAGAGAAAGAGGATTCAACCTATCGAAAGCTAGCTGAGGGAAAAAGGAGACCTATCGGAAGGTTCATTCAACCGATTGGATGGTTCACTGGTCCTATCGAAATAGAAATGTTGAGACAGCACCTGTCGCAGAATGATTTGAACCTTTCGATAGGAATAAAGGGCATCCGATCGAAGCGACAGAATGCAAATATTCAACCTATCGAATCACTCTTCCAACCTGTCGAAAGCCCCAGATCAAGCACAGGGAAGCTAAATTCAACCTATCGGATCCTATCGAAGAGACCACTGAACCTATCGAAAGGAATTGCAAGCTTACTTCCAACCTGTCGGAAGCCTTTTCAACCTATCAAAATCGTGTGCTGAACTTCTCAGAAACCATGCTATGCACACGCTGAGACTTGGTGACCTGTTACATGCAAATCGAGGCACCTTGGTGACCGGTGCGACATTCTAGAAATGCCCTAGGAAACCCTAACCGACCCATGTGCTTCAACAGAACTCTAACAAATTCTGACAACTTTCTAGAAGGGATTTTTGGCGGGAAAAATAGAGAAGGAAAGCTATATATTGGAACCCCCAATTGCCATTGGGAAAGATCAAATTTCTGAGCAATTTTCCAGAGACCAGAGCTTGCAGCAAGATTCCCTTTTCCCTCCTTTAGCCCAACCATGGTTGGCTAAATCCCTTGGTGCAGCGAGGAGTGAGTTAGATCTGTAATTGGGTGAGTTTAAGAGTGTTGTTGGGTTTAATTATTGCATAGACTACAGATCTGAGAGCATTTCATTGTAAGAGTGACCTAGTTTGCAATATAAATGTTGTTTTTAATGTTTTAATTAGATCTAAAGCTCTTTTGATTCCTCTTGGTACTCAATCGAATTTGTGTAGAGGAGTTGCTTGATCAGCTCACCCACTTAACTGGTAGACCTTTTGGATATCATCTGAATTCCCTGGATCTGATATCCCTGTAATTTCCTATGTCTGTGACATGGAAATTGCAGCATCTGTAGTGGTTTTAATTATTCTAATTGAGGCCTTGGCTCTGTAGGAGATCTCTAGGATGGTCTGTGACCATTAAAGTGGACAGATCATAACCTTAAGGTAAATCTGAGCTCAGGCCTCAATTGGATTTATCTACTACAATCCATGGATTCGATAAAGCCTATAGGATGGTCTGTGACAATTATAGTGGACAGATCATAGCCTTAAGGCCAGGTGGATCCTATGATTTGGAGTGGAAGTTTTGCCCTACAACTGTGTTTGCGGATAGTGCCTGTGGCCAGCTAAGAGACTTATGTGCTCTTGAACCCCTGTGACATGCTTAGCTCAACCTGATTATAGTGAAAACAATCTCCAAGCTGCTCTTCTCCATTTTCTGAGTTTTTAAACCTTTCATCTGCAAGATCTGAAGCTCCAGATTCGATCGAAAACAATCTGCATTTTATTTGTAGTTTAGTTTAAGTGACAACTCATTTCAAAACTCTCCCCTATTCTTTAACTAAAGTAGACATAACTAGGGTGTCAGATCTCTTATAGATCTGAAGATTTATCCTATTTCTAAACAACCTCCCTGTGGACATTCCCTTACTCACCATTCTTTTAAAGCTTACTACAAAGGACCCTGTACCTTGTAGGCCTAGGATATTTTAGCTGTGCTGAATCCATCTCTGTTTTCTCTTAATTTTTACACCATAAATCAGCACACTAGAAATCCACAACAAGTTTTTGGCGCCGCTACCGGGGAGGTAGATTAGAAATTGATAGATCTAAGTTTTTATCATAGTTTTGTAGTTTTTGTCTGAATTTACTAACTCCATTTGTGAGTTTTGCTGTTTTCTAGTATTCTTTGTTTCCATTTTAGCAGATCTAAGTACAGAATGAGAGGAGAGCTATGCTGAAGGCTGCTCTATAGTTTGCATCTCTTCTTCCCTGTCTATTTTCAAATCTGTTGATTTTGTAGATTAGTTAATCAATTGTGTGTTCCTATTGGTTGTGTGAAGTTTTACTCTGATTTCAGTTGTGGGAGTTGTATGTTTGGTAGGAGAAGTCTTCAACCAGAGATTATTCCATTAAATCTAGAGGTTGAAAGACTTCTCAGAACCAGACAAATTACATCCACGGCTGTTGAATTTGAAGTTGTCGAAATGGGTGACCAGCAGCAGCCTCGAACTCTCAAGGAATTCAATGCACCAAGGGTCTACAATTCCCCCTTCTGCATTCAGTTCCCTGCTGCTCAAGGAAATTATGAGATTAAATCGTCCATCATTCAAATGTTGCCTTCATTTCATGGCCTGACCAAGGAGGATCCCTATAAGCATATAGATGAATTCTTAGGACTGTGCACCACCTTCAACATCACTGGTTTGGGGGAGGAGGCCACCAGGATGAGACTCTTTCTTTTTTCATTAAAGGACAGAGCCAAAACCTAGTTGTCTCTACTTCCACCTAACAACATACAGTCCTGGAGTGATCTCCAATGTCAGTTTTTGGCCAAATTCTTTCCTATGTCAAAGACCAGCCAGTTGAGGAAGGGTATTATTTCTTTTAGCCAAGATCCAACTGAAGATTTTCATCAGTCCTGGGAGTGATTCAAAGAACTCCTCAAGAAATGCCCCCACCATCAAATCCCTAAATGGCAACTAGTTCAAAGCTTTTACTAGGGAATTGATTCAAAAAGCAGGGACATGATAGATGCCTCTTGTGGAGGCACTTATCTTCATAAAACTGCTGAGGAGGCATGTGAGCTCTTTGACATCATCAATGAAAATTCTATGCAAAGAGAAACCTTGGTAAGAGATTTAGAACCATCTAAACTGATGAAAGAAAACACCTCAAGAGGAAAGATATATGAAGTGAATGTGCCAAGTGAATTGGAAAGGAAAGTGGACAGCTTAACTCTGAAGTTTGACAGGCTCATGGGAGCAATTCAGCCACCTGTGGCTCCTAGAACAGAGGAAGCATGTGCTATATGCCAGTCCCCTGCTCACTCCCTAGATGAATGCCCCTCACCTGCCTAATTTCCTGAGTTCATAACTGAGCAAGTGGCTGCAACTCAAACCTTTGGGCAGCAGCCTGCTACTGGGTATCAATGGAGAAACCACCCCAATTTGAGGTGGAGACAAGATGGATACCCCAGTCAATAGCAGCAGCAGCCCCAGCAGCCCATGCCCTACATAAATGCTCAGCCCTATCGAGATGGTTATGCCCCAAGACCTCAATATCAGCAAACCATGGCCCAACCTGTAACTCCTCCTGTGCAGCAAGCTGCACCTACTTCAGCTGTGAGAACACCATCTTTTGAGGAACAAGTTCTATCTTCATTACAGAACTTGAACACCTTGACACAAACTGTGCATTCTCACAACCAGAGCATAAAAAAGATAGAGGATAAGCTTGGTCAGCTGTCTGATGCTCTGACTAGGAGAGAAGGAGGAAGGTTACCTAGCCAGTCACAAGATAATCCACGAAGACAGTTTGTAGTGGGTGAAGTTTCCTCCACATTTGAGGAAGCCAAATCTGTTACAACTTTAAGAAGTGGTAGGCTAGTGGATAATCAAGTGGGTTGTGAGCCTGTGAAAAGTCTGAAGGAAGATAATGAAAAGAGTTTTCCGAGCACACAACAGAGGTCACTAGTGGTGGACCTCCAGGAACAACCCAGTGTCAATAAAAAGGATGACATGGATCCTCAAGAAAAAGAAAAAATTAGAAAAAAAGAAGCCCCATTAGCTAAGGCTGCAAGTGAAGGAGCAACCCCACACTTGCCATTTCCCAAGGCATTGCAAGGACCCTCCCCTTTTGACAAAGGGCAGGGCAAAATTGAGGAAATGATGGAGACTTTCAAGCAAGTAAAGATTAATCTGCCTTTACTGGATGCCATTAAACAAGTCCCAGCCTACGCCAAATTCTTGGAGTTATGCACCCATAAAATACAGTCTAGGACATACTTGTCCAAGAAAGTCTTTTCAGCAGAAAAGGTAAAACACATTCTATCCATTGCAACCCCCACCAAACTTCAAGACCTTGGAGTGCCCACTATCCCCTGCATCATTGGGGATCATAAAATTGAGAAGGCCCTGTTAGACTTAGGAGCCATTGTGAACTTGCTGCCCTATGCAGTCTATGAAAAAGTGGGCCTGGGAGACTTGAAGCCACACCTGTAGTCTTACAACTGGCTGACATGTCTGAAAGAAATCTTGTGGGAGTCATTGAAGATGTCTTGGTGGGTGTGGAAAATTTATTTTATCCTACTGACTTTGTGGTGTTAGATATGGAGCTAAGTAAAGGTAATTCCTCCATCCCTGTGATTCTGGGCAGGCCCTTCTTGGCCACTGCAAATGCCTGCATTCAATGTCGATCTGGAATCATGGTGGTCTCCTTTGACAACATGAAAGTAAAATTGCATGTGTACAACACCAGCTCTCAACTCCCTTTTGATGAAACCTGCTTTTCCATTGCAGGGTTGGAGGAAGCTCTGCATGATAATCCTCAATAGTTGCTGCAAAACAATGATTGGCCCATGGAGATAAAATGGCAAGCAGGGGTTGAACAATTGCTGCAGAATGGATCCAAGGAGAATGAAAAGTTCAAGGAACATGAAGAGGCCGTTAGCCTTCCAGATCCTCCAGATTAGCACCCACAGTTGAGTATGTATCATATGTATCATATTCTGTTTGTTTTTGCTTTAAAATTGCATTTCTAGTAGCATTCTTTTGAAATAAATATGCCATGTTCTCTAGTGAATCAATTTTTTCAAAATTACCAGCTGCAATAAGATAAAGGGGTGCTCATCCACATAAGAATCCAATCATAGGGCCGCACAGCAACTGAGCCTGATTAGTGCTGAAGCTAAGGGTGCCCACAAGGAAAGTTTTATCTGGATTTTGAGACTTTCAATAGGCTTAATCCACATTTCGTTAGGTATCATGTTGATTTCGACAGGATACCTACTGGTTTCGATAGGAACTGGAGTTTTCAACAAGTAAAACCAACTGCTCGATAGGTTAAATAAGGGCAAACATAGATTTCGATAGGTACTGAGTACATGTCGGACACCTATCGAAATGATGTTGTCTCTACCGTTTAAACCTATCGACAGGATGGTCTCACCTATCGAAGTCCAAAAAATCACCCCTTTTGAAAGCTTTATTGTCTAAGCTTTCGATAGGACGCCTTGACCTATCAAAACCATTTAGTTATCCTATCGAAATCACATTTGTACCTTTATCTACCTGTCGATAGGTCATTTGTGCTCCACTCCTTCCCGCTGAAAAAAACCCTAGTTTCCTTCCCCATTTGTCGCCTCCCTCTTTCTCTACTAAATTCCCACAAAATCTTTTGCTATTTAGTATGCCATCTTGTCAATACATTCAGCCTGCGTAAAGGAGCATTTTGCCCCTAATTTTAGAGAAATTAGAGCGGTGCATCACTAGCTTTGTGAAACCCTAGGTACCTCGTGGTGAGTTACCTTCACACTATCACTCTGTCGTCTTTCTAAGCCTTCCCATTCCAAGCTGGTGAGAAATTACTCCGTGAGATTACAATGAATGAGCTTGAGGAAACACTAGCCAGCATACGCCGAAAATCAATTGCATCTTCCCCTAAATCCTCCAAGAATGTACCCTCTGCTACCAAGCCACCTGTAAAGAGGAAGCTCACTGAAGGGACACCCAAAAAGGATCCTAAAGCTAAGAAATTCAAAGCTGTAGAAACCCAGGAACTTGTGATAGAAACACCCTTAGAGAGAGCTACCCCTGATAGGCCCATGGCTATAGAGCTTCCGGCTGTAGTTACCACCCCCAATGAATTTGTTGACAAGATAAACCTTGTCCCTGAGACAGGATTTGACCTGACACATTTTGCCAACATTAGAGAGTGCCAGGAAACACTAAGCTATTTGAAGAAAGAAGGCTTGTTGCCCCTACTGTCGCCATTGAAGGAATCAGTGTATCCCAGGTTGGTGAAGTTATGGTACCAAAATTTGAAGAAGAAGGTGGCAGAGGGAACGGATGATGTATTAGAAATTTTGATTGATGATTGGCAATTGACTATCGATCACAGAGACAAAGGAATGGCTTTGGGGGTCCCATACCAATTTGATTCCAACCGCTCTAAGGGAGCACCTGTTGGAGCTACATTTAAAGATATGGCCAAGCAGCTAACCAATGGGATTGTGGGTTCTGGAGAATCCCTGATGAGAAGAGACCTCCATCCTAGCCTTAGATTCATGGATACCATCTTAAGAAAAACTGTCTATGTTACAGGACATTTGCATGAAAGAAGGTCCCCATTAGTGGATGCCCTATTTTATTTTTCCAAGGGACAGTTCGTGAATGCACCTAAGCTGATCTTTGAGACCATGGTGGACATAAATGACAAGGTGCTCAAACGACAGGCTTTTGCAAAGGGAGGAGGCTTACCTTTCAGCAGACTTATCACCTGTCTGCTCAGAACTGGGAAATATAGGTTCAAGGAGGTTGAGCAAGTGGAGAAAATGGCTCACAAGGTTTTTGGAAAAAGAGAATGGTCTACAAGTTTAAGTCTCATTCAAAAGACCAAGTCAGTTGCAACAGAGAAGGAAGTGGCCAATACCTCAGCAGCAGATCTTGTTGCTGACATCACCTCACCCATCATTCCTCCTACTTCACCCACCTTTTCATCCACCTTACCTACACCATCACCTACACTTGGGATCCTGGAAATCCCCACCTTCTCTGAGCCAATCCCCACCTTCTCCGAGCCAATCCCCACCATGTCTTCCCCACCCTCCCTCCAACCCCTTCCTGATTTTCCCCCTCCACCATTACCTACACATACACAGGGTGTGGACCAGTTCACGTCCACTGGTTTCTCTGCCCTCATTTCTTCAATTGTGGAGGATGTTGCTCATGAGTACACTCCACTTCCTGACTCTCCTCACACCACCCCTCCTCACTTTACCCATGCCTCGTCCTCCCCTTTCCATCCCATTCATTCACCCATCCCTTCTACTTCCACCCTTCCTGATACCTTCACCCAAATCCTCTCCCTCCTTCACTCCATTCAGGCCCAAGTGGCCACTAACACTAACCACCAGGCCCTCATGAGCTCATGCCTCCACTTTATTCAATCCACTCTCACTCCCCCCACTCCAGTGTCCCATCCTTTTTCCATCTCTCCTACCTCCCCTGATCCCTCTATTTTAATTTTCTCTCCTCCCTCATCACCTATGCCCTCCCCCATCCCTTCTGATATTCTTTTTGTGGAGTTAGCCACCCCATCTTTACCCCCACCTCCCCCCCTAGCACCTGTTATGCCTTCACCCTCCCCTACCCCTATTTCGGCAATTGCTGAGATACCATCCACCCATTTCCCTTTGTCTTCCCCCCTGTTTTCCAGGATGCCTCTACCCAAACTGATCTATGGGAGGATCTGCTTCTTTCCACCCCCTCCTCTTCATCCCCTCCACCCTTACCTTTACCCCTTGTCCTTCACCAATCCATGTACATTCCTCCATACCTCACCCTCCTGTATGCAATGAGGGACAACCCTTACATCCACAGAGATGTCTTGCGAGGCATGGCTGCACTCCGAGCTTCCCTTTAGGATCCTTATGAGGAGAGGATTGCCAATATCGAACTAGAACACCGTATCCAGCTCTGCAATATCTCTCAAGGATGGTCTAAGATCCTGGTTCGATATGAGTCTGCAAAACAATTGGCAGTGGCTGAGAGTCTCATTGCCAAATACGAAAAAAAGAATTCTGAACTCCTCAAGAAGAAATTAGAAAATGCTTAGGAGATACTCAAAGCCACCAAGGAACTCTCTGATGTTAACCTCCTCTATGCTGCCAAACAGATTGATATTTTAGAGAAAAAGGTTGCTTCCTTGTTGTCTAAACCATTTGAACCTACCCCTCTTGCTACAGTATCTCCTGCTGAACCTACCCCCCCACCCCCAGGCCCCCCCTACTACTACTCCTTCCACAACTCCCCCTGTGGATTTTGCTCCTACTGCCACTGCCCCTCCCACCCACTTTGTTAAGGTTCCACCCCCCTCTTCTGTAGATGTACCTCCACCTGACAAACCTACCCCTCCCAAACAAAAGTGGACTTACTCTAAAAGAACCACCACCACCAAGAGATCTGCTGCTGCTGCTACCGCTATCAAAAAAGGGAAACAACCTGCTGCCCCATCTGAGGAAGTTGCTCCCCCCAGGTCCTCCCCTCAGTCTGACCCCCATGGAACCCTCCTCACTAGGGATCAAAGACGACAGGCTGCTGCGGCTCTAGGACTTGACCCCATAGAACTTTTTCCTTCCGATTTGGATTCTGATCCTCCACCTGTTATTGCTCCTAAAGGCAAAAAGCCTGCTGCCCAGTCTGAGGAGGCACGCGCTAAGCATCCTATGTACTCCAAATCCAAGGGCAAAGCCCCTGCATCTAGTCAGTAGCTGGCAGCTGGCTGTTTACAACTATGGCCCTGTGATTTTGTTTTTTGTTTCATTTACCTCTTGTATATATTAGGCATTTTTGTTATGATAGTCTATAAAAAATTTTCTTTTGTCATATTTCGTTTTCGTTTGTCTCCCTCTTTATTGCATTGTCTTAAAACAGTGCGGACACTGTTTAGTTTAGGTTTGGGGGTGTGGCATGTATGCCAATGAACTAGTTAATTATAGTACAGCCAAGTTAAAAAGGAATAATCAGAAAAATAATGAATTTATCTCCTATTTGTTCTTAAGGAAACCTATAAAACCATTTGCATCTGAAACAAGCTGAAGTTTTAACATTCTTCATGAAGATTATGCCAAGAATTTTTGCAGGAAGCCTGAAATGTGTGATAAACCAGAAACGAGAAGAAACTGTGAAGATACTCTCCAGAAATTGGATGGAAGGCCATACCCTGTGAGAATTGGGCCTGAAAATTTTTCCTTGAGGAGTGTCTTGGCAATTTTTTCTGCTCTAAAGACTGATGGGATCTATCTTTAATCGCTAGAAGTTAGGCAAATCTAAGTTGAAACAACTTGACAGCATTCATGACATTAAGGACATGAAGTAAGGCCATCCCTTAGACGGGTTGAGCCTAAAATTCCCCCACCTGTAAACTGCCTTTGATACACACCATTTGAGCCCTGAAAATCTCAATTTTCTTTGATGAAAACAAGAAAACTCAAACCTAGAACCTATTGACCTGTTTCAGTTCCCCTCAATCTGAGAAATCAAGAAAAAGGAGAAGTGAGGTTAGAGGAGTAAGGTTCGATGTTTGGTTGAAAAAAAGAAGAAATACAGTCGATGGTGTTGTGACATTCCAGCCTATAAAAATAAAATAAAATAAAATAAAAAATAAAATAAAATAAAGCAAAGGAAGGAGAAAGAGAAGTCATTTCATTGAAAGATTGGAAGAAAGAGAACAAGCTAGCTACTTTAGCTCTGAAAATTCAAGGAGTATATGAAATTGTGCTAACATGAAAAAGGTTGAGTTGCAAATCACCTCTTTACTTTTCTGATTTCTCAAAGTTTGGATCCCATTCCACCCTTCTTATTCTTTATAAACCTCACCCATAAGCCTCATTACAACCCAATAAAAAGTCCTTACTGATCCGAAATGGATTAAGTTGTCATGTGGAGATGAGGATTTGTTTGATCTATGGTGCAAAGAATCAGAAAACATCATAAATTAGAGCAATGCCTATGCTCTTGCTTACAGTCCTATTTGAGGGCTGTAACTACTCTTGAGATGAGTGATATGGTTTACCCCTCTTCTTTGTACTAATGAGTGAACAGCCCTGGTGAGATTTGAGTCTGAAATCCAGTTGATGGGGAAAGTATCTGAGCAGGTTCCTCAAACTGATGGTGAGTTATGCATGAAATTCCAAAAGAAAGTTCCTGGACACAAACTGAGTGATAATGGAGAGATTTCAGTAGACTTTCACATGCCCAAATGGAAATGTGAAATTCCCTTAATGGATGGACATGATTTGAATCTATTTGATTTGCTTCAATTCTGCTTTAACACACTGCACTACTATTAACTAAGTTATATTAGAGAAGTTTGTGGGTACCTTCACTGAAAACCCTCAGGAGACATCACTCCTCCACTAGGGATCACCTAGGGGTTTAAAAGGCTTGGTGCATGTGCTAAATCCATCCGTGCTCCCTACGAAAGTGGCATTTTATTTTTCTTTTGAAATCTCCTTTGCTCAGGGACTAGCAAAGCTTAGGTTTGGGGGTGTGTTAAGTGGTGAAAAATGCCACTTTGCACCCTTTAACCTGACCTTTCATGGACCTGCAAGCACACTAATAAGCCTATGTTGAGTGCACTTTGTAGCTAGCAGGAAAATCTGGTAATAATACAGCAAGCCAGTTAAAAATGCCCACAAAGAAGTTAGCTCTCAGCATCATGCAAACCCAACAACAGAATAAGGTGAAGGAAGCAAGAATAGGTTGATAATGTCCTATCGATTAGTCACCTGAAGGATTCGACAGGATCAGAAAGCAGCAAAAGGAAGAATTCGTGCAGAAGTGAAGAGTTCGACAGGATCCAAGACCCTATTGAGCAGTTGAAAGAGAAAGAGGATTCAACCTATCAAAAGCTAGCTGAGGGAAAAAGGAGACCTATCGGAAGGTTCATTCAACCTATCGAATGGTTCACTGATCCTATCGAAATAGAAATGCTGAGACAGCACCTGTCGCAAAATGATATGAACCTTTTGATAGGAACAAAGGGAATCCAATCGAAGCGACAGAATGTAAATATTCAACCTATCGAATCACTCTTCCAACCTGTCGAAAGCCCCAGATCATGCACAATGAAGCTAAATTCAACCTATCGGATCCTATCGAAGAGACCATTGAACCTATCGAAAGGAATTGCAAGCTTACTTCTAACCTGTCAGAAGCCTCTTCAACCTGTCGAAATCGTGTGCTGAACTTCTCAGAAACCATGCTATGCACACGCTGAGACTTGGTGACCTGTTGCATGCAAATCGAGGCACCTTGGTGACCGGCGCAACGTTTTAGAAGATGCCCTAGGAAACCCTAACCGACCCATGTGCTTTAACAGAACTCTAACAAATTCTGACAACCTTCTAGAAGGGATTTTTGACGGGAAAAACATAGAAGGAAAGCTATATATTGGAACCCCAATTGCCATTGGGAACGATCAAATTTCTGAGCAATTTTCCAGAGACCAGAGCTTGCAGCGAGATTCTCTTTTCCCTCCTTTAGCCCAACCATGGTTGGCTAAACCCCTTGGAGCAATGAGGAGTGAGTTCGATCTGTAATTGGGTGAGTTTAAGAGTGTTGATGGGGTTAATTGTTGCATAGACTACAGATCTGAGAGCATTCCATTGTAAGAGTGACCTAGTTTGCAATGTAAATGTTGTTTTTAATGTTTTATTTAGATCTAAAGCTCTTTTGATTCCTCTTGGTGCTCAATAGGATTTGTGTAGAGGAGTTGCTTGATCAGCTCACCCACTTAACTGGTAGACCTTTTGGATATCATCTGAATTCCCTGGATCTGATATCCCTGTAATTTCTTGTGTTTGTGACTTAGAAATTGCAGCACTTGTAGTGGTTTTAATTGTTCTAATTGAGGCCCTGGCTCTGTAGGAGATCTCTAGGATGGTCTGTGACCATTAAAGTGGACAGATCATAACCTTAAGGTAAATATGAGCTCAGGCCTCAATTGGATTTATCTACTGCAATCCATGGATTCGATAAAGCCTATAGGATGGTCTGTGACCATTAGAGTGGACAGATCATAGCCTTAAGGCCAGGTGAATCCTGTGATTTGGAGTGGAAGCTTTGCCCTGCAGCTGTGTTTGCGGACAGTGCCTGTGGCCAGCTAAGGGACTTATATGCTCTTGAACCCCTGTGACATGCTTAGCTCAACCTAATTATAGTGAAAACAATCTCCAAGCTGCTCTTCTCTATTTTCTGAGTTTTTAAACCTTTCATCTGCAAGATCTGAAACTCCATATTCGATCCAAAACAATCTGCATTTTATTTGTAGTTTAGTTTAAGTGACAACTCATTTCAAAACTCTCTCCTATTCTTTAACTAAAGTAGACATAACTAGGGTGTCAGATCTCTTATAGATCTGAAGATTTATCCTATTTCTAAACAACCTCCCTGTGGACATTCCCTTACTCACCATTCTTTTAAAGCTTGCTACAAAGGACCCTGTATCTTGCAGGCTAGGATATTTTAGCTGTGCTGAATCCATCTCTGTTTTCTCTTATTTTTTACACCATAAATTAGCACACTAGAAATCCACAACAGAGGCAGCCGAACTGATGCAACACTCGGAATGGGAAGTAAAAGGTGCTACCAGTCAATCCTAGGAGGGTGAGGCCCTCCTGATCTCTACTACGAATTATCGGGAAGGTCCGGTCCAGCCAAGGGAGCCTCCATGTCAGCTCGGCATCGATCAACCAAAGTTTTAGAGCTAACATATCACCCTGGGGGAGCAGGTGGTATCGACCCAGAAAACATTGGACCACCTCGCCTCGGGCAATATAAAAGCGGGGCACGGGCCCCAAAACAGCAAAATGTTCACCCAACCAGACCTGAAGCAACAAGGGGCATCCCCGAAGGCCCTCCACCTTACCCAAAGCAAAGGATTCAAGGCATCGATACAGCTCGGCAAGCACTAAATGCATCATGGACCGGCCCGCCTCCAACTCCACCAAAGTATCACAAACTGCCAATGAGAAGCTCTCCCCCAGGTGAAGAAAAGGATTTCAGAGATGAGACCGAGTATTAGGGCTTTCACGTTAAAAAAATTCCTAACCGGCAATTTTTGGAGGCTTTCGTCATCGAAAAGTTCTTTGAGGAATTTTAGCGAACACCTGTGGGCCCCCCAATGAGACTTTTCTCATACTCGGATTTCTTCAAACCGAGAGTAAGGTGAACGGATTTGGAATAACCTGGCCGCGGCATGACTCTTGCAAGGCCCCTGTGAAGCTTCAGGCCAGACAGATTAGATAGCTCCTCAAGGGTTGGGGTTATCTCCTGCTTTCCAAAACGAAATATGTGGAGATACACATCCCAAAATGAAGCGGCGGCATGAAGAAGTTCCCACCGAAGGGGAACCTCTAGGAAGGGAGGAAGGCGAGATAGCCCAAGGCGCTCCAAGTCGGCGAGCTCACTCTCATTCAAGCTCCCAAACCAGGCCATTAAAAATTTGGGCCCCAAACCCAACAAGGGGGGCAAATTGACTCCGGGCCCTCCACGTAAGGGAGGGCTGGAAATGGGGTCCATGAACGTACAAGGGTCTTTTAGGGATATAAGAATCGATGTATGATGATGGACCCACATTGAAAAAGCAAGGGTAAAAAGAACTAATCAAAGAGACCAAGTCAAAATAAAAAGAGCTAACTTTTGGGCTGACTCGGGTATATAAGGACCCATTGCCCCCCAAGTTAAACCTGGCACAACTAATAGTTACGCCAGCTCAAATTCGCCCCGTATTCTTGCCTGGTGCAACTATTAGTTACGCTAGCACAAATCAGCCGAGTTTTGACTTGGCGCAACTAATAGTTGCGCCACACTCCGAGCTCTCCCTCCTCAGCCATTTCAGGACCTAACTTGGGGGACTTACACCCCTTTTGTTTGTTTGCTTCACACACCCTATTCATTTAACAACTAAGCATTTGTTCTGTTTATTTATATGCAGGACCGATCCTACATTAAGGCATGCAACCCAAGGAGGTCACTTTCCAAAGACATTTTGGGCTAATACATCCTGCAAAGAAACGGATTTGATACCAAGCAATCGGGGCGTAAAATCAAAGCAAGACTATCTCCCAAATAATTAAAAAAAAAATTATTTCCAAAGTACCACATCGACCATTCCCCAAATTGTTTAAAACAAATCCAAATCAAATTCCAAAAATACTGAGTTTTCCAAAAAGAAACTAATAGCCTATTCGTGGTTGGCACCCTTCGACTTCTTGCGACGATGAGAAGAACTCTGGAAAGTCTGCATGTCCCCCACCCTAGACCAAGCCTACGAGATCCTGCTGAGCAAGGAGCACGATTCCTTAGCACGAGCATGCTGTAAAGCACAAACCCAAGTCAGGAGTCAGGATCAGTTAAAGGGAAAATGATGATTAAAATGAATAAAGAGGAATAGAACAGCAGGGCACTCACCGTCTCGACCTCCCTGAGCTCCGCCAGATGACGATGGTATGCCGCATACTCCATGGCCGAGTTGAAGTCCTAGATTCAGAACAATGCAATATCAAAGGTCAGGATGGCCCTAAAAGCGTGTGCAGAAGAAAGAAACCAAAATGAAAAGAAATTAGGCCATCTAAGGACTTACCCCTAGGACCACCTCAAGAGGAGGAACGCGAGCCGCTTCGGCAGAGAGTCGTGCCTGTCTATCTACATCAGCGCAGAGGCTCGAGAGGAAGCTATCATCAAGGCGCCAAAAGGTCCCATAGACTACAAAGGGATCACCAACAGGGATACCAGCGTGAGAAGTCCCCGACGGACTAGAACCCGACGAGCCCTCACCCAAGGGACCCGCACCAGAGGGATCCACCCCCGACATATCAGCCGCACTAGGTTCGCCTTCACCATCTGAATCATCCCCTCGTGGGTTTATGTGCCATTGACCTGCCCTTATGTGTTGTATCTTTAGATATGGGGATACCACCACCTCCAGGGCGGCCCAAAAACCCACGACAGACTTCAAGTCCCCGGTCGTAACCCGAGACAAATTATACATCAACCACGCATACCCTGCTCCTCCCCAGTCATGCCAAGGGACGTCACCCCAATTATCCATCACGCTCAATAGGGCCAAGCTGACTCGGCCCCCGCTGGCATTTGTAAATAGGGTCTTGCCCAATAAGAGTAGGAGCGTGATGCGAGCTAAGACGATCGCCCGCTCTGGTGTGATGTAGAGCACCCTATCTGGCTGACCCAAGTCCACCAACTCATCAACGGAAAAAAAGGAGGTCAGCCAAGACTTCTTGACCTCGGTGCCATGGGTCTGCCTGCGAGGAGGATAAGCCCCAATCAGTCGAATAATGTCCTCCTAGCTCGGTACCACCATATTAGATATCGGTATCCCCCCAATCCTGATACCGGTAATCATGGCCCAATCGACAGGCGTCAACGTCATCTCGGCGTACGTCATGTGGAATGTCATGGTCTCAGGGTGAAACCTCTCAATCAGGGCCTTCAAATATGCGGCGTCGGCCCTCATAGCGGGACAAGACAGGAACTCCCCAAAGCCCACCTGCTCCAACAAAACCTTCACCACGGGGGGGACATAGAGGTAGAACTCATGGAAGTCAAGCCACCCCCGGCGGAACACAATATTGGGCAGATCTTGCACCGAGAGAAAATACACATCAGATCAAAGAAGCAAAAAAGGAGAGAGTGCATAATGGAAATAAATTGAACCTTTCGCTTACCTTGCCCGCTATGCCAAAGTTTGAAATATGAGTATGCTGCTGGTGACGGAGGCCGACCTGGGTGGCCTCACCCTGCATCTCGAGCCATGGGCCCGCTCTCCGTTCCACCCAGACAAACTCCTCCCCCGCAGGTCACGAATGATCTCTGGTCCCTCCTCGAGGCCCTCCTCGGGAATGTGCTCATCACCGCCTAACATACTGGGGCAACAAGGCAATCACATCTGGTCAGGTACAAAGATACATGTGCAACAAGCTCTTTCAAAAAACAAAAAACACAACAAAACGAATAAAAATAAATAAATGCTTTTTTTTACGTCCACACAAACTAAAAAAAATGCGATGTTTCTTCATGTTCACTAAAAAGGAAAAGGGCCCCTCTTTATGTTTGCCGAAACCAAAAAGGAGAGGGCCCCTTTTCCTTGCTTTCGAAAATAGAGCAAAAATGCAAAACACCAAAAAAAAAAGATCCTTTCCCTGTTTTTTTTTTTTTTTTTTTTTTTTAAATGAAAACGAATCTCCTTTTCTTTTTATGTATAAAAATAAAGCAAATCGTCATTTCAAAATCAAAAGAAAAAAAGGAAAAGAAAAAAAGAGAGCCAAAAAAAAAAAAACAAAAAACAAACAAACAAAAAAGAGAGTCTTTTTTTAGGCTCCTAAAATCTGAACCCAAAACAAAAAAAAGAACAGAAAGAAGAAAGGGGTCCTTTTATGTTAGAAGAACCAGAAAGGAGGGAGGGACCCTCCATCATACCTATAAAATCAAAAAAAAAAAGAGAAAAGAAGAGGGCCAATACGAAAAATATGGTAGACGGTAATAATAAATCAATACCTTAATTTAGTTTTCAAAAAAAAAAACAAAAAAATAAAAAAAATCCATTTCCTTAATTAAAGAGAAACCAAAAATCTTTTCCCTTAATTAAATCATTAGTTCCTTAATTAATTCTCAAAAACCGAAAATCCCCTTTCTCCTAGTTAATGTCCAAAAAAAAAAATCATCAAAAATACCCAAAATTCTTGCTTTGTGTGCAAAATAAAAACAAAAACCAAAAACAAGAAGAAAACCCCTTTCTTATAAAACAAAACAAAAAAAAAAAAAAAGAGAGAATGTGTAAATACATATATTTAGGCATCAACAAAAAAATCATAAAACAACAAAAAGAAAGCAAATTATTCAAAAAAAAATCATCAACACATCATCAATAAATATATTAACAACAAAAAATAAACCATTATTCATCTAATAATACAAGATCATGATGATATTTACAAGAAAAATCAAGAAAAATAAGAAAAAAGAAGAGGAGAGGTTTTTTTTTCTGATTACCTTATAGAAAAATAGGGGTCTTTGATCTAACGTGAGCCGGCAATCGATCCACAAGCAAAAGCAACGGCAACGGGGCACGCGCAGAGGCAATGTAAAGGAACCCTAGGAGGAGGGCGGTTTTCGGTTTCAAAGAAGGAGAGGGGGGGGGGGGGGGGGAATCCGAAAAAATGCCCCAAAGCCCGAGTTCGGGCTGTTTAAACCCCCCAGCCAAACCTGGCGCAACTAATAGTTGCGCCAGGCAAATATTTGCCCTCCTTTTGCTTGGCGCAACTATTAGTTGCACCAGGCTAATTTTAAGGCCCTTGGTGGCCAGGCTCTGGGCCTGGTACGGGCCAAATGGGAAAATTGGTTACCCCACTTTTTATTGTTTGATCTGTCACTCCCGACAGATGCACACACTCCCGAGGCGGCATTTCAGGCATCCTTCGACTTGCCAAGGAAGCCGTGCTAAAATAGAGACGGACCGAGACCGATAAGCACCTCGGTCCTACACAGAAATGAAAAGTCCCCACAGAGAAGCCAGAAGTATTCAAAAAAAAAATTCACATAATAGCTTGAAAATTCTAAAAAATTCACATAAAATAATAGCTTGAAAATTCCAAAAAAAATTCACATAAAATAATAGCTTGAAAATTCCAAAAAAAATTCACATAAAATAATAGCTTGAAAATTCCAAAAAAATCACACAAAATAATAGCTTCAAAATTCTGAAAAAATCACATAAAATGACAGTTGAAAATTTATAAAAAAATCACATAAAATGATGAAAAAATCAAAAACAGATTTGCATTCGCCACAGCGACGCACAAGCATGAGGCGATAAAATGTCAATATTTTATCTGCAACGCAGTTGTGCCATATTAAAGTCATGAGTCAGAGGTTCACCTCAGATCTTGGGATCCCACTTTAAGGAAGGAGCAACAGTGTCGGTCCCGGTCAAACAGTCGATGTTTCGATCGAGTCGACTCCACTGCTAAATCTTTGCAATGAGCACTCTGTTCATATGAACTTAAGAGTCTTAAAGCTTCAAATTCTCCATTGTAAAAGTTCAATCGTTGGTTAATACCAACCTGTTAAGAATGAGATTACGTATCAATCAAACTATGTGCGACCATGCATTCAGAAGGGTTCATTTCCCTTTTATTTTCTACAGGCTTAAAACCTGTATGGGCAGCGGTATCCCTGTAAAGTGTACGCCATGCGTCTGGGTATCCGTATGATGGTCGTTTGTTCTCATAAATTATACCCGGGAGGGTCCGGGTCGGGGCTTCCATCGCCTTTATTGTTGCTTATTGCCCCTAATGGGTGTATGATTATGCATAGTTAATTGATGATTATGATCATTGTCAACAGAGACCAGGATTGGATGCCCCCTTTTGGGAGACACCCAATGTTTGGTTGGATCTGTTCAAGGTAGTTAAAGCTGGATACTCTAGCTTCTGTTGATCCAGGGCATATTTTCAAAAATGGTATGCACTCCCAAAAAGCGTTGTGACATCTATTCACTTCACTCGGGTGGTCATGCTAAATAAACTTTGGGATCAATGGGTTCGCCCAAAGATCTCGAACCCTGCTTTCAGCAGGGGCACCCGCGAATAATCCAATGAGGCCGTCAAATATCTTGTAGCATTGGATGCAAATTGTGGAGCCTTGCGTATGTTTACTTCGCACCTATCTTTGAATGTGGGTCGATCACCCCTCTTACTTACGAAACTGTTGTATTCAGAATAAATCTCGAACATCAATCACCTTCAAATCATCTCGAGAAGCAGACATTTTTCCCGACTAACGGGCTTTCGCAACTCGAGAGGTGAACATTTTTCCCAGCTATTGGGCTTTCACAGCTCATTCCACCTCAGTTATGCCTAGTAATGTCGCTAAGCGCTACCTCGAGAAACGAATGATTAGCCTGGCACACGAGGGCTTTCGTTTTCTCACCATGTTACTCACCTAATGTTTGAAGTTCTTTCTAAATGCAGCGGACCCGTCAGTATTGCCTTGGGCCTCTTCGGATGTCTCTTTTCTTTGGCATACGATCATTAGTGATCGGATACCAAAGAGGGGCATCTGTAGACACCCAAATTTGGCCCAAGGCCCGATCGAAATATATTTTGAGAGAGGTGCAATTCTGAGCTTTTGATGGCATGTATGGAACCCTTAGGAATCACCCCAAAATCCTCAGGATTCACCCTAGATCCCTTAGAAACCTATCCCGAACCTTTAGAAACCAAACTCGACCCTTAGAATCCATTTTGAACCCTAAACCTAACCTTTCCAGGCTATAGATAAAGAGTGGTGCACCGAAACTGGCTACGGCCCTCGACTATGATTGAGTCTCATACCGTTGCAAGGTAGAGATCGTCAGCTTTCCAATGGTCCAAGAATCTCCCCCATTGGAGGTATACATCAAAAGATATAGCAAACCGAGCCCGAAGGACATGAATGTAAAGTCATGTGGCCCCCTTAGGGACTTGGCGCAACTAATAGTTGCGCCAGTGTTAAACTTTGCCTGGCACAACTAATAGTCGCGCCAGTGTTAAGCTTTTGATGACATATGAGCAATAACTGTTGGATTTTGCCTCGAAATTCATGATTAGGGTTTGACTTGTTGACCACCTTGACCTGTGGGGTGTGTTTTGCTAGTTCTGTTGCACCCTTTTGAAGCCTATTTGCACCCCTTTAAGTGGCTTAAGGCCTCACCCCATCATCCACCATTAAAGCCCATCTTCCTACTTCTCTAAACCTTGAAACCCTAGGAATCCTTATATGTGAGATTACCTAATTGCCAAACCCATTTAGCTCTTAAGTGGTCTCCTAATCCATCCTTTTTCTATAAATAGAGCCCCCCTCCCCTTGGTTTAAGGGTTGAGAATTTTGCTTTAGAGACAAAGAGCTCCAAGTGAGAAGTTCTTCCTCCCATTGGTGCACTATTTTCACCTAAAATCTAGAATTCAAAAACCCTTCCCAAGCTTGCTCTTACACCCAAAACCCTTAGCCTAGGTGTGTGTGGTTCCCTAGCCTCTCTTCTCCATCTCCTAGCTAGTAGGCCTTGGTGGTTAGAACCCCTTTTTCTACCATTCAAGCCTCCAAAAGCTCATCAAAAGCATGCCAAGTAAGGATCCTCTATGGTCCTACAAGGGCCCGAGGGCTCCGACTCTCCCCTTTCTTCTCCTATCTCTTTCTAGCTCCCTCCATCCTCCCATTTGTACCATTACATCACCGACTTTTCGGTAGGAACGGAGGGGGCACAAATAGGATTCTAAGCCCTTTTGGGCAAGAGAAAGCTATTTTCTTTTCTTTTACTTTATTTTATTTTTGGCCATTAGTAGAGACCGCGTTAAGCGGGTTGATCGGGTGCCTAACACCTTCCCGATCGATAACCGAAGCCCCTACCCAAGAGCCTTTGGTGTGGACCGGATTCAGAGTAATATTTTTAGCACTTCAGTGCTCATAAAAATGAACTAGGTATCCCAGGACACCGAAAGCTCCGGGTGGCAACTCTATATTTTTCGTTAGAGAGCGCATCGTCGCGACGGGATCGTCTCGATTCCCACGGTTGCACAGTAATGTAATGCCTGAACCTAAAAGAAAAGAAATAACTTCACATAATTTACAAAGAGTGCTACGGATGAGTCGGTAGCTCGACAATCAATGAGGTTTGTCATTTAGGATTATGAGGAGCTGATGTCTCCCCCAAGAACACATGTTCTCTAGGATTGTTAACTGGCTACATTGGCAATTGGCCAGTTTCTCTTTTCACCACCTGCGAAGCTAGTTGACCAATTTGACTTTCCAACTTCATAATGGACTGAGTGTGTGAATGGAGTACTTGAGAGAATTGAGCAAGTTGATATAAATCTTTTAAGTGTTGATGCGACTGCTACTGCAAATCTTGAAGGATTTGAACAACTGTGGCATCAGGTGCATTGCTCGATGGTTCAAATTAGGGTTGTGCAGCCGGCAATTGATGTCTCTAGTGAAAAACTTGGGTATAGAGAAATCGGAGTTGCACAACCGATGGTGCTAGTTGTGCTCCTCCTATGGAATCATAGTTAAATCCAGGGTGATTCCTCCACGTTGGGTTATATGTGTTCCCATAGTCTCCCCTCTGAAAGGTCATTACTTGTTCATTTTTCACCACCTCCTGGTGCGAGGTGCAACTGGGTTTTCAGTATAAGTTTGAGTCTAGCAGTTAGAATAGCTCGCCAAGGGTCTATTCGGAGTGCTAGGTTTGGCAGCCATTAATGTTACGATTTGTTGTTCAAGAGCCAAAACTTTTGCACTCATTTCATCCTCCTTCTTTACTTTATCTTTATTGATATCATAAAGTGCACCCCTTGTGAGTGGGGTGTGGCGAGTGACATATGGATCAGATCTAAGCAAAGCTTGTTTTTGCTTTAAGTTTTTGGCTAGTTTCTCGAATAGGTTCCAAGACTATTGACCATTTTGGGCCATAAAGGCTCCTCCGCTCACGGCATCGACTGTTGACTGGTTAGTCTCAGTCAACCCTTCGTAGAAGCTTCGCGCTATCGACCAATTTGGTACCTCATGATGAGGACACTTCCTAAACAGATCCTTCATCCATTCCCAGCTCTCATGAAATAGTTCTCCTGGTCTTTGCCTGAAGTCTTGAATTGCTTGGCGAATTTGGTTAGTTCTACCAATTGGCGAATAGTACTCGCCCAAAAACTTGGACTGCAGTTCCTCCCATGTGGTAATACTTCTGGCAGGTAATGAAATTAACCATGCCTTCTTATTGGTAGGGATAGTTGTAACATTGTGCAAAGCTCTTTATTGGCTATTGATAGTGGTAACATTGTACAAAGCTCTATGAAGTCCCTCAAATGTTGGTAGGAATTTTCTCGATCAAGCCCATGAAAGGTAGGTACAGATTGAAGTGTATTGGGCTTGATTTCATAACTTTGACTCACAGGCACTTCTGGTATAACTATGCATGAGGGCCTGATCAAAGCTATTGGGTTGAAGTGTGCTTGGATTGAAAGATCGTCAACCATAGTCTCGAATTCTCTTGTAGAAGATCGGTTTGATGCTAATGTGTGCAAGAGAGTCCTTTTGATTTCTGGATCACACTTGAAGAATCTAAACTTCGAGATCGAGTGTGATGCATACACTAAAGAAGTTCAAAATTTTTGTGTTTTCAGCTTTATTTGATTTTTATTTTATAAAGCAGGGAGAGGAACAAATCTGAGCCTTTAGCTTCTTTGATCAGGGGAAGTGTTGAAACTTGTGATTCGTTACTCTGAATAAACCTATAAAAGATTTAAGAAGTGATCAAGAAAATAAAAACATAAAGAAATATAAAAAGAGAAAGATAAATATTTGTTTTCTACAAACTAATATAAAATAAACTCGCTCTCCCCGGCAGCGGTGCCAAAAACTTATTCGGGTCTTATATGTGTCTAATTAAGTATTAACCTATTGCAAGCGGACAATGGAAATTGTAGAACTACTATAGGATCGTTCCCACGAGAAAAGGTTTTCTCTTTATCTTTTGTTTTTTACTTAGAAAACTTATATTTATCATCAAGGTTCTAAACTACTGGAGAAATATGAATAAAGAATGGTTTCTTAAACTAATTGCAGAAAATAAATCTAAATTCTCCTTCTTCAGATTGTAGTCGTCAATCACAATCTTCAGCCATCGGATGTTTATAAATTTAAAATACCGTTACACCGTATATCAAGTTTCCTAGAATTGGGCGTCAATCAAAACTAGAATCCTATCAACACAGATTTAATCTAATCTTTAATCTACCAGAAATTTGGGCGTCAATCAACCTCCAAAAAATCAAAGATGGAAAAGTAAAAACCGTTACACTAATCTGCAAATCTCGACCAGAGTCGTCAATTCAAATCAAAACTTGAAGATGTTTACAAAGCAGTAAATTGCAATAAAATAAATCTAAACTAAAAAGTAAAGTAAAATATATCTTTCACCCCTCAGCTACAAGCGTCAATTGCTCCTGAGAAACTACAGATATCTACACTAATCTTCCAGCTCTCAATCCCAGTCGTCAATTGTGATTGAGAATCCTTAGATATCTAAACTAAACTACTCTACTGATAGGAAGAAAACCTAACCTCAGTTATCAATTGATTCTGAGAATTTCTTCGATGATTATTCCTATGCCAAGCTCTCTTATTTATAGATCATAAGGAGTTGGTTAACATTGATCTAATTCTAATAAAAGAATCTAAAAGTATCCTAATATAACTCTACTTCTAATTTTAATCTTCCTTGCTTTGAATAGTTGATGTGCTTCTAGATCGTTCTCCTTATTTTCAGCAGCAGAGTCCTTTTAAGAGTTTATCTTCCTCAATCTTCTCAGATTCGTGATTCACCAAACTTCTTTTAGGAGATCTTCTAATTTGGCTCATGGCAGTGTAAATCTCCACGTGATTAGCAATAGCAACAACTACGAGAAGCTTCTACTGTAAAATCGTAAATCACGATTTTCTATTCTTCACAGCTTTCTCTCAGAGTGATTCTCTGGACGATTCTTTATTATGAATAATCGTACTCCTCTTTGTATTGTATTTTACTTTAAACTTCTTTTGAAGAATCGTAAATTATGATTTTTTTATTTCTTCTTCAGCGACAGCGCTCAATCGTAAAACACGTTTTCTTGGCTTTCAACTTTGACGGATCATCTTTCTCGTTCAATCGTCTTTCTTATTACTTTTTGAGTTCATTTTGATGAAGATTAATACTTTGACTCTATTTTACTAATTTTTCTTAATATCTGCACATCATTAACTTGTTAGTAGCAAACTAAGGTCTAACATCACTAAGTTAAGGGTGATAAATTGGTAAATTATGTGACTGATCACAAACCCTATTTGAGCCCCTCGCAATCACCGAATTTTTAATGATATAACGGCTCAAATTCTAGGATAGAGGAAAAACAAAGACGATAGAGGAATAGAGGGGAGACTCGGAGCTCTCGAGCCCTTGTAGCACCATTGACGGACCACCTTGTCGATGCTAACTCCAGTGAGTTTCTGAAAACAAATGGGCTATGGAGATGTTCTAACCATGCTAAAGTTTGGGGGATTTTAAGGGTGATTAGAAATGATGGTATGAGATACCTATGCTAGAGTTTTAAGGCTTCGGGGTGATGGATTTAGGAGTGTAAGGGCATGAGAGGGATGAGAGCTTAAGGGTTTGAGGCTTAGGCAAAGAGGAAGATGGAAGGTAGAGAGATATCTTTGTCTAGTTTCTTTCCTTGGATTTTCAAAAGTATCTAAACAAGATGGGGGGGGGGGTGGCTCTCTATTTATAGAGTTGGATGTTGTAATTAGGGAGTGGTTAAGGTGCTAATTGGGTTAGCAATTAGGTAATCCTAGTTTTAAGGTTTTCTAGGATTTAAGGGCTTAGAGAGGAGGGATTTGGGTTTTAATGGTGGATGATAGGGCGGTGAATTGAATAGCACAAGAGTGAATAATAAGGCTAAAAGGGGCATTATGGTCCTAAAGAAACACACCATGAAACCTTGGATGGTCCACAAGTCAAACCCACAAGTTGAAATTCATCCATTTTCAAAGAAAAATCAGATTATAAGCTATGCGTACATAGTATGTACACATTGCTTAGGAACGGTGTTTTTCATAAAATAGTTCAGAGCCCATTTTGGGGGCTTAATTTTGAAGAAAAAAGCCAAATTGGCTATGCATACGTACTATGCACACATGGCCAATTTCTGCCAAAACTTGCCTATGTGTACACACTATGTACACATATGTAATTTCCTGTACTTTTTCGTAATTTTTAAATTGCCATAACTTTTGATGTACAGCTCAAAATTAGGCGATTCTTAGCTCGTTGGAAAGTTGAGAACCTCTACTTTCTAATGATATAAGTCTTAGCTCCTGTATATGTCTATGTAGACTTTGATGCTCCTCTTTCTATCTATTATTTTGGTTGGTTCTCCAAGGATCCTAGATGATTCCTATGGGTCCGGGAAGGATTTCAAAGGTTGGGATTAAGCTCCAAGGGCTCGAGAGGTGCTTTTGGAATATCAAAAGTGTGTCGCTCTCGAAGTATAAGTCAATCAAGCTTTGGGCCAAATTTGGGTGTCTACAGATGCCCCTCTTTGGTATCCAATCACTAATGATCGAATGCCAAAGAAAAAGACATCCAAAGAGGCCTAAAGAAATTTCTATCAGGCCCACAGTATTCAAAGCGAACCTCAAACATCAAAAAATAAAAAATATAGAGAGTGACATAAGCCCATTACATTGGGAAAATGTCCTTCACTTGAAATTATCGGTCTCCAAGCACTTAGCAACATTACTGGGCATAACCTAGTGTTGGTATGATTGATGCTGCATGATGTTTGAGTTTCATTTTAAATAAAGTAGACCCACGAGCGGGAAGGTGATCGACCCATACTTAAAGATTGGCGTAAAGCAAGGACGCGAAGATCCAACAGTTTGTGCCCAATCTCATGAGGCATTGATTGCCCCATTTTGATCTGTCACATGTGCCCCTATGCGAGGTAGAGTTCAAGATTTTTGAGCAAACTCATCGAACCAAAGTTAATTTAACACAACTACCCGAGCGGAGAGAATATTAATGTCGCAACGCTTTTTGGGAGTGTGTGCCACTTTTTGAAGTTGATCATGCAAACATATCTACTATGCAAAACATGGACCCATTAGGAGAAATAAATAATAAGGCGATGGAAGTCCTGACCCATTATTGGGTATAATTTACAAGAATAAACGACCATCCAACGGATACTCAGATGCATGGCGTACACTTTACAGGGATACCGTGCAGGTTTTAAGCCTGCGACTGGGAATAATCACTGGAAAAGATCCCTTCTACATCAATGTTTGAGCATAGTTGTTCGATATGTAATCTCATTGGCAGGTTGGTTTTGACCAATGAAAGAGGTGTCCCTACGCGAGGTAGGGTTCGCAGTTTTTTAGCATACTCAACAACCTCGATCCTTAATTTAGCACAATACCAGGGCGGAGCAAAAATTAATGTCGAACCGCCTTTTGGGAATGTGTGCAACTTACCATTTTTGTATTTTTTTTTTTTTTTTCTTTTCTTCTTCTTTTTGTTGTTTTCACTTTTTGCATGAGCACCTTGAAAAAGAGCAAGTACGAGCTATGGCTTTGGAATGCGAGAGGCCTCGTTTAAATGCTTCTCGAAAGTGCTATGAAGGCCTTCTCAGTTGATGAAAATGAGTTTCTCCATGGGATCTGGCATTTAGAACGCGAGCTGGGCTCTTGACCTTAGAGCTCGGTGTGTTAGCTCTTGACCTATTTAATAAACCCTTAAGACAACACCCCCACGTGTAGCCCATACATCAACATGGTATGTGTGCTCACTAATCAGACATACACCAATAGGGCCTAAAGATCCGTGCAACTCGTTCCCGGTGCTGTCCCCGTGCACTAAAATCGGTGTGTTTCGCTTCAGAAATTTGCAGGGTTACAATCTAATGATTACTTGTCCACTGTTTAGTTGAGAATTTTTTTAAAAAAAATTCTTTTCTTTTAAAGAAAAACTTTAAAAAAATTTAAAATTTTTTGGAGTTTGTAGGTAACTTCACTAAAAACCTCCAGGAGACTATAACTCCTCCACTAGGGATCACCTAGGGGTTTAAAGGCTTGTTACATCTGCTAAATGCAATCGTGCTCCCTACGAAAGTGGCATTTAAATTCATAGTTGTGCAACCGCAGATTCGGTGACAAGCCCGTTGCGAGGATGCGCATTGGCTAAAAAATATAGAGTTGCCACCCGGAGCTTTCAGTGTCCCGGGAAACCTAGGATCAATATTTAAATGCACCGAAGTACCAAATATGACTCTGATTCACTAATCTATGCCAAAGGCTCTTAGGTAGGGGCTTCGATTATCGATCGGGAAGGTGTTAGGCACCCGATCAACCCGCTCAAAAGTGGTCTTTACTTATGGCCAAAACAAAAGAAAAATAAAAATAAAAGAGCACTTCCTCTTGCCCTAAAGGCACTATGATCCTATTTGTGCCCCTCTGTTACCGAGATTTCAGTGGCATAACGACACAAATTTGAGGATAGAGTAAAAGCTTAAGAAGTTAGAGGAATAGAGGGGAGAGCCGGAGCTCTCGGGCCCTTGTTGCACTCTTGTGGACCTCCGCATAGGTGCACTTGATGAGCTTCTGATAGCTTGGATGATGGAATAAGGGGTTCTAACCTCTAAAGCTTGCTAGCTAAGGCTTAGGAGAGGAGGGCTAGGGGGTAGCTCTCACCTAAACTAAGGGACCTATGGTTGAATATAAGGCTCAAATGAAGTTTTGGAATTTTGGAATTTGTATAAAGGAAAGGTGCACCATAAGGGAGGAAAGCTCTCTCGTGATCTTTTCTCTCTTTTGGATGTTTTTTCAAGCCATTTGCAAGGGGTATGCCTCTCTATTTATAGGAAAAGAGAGGGTTAGGGGGGTGCTTAGACGCTAATTAGGGTTAGCAATTAGGTAATCCTAGCATCTAAGGTTTCCTAGGGTTTCAAGAGCTTGAAAATATGGGAAATGGGCTTCAATGGTAGATGATAGGGTGAGGTTTCAAATGACTAAATGGTTGCAAATAGGGTAAGCATGGGTGCAACAGTCCTAATGAAACCCATCCTACACTTTGAGATGGTCAAACCCTAGAAGTAAAATTCGAGCCAAAAACCATCAGTCACTGTAGCTAAGCCTGACGCAACTACTACTTGCGCCAGGCAAAATTACACTGCCTGGAAGATTAGAGCCCGTGGGGGGACCCACCTATACCTGACATAACTATTAGTTGCGCTAAGCCATTTCTGAAGAGAAATGGCTTGGCGTATGTAATACATGTGCCACTTCTCGCGTGGCTCAAAGCCAGCCTCACGAGGTTCAGTAGATGCTTATTCATGCCCAAACTTTGAATCACCATAACTTTTGATATATAGCTCGGATCGGGGTGATTCTTGCCTCATTGGAAAGCTGAGAACCTCTACTTTTCAATGGTGTAAGATTTAGTCTTAGTAGAGGTCTCAGCCAACCCTGTGCATCTCTCTCCAACCATTGCCCGGCAGTGTTATCTAAGGGTTCAGAGAGGTTTCTAAGGTTTGGGATTGGTTCCTAAAGGCTCGGGGAGGGTTCTAAATGATCTGAGGTGATTCCTAAAGGTATGGGGAATGCTATCGAAAGCTCGAGGGTGCGACTAGGGCCGGCCCTTAGATTTTAGGGGCCCAAGGCGAGTTCTTGAAATGGGGCCCCTCTTTCATATAACTTTGAAAAAAAAAATTTGCAACAACTATTTTTTTGACAAATAAAACAATACTCATATTCCTAAATTAAATATATCTGCATATCCCATTCAACTATGTATAATTTGAAAATGCAACTAATAATATAATAAAAGTATATATTAAAAGAAAATGAAATACAAAAAGAGTAAAACTAAATAGTAGAATATACCTGATGGATCGAGTAACTCATGCAATAACTTTTTGGCATCTCCGAACTTGTTCATCTGCATTCAAAAAGATAAAAAAATAAGGTCTTATATTCTAGAAAAATATGAACATAAATGGAAAAATATTATTTATATTATGCAATTACCTAAAAGAGTTCATTTAAATATTTCTCTTCTCACATTTTTAGCTGTAAAATCGCTGATTAAAGTTGTATAGTCAATATTATCTACCATATCATTTTCAATGGATAGCATAGCTAATCCATTTAATCATTCTTGTGACATCGTTGACCGAAGATATGATTTGATCAACTTCAGTTTTGAAAAACTTCTTTCACCAAAGGCAATTGTAACTGGTATAGTCAGCGGTATCCTATAAGCAATCCAGACATTTGGGTAACAACCATTCATTTGTTTCAAATAGTTCAACACTTCAATCGGTGTTTTTACTTCTTTTGGCAAAGTATCTTTCAAGACTCTCAATTCTGAGGATAAATCTAGCCCATCAATATCAATATGCTCTTCACGTTTGAGAACATGTTCAAGATTTGCGCAAAAAGTCTTCAAACATTCATCACTAACCAAACTTAGCTTCTTCAAATCAAACAAAAGCCCAAAATGCTACTCATATGTGTTAAACTGTTCAAACCTATGCTCAACTGATGAAAGGCTTTGATCAATTATATATGTGAAGTAATTAATTCTGAAAGATTCTTCAGCTGATTGTGATACTTCTTCACTTGCATTCTTATCAAACTGTTTCTTTCTCCAAACAATACGCTTTTCACGAAATATAGGCTCGATTCCCATTTCAATCGTAACTTTATTAGCTTCAATTAGGGCCTCCGCGAATCCATTTTCCCTATATCTTTTAAAATAGGTAATGAATCCTTCTTATTGCTGAATAGCAATACTAATATTAATACTTTCTTATTGAAGAAACTTGCTAACAGTGTCAATAGCAAACAATACATTATGCCAAATAATCATAGCTACTAAGAACTCATAACTCTCAAGTTCATTTATTGCGAGAGATTGTGCTTCACTAGAACTTTTGTTATCATTTTCACAGGAAAAATCTGCTAGGATAAGTAGAGCATCTCATATTTCTGGAGCTTGATATCCTATTGCTCTATTACTTTGAAAGCGACTCTCCCAACGTGTTTGTGATAGCCCCTTAACTGTGAACCCTTTCATATTATCCATTAAAATTTGTCATCGCTTTGGAGAGGATGAAAATAATATGTATATACGTTGTACCACCTCGAAAAATGTTAAAGCTTTAAGACAAAAGTTCGCCATATCAGAAAGTATAAGGTTTAGACTATGACAACCACATGGCGTGTAGAATGCTCTAGGATTTATTTCAAGTAATTTTTTCCGTACACCTTTGTGTTTTCCTTTCATATTGGAGTCATTGTCATATCCTTGTCCTCTTCTATCATCAATATCGCGTCCAAGAGACTTCAAAACTTCAACAAGAACATCAAAAAGCCCCTACCCAGAAGTATCATTGACTTTCAAAAATTCTAGAAATAACTCTTTAACTTGTATTTGACTTGTAGATTCATCAACACATCGTATGACAAGAGACATTTGCTCTTTATCGCTAATATCTAGAGTGCAATCAAGTATTATTGAATAATATTTTGCTATCTTGATTTTCTGAATAATCTTACTTTTGATTGCATCTCCCATCATTTCTATCAACTCATTCTGAATTTTGTGACTTAGATAATGATAATGGATTTCTTTGTTTTGGACTCGTCGAAGGTGCTCTTGCATTATTGTATCAAATTCGGCTATCATTTTAACTATACCCAAAAAGATTCCATTCCTCTCTTAATAAATTATTTCATTATCCCCTCGAAATGCTATATTCTTAGATGCAAGAGTCTTCATGATAGAAATAATCCTTATTAATACTTGTTTCCAATGCTCCTTCTCTTTTTTTATTTTTTCTTAGACCTCTTTATCAATTGTCATATTCACTCCCAATCTCAAACTCAACTCAATCCATTTGCTCATACTGGTAATATGCTCATTATTCCTTTCATGTCGTTTTAATCTTTTGCTGAGATTCTTCCAATCATTCAATCCTTCTTTAGCCAATTGAGTAGTTATTCCTTCTATGAAAAATAATTTACAGCTGAAACAATAAGCTCTCTGGCTAGTATATGAATATACTAACCATTTCCTATCCTTCTTTTCTCCATTTGCTAATTATCGCATATAATAAGAAGACGAGAACTTCCTCTCATGAATATTTTTCGAAAAATTCTCATTATTATCTCTCAAAGGGCCCTTCTCTACTAAGAAGTCTCTAAGACTTTGTTGGACATTATTCCAATTGGTCGGATCATAAATATTTAAAGGCCAATATTCTTTATAGTCATTCTCATTTATATTTTCTTCTTTATTGTCATCTTCCCCTTCATTCATCAAGTCTTTGTCTTCATGTTCTTCATTCTTGTCGTCTTTTTCATTATTGCTCAAGTCTTTGAGCTCATGTTCTTCTTCATTAGTATTCACAACTTTTGTTTGTTTACTACTTCCAAAAAAATTATAAATGGCTCCTGCTTGAGACTGAATAAGTTTTTCTATCTTTTGTTTCTTCTTTCTTTTCTCAGCTCTAGATGGATAGCTTCTATTAAACATGATTTGAATGTGGTGTTTCTCAACTACAAACACAAGATTGAGACAAGGGTAAGTTGCTAACACCATATAAAATGATTTCTTTAAAATATATAAAATCTATTTGTCCATCCTAAATTTTATATAAATAAAGAAAAAAATTTACAATGTAGATTTAATAGGGACAAGATCTTGTTGAAGAAACTTGCAATTAATTGGTTTCTAAATGTTCAAACCAAACCAAACCAATCAACTATTGAACCAAACCAACCCGATTCGATTCAGTTTGGTCTTCATAATCAGTAACATTGGTCAAAATCAATCCATAGTTTGCTTTTCATAAATTCATAGTACATGACAAGATGGCCGAACCTAGTGTTTACAGGCCTAATTTTAATGCGAAACGGGCTATAACTATTATTCTAAGTGTAATAGAAATCGTACAATTAATTTCAAATGAAAGACTATCAATAGCATATTTGATAGTCACAATGTCAAATATTGTATACCAAACTATTATAGTTACAGTACCAACCCTGGACCAAGGCCCAAGAGGTGGCTACCTCAGGTCCCCCGAAATTTAAGGGGCCCCCAAATCTGAAAAGGCCTTTTTTTAACAGGTTTTTATATTAAAAAAAAAATTTAGAGGGCCCTCAAAAATCAGGTTGGACTGGTCCACCGCCCACTTAAAACAAATTTTTTTTTTAAAAACCCTAGCTATCTCCGACTTTCAATCGTCCCCTCCCCAGCTCCCCTATTCTCCTCTCTCTCTCTCTCGGCTTCACACCACTTGACCACCACCGCAACAGCGCAGCCCCACTCCTTTCTTGCCCGAAGTAACAAAACGAAGAAACAGAGGTTTAGAGTTCAGTCCAGCTTTCTTCACTTCACAAGGCAATAGGCATAGAAGCATAGTTTAGAGTTCAGTCCTGTTCAGAGCACAGTCATAGATATATATAACAGTGTCCTTTTCTTTTAGTTTTTCTATGACATTCTCAAATCTCAATTTCTCATCACATCAACACATCACCCAATGTTAGAGAGAGAAAAGCATAACCCAATGTGCACTGTCCCAATCTCTTTTAGTCTTTTGTACCCACAGTTTAGGCCTTTAGGCTTTAGGGCTTCTGGAAATGTAGTTTGTATAATTGTATGCCAGTATAGGGTGTTGGACCTGTTGATCACAATTGTGAAGGATTTATTCGTGATGTACGAGATTTTTTAGTTTGTGTTTTATGAGAACTTTTTAGTCTTATATTTGATAGAAGTTTATAAGTTTCGTACTCTTTGTGTGCATTTTTTAAAGTGGATAAGTTATTGATTCAGATAAAGGGCTCATTCGGGTGGAGTTGTACTTTATATACTTTCTCGTTCATGTTTGATTTTCTTATGGACCAATATTTTGCATATAATATGTTTGCTGAAATAACTTATTGACTTTTTCATAGAGCATTTAATATTATAAATTTCTAATGCAAATGCATATGATCAGAGGTGAGTTGGAGCTAAGTGAAGTATAGAAGTTACCTGAGACCTATTCTAAGTGTAAATAGCTAAGAAATTATGTTGCTTATGACCTGTTTGTGAAATTCCCTAAGACAAAGTCTACATGCTATTATAGTTTTTCTTCCAACTTCCAAGGCATAGTTTATTTAAATCTTCCAAGGTGCAGTCCATTGAGACCATTGGGAGTTACCTATTTATAAAGTAGTGTGTGTTATGCAGTAAAAAATACCATTTTTTACCTACTAACCTGACCTTTGATGGACCTTTGAGTTGACTAATAATGTATTTTGAGTGTATTTTATAGATAAGCAATAAATTACAGTCTTAGTGCAGACATCCACCTAAAATGGCCAAAGAAGTAATCTGCTGCTCAACATGTGCTCAAACAGCCCAAAGGCCAGCCATTCAAAGAATCCATAGAGCCTTAGAAGTTCATGAGAATGTCATGGGCCCAACTGGGTATGCTTGGGAGCAAGTGCAGTTGCAAGAAATGAAGATTGAACCCACCAAGAGGTTATCGTGTGCTAATAGATGAAAGACAACACACCAAAGATGTGTGCCAGTTGTGGAAACTCAAGGCAGAACATCTCGAGAGGACGCTCCAAGCTATCGAGAGGTTGGGTTGATCAAATACCAAACTGTCGAGAGGTCCCCAGTACCTGTCGAGAGGTTCTAGAGACAAAAGTCAAGCTATCGAGAGGTCCTGAGGCTCAAAAGCCAAGTTATCGAGAGGTTTCATCAACCTATCGTGAGGTTCTGAAAGTATATGCCTACCTATCGAGACGTTGGAGGCACAACGAAAGATCCTGTCGAGAGGATACCTAGAGGTGCAGGGGAAGTCGAGAGGTCCCAGCTACATCTCGAGAGTTTCAACTGAACCTGTCTAGTAGCGCAAACCAACCTGTCGACGACTTACCTGAAGCTACACTCATTCTCGCGAGGATTGAAGTAACCTGTCGAGCACTCAACATAAGACTGTATAACAAGTTGACAGGTTGTTTATAACTTGTCGAGAGGATGAATGAAGAACTAGACAGAAGATGAAAATTGGCTCCAATCCTGTTGACTAGTGCAACTCAACCTATCGAGAAGTAAAGGCACGTATCAAGAGCTACTCCATCCTATTGAATGAATGTGAAGTAGACTCAGAACCTGTTGAGAGGTTCCTTGATCCTCTTGAAAATAGAATTTGGAACTTCTCAGTTCCATTCAAAGCACCTGCCAACTCCAGTGCTTTGTACACACATTCCAAGGCATGTCAGCAACTCTTAGGGGTACTTTTGGAACATAAATGTGCACAAATGGGAACCCTCCAACTGCATCACATGTACTTGCCAGTTTCAGACCAATGGGGGAAGAACTTTTAGAAGAAAAATCAGCCACATCAGTAGCTGGAATAATTGAAATATTCCCTTGAGCTTTGATTGGCTAAAATAGATCTGAGGGAAGAGTATAAATAGCAGAGGAATTGCACTAAAAATTCATCCAAAAATTGAGAGAATCATAACCAAATCTGAAATTCCACTTCCCTCCAAAAATTCCCTCTTCCTTCTTCCCCCATTATCTCCTTAGCCAATCATGGTTGACTAAAACTCTTCAGTAGCTAGGGTGAGGTTGAGAGCTGTGAATTGAGAATTTCAAAGGCTTTGTAAAGGGATTGTATTTTGCACAAATTGCAGATCTGAGCACAATAGGATTGTAAGTTGTATTATTACAGTGTAATTGTAGTATTTAAAGTTGACTTTGATCTAAATTTCACTTTTTCGTATTTGATTTTCCTGAATTGAATATTCCTGTGGATGCTTGAGCTTATAGCTTGGCACCCACAGCATCTACAATAGCTTACCTGTTCCAATCAAGATCCTTAAATTAGAACAATCTCTGGGATGATCTATGACCATTCGAGTGGACAGATCATAGCCTTAGGATTGCTCCAATTCTTTGGTTGAGATTAGATTCTTATACCTTGCATCTGAGCTTGTAGCCAGATGAAGGATTGTAGTAAATCTTTCCTATGCTTTGCCTTTAAATTAATTGATTTTCAGTAAGAACCAAAATCCCTAGCTGCTGCTCTCCACCTTTTGATTTTAATCTTTTTCTTCATTCTCTTAAATCTGAGTTTCAATCAGTTCTGGATCATTTTGCATTTGATTGTTGTAAGTTTTTAGTAAAGTGACAAATCTTAGAAACCTCTCCTCTTTCCTATTTTGATTTAGTCTAAATCAGGATAGAGTGTCAGATCTGTCATAGATCTGGAGATTTACCATAGTTTAAAGTATATTTCCCTGTGGACATACCCTGACTTACCTATTAAAGCTTGCTGCAATAGCCCTAGTTCTTGCAGGACTGATTGCTTGCCTTGACCCCATTTCTCTATGATTTTGCCTTTTAATTGGCTGTTTTAACTCTTTAATAATTATAAGGTAAGCAATACAATAAGCTTTTGGCATCGCTGTCGGGGATCTGTGTTTTTAAATTGGTAGATCTAAGTTTTCCTCATTTTAGATTTAGATTTTTAATTACCTGTTTTGTGTTTGACTAATTGTTGTTATAGTTTTTTATGGCTTTATTTTGTGATTGCAGATCTGGATTTGTTATTTTGAGAGGAACTTTGTGCTACTTGGAGGAGCAAGCTATGCTAAAGTTTGTATTTCCTAACTCCTTTACAATTTTAGATCTGAAAATTTGTAGATCTGTAGCATTAGTTGTGTATTTTTTATTTTCTTTTACTGAAATCTGTGTTGTACTTGGTTTATGTTGTGTGTATGCTTGGGAGGAGATTTCTTAATCCTGAGATAGCTCCTTTAGATCTTGAAGTTCAGAGACTTCTCAGACCTAAGCAACCCATACTCACACATGTGGTTGGTTGTGATAGTTCTGCAATGGGTGAGCACTCGAGGTGTACAATTCCCCCTTCTATATTCATTTCCCTACTGTCCAAGGCAACTATGAGACTAAATCTTCCATCATACAGATATTACTCTCATATCATGGCCTGAGCAAAGAAGACCCATACAAGCACATTGATGAATTTTTAAGACTGTGCACTGCCTTTAACATTGTAGGTTTGGGGAGGAAGCAACCAGGTTGAGACTCTATCCTTTTTCATTAAAGGATAAAGCCAGAACTTGGCTGTCAATGCTCCCAATCAATAGTATTCAGTCTTGGAATGACCTTCAATGTCAATTTTTGGCTAAGTTTTTCCCCATGTCCAAAATAAGTCAGCTGAGGAAGAGCATAATTTCATTTGCTCAAGCCCCAATTGAAGATTTTCACCAAGCATGGGAGAGATTTAAGGAACTCTTGAAGTAATGTCCCTATCACCAAATTCCTGAATGGCAACTTATTCAAAGTTTCTATCAAAGAATTGATCCCAAGAGCAGGGATATGGTTGATGCCTCATGTGGTGGTACATACCTCCACAAGACAGCTGATGAGGCTTGGGAGTTGTTTGATATTATTAGTGAAAACTCCATGCAAAGGGAGACCTTGTCAAGGGATTTTGAAACCCCTGTTAGATTGGTGAGAGAAAAAACTACAATGGGGAAAATGTATGAGGTTAGGTGATACAATGATTTGGAAAGGAAGGTGGATAGCTTGACTCACAAATTTGATAAGCTTATGGGAGCAATGCAGTCTCCAATGGCTGTCAAAGTGGAGGAGGCATCTGTGATATGTCAGTCCCCCACTCACTCCCTTGAGAAATGTTCCTCTGTTGCCCAATTTCCAGACCTTGTGATGGAATATGTGAATGCTGCTCAATCCTTTGGATAACAACCTACTGTTGGTTATTATTAGAGAAATCACCCCAACTTGAGGTGGAGACAAGATACTTTCCAAAACTAGCAGCAACAACATCCACAACAGTAATCTATGCCATCTAGGAATGCCCAGCCATACCAGTAGAATTATTTCCCACAGTCCCAGTACCAGCAACCTATGGCCCAACCTATGGCCCAACCAATGGCTCAACCTGTGCATCAAAGTGCAACAGCTCCAACACCCTCTAGATCCCTCACATTTGAAGAGCAAGTTCTTGCTTCACTACAGAATTTAGGCTCTTTGTCACAAACTGTTAACTCTCATAGCCAAAGTATTAAAAAGATAGAGGATCACCTTGATCAGCTATCTAATACTTTGACCAAGAGAGAGGAGGGAAGACTACTTAGTCAGCCCATGAACAACCAATAGGGGCAGTACATGGTGGGTGAAACTTCTTCCCATGAAGAAGCAAAATCTGTCACTACTTTGAGGAGTGGAAGGCTGGTTGATAACAAGGTTGGTGTTGAGCCTGATGAGAAAAGTGCAGCCCATGATCATATACAGCAGGAGCAGCATACAGGAAATAAGGGGGGTGTTGATGTGCCCCAACAGAAAACTAAAAATAAAAATAAAGAGAAATCTGATGAGCTTACTAAGGCAGCAAATGGGAGATCAGTTCCCCATTTACTATTTCTCAATGCACTTCAAGCACCTTCTCTTTTTGACAAGGGGAATGCTAAAGTGGAGGAGATGATGAAAATATTCAAACATGTAAAGATCAACTTACCTTTACTTGATGCCATCAAGCAAGTTCCAGCCTATGCAAAAATTTTGAAAGAATTGTGCACCCACAAACGCTACAAAAAATAAGACTATTAGCGGCAGTTTTTTTAACAAAAAACTGCCGCTATTAATCCTGTCGCTACCAAAAACTGTCGCTACCAAAAAATGCCTTAATAGCTAGTGCCGCTGAAACTCCTTATTTTTGTAGTGAAAAGACAGTCTAGGATACACCTATCCAAGGTCTTTTGTGCTGAGAAAAGGAACCAAGTGTTGTCCATTGCAACTCCAGCCAAGCTTCAAGATCTTGGAGTTCCCACAATCCCCTGCATCATTGGGGATCATGCCATTGATAAGGCCTTGTTAGATCTAGGAGCTAGTGTAAACCTACTTCCATATTTAGTTTATGAGAAGTTAGGATTGGGAGAATTGAAGCTCACACATGTGTTACTACAACTAGCTAACAGATCTAAAAGGAGGCCAGTGGGAATGATAGAAGATGTGTTAGTTGGGATTGATAAGTTTTTTTATCCAGCAGATTTTCTGATTCTTGACATGGAGCCAAGCAAGTGCACCACGTCCATTCCTGTGATTTTGGGCAGGCCTTTCTTGGCAACTGCCAATGCTTGTATACAATGTAGATCAGGTGTAATAGAGGTGTCTTTTGACAACATGAAAGTAAAATTGAATATTTATGATGAGCAAGTCAACCCCACTTGGATAGTGAGGATTGCTTTTTAATTGATATTTGGATGAGCTTGTGGAAGAGACTTTGCCCAAGCTGCTGCATTGTGATATTTTTGTTATGTTTTTGAGAATATGTGGAGTGAGATTATGGAAGAGAAGACCCCCATACCCATGGTTCAAGAGGTGAAAGCCTTAATTTCTGATGTGGGGCCAGCAACAAGGTATCCTCCTTGGAAACCTATTGTGTTACCTCTTCCACTGCCATCAAAGGCACCTTTGTTACCTTCTCTCATATGTCCACCATATGTGGAATTGAAATAGCTACCTAAGACCTTGAAATATACCTTTTGGGGGCAAATCAGAAATTGCCAGTGATCATTTCTTCCTCTCTCACTAATGAGCAAGAGGAAGAGTTGTTGTGTGTTTTAAAGAAACATAAGAGAGCAATAGGCTAAACTATTGCTGACCTTGGGGGCATCAGCCTTGCTGTGTGCATGCATAAAATTTACTTGGAAAACGGTTCTAAATCCTTTAGAGAAATACAGAGAAAATTGAACCCTCACATGCAAGAAGTGGTGATGAAAGAAGTGGTCAAATTATTAGATGCTGGAGTCATCTACCCCATTTTAGATTTTGAATGAGTAGCACCTACCCAGGTGGTACCTAAGAAATCTGGACTCACTGTAGTGAAAATTGATTCTGGTGAGCTTATTCTAACTAGGGAAATCACAGGTTGGAGGGTATGTATAGACTATCAAAAGCTCAATTTGAAAATAAAAAAAGACCACTTCCCTTTGCCCTTCATTGATCATATTTTGGATAAGTTGGCAAGCAGGGCTTTCTATTATTTTCTTGATGGATATTTTGGGTATAACCGAATCCCTGTTTATCCATAAGATCAAGAAAAGATAACTTTCACATGCCCATTTGACACCTTTGCTTATACGAGGATGCCATTTAGATTGTGCAATGCCCCTGCAACTTTCCAAAGGTGCATGTATGTTATATTTTCTAACATGATTGATCAATTTTTAGAAATATTCATGGATGATTTCTCTATCTTTGGGGACAATTTTATCCAATGTCTACACCATCTCAGCCTAGTGTTACAGAGATGTAAGGAAACCAACTTGGTTTTGAGTTGGGAAAAGAGCCATTTTATGGTCAATCAAGGCATTGTCCTTGGCCATGTGATTTCCCACAAAAGCATTGAGGTAGACCAGGCTAAAATTGATCTGATTGCACATTTTTCCCCACCAAAAACTATGAAACAAGTCAGATCTCTCTTGGGGCATGCTGGGTTTTATACGAAATTTATCAAAGATTTTCGTAAAATCTCAAGACCTCTTTGTCACCTGTTGTGCCAAGAGGTTCCTTTCGAATTTAATAATGAATGTCTTATAGCTTTTGAGCTTTTGACAGGTTGTTTAACCTCTGCAACTATCCTTCAAGCACCTGATTTTTCTTTACCATTTGAGCTTATATGTGATGCATCAGATTTTGCTATTGGTGCAGTCTTGGGACAAAGGAAGGATAAGGCACCTTTTGTGATAGCTTATGTAAGCAAACCCATGATTGATGCTCAGTTAAATTATATCACAACTGAGAAGGAATTGTTGGCAATTGTCTATGCTTTGGAAAAATTTAGGTCTTATGTGTTGGGATCTGGGATAGTAGTCTTCACTGATCACTCAGCACTGAAATGCCATTTGTCAAAAAAGGATGCTAAGCCAAGAATAATCAGATTGATCCTCCTATTACAGGAGTTTGATCTTGAGATGAAGGATAAGAAAGAATGTGGTTGCAAACCACTTATCCAGGATCCTAGCTACTGAGTTTGATAGGCTACCTATAAATGATTCTTTCCTTGATGAACAATTATTTATTATCAGCACTTCTACACCTTGGTTTGCAAACATTGTGAACTACTTGACAGTAGGTAGGATTCTCCCACATTGGAACAAAATGGATAAGGAGCTATTCTTTTCATAGATAAGACATTACATGTGGCAGGATCCATACTTGTTCAAGTATTGTGCAAACCAAGTTGTGAGGAGATGTGTCCCTGATGAGGATTTTCACAGCATACTAATCATGTGTAATGAACAGGCTTGTGGAGGCCATTTCAGTGGCAGCAAGACTGCTGCCAAGGTGCTCCAAAGTAGATTTTATTGGCCCACTCTTTTCAAGGATGCATGGCAGCATTGTAAAGCTTGTGAAAGATGCCAAAAGATGGGAAGTATCTCTAAAAGAAACTCCATGCCTTTACAGCTTATACTTGTGATTGAACACTTTAACATTTGGGGGATTGACTTCATGGGTCCTTTCCCTCCCTCCTTTGGTTACAATTATATTCTTGTGGCTGTGGACTATGTGTCTAAATCGGTTAAGGCCATAGCCATAAGAACCAATGATCACAAGGTTGTCCTCAAATTTTTGAAGGATAACATTTTCTCCAGGTTTGGCACCCCCAGAGCTATCATTAGTGATGGGGGGAGCCATTTCTGCAATAGACTGTTTGAGAACTTGCTTAGAAAGAATTCTGTGACACACAGAGTTGCCACCCCATACCACCCACAAACCAGTGGGCAGGTGGAAATTTCTAATAGAGAGATCAAACATATTTTGGAGAAAACTGTGAGAGTAGATAGCAAGGACTAGTTTCTGAAGTTACCTGATGCTCCTTGGGTTTATAGGACTGCCTATAAGACCCCAATAGGGATGCCTCCCTTCAGGCTGGTGTATGAAAAGGCATGCCATTTACCAGTAGAGCTTGAGGACAAGGCTTATTGGGCTATTAAAGCATTAAATATTTTTCTAACTTCTGCTAGCATGCATAGGAAACTCCAGCTATCAGAGCTGGAAGAGCTAAGATTGGAGGCCTACTCCAATGCAAGGATCTACAAGGAGAAAACCAAGGCTTTCTATGACAAGCATTTGCTGAGGAAGGAATTCACAGCTGGCAGCAAGGCATGGTTGTTCAATTCTAAATTAAAATTTTTTCCAGGTAAGTTAAGATCTAGATGGGAGGGACTTTACATGGTCGAGCATGTATCCCCATCTGGAGCTGTTGAAATCAATGATCCAAAAGATGGTAGGATCATGAAAGTGAATGGTCAAAGGCTCAACCTTTTTGTTGAAAATGTGGTAGAGCCTGTGGTGACCATCCACCTTCAAGAACCACCAAAATATGACTGATTCTCAACAATGTATACTATGTATCATAACTGTGATTTTGTATCTGTTGCTATTTTAAAATGTGTCTGGCAGTGTACATATATGTGGTAGATTTTGCTTAATGTTTGTATTTACAAATCATGAGTCAGTAGTCAGTAGGTTTGAAGCATGTGTCATCAACTCCAAAGCAGGAGAAATGAATGAGAGCTGAATAGATTTGATAAATTTGTGTGACAGATGGACTAGGAACTAATTAGAAATCTATTTGAACTGAAAAACAACTTGTCGAGAGGTATAGAGTACATTTTGACAGGTTTTAAAGGCTCTTAGTTTGCATCTTGACAGGTTCTGAAGGTGCACAAATGATTTTCGACAGGATCTGTGAACTTGTCGAGATGTTGAGAGAGAAACTCGATAGGTTCTAAAGGTGTAGGTTGTGTCGTCGACAGGTTCTGATACCTGTCGAGAGGTTGAATTTTGAGAATTTTAAACTTGTCGAGAGGATGTCAGTGCCTCTCGACTTGGAAAATCTAAAGCCCTTATACCTCTCAAGAGGTTCAGCCAACCTCTCGACACCTTCAGCCTGAGAAGTCCACAAGTCCTAAAGGATTTTAACTCTTCAACAGGTTGAACCAACCTGTCAAAACCCTTTCTCCAATTCTGTCGAAACACAATTTTCGTTGTTTTAAACCTATCGATAGCTCAGTTTAGCCATTCGATAGCTTCTGTGTGCAAGTCTGTTCCCTCTCTGCCAATTTCCAGTTTCCTTCTTCCACCTCACTGGTTTCTACTCCAATCACTGGGCCGTTGTTCCAATTGCTTCACTTCCTCAAGGGCTACATTTCGCACCGGGTTGGAGTTGGTTTGGTGCCATATACAGCAAGCTCTGAGAAACCCTAGGTTTATGTGGGTAAGTTCCTCTTCAACATCCACTCTCTGATTTCCGAAGCTTTGTATTTCCATTTTTAGTTGTGTGGTAATTCATTTGGGCAAAAGGAGATTATTATGAAATTTTTAGAGTTATTTGTGTGGATTGTTGTCCAATGGCTGACCGTGAGGAGACTTTGGCCAACCTCTTCAAAGCCCCTTCCAAATCTGCCCAAAAGTCCACTAGAAAATCTAGTAGGCTAGCCACACAGCCCAAAGAGAACCCACTTGCTAAGAGAAAGCTTGTCATAGATAAAGTTGAGAAACCTGAGAAGGCCAAGAAAGCCAAGAAAGCTAAGAAAGTAAAAATCAGTGAAGGAGTAGTTGAAGATATCCTTAAACCTGACCCTATGCCTGAGCCTAACCTTGTGTCCGAACCTATCCCTGAGATAGAATCTAACCCAGAGGCTGAGCCTGAAGTCCCTGTGAACCTAACTACACCCAATGAATTTGTGGATGCCTTAGGCCTGATTCCAGAGACAACTTTTGACATCCCCTATTTTTCTAAGGAAGGGCAGTGTAAGGACATATTGGATTATTTGGTGAAGGCTGGCCTGACACTCATGTTGACCCCATTGCATGAAAAATCCTACCCAAGGCTGGTCCAATTGTGGTATCAGAATATCAGGAAGAAAACCAAGCCAGGTTCAATTGAGTCTTCCCTTGTGATTTTAATTGATAACTGGGAGATAGTTGTGGACTACAGTGACATTGGGTTAGCATTAGGGGTCCCATCTATTTTTGATACAACCTATGGTCTAGTAGCACCTAAGAATGTGTCTTTTAGAGCTATGGCCAAACACCTGACTCAAGGCATTGTGGGCTCTGGGGAGTCATTGATGAGGAGAGATTTACACCCTACCATGCTTTTCATTTATTCCATTCTGAGGAAAAACATCTATGTCAGTGGACATCAGCAAGAGAGGAGAACCCCCATAGTGGATGCCCTGTATTTTTTCTCCAAGGGTCAGTTTATGAATGCCTCCAAGCTAGTATTTGAGGCAATGGTTAATGTGAACGAAAAAATCAAAAGAGCACAGGCCTTGCCAGGGTTGCCCTACAGCAGGCTCATCACTGCTTTGTTAAAAAGAGGAAAATTTGTGTTTCAGAAGGATGAGCCAGTGGAGAAGGTGACCTCAAAAGTAATTGGGAAGAGGGCCTAGTCTGCTAGTAGGACCCTTAATGGAAAGAGCAAGAACAAATTAGTTGAGGATCCTGTAGTGGCAGCACCTCAGGTTGCAACATTAGTAGCTACCTCTGTCATAACCACAGCCCCTTCAGTCAACTCAGCTGAGACATCTACTTCAGTTAAATCTGAGCCTCCACCCACCTCTGTTGGTCCTAGCTCAAATCCTCCATTTGTACCCTTTGCACCCTTACCCATCCATTCCACTTTTCTGCCCTTGCCTGTTGTTAGCTCTGATATGTCCAGCATTTCCATCCCACCATCCATCTCAGTTCCCATTCCCTCCATTGCAGTCTCCTTACCTCTCAACAACTCAGGCACCCTTTCCACCATCACCACCTCCTTGCCTCTGTCAGCTCCTCCTACCACAGACCCTCTCCTTACCTTACCTTCACTCCCCATCACATCCACCTACTTAAGAAAATCAAAACCTACCCCTCCAGCTAGCCCATCCATCCCAGCTAATGAACCCTTGAACCCTGCACCACCTTCATCAACTGAACCAACCATTTCTTCACCACCATCCATATCCTTTGACATTGACCTCACCTTCTCCATGTCACCTCCACTTAACCAAGATTAAGACCTTTTGACCTCTGTGGGGTATTCATCCCTGATAAAGTCCATTGTGGACAATATTGGGTATGAGTACTCCCCATTACCTGATTCTCCACAACCCACCTCTCCATAGCCTACCCAATTCCAGCACACTCTCACCCCCCCTTTCCAACATGCCCCCACATCTCCATTCGAGCCCCCTACCCAAGCCCAAATCCTACCTGAGGCCTCCACCCAAATCCTCTCCCTTCTCACCACCATCCTTACCCAACTTCAAACCAACACAGCTAACCAAGCTGCCATGGCCACCTACTTACAAGCCATCCAATCAACAATAATCCCTGTTACCCCTACCTCCCAACCTCTTCCTATCCCTACTCCTTTACCCACTCCACCTCCATCTCCTTTAGCAGTGGTTTCCACTGTTGAGGTGGAAGAACCACTCCCTGCCACCATTATAGTCCCTTCCGCCATAGACTCCTCCACTCAAACTGACTTTGAGGAGGTAGCTCTACCTTTTATACCATTTACCCATCCTTCCACCCCACCTGAGCCTGTTATGGAAGTATAGGAGCTGATATTACCCATCCCACTTTCCCCTTCTCTCCCATCCTCTTCATCCACTCCCCACCATTTATTTGCTGACCCCAATGAGAGGGCCATTGTCCCTAAATATCTCCTCCCTACACCCCCCATTTTCCACTATTTACAGAGTCATGGGTGAAAATCCCTGCATCTGAAGGGGTGGCTGTGATGAAGACCTAGGTGAAGTATCCCTTGGTTGAAGAAATTGGTAGGCTAAAAATGGAGCATAAATGGGATAAGCTTCATTGGGAGGGACTGTGCAAGCAAGCCCTCACACTTTATGATGCAGAAAGGCAGAAATCTGAGATGCTAGCCAAGCTAGCTAACACACTGCAGGCCACCCTACTAGGAGGGATGCCACCCTCAACAGCTGGGGTGTCCATACATGAGCCCACCAGGCCCCAGGCTAGAGCCAAGCCTAAAAAGGAGAATGCACGTCAAGGAGGATTATGACAAGTTGGCAACACAGCAAGGATGGGCACCAATGTCTTTATCAAGCACTAGCTCTGATTTAGATTCTGATTAAGAGTAGATTGTGTTTAGGATTTGCTTGTAGTCATTAGCTTGTAGTTAGGATTTGTTTGTAAATAGTATGTTTTTGTTTGTGATGTATATATTGTTGTTTGATTGTACTGCTTCTTTTTATACTTTGCAATTACCTTTGTGCAATAATATCTTTCTTTTATCAATATCACTGTGTCTCTTCCTTTCCTTTGTATTCTACTTTGTTCTTTATGTTTCTTTTGTTATTGTCCTTATATTTCCCTGCTATGTCTTGTTGATATACTTCCAAAGCAGTGAGGACACTGCTCCTCATAGGTTTGGGGGTATGGCAGGGTGTGCCAATGGGATAGTTAATGTTAATACAGTCATGTTAAATAAAATTTTTGAAAACAAAGTGATTTCCCACCTGATTTTTGAAAAAGAGGATATTTAAAACTTTTTAAAAACTGAATATTATTGTAGCTCTAACATTGTCATGAAACAAATGTCAGGAATTTTCAAAAAAAAAATTGATGCTTAGTGAACTTGAAAAGAGAGAAAATTGTGAGGATACCCCCCATAAATTTGATTAAAGACCATATACCCAGTGAGATTTGGGCCTGCAAAATTTTTCCTTGAAGAGTGTTTTGGTAATTTTTCTGCTCTAAGGACTGATTGAATCTACCTTTGCTCACTAGAAGTTAGATAAATCCAAGTTGAAATAGCTTGACAGCATTCAGGACATTGAAGACATGATGTAAGGCCATCCTTTGGACAGTTTGAGCCTAAAATTTCTCACCTTTGAACTACCCTTGATACACACCAATTGAGCCTTAAAAATCTAAGTTTTTCTTTGATAGAAACTAGAAAATTTGAATCCAAAACTCAATGACCTGATGCAGCTTGACCCTTATCCTGAGATTTCAGACGGAAGAGGTGAAAGAGTTGAAGAAGGTAGAGCTAGTTTGAGAGTTGGTTGAAAGAGAAAACACATTAAAAGGTAGTTGTGTATCAGATGTATAGTTGTGGCACTCCAGCCCATAAAAAAAAGGGGGGGGGGGGGGGGAGGGGAGGGGGGAAAGCATACAAAAAGAAAAAAAAATGAAAAGCAAAATAAAAATAAGAGAGAAGTCACTTCATTGGATACATTGAAATGAGGATTGGAAATTGATCACTTCAAATCTGAAAATTCAAAGAAGATAAAGATTGTGCTGAAATGAAGGTGTACATGTCACCTCCTTGCCTTACTGATTTCTCAATTTTGAAGCTTTCCTTACCCTTTATTCTTCATAAACCTCACCCATAAGCCACATTACAACCCAACAAAAAGACCTTACTGATCTTAAATGGATTGAGCTCTCATGTGGAGATGAGGATTTGTTTAATCTATGGTGAAAAGAGTTAGAGGATTTCATAAATCAGAGCAATGCCTATGCTCATGCTTGCAGTCCTATTTGAGGATTGCAACTGCTCTTGAGTTGCATGAAATGATGCACCCCTCATGATTGTTTTGAGTGACAACCCTGATGAGACTTGGGTTTGACATTGAATTTGTTAAGGGCATTATCAAAACAGAATTCTCAATTTGATGGTACGCTTTACATTAATTTTCATACAAAATGCCTTGACATGAGTTGATTGATTGTGAAGGAATTACAGCAGAATTTCAGTTTCAAACTGTTGTTTCTCTGCTGAGTATTCTCTAAAAATTTGAATGAAAAAGGTGTGGAATGAATTTTCTTTTAACATGTTGCATTGATATTAACTAATTCATTGGAGAAGTTTGTGGGTAACTTCACTGAAAACCCTCAGGAGACTTCACTCCTCCACTAGGGATCACCTAGTGGTTTAAAAGGCTTGATGCATATGCTAAATGCATCTGCGCTCCCTACAGAAGTGGCATTTTTCATTTTCAATAATTGTTTTAAATTTCTCCTTTGCTCAGGGACTAGCAAAGCTTAGGTTTGGGGGTGTGTTAAGAGTGAAAAATATCATTTTTCACCTCCTAACTTGACCTTTGATGAACTTTTGAGTTGACTAATAATGTGTTTTGAGTATGTTTTGTAGATAAGTAATAAATTGCAATCTTAGTGCAGACATCCACCTAAAATGGCCAAAGAAGTAATCTGCTGCTCAACATCTGCTTAAATAGCCCAAAGGCCAACCAACCAAAGAATCCACAAAGCCTTAGAAGTTCATGAGAATGTCATGAGCCCAACTGGGTATGCTTGGGACCAAGTGTAGTTGCAAGGAATGAAGATTGAACCCACCAAGAGGTTACTGTGTGCTGACAAGTGAAAGACAACACACCAAAGATGTGTGCCAGCTGTGGAAACTCAAGGCAGAACATCTCGAGAGGACACTCCACGCTGTCGAGAGGTTGGGTTGCTCAAATACCAAACTGTCGAGAGGTCCCCCAGTACCTGTCAAGAGGTTCTGAAGATAAAAGTCAAGCTATCAAGATGCCCTGAGGCTCAAAAGCCAAGTTATCGAGAGGTTCCATCAACCTATCGTGAGGTTCTTTAAGTATATGCCTACCTATCGAGAGGTTGGAGGCACAACAGAAGATCCTATCGAGAGGATTCCTAGAGGTGCAGGGGAAGTCGAGAGGTCCCATCTATATGTCGAGAGGTTCAACTGAACCTATCGATGAGTGCAAGGCAACCTGTCGATGACTTACCTGAAGCTACGCTCATTCTCGCGAGGATTGAAGCAACCTGTCGAGCACTCAACTGAAGACTGTATAACAAGTCGACAGGTTGTTTATAACTTGTCGAGAGGATGAATGAAGAACTGGACAGAAGATGAAAATTGGCTCCAATCCTGTCGACTAGTGTAACTCAACCTATCGAGAAGTAAAGGCACCTATCGAGAGCTACTCCATCTTATCGAAATGAATGACAAGTAGACTCAGAACCTGTCGAGAGGTTCTGTGACAGCCTGAATTTTGACACTCAGAAACTCGTGCCATCAGCACGACCCTCTAGGCCGTGCCCCTATAGTCCATACGAAACATTGGTATATCAAACAACTCAAGTAAAATATGTGAAGTAAATAACGTAAAATAGAGACATGATAGTCCAAACCAAAAGCTCAAAAGACAATTCTGCTTCCATGCTAACGCATGAACAAAAGAACCAACTCGAACCATCAGTAATAGCAAGATCACCCCAATTGGTTCGCCCAAAAGAATATATCATTTCATTATATTTTTCTCAAAATAAAGGCTTGACATACCAAGCCATACAGAATACTCTCAAAAATCTCTCTCAAAGTACGCAATGGGTCCTCTAGAAGAAGTCCTCAGGAGGAGGCTCCAACTCTTCCCCGAGCACGTAATCTGAATCTCTCGGATCTACGTCTCTCGAAGTCTCAGCAGCCGCAAGTAGTAGACGTATAGTCTAAAGGGGTGAGCTACAGCCTAGCTCAATAGGGAAACATCAAGTGAACATATAAGTCAAGTTCTCACATATATTCTAAAACAATTTAAAAGCATGATTTATCAGAAGGAATTACTGAGAAAATAATTTAAATAACTGAAAGATGTACTAGATGCAACTATTACTGTACATGTGTTTATTCATTCTCAACTTACTGATATTAGTTACTGATTCGGCCAAATTACTTAAATCTTAACTAAATATTCCCCAACTTACTATAGAGTCAGGCGCCCGATGGAACACCCTCCATCGTCGTCTAAATAGATAGTTTTTATATCTATTTCTTTCTTAAATACCACCGAGGTCCCTTTCTCATAAGCGACGGGGTTTCTAGTCTCATACACACATCCCTAGGAGGTCAAACTGGTATACGAATTGGCCGTCGTACCGGTCACGGATATTCTGCTGAGTCAGTCGTGGGTATCCCGCCATGTCGGTGGGGTATTTTGTTCAAACCTTAAATAACAAAAGTATCAAATGTGTGCTACATATAGTTATTCATTGTGTAATTGTGCTAATTCATATTAATTAGGCCTTATCAATCTTTGTTCACTTTTACTTTACAATGTCATATACATCCCTGGGATGTCTAAGTCAATCTCATCATACAGATGTCTTTAGCACATTTTCATCTCCTGGGGATGTCTCATTTTCATTTATTTACTTGGTGTCACACACACACACATTTAAAAGATTCACATTTGTAAGCATTAGCATTCATTTCTATATCACTACATACATGCTCTTGAAATTAAAATACATATTCAAGGTGTTCCCTACCTCACATCTCTGAATGTCCAAGCATCAAGGTCTAACACGGATCCTTATACTTGCATTTCCTAGTACCACCTATGGTACACCATGGCATATGTAAAGCATTAAGAAAGATGCAATAAAGAAGGTATAAGACCCTCCATGAACCTCAAAGTCTAATTCAAAAGCCAACTAAAACTGTCAAAATTGATTAATCGATCTCCCAAAATCGATTAATCGAAATCCCAAATCAATTAATCGATTAATCGAAAATCCAAACTTCAATTAATCGATCCCAAATCGATTAATCAAAAATTCAAACTCGATTAATTGATTTTAAAATCGATCAATCGATTTTCCCAGCTCTCCATTTTCCAGCCACTGGAAGTGCTCAGATGATTAATCGATTTTAAATTCGATTAATCGAAATTCCAGAATCGATTGATCGATTTAAAATCGATCAATCGGTTTCGGGCAATTCTGCCCAGCTTACTTCTGAAAGTCAATTCTGCCCAGCTTACTTCTAAACTAAAATTGATTAATCGATTTTCCTAGTTAGAAACTCAGCCCTTTTTCGAGCATTTCTTCTAAATCACTTCCTTTCCATTTTTCCTTCAATTTTACATCTTTAATTCATCTTTTGAACAACAATTGAATGCACCACTACTTATTCACATAATCCACATTAAAATTCAACAAAACTCACCTCAAATCAATCTCTTGATTGATTGAATGGTTGGTTCAAAGGCTAGGGATTCTAGCTTTTACTTCAACAATTCCTAACGTGTCATATCCGGCACAAATTGCTCGAATCCTTCTTAAATCTGGAATCCACATTAACTTCACATGCAATTACTCCACTTCTTACTCTCTCTCTCTTCTTAAATCCTCTTAACTTTTCTTACCAACCCAAAACAAGAGAAATAGCTCCTCTTAGGTTATTAAGTCCCTTTATCCTCTCTTGCTTTAGTGTTAGGCATATACACCCAAGATAGGTGTACATTGTCACTCACTAACCTTTAAACTACACACACTTGTACACTTACTTATGACATCAACCTAAGTTATACACACAGTCATCGAGTTGGGTATGACCAGTCAGGCATGCATCCCAAGGTCACTGTTGACTTTCACCCGGCCAACCTATGACCAGTCAGGCATGCATCCCAAGGTCACTATTGGACGCTCAATTTTTGGAGAAGTTACAAGTTCCCTGAACCTCTCGACAATCGAATTTGGAACTTCTCAGTTCCATTCAAAGTAGTTGTCAACTCCAATGCTTTGTGCACACATTCCAAGGCACGTTAGCTAAACCTTAGCCATTTCCCTCCAAAACTTTCCTCTCTCTTCCTTCTTCCCCCATTCTCTCCTTAGCCAATCATGGTTGGCTAAACCTTTTCAGTAGCTAGGGTGAGGTTGAGAGCTGTGAATTGAGAATTTCAAAGGCTTTGTAAAGGGATTGTATGTTGCACAGATTACATATCTGAGCATAATAGGATTGCAAGTTATATTATTACAGTGTAATTGTGGGCTTTAAAGTTGATTCTGATCTAAATTTACTTTTTCATATTTGATTTCCTTGGATTGGATATTCCTGTGGATGCTTGAACTTATAGCCTGGCACTCACAACATCTGCAATAGCTTACCTGTTCCAATCAAGATCCTTGACTTAGAACAATCTCTGAGATGATCTGTGACCATTCGAGTGGACAGATCATAGCCTTAGGATTGCTCCAATTCTTAGGTTGAGATTAGATTCTTATACCTTGCATCTGAGCTTGTAGCCAAATGAAGGATTGTAGCAAATATTTCCTATGCTTTACCTCTGAATCAATTGATTTTCAGTAAGAACCAAAATCCCTAGCTGCTACTCTCCACCTCTTGATTTTAATGTTTTTCTTCAATCCCTTAAATCTGAGTTTCAATCAGTTCTGGATCATTTTGCATTTGATTATTGTAAGTTCTTAGTAAAGTGACACATCTTAGAAACCTCTCCTCTTTCCTATTTTGATTTAGTCTAAATCAGGATAGAGTGCTAGATATGTCATAGATCTAGAGATTTACCATAGTTTAAAAGCACATTTTTCTGTGGACATACCCTGACTTACCTATTAAAGCTTGCTGCAACAACCCCGGTTCTTGTAGGACTGGTTGCTTGCCTTGACCCCATTTCTCTGTGATTTTGCCTTTTAATTGGCTGTTTTGACTCTTTAATAATTGTAAGGTAAGCAATACAATAGTGTGATGGTTTTGAGAACACATTTATATTCTTTTCATCTTTTAGTCGGTGCTTGCATGAGAAAGAAAATACATGGTATCATTTTGGGCTTTTGTCTTTAGTATTTTTGAGGATTGGCTAGAGTCGGTAATCAACTATTATTATATTCATTTTTTGTGTCATCCATTGATTGTGGGTGCCTATGGCGGCATGGCTGTTGGATTGAGTCCTCTTTAGATGATCGTCGGTAGAGCTAGCACTACTTAATGATGGTTGGTCTTTAATGAAGGTGATAGTAAGAGTGGTTCAAAGATCTCTATGGCCAGTGTTAGCTTAGTTTTAGTACAAGTAATTAACATTAGATCAACTCCTTATTGTCAAAATAAAATCCATTTGAAATTTTGGTTGGGGCTAAACATGAATGTCTCTGTGTAGTTGCATCCTATAGTGTAACTGTTAACCATGGCATGTTGTTAGCTAGATGGGAATATTAAATTAGTGGCGTCTTTTCCTCTCCAAACCTCTCTTTCACTCCACCTACAGAAGGGGATTTTCCACATAATTAAGTATGGGAATTAGCAAAACAACTTTTGAACATCACTCCTTTTGCTAAGTAAGATAAGATTAAAGTTTATTTTTTATTACATATGTTTAAATTCTTCAATTTAGGTTTTAAATCCCATTGTTTTTGTTGAAAATAGGTAAATGTAAGTTAGATCTACCCATTTATGTTAGATCTAAGCTAGATCTACCTTTTTAAAAGGTAAATCATTGTTTAAAATTAGATTCACTTAAAAAATGAAGTGAAATGTAGGTAAGTAGCTTTAAAATTTTAATTTTTTAGATTTAAAAATAAAATAAGAGGTCGGTACATTGAATCAATGTACGGGCAAGAAATTCAAAATATCGGCCAAGACTCTAGTTCGAACCATTCAGTGGCCCTGAACGGTTTGAACCATAATTTTGGTATTTTGATCCATGATTTGTAATGAAAATCTAATCATTTTGTCCTCAAAGTTGAAAATTATATGTTAGAACTCATTTCTTCTCAGCATTAGACTATGAATACTTGTTTTGAACATGTCGACAAATACGACAGAATGATACATGATTGATAATGTTTTGACCTTCAATAGTTAGATTTTAAGGCCTCATTTGACCATTTGTCCCAAGAAAAAGAGTAATTTTTTTCACCTATTTCTCAATGAAATCAGGCATTTAAGGACTTGATTTAATTGTGATGATAACTATAATAGTTTGGTATATGATATTTGACATTGTAACTATCTAAAATGCTATTGATAGTCTTTCATTTGAAATTAATTGAACGATTTCTATTACACTTAGAGTAATAGTTATAGACTTGTTTCGCATTGAAATTAGGCCTATAAAGACTAGGATCGGTCATCTTGTCATGTACTATGAATTTATGAAAAGAAAACTATGGATTGATTTCGACCAATGTTACTGATTATTAAGACCAAACCAAATCGAATCGGGTTGGTTTGGTTCAACAGTTGATTGGTTTGGTTTGGTTTGAACATTTAGAAACCAATTAATTGCAAGTTTCTTCAACAAGATCTTGTCCCTATTAAATCTACATTGTAAATTTTTTTCTTTATTTATATAAAATTTAGGATGGACAAATAGATTTTATATATTTTAAAGAATTCATTTTATATGGTGTTAGCAACTTACCCTTGTCTCAATCTCGTGTTTGTAGTTGAGAAACACCACATTCAAATCATATCTAATCGAAGCTATCCATCTGGAGCTGAGAAAGGAAAGAAGAAGCAAAAGATAGAAAAACTTATTCAGTCTCAAGAAGGAGCCACTCACATTTTTTTGAAAGTAGTAAACAAACAGAAGTTATGAATACTAATGAAGAAGAAGAACATGAGCTCAAAGACTTGAGCAATAACGAAGAAGACGCAAGAAAGAAGAACATGAAGACAAAGACTTGATGAATGAAGGGAAAGAAGATAGCGAAGAAGAAAATATAAATGAGAATGACTATAAAGAATATTGGCCTTTAAATATTTATGATCCGGCCAATTGGAATAATGTCCAACAGAGTCTTAGAGACTTCTTAGTAGAGAAGGGTCCTTTGAGAGATAATAATGAGAATTTTTTGAAAAATATTCATGGGAGGAAGTTCTCGTCTTCCCATTATATGCGACAATTAGCAAATGGAGAAAAGAAAGATAGGAAATGGTTAGTATATTCATATACTAAACAAAGAGCTTATTGTTTCAGTTGCAAATTATTTTTCACAGAAGGAATAGCTACTCAATTGGCTAAAGAAGGATTGAATGTTTGGAAGAATCTCAACGAAAGATTGGAACGACACAAAAGGACTAATGAGCATATATTACCAGTATAAGCAAATGGATTGAGTTGAGTTTGAGATTGCGAAAGAATGTGACAATTGATAAAGAGGTCCAAGAAAAAATAAAAAAAGAGAAGGAGCATTGGAAACAAGTATTAATACGGATTATTTCTATTGTGAAAACTCTTGCATCTAAGAATATAGCATTTCAAGGGGATAATGAAAAGATTTATCAAAATAGGAATGGAATCTTTTGGGTATAATTGAAATGATAGTCGAATTTGATACAATAATGCAAGAGCACCTTCAACGAGTCCAAAATAAATAAATCCATTATCATTATCTAAGTCACAAAATTTAGAATGAGTTGATACAAATGATGGGAGATGCGATCAAAAGTAAGATTATTCAGAAAATCAAGATAGCGAAATATTATTCAATAATACTTGATTTCACTCTAGATATTAGCCATAAAGAGCAAATGGCTCTTGTCATACGATGTGTTGATGAATCTACAAGTCAAATACAAGTTAAAGAGTTTTTTCTAGAATTATTGAAAGTCAATGATACTTCTGGGCAGAGGCTTCTTGATGTTCTTGTAGAAGTTTTGAAGTCTCTTAGACTCGATATTGATGATATAAGAGGACAAGGATATGACAATGGCTCCAATATGAAAGGAAAACACAAAGGTGTACAGAAAAAATTACTTGAAATAAATCCTAGAGCATTCTACACACCATGTGGTTGTCATAGTCTAAACCTTGCACTTTCTGATATGGCAAACTCTTGTCCTAAAGCTTTAACATTTTTTGGGGTGGTACAACGTATATACATATTATTTTCATCCTCTCCAAAGCAATGGCAAATTTTAATGGATAATGTGAAAGGTTTCACAGTTAAGGGGCTATCACAAACACGTTGCGAGAGTCGTATTCAAAGTGTTAGAGCAATAAGATATCAAGCTCCAGAAATAAAAGATGCTCTACTTATCCTAGCAGAGTCTACCTGTGAAAATGATGACAAAAGTTCTAGTGAAGCACAATCTCTCGCAACAAATGAACTTAAAAGTTCTTAGTAGCTATGATTATTTGGCACAATGTATTGTTTGCTATTAATACTGTTAGCAAGTTTCTTCAACAAGAAAATATGAATATTAGTATTGTTATTTAGCAATTAGAAGGACTCAGTACCTATTTTAAAAGATATAGGAAAAATAGATTCGCGGAGGCCCTAATTGAAGCTAATGAAGTTGCGATTGAAATGGGGATCAAGCCTATATTTCGTGAAAAGTGCATCGTTCGAAGAAAGAAACAGTTTGATGAGAATGCAGGTGAAGAAGTGTCGCAATCAGCTGAAGAATCTTTTAGAATTAATTACTTCACATATATTATTGATCAAGGCCTTTCATCACTTGAGCATAGGTTTGAACAGTTTAAAACATCTGAGTAGCATTTTAGGTTTTTGTTTGATTTGAAGAAGCTAAATTTCGTTAGTGATGAATGCTTGAAGACTTTTTGTGCAAATCTTGAGCATGTTTTCAAACATGAAGAGCATATTGATATTGATGGGCTAGATTTATCTTCAGAATTGAGAGTCTTGAAAGATACTTTGCCAAAAGAAGTAAAAACACCGATTAATGTGTTGAACTATTTGAAACAAATGGATGGTTGTTACCCAATTGTCTGGATTGCTTATAGGATACTGCTAACTATACCAGTTACAGCTGCCTCTAGTAAAAGAAGTTTTTCAAAACTGAAGTTGATCAAATCATATCTTCAGTCAACGATGTCACAAGAACGATTAAATAGATTAGCTATGTTGTCCATTGAAAATGATATGGTAGATAATATTGACTATACGACTTTAATTAGCAATTTTGCAGCTAAAAATGCGAGAAGAGAAATATTTAAATGAATTCTTTTACGTAATTGCATAATATAAATAATATTTTTCCATTTATGTTTATATTTTTCTAGAACATAAGACCATTTTTTTTTCTTTTTGAATATAGATGAACAAGTTCGAAGATGCCAAAACGTTATTGCATGAGTTACTCGATCCATCAGGTACATTCTACTATTTAGTTTTACTCTTTTGTATCATATTTTCTTTTAATATATACTTTCATTATATTGTTAGTTGCATTTTCAAATTATACATAGTTGAATAGGATATGCAGATATATCTAATTTAGGAATATGAGTATTGTTTTATTTGTCAAAAAAATAGTTGTTGCGAATTTTTTTTTTTCAAAGTTATATGAAAGAGGGGCCGCATTTTAGGAACTCGCCTTGGGCCCCTAAAATCTCAGGGCCGGCCCTGTATAGTTATCATCACAATTAAATCAAGTCCTTAAATGCCTAATTTCATTGAGAAACAAGTGAAAAAAATTACTCTTTTTCTAGGGACAAATGGTCAGATGAGGCCTTAAAATCTAACTATTGAAGGTCAAAACATTATCAATCATGTATCATTCTATAGCATTTGTCGACATGTTCAAAACAAGTATTCAAAGTCTAATGTTGAGAAGAAATGAGTCCTAACATATAATTTTCAACTTTGAGGACAAAATGATTAGATTGTCACTACAAATCATGGATCAAAATACTAGAATTATGGTTCAAACTGTTTAGGGCCACTGAATGGTTCGAACTAGAGTCTTGGCCGATATTTTGAATTTCTTGTCGGTACATTGATTCAATGTACCGACCTCTTATTTTATTTTTGAATCTAAAAAATTAAATTTTTTTAAGCTACTTACCTACATTTCACTTCATTTTTTTGGTGAATCTAATTTTAAACAATGATTGACCTTTTAAAAAGGTAGATCTAGCTTAGATCTAACATAAATGGGTAGATCTAACTTACATTTACCTATTTTCAACAGAAACAATAGGATTTAAAACCTAAATTGAAGAATTTAAACATATGTATTAAAAAATAAACTTTAATCTTATCTTACTTAGCAAAAGAAGTGATGTTAGAAAGTTGTTTTGGTGATTCCCCTACTTAATTATGTGGAAAATCCCCTTCTGTAGGTGGAGTGAAAGAGAGGTTTGGAGAGGAAAAGACGCCACTAATTTAATATTCCCATCTAGCTAACAACATGCCATAGTTAACAGTTACACTATAGGATGCAACTACAGAGAGACATTCATGTTTAGCTGCAACCAAAATTTCAAATAGATTTTATTTTAACAGTAAGGAGTTGATCCAATGGTAATTACTTATACTAAAACTAAGCTAACACTGGCCATAGAGATCTTTGAACCACTCTTACTATCACCTTCATTAAAGACCAACCATCATTAAGCAGTGCTAGCTCTACTGGCGATCATCTAAAGAGGACTCAATCCAACAGCCATTCCGCCATAGGCACCCAGAATCAATGGATGGCACAACAAAAAGAATACAATAATAGTTGACTACCGACTCAAACCAATCCTCTAAAAGACCAAAGACAAAAGCCCAAAATGATACCTTGTATTCTCTTTCTCATGCAAGCACCAACCAAAAGATGAAAAGAATATAAATGTGTTATCAAAACCACCACACTACTTTATAAATAGTTAACTCCCAATGGTCTCAATGGACTGAACCTTAGAAGATTTAAAAAAACTATTCCTTGGAAGTTGGAAGAAAAACTACAATAGCATGTAGACTTTGTCTTAGGGAATTTCACAAACAGGTCATAAGCAACATAATTTCTTAGCTATTTACACTTAGAATAGGTCTCAAGTAACTTCTATACTTCACTTAGCTCCAACTCACCTCTGATCATATGCATTTGCATTAGAAATTTAGAATATTAAATGCTCTATGAAAAAGTCAATAAGTTATTTCAGCAAACATATTATATGCAAAATATTGGTCCATAAGAAAATCAAACATGAACAAAAAAGTATATAAAGTACAAGTCCACCCGAATGAGCCCTTTATTTGAATCAATTACTTATCCACTTTAACAAATGCACACAAAGAGTATGAAAATTATAAGCTTCTATCAAATAAAAGACTAAAAAGTTCTCATAAAACACAAACTAAGGAATCTCATGCGTCGCGGATAAATCCTTCACAATTGTAACCAATAGGTCCAACACCCCATACTGCCATACAATTATACAAACTTCATTTCCAAAAGCCCTAAAGCCTAATGGCCTAAACTATGGGTACAAAAGACTAAAAGAGATTGGGACATTGCACATTGGGTTATGCTTTTATCTCTCTAACATTGGGTGATGTACTGATGTGATGAGAAATTGAGATTTGAGAATATCATAGAAAAACTCAAAGAAAAGGACACTGTTATATATATCTGTGATTGTGCTCTAAATAGGACTGAACTCTAAACTATGCTTCTATGCCTATTGCCTTGTGAAGTGAAGAAAGCTGGAAAATTAATTACACCCTTTAGATTTGGATCCAAACTAATTCAATGGATGATTAAAAATTAAAAATAAAAACAAACACAAAATCAAAATAATGAAGGGTTTGGATTAGAATGTGAATAAGGCTACTGAGACTGTGAGAAAATCCTCTTGGATAAAAAATGGAAAATAGAAATTTAAATAAATAAATAAATGAGATAATAAATAGTAAACAAACCTAAAATTAAACCTTTGTTTTTTTCTTTTGTTACTTTGGGCAAGAAAGGAGTGGGGCTGTGCCGCCACGATGGTGGACAGGTGGTGTCAAGCCAAGAGAGAGAGAGAGAGAGAGAGGAGAATAGGGGAGCTGGGGAGGGGGTGATTGAAAGTCGGAGATAGCTAGGGTTTTAAAAAAAAAAAATCGTTTTAAGTGGGCGGTGGACCGGCCTAACCTAATTTCTGAGGGCCCTTATCAACTGGGCAGGGGCCCTCTAATTTTATTTTTAAATATAAAAGCCTATTAAAAAAAGGCCTTTTCAGATTTTGGGGCCCCTTAAATTTCGGGGGCCCAAGGCAGCCGCCTCTTGGGCCTTGGTCCAGAGCCAGTACTTGGTGCGCCTCTCTCGAAGTATGTCTCGATCGAGCCTTAGGCTAAATTTGGGTGTCTACAGTTGCCCTTCTTTTGTATTCGAACTAATGATCGAATACCAAAGACAAGAGACATCCAAAGAGGCTCAAGGCATCACTGACGAGTCCGCTGCATTTGGAACAAACCTCAAACATCAGGTGAGCAACATGGTGAGTAAACGAAAGCCTTGTATGTCAAAAAAAAATCCGCTTCTCAAGGTTATCGATCCCCAAGCGCTTAGCGATATTACTGGGCATAACCGAGATAGAGCGAGTTGGGAAAGCCCAATATGCTGAGAAAAACATCCACTTTTCGAGATGATTGAAGATGTTTGATGTTCAAGTTTCATTCTGAATAAAACAGCTCCGTAAGTGAGAGGGTGATCGACCCATACTTAAAGATAGGTGCGAAATAAATACGCGAAGATCCATATTTGTGTCCAATCATGTGAGGCATTGATTGCCCCGTTTGACTGGTCACGGGTGCCCCTGCGTGAAGCAGGGTTCGAGGTCTCTGGGCGAGCTCATTGATCTCGAAGTTAATTTAGCATGGCTACCCGAGCGGAGCGAATTGATGTCGCAACACTTTTTGGGAGTACATGCCGCATTTTTAGTTTTATTTTTATGTAGAATTTTTTGTTATTTTATGTGGATGTTTTTGTAATTTTATGTGAACTTTTTTGTAACTTTATGTGGAATTTTATGTGAATTTTTTGTAATTTTATGTGGAATTTTATGTGAATTGTTTTTTGTGATTTTATGTGGAATTTTTTGTGAATTTTTTGTGATTTTATGTAGAATTTTATGTGGATTTTTTGTGATTTTATGTGGGGTCTTATGTGAATTTTTTTGTGAGTTTATGTAGGTTCGGGATTTTGAGCGAGCTCATCTATCAGAACAAATTTATTCTAGCACAGCCTCCCTGGCAGGTCAAATGAAAGTGGATGTGTCATTTGGGGGGCGTGTGCAACCTCTCGGGTTCGAGGAAGATTGGCTCGGTGTGTGCGATACACCAGCCAATCCAAGGCTGGCTAGTGTGCAACCGTGGGATTTGTGGCAATCCCGTCGCGACAATGCGTTCACTAACAAAAAATATAGAGTCGCCACCCAGAGCTTTTGGTGTCCTGGGATACCTATATCATTTTATGAGCACCGAAGTGCTAAAAATATGACTCTAAATCCGGTCCACACCAAAGGCTCTTAGGTAGGGGCTTCGATTATCGATCGGGAAGGTATTAGGCACCCGATCAACCCACTAAATGCGGTATCTACTAATGGCCAAAATAAAAATAAAGTAAAAGAAAAGAAAATAACTTCCTCTTGCCTAAAAGGGCTTAGAATCCTATTTGTGCCCCTCCGTTCCTACTGAAAATTCGGCGGTGTAACGGCACAAATGGGAGGATGAGAAGAGTCAAAAAGAGATAGGAGAAGAAAGGGGAGATCCGGAGCCCTCGGGCCCTTGTAGCACCGTATAAGATCCTGGCGTGGCTTGCTTTTGATGAGCTTTTGAAGGCTTGAATGGTGGAAAGAGAGGTTCTAACCACTAAGACTTACTAGCTAAGAGGTAGAGAAGGGAGGCAAATGGATAGCACACACCTAACCTAGAGACTTTTTAGGAAAGGTAAGGCATAGAATGAGGTTTTGAAAATTTGGAATTTGTATGAGCAATGGTGCACCAAAGAGAGAAAGATCTTCTCACTTTAAGCTCTTTCTCTCTTAGGCAAAAATTCTCAACCCCTAAACCAAGGGGAGGGGGGCTCTATTTATAGGAAAAGGGTGGGTTAGGAGACTACTTAGAAGCTAATTAGGGTTTATAATTAGATAATGGGCAATCTAAGGTTTTTAGGGTTTTCTAGAGCTTAGAGAAGAGGGATTTTGATTTAATGGTAGATGATAGGATGGTGACTTGAATAGCAAAAGGGAGATAACCTAAGCTAATAGGGTCACTAGGGTCCTAAAGAAACCCACCCCAGACTTTGGGATGGTCCACAAGTCAAACCCCCAATATCAATTATGGCCATTTTTGAAGGAAAACCAGGCCCAAACTATTGGAAGTTGAAGACCCGCAAGGGCCCAGCCCGATTTTGCAATTTCCTGCATAAATCTGCGACATTCATTTCGCCATAACTTTTTATGTATAACTCTGATTGAGGTAATTTTTGCCTTGTAAAAAATATGGGGAAGTCTTTTTTTTAATGATATATAACTCAGCTTTAAAATAGGTTTGTATACATTTTGGCATTGCTCTCTTTAACCACTGCTCAGGAGGGTTCAAAACTAGCTCTATGGGTCCGATTTATAATTTCCTACACAAATCTATGATCTTCATTTCTCCATAACTTTTGATGTACAACTCCAAATTATGCAATTCTTAGTTTTTTGGAAAGATGGGAAGCTCTACTTTCCAATGGTATATGCCTTAGGTTGAGAAACTATTTATAAAAACTTTGGCACTCCTCTTTCTAACCGCTATTCACGGGGGTTTAAATTGTGCCCAAGAAGGGTTCTAATAGGTCTGGGAAGGCTATGGCTGATTCCTATAGGTCTGGAATGATTCCTAAGGGTTTTGGGATGATTCCTAAGGGTTTGGAAGGGTTCCATATATGCCATCAAAAGCTCGGAGGCACGCCTCTCTCGAAAGGGTTCCATATATGCCATCAAAAGCTCGGCGGCACGCCTCTCGAAATGTGTTTCGATCAGGCCTTGGGTCAAATTTGGGTGTCTACAAATGCCCCTCTTTGGTATTTGATCACTAATGATCGAATGCCAAAGAAAAAAGACATCTGAAAAGGCCCAAGGCATTACTGACGGGTCCGCTGCATTCAGAACGAACGTCAAACATCAGACGGGTAACATGGTGAGAAAACGAAAGCCCTGGATGTCAGGCTAAACATTCGTTCTCAAGGTAATCGGTCCCCAACCGCTTAGCGATATTACTGGGCATAATCAAGGTAGAACGAGTTACGAAAGCCCTGTATGTCAAGCCAAACATTCGCCTCTCAAGATGATTTAAAGGTATTTGATGTTTAAGATTCATTCTTAATACAACAGATTCGCAAGTAAGAGGGGTGATCGACCCACACTTAAAGATAGGCACTAAGCAAAACTACGCAAGGCTCCACAGTTTGCGTCCAATCCTATAAGGCATTTGACTGCCCCATCTGACTATTCAAGAGTGCCCCTGCTCAAAGTAGGGTTCGAGGTCTTTGGGCGAATCCATCGATCCTGAAGTTTATTTAGCATGACTACCAGAGCAGAGCGAATAGAGGTCGTAACGCTTTTTAGGAGGACGTGCCATTTTCGAAAATGTGCCTAGGATCAATATGACCTAGAGCATCCAGCTTCAACTACCTTGATTAGGTTCAACCAAACATTGGGTATCCCCCTAAAGGGACATCCCATCCTGGTCTCTGCCAACAATGATCATAAGCCTCATTCAACTATGCATAATCATGCACCCATCAGGGGCAATAAGCAATAACAAAGGTGATGGAAGCCCCAACTCGGACCTGCCCGGGTATAATTTACAGAAATAAATGACCATCCTACGGATACCCAGACGCATGGCGCACACTTTACAGGGATACCACTGCCAATACAGGTTTTAAGCTGGCAGAAAATAAAGGGGAAATGAACCCTTCCGGATACATGGTTACACATAGTCTGATTGATACGTGATCTTATTCTCAATAGGTTGGTCTCTATCAACGATTGACCTTTTTCAACGAATCTGAAGCTAACGACACTAGAGTTCACATGAATCCGAAACAGAGCGCTCATCGCAAAGAATTAGCAGTGGAGTCGACTCGATCGAAACATTGACTGTTTGACCAAGACTGATACCGTTGCTCCTTCCTTGAAGTAGGATCTAGAATCCAAGGCGTGCCTTAGACTTAAGACGTACTATAGCACAGTGGTGTTGCTGATAAAATATCAATATTTTACCGCATCAGAACACGCATGTGCGTAGCTCTGTGGGGAAGCACAAATTTATTCTTTCTTTTTCAAAATGATTTTCTCTCTTTTTTTTAATAGACCTAACGTCAGTGGTGAGATGCTTCATCTGATTTATCCATCACTGAGAAGTTGCTCGCTTCGAGACTTTGGACTGTGTGATGTTCCTGCATATTCTTGAGAAAAGGTCAGTCCCTTTTTTATTTATACATATAAAAAAAATACATCCTAAACAATAAAAGGAAAAGTAGATTTCTACCTATATTTTTTTCATTTTCAAGATATTTTTTTGGATTTTTGTTCTTAGAGATTTTTTTATTATTTTTCTTCATTTTTGAGATTAAAATATGATGCTAGAAATATAAGTAGAAATATATGCATATTTTTTGGTATTTGGATTTTTCTTGATTTTTTATTTTTGGCTTTTTTTTTTTTTTTTTTTATGCCTTGACAGTGAGACAAAGTAACGGGTCCCATTTTGAGCATAGTCGAACTCTTTCATGCATTCGGACCTGAGTGAGTTTTTGGATTTTACCAAGGCCAGAACATTGATCTCTTTGGATTGAGTCAAACCTTTCTCCTTGCCTCGGGTCATACGTTTGACGGTGCGGTTTCACAAGGATAATTCTCATCGGGACCCGATTCGAACTAGCATGAGTGGCCCAGTCGGACAAGAGGGTACAGGGCGAGTAACAAAAGGGTTCCTGAAACATTAATCTTCTCAATCAGTCCAAACCTTTCTTTTTCAATTTTTCTCTTTTTTTTTCTTTTTTTATTTATCTCCTTTTTTTACTTGTGGCGCCTTTTCGGGTTTTCACCACGTCCATAGGTTTAGCTCTCTTACCCCAAACACCTTTCACCTGGTCCGCACAAGCTCGCTGTTTTTACCCGTAATGCCCTTTCGGGTTTTCACCATGTCCATCTTGCTTTGAGCTTATATTTTTATTTTATTTTTTTATTCTTTTTATTTCTTTCATCATTATTTTTTCAATAGCCACGACGTAGAAGTCAATTTCGTCATAGCCGGCTGGACGAGGTTCTAGTGTCGTCTCACAACTCGGCTTGTGTTGACTTAACGATATTATGACTGCTTGTGAACCTAAAAGAGGGCTTTCTTCAAGGTGTAGCTTGTCCATGGGTTAGGTTAGGATTTGAAGGTATGCTGGGCTAAAAGGGTTTCCTTGATACGGCTCAGTTTTCTCAACATACTTTCTTCCTTAGGGGTTTTACTATACATGTCTCGTAATTCTTCTACATTTTTTTCTTCTTTTTGCTCCATTTTAGGCAATCTCTTTTTGAGATTTTACTTTTTTGATTTTTTTGGATTTTGATGATAACTTTACTTCTTCTTTTTTGTATATATACACACACATTTTTTTGGGGGGGAGGGGTTTTTTTTTTTAAAGAAAGGCTCAAGCTCAAATGGGGTAGCAAGGGATATCATCATTTTTAAAGATGCTTTCTAGCTACTGTGTTTGGAATGATGGCCTCTTTTGGGTGGTTCTTAAGCAGTCACGTATCCATTTCAGCAATACTCACCTTGTCATGATAGACTAAGAGTAGAACCGTCGGACGTATCCAGCATTGATGGGCTCAGGAAGATGATCTCCATCCATGGTGGCGAGGTGAATGGCATATCCCGGTAGCACTTCTCGGATGACGTAAGGTCCTTCCCAGTTTAGCTTGAACTTTTCACTCGGATCGGTGTGGAGGGATGGGAAGATCTTCTTCAATACAGTGTCTCCTACCTTCAGATCTCGACCGCGGGCACGTTTATTGTAAGCGCTTGCGATTTTCCCCTGGTAAACTTGAGTATGACACAAGGCTAGGAGCCTTTTCTCTCTCCGCTTTAGGTAAGCTTGATTCCATGAGGATTCAGAGCAAGGGTACTTCAACCTCAACTGGTAGGACGGCCTCACTTCCATACACAAGGGGGAATGGTGCTGCCCCTGTAGCGGTACGGATCGACATTCTATAGGCTTACAAAGCAAACGGCAACATTTCACTCCAATCTTGGTAAGTGACGACCATTTTCTCAAGGATGCGAATGACCATCTTGTCCACAGCTTCCACGACTCTATTAGTTTGAGGCCGATAAGGTGACGAGCGATGGTGCTTGATTTTGTATTACTCGCAGAAGGCTAAGATGCTCTTATTTACAAAGTTTATGCCGTTGTCTGTGATGATATCTTTGGGTACTCCAAATCGACACACAATATTACTCTTGAGGAACTTCTCGACGTGACTGGCCGTGATGTTGGCATATGACGCCGCGCTTCTACCCATTTGGTGAAGTATTCAATGGCGAAGAGGATGAACCGATGTCCATTTGATACTTTTAGATTAATCATTCCAACGACGTCAAGGCCCTAGGTAGCAAATGGCCAAAGAGTGGTCATGCAGTGAAGATCGATGGCAGGAGCGTGTATCAGACTGGAGTGCTCCTGACACTGGTAGCATTTCTGAACATGTTTGTAGCAATCCGATTCCATAGTGGTCCAAAAGTATCCCTGCCGCAGAATTTTCTTAGCAAGCATGTGACCGCTGACGTGGGCTCCGCAAACTCCCTCATGGATCTCCTTCATGATATTGATCGCTTCACTTTCTGTAAGGCATCTGAGAAAGATGTTATTGTAGGATTGCTTATAAAGGCATTCACCACAAATGACGTAGCCCGCTGCTAAACATTGATATCTAAGAACCAAGGTGGCTCATCATCAGGCTTTGTAGGTTCCTCAATCTGGAGGTAGAAGACCGGCTCATTCCTCTGCTCGATCATGATCGGCTTCATCTCAGCATCGTAAGGGATTTCTATCATTGACACCAAAGTGGCTAATGCGTCGGTAAAACGATTCCTTATCTGGGGGACATATGAGAATGTCACGTCTTGAAAGCAAGCTATCAGATCCTCAAGGTGTTCGTGATAGGTGATCAGTTTCTCATCTTTCATCTTCCAGTCACCATTCGTCTGGCATATGATTAACTGTGAATTACCAAATACTCAAAGGTGAGTTATGTTCAGATCGAGAGCCACCTACAGACCAACGGCCGACACAAGCTTCATATTCTGCCATATTGTTAATGTAAGGGAAGTTGAGCTTGATAGAGACGGGTACATGGGATCCTTTTGGTGAGATTAGAATGGCACCAACTCCATGACCTTCTGCATTAGTTGCCCCGTCAAACTGCATTACCCATGATTCTTCTACTTCTTCAGTATCATCTTTTGTCATGAAAAGGATGTCCTCATCGAGGAAATCAGTTCTCAAAGGATCGTAATCTGACAAAGGATTGTCGGCAAGATGATCGGCGAGTGCCTGCCCTTTAATTGACTTTTGAGTGATGTACGTGATGTCAAACTCGAATAACAAAAGCTGCCATCGTGCAATTCGTCCAGTAAGAGCCGGCTTCTTGAACAAATATTTCAACAGGCCAAAAGTAGAATGGCTTGAGATAGCAAATAGTGGCGGAGCCTCTGAGTAGCTCATACAAGAGCTAGGCATGCTTTCTCCATATGAGAATAACGCATTTCATAATTAATAAACTTCCTGCTCAGATAGTAAATGGCCTACTCTCTTCTTCCCATCTCGTCATGCTGACCTAAGACACATCCCATTGAAACTTCCGTCGTGGAGAGATACATCAAGACTAGTCTCCCCGGCTTAGGTGGTACCAAAATAGGTGGATTAAGAAGGTAGTTTTTTATATTATCAAATGCTGCCTGACAATCGTCGTTCCATTCAACGGGCGAGGTCTTCCTTAGTAGCTTGAAGATCGGCATGCAGATTGGAGTTAGTTGTGCAATGAACCGGCTGATATATTATGTTCTACCCAAGAACTCTCTAACTTCTTTCTCAGTAGACGGTGGTGGCATTTCTGTGATAGCTTTGACTTTAACTGGGTCGACCTCGATCCCTCTCCTACTGATGATGAATCCTAATAATATTCCGGGCATGGCACCAAAAGCGCACTTCTATGGATTCAGACATAACCTGTACTTTCTCAGCATCTCGAATAGTTTCTTGAGGTTTAGCAAGTGATCGCCTCGCTCCGGTGACTTGGCTATCATATCATCGACATATACTTTAATTTCTCGGTGCATCATATTGTGAAACAGTGTGATCATAGCTCTCTGGTACGTTGCACCAGCATTCTTTAGCCCAAATGGCATGACTCGATAAAAAAAGGTGCCTCAAGGCGTGATAAATGCAGTTTTCTCTCGATCTGCCTCTACCATCTTTATCTGATTGTATCCAGAGAATCCGTCCATAAAAGAAAGCATCCCGTTCTTAGCAGTGTTATCGACCAAGATGTCGATGTGTGGTAGTGGGAAATCGTCCTTCGGGCTCGCCTTGTTCAGATTTTTGAAGTCGATGCACATGCGAACCTTTCCATCCTTCTTCGGCATAGGCACAATATTGGCTAGCCACTACGGGTATTTGGATACCATGGGAAACCCCACATTAAACTGCATGATGACCTCGTCTTTGACTTTCAACATCCACTCAGGTCGGACACGTCTCAGATTCTACTTAATCAGCTTCACATCAGGGTAGAGAGGCAACTCATGCTCAACCAAATTGGTGTCCAAACCAGGCATGTCCTTGTATGACCAAGCAAAAACGTCTTGGTATGATCGAAGGAAGTCGATCATGCTTTTTCTTTCCCCAGGAGACAATGACATTCCGATTTTGGTTATTCGGGGAATCTCCTCAGTCCCTAGATTGACATCCTTAGTTTCTTCGACAATCAGGGTAGGACCATGCTCAAAGTCGGCAAACTGATCAAGGAGCTCATTGGGGAGCTCCTCCAAGGTGATATCCTCGTCCAGACTCGTAACTCCTACCTCTTCTTGTATTTCTATAGGAAAGGGGTCGATTTTACGTGGGACGAGCATTTCAATTAAGGCATCTTTTTGTGGGATTTTATCTAGAATTTTAAATGACAATATTTTTGGGCTTTGTACTTTTTCAATGTTTTTGAGATTTTGTATTTTTCCAATGTTTTTGAGATTTTGTGTTTCTTCGGAGACAGACTCTTGGCAGCACGAGTCTGTGTATATACAAGGTATTGCCTGCCAAGGGCTTATCTCACTTTTTATAGGTTATTTTTTTATGGGAATCGGGTGCCAAATGTTAGGCCACTCCCCGCTTCTAGGGTATAGGGCAAAGATGTCCAGTTGAGTACCTGAGAGGCCGCTTCTTTACCTGTTCGGACGGAGGGTGATAACTAATATGGCTCTTTGGAGTCAGCCTCCATCATGTTGATCCCCATTTTGTCTGAGATCAATCCTCAAATGTTAACACAGTTTTGTAGTGATTTACCATAGGGGGAGACAGCATGTAGGGGACCTCGCTCTTCAAATAAGGATAGAGCGGCCAGGTCTATTTCCAAGCTCGGTAGGGTGATTTGGAGATTGGTGGGATGGATTGGCGTTGCTAGCTTGTGTGGGGTTAATCAGGTTTCCCCATTCCGGTCAATCTTCACAACCCCGGTACTTATGAATGAATTCCTTATGTGAGGCCTGGGACTGGGTTTTTCTTCTGTGTGGATCCACTGGCTTTTGAAACTGCCGTCGTACAGACTTTCTCCTTAGCCTCTCTAACTTCTTCTTCTGTGGGCATATAACCAAGCCCAAATCTAACTTTCTACCCCCCTTTTACTGTGACGAGCTCCTTTCTGCCTTGTAATCTGGGGCCAAGTCCCCTTCCTTTTTGGTAGCCCCACTTTTGGAGTATGGCCACAGCCGCTACCATACCACCTCCGATTTTGGGAATGATGCCCTCGATGGGCTTCGAAAGTATTGTCGACACCTCATACTCAAAACTATGGAGATCGACGTCCTCGACGATGTGCGGCACATCTAGCACATTGAGCTTTTCGACGTTATTGGCAGCCTTTTCTTTCTCACTGTGCCCTTCACCAATGATGGTGATAATCTTATGCCCCAATGTAAACTTGAGTTTCTGGTGCAGCGTGGAGGGTATGGCTCCGACTTTATGTAGCCACGGGTGCCCCGGTAGCAGATGAAACGAGGATTTAATATCCATCACTTGAAATAATACGGAGAAGGTCGTTAGCCCAATCAATAGCTCAAGATCAACTTCTCCCATTATTTCTCTTCTGGAATTGTCAAAACCTTGGGCACTGGTTCTCGTGGATCTCAACATGCATGGGTCTACCCCAATCTTGGTGGCGATTCTTAGTGGGCATATATTCAATTCGGACCCATTATCGATTAGATCCAAGGGAATTACCATATTTCTGGACTCAACTATTATATTCAACGACTTTGAGTGGCTACCTCTCTCCTCCGGTGAGTCAGCATCAGAAAACGAAATGGCATTTGGAGCCATCATTTGACCAATTATCTGCCCGACTTCATCTGGGCTGACTTGAAGTGACACGTGCGTATTTTTTAATGCCCCCATTAATACTTGGAAATAGAGTGGGGACGTCATCAATAGATCCCATATAGTGATATGGACGGGTATTCTCCTTAGCCGAGTCTCCAGTATATGTTCTCGACTCATTTTCTCGAAAGGATTCACTGCGCTATCTTTCTTCCCCTCGGGTTGGGCTTGTGCTATTGTCGGTGCTTCCGGTTACTTTGAAATCTTCCAGGATCGGGTCACAAAGTCCACTGCCCCTTCTCTGTGGCTGCCAGCGTTGACATTTATTTGTTCATAACTCAGCGGGACCTGATGAGGACCTATCCCGAGATCTGAAATGATATAGCTGCCAGTATCGGATGCACTTGTACTGTGGGTTCAGGGGGTGTGGGCAGTACTTGATTTACCTCTGTGATAGTTGGTTGGGCGGCAAAGTTGGGCCAGGTAGGGGTGGTGAAGCTTGCAAATGGTTGTGTCGGGGATAATGGGGTGGGTGTAGGCCATTGGTAGCTAATGGGAGATGGAAGATCGGGGGTTTGATGGGCCATTAGGTAATTGACGGGGGTGGTGGAGTTTGCAGGTGGTTGAATCAAGGGTAATGGAGTGGGCGCAGGCTATGGGTAACTAACAGGTGCGGGTGGAGGATTGGAGGTTTGATGGGCCGTTGGGTAATTGATGGGGGTGGTGGAATATGGTTGATACACATTTATTTGTACGTAGTCAATGGGGGTGGGTGGTGGAAAATAGGCCCTAAGATCTAAGGGTTCAGTCTGCGGTGCCGGGTGGGGATGTAATCTGCTAGATTTAGGGGTTCAATCACCCTAATAGTTTCTTGTAATATCTCGAAAAATCACGTTAAATAGTGACCTCAGGATCCGTGCCCGATTGGTCACAGGTTTGACCAATTAAGAGTTCAATGGTTAGCATAGAGTGTGATGAATGGATGAGATATAATAGTTTGACTAACTGCATGGTGTGTGATGTGAATGTGAAGTCGCATACACCTATCGCGGTGTATGTGCTCAACACACAAGTGAGGAAAGAGATAAAAGGGTTTAATAACCCTAAAATCTGTATTTTTGTTGTTGAGAGAGGAGTAAAGAAGAGAGAGAGAGAGGAGTAAAGAGATTGAACAAGAGTTATTGTGAGTGATTGGAAGGGGAATTCTAGCATTAAAGAGACCGATTCGACGCGGAGAATCCGTTCAAGCTAAAGCTGGAACCCTAGCCTTTCCAACCACTCGATTTGAAATCAAATTGAGATTGATTGAAGGTAAGATTTTTGTAGTTTAAATGAATGGATTAAAGGGTTAAATTGTAGTTAGAAATAGTGTAAAATGTAGGGTAAAAGCTTAGAAAAATGGAGGAAAAAGTAAGGAAAGAGGTTGAGAAGAGCAGCCAGAAGGGGCTGAATCTGGCAATTTCGATTAATCAAAATTGGGTTTCGATTAATCGAAATTGGCCAAGAAGTTGAAAAGTCAAAGGACCCCGATCTCAATTAATCGAATTGGGTTTCGATTAATCGACTTTGGATTTCGATTAATCGAATTGAGAATCGATTAATCGACTGGGAACCTACAGTGGACTCCAGTGGAGAAAAGAATTTAGCTTGAAGAAATCGACTAATCGAAATGAGAGTTTGATTAATAGATTTATAATTTCGATTAATCGATTTTGGAAATTCGATTACTCGAATTGAGAATCAACTAAATAGAGTAGAGAATTTTGATTAATCGAATTTGGATTCGATTAATCGAATGGGAATCTCGATTAATCGATTTGAGAATCGATTAATCGATATTGAATTTTGATTAATCGATTTTGGAGTTCGATTAATCGACTGGGCCAATTTATGTTGACTTCTGAGTTTGACTTTAAGATTCTTGGAGGGTCCTGGACCTCCTTTATTACATCTTTAATGATGTGTTTCACATGTTATGTGGTACCATAGGTGGTACGTGTGAGCTAGTGCACAAGGAGCCACGTGGGACCTTGATGCATTGATCAAACAAAGACTTGAGGTAGGGAACTCCTTGAACATGTACTTTATTTTGCAAGAGCATGTATGTAGTGATATAGATTTAAATTCAAACGTTTTATTGCTTAAAGAGTTTGTGAAAAAGTGTGTGTGTGTGACATCAATAAAAGTAATCATAATGAGCCATCCCCAGGGGATGAGGAAGTAAAGAGATAAGAGCATCTGGTGTGATGCAAGTGAATGGATACATCCCAGGGATGTATCCAAGATTGAATCATGTTTGATAGGGCCTAACTGATATAAGATAGCACATTTACACGGTGAATAACTATATGTAAGGCACCGATATTTTTGTTATTTGAGGTTTGATAGGGTACCCCACCGACATGGCGGGATATCCACGACTGACACGGTAGGATATCCGTGACCGATACGGCGGCGAAATCGTAGGCCAGTGCAGAGGCTTATCCGTACACAGTAAGCACACCCCAAGGGTGTTGATTGAGACTAGTGAAACCCAGCCACCAATCCCCAGGGGAAAGGGGCTTGGGTACTATTTGTATTCCCAGGGAATACGATAAAACTGTCTATACAGATGACGATGATGGGTATCTCATCGGGGCTCGATGTTATATTGCTCGGGGATTACTTAAGTTGAAAGTTTAAGTTTTGCTTTAGGCCTTTTCAGCATCATTCATGAATAAATAAAAGACATGAATAAACTACCAGTAAAACGTGATGTTTTTTAACTATTTTTCTTCAGTTTCTGCATAGACACATCATGCATGGCATATCATGGAATATATGTGAGTGATAATTTATATGTTCAACAGTGTTATGTTCCCTATTGAGCTAGGATGTAGCTCACCCTATAGACTATACGTCGCAGGTTCACTACTAGCAGCTGCCGAGGCTTCAAGAGACGCTGACCCCAGTGAGTCGGACCTTGCGGCCAGAGACGAGTTGGAGACACCTCTTGAGGACTTCTTCTAGAGGACTCCGTTGTGCAGCTTTAAGGGCCTTAGAGTGATTTTGTACGGCTTGGTATGTCAAGCCTTATTTCGACTAAACAATGTATATACTGGGTTTTGGGATAATTCTTTTGGGCGAACCATCTGTGATGATTAGCTATCATCAATGGTTCGGATCGGTTCTCCACTCATGTAGAGGCATGAGGGTAGAACTGTATTTTTTGAGAAATGTTAATATAGTGATTTACTTCCGCAGTTTCATTTCTATTTCAGTTCAATTCATTGCTTGATATACCAAAGTTCCATGCTCAGCTAAGGGGCACGGTCAAGATGATCGTGCTGATGGCACAGGTTTCGAGGTATCAAAATCCGGGCTGTCTCATTTCTTCTCCTAGATTTCTCTGCCTTGGTGCCACAAACATTTCTAGATTACAAATAAGGCCTGACGGATCAAACTTTAATTCTTCTTCAAATTCCTCTACCATCCCTATGGTGGGTCTGAGGCCTGCTATTCCTGTAGGGTGTGGTAGTAAAGGCACCTGACGGATATTCACATGCTAGTTTGCTTGGGTGGGTGCAGGGTGAATGATCTTCCCAGCATCGATTAAATCTTGGATCGCGTGCTTCAATGGGAAGCAGCGATTAGTTGGGTGACCCGGACCCTAATGGAAATTGCAATGAGTATTGGGGTCAAAATTATATGGAATTGGATTGGGAGGAGGTCGTGGTTGGAGAATAGTTATTAAACCCTTTTCAATTAATAATGGCAAAAGTACACTCAAGGATTGCCCAAGGGGCGTAAAGACTCGATCATAACGGGCTCTCCTCTCTGGGGTCATTTGCATTCCCTGCCCATTCCCTGCTCTTTGTATTGGCCCGGCCCTAATGGGAGCTGGCTGTGCCACTTGAAATTGGAACGGGATTATGTTATTATTGGGCCTGGTATTGGCGACGTTCTGGACGTCAGCCCCGATTCTCTTATCGTTCCTCTGCTCTGAAAACCTCCTGACCCCACTAGTTCCTCTTGGTACATTTTTATTCAAGCGACCTTCCCTGATCGCGTCCTCGCATCTATTAGCATTTCTTACCAGATTAGTAAAGCTAGACTACTGCTGGTACACCAAGAAGTCCGAGATCACTGGTAGATCATTTTTTAAAATCATTTCGATCTACTCATCGTCAGGTATCATGTTTCTTACTTGAGCTGCCAGTGCTCTCCGGCATCCCAAATAGTCGTTGAAGGTCTCATTCGAGTTCTACCTTAAGCGGGCCAAGTCTGACTTACGCGGTTCAATGTCCATATTGTAGACATCTTGTTCTTGAAACAGGTGCGTTAAGTCCTTCCATGTCTTCATCATAGATGGTTCCAAAGATGTGAACCATCTCAAAGCAGGACCGGTCAAACTCTTTTGAAAGACTTTTATCAGTAGTCTTTCATCCCCTCCATATTGGCACATGTCCCCATAGTAGGACTTCAGGTGTGCTATTGGATTGCCAGTGCTGTTGTATTTGTCGAAGGCCAGCATTTTAAATTTGGGGGTCAGGGGACCTCGGTGAACAAACACAAATTTGTGAAGTTCGTGGCTTGGATTTCAGCACCACTCATTTCCTTCAATTGCTTTTGTATTTTGTCCAACTGTTCTTTCAGCTGATCTGACTCTTTGGATACAGGGGCCACTTTCTCGACAGCTGGTTAGATCTCGCTTTGTGCTACCAGGGGGTGGGAAATGATAGGAGGAGGGTTGAGGCTAGTTAATGCCCCACCATAGGCTCCATTGTTCCTAAACTCGTCCTCTTCATACTATTGGTCGGCATAATATGCAGTGAGGGCGAGATTCTCTTGTTGGTGTTGCATGGGTTTGACGGGAATGGCATGTGTGGGGATTGGGTGAGCCCATTGGGGATGAGAGGAAGTTTGTTGGATATGGGATGAGTGGAAGTTGGATTTTGGGGTGGGGTTTGGTGAGGCCAGTGGGCATGAGGGAAGGTTTGAAGCTGACTTTGAGATGCAAGGGTATGGGTAAAATGGGCATGGGTTTGAACTGGGTATGAGAGTTGTGAATGGGTGAAATTTTGGAGGAATGGTGAAGGGTATTAGTATGAGGTTCCAAGGTTTTGGGCTTGGGCTATGAAGCCTTGGGAGGATTGGGTTGTGAAGCCTTAGTCATGATAGGATTGGCCTATGGGCCATTGGTGGGTTTGGGTCGTGGGCCCTTGGTGGGTCTGGCCCATTGGCCCTTGGTGAGTATGGGGCATGGGCCTTTGTGGGTCTGGCCCATTGGGCCTTGTTGAGTCTAGCCCATTGGGCCTTTATGGGTCTGCCTTGGTGGGTCTGGGCCACTAGCCCTTGGTGGACCTGGGCCATGGGCCATTGATGGGTCTGACCCATTGGGCCTTGATGGGTATGAGCCATGGGCCCTTGATAGGTATGGGTTATGGGGTTTTGGGCCATAGGACCTTGGGGCTCATAGGAAATGGGGGCTTCGGCCAATGCGCCTTGGGACATGTGGGAAATGAGGGTTTGGATGGTGTGGATGATGGGGGGTTGATGGGGGTCATGGGGGAGAGAGGCATGGAGATTGGCTAGGGTATGGGATGGGTTCATGGATGTGGGGTGTGGATGAGGGGAGGTATTTTGGGAAGCCTTCCATAAGGAGTAGGCATGGAACATCTCCTCCATCATGTCCATGGAAGGAGGATCGGATGTAGATGGTGGATTTAAGGGGGGGATGAGATGTAGACGGGGGGATGTGAAGGAAAAATTAGGCATGGCCTTGGTATGATCGGGCATGACCATGGTAGGTGGTGGGATATGGGGTGGATGAGATGGGGCATTAGGAAATGGGGATGTATGGTGTATGTATGGGGATGATGAAGGTGAGGTGTAAGTGCTTGGGAAAAATCGGGCATAACCTCAATAAAAATGGGCATGACCCAGGTAGATGGGGGGATTGGTGGGGGGTCGAATAGGGCGGAGGTGACATAGGTGAATGAGGGTGGATCTGGCCTATATGGGGAAGGTGGAAAATGGGGCATGGATGTGAGTGGAGAAAATTGGGTTGGGTTTTGTATGGATGTCGATGGAAAGTGTGTTGGATTTGGCATGGGCATGGTTTGGGCAAAATATGGGGAATGGGGGGTTGGACTTTGGATGTTTTAGGAGGTGGTGGTTGGAAAAATTGGGGCACCAAACGAGCCGGTAACGGTAAAGGGTGATTGGGTGAGGGGGATGGTAGAAATGACTTCTCCAGAATGGGAGTGGGTTGGAGAATGTGGCGGGTTGGGTATGGGTGCCTTAGATAAGGCCCAAAGATTTTTCTCCTTCTTCCCCTATGGGATGATGGAGGGCAAGGTGATGCCGTTGTGTCGGCACCACAAGAACTCTATTTTTTAGGTTTTTTAGAAATTTTTTTTGTAAAAACAAAGATTCCAAGGCCTTGGAATTCCCTTCTCGGGTGGCTTTCGTACCCTAATTTAAGACCCACAGCGACGATTTCGAAGCACTTCGGAAGAATCAAAGGAAGACATTTGATCTATTGAAGGCACAGAAATCGAGGCAAACAACCCGATCCCTCAAAATGAGTCAAAAATAAGCTACCTTCTTTTGACCGATGGGGGCATATTGGGTGTGGCGGGGCCCAAACAGAGGTACCAAACACACTAATCGGGGGACTTGAGATGTGGAAAAGGGCCACAGAATTGGGCTGGATCGCTCAGAACAACACTGGCGCAACTAATACATGCGCCAGAACAAAAGCCCCTTAAATAAGGTTGGCGCAACTATTAGTTGCGCCAGTGTATTTCTGGGGATTTTTGCATTGGAGCAACTAATACTTGCGCCAGGCAAAACTGGGTTTCCAGAATGCTTGACAGCAGCAGTTTCAACCCGAATTGAGTCTCTTTTTGGCTTTTTTGTGGAAGCTAGGATTCCGAGAACTAACTGATTTTATATGATCGATTCTCTCCTTACCGCACCTAAAGGGTTTGAGTCCGGTATAACTCGCTAACGCGCTCCCCAACGGGTTTTAAGCTTGTAGGAAATGAGAATCCACCTAATATACCTCTGACACAAGCGCCTTCTCAGATACTAGGTGGGCTGGGACTTTTCTAGATAATCACCACTAGGGGCTGCCGCCATACTAAGACCTGGGTGGTTGTATGTGTGCCTAAACCCAACCCTTTAAAAATCTACCCTTTGAAAATAAATTAATTAAGCTCCCTATTCTTGATTCAATTTTAATTTTTCTCAAAGCCTCTTCTTTTTATGAAAGTTTTCTTTAGTTCAAAGACCGGGGGTGATGAACCCGTGCCACCACTACGAGCTGGCGTCCACTGTTGGAATATGCTTGCACAAGTAGGCCCGCCAAACGGCTAAGACATTTTAAATGATGAAAAATTAAAGAAATTGAAAGGCAATGTTCAAGTAAGCCCGTCAATCGGCTAAGGCACTAAAATGATGGAAAAGTAAAGAAAATTAAAAGACAATGCGTATGTAGGTCTGCCAATCAGTTAAGGCTCGTAAATAACATAAAAGTAGGGGTAAGTAAAATGACTTAATCGGAGGGGTGAGTAAAAATAAAATAAAAAACAATAATAAAAGATTAGTAAAAATCAAAAATAAAAAGGCTAAGTTCAAGGGGAAGCTCTACAAGCTAACCCCCAGCAGAGTCGCCATCTGTGTAACCGTGGGATTTGTGTCGATCCCATCACGATGATGCGCTCTCTAATAAAAAATATAGAATCACCACCCGGAGCTTTTGGTGTCCCGGGATACCTATATCATTTTTATGAGCACCGAAGTGCTAAAAATATGGCTCTGAATCTGGTCCACACCAAAGGCTCTTGGGTAGGGGCTTCGGTTATCGATCGGGAAGGTGTTAGGCACCAGATCAACCCGCTTAATGCGCTCTCTACTAATGGCCAAAATAAAAATAAAGTAAAAGAAAAGAAAATGGCTTCCTCTTGCCCAAAATGGCTTAGAATCCTATTTGTGCCCTTCCGTTCCTACCAAAAATTTGGCGGCGTAACGGCACAAATGGGAGGATGAGAAGAGCCAAAAAGAGATAGGAGAAGAAAGGGGAGAGCCGGAGCCCTCGGGCCCTTATAGCACCGTAGGAGAGCCTTGCGTGGCTTGCCTTTGATGAGCTTTTGAAGGCTTGAATGGTGGAAAGAGGGGTTCTAACCACTAAGGCTTACTAGCTAAGAGGTAGAGAAGGGAGGCAAATGGATAGCACACACCTAGCCTAGAGGCTTTTTAGAAAAGTTAAGGCATGGAATGAGGTTTTGGAATTATGGAATCTGTATGAGCAATGGTGCACTAAAAAGAGAAAGATCTTCTTACTTTAAGCTCTCTCTCTTAGACAAAAATTCTCAACTCCTACACCAAAGGGAGGGGGGCTCTATTTATAGGAAAAGGGTGGGTTTGAAGGCTACTTAGAAGCTAATTAGGGTTAGCAATTAGGTAATGGGCAATCTAAGGTTTTTGGAGTTTTCTAGAGCTTGGAGAAGAGGGATTTTAGTTTAATGGTAGATGATAGGGTGGTGACTTGAATGGCAAAAGGGAGATAACCTAAGCTAATAGGGTCACTAGGGTCCTAAAGAAACACACCCCAGACTTTGGGATGGTCCACAAGTCAAACTCCCAATGTCAATTTTGGCCATTTTTTGAAGGAAAACCAGGCCCAAAATGTTGGAAGTTGAAGACCCGCAAGGGCCCAGTCCGGTTTTGCAATTTCTTGCATAAATCTGCGATCTTTATTTCCCCATAACTTTTGATATATAACTCTGATTGAGTCGATTTTTGCCTTGTTGGAAAGCTGAGGAAGTCCTCTTTCTAATGATATATAACTCAACTTTAGAAGAGATTTGTATAAATTTTGGCATTGCTTTCTTTAACCACTGCTCAGGAGGGTTCGAAAATAGCTCTATGGGTCCGATTTTATAATTTCCTACACAAATCTGTAATCTTCATTTTACCATAACTTTTAATGTACAACTCTAAATTAGGTGATTCTTAGTTCGTTGGAAAGATGGGATGCTCTACTTTCTAGTGGTATATACCTTAGGTTGGTCAACTATCTGTAAAAATTTTGGTACTCCTCTTTCTAACCGCTATTCATGGGGGTTTGAATTATGCCCAAGAAGGGTTCTAATAGGTCTGGGAAGGCTATGGCTGATTCTTTAGGATTCGGGGTGATTCCTATGGGTTTTGGGATGATTCCTAAGGGTTTGGAAGGGTTTCATACATGCCATCAAAAGCTCAGAGGCACGCCCCTCTCGAAATGTGTTTCGATCGGGCCTTGGGCCAAATATGGGTCACTACGTGAAAATGGCATATAAACCACACCTACAAAATATATAAAGAATCACTACCCAAGCAGTAGTATAATAATCCACTGCCAAAACAGGTGGTTTATCATAATAAAACAGTGGTTTAATGAGTTAATCCTTATCACGGGCAACTCTAACCTTCATCATGTGCCAAATCTATCGGGACCCTATTTCTAAACTTTCCCTCTTTATTATGCAAACAAAACTGTCGTCTCCCTTATTCGTCTCTTTTTTTTTCTCTCAAACCCTAGCCTCTCTCCTCTTCCTCTCTCTTGACAACCCCTTTGCACGAGTTCGTCCAATCCATCTCAAACCCTTGCCTCATCCTCGTCGCCCTTTGATGGCCACCCTGTCTCCGAGATCTGCACCGATAGGTGCGAGTACCCTAGCTCTGCCAATGCCGAGTAAATAGCATCGATCTGCACGAATAGCATGTTGTCGTAGCGAAGATTCGAGATTGGATCCAAGACCCCTTGGTTCGGCTAAAACAACACGAAATCCAAAGGGACTTGCTTCAGATTCCCCTTGAATGCAAAAAATGGATAAGCGTTGATGAGGAAAGTTGATCTGATCTTCGATTGGAAGCTCAAGATCGAAGAAATCACGTCTGTCAAATCACTCCGAAAAGATCTCGCGGACGGCGGATAAGACGTCTAAAGCATGGCTAACGAGTGCGTTGTTGTGACGCTCACTTGCTTATCTAACCCTAACGTCACGAGTGCCGCCTGAATGTTTCGCATCGTAGGGAGAAGGTTTCGGATCAGAACCTTGTCTTCGCCGGTCACTACCTCATTACCGACGGTGATGCAGGTGATTTTTGTCTCCGGCAAGTAGGTCTGCACATTCATCTTTACCCAGGCCATGGTGTTCGACGGATCTCCCATTCTCGTGAGCTGCTCGTTGCTGAGGCCGACGATGAACTCGACTCCGGTGTTTGCGAATGCACAGAGAACCAGTGGATCTGCATCATAGAACTTCACCTTGTTGATGCCGATCGATTATAGGATCGGGATGACGTTTTTCAGCGATGGGAGATTGTTCCCAATCTGGCCTAGTTGATGCTGATCGGGGTTGGAAAAGCGGCTGGAAGCAGAGAACCTACATGAATTCTGACGATTTCACCTAAAAATGTAAGGAAGGTTGATTGTAGAATTTCTCATATATATAGAATTATTTCTTTGCCTCTTTTTCTGTAGACTAATAATTGTTTCGAATTTTGAGAATGATATAATTATTTCTTTTACGCTAAGTGGAGATTGAACATCTAACTTCAATCCTTAGAATGAGCTCTATAATTTGTATTTGGATCCTTTATTGTTTTTTATTTTGTTATTTATTTTTTCTTATAGTAGGTTCCAAGTAAAAAATAAGAAGTTTTTCCGCAATTTCATTACAATCATGTTGTTTGGAGCAGTTGGAACATTGATTTCTTTTGGAATAATTTCTCTTGGTATGTTCTTCAACTCAAACAATGTATCTCTTATAGGTTAGATTCATTAGATCTTATGTCAAAAAGTAAAATTACAATCATCCATGCTAAACTTTGTATGCACTCTTCGTAAGTTGATGAGCACTCTCATTTGCAATAGAAGACGTGATTACTCTCCTTGTTGAAGTTTTACTGAGAAAATCAGTGGGAAAAATTGGTGTAGATGGAATTAAATGGCAGTGTCAAGAAAACCAAATTACTCTCATTGTTGAAGTTTTGTGAAATAATAGCACTAGGTTTAATGTGGTCTCTTTTTTGTTAATTAGTATAACCATGCTTCCTTTACTCATAAGAGTAAAGCTAGCCTGGTCCTAGGACGAGGTAACTTACCTAGTCCCACATTAGTTTTGTTGCCACATGGCACCATATCACATGATCCAATCATGTGAAGGTGCATAAGATCTGATAATGTAAATGATTCTTCTTTATTCCAGCTTCAATATCTCTGTGTTTTCTTTGGTGGCAACTCATTTCTTACTTGAGCGGTACACTGCAATTCATGTTCCTTGTGACTAATAATATCAGAATTTATCTATTAGTTTTGAATTGAAATTTTGATCGGCTTTGCTAGCCATGCCATGCACCCTTTATAAGTGCTTCGAAATTTGTTAATCTACTAAATGGCTCAAACCTTCATTTTCTAATCTTACAGAAGCAGTTGATACGTTGCCTATTCACTACTTTCTTGTAGTACTCAATTTGAGTATTTAAATTTTGATGATCTTGCATTTTTTCCCATCAAATCTAGCTTTGAGATTTTTTTCCCCTGTGCTTAGTTATAAACATCAGTTGCAATGGCATCTAAAAGCTGGTTTGTGCAGGTTTTTGTTGCTCTTCTGAGAACTTACTAGCCTAAAAATAAGATGCTAGTCAAACAGGCTCTTCACATATTAATGCCTACACTACCACGGAGATTACCTCCTGGTGATTTTCGTATGCCAATTTGGATTCGTTACACCAAAAAAAATTTGGTAGAGGAAGGTCATTCAGTTCCTAATTTGATTCACATTTTTCAGCTTATTGTTCGGCATTCGGATTTATTTTATAGCTGTAGAGCCCAATTTGTTCCTCAAATGGTAAACTCACTCAGTTGTATGCCAATTTGGATTCGTTACACCCAAAAAATTTTGGTAGAGGAAGGTCATTCAGTTCCTAATTTGATTCACATTTTTCAGCTTATTGTTCAACATTCGGATTTATTTTACAGCTGTAGAGCCCAATTTGTTCCTCAAATGGTAAACTCTCTCAGTCGTCTTGGATTGCCATACAACACCACTGCAGAAAATAGGCAACTTGCCATTGAACTTGCTGGTTTAGTTGTAACCTGGGAAAGGCAAAGACAAAATGAAATGAAAACAGTACTGGTATGGAGGGCCAGGGCCAGCCTTCTAATGTATTTGCAAAGAGCTTGGTTGTTCCTGACTCAAAACGGCTTCCATCAGATGGTTCTACTTTCCCTGATGATTTGAGTAAGCGGGTGAAGGTTGAACCTGGACTCCAGTCTATATGTGTCATGTCACCTGGTGGAGTGTCAATCCCCAATATTGAAACTCCAGGTTCTTCTAGACAGCCAGATGAAGACTACAAGCCGAACGCTACAATGGAGGAAATGATCATCAATTTTCTTATAAGAGTGAGTGTTTTCAATACCTTTTGTCTTTTCGTCTATTACTTTTTTCCTCCTAGAGTTGTCTTTTCGTCTATTACTTTTTTCCTCCTACCATTATTTTCTAGTTATCATGCCAAAGGGCCTCTTTTTACTTATTTGTCCGATGTTATTCTTAATGGCCTTTTGAAGCATTTATGCGAATGATCTAGTCGTGATTAATTTCGTATTTTCTTTCCATTCTTCATTTAAAGTCACTATTCTAGTCTCCCTACACTGTTACTATCTATACTAATGAAATCTCTAAGCCCGCACAAGTTGGAGATAGTTGTCAATCAGCTTTTCATTATGTCAAAGTTTCATTCTTGTGTTGAATGCAATTGCTGCATTTTGTTTTTTTCTTAATGGGTAAGCTGATATTGAACCTGCGACCTCAAGGTTGCATATTGTTAGCCTTCCATTGAACTAGAGGCCCAAGCCCTTCAATTGTAATTTCGACCAATCATCTACTCAAATCACTCCTTTCCCTCCTTACGATATTCTTTATCTTACGTTACTTTATTGAAATTTTATGCTTCATATCTATGGGGTTTTACTGCAAAGTGAAAACTTTAATTTTTTTCTTCTCTCATTTCACTCAAGCTCCTCTCTAAGGCTGTCATGGAGTGGTGGTGGTCTTTCTTACTACGGCAGAATGTAGTACCCTTTTATTGGTTTTCATCCCCCGACCCCCAACCCAAAAGAAAAAGAGCGCGAGACCTACTCTGCATTTATGATTGATCATGCCTATGGCACCTAGCAATTCCTATTGGCACTGTTATTCTCAGCTTTTCTACTGTCAGAGATGGGAATAATCATAAATGCGCTTTGGTCTGCAAAAATGGTTTTGGGGCCTTCTTCAAGTTCAAGCAAGAAAACCACCCTAAAGTAGGAACAACCATCTAAAAAGTGGCCAAGGATAATAAACCTACGCCACATTATCCATGAACTTTTAAAATATCACATGACTCCAAGTGTCAAAAGGTCTCCTTAAATCGAAACCACTAACACATAGTTCGTTTGTTTGTTTGTTTATTATGTTGTGAAATTTGTGTTAGTTAGTCTGTTTGTTTATTATGTTGTGATTTTTGTGTTAGTCTTTTTGTTGGTTTATATCTTTTGGTGATCATGTGAATTACTAAGTTGTTGGTTTATTTCTTTTGTTGATCATGTGAATCATTAAGTTGTTAAATTGATATCAGTCAAGGACAAGACCCAAAAATTATAGTGGGATATCTAGTTAACTTCCACATTACTCCTCAGTCAACACAACCACTTGGAAATGAGTAATGGGGTTTGTTGAGAACAATTATGAGTTTCTTATATGAATTTTGATGTTCTTTTATTTAAGCTAGATTTTAGAGAATATTTACTAAATCCCCAAGATAGAGGAATCTGAATTAATGAGTAAACTCTTGTGAATTTATGCTTCAAAGTGATACGAGAGCACAACCCAAAGTAAACCCCAAAACCGCCTAGGACACATCATTGCCCAAGAAAAACAATAGGATTCGACCACTGCCCCAACACCGCATCTAGAAGAAAGAGGAAGATAAGCCCACTGGATTCTTTTCATGTTGTCCACCATAGCATCCCACTGGTCCCTGGTAGTGCTCATCTGGACCTGCTCTCGGATCATCTTTCGGTTTCAGGTTTTTCACTTGTTCTTGCCAATAATGTGATGATATGTTATTGGCGTAGGGAGTTGGACCAGTATAGCTATCAACTTTTCCTATGTAGGCATGTTCCTTTGGGCTGAGACATGTTTCTATGATGGATTTCCACTTGGTCAATTTAGATTTGCAACATATATATGTATGCCATAAGGCATAATGTTGGGACTTACCTAGTGAATAAAACTTTCAAATGAACTTTTGAAAATCTTCAAGAGAGAATTTTCATGCAATGTGGGGGTTCATTCTCTTGACTAAGAACCCGTTCACCCTCAAGTGAGTCTAGGTTAATCTACTTGTGCTAAACATAGTCTCCAAAATGGTGTACCCGAATAAAACGGCAACGGATAATATGCATGTGCTAAACATAATCATCAAAACAGAGTACGTGAATAAAATGGGAAGGGAAAGTTTGCATATTTTTTTGGCAAAACACAAAAAATACGAAAAAAGGGAAAAAAAGGGGGAAGAATACGACCAAGGGAAATATTAGGGAAAAAACAATAAAAATTATATATATATATATATATATATATATATATATTGTTATCTCCATTAATAGATCGAAGGTGTGATAGTGTAAGGTTACACCACAATAAAAAATCTAAAAAAATTCATATGGTAGACAATCTAGGTGTAAAGCACCATCCGATATGGGTATTACCGACTGATATATAGTAGTACCGGCCTATAGAATTGACCATCCTCTTTCAGGCCATGTGGCACACATATTTTAACAATCCAAGTAGTCCAACATGCAGCCCGTCATTGGCATATTTCTCAACAGAAATTTGACGCATATTAAGAGATTATAACCATTCAATTGATGCACTTTAATTTCACCCGTTAAAAGAATATGAACAACCATTCATTTTAGAAAGGGGAAACCAACTGATCAGAGATATGTATTAACAAATGGACAAAGATAGAAGGAAGGAGTCACTAGCCAATCTAGAATCACCTATTTCCGGTTGGATAAAGCAGCCAACCATCTCATTCACCTCTTTATTCACTCACCCAACAGTGGTAATCGAGCACTTTTGTTAGTGGGTAAGGTCTTTACTCGACTGCTAAGGATACGACGGTGGGGAGGAGGAAAATGGATGGTTTAGGTCCTATAATGAATGATTTTTTGACCCAAGGGTGGAGCCACATATAGCAGTGTGGCAGCTGTAACCCTCATTTAACTTTTAAGAATGTATAGGTTTATTATGCAAATTTCTTTGATGTATAGAATAGGCTTCTTTCACAAGATTGATTTGTGTGCTCATATATGGCAGTGTCCGTCCTGCGGCTAGACCATTCGGACAAAAGGAGATTATTTTGAGTGCCACTGGTGGCACTCGAGTCAGGTACCCAAACCAGTGCTTACCTTAAACCTGATGCATTTCTTGACTCAAAGATTATTAAGCTCCTTCATGATGGGGTGTCACTGGCATCAGAAGATATCAAGTTGAAGTCATGCAAAGCTTTTTTTACCCCATCAATCTTGTCAAAAAACTGACTTACACAGATGCGAAGGATCCTAAAGATTTGTGGAAGACAGCTTTTGACTGAAATTAAATAGCTAAAACTTAAAAGTTTGTTCATAAGCTTGATAATCTTCTAATGGCTGAGAGGAGAGTCAATCCCTGTTACTTACAGACCTCTGCAAAATAAAAACTAATAGTAAATTATGGGATTCACATTGTCTAGCATTTCTCAGCTTTTCAAAATATATATTTTGTTATTTTCATTTAATGAATAGCTTGAAATTTCAAGACTCTCATAAATAGTTTGTGTAACAATTAATAGGCCAATCAACAGTATAAATATAAAGTAACAGTGGGGATAATGACCTTACAAAATGCTTGATATGCTCAAACAGTTGTACCTTTGAGGGAAAGGAAATCTGAAATTTTGCTAGTGTAGAAATCTGGTTGTATAGAGTTCTTGAGACTTTGAAGCATGGACAAACTAGTCACACCTATGAAAGACCAAACAAGAAATAAAGAACTTTCAAAGATGCTAAGGTAAAGTGATATACCTTATTAAGCTGATATTACCATAATGTTATGCTATATTGGTATGATCAGAGATATTATCTACATACTATCAGTCCAAACATTAATATGCTAAAGATTTGGTATAGGTAACAGATCCATTCCCAAACTAGATTGGAATGGCTCACTGATTGGGTACGTGTGATACTATTTTCATCAAGGTGTGTGCCCTTCGATGCGAAGGACCCAATGTAAAGCCTGTGGGGTCGAAGATTGCATCAAAAGACATCTCCACTCTGTGATTCAAAGCAATTAATTAAACACCTTGAAAATGAACGGCTGCCATGTAAATCTTCAAACAGCGACCCATTCCAATCTAGATTGGAAAAAGGTTGGTTACCCTATACCAGCTTATATGCTAAGTTGGTACAAATTTTTATCAATGGAGCCCATGAGCATTCACCCTAATTTCCTCCACCAACAATTTTTATCTATGGAGCCCATGAGCATTCTAAGAATTTTTATCAATGGATCCCACACACAGCTTTTCCACTGGGTCGCACTGTTTCTTCAAGCCTTTATAATGTTGGCTATGCTAGTTGGAGGGTATCATAGTGACACTTTTTTATCGGATTGCAATTGGCACTGGGTAAATTTGTTTTGTATCTCACTGATAGGGTGTCATACTTCATTTATGATTTCTTTATTTTTTTTTACTTTTTTTTTATTAAACTGTGCCTCATAAATCTGTTGTTCAGAAGATAACTTGAGTTTTGCTTCCTTTTAGGAATGCTACCACCTTTTGCAACACAGTCCGAAGAAAAACGAGCAACAGCAAGGCATTGTACTATGGGTATTGAACTAAGGGTTTCTGGTGAATGGCTCATACTTCTAGATACCCAGGTTTATTATTTGTAACTTTTTTGCTGCTCTATTTTCAGTATACAATAGTTTAATCTGGGCTACCTAATTCATTCAAGCCCATGCAAACAATGAACCAGTATGCGACCAACCGGTTTGCAATTCAGTTTGATCTTGTTAGCTAACCGGTTTGCAGTTTGGCTCGGTCTGGTTTGCCCTGTTTTTTCCTCTCCTTTTTTGTTGTTCTGTGCTACATTTACAATATTGATGAACTGTGCACCACAAGTTGTGCACAAGCCTCTCTCCCTAATACCAGCTCTAATGTTAGTTACTTCTTTCCTATATTTGAAAATTGTGGCTGGTTAAGGGCAATATGAAATCAATTGATTTTTCACTTTATGATGGATATATTGTATACTTGCATCCATTTGCCATTTATTTGTCCTAAGCATTGAGAAAGAAATCAGGAGATCATGCAGCAACTTTATTATCTGAGACCTTAACTGCTAGCAAATGCAAACAATTATTTGCGGTGTCACTAGATTTTCCATTATAAAATTAAGTTGCTAATATTTCAAATGGCAATGTCGGTTTCTCTAACTTTTAAGCCATAATTCATATGGTTAGGATTTAAATTGAACTTGTGCATAAGATCTCATGAATTGATTAATATAAAAATTTTGACCATGACAACTTTCTATTTGTGCTCTTGTTTGTATCTGGCTGTCAAGGTGTTTTGTCCTCCTATTACCAGTGTGAATTTATGCTAAACTTGCTCTAAAAAAAAATTGGGGTTCTTGCTTTTACCCCCCTAAGATCACCTACTTACACTGCTGCCCTTGCTTTTGTGTTAACTTATTACTCCCTATAGTGACAGACCAGTCGTTGACTATCACAAAACTAAAAAAAATTGGGGTTCTTGCATTTACCCCCCCTGAGATCACCCACTTACATTGCGGCCCTTGCTTTTGTGTTTACTTATTACTCCCTATAGTGATGGACCAGTTGTTGACTGTCACAAAAATAATCTTTAACTGCTCTAAATCAGACGATAGAGATATTTTTTTCACCACAATCTTCCACCCAGTGAATCTTGAGATCAGAATCCTGCTTGTGGTCAAATTTTGATTCCAAATGATGATCATGGTGTACATCAAACATGGTTCTTGGATCACTTTTCGAGATATGTGCCATGTGAAATTAAAATCTAATTATTTGATTGTAGGTCCATGATCTCAAGATCAATTAGATCAAAGATCGGGGCGAAAAAAAAATCTCCATCAACTGATTCAAAGCAGTCTAAAGTTATTTTGTTGGAGAATCCATCATTGTAGGGTTAATAAGTAAAGGAAATATAAAAGCAAGGGCCGCAATGTAAATAGGTAAAACACGAGGGTGCAAATAAGACAACTCGAAGGGGGGGGGGGGGGGGGGGTATATGCAAAAGACCCAAAAATCTAACTTTTAATATGATATACTGCACATGTTATGACAATAAGGTTATTTGTTACTTGCAGCCCATATTCAGCCCTTCTATATTAGCTGAGATGATGAGGCCTAATGGCTCATGTGCAATTCCTGTATTAAATGGTGAATCACTGTCAGTTGACCTGGCTCATGAATTGATGGGTATTCAGGTAATTGTAAAAACAAGAAATTGTGTACCTTGCCTATATTTTTTAATCAGCAAATCCACACTTTTGATGTCATGATAGCTTGTAAGGTTCTCTGTGTCTGATTCAGCATTATTTCGTTTTGATGTGCTGCAAGGAACCATTCTAGCTTGGTGTTTTCTTAGCATCAGTTTGTCATGTTTTGCTGGTGGTGTCTGAAGGAGTTCATGACATTAATATGCAACATCTGATGCTTACGGTACACTTTCTATCACAATGAATCTGTAATATCATATATTCAATTGTCCGATCCTATTTGAAATATCTTCCACAAACCTACTATTCTGTTGTACAGTTAATACGTATTTAATTATTCAAAAATAATGTGACATCAACAATGATCAGAATTTCCTCATCATTTTTTTAACTGTTAAAGTAACGTAAAATATCTTTTACATCATGAATGAAGGGACAATAATTAACTATTGAGGTTGGCAGATTGTTAGTTATCGCTTACCACCTGTATCATGAGATGACAAAGCGATCCATGCATGCCTGTTTACTCTTTGTTTTGAGAGTATAGATTATTTGGAGGGCCAAATACTGTGCTTGATTTGGAATAATTAAACATAGCATCTAGGAGACTATTGGTATGCACTTCCGAAGACTTAAGCATTTAGGTGTTTGTAGATGTCCAATGCACTTCATATAGGCTGGCACATTGACGGTTACCCTATAATTGAGCAATGTAGTCCGTGTTTCCAACTTTTACATATTTAGCTAATTTATAAAATGGAGTTACAATTTGCACACGAGCTTTGTACCATGGCACATGAGTTAAAAAGAAAGATTAGGTACTTTTAGAATCGTGCATTACGTGGAAGGCCATGATGTAGTGATCTTTGGTGCCAAAGACTGGCACCAAACACAATCTCCATCATCTGATTTAACACATTCAACCCTTATATCGGATGATAGGTTTTGACTATGTTGTGTTGGATGATAGAGAGCATGTTTCATGCCAATCTTTAGCATCAAAGATCTTTACATCATGGCCTTCAAATCAGACGGCTTAGATGGTGTTCCATGTGGCACGAGTCCCAAAAATACCAAGGCTTTCTTTTATCCCATGTGCCATGGTACAAATATTGTGTGCAAGTTTTAGATCCCTGTATATAATCATTTTAAAGAAAAGTGTCTTTTAGAAATGTTCTATAAAATTTGGTTATGCAGAGCTGTAAATGTCACTTGTACTTATATTGCTAAGCAAAATGAGTAAATTTTCTTTGTTCTTATTATGTCAAAACTCATAAGTGTGTCGGTTTCCATATAGGTACGCTATTATATTTGGCCAGGGTCTGTTAATGGTGCCTGTCTACCTCATTGTTTTCCAAAAATCATGCATTCTTTCCTGTAAAACTTCCTTTGATGTTATGAGTTAATGACTCTCTTGGTCATGTTCCCAATGCTAAATGCAATATTTTATGCCAAGTGGGTGGTCATTATCTATCTTTCCAGCCCCAAATAAGTGGAACAAGATGATGGCGATGATCTCATCTCAATTTTTGGTTGGACCAAAACTTGATAGTTTGAGCTGCTTTTTGATATATGGACTTGCATGCATCAGGCAAGTGAGTGACAAGATGGACCCAAATGAGCTCGTGAAATTGTGTGAGATTCTGAACCCTCACAACAAACCAGGAAAGCTAACCATAATCACGTGAATGGGAGCCGAGAACAGAGAGTGAAGCTCCCCCACCTGGTTAGAGCCATTCGGCAAGCTGGTCTCATCATTACTTGGGTGAGCGGCCTAATGCATGGGAACACTATTAACCCTCCGTATGGTTTGAAGACCCGTCCATTCGACGCAATCAGAGTAAGATATACCAAAATCAATATTTCAATTTAATGATGTTCTCCTTTTGATTTCAGGCGAAACTTTTCGATTTGAAGGTCACCTCAAACGGATCACTAGGGGACGGGAATAGTTGGCGGGAGAGGCGAAGCAATTTTTTTTTTTTTTCTTTTATTTTGAAAATGAGTCATGGGGTCAAATTGTTAACTCTCTTTGTTTTGTTCTTCTTTATGTTTGAATAAAAGAATTGGGCATGTAGAGTTTAAAATGTTTGGTTGATTTGAAAGGTTGGATCATAGGTTGAGATGCAACCTTTTGTTTGAATGAAAGAATTGGGCATCTAATTTTTTTATTAAGGGAATGATTTGCATTTGAGTTGAATGGATGTGTTTAGATATGTGATTAATAGCTTTTTTCTTTATATAAATTTTTTTAAAGCATTAAAAAAAAGCTTAAAAAAAAGTATTAAAAAATTGCATTAAAAAAATTACATTAAAAAAAAAAAGCACTAAAAAATTTCATTAAAAAAAGTATAAAAAAAAATATTTTTTTTTAAATATTGCATAAAAAATCGTCGACGTAATTTTAAAAAAAATAAACGTAATTTAAAAAAAAGATGTATTTTTTTAAAAAAAATTTGCATAAAAAAGCCACTGCTAAAAGCAGTGGCTTTTTCTATGACTGTTAAGAGCAGTCGTTGTTGAGGTTCATAAGCCACTGTCTTGTATAATGGTAAAAAAAAACCACTGCTTTTTTTATAACTATTTAGGACAGTAGTTTTTTTGGCTTTTTCACATAGTGGGTGTCTACAGATGCCCCTCTTTGGTATCCGATCACTAATGATTGAACGTCAAAGAAAAGAGACATCCGAAGAGGCCCAAGGTATTACTGACGGGTCCGCTGCATTCAGAATGAACTTCAAACATCAGACGGGTAACATGGTGAGAAAACGAAAGCCCTAGATGCCAGGGTAAACATTCGTTTCTCAAGGTAATCGGTCCCCAAGCGCTTAGCGACATTACTGAGCATAACCGAGGTGGAACGAGTTGTGAAAGCCCTGTATGCCAAGCTAAACATTCTCTTCTCGAGATGATTTGAAGGTATTTGATGTTTAAGATTCATTCTGAATACAACAGCTTCGCAAGTAAGAGGGGTGATCGACCCACACTTAAAGATAGGTGCTAAGCAAAACTATGCAAGGCTCCATAGTTTGCGTCCAATCCTACGAGGCATTTGACTGCCCCATCTGACTATTCGCAGGTGCCCTGTTAAGACCTGAAAAACACCACTTTTCACCCCTTAACTTACTCTCTGTTTGACCCTTAGTTATTTAATAAATATGTGTTAAGCCCATCTTGTAGGTAATAAGCAGCAGCTGCTGATAAGGCCCTAACCATTCCAAGAAGCCTACTGTTGCCTCAGAAGTTCCTCAGAAGAAAGGAGGTTGGACCCAGACAGAGAATTGGCTACAGCATAGGCATAGCAAAGCAGCAACAAGCTAAGAAATGAGCCTCGCGTAGATGTCACAAGATTTAAATTGAATCAGAAAGAATGCTTCGCGCAGCTGTCGCGGGTTTCTAAAGGCAGCACGCCAACTGCTCGCGCTATTCTCGCACAGATGAATGACAGAAGAGCTTAGAAAGTACACTTCGCGTAGTTCTCACAAGGCTCAGTCATAAGCTCTCGCGCAGTCTCGCATAGCTCAAGAAAGGCGCCTTTAATCTTCGCGCGATTCACTAAGCAGAGAGAGCTCCAGGCATTCCTGCGCGCAGCTGTCGCGCAGTGGCCACGGGATCTAGGCCTTTAGGGAACTACTCGCGCGATCCAGAAGCCCATGCACATTGCTTCTTTGCGAGGATCTCCGCGAGATTCACCAAGGAACGAACCGCGCGCGTAATTCCCGCGCCATTCAAATAGAAAGCTCTATCCCGCGACAACCAGAGCAATCCCGCGATGACCAAAGTATTAATCTCGTGACTGCAAGAGCTTCAAGTCAATTCAATCCTGTGATGCCAATTCTATCACGCGACAAGACCTGGAAATCCTTTCTACCTAGCGAGGCTCGGGATCTTAACTTCTCCCTACTTCTGTAGGGGTAATCTGAGAACTTCCAACAACTAGGGCACGCACTCCAATGCTCCAATCTCCGTGCACACGCCCTGAGGCATCTAAAGAACAGAAATGGGCCACGATAGCATTGATAAATTAGGGTTTTCCTAACCCTAATGCTCACAGAGCTAACTGCTATATAAGCCTAAGCCTAGTTTAGGTTTAGGGGACTTCTGTACTCCTTGAATCAACTGTAGAATTGCAGTAGGCTAAGATTAGGGTTTAGGCAGTTTCTTTTTCCTTTTTTCTTCTCTCTATAGTCTAGCACTTGCTGGCTATGCCTTTGTATGTTTATTTGGAATAATTTTGATAGTATTTTCTAATAGGATGTTATATTTATATGGGATTGGTGTTTTGAGAGTTGTTCTGTACAAGGCTGCTGCCTTGAGATCCCTCATTGCTATGTTGCATTGTAAGCAATGGAGGATTGTTTTTAAGGATTTATTTAGATCTAAGTGACCTGTGTATCCAGGCTAGGCACATTGCAGGCCTATGCCCCACCACAGGATCCACTAAATCTGAATCCCCATGAGAGCTTGAGCTGGTAGCCTTGTGAACATGGTGGTGGCAGTAATCTTCTTGTTTTATCTCAGACCTCTATGAGGAGGATAGCCTCTGTGGATAGTCTGTGACCATTCAAGTGGACAGGTTATAGCCTTAGGGTGAGGCCAATCCACAGATCTAAGACAGATTCTTCTTCTCTGCACTTATGCTTGTAGCCTTGTGAGAGATTGTGCAGAGACAGACTCCCCTATATTTGTATAGACCCACCATCAGATAGCAGATCTGATCTTACTGTAGAGATTGTAGGCTTGTGACTGGATCACTGTTGTCTTTCTAAAGCAGTGAACAGCTAGGCTTAAAAGCTAGTACTCAAACTCTTGATGGTTCTGTGTGTTCAGGCTAGTACACATTGCAGTCCTAGCCCCACACACAGAACTTTAGAGGTTGAGGTTCCTATGGATTCTTGAGCTGGTAGCTTGGAAGAAGTAGTGCCTACAATGATAAACTTATTCTGACCCATCTCTGGACTGTGGTTCCCCTATTGGATAGTTTGTGACCATTCAAGTGGACAGGTTATAGCCATAAGGGATTGGGTCATAGAACAGGGATGAGCAGATCTGAGTCTGAGTTATAGAACCCATCAGATCTGTACCTAATAGCTTACTTCTCACCCTTTTATATTTATTTTCTCACACTCCATAATTCCTCTCAACCATTTCTGTAGTTTAGGCATTAGGTTACCTTAGAATTTAGACAATAGTGACCTTAAATCCCCTTCCATTTAGGATTGCCATATCTGTAGCCAAATCTGGAGGGCCTACAAAAGATAGCTCCCTTGGAGCTTTAGATCAACTTTCCCTGTGGGACAAACTCTTACTTATTAAAACTTGCTACAATGCACCTCAGATCTTGCGTGTCCTGTGTATTTTTAGGCTTGCTGCTCTGTAGTTTTCAATCCACCTTTGATTCCTTTTCACTATCCCCATTCTTATCACTGTTTCCAATGAAGTCAGTAGCAAGCACTTAAAATATCCTAACAAGTTTTTGGCGCCGTTGCCGGGGAATCTTGATCTATTAGTAGACCCTAGATTTTTGTATTCTTTATTCTTTGGTAGCTGTGCTTGTGAATAATTGATACTGCTAATTTACATTTGGAATTTTTCTTGCAGATCTGGACAGTAGCAGAGAAGGAAAGTAGAACTGCACTGGGAGTCTAGCTACCTCTGTTTGCACTTCTCTAACCCTCAAAACCTCAGTCTATTTCTCCTTTGAAAATTACATAGCAGTTGATTAGGATAGTTGTAATGTTGTTAATTGCAATGTGTCTGCAAGTAGTCTTCCCTGTTGTTGGTGTGTGTGCTTGTTAGGAAGGAGATCCCTCAGTCCCACATTAGAGCCTCCTAACCCTGAGATAGAAAGGGGCAGAAGACCAAGAAGGCCCAGACACACCACAGTTGAGCGCCCTACTTAAATTGAGACAACAGTCATGGGTGAAGAGCAACCCAAAACATTAAAGGAATTGAATGCTCCTGATGACTATAATTCCCCATTCAGCATTCAATTCCCAGATGTTCAGGAAAACTATGAGATTAAAACCTCCACCATCCAAATACTTCCCTCTTTCCATGGGCTCAGCAAGGAAGACCCTTACAAACACATTGACCAATTCTTCGCCCTATGCATAACATTCTCCATTGCTGGTTTGGGACCAGAAGCCACTAGATTAAGGCTCTTTCCTTTCTCCTTAAAGGACAGGGCCAGCACCTGGTTAACTACTCTCCCAAAGAACAGCATCACTTCTTGGAAAGACCTCTAGATAAGATTTCTGACTAAATTCTTCCCATAGACAAAAACCAGTCAGTTGAGGAAAGCAATACTTGCTTTTACCCAATCCCCAACTGAGGATTTTAATCAAGCTTGGGATAAATTTAAGGAGATGCTCAAACAATGTCCCCACCACAAGATCCCTGACTGGCAGCTTATCCAGAGCTTCTATAATGGGATTGATGAGAAAAGTAGAGACATGGTAGATGCCTCTTGTGGTGAAACTTACATGCACAAAATAGCTGATGAGGCATGAAACTTGTTCGAGGTCATCAATGAAAATGCTTTCCAAAAGATGTCCTTGTCTAGAACTGTTCAAGAGCCTTCTCCTAAAATGGGACTTGCTGAAACTTCCAAAGGAAAGATGTATGAAGTAAGTGGAAATAATGACCTGAGAATGCAGATGGCCAATCTTTATGATAAGTTTGATAAACTATTAATTGTGGTGCAACCCAGATTGGCTACACAGGTGATGGAGGCATGTCTGATATTCCAATCTCCACAACACACAGTGGAAGAGTGCCCATCTGCAGGGCAATATCCTGAGTATGTGATGGAACTAGCTGCTGCTGCCCAATCATTTGGCCAGCAACAATCGGTTGGCTACAACAAACAGCCATTTGGATACCAACACCAAAATGCTAGTTACCAGTGGAGAGACCGCCCAAATTTGAGGTGGAGATAAGACAATTACATGTAGCCACAACAGATGTTGACCTTACCTCAAAGGCCGCAGCAGCAATTTAACCAGGGATATGCTCCAAGCTCAAATTTCCAACATCAGCATCTGCCCCAGCAGCAAAATCAGTTAGTTGTTCCCCCACCTCAGCCCCAAAATGCTTCTTCGAGGACCAAGTTTTGACTTCATTGCAAAGCCTTGGAGTCTTGACTCAGACTGTGACTTCTCACAGTCAAAGCATAAAGAAAATAGAGGAGAAGCTAGGCCAAATATCCAATGCCTTGGCTAAAAGAGAAGAGGGCAGGTTGCCAAGCCAGCCAGTGGCCAACCCTAAGGGCCAATATTTTATTGGAGAAGGTTCCTCAAGTTTTGAGGGAGCTAATGCCATCACAACCCTAAGGTCTGACAGGCTGGTAGACAACCAGGTGAGAAAGGAACAAGGAGAGGTCATTTTTAAAGAACTTTCGAATGAAAGTGAAAGAGACTTTGTTATAGCACAGAGCCAAGAGTTGCCTGCTACCCTGCAACAAGAGAAAAATAAAGAGGCTGTAGTTGAGCCTCAGCAAAAAATAAAAGATGAAAAAAGAAAAAAACAAAAGTTCAGTCATAGGCTTGCAGCTAAGGAACCAGCAGTACCTCAGTTGCCATTTCCTCAAGCTTTGAGTGGCCCTACCCCTTTTGATAAGGGGAATGCATAGATAGAGGAAATGATGGAGACCTTTAAGCAAGTAAAAATCAATTTGCCCCTGCTTGATGCAATTAGACAAGTCCCAGCCTATGCCAAATTTCTGAAAGACCTTTGTACCCATAAAAGAAAAGCTAGAGGCCATTTATCTAAAAAGGTCTTTACAACTGATAGAGTTATTTCTGTATTAAACATGACAATGCCTGAGAAGTTGCAAGACCTAGGGATACCCACTATTCCCTGCATAATTGGAGACCACACAATTGGAAGGGCCCTTCTAGACCTTCGAGCGAGTGTAAACCTGCTGCCATATAGTGTGTACTAGCAGCTAGGTTTGGGGGAGCTAAAACCCACCCCCATTATGCTGCTAATGGCTGATAGGTTTGAAAGGAGACCCATGGGAGTGGTTGAGGATGTCTTGGTGGGGGTGGACAAGTTCTTTTACCCTGCAGACTTCCTTGTTTTGGACATGGGCTGTAACAAGAGTACATCCTCTATACCTGTTATTTTGGGCAGGCCATTCTTGGCCACAGCCAATGCATGCATTCAATGCAGGTCAGGGATCATGGAGGTAACTTTTGAACATATGAAGGTTGAACTTAATGTGTACAACAGCGCAAAGTACCCTCAGCTAGACAATGAGGAAAGCTTTGCAGTGGATGTACTAGAGGAAGTTGTTGAAGAAGAATTGCCCACTCTGCTGGAGTGGGGCAAAATTGTCACAAGTTTAAGTGAAGTTTGGGACATGGTAGAGGAAGGAAGCCCAGCTGTTATGCCAGAAGACATGACCACATTGAAGTCTTCTGTGGGCTTAGTGCAGCATTCCATTTGGAAACCTACTTTGCTGCCTCTTCCTCAAACCAACAAAGCACCAATCCTGCCATCCATCCAACAAGCCCCTGATCTGGATCTCAAGAAGCTTCCAGAAACATTGAAATATACTTTCCTTGAGAAAGATGAAAAACTTCCTGTAATTATCTCCTCCTCTCTTACCAATGAGCAAGAGGGAAAAATTACTAACAATCTTGAGGAAGCACAAAAAGGTAATTGGCTGGACCATTGAAGATCTAGGAGGGATAGATGGATCAATCTGTATGCACAGGATCCATTTAGAGGAGGGCTCAACACCCTCCAGGGAAATGCAGAGGAAATTAAACCCTCACATGCAGGAAGTGGTCCTCAAAGAAATCATCAAATTGCTAGATGTTGGGGTTGCTGCAGCTGTCAGAATTGGATGAGCTGAGGATGGATGTATATGTCAATGCCCGAATCTACAAGGAAAGGTCCAAGGCTTTCTTTGACAAGGGTCTGTTGAGAAAGAGCTTCATAGCTGGTGTCAAGGTTTGGTTGTTTAACTCTAAACTTAAATTTTTTCCTGGCAAACTGAAATCTAGATGGGAAGGTCCCTACATTGTCATGAGTGTTTCCCCATTTGGTGCTGTGGAAATCAAGGATCCCAAGTCTGGGAAAACCTTGAAGGCGAATGGTCAGAGGCTTAAGCCTTGTTTCGAAAAATCTGCTGAACCCATGGACACCATTCACTTTCAAGGGGATCCTTCATTAAACTGATCCACAGGTGTGTCAATATTGTATCATATGTACTTTGGTTTTGTTAGATTTGTCTTGCTTTCTTTTGTTCAAACTTTCTAGGAAATTTTAGTGGCCCCACTTGAATCTGGACCTGTCTGATCTAATTTCTTTACGCTTGGTTTGATGATTACTGCTCTTGAATTGATGGTTTTTGCTTGAATGCATAATGTTGGATGGTGATTTTTGCTGTCTATGCTTTAATGTTTGATCTTAATGTGTCTGGGGGTACCTATGGTGGAGAGTCATGCCTAGGAACCAGCCACAGCACAAATAGAAATGGCAGAACAGAGAACACATGCTCTCTATTTACTACTTTGTTGTCGCTGGGTTCAAAAGGAGGCCTGAGAGACTCTTGCGCAGTTCACATAGAACCCTTCAATAGCTGTCACGAGATTCAAGTAAACCTGGGAACCTCTCGCACGATCCAAATAGAGCATTTCACTAGCTGTCGTGAGGTTCAGCAGGAAGCCTGGGAGACTCTCGCGCAATTCAAAAAGAATACTTCATTAGTTGTCACGAGATTCAAAGGCTGTCAGGAGATTCAAAGTGAACCTCAGAGCCTTTTGCGCAATCCAAAAGGAGGCCTGGGAGCCTCTCGCGCAATTCACATAGAATTTTTCACATGCTGTCGCGCGCTCCAAGGTAAACCTGGGAGATTGTCGCACAATCCAAGTTGAATAGCACCTTCGCTAGGTTTCATTTCCAATCCCACGACCAGATATTTCTAAAGCGCGCCAAGCTTAGCAACAAGTATTTTAACCCCGCGCTTGTCTCCCTCTCCAGTACTCTCTCTTCCTTCTTCATCCAGCAAAACCCTTGCTTCTGGCGCTCTTCTCCCTCTCTCCTCCAGCGTCCATCCTACAACCCATCATTCATACCAGGAATCTACAGATTTGCTCCTAACATCATCCCCATTAATTTCCCTCTATTCAGAGATCTCGTGGTGCACTGTGCGTCAGATCGAACCAAACCCTACAATTTTAGGTTAAGCACTTAGATCTTAGTCCCCCATTTTTATTTTTGAAAGTAGAGTTTGGAATGGCCCCTAAGAGTGCACCAAAGAAAAGGGGCAAGGATAAGGCCCCTGTTGAGCCCGCTGCTAAGAAGGTTAAGACTTCAAAGGCACAGAAAAAAGGGAAGAAAGTAGTTGAGGAGGTGGAGGAGCAAACCCCTGAGTTTTCTACACCCTTCGAGCTCATGGCTTCAATCCCCTTAGAGCCTGAGACAGCTTTCGACCTGCCCTTCTTTGAGAAGGAGCCTCTCTCTGCCCCTGCCATTCAATTCATGAGCAAGGCTGGCCTGACACCCTTGATGAGAGGAATTCCAGCACTAGCCTACCCTAGGCTAGTGCAACTCTTTTACCAGCACATCAGGGTCACCAAGGACAAAGATGGACAGGCAGGTCTCCTGGTGTTGATTGATGATTTCGAAATGTTAGTTAGCCCCAAGGTGATTGCTGAGGTTTTGGGTATCCCAGCTGCATTTGACCCTAGCTGTGGATATGGCCCCCCCTGAGTGCCTCAATTGATACAATTGCAAGGGCTTTGACTAGAGGATTAAAGGCCTCGGGGGATTCTATCAGAAGAAGAGAGTTGGAGCCTCGACTCCTTTTCATTGACCAGGTCCTGAGAAAGAACATCTACTGTTCAGGCCATCAGCAGGAGAGGAGAGCTCCTATTGTTGAAGTTGTCTACTCATTATCTGGGCCATGGCTTCCATGCCGCCTGGTTAATGTTAGAAGAAATGAAGGATCTAGTGGAAAAATTAGGACAGAACAAGAAGCCACACACACTCCCCTATGCCTGAGTCATCACCAAGCTGCTTCTCAAGGGGGGGTACAAGATAGTAAAAACAGAGGAGACTACCACCCTTGCCCCTATAACTTTTGCCAAGAGGCAATGGGGAATCAGCAGGAGCCTGATGGAAGCACAGAAGAAGAAGAAAGCTGAGACTCAGGCCCCTCCCAAGCAAGCAGAAGAGTCAGATGTTACAAGGCCTACCCCTATTACTACACAAGAGATTCCAGAACCTGTCACCACCACTGCTGCAGCAGCTACCACATCCCCCCCACCTTTTACTCCAACATCCCCTACCCCGATTCCATCTCCCTCTCACCCTCCTCTATCTTCATTATCCATCCCCACACCCCCTTCTCCTATGATTGGTACCTGGGAGGACACCACCCCCCATGTCAGCCCCTCACCATCCCCTACCCTACCTCACTACACAGCCCCAATACCCCCAACATCTTCACATAAACCTAACAGCCCTCCACTCATTTCTTATAAGAAAAGGAAAACCACTGAGACAGCCCCCACTATCTCCCAGACACCACCCACAATCCCTTTTATCCCCACTAACACACCTCATATTCAAGAAGACACCACTCCTTCCATGCCTACTACATCCCCATTCACAAACATAGACCTGAACCTTAACACAACCACAGGATTCCAAGCCTTTATGGCTAATTTCCTTGATACTATGCCCACCCACTACACCCCCCCTCCCGGACTCCCCAATTACCTCCCCACACCACTCACCCGAACCCCAATCTCCCCCTCCTTTCACCTTCCATCATGCACCTTCCTCACCTTTTCAACCTGTGTCATCTTCTACACAAACTCAACCCCCTAGCCCAGACACACTGACACTCATTCTCCCTCATCCAAGACATCTAATCCCAACTATCCACCACTACATACAGCCAGGGCCAGATGCAGACTGAACTCACATCCATTAAATCCACCCTACAGACATTGACTAACCCACCCATCCCTCAACAATCCACTCACACCCCCCTGGTCCTTTCCCCTCCCAACCCTAAGCCCCCAACCCAACCATTCTCTTTCATACCTTTCACCATTCCCTTTTTCCCTCCACCATCACCCCCTACTCCTAGTGAGCCTACCTCATTTTCCTTTCCTCCCATGCCTTCCATCCCACCTCTTATCCTACCCCCTCTAACATTCACTGACAAACAGACACAAATAGACCCAGAACCTGTTACCCTCCCCCAACAACTAGACCTACCCACTGATATATCCACTTCCCCCACTCAGGACCCATCACATTTTGCTCCTTCCACTTCCTCTCTTCCCATCACGCCCAAACACTCTTTTTACATCCCTCCCTACCTCACCATCCTCCATGCCATGAGGGACAATCCCTACCTTAGGAGGGATGTCCTGAGGAGCATGACCCTACTTAGGTAGTCCATTGAGACCCCCCTGCTGCAGCAAATTACTGAATTAGAGGAAGCCCACAGAAAGCAATTACTGGGTATCTCCCTGGAGTGGACTAACATCTTGGAGGCCGATGAGAAGGCCAAATCTATGGCTGCTTATCATCAGCTGAATCTGGAACTGGAGAAAGCCAACACTACTGCAGAGAAGATGAAATCAAGACTTTTTGAAAAGAGGCTCAACAATGCCCAGGAGATCTTCAGACTCCAAAAAGAAATCCATGAAACTGATCTCCTCAAAGCTAAAATCCAGATAGCCTCATTGGAAGCCGCATTGGCTGCTGCCAAAACTGCAACTCAGTAGCCTACCCCACTCTCTATCCGCATGCCAGAACCTGAGCCTAAAGCTACCCAAACCCCTGCTGCCCCTCTAACTGAGCAAACTTATCTTAAACAGAGGAAAGTCACTGCTAAGAGGATTACTTACACAGCAGCCTCTATTAAAATTGGCAAAGAGCCAGCTGCCCAGTCTGAGGAGGCAAAATCCCCTGGCCAGCTTGAGCCCAAAGAAAAAGGAAAGTCTCCCGTAGCCACCACTAAGCAAGCTAAAGGAAAATCCCCTATGATCCCTCCTAAACCCAAGACCAGAAAAATGAGGGTGAGGACACCAAAAGCTCCTACCGCCAAGGAACTACCAACTCAACCTAAGAAACCAAGGCAGCCTAAGAAAAAGACTCCAGCTGAGAGCAAAGCTAAGAAGAAAAAGAGTCCAACTGAAAAGCAAGCACGGAAGAAAGAGGACAAAGCTGCACTTAGGAAACATGCCTAAAAGATGGGTTGGGACTGGTTTATAGATTCGGATTTTGATTCCCCATCCTCTTAACATAGATTGCACTTAGGCTTTTCCTTCCTTTCACTTCTTTTCTTCTCATTGTAATTACAGTTGTACATGTCTTCCCAGTTAATAGAATTTTTTGTTTTTGTATATTGAATTGTGTGCATTATCTGTGTGTGTTTACTTTTTTGTTCCTAACTATTACCCTGCACTTTCTCACCTTTGAATCAGTGAGGACACTGCTCCTCATGGTTTGGGGGTGTGGCAGGGTAAGTCTGCCAATAGAGTAGTTAACTTTAATGCAATAATGATAGTGTAACTGGGATGAATAAAGTCAATTTCCACCTAACTTGATACAATGAGGAAATTTGTGAAAAATTAAAATATTTTTGCAGATATTTCAAAACTGAAAATGTTAAAATCTGGACACCACCATGAATCTAACATTAGAAATGCTAAATTAGTACCTAGTAAACCTAAGAGGAGAGAGAAAAAGGTGAAAATATATCCCATGGGTTAATTTGAGGACCATACCTAGTGAGATTTGGGCCCATCATTTTCTTTTGAAGAGTATTTTTGGCATTATTTATGCTCTGAGGACTGATTAAATCAAGATGTTTTCACTAAAAGTTAGGCACCACCAAATCAAAACTGATTGACAGCACTCATGATACTAAGGAAATGATCCAAGGCCTTCATTTGGACAATTTGAGCCTGAAAATCTAATCTTTTAAAAAACTGCCCTTTTGCGTACACTAGTTGAGCCTTAAAAATTTTACTTTTCTTTGACAAATACTAGAGTACTTGCACCTTAACCTCATGACCTGATTCAACCTCACCCTCACTCAGAGAATTCAGATGGTAAAGGAGAAGGAGTTGAAAATAGTGAGAGTGGTCCAACATTCTGTGGAAGGTGAAGAAAAGCAACTTATGAACAGCAGTGTATCAATGGTGTTTGTGTGGCAGTTCATCATAAAAATCATAAAAATATTGAATAAAAATAAAAAGAGAAAAAGAAAGAGAAGTCTAGAGAAGAACATCATCTGAAAATTGAAAAGAGGAGAAGCTGGCCACTTTGATTCTGGAATATATCAAGTAAGATGAAGTTTTGCTGAAATGAAGGTTGTGAAGTCATGAATCACTCCTTATCTTGCTAATTTTTTAATTTTGATTCCCTTTTTACCCCTTAATTCTTTACATCCCTCACCCACAAGCTACATTATAACCCATTCAAAAAGACCTTGTAGATCCAAAGTAAAATGAGTTGTCATGTGGAGATGAGGAGTTGTCCAATCTATGGTGAAAAGTCATGAGGATGTCAGAAATTAGAAGCTTTGCTTATGCTCATACTTGCAGGCCCATTTGGGGTCTGTAACTGCTCTTGAGTTGTTTTAAAAGTGAACACCCTCAGATTGTCAATGTTGAGAGATAGCCCTGGTGAGAATTGGGTCTGAATTTTAACCTCATTGGGGTGTATCCAACCTGAATTTTGAATTTAAGGCAAGCTGGGTACCGATTTTTACACATTAGATTTCTAATGTAAAATGAATGGTGGTGATGCAAACACATGCTAATTTTGAATGGTCTGCATTACTGCTGCAGTTTCCTCTAAGTGTTAAAGAAGGGGTGTGGAATGAAGCTTTATACATTAAAATCTGTGTTGTCATTAACTGCATTATACTTAACTGTTCTAATGGTGAAGTTTGTGGGTATCTTCACTGAAAACCCTCAAGAGACTTCACTCCACTAGGGATCACCTAGGGGTTTAAAAGGCTTGGTACATATGCTAAATGTACTCGTGATCCCTACGAAAGTAGCATTTAATTAGTTAAAGCTTTGCTAAGGGACTAGCAAAGATTAGGTTTGGGGGTGTTAAAACCTGAAAAGTACCACTTTTCACCCCTTAACTTACTCTCTGTTAGACCCTTAGTTATTTAATAAATGTGTGTTAAGCCCATCTTGTAGGTAATAAGCAGCAGCTGCAGATAAGGCCCTAACCATGCCAAGAAGCCTACTGTTGACCCAGAAGTTCCTCAGAAGAAAGGAGGTTGGACCCACATAGAGAATTGGCTGCAGCATAGGCACAGCAAAGCAGCAACAAGCTAAGAAATGAGCATCGCGCAGATGTCGCAAGGTTCAAATTGAATCAGAAAGAATACTTCACGCAACTGTCGTGGGTTTCTGAAGGCAGCACGCCAACTGCTCGTGTTGTTCTAGCGCAAATGAACGATCAGAGAGCCTAGAAAGTAGACTTCACGCAGTTCTCGCGAGGCTCAGTCATAAGCTCTCACGCAGTCTCGCACAGTCTTGCGCAGCTCAAGAAAGGCGCCTTTAATCTTCACGCGATTCACTGAGGAGAGAGAGCTCAGCATTCTCGGCAATTGCAGACAAGGCCACGGATATAGACCTTCGTGGAATCGGCCACGCGATCCAGAAGCCCATGCACATTGCTTCTTCACGAGGATCTTCGCGAGATTCAAGGAACGAGCCGCGCGCGCAATTCTCGCGTCATTCAAATAGAAAGCTCTATCCCGCGACAACCAGAGCAATCCCACGATGACCAAAGTATCAATCTCACGACTGCAAGATCTTCAAGCCAATTCAATCCCACGACGCCAATTCTATCACGCGATAAGACCTGGAAATCCTTTCTATCTAGCGAGGCTCAGAATCTTAACTTCTCCCCACTTCTATAGGGGCAATCTGAGAACTTCCAGCAACTAGGGCACGCACTCTAATGCTCCAATCTCTGTGCACACTCCCCGAGGCATCTAAGGAACTGAAATGGGCCATGATAGCATTGATAAATTAGGGTTTTCCTAACCCTAATGCTCACACAGCTGACTGCTATATAAGCTTTAGTTTAGGTTTAGGGGACTTCTGTACTTCTTCTTCTTGAATCAACTGTACAATTGCAGTAGGCTAAGGTTAGGGTTTAGGCAGTTTCTTTTTCCCTTTTTCTTCTCTCTATAGTCCAGCACATGCTGGCTATGCCTTTGTATGTTTATTTGGAACAATTTTGATGGTGTTTTATAATAGGATGTTATATTTATATGGGATTGGTATTTTAAGAGTTGTTCTGTACAAGGCTCCTACCTTGAGATCCCCCATTGCTATATTGCATTATAAGCAATGGAGGATTATTTTTAAGGATTTATTTAGATCTAAGTGACCTGTGTGTCCAGGCTAGGCACATTGCAGGCCTATGCCCCACCATAGGATCCACTAAATCTGAATCCCCATGGGAGCTTGAGCCGGTAGCCTTGTGAACATGGTGGTGGCAGTAATCTTCTTGTTTTGTCTCAGACCTCTGTGAGGAGGATAGCCTCTGTGGATAGTCTGTGACCATTCAAGTGGACAGGTTATAGCCCTAGGGTGAGGCCAATCCACAGATCTAAGATAGATTCTTCTTCTCTGTACTTGTGCTTGTAGCCTTGTGAGAGATTGTGCAGAGACAGACTCCCCTGTATTTGTATAGACCCACCATCAAATGGCAGATCTAATCTGGCTGTAGAGATTGTAGGCTTGTGACTGGATCACTGTTGTCTTTCTAAAGCAGTGAACAGCTAAGCTTAAAAGCTAGTACTCAAACTCTTGCTGGTTCTGTGTGTCCAGGCTAGTGCACATTGTAGGCCTAGCCCCACACATAGAACTTTAGAGGTTGAGGTTCCTATGGATTCTTAAGCTGGTAGCCTGGAAGAAGTAGTGCCTACAATGATAAACTTGTTCTGGCTGGACTATGGTTCCCCTATTGGATAGTCTGTGATCATTCAAGTGGACAGGTTTTAGCCATAAGGGATTGGATCATGGCATAGGGGCGAGTTGGATCCTTTCTCCTCTTTGGTGATAATGTAGCCATTGGACAGGATTTCTATAACAGCAGATCTGAGTCTGAGTTATAGAACCCATCAGATCTATACCTAATAGCTTACTTCTCACCCTTTTATATTTATTTTCTCACACTCCATCATTCTTTTCAACCATTTCTGCAGTTTAGGCCTTAGGTTACCTTAGGATTTAGACAATAGTGACCTTAAATCTCCTTCCATTTAGGATTGCCTGATCTGTTGTCAGATCTTGAGGGCCTACTAAAGATAGCTCCCTTGGAGCTTTAGATCAACTTTCCCTATGGGACAAACTCTTACTTATTAAAACTTGCTACAACAAACCTTGTATTTTGCAGGTCAGTATATTTTTAGGCTTGTTGCTCTGTAGTTTTCAATCCACCTTTGATTCCTTTTCACTATCCCCATTCTTATCACTGTTTCCAATAAAGTCAGCAGCAAGCCCTGAAAAGGGATACTGCTGCCAATAATGATCATAAGCTTCTTTCAACTATGCATAATCATGCACCCATCAGGGGCAATAAGAAACAACAAAGGCGATGGAATCCCCGACCCGGACTTGCCCAGGTATAATTTACGGGAACAAACAATCATCATACGGATACCCAGACACATGGCATACACTTTACAGGGATACCGCTGCCAATACAGGTTTTAAGCCTGCAGAAAATAAAGAGAAAATGAATCCTTCCGGATGCATGGTTACACATAGTCTGATTGATACGTGATCTCATTCTCAACAGGTTGGTCTCTACACTACAAAAGATTTAGGCTTTACCGGCAGCCTAAAACCATCGCAAAATCCAGAGCAGCCGCCACTATCGCCCCTTGTGGTGGGTGTCACAGGCGCGGCTGATAATGCCGTCGTTATAGGTTTTTAGCGGCGATTTTTTTTATACCGCCGCTAAATGGAAGCTATTACCGACACTTTGTTCAACGTCACAATCGATCGAAAACAATCGATAAAGATTTAATTTACCGGCAGTTTATTAGGAAGCACCAGTAAAGGACGTGCCCCACTTTTTCTTAAAAAAAAAAAAAAATTCGTTTCTAGTTAGTTGTCACTACTTCGCTTTGATGGCTGCTCTATGAGTAACCCCAGTTCGGTAGGGAGTGGTTCACCCCGACCCTAAACATAAAAATCAAAGGCAAATAGAGCATGTGGCAAGTAAAAATGGGGCACCGGCCTTTATATGTTTAACCCTTACTGAAACTCTACATAATGGAATATATAGTACGGGTGATCTTTAAAAAATAATATTTTATACATAATTGTCTATTTAATGTTTTTTAACACTCATCTTCACTGCACCATGGCAAACAATAAGTAATATCAAGGATCAAAATTTCGGTTTCGGGCTTGGCTAAAGCTGAAAATTTGAACTGAAATTTTGACCGAAAACTGAAAATTTGGCCGAAATTTTGGGTCCTATACAAAAATGACCAAAATTTTGGTCCATAGTTATCATTTTGGTGGGGATCGAAACCGATAATTTTGGCCAAAATTTTGATCCTTGAGTAATATTGGCATAGGCAGCGTTATATACACCCTTTAAACCAGTAAAGAACACAGCCATATCCACCATTAAAAATCCTTGATTGCCTCTTCAATTAGATGACAACATGCAGTGTGGCTAAAGAAAATCTAAATACAGAAGCGTCTCAATTGGCTAAAAATCTAGGCCCCATTGATTTAGGTCAATTTTTCAAATCCATTTCGGCTGATAAATTGGTGGGGTTCACTTGTCTCTTTGAAATGCTGCAACCAAAGACCCCACAAAGTTATAGTGGTGCCATACTTTAGACTTTTGTTTTGGCTTTTGGATTGCCTTTCTTCTCCTTCATTCATTAACAAAGGCAAAGGAGCTCCAAAATAGATCATTGAGGCCCTTGATTTAAAGTTGTTGGCCATGACCCTGTGCCTCACACTCCTCAGCCTCCCATTTGTGAGAACCTGAATTAACAATACAAAAAGAGAGGAATTAAAAAATAAATAAACCAGCAGGCTGTAATCATCATTTCAGATAACAAATTATTGATGGTGATGCCAAAAATAGAATAAAAAAATATGCAGTAGAAATGGAGTTTAACTCTTATAATTGGTAGATTGGTCTTTTTTTGAAGAAGAATAAAAATCATAAAACACCAATTTAAGAACCCAATCTAAGAGCCCAATAAGTGAATTTAGCTTAAATTCAAAATTGTTCTCTTGTTATTGTTTTTTTTTACCTGCAATGAGTCACCAATATTGGTAATCCAAATGTTTTTGCTTCCATATGCCTTCCCTGTAGAGTGAACTCTACTGTTTTGGCTTCGGTACGAGCTAAAAGGATGTTTCCCTGCAAGACCGGTATTCTCAAGTCAGGAAACATTGAGCAATATCACAGAAAGCAGTAACTAGATAGTTAAAGATGTAACTAGACCAGTGCAGATCTCGATGTTCAAATTCGAAAGCAACTTCCACCACAGCCAAGACAGCTGTAACCTGCAATTAGTGAGAAAAATATGAGCCAACCTAAAATGGATTGAAGATTAAAATTTGAACTCAAAATTAAGTAGCTTACTTGTCCCAATAAACTTAGTGCTTCATCAAAGTTCAAAAGCACAAATCTTTCAAGGTCTCTTCCACCATCTTCTAGGATGAACACAACATAGCGCTGAAGCCAAATTTATTAGTTTTAAGTGTACAGAAAGAACAAATTCCACTATGATCAGGGAGGCATCATAAGCACCAACCTGGTTTGCCGGAAATTCCTTTGGATGGTCATTTTCATAGCCATGCTTTATGTCCCAGTCTTCCCATGCTCTGATCAGGGAGGCATCATAAGCACCTTCACATACTCGTAAGCTGCAGAAAATATTGGCATTTGCAAGGCAAAATATTAACTAATAAGAACACCGCTATGAGATAACTGCACACTAGTGGTCCTAGTGTCCAAGTCCAAGTACGGGATTAAATTAAAATCCATCATCTGTCCTAAAAGCAGTGAACAAATTTTTGTTTGCTAAAGTGAAGTGCTTGTAACATAAGGTGGGTGGTGTGGTAGTAACACCAGCCACAGATTTATTGCAATGTTCATCTACTAAATATAATTTAAGCACAATTACCTTCTCAATGAGATTCATGGAGGAGAGAACATTTGCTATGTCATATAATCTTCTGACATTTGCTGCAGAATTTTCTTATCAGACAGAGAGTTATATATAGATTAGTAAATCTATTGACAAAAATTTACTTCATAAATGTAGGGGAGCAGAGAAGATAGATTACTTCTCATTTGCCAAGAATTGTGATCATCACCAAGCAAGAGCTTTGCCGCTTCATCAAGTGTGATCACATCAGCCTGAATAAGAAAAAGGGACACCAGATCAGGGATTTAAAGACCAAGATATATCAGCATATCGGCCAGGCCGAAGTCGGTAGGTATCAGATATATCAGATACGTATCGGCCAGAGTTTATGAAGAAGGTTTAAGATGTTTGAATAGGATGAAGAAGGTTTAAGAGTCCCAGAGCTCTAGCTCAATTTCTCTTGACTGCTTTCGCAATTTTGATCCGATAAATTTTCTTCTTCATCGTCGTCCAAAACCTAAAGAACACAAGATTACGATCATAATCTGACGAAAAAAAAAGAGGAGAGAAAATACACGAATCTAGATCACTTTTAAACCTTCTTTCGCACACTGGTATGGATTTATATAAGTATGGCCGGAATTTCCCTGCAATGCATCTTCCTACATGAAGATCGGAATAAGAATTAGCAATTCAAAGAAGCTTTATTTATCACAATTTTGAGCATTAAGCATTGGAAATTGAATACCTAAAGATCTTCTAGAACTTTAGGAATTGAATACCTTAAGATTGCATTGAAAAATGATGCATTTTTTTCTTGTAAATACGGTATTTACCTGAGGTATTAAACTGCGGTGGTACATTTAAAAGGATGTCCTTACAAGCTCTAGCATTCTAGCACATAGAACTTAAAACCCAAAAGATCAAACGCATTTTGAATTCAAGCTAGAAAACATTCTAGCACATGTTCCCTAATGAATGTGTTTTCATCTCAGCTACAATGCATATAATCGGGTATGTATCTATATTACATCACTTATTTATCATATTGTTCCAAACTATGACCCTTTATGATAGCCTTGGAGGATCAACCAACTGGTAGCTTCAGAGCACCTTGCCTTTGCTTCTCCAATGGCAGATTTGTTCTAAACAAAACATAACATACAAAAATCAGCCTAATCTTTCATAAATGAGTCTTTCTCAATTCTACTAGTGTTGAATCAAATGGAGATGTGTTAGCTTACCAAAGCTGTAGATGACATTTTATATTGACAATGCTAATATCGAGAAACTCACCATAGCCATGGTTGAAAGCCCCTGATTGGTCAAGAAAAGCAGGACCCTCTTGTAAGATCATGTAGCTTTACAAGTAAAAAGGCCCCAACTTTCTGAACCAACCAGGAGGTGCCAAACCAAGACTAGATACAATAAAGGCATCTGATCAAGTCGCAGCCATGAGAAAATAATAAGAAAACTGACATCTGGAACTAATAATAAAGCAGAGAGCCCGAGAAGGTAAGGACCTCTTTAATTTTACCACTGCTATATGAGAACAAAGTCAACAATCCCTCCAATACCACAGTATTAGATCGATGACAACAGTTCTAAAGAGGGGTGCCTTTATATTGGTGATGAAGCTTTGTAAGAGTGCAATTTTACCTCAACAATATTCATCTAAATTTTAACTTTGTATTAAGACTGAAAATATAGAACCGTAAAGTGCAATAATGTATAACATCAGTTATAGGGTCTGATTAATGCCAATTGTCTATTCTAATTCACGGGGTCCAAATTAACATGTTCCAAAATTCTTAGAAGCAATGAATCTGAAGTGAAATATAGTAGCAAATTCATAGCACTAAAAGACCTCAGCAGTTCAGAATTTTGTGCAGAAACTTAAGAGTTTCCAAGTGTATATATTTTGATCTTGCATCATTTTTGGTAGGAGTGGTTTTCCCATCATCTTATTACTCATATTTCATTTATAGGAGCTGCTCTGCCCTTGGGCTCCATCCTTTCTATTAATTCATCACACACTTCCATTCTTTGTTGAATCTGGATATATATATATATATATGATAAGTAAGCTAGGTTCGAACCTGCGACCATGTGGATATTTTTTAGGGTGTAAACTAAATCATATGAAAATGACCTGACAACATGTGATTGAAACAGATAAACAAATAATAGAAATACTTAAAACTAAAAACCTTTAAAGGTGTACACCACATGGAGGCTGCATCTCACTGTGTGCCTCAGGCTTACACCTCCAATAGCTTTTAAAACATTGGATGGGACTGGCACACAAGATGATGTTAGAGCTTCCAATAATGCAACAATGCACGCTAGTATTATGAAACCCCAATTTACCATATGGATGTTTACATGCTTCCCTAACAACATAAGCATGTGCTAACTATTCCAACTAACATCTGGAACCCCGAGGTTCAAGCAGAAGAAATAACTAGGGTTAGAAAAAGACAATATTACCACTGCAATGTCATCCGAAAATTTACTTCTAACTACCTGATCTTGTTGCATGCATGCTGTTCTTTTTATTTCTATTGCTTACCCTTAAATTTAGGCTACCCCAAATTGTAACTTAAATTTAGATCTATATGTCAGATTCTATATGTTAGATCTAAGAAACGGACAACACTAAAAGATATGTCATACCACACTACCAGCATTGCCCTTTCCAGAAAAGGCACGACCAGAACTTTCAATTGTCTGTAAGAATCCAACATTGAATAGAAAATTAGGATTAGAGGTCTTATCAGTATCATTGTCAGAAAGAGCTATATAATTAATGAGAAAATACCAATCCATAGTAAATTGTTTGTTACATCCATTTATTATTCTCGCAAACCTACAAATTCAACAAATAAAAATTAGTTAGATTGGCCCTTCCATGAATCAACTGGTTAATAGACCATTGTTTATAGTCTTTAATTCCATTGGTTAATAGAATATTAAGGAATATAAGATATACATGCCTGAATTTGAAGCCAGTATCATCCTCCCAAGTTCTGCAATCTCCGCATCCCGTCGCGCCATCTCTTCATCTCTCTCCTTCATTTTCTACTCAAGTTCCTTCAGCTTCCCTTGAACTTCCATGAATTCACTAAGAGAGGGTCTGCCATGGATAGATGATGATCCCCACAACCTAGTTGGGGTCATGCCAAATCCATAGCCCCGGACACGGCCTGATTTTTCATTCCCCAAAATCTGAGATAGCACATCATTCTTGGAAGCAGGATCCTATGAACCCTCCAGTTCTTCAATGGCGTCCTAGATCTTTTGCTGCAACCAATAAATTTTTGCATCACTTGTGTAGAAAAGTTCACCGACAACCAATACATTTTGCTGCAACCAATATATACTCACAATGACTTGTGCAGCCTCTTCGTTCACCGGCGATCCATCTTTGCGGCTGTGTGTCTTAACAAAAAGTTTAGCACGACTAGGCTCTTGCTGTGTCGAACTCTTACATTTCTACATCAACAAATTTCAAAGATTTAGTAACTAATAGACACTAAGAACGAACGATTATATGGTTACTTCAATAACCGATATGGTTACCTCCTCATATCATACTCTAGCAAAACTTTTTGTCCCAGTAGTATGAGGTAACTGTTGGCGGGATCGATTCTTTTTATTCATTTCACTAGTTTTCTATATTTATACACAAACTAACAATTAGAAGCATACAGTACAATGATTTTTTTTAAAGAACTTCTAAAGTAACACTATACCTTTCCAGCATCCGAGCTCCAGTAGTTGATGAGGGAGATCCATTGACTCGACGATACATATTTAGGACGTTTCTCATATTGATCCTCATAAGTTGCTTTACTGTCGCAGTGCTTTCTCTTCAAGCGATATTTGTGATCCCTCCAATGCTTGCCTAGGGACATCAGTACAAAATCTTTTACCTCATTCCCCAACTCAAATTTTTCCTACAACACATTTAAATTAAACATTAATTCACATTCATACAAAATTTAAAGTATAAAAATAATCAAAATAGAATAAACAACTCTTACCAAAATTCGCCCCCACCCACGTTCTTTTGCATCGTCATCTATTTGATCCCATTTAGGGCAATCGAGAGGAAATAACTGTCCATCCCTTGATGTTATGCCTATCCAATTAGATATATGTGTGCCATTAGAACATGCTGGTTGACCTTTATCAAATTTGACTTTCAATTTAACCCCATTTTGCAACTTCAGAATGGAAGCACATGTAGTGGGCCTCTCTTCTTATTCGATGATTCTGCAGGATCCATCTAGAAAAATAATTCAACACTTTTAGGTTATAGAAATAAATCAGAACTCATACAGAATATGTAATTTTCTTTTCCTACTTTAAAGATTGGATGGTCAAGAATACCTATATCCATGTGTTTGCAAAATAAAATAAGACATGTATTGGGGCAAGACGGTTCATTGACTTCATTAATAGCATGCATTTCTCCAAACAGGTTTGCTTCATTTGCAAACATCAATGCTCATAAATAGCTATGTACAAGTTTGCTTCATTTCTCCAAACAAGTTTCCTCAAAAATATAATTAAAAAAGGTGTTCAAATCAGTCTCAGTAGAACTAGATTGAGAGTACAAATTCTCAGGAGAAAAATTGGATGAACTGCTATGCCTAAAAATTCTTTCAATCTTAAGATTCAGTAGTTCAATCCCAGGATTAAGAGATCTACTCAATCTTCTTAACCTTCCACCATTGGTGGAATTTTCTGATTCCAAAACAAATTATTTTCAGCATCAACCAGACTCCTATAGCTGATATCTTGTTGCCTAATTAACAATCAGCCTGTTTAATGACAGCTCGAACCCAAGCCTACCCAATATATTGTGCTAAATTATTGGTTGTCTAGACAGATCTCTATGTTTCAAACCTTCTTCTCAGCAATCCAGGAAAAAAAGTGAGTGCATGTATTGAAGGAAAAAGTTGAAAAAAGAGTTAAAACATAGGAAAGCAAGAAAAAATGGGGATATAATGAATTATGACATGGGAATCATGTGCAAAGATTAATGGATAGTATATTTAAGGTAGAATATATATTGAGGATTGGGTGGCTGTGCTTCAACATCAGTGCACATCATACAAGGATCACAAATATTTTATGCAATAGTTTTGCAAATGGTTTCTACATCAAAATTCCTCAAATTCAAGGATTATAAAACCAGTTTAACATGATACAGGGTTAAACCACTTGACCTGAACACAACCCCTGTGTTTTGTTAGACAGCTTTAAAGACAGACTGATTCAATTTGTTGGTTATTATTGTCCAATACTTATTTTTCCTCTGTTTCTCAAATCTGAACCAAACATATCTGCACCAAATTTAATTTGATTTGAATCAAGAACTTCACTCCCAAGCACCTAATACCAACTCTAATTTGACATGGAAGGAAAAAAAAAAAACCATTGGTGATTTTATTGCCGATAGAAGTAGAGGAAGTAAAGCCTTAAAAAAACACCCATTGGCGATTTTATTTTTAGATTTTTAAATTTAGCGCCTTAGCTATAGCTTTTTCAAAAAAGCAAGTAAAATAATGATTTTTTGAAGGAAAGGATGCAATAACCTACCACCCAACGGAGCAAAGCTATATCCTTCCCAAAACCCCAAAAATTCCGCTTGATAAAAGCATGGTCATGAACATCTATGAACTTCAATTTCAGAACTGCGCATATAATGTTTGGAGATTAAAATGATGTCACATAGAAGGAAATGACATGCACCTTTCTCAATATGCTTAGAAGCTTAGATCAAAATTTTGGATGATCCCGAGACGTATTTCTTGTAGTTTCTATGGCAATAGAACAGCGAAGGAAGAAAAGTAGCAAGAGACCAAGGTTAGACCAAAGTCTTGAAGTGGCTCCCGAGGAACTTGCCTTGGTAGATAAACTCCAAGAAGCAAATGACCAAAAAATGCATATTGAACTGCATATTGAACTGATAGGTGTCTATTGTAATGAACTAATAGGTGTCTATTGTAATGAACTTTGACATCAGCAACTATATAGTGGGAATGCATAGTAAAAAAAATTGAAAACTATACATAATAAAAAATAATACTGATCCATGATATAAGTGACAAGCCTATACATAATCAAATCCATCATCACTATAGATGGTCATCCATTTGAGCATCCAAATCTAATTCATCTTGTGCATGAGGAGGGATAGCAACAATTACTCCGACGACACCTTCCCTCACCCAATTAACGACGTCATTATCCTCTTGGTCGGTGTTGTCTAACTGTTGGTTGCTATATGTCGAGCTATCCAATAATGAATCATCATTTTCGCTCAAGTCAAACAAGCCTCTGGGTTTGTTCTTGATTACAATATGCCAATTTGGTTCGACTGGATCTTCTACATAAAAAGCTTGTTTTGCTTGAGATGCCAACACATAGGGTTCATGTGACATTTCCTCACCGGAGAATAACTTTTGTGTAAAATCTACGCAGGTGAATCCTAACTCGTCAATCTTAATTCCTCTACCTTGTTCTCTTACATCAAACCAGCCGCATTTGAATAATACAAATCGCAGTCGCTCTGAATACGTCAACTCGATTATGTTCGTTAAACGGCCATAATAAGTTATCTCTCCTAGCATTGGGCGTTTTTCCTTGGAACTTGAATAGCTCATAGTACTTGCAGTGACTGCAACACCATTGTTTTGTGTTTTAGCATTCTTCTCTCTTTCGACGGTTTGAAATCTATATCCATTAATATTATAATCAATGAGTCTTTTTGCTATAGGATGTGGACCTTGAGAAAGCTCGTCAATTCCTTCCACCAATGGCTCATTTACTTTTTTCAACATTTTAACCTATTTGAAAATTTGAACAAAGTTAAGATACATACTCAAACTTTTACACAAGGAGTGTTGAAATATAATTAATTGTAACGTACATGGCCTTAAACCAATCGATAAATTGCTCATTGTGCATTCTCTGTCTTTCACGGGGATTAGCATTTTGATTATTCAAATTAAGGATCCGAATATGTTGCCTGCATGAATTGAAATATTGTGTGAAAACTTAATAATGTAAGTATTTGGAAAGGAATTCTACAAAAAATGCGAGGTCTTACTCTAGATAACTTGAGACATTAGGATTGTTGAATAACATGTAATGATGTGCTTGTGTCCACTCTGTATTGCTAAGTTTGAATGGTATGAATCCTCTGCTTGCATTGTCGTCAGGATTTTGTATAGGTCGATTTAACCTTGTTTCGACATTTTGCAAGTACCTCGAGCAGAATGTTAGACATTCTTCCGCAAGATATCCTTCAGTAATAGACCCCTCTGGTTGGGCCCTATTTTTCACATATGACTTTAACGTAGACAAGTATCTACAAAAAAAAAAGTATCACTTTCCAACGTGAAATGACAAATAGTTATAAAATTAATGATTTAAGCTAATATATTGTAAGACATACCTTTCGATTGGATACATCCATCGATATTGGACAGGTCCACTCAATAGTGCCTCTGATGCCAGGTGTATGGGCAAGTGTACCATAATGTCAAAAAATGTGGGCGAAAAAATCCGCTCTAAATGACAAAGCACCACTGCAATGCGCTCCTCGTTTCAAATCCTCAACTTTGCAAACTTTAGAGCATAATTCATGAAAGTAATTACTCAATTCTACCAATGTGGAGCTTACATTCTTTGGCAATGTCTTTAGAATAGCCAATGGCAGAAATTGTTGCAATATGATATGCGAATCATGACTTTTGAGTCCAGATATTTTTCGCTCCTTTATATTGATACAACTTTCAATGTTAGAGGAGTAACCATCAGGAATTTTTAAACTCTTTATGACACTACAAAATATCTCTTTCTCATGTTTGTCCAAGCAATAGCATGCAGATGGCAGATAAGCTCATTTTTTATCTGCATGCCATTGTGAGTGAAGCTCGTGTCTCACCTTCATGCGTACCAAGTCAAGACATGCTGTTATACTATCCATTGATTTTCCTTCAATATTCAACAAAGTGCCGAGAATATTATCGTACACATTTTTTTCGATATGCATTACATCCAAATTGTGTCCGAGTATATTGTGCTCCCAATATGATAGTTCAAAAAAAATACTCTTCTTCCTCCAGTTGTATGGCATGTTGTCATTCTCAGTGCATCTTGGTCTTTTTCCCCTGAGTTGCTTCCCAAAAATATCCTTAAAGTTTTGTAACTAACTCAACACGCTAGATCCACACAACGGAATTGGAACTGGTCTGAACTCTACAGTTCCATCAAAAGTATATTTTTGTTTTTGAAATCTATGATCTGAAGGTAAGAACCAGCGATGACCCATATAACATTTTTTTCTACCATTAAACAGGTATAGGCTACATGTGTCCCTTTGGCATGATGGACAAGCCAATTTCCCTTTCGTGCTCCAACCCGACAACATTGCATATCCCGGAAAGTCACTTATAGTCCAAAGTAAGGACGCATGCAATTGAAATCTTTCATTCTTCGAGGCATCATAGGTATTCAATCTGAATTCCCACAATTCTTTCAATTCTTCAATCAAAGGCCTCAAGTATACGCCTATGTTATTTCCAGGGCTAGCTGGACCAGGTATAATCAATGACAATATCATATTTGGTTGCTTCATACACAACCATGGTGGCAAGTTCTATGGAATTAATATCACAGGCCATGTGTTGTGTGCAATACTCATTGCTCGGAACGGATTGAAGCCATCGCTCGCTAACCCAAGTCTAATATTACGAGGTTCTGATGTTAACTTTGAATTCGTGAGGTCAAAATATTTCCATGCTGGAGAATCTGCAGGGTGTCATAGCATCTCATCATTTGTACGACCTTCATCATGCCATCTCATATCGGATGTTATCTTTGATGACATGTACAACCTTTGTAACCGCGGCTTTAGAGGAAATTGTCGCAGAATCTTTATCGGGCTTTTCCTTTTATTATCTTCTTGATGATCATCTGTCGACTTCCATCTTGAAGTGCCACAAGCTTCACATGATTGTTTGTCTATGTATTCTTTCCAATATAATATACAATCATTTGGACATGCATCAATTTTATTATAATTTAACCCCAAGTCTGAAATAATTTTCTTTGTTTACAAAAAAGTATCTGACAACGTCGACCCCTTGGGTAATACCTCCCTCAGCAAGTCAAGCAACATAGTTAAAGACTTGTTTCTCCATCCACCGAGGCATTTGATATGCCATAGCCTAACAATGAATGATAATGTTGTGTGTTTTTTACAACCTGGGTATAAATCTTGCTCGACATCATGTACCAATTTATAGAACTTTGCAGTACTAGTATCAAGGAGATCATTTGTTCCTTGTGCCAAACCGTCTAATACTTCTTCTGTGGTTGGAATTCCAAATGCATCATGCAACATAGTTGTCATATCGTCACCCTCATCATCTTCATCAAGTGCACTGTCGACTATGCTATCCCTTGTAGAACTTTATTGAGGTAATTCCTCTCCATGAAAAGACCATATATGGTAATTTTGGTCTATCCCATTGCAAATCATATGGTTAGTTATTGTCTTCCTATTTTGGAATAGTGCATTGTAGCACTTAACACATGAACACTTCAACAACCCATTAAAAGTTGCTCCACGGGCTACTGCTTGCACGATGAATCCTTTTACACCTTCACGATATTCTTTAGAAACCCTATTACATCAATGAGAATAAAATATTTAGCTTACCTAATTAAAGCATCAACATTAAATTGTTCATATTAAAAATACTTGAACTTTAAATTATGGGTATACCTAGTCTTCCGCATCCAACTTTTATCCATTGTGTGAAATATTAAATCAAGAATCGCCAACTTCCTCGTTAAATATTTTGACCACCTCAAAAAAATTTACAAGATGATTTTAATATAAATAGAGATAACAAAACAGAAAAACTATCACAAGATAAATCTTGTAACCAGCAAGGTGAAGATCATTACCATTCAAAAAGAATAGATGATGACAAGCATCAGTTGATTATAATACAATATATATTCCTCTAATTAATATAATGCAAATATATCATAGAAGTTACATAGAATTCGCATTGTAAAAAGCCTAAATAAATTCAAATAGAATTATATATATAACATAACATACATCAATATATCACAAAATCTAAGAAGCATTGAAAGAAAGAAGAAAATGATGACATCAGTTTTGTGTGGGAACTTAAACTCATGTAAATAAAATTGGGGCAGGGCCTTAAGCCCAGAATCAAACAATATTATATCGGGTCAGGTAAGGGTCATCACAGTAAGTATGTAACAGTTGCTAATATGCAAACCTAATGCCATCAAGGACAATTTGAAATGGTAGAATAGTTTAGTAGTACATAAGTGCAATAGTTATCATTTTTGTAGGAAATTTGGAGTTTTTAATGTATAACTATTGTATAAATGTTTAGGAGAGATCGATTCCCCCATATAACTATTGTATAAATGTTTAGACTATAGGAGGAAAAACAACCCGAAAAAATGAAAACCGATGAAACAGAACTGAGACCCATCCAAAACAGTAAAACTAAAACCTATTTTTTATTGGTCCGGTTCGGTTTTGGATGATGAAAATCGAATATTGGTTCAGTAGGGAGAGAAAACTGACCCTAAAACTGAAAAAAAAAAAAAAAAAAACTGAAAAACAGGAAAGAACAAAAGAATTTTCTTTAAAAAAAAAAACAAAAATCAAACCGACTGAAACCGAAACTGGCTCAGTTCAGTTTTAGTTGAACCCACCCAAAACTGAAATTTTGGTTTCGATTCGGTTAACCGCACTTTTTTTTTTCTAATTGGTTAACCGAACTTCCAACCCTAGATTAGACCAATGTTTATTATGATAAGCACTACTTGAGATTTACGTGATGACTTCAGTGACGGTTACATTGCAGAATATCAGTGGAATTCAATGGTGATGGCAGCACAGAATCCAATACAAAAAATTAAAAGCTACAAGATGAACACAGTGTCAGGTTTATAGGTTTACCTGGCAGATCTGGACAACAATCTTGATCTGAAGGGGAATCCGATGGAGGATCAAAATGTACCTACGTAGATTTAAACAAAAAAAATCGAAAAAGGTAAGAAGAAATGAGTAATAACCCCTGCACAATCTGAAAAAACAAACTCAATATATATATATATATCAAAAAATTAAAAATAAAATATCACCTTGCCTAAATCGCACAACTGTGAAGAATTGCAGATCGATCAAACCTTATCGAAATTGTATAAGATCGCACCATCAAAAAAACAAAAAAATATCCAAAAAAATTCAACAAAACACACAAATCTATCGAATCAGAAGAACCAAAAAACAAGAGATCAAAATTTACCGTAGCGGACTGGGTCAGGCCTCTAAGGGAACACAAAATGAAGTAAAGGAGTTGTTCCCCCAATTTAGAGTTCGAATAAGGAAATGTCTCCAGATCTATCGAATACATATAGATCGAATCTAAAATTCCTCTTCAAAACTAAGTTTAAGTAAATAAAACTTAAAACTTCAATAAACAAATATTGAAATGTCTTCAGCTTTATTGAAATATCTCAAGATCTCTTCAAAGTTCAACCGATCAAATGCAAAACCTAAAATTTACAAATCTAAACAAAACGTGAGATTCGATTGAGTATCCAAAAGAATTTGGAGCTCGATCGCCAATCTAAGAAAATCCAGAGAGAAGACAATCTCCGATGATTGGTGATTACAAGGGATGGTGCAATATATAGACAAGGTCATAGCCAATCTTCGACGCTCGATTGGTGTAAAATAGTTGGCACTTGACAAACACCAGCAGTATAAAGCAATCAAAATGAAAAAAATTGAAACCCTAACCTTGGTGATTCACTATTGCATATCCGGAAACGGAGATGAAGATGACACAATCAGCTATGGTTCGTCAAAACTAAACCCCATTCGAGTGATCCATCTATCGTTCTCGAGCAAATGAAGATGATGTTTTAAAAAATTTAGATGGAAATGGGGTTTCAGCGAGAGAAATCGCGAGAGAGATGTCTGGCGCGAAGAGATTTTGGGATTTCAAAGAGAGAGAGAAACATATCTGGTCAAGCCAGTTAGAGAGTGAGAGGAGACCTTAGACTTTTAAAGGATTTCAGGATTTTGGGCTTTTGGTGGCGTCTTTAAGAGGGCTATGGAAAAAGGGGTATAGCAAAAAGGCCTAGATTTTGTAGTGCTACCAACGATTGACCTTTTCCAACGAATTTGAAGCTAAAGACGCTAGAGTTCACATGAATCTGAAACAGAGCACTCATCGCAAAGATTTAGCAGTGGAGTCGACTCGATCGAAACATTGACTGTTTGACCGAGACTGACACCGTTGCTCCTTCCTTGAAGTAGGATCCAAAATCCAAGGTGTGCCTTAGACTTAAGACGTTACTATAGCACAGTGGTGTTGTTGATAAAATATCGACATTTTCTCGCATCAGAACACGCATGTGCATAGCTCTGTGGGGAAGCACATATTTATTCTTTCTTTTTCAAAATAATTTTCTCTTTTTTTTTTAATAGACCTGACGTCAGTGGTGAGATGCTTTATCTGATTCATCCATTGCTGAGAAGTTGCCTGCTTCGACGCTTTGGACCTGTGATGTTCCTACATATTCTCGAGAAAAGGTCAGTCCCTTTTTTATTTATACATATAAAGAAAATGCATCCTAAACAACAGAAGGAAAAGTATATTTCTACCTACATTTTTTTCATTTTTAAGATATTTTTTTGGATTTTTGTTTTCGAAGATTTTTTTGTTATTTTTCTTCATTTTTGAGATTGAAATATGATGCTAGAAATATGAGTAGAAATATATGCACATTTTTTTATATTTAGATTTCTCTTGATTTTTTGTTTTTGGCTTTCTCTTCTTTTCTTTTTTTTTTATGCCTTGACAGTGAGACGGAGTAACAGGTCCCATTTTGAGCATAGTCGAACTCTTTCATGTAGTCGGACCTGAGTGAGTTTCCGGATTTTACCAAGGCCGGAACGTTGATCCCTTTAGATTAAGTCAAACCTTTCTCCTTGCCTCGGGTCATACGTTTGACGGTGCAGTTTTACAAAGACAATTCTGATCGGGACCCGATTCGAACTAGCATGAGCGGCCCAGTCGGACAAGAGGGTACAGGAAGAGTAATAAAAGGGTTCCTCAAACATCAATCTTCTCAATTAGTCCAAACCTTTCTTTTTCAATTTTTTTTTTTCTTTTCTTTTTTTATTTATCTCCTTTTATTACCCATGGCGCCCTTTCGGGTTTTCACCACGTCCATAGGTTTAGCTCTCTTACCCCAAGCGCCCTTTAGGGTTTTCACCTGGTCCGCACAAGCTCGCTGTTTTTACCCGTAATGCCCTTTCAGGTTTTCACCACGTCCATCTTTCTTTGAGCTTGTATTTTTATTTTATTTTTTTATTCTTTTTATTTCTTTCATCATTATTTTTTCAACAGCCATGACATAGATGTCGATTCCTTCATAACCGGCTGGACGGGGTTCTGGTGTCATCTCACAACTCGGCTTGTGTTGACTTAACAGATATTATGACTACTTCTAAACCTAAAAGAGGGCTTTCTTCAGAGTGTAGCCTGGCCATGGGTTAGGTTAGGATTTGAAGGTATGTTGGGCTAAAAGGGTTTCCTTGATGCGGCCCAGTTTTCTCAACATACTTTCTTCCTTGGGGGTTTTACTATACATGCCCGCTGATTCTTCTACATTTTTTTTTTCTTTTTGCTCCATTTCAGGCAATCTCTTTTTGAGGTTTTACTTTTTCAATTTTTTTGGATTTTGATGATAACTTTACTTCCTCTTTTTCGTATATGTACACACACATTTGTTTTTGGGGGAGGGGTTTTTTTTTTTTTAAGAAAGGCCCAGGCTCAAATGGGGTAGCAAGGGATATCATCATTTTTAGGGATGCTTTCTGGCTACTATGTTAGGAATGATGGCCTCTTTTGGGTGGTTCTTAAGCAGTCACGTATCCGTTTCACCAATACTCACCTTGTCATGATCGACTAAGAGTAGAATCGTCGGACGTATCCAGCATTGATGGGCTCAGGAAGATGATCTCCGTCCATGGTGGCGAGGTGAATGGCGTATCCCGGTAGCACTTCTCGGACGACGTAAGGACCTTCCCAGTTTGGCTTGAACTTTTCGCTCGGATTGGCGTGGAGGGATGGGAAGATCTTCTTCAGTACAATGTCTCCTACCTTCAGATCTCGACCGCAGACATGTTTATTATAAGCGTGTGTGATTCGCCCTTGGTAAATTTGAGTATGACACAAGGCTAGGAGTCTCTTCTCGTTCAATAATTTCAATTGTTCAAAGCAGGATCTCTCTCTCTGCTTTGGGTAAGCCTGATTCCATAAGGATTAGAGCGAGGGTACTTCAACCTCAATCGGTAGGACGGTCTCAGTTCCATACACAAGGGAGAATGGTGTTGCCCCTGTAGCGGTACGAATCGATGGTCTGTAGGCCCACAAAGCAAACGGCAACATTTTACTCCAATCTCAGTAAGTGACGACCATTTTCTCAAGGATGTGGATGACCATCTTATTCGCAGCTTCCATGGCTCTATTAGTTTGAGGTCGATAAGGTGACGAGCAATGGTGCTTGATTTTGTATTGCTCGCAGAAGGCTCGGATGTGCTTATTTACAAAGTTTGTGTCATTGTCTGTGATGATATCTTTGGGTACTCCAAATCGGCACACAATATTACTCTTGAGGAACTTCTTGATGTGACTGGTCGTGATGTTGGCATATGATGCCACTTCTACCCATTTGGTGAAGTATTCAATGGCGACGAGGATGAACCGATGTCCATTTGATGCTTTCGGATTAATCATTCCGACGATGTCAAGGCCCCGGGTAGCAAATGGCCAAGGATTGGTCATGCAGTGAAGATCGATGGCAGGAGCATGTATCAGACTGGAGTGCTCTCGACACTTGTACCATTTCTGAACATGTTTGTAGCAATCCGATTCCATAGCGGTCCAAAAGTATCCCTGCGACATAATTTTCTTAGCAAGCATGTGACCGCTGACGTGGGCCCCGCATACTCCCTCATGGATCTCCTTCATGATATTGATCAGTTCACTTTTTGTAAGGCACCTGAGCAAGATGTTGTTGTAGGATCGCTTATAAAGGCATTCCCCATAAATGACATAGCCCGCTGCTAAGCGTTGAATGGTTCGTCGGTCTGTCTTGGATGTACCCTCAGGGAAAGCTAGTTTCTCAAGGAAATTCTTGATATCTGAGAACCAAGGTGGCTCATCATCAGGCTTTGTAGGTTCCTCAATCTAGAGGCAGAAGGCCGACTCATTCCTCTACTCGATCATGATCGGCTTCATCTCAGCACCGTACAAGATTTTTATCATTGTCGCCAAAGTGGCTAATGCATCGGCAAAATAATTTCTTATCCGGGGGACATATGAGAATGTCATGTCTTGGAAGCAAGCTATCAGATCCTTGAGGTTTTCATGATAGGGGATCAGTTTCTCGTCTTTCTTCTTTCAGTCACCATTCGTCTGGCATATGATTAACTGTAAATCACCAAACACTCGAAGGTGAGTTATGTTCAGATCGAGAGCCGCCTGCAGACCAACGACACAAGCTTCAAATTTCGCCATGTTATTAGTGCAAGGAAAGTTGAGCTTGATAGAGACGGGTACATGGGATCCTTTTGGTGAGATTAGAATAGCACCAATTTCCTGACCTTCTGCATTAGCTGCCCCGTCAAAGTGCATTACCCATGATTCTTCTACTTCTTCAGTACTGTCTTCCGTCATGAAAAGGATGTCCTCATTGGGGAACTTAGTTCTCAAAGGTTCGTAATCTGGCAAAGGATTATTAGCAAGATGATCGGCGAGTGCCTGCCCTTTAATTGACTTTTGAGTGATGTACGTGATGTTGAACTCGGATAACAAAAGCTGCCATCGTGCAGTCCGTCCAGTAAGAGTCGGCTTCTTGAACAAGTATTTCAATGGGTCCATTCGGGCCAAAAGTAGAACGGCTTGAGATAGCAAATAGTGGCGGAGCCTCTGAGTAGCCCATACAAGAGTCAGGCATGCTTTCTCCAAATGAGAATAGCGCGTTTCATAATCAGTAAACTTCTTGCTCATATAGTAAATGGCCTGCTCTCTTCTTCCCGTCTCCTCATGCTGACCTAAGACACATCCCATCGAAACTTCTGTCGTGGAGAGATACATCAAGAGTGGTCTCCGTGGCTCGGGTGGTACCAAAACAAGTAAATTAAGGAGGTAGTTTTTTATTTTATCAAATGTTGCCTGACAATCATCGTTCCATTCAACCGGCGAGTTCTTCCTTAGTAGCTTGAAGATCAGCATGCAGATTGGAGTTAGTTGTGTAATGAACCAACTGATATATTGTATTTTTCCCAAGAACCCTCTAACTTCTTTCTTAGTAGACGGCGGTAGCATTTCTGTGAGGCTTTGACTTTAACTGGGTCGACCTTGATCCCTCTCCTACTGACGATGAATCCTAACAATTTTCCGGACATGGCACCAAAAGCGCACTTCTGTGGATTCAGACGTAACCTATACTTTCTCAGCCTCTCGAATAGTTTTTGGAGGTTTACCAAGTGATCGCCTCGCTCCGGTGACTTGGCTATCATATCATCGATATATACTTCAATTTCTCGGTGCATCATGTCGTGAAACAGTGCGGTCATAGCTCTCTAGTATGCTACACCGGCGTTCTTCAGCCCAAATGGCATGACTCGATAGCAAAAGGTGCCCAAGGCGTGATAAATGCAGTCTTCTCTCGATCTGCCTCTGCCATCTTTATCTGATTGTATCCAGAGAATTCGTCCATAAAAGAAAGTATCCCGTGCTTAGCAGTGTTATCGACCAAGATGTCGATGTGTGGTAGTGGGAAATGGGGATGTCTGGTGTATGTATGGGGATGATGAAGGGTGAGGTGTAAGTGTTTGAGAAAAATCAGGCATGACCCCGATAAAAATGGGCATGACCCGGGTAGATGGAGGGATTGGTGGGGGGTCGGATAGGGCGGAGGTGACATAGGTGAATGAGGGTGGATCGGGCCTATATGGGGAAGATGGAAAATGGGTCATGGATGTGGATGGAGAAAATTGGGTTGGGTTTTGTATGGATGTGGATGGGAAGTGTGTTGGATTTGGCATGGGCATGGTTTGGACAAAAGATGAAGAAGGGGGGGTTGAACTTTGGATGTTTTGGGAGGTAGTGATTGGAAAATGGGGCACCAAACGGGCGATAAGATGAAGGGTGATTGGGTAAGGGGGATGGTGGAAATGACTTCTCCAAAATGGGAGTGGGTTGGAGAATGTGGCGGGGATGTGTCGAGATCGGCGTAAGCCGGGTCCACTACCCATGACATTGTTCGTTGGCGGGTTGGGTATGGGTGCCTTGGATAAGGCCCAAAGATTTTCCTCCTTCTTCCCCTACGGGATGATGGAGGGCAAGGTGATGCCGTTGTGCCGGCACCACAAGAACTTTATTTTTTAGGTGTTTTTATTTTTAACTTTTTTAGAAAAAATTTTATAAAAACAAAGGTTCCAAGGCCTTGGAATTTCCTTCTCGGGTGGATTTCGTACCCTAATTTAAGACCCGCGGAGACGATTCTAAAGCACTTCGAAAGAATCAAAGGAAGACCTTTGATCTATTGATGGCACGAAAATCAAGGTAAACAACCCAATCCCCCAAAATGAGTCAAAAAGAAGTTACCTTCTTTTGACCGGCGGGGCCGTATTGGGTGTCGGAGATGGCGGGGCCCAAACAGAGGTACTAAACACATTAATCAGGGGACTCAGGATGTGGAAAAAGGCCACAGAATCGGACTGGATCACTCATAACAACATTGGCGCAACTAATACATGCGCCAGAGCAAAAGTTCCCTAAATAAGTATGGCGCAACTATTAGTTACACCAGCGTATTTCTGGGGATTTTTACATTGGCGCAGCTAATACTTGCGCCAGGTAAAACTGGGTTTCCAGAATGCTTGATGTTGAATGGGCCATTAATTGAGTCTCTTTGGCTTTTTGTGGAAGTTAGCTTGAAGATCGATTTTATATGATCGATTCTCTTCTTTCCGCACCCAAAGGGTTTGAGTCCGGTGTAACTCGCTAACACGCTCCCCAACGAGTATTAAGCTTATAGGAAATGGTAACCCACCTGATATACCTCCGGCGCAAGCGCCTTCTCAGATACTAGGTGGGATGGACTTTTCTGGATCATCATCACTAGGGGCTGCCGCCATACTAAGACTAGGGTGGTTGTATGTGTGCCTAAACCCAACCCTTTAAAAATCTATCCCGTGAAAATAAATTAATTAAGCTCCCTATTCTTGATTCAATTTTAATTTTTTTCAAAGCCTCTTTTTTTTATGGAAGTTTTCTTTAGTTCAAAGACCGGGGGTGATGACCCGTGCAGCCACTACGGCCGGCGTCTACTGTTAGAATATGCTTGCACAAGTAGGCCCGCCAAACGATTAAGGTACTTTAAATGATGAAAAATTAAAGAAATTAAAAGACAATGCTCAAGTAGGCCCGCCAATTGGCTAAGGCACTAAAATGACAAAAAAGTAAAGAAAATTAAAAGACAATACGCATGTAGGCCCACCAATCGGCTAAGGCTCGTAAATGACGTAAAAGTAGGGGTAAGTAAAATGACTTAATCGGAGGGGTGAGTAAAAATAAAATAAAAAATAGCAATAAAAGGTTAATAAAAATTAAAAATAAAAAGGTCAAGTTCAAGGGAAAGCTCTACAAGTTAATCCCCATTAGAGTCGCCATCTGTGCAACCATGGGATTTGTGACAATCTCGTTGCGACGATGCGCTCTCTAACAAAAAATATAGAGTCACCACCCAGAACTTTTGGTATCCCGGGATACCTATATCATTTTTATGAGCACCGAAGTGCTAAAAATATGACTTTGAATCCGGTTCACACCAAAGGCTCTTGGGTAGGGGTTTCGGTTATCGATCAGGAAGGTGTTAGGTACCCGATCAACCCGCTTAACGCGGTCTCTACTAATGGCCAAAATAAAAATAAAGTAAAAGAAAAGAAAATGTCTTCCTCTTGTCCAAAAGGGCTTAGAATCTTATTTGTGCCCCTCCGTTCCTACCAAAAATTCAGCGGCATAACAGCCCAAATGGGTGGATGAGCAAAGCCAAAAAGAGATAGGAGAAGAAAGGGGAGAGTCGGAGCCCTCGGGCCCTTGTAACACCGTAGGAGAGCCTTGCGTGGCTTGCTTTTGATAAGATTTTGAAGGCTTGAATGGTGGAAAGAGGGGTTCTAACCACTAAGACTTACTAGCTAAGAGGTAGAGAAGGGAGGCAAATGGATAGCACACACCTAACCTAGAGACTTTTTAGGAAAGGTAAGGCATGGAATGAGGTTTTGGAATTCTGGAATTTGTATGAGCAATGGTGCACCAAAGAGAGAAAGATCTTCTCACTTTAAGGTCTTTCTCTCTTAGGCAAAAATTTTCAACCCCTAAACCAAGGAGAGGGGGGCTCTATTTATAGGAAAAGGGTGAGTAGGAGGCTACTTAGAAGCTAATTAGGGTTAGCAATTAGGTAATGGGCAATCTATGGTTTTTGAGGTTTTCTAGAGCTTGGAGAAGAGGGATTTTGGTTTAATGGTAGATGATAGGGTGGTGACTTGAATGGCAAAAGGGAGATAACCTAAGTTAATAGGGTCACTAGGGTCCTAAAGAAACACACCCCAGACTTTGGGATGGTCCACAAGTCAAACTCCCAATGTTAATTTTGGCCATTTTTTGAAGGAAAACCAGGCTCAAACTGTTGGAAGTTGAAGACCAGCAGGGACCCAGCCCGGTTTTGCAATTTCCTGCATAAATCTGCGATCTTCATTTCGCCATAATTTTTAATGTATAACCCTGATTGAGGCAATTTTTGGCTTGTTGGAAAGCTGGGGAAGTTATCTTTCCAATGATATATAACTCAGCTTTATAACAGGTTTATATAAATTTTGGCATTGCTCTCTTTAACCACTGCTCAGGAGGGTTCGAAACTAGCTCTATGGGTCCGATTTTACAATTTCCTACACAAATTCATGATCTTTATTTCGCCATAACTTTTTATGTACAACTCTAAATTAGGCGATTCTTAGTTTGTTGGAAAAATGGGAAGCTCTACTTTCCAATGGTATAAGCCTTAGGTTGGACAATTATCTATAAAAGTTTTGGCACTTCTCTTTCTAACTGCTATTCACGGGGGTTTGAATTGTGCCCGAGAAGGGTTCTAATAGGTCTGGGAAGGCTATGGCTGATTCCTAAGGGTTCGAGATGGTTCCTAAGGGTTTTGGGATGATTCCTATGGGTTTGAATGGGTTCCATACATGCTATCAAAAGCTCGGAGGCACACCTCTCTCGAAATGTGTTTCGATCGGGCCTTGGGCCAAATTTGGGTGTCTACAGCTAGAAATTGTCTGGCGCATGTATTAGTTGTTCCAGGCCAAATGGGGGGGAAAAATGATTAGCCATGTATTAGTTGCGCCAGGCAAATCCCGGGGAGGAGTTTTAAACCCCTTAGCCCGAGCCAAAAGGGTATTTTTTTTTCAAAATTTTCTCTCCCTCCCTCTCCAAACCGAAACGGGAGTTCCTCCTAGGGTTTCTTTGGATCAATTCCAAGCATGCTTCATTGCCGGTGTTCGCTCGCGCCTATTAAATACCCACTCTACGCCGGACCAAGGATCTAATTTCTTTTGAAAGTATTCACTTTAAACTCATTTTTACTTGTTGTTTCTTAAAATCTTTTGCAATGTGGTTATGATTCTTGCTTTCTAGATGATAAGTGAATGATATTCCTTACAAGTGTGATTGTCTATGATTGATTTGACCCTATTCCATGTAAATGATATCCTATATATTTTTTGTTGGCTTTTCTTGAGTTATTTTTATGATTAGGGCATTTTTTTTTTGGATCTAGATGCATTATGAATGATCTCGTTTTTTTTTTTTTGAAGACGTATATTTTATTTTTTTGTTGTTTTGTTTTCGCATGTTATTGTGTATGCGAAATGCATATATATATTTTTTGGATTTGTTATTATTTTTCTCTCTTCCCCCTTTTTGAAAGTGTGGATGATTAATTTCTTTTTTCTTTTTTTTAAATGATGGGTGGTTTGTGTTATTATTATTTTTGTTAAAAACCATGGGGGGTTTTCCTTCTCTTTTTTTCTCCCCTTTTTTTTGTGGATGATTTCTCTGAAAATGGTGGGTGGTTTGCATATATATATATATATATATATATATATATATATATATATATATATATATATATATATATATATATATATATATATATATATATATATATATATATATTGCGATGATGATGATCAGGATTGATGGGGATGCCTACTTACCTCCTTGTTGGCTTGTTCATAGCAAATGATATCTTGCTGCCGATATGACCTGATTCTATTGCTTGTATCCGTCTCAGGATGTCGAGCGAGGAGGAGTATGTGCAGGAGGAGGGAGAAGAGCAAGAAGAGGGGGGAGAGCAAGAAGAGGGACCGGAAGTGATCTATGGCTCCCGAGGCGAGCAAATTTTTGCGGTGCAATGCTCCTCTGGCACCTGGTTTGAAATGCAAGGCGAGGTCGTCTGTACTGGTCTCCTTCATCTTCAATATACCCATATCTCCAATTATGGGATTGTTGGCAAGGTAAAAGCTTTGTTGTTGTTCTTTGTATGAGTTTGCAATGTGCTCGGAATCTGATACCTCTTTTTTCTTTTTATTTTGCAGGGCCTGCCTCCTATCACCTTCCAAGGAGGGTGGCTGGACCTTCAGCGCTTCTATCTATACCTCCCTCCGATCATGAGGTTCCATCTTGAGCAGGCTGGTTTTGGTGACTTCATCTTGTGCCCTGCTATGCTATGCTACTCGACCTTATCTCGAGGGTCTTGATTGGCGTTCCATACGAGATGATGACTTTTCACATGGCCATGGCAGAGATGGCTCTTACCCCCATCGATTGGTCGATGATTATGGGGATTCGGATAGGGGGGCTACCGGTGGCTAACCTTCGTGTGCCCAGTTGGGAGGAGGTGATTCAGTTAATCGGGAATTATCCCACCTCCACAAGTTTTCACGGCTCCAAGGTCAAAATGAAATTATTGTCTAATCAGTTTGGGAGCATGAAATGGTGGATTTGGGTAAACCTACCACGGATATCCTCATTGACCCCGAGCGTGCCCTGATGTTGGCTTGCATCTTGCTCCTTTACTTGCTGGGCAAGGCCCTTTTTTCAAATGCCAGTGGTGGGTGGGTACACCTGTCTAATGTATAGCCTAGCTCGGGCTGCAGTCAGGACTGCGAGGTCCATAGTTGGCTTCTGGCCCGCAATAGAGGTAACCCCTGGTTCTCTTACTTTCCTTGATTTATTGGCTAGTCACTTCTTGCCTCTGACACATCTTATATGCACACTGCTCTTTTTTAGGTTTGGGGATATCTGCATTTCCAACCTAGGCATCCCCTCCTTCACTCTGACGTACCCACCTACCCGCTTATGAGCAATTGGAACTGAACCTGTAGTAGGGATGTTGGCATGAAGCACTTAGAGATGGGCCTGAGGTCCCAGTCTGATCTGCTGATCCCGAAGCAAGTATGGCTATTTCTTCCTCTTTTCTTTCTCAGCATTCATTTCTATGATACCAGCTTGGCTGACAGGACACTTTTCTGTTTGGGCAGGTCATATTCGACCCCTATGTCGGTTCTCCCTTTTGGGATCGAGCCGTCGTGGGTCTGTCTCGCATTTTCATAGACCGCTGCATTATTTTCTTATACAGGGAGCGAGTGGTCCACCAGTATCGAGACTACTCCGTCGTGCCGCAGGCTCCTCCCGCGGATGTTATGGTTCCTGAGGGCACGATTGAGGAGCTCTCTGATTGCTTTCTTCATCATGGGGTCCCTGTTAATGACCTCCTCGTGCCCGAGAACTATGAGCTGCGGTATGAGTCTTTGCCCTATCTGTCCATCCTACCGCGTTTCGTCCATGGTGCCAACTTTTTGGCCTTTGGCAGCCCGCAATCCCAAGTAGTTCTTCTTTCCATTTGGCTCAGTGTTCACCTTTTATCCTGACTAATTGGAGTCTCACTCTTTCTTACAGTTCTAACGGAATGGCGATTCTGATGATGATGATGAGGTGGAGGCAGGTCCTTCAGAGACTATGGGTGCGGGCCCCTCAACCCCTTCTGGTATGGGTGCCTCTGGTGGTTCGATGGCTGAGGTCCACGGGCCTTTAGGCGCTTGGATGATGCCTTTCTGTCGGGTTTATGCACAGCCGTAGAGGAGCGAACCCGCATATCCACTGAAGTGGCCCGGATTCCCCCACCTAAATTGATCCTAGGGGTAAACCTTCCCTTCCTTGCATGCTTGAATCTTGCATTATGGTTTATGTAGTTGGCCCCTCTTCATTCTCTTCTCTCCTTGCAGGATTATGAGTCGGCGGTCAACCAGGGCGAATATTACCGCAACGTCAACAATCTCCAGAGCTTGGAAATAGTAAGTTCCTCATTGACTGACTGATTCTGATTATTTTTTTGCTCTTCTTGTCTTTCGACTGCTCTTGACTTACAATCCTTGGTGTGGCCTGCAGCGTGCTCGTGAGAAGGAGTTGCGCTCTTTGCTCGGCCGACTTGCTCAAGCGTGGACTCAGGTGGGTGATGTCCGGACATATCAGAGTTCTTTGCGCAGGCGCAAGAAGTCTAAGGGTGCTAATAAGGATTAGGCTCTATTTTTTTGTTTTTCAGACTTTGAGACTTTTTGGGACATATTTTATTTTTTGGATTTTGGGAAATATGTAATGGATGATATGACACTTTTGTTATTTTTAGATTAGCTTTTCTAGATGAATGTTAGTGCTCCTTACATACTTTTTCTCCTTTTTTCGCTTGTTGTAGTGTGACGAATTACTTGCAGGATGGGCTTGATTCTTTTCAGCAAGAAAGGCCCCTGGGGCCACATACTCTATTAACATTTGGCCCTTGCTTCTTTGCCCATGTGAATTTTTCCTGCACAAAGACCTATACAAGTTAGATGCGACTAAGGACAGATTTTTGCCTTCATACGTGATTTAGTATGCTCTTTTAGATAGAAGGTAGTAAATGCAGGCAAGATGGCCAGGGGAACAGCAGAGACAAACCCTCTCCCTAATCCCCTTAATATTTTTCTCGGGTGGGGGATAGATGGCCTAGCACATGTATTACATGCGCCAGGACAAACCTGGGGGCAGTGGATCCTTTTAAGCCCAGGAGTGCATTGTTTTCTTTCTCTCTTGACTTTGACTTGGGTTTTTTTTCTGTCATTTTTTTCTCCTTTCTTTCTCCCAGGCGGGTCCATCTTCCTACACTGAATTTGTATCCTCAGGAACATCTTTGTACGTCAATGGACCCACTTTCCAACCCCGCCTCTCATGTGGGGCCCGGGACCACTATACTTCCCCCTTTGGGTCGGGGGCCCAGTTTTCTAAAGAAATGATTGGAGAGCTTGAATGAGAGCGAGCTCATGGATTTGGATCGGCTTGGGTTGACCCGCCTCTCATCTTTTCTTGAAGTTCCTCCACTGTGAGACCTTCTTCATGCGGCGGCTTCTTTTTGGAAAGTGGGCACCCATGTCTTCCAATTCGGGGATCGTGAGTTGACTCCTATGCTTGAGTAGCTCTCCAACCTATCAGGCTTGAAGCTTCACAGAGGTCTTGCCAGAGTGGTGCCAAAACTGGGCTATGCTAAAGCCGTCCATGTGACTTTGGGCTTGAAAAAGGCCGATTATGAGAAAAGTCTCATCGGTGGGCCCACCAGGTGTTCGATGAAATTCTTGAGATAACTTTTCGGTGACGAGAGCCTACAAAAATTGCTAGTGAGGAACGTTTATAACATGAAGGTCTTTGCTCTCTGTCTTATCTCTAAGGTTCTCTTCTACACTGGGGGAGAAGGTTTTTCGCTCACACTCTGTGATGTTTTGACCGAATTGGAGGGAGACCATTATGTCATGCATCTGATCCTGGGGGAGCTTTATCATTGCCCTGACGCTTTTACCTTGGGCAAGGTGGCGTGCCTTAGGGGATGCCCGCTTCTGCTTTATGTTTGGCTAGGGGAGCACCTTGCTATTCTGGGACCCATGCCTCGCTTTTATGTGGTCCGTGGTGAGGTCACCCGCAGCTTTCTAGGCAGATGCCCTATGCTTCTACAGGGGGATATGCAGGAGTTGAAGCTTTGGCTGGCCGAAGCCGAGTTAGTGTGGTGGCTTCCATGGTTAGATCAGACTTTCCCGGTGGTTCGTTTCAGAGATCAAGAGGGCATCACCCTCCTTGGCTTGACTGGCAGCACCTACTACTTCCCATTTCAGGTGCTGCACCAATTTGATTGTTCTCAGCAGGTGCCCTGTGCGGCGAAACCCCCTCTATGTGACTTGATCTTTTCTCAGGGATCCTCTGGGGACATGTAGAGGATAGCTGCTCTCTAGAAGACGCGTTAGTCGACACTCATGTGCGATCTCAAGCAGGGAAATTCGGTTCTGTCCTCCCCAGAGTATGAGGCTTGGCTTTTATCTGAAAAGTCTTCAGTTGGTTTCCTGGATTAGGCAGAGAGAGATGATGTGGCGGGTCGTTGGACGGGGAAGGAGTCGATGTTTCGATCCCGCATTGAGCTGCTGGTGGATGAGAAGCGCGTCCTGCACGATTATTCAGAGAAACAAAAGGTTAGGGCAGAGGCGGCAGAAGTCAGGGCTAACGCGATTGAGTGTGAGGTCCTTTGTCTGAAAACGTCTTTGAGCGATGCTCTTGGTGCTACCGATGTCTCTCAGAAATGGTACAAAAGTCTTCATGGCCACTGGATGACAGAGCGGGACACACAGGAGGATACTTTACGTGCAGAGATCAGCGCCTTGAAGCAAGAGTTGGGTAGTTGACTCCATCCTGCACATACCTTTTTGCACATATCAAAACCATAGAAAGGGGCATAAGAAACCCCTAATTAGATACATATTTTTTGTATACATATTTTCTTTATGTTTTTATTATTTTCGCATTTTTGTAAAAAAGAAGGATAGAAAGAAAGAAGTCAGACATCACACATTATTTTTTAGGATGTGGTGTCAACTGTATACAGGTTGGCAATATGAGAAAAGGGAAATCTATTATCTTACAAACAAAGTGTAATTTCCTCTCTTTCTGATTTGATTTGATGGACTTTTGTTCACTGAACCTGTTTGAGCTGGACAGCGTATAAAAGGACACTTATCATCTTTACAAAAGTGGCCTCTCCGGTCATCGACCCAATCATCCCAGAGTGGGGCGTGCACAGTGGTGATCTAAGAATGGGAAAGGGAAATTTATTATCTCTTTGTAAGATTTTCTTTGGTGCCTTAATTGCAAGTGGGAGCAACGAGTCCTAATTTGAGCATAGTCAAACCCATTCGTGGTCGGTCCTGAGGGGAAGTCCAGGGTTTTCAGGGCCGGAACATCCATCCCTTTGGATTTAATTGACCCTTTTTCCTTACCCTAGGTCATACGTTTGACGGTGCAGTCATGAAGACACTCTTGGTTGGGACTTGATTTGATCTAATATGAGCTGCCAAAGGGAAATTGGGTAGTATGGGAGAGGGTTGTAACGTATCTGACTGGTGATCTTTATCTTTCCTTTTCATTTCTCCTCATTCTCTCCTCCTTTTAACTTTCTTACTCACAACGCCCTAAGGTGAGTTTTCGTCGTGCTCGTTATTTCCCTGTTTTTATCCGCAGCGCCCTCTCGGGTTTTCACTACGTCCATGGGTTTACATTTTTACCCCAGACACCTTTCGAGTTTTCACCTGGTCCGCACAAGCTCGTTGTTTTTACCCATGGTTCCCTTTCGAGTTTTCACCACGTCCATTTTGCTTTGAGCTTGCATTTTCTTTTTCATTTTATTTTTCTTTTATTTCTTTTATCAAAGGCCACAACACGGGCATCGATTTCGTCATAGCCGGCCGGATGGAGATTCTTTTGTCTCATAGCTTGGCTCATGTTGACTCAGTGAATATTGTGACTGCTCGTAGACCTTAAAGAGGGCTTTTTCTCGGGTTGTTACGTGGTCATGGGTAAGGTTAGGAATTTTGAAGGTATTCTGGGTTAAAATGGTTTCCTTGATTAGGTTCCAGCTGCCATAATACACTTCTTCCTTAGGAGATTTTAACTATACATGCCCCACTTTTTCTATCTTTTCTACATATTTTTTGTTCTTTTCCAAGCATCCCCTTTTTGGGATTTTGCTTTTCTTCTTTTTTTTGGATTTTGACACAATCTTTCTTCTTTTTTTTTCTTTTTTGGTGGTATATATACTCTCTTTTTTTGGGGAGGCGGGGTAATGAAAGAAAAGGCCAATGGCTCAACAGTTGTAGCAAAGGGTATGAGTATTTAGAGATGCTCTTTTGGCTACTTGGCTTTGAAATGATGGCCTCTTTTTAAAGGATCTTTAAGCAGTCACACATCCACTTTGATCAATACTTACCTTACCGTGGAGACTAGGAGTAGAACCGTCGAACGTACCTAGCATTGATGGGCTTAGAAAAGTGATCTCCATCCATGGTGGCGAGGCAAAGTACGTATCCTGGGAATACTTCTCGAATGATGTAAGGTCCTTCCCAGTTCGGTTTAAACTTCCCTCTCGAATCAGCGTGGAGGTACAAGAAGATCTTCTTGAGTACAGTGTCTCCCACCTTCAGATATCGACCGCGAACACATTTGTTGTAAGCGCATGCGATTTGCCCTTAGTAAACTTGGGTATGACACAAGGCCATGAGCCTTTTCTCATCTAGCAGGTTCAACTGTTCAAAGCGGGACCTCTCTCTTTCCGCCTCAAGTAGGCCTGATTCAAGGAGTATGCAGAGCGAGGGTACTTCAACTTCTACTAGTAAGACAGCCTCAGTTCCATACACAAGGGAGAATGGTGTTGCCCATATAATAGTACGGATCGATGTTCTATAGGCCCATAATGCAAATGGTAACATTTCACTCCAGTCTCAATAGGTGACGACCATCTTCTCAAGGATGCAGATAACTATTTTGTTAGCTGCTTCCACGGCTCCATTGGTTTACGATCAATAAGTCGACGAGCGATGGTGCTTGATCTTGTACTGCTCACAGAAGGCCTTGATGTACTTGTTCGCGAAGTTCGTGCCATTGTCCATTATGATATCCTTGGGTACGCCAAATCGGCACATAATATTGGTTTTGATGAATTTCTCGATCTGACCAGCTGTGATATTCGTATATGAAGCTGCTTCTGCTCATTTGGTAAAGTATTCAATAGAAACCAGGATGAATTGATGTCTATTTGATGCTTTCGGATTGACCTTTCCGACGATGTTGAGGCCCCAAGTAGCAAATGGCCAAGGAGTGGTCATACTGTGTAGATCTATGGCTAGAGCATGTATTAGACTAGAGTGCTCTTGGCATTTAGAATTTTCATAGTGGTCCAGAAGTATCCTTGTAGTAGGATCTTCTTGGCAAGCATATGCCCATTGATGTGGGCCCCGTACACTCCCTCATGAATCTCCTTCATGATGTTCACCGCCTCGCCTTCAGTTAGGCATCGGAGCAAGATGTCGTTATATGACCGCCTGTAGAGACACTCGTCGCAAATGACGTAGTTTGATACTAAATGTTGAATGGTCCGTCTATCCTCTTTGGATGTCCCCTCAGGGAATGCCCAAGTTTCAAGGAAATTCTTGATATCTGAGAACCAAGGTAGCTCATCATCTAGCCTTAGGGGTTCCTCGATCTGGAGGCAGAAGGCCGGCTCGTTCCTCTTTTCAAACATGATCGACTTCATCTCAACACCATACGGAATCTCTACCATTGATGCCAAAGTGGCCAATGCGTAGGCGAAGCGATTCCTTATCTGTGGGACATACGAGAATGTGACATTCGTGAAGCATAGTATCAGGTCCTCGAGGTGTTCATGATATGGGATTAGTTTCTCATCCTTCATCTTCCAATCTCCATTCGTCTGACTTATGATCAACTGTGAGTCACCAAATACTCTGAGACGCGTTATGTTCAGGTCCAAAGGCGCTTGCAGACCTACCGCACAAGCTTCTTACTCAGCCATGTTATTGGTGCAGGGAAAGTTTAGCTTGATGGAGACCCTTACATGTGACCCCTTTGGCGAGATCAGGATAGTGCCAACTCCTTGGCCCTCGGTATTTGCCTCTCCGTCGAAATGCATCACCTAGCATTCCTCTGTTTCCATTGTATCGTCCTCTATCATAAATAAGATATCTTCATCTGGAAATTTGGTCCTTAAAGGCTCATAGTCGGGTAAGAGATTATCGGCAAGATGATCAGCAAGTGCCTGCCCCTTGATTAACTTCTGTGGCATACATGATGTCAAACTCGGATAATAGAAGTTGCCAACGTGCGGTTCGCCTAGTAAGAGCCAGCTTTTCGAGCATGTACTTTAATGGGTCCATGCGGGCTAGGACTAGAATGGCCTGAGATAGTAATTAATGGCGGAGCCTCTGTGTAGCCCATACGAGAGCCAGACATGCTTTCTCCAGATGACAATAGCGCATCTCGTAGTCAATAAATTTCTTGCTTAAGTAGTAGATGGCCTGCTCTCTTCTTCCTGTCTCGTCATGTTGCCCTAGGACACATCCCATCAAAATTTCTATTATAGAGAGACACATTAAGAGTGGTCTCCCTGGCTCGAGTGGTACTAATACTGGAGCATTGAGAAGATAGCCCATGATTTTATTGAAAGCCTCCTGACAGTCGTTGTTCCATTTAACAAGAGAATCTTTCCTTAGCAGTTTGAAGATCGGTGTGCAGATAGGAGTGAGCTGCGCAATGAACTGGCTAATGTACTGTATCCTACCTAAGAAACCTCTGACCTCTTTTTCAATAGACGACAGTGGCATTTTTGTGATGGCCTTTACCTTGATCGGGTCAACCTCGATACCTCTTCTGCTGACGATGAAACCCAGCAATTTTCCTAACATGGTGTCGAATGCGCATTTCTGAGGATTCAAACATAACCTATACTTTCTCAGCCTCTCAAGCAGCCTCTGGAGGTTTATCAAGTGGTCACTCCTCTCTGGTGACTTGGCGATCATGTCATCGACATACACCTCTATCTCTCGGTGCATCATGTCGTGAAACAGTGTAGTCATGACTCTCTGATAGGTTGCCCCAATGTTCTTTAATCCGAATGGCATGACGTAGTAACAGAAGATTCCCCACGGGGTAATAAATGTTGTCTTCTCTTGATCAGCTTCTGCCATCTTGATCTGATTGTATCCGAAGAATCCGTCCATGAATGAGAGCATTTCATGCTTAGCAGTATTATCGACCAAGATGTCGATGTGTGGCAGTGAGAAGTCATCTTTCGGGCTTGCCCTATTCAGGTTTCTAAACTCAATACACATGTGGACCTTTCCATCCTTCTTTGGCACTGGGATAATGTTGGCTAGCCACTGCAAGTATTTGGAGACCATAAGGAACCCTACATCATATTGCTTGATGACCTCGTCGTTTATTTTCAGTATCCATTCTGGTCAGAGACGTCTCAACTTCTGCTTGACCGACTTGATATCAGGGTAGAGTGGCAGCTCATGCTCAACCAAATCGGTGTCCAAACCAGGCATGTCCTCGTACGACCATGCGAAGACGTCTTGATATGATCGAAGGAATCAATCATGCCTTTTCTTTCCTCGGGAGACAGTGACGTCCCGATCTTGGTGATTCTAAGAATCTCCTCAGTCCCTAGGTTGACATCTTCTATTTCTTCGACGATTGGGGAAGGACCAAGCTCAAAGTTGGCAAACCGCTTGAGGAGTTCATTGGGGAGATCCTCAGTAGGGACTTCCTTGTCCAGACTCGTGGCTCCTACCTCTTCCTGTATTTCTACAGAAAAGGGGTCGATTTCACGTAGGACGGGATTTTCGGTTAAGGCATCATTTTCTTTGGCTTTATTTAAAATTTTGAAAGACAATATTTTTGAATTTTGTATTTGTTCTATATTTTAAAGATTTTGTTTTCTTCAAAGATGGGCTCTGGCAAAGCGTGTCCCTATATATACACGGTATTACCTGCCAAGGGCTTATCTCACTTTTTATAGGTTTTTTTTTTAAGAAAACGGGTGCCAAATTTAAGGCCACACCCTGCTTCCGGAGTTTGGGGCACAGACGCCCAATTGTGTACCTGTGGTGCCGCTTCTTTACCTATTTGGATGGAGTGGCGTGGCTGATACGGATCTTTGAAGTCAGCCTCCATCATATGGATCATGGGTTCGACTGAGACTATGTCCTCAAATGTTAGCAGAATCCTGTGGGGGTTTACCACAAGGGGAGATTGTGCAGGTATAACTTCCTCAAACAGGGAGAGGGCGGCTAAGTCTACTTCCAGGTTGGGAGGGATGATTTGGCAATAGGTGGGGTGGTCGGGAGTGGTAGGTTTGTGTGGGGTTACTTGTGTTGTCCCATTCTGATCAATCTTCACAATCCCGACACTTATGAAGATCTCCCTGATGTGAGGCCTAGGGCGGGATTCCTCTTCCACATGGATTCCTCATGCTCTTGTTGTTGCAATGTTTCGAGCTTTCTCCTTAGACTCTCTGACTTCTTCTTTTGTGGGCTTGTAACCTAACCCAAATCTTACTTGTTGGCCACCTTTGGTCCTGACCGGCTCTCTTCGGCCCTGTAATTGGGGTCCCAATCCCCTTCCTTTCTGGTAGCCCCATTTCTGGAGGATAGCCATGGCCGCCACCATTTTACCTCTAGTTTTTGGTGTGATACTTTCAGGGGGCTCTGGGACTACCGCCGATACCTCATATTCAAAGCTGTGGAGGTCGATATCCTCGATTGTGTGTGGCACATCTAAAACTTTAAGATCCTCAATGCTATGAGTAGCTTTTTTGTTCTCATCATGCCCTTCACCTATGATGATGATAATCTTCTGCCCAGACACAAACTTGAGTTTCTGATGCAGCATCGATGGTATTGCCCCAACCTCATGCAACCAAGGGCGTCCTAACAACAGGTTGAAAGAGGACTTGATATCCATTCCTTGAAAGGGTATAGAGAAGGTCATTGGCCCGATCACGAGCTCAAGGTCAACTTCTCCCATTATCTCTCTTCTTGTGTTATCGAAACCTCTGGCGGTGCTTCTCATCGATCTCAACATGCAAGGATCTACCCCTATTTTGGTGGCGGTTCTCAGGGGGCACACATTCAGAGCAGAACTATTATCAATTAATACCAATAGAATTATCATGTTTCCCGATTCTACAGTTATATTGAGGGATTTAGAATGGCTATTTCCCTCCTATGATAAATCCACATCCAAAAAGGAGATGGCATTGGGAGCCATCACTTGTCCAATTATCTACCCGATTTCATTTGGGATCACTTGAAGAGATACATGTGCGTTCTTCAACACCCCCATTAGAGCTTGAAAATGGAGTGGGGACGTCATTAGCAGGTCCTAAACTATAATATGAGCTGACATTCTTCTTAACCGAGTTTTCAGTATATGTTCTCGGCTTATTTTTTCAAAATGATTCACTGCAGTATCTTTCTTCCCCTCTAGCGCTGGTGCTAGCATTGGTGCGTCGGGCTGCTTGAAAATCTTCTCAGGCCGGGTGACAAAGTCGACTGCCACTTCCCTATTGTTGTTGGCATTGGTGTCTGTTTGCTCATAACTGAGTGGGGCTTGATGTGGATTGTAGGTTAGTCCCGAGATCTGAAATGGAGTGGTTGCCAATGCTTGTATTGGTGGCTTGGGGAAGATGGGCTAAGTCTAGTTAATTTTGGTGATAGATGGGCGGGTGGAAAAAGTGGACCCAATGGGGCTAGCAAGGTTTACGGATGGGGGTGTCGGGGGTAGTAGGATAGGGGTGGGCCATTGATAACTGATGGGTGATGGAGGTGAATGGCGGACATATAATCAGTCATCAGGTAATTGATGGGGGATGCCGCATACGGTTGATAGGAGTTAATCTGGACATAATTGATGGGAGTTGGTGCTGGGAAATATGCCCTAAGATATAAGGGTTCTATTTGCGGTGCGGGGTTGGGGAAGTAATCTGCCAAATTTAAGGGTTCAATTACCTCGATGCTTCTATCTTTCCCATCTCTTTGCAATGGTGCTACAAAATGTTTTTGGTCACTGATGTAATCAGACAAATCAAACTCTAATTCTTCATCATCCTCTTCGATCATATCGATAGTGGGTCTCGGACCTGCCCCTCGGAGAGGGTGTGGGGGCAGCGGTAATTGGTGAATGTTGGCATACTGGGCGGCTTGGGGAAGTGCCTAGGGGATATTTTATCAGCCTCAATCAGATCTTATATCGCGTGCTTCAAAGGAAAGTAGCGATCAGTTGGGTGGCCCGGTCCTTGGTGGAAATTACAGTGGGTGTTGGGGTCATAGTTCCTTGGGATGGGATTTGATGGAGGTCGTGGTTGGAGTATTGTGACCAACCCCATTTCTATTAGTAAGGGCAATAAAAGATTCAATGACTGCCCCAAAGGTGTGAAAACTCGATCAAAGTGGGCTTTCTGTGTTCTATGGTCATCTGTGTCCCCCTGCCCATTCTCTATTCTCTCAGATGTCGCTCACATCGACTAGAGTGGCTGTCTGCTTTACATTTAAGTGGGATTATGCTGGTGTTTGGCATGGTATCCGTGACATTCTGTACATCCATCCTAGTTATTTTATCGTTCCTCTGCTTAGAGAATCTCCTGACCCCGTCGGCCCCACTGGAAGCATTCTTGCTCAAATGCCCTTCTCTTATAGCGTCCTCGCAATGATTGGCGTTCCTTATCAAATCAGTAAAGCTGGACTGCTTTTGGTAAACGAGGAAGTCTGAGATGACTGGCAAGGTATTTTTTAAGATCATCTCAATCTGCTCATCGTCAGGTATTCTATTCCTTACCTGATCTGCCAATGCTCTCCAACACCTTAAGTAATCGCTGAAGGTTTCATTAGGGTTCTATTTTGCTCGGGTTAGATCTGACTTGTGGGGCTCAATGTCTATGTTGTAGACATACTGCTCTTGAAACAAATGCATCAAATCTTTTCAAGTTTTTATCATGGATGATTCTAGGGATGTGAACCACCTCAGGGCCGAGCTCGTCAGACTTTTCTGAAACACCTTTATAAGCAGGCGCTCGGCCCCCCTCATATTGTCACATGTCCCCACAGTAGGACTTGAGGCATGCGATAGGGTTGCCCGTGCCATTGTATTTATCATAGACCAGCATTTTATATTTTAGGGGCAAGGGGACTTCCGCAAATAAGCACAAGTCCGAGAAGTCTGTGGCATGGATTTTGGCTCCACCCATCTTCAACAGCTGCTTCTGTATTTTGTCCAGTTGTTCTTTCAACTGCTTAGACTCTTTAGACAATGGGATTGTTGTTTCAATGGTCAGCCTTGATTCACTTTGTGTTACTGGGGGGTTGGTGATTATGGGTGGAGTATTGATGCTGACCAATGCCCCTGGGTAAGCCCCACTATTCCTGATCTCGTTTTTCTCGTACTGTGAGTCTACATATGGTACAGTGAGGGTGAGATCTTGGTGCTGATTGGGCTGGATAGGTGTCGGGTGGGACCATTGGATGTGAGGGAGGTGCTGTGGAGTTATAGGATGAGTGGAATTTGGATTTTGGGTTAAGCCCTGATGGGGCCATTGCGTTTGAGGAAATGCTTGGAGATGGCTTTGTGGTTCATGGGGATGGGTGAATTGGGGTTGATGAAAGTTAAGGGTCTGGCTTCCGCCTTGGGCTGAGTGTGGGGTTTGTGGGTGACGGTATAGTGACAAATTTCATTTTCGGAAACATTTCGATAGGGGGTCATTTTGATTCATTTCAGATAAATTTCGAGAAAATTTTGAAAATTTCGGGAAAATTTCGGGGGGAGTACAAAAATATTAAATATAAATTATATTTAAACTTCATAAAAATTTTATTTATTATTTCAAAAATGAAGAAAATTAGAAAAAATTATTAATTTCGATGAAATTTCGTTAATTTCGCCGAAATTAATGAAATTTCAGCGATTTCGGAGAAATCATCAAAATTTCGCTGAAAGTTTCGCCCGACCCCTGTTTCGGTAAATTTTGAAGAAATTTCAGAAAATTTCAGAGAAATTTGTCACTATAGGTGAGGGAGGTATTGAGGGAATTGTGGAGGGTATGCGTGTGAGGGTCCCAAGTTTGGGTCTTGTTGGGCTTGGGTATAATGTAGGGAATTTGGAGGGGTTTGGGCCATAAGGCCTTGGGAAGTTTGGTCCATGGGGCTTGGTTGGGTTTGGACCATTGGGCCCTAGTGGATCTGGGCCATTGGGCCTAGGTGGGTCTGACCCATTGGGCCTGGATGGGACTTGCCCATTGGGCCTTGATGGATCTGGCCCATTGGGCCTTGGTGGGTCTGGCCCATGGCCTTGGTGGGTCTTGCCCATTAAGCTTTGATGGGTCTAACCCATTTAGTTTTGGTGGAGATCTTGAGTGGTATGAATAATGGGGGACTGATTGGTGTTTTGGGGGAGAGGCATGAAGACTTTGGAGGGTATGGGATGGGTTTAGAGATGCGTGAGGTGGATGAGGGTGGTTTTGGGAGGCCTTCCACATGGTGTAGGCCTTGACCATGTCCTCCATCATAACCATGGGATGGGGTGAGGGGGTGGATGAGGATGGGCCATCTGATGAGGGGGGGACATAGGGCATGGATTTGATGGGTGTATGAGAAAAATTGGGCATGACCTAGATAAAATTGGGCATGACAGGGTAGATGGGGAAATATGTGGTGAATTGGGCATGGCTTGGGTAAAATGGGGTATGGTTTGGGAAATTGATGGAGCATGGGGTGTTGGATTTTGGGAGAACATGAGGAAATTTGCTATGTTAGATGTGGAGGGGAATGGGGTAAATCTCGGGTGGAGAAGGGGGGATGGGATGTATGTTGTGTGGATGGGTGTGGGAAATTGGGTATGGTGGAGGTGGAGGAAAAATGGGGTATGTTGGATGTGAATGGGGGGAAACTGTGCATGGTGGATGAGTTGGGCATGGGTGTACTTTGAGTGGATGTGGGGAAGTAGGGTGTATGTGGAGTAGATGTGGATGGATTTTGGGTAGACGTGGGTGGAGGATGGGGTAGATTTGGAATGGCCATGGATGGGAAAATGGGCATGGTTTGAGAAAATGAGGGGGGATGGGGTGTTGGATTTTGGGTTTTTTTTAGTGGTGGTGGATGGGAAAACGGGTAAACCGAAGGGTCCGGTGACGGTAAATGGGGCTTGGGTGAGAGATGGAGGTAAACATCTCTTCTGCATGGGAATGTGGTGGGGATGAGTCAGGATCGGTGTATGCCAGGTCCACTACCCATGACATGGCTCAGTGGTGGGTGGGGTATGGGTGCCTTGGATGGGGCCTGTAAAGCTTTCTCCTTCTTCCCCTACAGGACGACGGAGGATAAGGCGAAGCCGTTGTGCTGAAACCATAATTGTTTTTGGGGTTTTTTTTGTTTATATTATTTTTTGAAAAAAATATTTTGTAAAGGGATTTTGATGATGAAGGATTTCAGGGCCTTTGATCTATTGAAGGCACGAAAATCAACGTGAATAACTCGATCTCCCGGAGCTAGTCGATAAGAAGTTACCTTCTTTTGACTGGCGGGGCATATTATGTGTTGGATAGTGTGGGACCTAATCAGAGGTGCTAAACCGCTAAGCGGGGGACTCCAGGATGTGAAGAAGGCCTCAGATTTGGGCTGCACTGCTTAGTGGGGATAGATTTCACTTGGTGCATGAATTACTTGCGCCAGGTCAAACTTGGCCAAATTTATGCTGGGCGCATGTAATAGATGCGCCAATGCAAACCTGGAGAATTTTGGCTTGGCGCATGTATTAGTTGTGTCATAAACAAGGTCAAATATCTTTGACAAGAAACAAAGTCTGAATTGCTATTTTCCCCATTCCGGTCAATCCTCATGACCCTGGCACTTATGAATGAATTCCTGATGTGAGGCCTAGGACGAGGGTTTTCTTCTATGTGGATCCCCCTGGCTTTTGCAGTTACCGTGGCACGGGCTATCTCCTTAGCCTCTCTTACCTCTTCTTTCGTGGGCTTGTAACCTAGCCCAAACCTAACTTTCCGACCGCCCTTGTTTGTGGCTCCTTCTTTTGTTGTAACCCTTCTTTCGATAGCCCCACTTTTGGAGTATAGCCACTGCTACTACCATTCTGCCTCCAATTTTAGGAATGATGCCCTCAATGGGCTCCAGGAGTATTGCTGATATTTCGTACTCAAAATTGTGGGGGTCAACATCCTCAGCGGTGTTTGGTATATCTAGCATATTGGGCTTCTCCACGCTATTGGTGGCCTTCCCTTTCTCACTATGCCCTTCACCGATGATCGTGATGATCTTATGCCCATATGCAAATTTGAGTTTTTGGTACAATGTAGAAGGTATGGCTCCAACTTCATGCAGCCACGAGCACCCCAACAATAGATTAAATGAGGATTTAATGTCCATTACCTGAAACAATATGAAAAAGGTCATTGGCCTGATTAACAATTCAAGATCAACTTCTCTCATTATTTCTCTCTTGGTATTGTCAAAACCTCTAGCACTGGTTCTTATGGGCCTCAACATGCATGGATCTACTCTGATCTTTGTGGTGATTCTTAATGGGCATATATTCAATGTGGACCCATTATCGATTAGAACCAAGGGGATTACCATGTTTTCGGACTCAACGGTTATATTCAAAGATTTCGAGTGGCTACCTCCTTCCTCTGGTAAGTCAGCATCATAAAATGAAATAGCATTCGGAGCCATCACTTGGCCAATTATCTACCCAACTTCTTCTGGGCTAACTTGAAGTGACACATGTGCATTCTTTAATGCCCCCATTAATGCTTGGAAATGGAGTAGGGATGTCATCAATAGATCCCATACAATTATCTACCCGACTTCTTCCCCTATGGTTGGGCTTGTGCCGCTGCTGGTGCTTCTGGCTGCTTCGATATCCTCCCATATCATGTGACAAAGTCCACTGCCTCTTCTCTATGGCTGCCAGTGTTGACATCTATTTGTTCATAACTTAGTGGGACCTGGTGAGGATCATAGGTCGGTCCCGATAACTGAAACGGTATAGTTGCCGATACCGGAGACACTTGCAATGTGGGCTCAGGAGATGTGGGTAACACTTGATTTACCTCTATGATAGCTAGTTGAGTGGCCAAATTGGGCCAAATGGGGGTGATGAAGCTTGAGGGTGGTAGTACTGGGGAAAAGGGGTAAAAGTAGGCCATTGGTAGCTGATAGGTGCTGGCGAAAGATTGGGGGTTTGATGGGTCATTAGGAAATTGACGAGGGTGGTGGAGTTTGCGAGTGGTTGAACTGGGGTAATGGGGTGGGTGTAGTCCATTGGTAGTTTATTGGCGGGGGATGATTGGGGGCCTGTTGGTTTATTGGGTAATTGATGGGGGTGGTGGTGTATGGTTGATATGCATTTATGTGCACATAATTGATGGGTGTGGGTGATGGAAAGTATGCCCTGAGATCCAAGGGTTCAATTTGTGGAGTCGAGTTAGAGAAATAATCTGACAAATTCAGGGGTTCAATCACCCCGATATTCCTTTCTTCAACATTTCTCGGCAATGGTGCTACATAGCTCTCCCGATCACTGATATAATCGAACGGATCAAACTCAAATTCCTCCTCATATTCCTCTATCATCCTGATGGTGGGTCTGGGACCTGCTCCTCCGGTAGGATGTGGGGGCAATGACACCTGATGGATGTTTGTGTGTTGGTTTGCTTGAGAAGGTGCTGGTAGAATTATTTTCCCGGCATCAATCAAATCTTGAATCACATGCTTCAATGGGAAGCAGTGATCAGTCGGGTGACCTGAGCCCTAATAAAAATTACAGTGGCTATTTGGGTCATAGTTCTTTGGGATCGGGTGCGGAGGAGGTTGCGGTTGACGGATAGTAACTAATCCCTTTTCTATTAATAAAGGCAAAAGTATACTTAGCGATTGCCTTAGGGGCTTAAATGCTCGATCATAGTGGGCTCTCCTCTATTCAGGAGTCATCTGCTTTCCCTGCCCATTCCCTGTCCTCTGTATCTGCTCAGTTCTGACTGACCCTGGCTACACTGCATGGAATTGAAACGGGGCTACATTATTATTGTTAGGTCGAGTGTTTGCAATATTTTATACCTCTGCCCCTGTCCTCCTATCATTCTTCTCTTCGATAAATCTCCTAACCCCACAGGGCCCCCCGAATGCATTCTTGTTCAACCGTCCTTCCCTGATGGCGTCCTCACAGCAGTTGGCATTTCTTATCAAGTCAGCAAAACTAGATTGTTGCTGGTATATAAGAAAATATGAGATCACTTGCAGGGTTTTCTTTGAAATCATTTCTATCTACTCATCATTAGGTATCCTATTTCTGAGTTGAGCTGCTAGTGCTCTCCATCACCCCAAATAGTCGTTGAAGGTTTCATTGGATTTCTGCTTCAATCGGACTAGATCTGACTTGCGGGACTCAATGTCTATGTTGTAGACATATTGCTCTTGGAATACGTGGGTTAGATCTTTCCATGTCTTCATCATGGATGGTTCCAAGGATGTGATCCATATCAGGGCCGGACCCGTCAAACTCTTCTGAAAGACTTTTATTAGTAACCTCTCGTCCCCCCCGTATTTGCACATGTCCCCATAATAGGACTTGAGGTGTGCGATCGGGTTGCTTGTGTTGTTGTATTTGTCGAATGCCGACATTTTGAATTTTGGGGGTAGGGGGACTTCAACAAATAGGCATAAAGCCGTGAAGTCTGTGGCATGGATTTCAGCACCACCCATCTTCTATAATTTCTTTTGGATTTTATCTAACTGCTCTTTCAGCTATTTTGATTCCTTGGACATGGGGGTTGTCTTTTCAATTATTAGTTTGGACTCACTTTGGGCTACCAGGGGTGGGGTAATTACAGGTGGAGGATTGGCATTGGTTGCTACCCCGGCATAGGCCCCACTATTTCTGATCTCGTCCTCCTCATACTACTGGTCTACATAGGGTGCAATGAGGACGAGATTTTCATACTGATGTGTGGACTGAATGGGATTGGACTGGATGTGAGTTGGGTGTGCCTTGAGCATGTGGAGGGTTATGGGGTGATGGGGTGAGTGTGGTAGCTTGGTTTTAGGTAGGGCTGATGAGTGCCATTGGGACATGGGGGAAAGTTTGGAGATGGTCTTGGGATATGGGGCCGTGAGAAAATTGGGTTTGGGGTACGAAATGTGTTTGACCTGGGTGTGAAGGTTGGGGGTGGGTGTAATTTTGAGGGTATTGTGGGGGGTATTGGTGCAGGGTTCCAAGGTTTTAGGTTTGGGTTTGGGCCATGAAGCCTTGGGAGGGTTGGGCCATGAAGCCTTGGTCATTATAGGTTTGGGCCATGGGCCATTGATGGGTTTGGGCCATGGGCCCTTGATATGTTTAAGCCATGGACCCTTGGTGGGCCTTGGGCCCTAGATTGGTCTGGCCCATTAGGCCTTGATGGGTCTAGGCCATGGGCCCTTAGTGGGCCTGGCCCATTGGGCCTTGATGGGTCTAGGCCATGGGCCTTGGTGGGTCTGGGTCATAGGCCCTTTGGTGGGTCTGGGCCATGGGCCCTTAGTGGGTATGGCCCGTTGGGCCTTGATGGGTATGGGTTATGGGGTTTTGGGCCATGGGGCCTTGAGACATGTGGGGAATGGAGGTTTGGGCCATGGGGCATGTGGATAATGGGGGTTTGGGCCACAGGGAATGTGGATAATGAGGGTTTGGGCCATGGGGCTTTGGGGCATGTGGGTAATGAGGGTTTAGGCCATGGGGCCTTGGGGCATGGCATGTGGGTAATGGAGGTTTGGCCAAGAGGCCTTGGGGCATGGGGGTTTGGATGGTGTGGATTATGGGGGGTTGATAGAGGTCATGGGGGAATGAGGCATAGAGATTGGCTAGGGTATGGGATGGGTCCATGGATGTGGGGTGTGGTGGAGAGGAGGCATTTTGGGAAGCCTTCCACATGGAGTAGGCTTAGAACATCTCCTCCATCATGGTCATGGAAGGAGGGTCAGATGGAGATGGTGGATTTAAGGGGTGATGGGGTATAGATGGGATGGATGTGTAGGATGAATTGGGCATAGCCCCGATAAAATCGGGCATGACCCTGGTAAGTGATGGAATATGGGGTGATTGGAGGGATGAGGGGATGTATTGGGTATGTTTTGAGATGATGGGGGGTATGGTGTGGAGGGGCGAGAAAAATCTGGCATGGCCCTAATAAAAATGGGCATGACCCGGATAGATGGGGGGATTTGTGGGGTTGGATAAGGCGAAAGTGGTATATGTGAATGTGGGTGGATCGGGTTTATAGGGGGAAGATGGGAATGGGGAATGGATGTAGATGAAGAATGTATAGGATTTGGCATGAAAGTGGATGGAAAATATGTTGGATTTGGCATGGATATGGTTTGGGCAAAAGATGGGGAGTTGGGGGTTGGACTTTGGATGTTTTGGGTGGTAGCGGTTGGGAAAATGGGGGCGCCAAATGGGCCGGTAACGGCAAAGGGCAATTGGGTGAGGGGGATGGTGGAAAAGACTTCTCCCGAATGGGAATGGGTGGGAGAATGTTGCGGGGATGAGTCGGGATAGGCATAAACCGGGTCCACTACCCGTGTCATTCTACGGGAACGGGTCGGGTAAGGGTGCCTTGGATAAGGCCTAAAAAAAGATTCTATTTTTAAGATTTTTTATTTTTAATTAATTAATTTTTTTGGAGAAAACTTTTTTTTGAAAACAAAGGTTTCGAGGCCTTAGAATTCCCTTCTCAGGTGGCCTTCGTACCCTAATTTAAGACCCGCAGCGACGATTTTGAAGCACTTTGAAAGAATCAAAGGAAGACCTTTGATCTATTAAAGGCATAGAAATCGAGGTGAACAACTCGATCCCCCAGAATGAGCCCAAAAGAAGTTGCCTTCTTTTGACCAGCGGGGCGTATTGGGTATCGGAGATGACAGGGCCTAATCAGAGGTACTAAACACATTAATCGGGAGACTCGAGAAATGAGAAAGCCTCATATTTCAGGCTGCTGATGTCTAGGCAGGCTTGGCGCAATTAATACATGCACCAAGTTAGCAGCGCCCCCTTTTTTACACTGGCGCAACTAATCCTTTTTTACACTAGCGCAACTATTAGTTGCACCAAGCTAAAAGTGGGCGGATTTAAAGCTAGCGCAACTATTAGTTGCGCTAGTTATAAATCTCGGATTTTTGCACTGGCGCAACGAATACTTGCGCCAAGCAAAAATGAGGCTCCAGAACTTAAGATAGCCTGAAAATGGGTCTATTTTGGATTTCTGTGGAAGCTGGGCTTCCGAGAACTGCTTGACTTTATATGATCGATTCTCTCACCGAATCCTAAAGGTTTGAGTCCGGTATAAGTCGCTAGCGCCCTCCCCAAGGGTTTTAAGCTTTGGAATGGGAACCCACTCGATATACCTCTGGTGCAAGTGCCTTCTCAGATACTAGGTGGGTTGGGACTTTTCTAGATCATCACCACTAGGGGCTGCGGCCATACTAAGACCCGGGTGGTTGTATGTGTGCCTAAACCCAACCCTTTTAAAATCTATCCCGTGAAACAAGTTAATTAAGCTCCCTATTCTTGGTTCAATTTTAATTTTTTCTCAAAATATTCTTTTTTATGGAAGTTTTCTTTAGTTCAAAGACCGGGGGTGATGATCCCGTGCCGCCACTAAAGGTCGGCGTCCACTGTCGGAATATGTTTGTACAAGTAGGCCTGCCAATCAGCTAAGGCACTTTAAATAGCATAAATTTAAAGAAATTAAAAGACAATGTTCAAGTAAGCCCGCCAATCGGCTAAGGCACCTAAAATGACGGAAATATAAAGGGAATTAAAGACTATGCGCAAGTAAGCTCGCCGATCGGCTAAGGCATGTAAATGACGGAAAAGTAGGGGTGAGAAAAGTAAAAAAACAGTAAAAAAAAAAAATAGAAAAAATGGTTTATAAAATAAAAAGAAATGGCTAAATTTCAAGGAGAAACTCTAAAAGCCCCAGTAGAGTCTTCATCTGTACAACCATGGGATTTGTGACGATCCAGTCGTAGTGATGCGCTCGCTAACAAAAACATAAAGTCGCCACCCGGAGCTTTTGGTGTCCTGGGAAACCTAGCTCATTTTTATGAGCACCGAAGTGCTAAAAATATGACTATGAATCCGGTCCACACCAAAGGCACTTGGGTAGGGGCTTCGGTTATCGATCGAGAAGGTGTTAGGCACCCGATCATTCCGCTTAATGCGATCTCTACTAATGGCCAAAATAAAATTAAAGTAAAAGAAAAGAAAATAGCTTTCTCTTATCCAAATGAGCCTTAAATCTTATTTATGCTCCCCCGTTCCTACCAAAAATTCGGCGGCGTAATGGCACAAATGGGAAGATGGGAAGAGCTAAAGAGGAGATAGGAGAAGAAAGGGGAGAGTCAGAGCCCTCGGGCCCTTGTAGCACCGTAGGAGAGCCTTGCGTTGGCTTGCTTTGATGAGCTTTTAAAGGCTGGTATAGTGAAAATAGGAGTTCTAAGCTCTAAGGCTTGCTAGCTAAGATGTAGAGAGAGAAGGTAAATGGGTAGCATACACCTAAACTAGAGGATCTAAGGTGGAAAATATCACTCAAAGGAAGTTTTGGAATTCTGGAATTTGTATGAGCAATGGTGCACCAAAGGAAGAAAGATCTTCTCACTTTAAACTCTTTTTTTCTTAGGTAAAAATTCTCAACCTTTAATCCAAGGGGAGGGGGGCTCTATATATAGGTAATGGATGGGTTAGGAAACCACTTAAGTGCTAATTGGGGTTAGCAACTAGGTAATCACACATCTAAGGTTTCTTAGGATTTTTGGAGCCTTGAAACATGTGGAAAGGTCCTCCAATGGTGGATGATAGGGTGGGGCCTTAAGTCACTTAAGGGGTTGCAAATATGGTGAAAAGGGGTGCAACAGAATTATCAAAACACCCCCCAAAGACCCAGGTGGTCAACAAGTCAAACCCCAGACATAAATTCAGGGTAAAACCAGAGGTCACTATTCATGAGCCTGGCGCAACTATTAGTTACGCCAGGTATATGCACAGTGAAATAGTGTATCACAGTAGCCTAGAAGTTGGCTTCCCGAGGTGGGGTCAACTTCAATGCTGGCGCAACTATTAGTTGCGCCAAGCTTAAATCTGGGGAAAAGTAGCTTGGCATAACTAATAGTTGTGTCAGGCTAAAATATAACTGGCGCACCTGTTAGTTGTGCTAAATCCCTAGGGGGGCATTTGAAATTATATTTTTGCCCTCCGGGTTCGGACCATCATATCTTTTGACGTACAACTCCGATTGGGGCGATTCTTTGATTGTTGGAAAGCTGACGACTTCTACTTTTCAAAGGTATGAGATTTGATTATAGTAGAAGGCCATAGCTAGTCTCGATGCACCACTCCTCATCCATGGCTCGAAAAGGTTAGGTACAGGTCCGGAACGAGTTTTAAGGGTCAAGATTGGTTTTTAAGGATTCGAGAAGGTTCCTAAGGGTTCTAGGATGATTCTTAAGGGTTCCATTAATGTCATCAAAAGCTCAGAAATGTGCCTCTCTCTAAATATGTTTCGATCAGGCCTTGGGCCAAATTTGGGTGGCTACACCTACCGACGCGCGGTATAATCGTGACCTGTACGACAATATAATCGTGACCAATACAGCAGGATATCCATAAGTGTGCTCCTGTATGGAAAAATATCCATTCTTTGATTGCCATTCTGTGGTAATATTTCGTGCGGCAAGTCACCTCCATCGAGGGGGCTTGTGAAATATGTGATATGTGAAATTTTTTATTGAACGACGATGGTTGGGGTTTCCCATTGGTAAATTATGCGGCTCACAATGATATATATGCTCGAGAGAATATTTAAGTAATTGATTTTAAGTCTTTATGAAATAAGAACAAACTTTCGAAATCATGATAAGTGTGACTTTGAAATTATATCAGTGATTCGTTTTTGTCAATTTAAATGCTTCTAAATTATGAGTTCAGGAAGGAAAATATGCTTTGAATTATGTCATGAAAGATATGTGTGATGTGAAAGTTGTGCATGTTATTACATTTCTCTATTAAGCTTAGATTGTTAGCTCATCCCTCGACTATACGTCACAGGTACAGGAGTTGATACGAGTACCGAAGATCTAGACTTGGAGGATTCTGAGTACATACCTGAGGAGGAGACCGAGCCCCCTCCTGAGGAGTTTTTCTAGGTGGCAGTGTTGCGCTTATTTTTGAGATTTAGTTTGTAAGGCATGGTACGTCCAGCCATATTAAGATAGAATTGATGTAATTATGTGATACAATATATCTTTTGTGAACCATCCTTGGGTGACTCTTGGTTGTCACTGATGGTTCGATTTTGTTCTTTTGTTCATGCGTTTAGCATGGGATTAGAATCGTCTTTTGTTATACATTATGGTTTTATCATTATATAAAAATGGAGATTTATTTTCCTTATGATGACTGATCTACTTAGTTAGAATGCATGCTTTATTTCTACTTTGTGTGTGGATGTACCAAGTGTTCGATGTGTTCCAAGATCGATCTTTTTTACCATCCGATAGCACGATTTTCTAGGTGCAGAAATCCGAGTTGTCACACTTGAGTAGTATAAATCTATATTGAATGAAGTTAGTTTTTTATTAACGCCCAAATTCTAGAAGAGTGAGATATAGTATAATGGTATTTTAAATTTGTAAACATCCGATAGCTGAAAATTGTGATTGACGACTATAATCTGAAGTTTGAAGATTAGGATTTATTTTCTACAATTTAGATTAAGAAATAATTCTTTATTCATATTTCTCCAGTAGTTTAAGATCTTAAAAGATAAGTATAAGTTTTTAGAAAAATTAAATTAATATATATAAACCTCTCTCTGTGGGAACGATCCTTTGCTAGTAATATAATTTTCATTGTGTACTTACAATAGGTTAAGACTTAATTAGATGACATAGAAGCAAGCTGTTATCAAGGACCAGTCGGTAAGCCAAGAAAGAGAGAGCTTACGAATGAACGTAATCTTGAACAATCGAAATAGAAGAAGAAAAGGAATCGATCCTATTGAAAGAGCTTACAACTGGAGGAAATAACGTAAAGTCATGAACATTAAAAAGAGCAGAAATAGTACCGAAAGAGAAACAATAGTATTCACGATTGTGTAAAATAAAACTCGTGATGTTGATAACGTGAAGACCACACCGCCATGTAAAGAATTAGAAGATCTCTTGAATTAGGAGTTTGGCAACTTACGGATTTGAGAAGATTGGCAAAAGAACCCTGAAGATCTTTGCTACCGAAATAAAGGAGAAAAGTCCTGCGCGTATCTACTATTCCAAGCAAGGAAGATTAGGCTTAAAAGTTAGAGTTATATTAAGAATCTCTTATTTTAGTAGTTTTCTTTAATTAGAATTTGAACAATATAAATCGACCCCTTAAGATCTATAAATAAGATGGCTCGGCATAGGAATAAGGTTATCGAAGGAAGTCTCAGCATCAATTGATGACTGAAGTTGGGTTTTCTTTCGATCAACTTAGTTTAGAGCAGTTTAGTTTTTATTAAGTAAAATCATCCACAGTTCTGGAAGTCTTGCCTGACAACCAAGACCGAAGAAGCTGAAAGATCGACCCTTTGGATGATTCTACTTTGCTTTCTAGTTTAAATTTATTTTCATGCACTTTTACTGCTTTGTAATCATCTATGAATTCTTGGTTTTAATTGACGCCTAAAATTAAGAGTTTACAGATTAGTGTAATGGTTTTAATTTTCCATCTTCAGTTTTCTTGAGTTTGATTGATGCCCAAATTTCGGAAAGATTATTGATTAGTATAAATCTGTGTTAAGAAATTCTAGTTTTTGATTGACGCCCAAATTCTAGAGGACTGAGATACGGTATAACGATACTTTATTTTGTAAATATTCGAGAACTGAAGGATAGTGATTGACGACCATAATCTGGAAGGAGGAGGATTCAGTTTTATTTTCTACAATTAGTTTAAATACCCATTCTTTTATTCTTATTTCTCCAGTAGATTAGATTCTTAAAAGACAAATATAAGATTTCAAAACATACAAAATTTTACCCTCCTCGTGGGAACGATCCTATACTAGTGCTGCAATTTCCATTGTGCACTTGCAATAGGTGAAGGCTTAATACGATAATAGCCACATCACCATACATCTAGTCCTATCCATGCATCTAACTCTGTCGAAATTCCCATGATCAAAGTCAAGGGTCAAACATAAAATTTTCTAGAATTTATAATCTTATATAACTCATCAAGAGATCAGGATTCTATGATTAAAACAAGCTAATTCTAGGCATATTTATCAAGTGATCCTAACCTATCAAGCAAGTTTCAATACGGTCGATTGAAACCATTCGATTGTGCATTCTTCAAGATCAATGAATGAATTAATATTTTTTGAGAATGACCAAATAAATCTCACTAAGTTCTAGCCACTTATCATGTTAAAAGTCTATTCTATTCTTATAGAAATAAAGTAAAATTCTATACTAGATCACATATAGCTATTCTAGATATTAAGCGATCTAGAGCTATACACATCAATCATGATTAAATCAATTCACGGATCATAAAAAGCTGAGATCTAACATAAATATCTCAACAAAATGCATCAAGTATCATAGCATAATTTCTATGGTTAATCTATGCAAGAAAACATCAGTCATCAATTTTATACTACACATAGTAATAAGATGCAAATAGACCACTATTTGACCTAGAAATCCGTGAATAAAATGATGAATCACAGAGATAAAATAATCGCAAACATGACCTGTTGTGCCTATATCATTCATCTATAAGGATCATTGGTCTTAAAATACATGGCATGATTAAGAAAATCCAAAAATACACTAACTTTCCAAGATTTGACCTTCTCGGTCAATCTAAGCCATTAGATGGCCTTGCATGTGTACCATGATCACATGCATGGCATCTTCATACTCAGGTCTATGTCACATTACAAAATTTCTAAAAGTCTCATATCAATTTTCATTTTATTTTACCAAAAATATGCAATTTATAAGCTAAGTCACAAAAATGACATAGTTTGACAATTTAGGTCAATTGGGACCATTGGATGGCCTTGCATGGATGCAGAGATCACATGCATGGTCATCCCTTACACAGTTCCAAACCCTATTCCAGAATTTGTAAAACATATATACAAAATCATATAATTTTCTTTACAAAATACAAGAAAAATCCAAGTAAAGGTCAAATAGCATACCCTTAGGGTCAATCTAAACTATTAAATGGCCTTGCATGGATGCAAAGATCACATGCATGGTCACCCCATGCTCAAGTCTATTCACCATTCCAGAATTTTAGAGATCCTTAAAATAAACTCCATTTTTAACCATAAAAACTACAAGAAAAATCATAAAAATGCTATGATCTAGTGGTCTAGGCCTCCATGGCCATCATGGACCATTGGATGGCTCTACCCTATAGATCACAACCATGGGATTTTATATGCTGTTGTCATGTAGGAACATTGTCATCCCAGAATTTCAGCCATCCGGAACCAAGAAAAGACATAAAACTATGGAAAAACTCAACACAAGAAGACTAGGAACCTAGACGTACAAAAGCTAAACCTTACCTTAGCTAAGCTCCTCCTCCTTGCTGGTTTGCCTAAAATTGTGTGGTTGAAAGGGGTGAGATAGAGCCCAAAATGATATATGTGAGAGTAGGAGGTGTGGGGAGTAGAGTGTGGTGTTAGCTCTAGGATTCAAGAGTTGGCTTGATGAAGGAAATTTTTCTACAAACTAGGGTTCTAAGGGAGGTTTAATGGAGGTGTGGATTGAGGAAGAAGATGAAGATGGTTTGAAATGAAGGGTTCCCTGTGGGACCGATTTTAGCAAGGGGATGGGGAGACATGAGCTTCAATGAGATGCCACATGGTATCCCAAATCTTCCCAAAGCTAGACTCCTCTCTTCCCAACACTCTTTCTCTCTCCACAAAGATTCCATGCGCCCAAAATTTTGACCCTTTTTTACCATTTCACACCAACACACTCCAAGTTGACTTGTCTTTTGCGGTTCCTATGTCTTTAAGATTTGTGAATGTTCCTTTTCTCCAAGATCTTATGGTGCATGCCACATGTTGCATCTTACACCCTAGATTTCCCTAATGTAAAATGGGTGGTGTAAGATGGGTAAATTTTAAGTCAAATAGATCAAGGGTAGGGATTAACTAGAGATTTGAAATATCCTAATTTCAAATTACAAAAATTAGGAATATTTATTTAATTTGCCCTTAGGCTTTTAATGAATTTATAAGAAATGCCACTCCTTTGTGAAAAGCACTAACACATGACTCTATGTGTTAACACATCTCCAAACCTCCATTTTATGGGCCAATCTTTGATCCGACACATCTATAAATCTTGTGATAAATTCTAAAATCTGATCTGTTGGCTATGATCCTCTCATCACCACCAAGGTTCAGGCCCAATTCAGGTCAAACCTCGGGTCAAAGTTTGTCGATGCAATAATCCGAGCTAATTTGGGGGTATGAGATGTGGTGTGTGTTTTACCCATTTTCTAACACACCCACTTCATTAAATGGGGTGCCCTATGAGTGCCACTAAAAATAATCGAATTTTTATTTCTTAAAGGTGGGTGCCACTACCAATAGTTAAATTCTCATTGATCTAAGATGGGTGCCACTACCAATAATCAAATATCTATTAATTTAAGTGAGTGCCTTCCCAATTTTGGTAGACCTGGCCTCAGGCAATCACTTGACGTAGTCAGGTCACACCAGTGTCCAGTCAACAATTTGACCAACACAAAAATCTAGGGATAGGTGTTACAGTGTCTGATTCGGGTATTGAGTCTAATTTGTGTATTGGGCTTGTCCTTTCCACTTCCGAAATTCTGACCTTGATTGGTAACTGCATTGACTTGTTCGAAGCCAGTGACTTTCTTCTTGTTCTTTGTTTTAGAGTCGTTAAAGGAGGCTCCCTCATAAGCTATCATTGAGAAGGAGAGATCTTCATTCTTAATGTAACGTTGTATACGTGAAGCACGCAGGTGAAGAGTAGTAAAGTCTAGGTGATCGCTTATGATGAGGGCGCTTCGAAGAGGTTCTTGGACCTTGTCGATGATGATGTCGATTGCGTCTTTGTCTTTCATCTGGCTTCCCGTTCGAGCTGTGAGCCTTCTCCAACGACCAACAAATACTGCAAAGTCTTCCTTGGTCTCTTGTTTAGTGGTCATCAAGTCATTGAGACTAATTATTTCTTGAATCAAATGCTTGAGTTGGTCCAAAAACTGACTGGTTAGATCATCAAATGTGTCGATCTTGTGGAGTGGTAGACTAGCGAACTAATCAAGAGCCTCTCCTTCCAATGAACTTTGAAGATAGTGGATGAGGAGCCCTTGATGGTTGTGTATGGGTCGACAATCGTTGCAAAATAATGTCAGATGGTGATTTGGGTTTTCCGTGTCATTGTATCTGCTAAAATTTAGAGGCTTAAAACTTGCTAGAATGCTAAACTCGAGATCCCGACAAAATTTATCGAACCCAAACAAGAATCTGGAGCGTTCTGTGACAGGGCCAAGACTCGAGCTTGCAACATGGTGCGTGTGGCACGACATGTGGTGCCAGGAGGGCACGCGACATGGGGCCATGTTGTCCTTGCGACGTGGTCGCGCTGCGAGGACGCGACACGGACGCATGAGGGTACGACGCGGAGCGTCACGGTCGCGACATAGCCAAGGTGGGCTAGCGATGCATGAGGCGTTGCGGTATGTCAAACCAATAGGTTTGAGGTTCTCCTGCCATTCTGGCTGAATGACTGTTTTACCCTTATATAGGGGAAGGGAGCTAGAGAGCTATTCCCCCGTCACAGTTCTCTCTTAGCCATACAATCTTCTGGAACCTGAGTAAGATCCTCTATATTTATAGTGGTATCCTTTTTTATAGTTTGAGGGTTAGTCCGACCTTGGTTGTTATTATTGAAGAAGGTGCGAATAGCCCGCTCATGTGGTGATATATGAGCGGAAACAATGCTTGGAGGGAACGATGGTTGCTCCTCATATTGTTGTCCTTGATCATCCTCGTTCTACTGGTCAGTGGCAGCTTTGTATAAAGCGGCCAAACGTCGAAGTAAACCATCGGCTTCCTTTCCTCCTTTACTCAATGTGTTGAGATTGAGGTCCATGATTTGTTCGGTGATGTAGTTTTGTTCGACGTCGTTGTCTCTTTTGTTATTATTATTACTGGTGCTCGGAGGAGTGAGGGGTACGTCTTCGTTTTCCATGTTAATCTCGGGATGATTTTGGACCAAGTCATGAGACGCTCCACTATCATATGTAGGATTATCATGGTAGCCCCATAATGGTGGGTCATTATTATTAGTAAAATTTAATTTACAGATTCCTGACATTTCAAGCTTTTGGAAAATATTCATGCGCTCTCAAAAACTCTCAAGGGTTCTGGAACTAGGGAGATAGAAGTCACTTACACTTCAGGTTCCTAGGTTTCTCACCATGTATGCAGGCATTCTACTTCGAGTTAGGAAGGTGGGTACAATCCGCACTTAATCAATGCCTGCTGGAAGGTCCGGAGTGTAGGAAGATCCCCGGATCAAATCCTCGAAGAGATGATCACACTAGCCATTACACAACATAAGTGGGTAGTATAGAATGGTTGCTAGAATGTCTAGATGCGTGAGTGTGTGTGAAAAGTGGTAAAAAAGCATAAAACAAAAAAAATTAAACTAACTATATTGGGGTAACCCTAGCAAAAGGAGTCCCACCATGATTGCCAACCTGTTGGTACATGCTTTTTTAGGTCCCTCTCAGGTCCTGGAATAAGTGGCCCAAATCAGTCACTGTGGACTCTGTTTGGAAGGGTGGGTGGTAAATAATGCAATATGAGAAAGGTATTTTTAGACGCACCTGTAGGAAAATCGTTAGTTGCTACCGAATCTAAATATACCTATTGTGATCGCCATCTACAGATTTATTGACACTCTAAAATCATTGATCGCTTGGATAGGATGTGGGATTTGTGGGTTGGATTCCTATACTAAACGTCGGCCTACCGACTTTAGCAGCTATGGGTTGCCTAAGGTTCTCTAGTTTGGGTCTATCTAAGAAAGGGGGTTGTGTCCTGTTATGCTCAATAGGATCGGCCCTGTTCCCAGGTACCCTCCATTAGCTCCCTTAGGCAAATCAGTGAGGCGATGGTAGTTTTTAAATATTGAGAAAGGTTGGAGACTTAATTGGAACTAGGCTGAGAATTTTGGCAGGGGTTTCCTAGGGATTGGATCTAAGGCTAAGATTTTCTCCCTTCCGTACTACTTCGAGAATCGGAACAACTAGGTTAGCCCTACCATGCTTGATTACCCTTAAGGTTTCTAGAGAAGAATCTGCATTTCTAAGAACCAAAAACTTAGAGTACAACTCTACTCCTTTTTTTTTTAAACCTCAAAGCGAACCTAAAGTTTTTCAAAAGGAATAAACAAAGAAATTGACGTTTAGAATGGGAGGGCAAGAGCCCTATTTATAGTATTCAGTCGATTATGTGCCATTTGGTCGGCGTATAATTCGGAATTATATGCATTTCATTAAGTGTACAATCCGAAATATACGCATACCACCTAGCGTATATTGAGTTATGCGCTATGGTCCTAGCGCATAATTAGGGCGACAAACCGGTCGCCTCAGTCAAGTGACCGGATGGATTCCAAGTTAGAGTCCAAGTAGGATTTTCAACAATTATGTGCCATTATCAGAGTGCATAATCGAGAAAATCGAGAAGGTGAAAGGAGAGAAGCCCAGTTCAAATTGAACTGATTATGCACTAGGAATCTGGCGCATAATTGAATTATGCACTAGGAATCTAGCGTATAATTTGGGGGAGTCGGTCATTGAGAGGAGTCCTGGTGGGACATCCTAGTGATTATGCACATGTGGTCAAGCATACAATCGATTAGGCGCCGAAATTTCTGTGCATAATTCCGAAGGTATGAGTTTCATGGACTTTTGGAGAGGGCTTTCCAGAAATTATGGGCAAGGTCAATGGTTGACAGAACATTTTTTGTATACCCCGAGGGGGCGAAAACAGGGTGTCTATAGTCATTGATCAACAAAATACGAATGATGAAAAATGTCAGAATAAAAGGCGTCGACAGGAAGAGAGGTCCCCAACGCCTCCGTGCACCATAACACCCTTGGTGTCACCACATGAGCGGGTTACCCGAACTTTCTTCAGTAATAACAACCGAGGTTGGACTAGTATAAATGTGGAGGACCTTACTCGGTTCTAGATGACTTCATGGCTAAGAGAGAACGCCATGGATTCTCATTCGCATTTGATAAATTTTGCTGGGATCTTGAGTTTACCATACCCGCAGGCTTCAAGCCTCCGAAGTTCAATAGATATAATGGTACAGGAAAGCTAAATCACCATCTGACACTATTTTGTAACGATTGTCGACCCATATGTGACAATAAAGGGCTCCTTATCTACTATTTCCAAAGATCAGTGGAGGGAGAAACTCTCGGTTCATTCGCCAGTTTACCACTCCATAAGATCGACATGTTCGATGATCTAACTAGTCAATTTCTAGATCACTACAAACGCTTGATTCAAGAAACGGTTAGTCTCATTTACTTGATGACAATGAAACAGGAAGCCAAGGAAGACTTTACAGCCTTTGTCGGTCGTTGGAGAAGGTTCACGACTCGAACGGGGAGCCAGATGAAAGAAATGGACGCAATCAATATCATCATCGATAATGCCCAAGAGCCTCTGCGGAGTGCCCTCATTCTACGCGATAGCCCGGACTTCTCTACTCTTCATCTGTGTTCTTTCACGTATACAAAGGCACATTAAGAATAGAGGCTTCTCCTTCTCAATGTTGGCATCTGAGGGAGCCTCCTCTAACGACTCCAAGGCAAACAACAAAAAAGAAAACCATGGGCTCAGAACAAGTCAATGCGGTTACCAACCAAGGGAAAAATTTCGGAAGTGGAAATCTCCAACCGAGATACCAGAATCAAGGGGGACAAACCCAATACACAAATCAAACTCAATACCCAAACCAGTCCCAATGCCAAAACTAAAACCAAACTCGAACCCCGATCAAAACCAATACCAAACCACAACCAGTATCTCAACCAAAACAATTATCCCAACCAATACCAGAATCATAACCAAAATTAAAACACTACCCATAACCAAACAACCAATCCCCAATACTACAACAATGTGTCACCACCACAGAACCTTAACCAATCACCCAAGACCGGCTACCAACCAAAAAGAGAGCACTACCCGCCACTACTTGACACCCTAGCCAACATCTTTCGCACCCTTAACAACAAGAATCTGATTAGGTTCCCGCCAAAGAGACCACGCCCCTGGCCAACACACTTAGATTATAGAAAGTTTTGTGCATTCCACCGATTCACAAGACATAACTTGGAAGATTGTTGGGTCTTAAAGGACGTAATTTATGACATGAATGACTGAAACTAGATCAACTGGGAAACCAACCGAACTGATAATCCGAACAACAAGCAACCTCCACCAAACCTTGGTATCATTAACAACCCTATGCCCAGCCACGCTAACCAAAACCAATCTCATGTCTCTCATATCACCACTGTAACCTTAGCCGACTCCCAACTCATCCATCTACCCTAAACACCCAAATCGACCCTTCAAACCCTCCAGTCAACCAAACCGAAACCCAAAGACTACCAACCATCCGACCACATCCATCCACCCTAATCACTCGAATCAAACCACCGAGCCCACCACCATACCCAACATTCTCCCAAAGACCCATCCAATCCTTTAGAGCTAGGATACCCAACCTTCATAGACATCCACTAGGAACCTCAACTCCCCTAAACCATGAACCAACTCCACAACCACTCCCCCTATCCAATTCTGAACCCGAAATCGAAGAGCCCATTGCCCAAATTATGCCCCAGGTCGGTGGCTCATCCAAGCGTACTTTTGATAAAGAAGTTGCGATAACAACGGGAACTGAACCATGTGTTGGTATGGACCAAGAGACCAAAGAACTGAGTAAGGTGGAGACTCTAATTTCTACCTTTCTGGACGAGGAGGACTATACGCAGTATCTCCCTCCATGAAACAGCGTGACTCCGGTTCGCATTCCCTCCTCCAATTTTATGCCTTTCGTTTCAAATGTTTCAGGGAACCAACAAAGATAGGTCGCAGAGGTTAAAGGATCAGTAGCTCGCATGCCCAGTGCTCAAATTAGGGATAAATAATCCACCCCTCTTTTTCTAACACCTGTCCCTCGATCCCAGTGTTGGTCAAATTGTTGACTAAACAATGGTATGACCTAATTGTATGGTGACTGCCTGAGGCCAGGTCTAGCAAAATTCATGAGGCACCCTCCTTAGATTAATGAAAAATTTTCTATTACTAGTAGCACCCATAGGGCACCCTATTTAATTGTATGGGTGTGTTAGAAATTTAGTGACACACACACCACATCTTACGCCCTAAAAATTAGCCTGGATTATTTCTTGACAAACTTTGACCTGATGTTTCACCCGAATTGGGCCAGAGCCAGGGTGGTGATGAGAGGATCATCGGCAACGGATTGAATTTTAAAATTTATCATGAGATTTTTAGATGTGTCGAGTCAAACATTGACCCATAAAATAGAAGCTTTGAGAAGTGCTAATACATAGAAATGTATATATGTGGTTTGGATAGGAGAGTGGCATTTCTTGTAATTTCAATTAAATACCAAGGGCATTAGTAAATAAAACACCCAATTTTTATAATTAGAAATTTTAATTTTTCAAATCTCTAGCAAATCCTAGCCCTTGATTGGTTTGACTAAGATTTGACTCATCTTACACCATGTATTTTACATTGAGGAAATCTAGGGTGCAAGATGCAATTGATTGCATGCACCACATGATTTGGGAGACTTTAGATACTCACAAACTTTAAGTTCTTGGAGACCCACAAAAGATAAGTCAAGACAAGAGTGTGTGGTGTGGATAAAGTCAAAAGGGGTCTACTCTTTGGGTGCATGGAATCTTGGAGGATAGAGAGTGTACCTAGGGAAGGAGGGAAGTTAGCTTCGGGAAGAATTGGTGTGCCATGTGGCACCTCATTGCAGCCCTTGTCTCCCCAAGCCCTTGCAAAATTCTAAATTCATAGGGGGCTCTCCAATTTCCATCTTCCATCTTCATCTTCTCCTCTCCATCTTCCATGAAATCTCCATTAGAGCTCTAGGTTCTCAAAAATTTGCCCTCTCATCCCAAGCATCAAAACTTTGATCCATCACCACCAACCTCTTCCATTCTCTCTCTAGTTTAATATACCTTATTCTGGGCCTAATCCCAGCTCTTTCGGCCACAAAGGTTGGAGCAAAACAGTAAGGAGAGAGACCCCAAGCAAGGTAAAGTTTTATTTTAGTGTTTGTCTAGATTTTTAGCCTTGTTTGTATGAATTTTTGTCATGGTTCTCTATAGTTTTTCTTGATTTTATGGCTGGCATTCTAGGATGATCATATAAATATATGAGACCAGAACATTGGAGGCCATGCATGTGATCTATGTGATCAAGCAAGGCCATCCAATGGTCTAGAATGGCCATATCGGCCAAGACTACTCTAGCATATAAAATTATTGAATTTTCTTGAAATTTTATGGTTTAAAATGTATTTTTGTCTTAAGTTTTATGCTTGATCTAGGATAGGACCCTAGAATTGTGATGTGGGATGCCATGCATGTGATCTATGTGACCATGCAATGCCATCCAATGGTCTAGATTGACTCTTGAGGTCAAACCAAACCACTCTTGTATTTAGCTTGGATTTTCTTGAAATTTTTAAAATAAAAATAGGATTTGAATATAAGAATTTTGAAATTTCTGGAACAATATATTGACCTGAGATTTTGGATTTCATGCATGTTATCTATATGATCATGCAAGGCCATCCAATGGTCTAGATTGACCGAACAGTCCAAAACTTGGAAATACTTATATTTTTCATGGATTTCCTTAGAGTTTTATGAAATAAAAAGAGTTTTTAGTTAAAGACTTTGAAGGTTTTTAATAAAAGATGGAACAGTAACCTGGGATTCCATGCTTGTGATCTATGTGATCATGCAAGGCCACCCAATGGTTCAAATTTGCTCAAATATGTCAAGAGATGGACCTAGTTGTCAAAACTTGAGTTTTTTTGAAAAATAGAGGATTTAAATGTGATTTTCTTTGAATATTAGTGAAAAATTATAAATGCATGATTGACCTATGGCCTGAAATTCCAAGCATGTAATCTACATGATCAAGCAAGTCCATCCAATGGTCATGATGTGGTCAACTTTGACCACTATATACTAATGTGTAGGAAATTGGTATTTTTTACTTTCTTTGATCACACCATGCAATTTAGACTAAATAATCTTTATGAATGATAAATATAGGTATTTTAGGTCATAAATGTTAATTTTTTATCTCTGGAATTCATCCTAATGTTCACGTATTTCTAGGTCAACTTATAGTTATAGATGCATTGTAGCTCTCTTGAATAGTATAGTATAGTATAGGTTTGTTTCTTTACATGGCAATTTTAATAGATATATGAACCTGAGATTACATGTTGTCTTTGATGAATGGTTCATCCAAAATCCTAGAAATTTGTCTTTTTTAATCTGGTTTGATCAGGATAGAATGAGTGGTCTTGATTGACTTAATTTATAGATAGCTTGAATGTGAATTGGCATTTAAAATGTTTGCAATGATTACTTATAGTTTTGAAGTAAGTTTGTGACATGTTTTGGGGGCTGGAATACGCTAAGATTATAAGTTATATCTCAGAAAATTTTAGCCCAATCATGAGATGATAAGTTCCCAATCAGATGGTCACGATTGATAGACTTGATAGATAGCTTGATTTGCATGAAAAGTATAGTTAAATGCTTGACTTGATTTTCCAGTTGAATTGTAGATTTAATTTCTTTCATAAATGGATTAGTCATTGGTAGAATGATATGATAGACTTCTGATAGTTGATCGTAAGATTTGAATGGTGTTAGACGCATGGATAGGAAAAGATGCATGAATAGGATTAAATGTGATATATAGGCTATCAAATTTAGTGAATAGAATTTGAAATTTGATCAAATAAGGATTATAAGAAAATTAATTTTGTAAAAAAGGTTTTTAAAAATAAAAATGAGTTTTGATAAAAGGAAAATGTGCCCGAAATTTTAGGCCGATCGGATGGCTCTTTAAGCCCAATCCCACCTCTTTGAATAAATTGAATACCGATTACTAGGAAAGTACCAGCAAGCGATTAATGCTGCTTAAATAGATAAATGGAAACCAAAAGAGGTCCTAATGAACCTAAGATTAACTTAGGAATATCCCGGACCGAGGCCCGAAAAGTGTGGCATTGGATGGACCACTAGGTGGACCCCATCGAAGGCCCAAGTCTATCGACTTTGCAGCCCACAGCAATCTGTTCTCAGAACAGTGAATAAATTGAATAGAAATAAAGCCTCAAAAATTCCCAAAACATTTTGGTAAATAAATTAAAGGGTTCCTGATACCCAGTTAAATTTTCAGACCCGAATTCTGTACAGTTTGAAAGTTAAGGCACTCAGAGCACCAGGCAACGAAGCTGCCATGTTGCACCTGAAAACAGAGCTGTGAAAAGCTGTGATTTCCGTGCTTAAAAACTTATCAAAAAAATCTGGGAAATATTATGTACAGAGCCTGGCCTATCTTTAAGGCTTGGGTAAATTTTCACGCAATGATTCGATTAGGATTGCCAGCGAGAAAATCGGCAAAGTTGTAATGCAGAATTGTGAAAAATGACACCCAGCCATCAAACAGTCCCGACCTTCGATCGGATGGACCTGTTTACATCCTGATATATTGACCTTTGACTCTCAAAATATAAAGGAAAAAGTTAGATAACTTGTGGATCTTTCCAAAGAGCTGCTGAGTGCTCAATTTTCCCATCGGCACTAGGGGTTACGAACCCGACACTGAGGCCCAATAAAACTGGCCCAACAACCTAATAAGACAGAACATGTATTAGTAATCTGTCTACCATGATCAGTCCTGATCATATTTTTGAGTACCACCACCTGGGAAAGATGCGATGATCAATTCTCTTTCTCTCAGTTTTGGAAGCACTCAAAAATTCGCTCAGAGTCGAAAATTACGTGTAATTTACTGTAGGCTATTTGCCACCCTAGTGAAGAAAAATCTACAAATTTAAAGGATAAAGGTCTAGCACTTGGACCTTGACCCGAGACCCCGTGGCTATTCGGAAAAATTCCGAACACATAGTCCCCATGAATCCAACCTGTGATGAGACCCATGTGAGTTTGATCAACCTAGTCAAAGACCCAACTTTTGATGACCCGATAAGGCCTGAATCCTAAACCCTTAGTAAATATGATTGACAAAGTGAGTAAGAGCCTTGTTTAAAGACCCGGCCCATGGCTCTCCAATTCTAAATTGGTTTTCTAAGATATGAGCCTAGCTCAAATTTTTTTGATAAAGGCCCATAATGAATGAACACAATTGGTCCGGACCTTGGAAAGGCCCGTATACCTAGTTTTAGATCTAGTAATGACTCGAATCACCTAAGAAATGGCCCATTGGATCCATAAACCATTGGACTCACTGGATCCATAACCCATTGGACCCATAACTCATTGGACCCTTTGGACCCATAACTCATTGGATGCTTCGCACCATAAGCCCATTGAACCCATTGGACTCATAACTCATTGGACCCTTTGGACCCATAAATCATTGGACTCATTTGACCAATAACCTATTAGACCCAAGACCCATACCCAAAGCCATAGGATAAGTAAGATAATTGACCCATCTTGGAGCAGTCAGTTAGTTGACTCGAATAGATAGGATTTCTAGAAAACGGGCACCTTGATGCCTCAAATAATGTTAGAGACAACCGAGTTTTATTTTTTTATCGACAATGATAAACATAAGTTCCTATAGGACTTTAAACCGAGGTAGCACTTGATATAAGTGTAAGCGGACGAGATCCTCCCTTAGAATCAAGTCATATGATTTGAAACTCAGACCTGACTTCTGCATGGACATGATAGAACATGAACTTGTTGAGTTTGAATATAGGATACATATACTGGGTTTTTTTATGAATAGTTGATTTGAATGTATGATTGAAATAGAATACTGAAATGCTTGATAATCAAATGATCGATAGATAGTGACATGTTTGACATGATAGAATACTAAAATGGTTGAAATGAAATGATTGATAGATAGTGATATGTTTGGACATGATTGCAATAGAACACTGAAATGTTTGAAATGAAATGATTGATAGATAGTGATATGCTTGGACATGATTGAAATAGAAAACTGAAATGCCCGAAGTGAAAATGATTGATTGATAGTGACATGCTTGAACATGAATGTTAGAGGAAATACTTGAAATGTAAAGGATTTAAAGGTAGAATCTTGTATAAAATACAACATATGATAGATAATTTTATTTTTATTTTTGAGAAAATTGGCAGATAGATTCTTGAATATGTATAGAACACCCAATATGGAATACATTATATGAAAAATAGAGTTTGAAAATATTTACTGAATACAGAAATACAGAATACAGAACCTCAGAAATGAGGATACATAATATATAGCCTCGGAAATGAGCATACAGAATACATAACCTCAGAAATTATGATACATAATACAGAACCTTAAAATTGGGGTGTAAAAATACATAATTTGAATATAGTGCATGAAAGATAAAATCGTGAAATATGTAAAGAATACAGAAAGATGAATAATGCAACGAAAACTGCAAATTTGAAAGTGGAAAGACAATACCATACAGACATGTACAGAACCTCACATAGCTGATCATTGTTCTCATGAATAGGCTCATATGAGTGCCTCGTATATAAAAGGGTTATTGAAAGGTCAGCTGAGGATTGAATCTAGTTAGACTAACAGAGTTATTCATCTTTGTCTTGATTGACTAAACGGTGGAGAGTGCCGACCTTTGTTTACGCAAACATTAGCATACATAATATAGACAGGACCATGATCGGTGTTTGGTATCAACACCGAATTAATTAAAAGATACTAATAATTAACTCATATATAATAAACATAATGATAATCAACTAATCCCTAAAATAATCTAAAATCCCCTTGATCATTTGGATGAATCGTAATGAAAATCGTAACTTATGTTTGATGATAACATAGTTATAAGTCTTTCTCTACTTAATATTATTACAAGTAATCTGTAGAATATAACTTTATGCTTAGCTTAGAATCTCTTTATTTCCTGCTTAGTTATAAATTGCATGCCATGAACTGCTATTGTTCCCGTGAATGATTACTGCCATATTAATTAGAATTTTCTTATGATAATCGTACTTAGAATTCTTGATTTGCTTAAACATGCGTAGTTTTATTCACAACTGCTGGAAACCCCACTTGCACGTGCACCTGTGGGATATTTTTATACTACTTGTATTAAAAACCTATTACAACGCTAACTAAGATTTTATTGAGCTTCATCACTTACGGTCATTTCATGACCTAAAATTTTCAAAGGCCAGTCAGCAGCCACCTAGCCAGAATTAGAGGAGCAGGACAGGGAAGGATCTAGGAGTGACAACTATGCTAAAAGTTTAAAGCTCATTTTGTCTATAGAGATACCAACACCTGCACTTGGTTTTGATAAGATCTTTCCGTTTTGTTTTGGTTTTTGTTTAGAGTCCCTTACTTTTGAAAAATAATTGAATTGTCGTTGCAATTTGGCTTGTATAAACATCGACTCTTTTAAAGTTTTACTTTTGGAAAAATCTCTTGAAATGACTTTATTCATGTTTCTGTACTTATTTGAATTGTTATGATCCGGTCGTAAACACGAACATGCCCGATCAGGTTAAGAAAAATGGGAAGTTAAACCAATAGTGTTTAATTAAAGTTACCGCGACAACTTTTATGAATGAAAATAAATTGCTTCCACACTTTAAGTATTTCTCGGAATATTTAGAAAAAAAAAATGTGGCAACCTACATGAAAAGAGAAATGATGTAAGAAGTTAAAATAGAAATATATGAATATGAACACGAATATGGATAGAAGCAGTGCGTCATGCGCCTCTTGCCCGTATCGGCGCTGCTATCATGGATCACGCGAGGGCAGGGAGGGGTGCGAGGGGCGTGACACACTGTCCCAGTGTGCATGATGTTTTCCACGTGTCGATGTTGCAAAAATACGTACGAGACTCGACGCACATCTTGAATTTCCAGCTGATAGATGTCCAAGAGGACTTAACACTGACCGAAGAACCGATGAAAATATTGGATCGCAAGGAGCAAATATTGAGGACAAAATGTATTCCACTTGTCCAAGTCCAATGGCGTAATCACTCTACCACCGACGCGATGTGGGAACGTGAAATCGCAATCTGCGATCAATACCCGCACCTGTTTGACAAAGGTTAGCACTTTCTAGGGTACCGATATACTGCTGATAGATTATATTTTGTGTGTCTGTAATTAGCGACCACATTGTAGAGAAAGTGGGTGACACTTAAAGGTCATCGGTGCCTGTGTGATGTCGATGTACTTAGTTGATAGTATCTACAAAATTAGAGAGCCCATACCATGCTATACAAAGTTAGAAATCCGATATGGAGTGCAGCCAAAGCAACACACAATAGAATACAGAACCCTCAATTATGTATACCTCGTCGTAGCGAGATTGAAGCTCGCCACGGCGAGAGCTTCAGTTTCGGGTTTGCCGTGACAAGAACTTGAGGTCGCTGCAGTGACTGATGAAATTAAAAAGGGGGCCGATAAACCCCCAAATCTGTCATTTGCGTGATTTCAAATCGTGGAGCCCTCTCTCGTTTCCTCTCCTGCGAAGAACAAACTCATTTCCCATTTGAAAAGCACAATTTCCCCCGCTAAATCCGCTAAAGTGTCAAGGATCGGATCACATGCAACTCAATCAACTTGATTTTCCACCGATTTGAACTTCGCATTGAGGTAAAACCCTTGAACCCTTCCCCGTTTTGATTTCAATCGTATCTCCATGTCTTCCAAGCGAAGGGCAAAGCCCCATCAAGTTCTAATCCACCACCAATCCAAGAACAACACATAAATTGGTGGGGCATAAAAGCCTTTGATCTAGAGTGGTCATTTGACCGGGATATCTTTACAAATGATGACACGGTCGTCTGGTCCTTGAACTATCTGAGAAGAGCCGGATTAGAAACATTACTCCAGCCCGTCCATCCGCACTTTTACCCCCACCCAGTTTAACTCTTCTTCCAAAACCTTAAAACGGGAAAGACCGAGGGAAACTTAACCACCGAGATTGATGGACAAACCCTGCACATCAATCTTTATGACATTGTCGACGTCGTGGGCTGTCGTGTGGAGTATGATAATAGCCAGGGTCTACAACCACCTCGCCCCAAAGATGTGAAATTCCATAACATCACCTCTAGGTTGACGGGTGGTCTTCAAGCTTCCGGCCAATTTATAACAAGGACTCAACTTCTAATTGACATGTGGTTCTTAGATGTGACATTTAGAAGCAATCTCTACCCCCTCCAACACGAACAAGAAAGGCAAGATACCCTCCTTCAAGCCTTGTTTGTCGTGCATGAGAACCGGTGGCTCAATGAACCACATGTTGTTTGGGAAGGTATCGTCTATGCTAGCGAGCAAATGTTGAGTACCAACCCCAAACCCTTGCTATCCATTCCCTACGCCCGTATTATATCTTGACTTCTCGAGGGCCATGAAGATGATAAAAATGATGAACCATATGAGGTGTCAGTGGAGGAAGAGAGAAGGACTGATAACGTTCGGAAGTATACAAAGAATAAATGGAGTCTGGCCTACAAACGGTGCCAACTCAGCATCCAAAACCGAAGCTTTTGGCAACCGGTAGGGGATGCCCAACAAGAAAACCCTGAAAAAGCCGCACCCAGAGCCACACCCCAGATGCCAGTTCAGCCCCAACAGCCACCTGCTTAGCATGGTGACATTTTTTGACCGGATGGAAGTGGAAGTCGCAACAACAGAATTTTTCCCAGCTGGCAACACTACACTAAGACAATCATTTGAAACACCAGTGGCTCGACTTCCAAGATGAAATCCTAACGCGACTAATGGAGAAGGCATACCCTACCACCTACACTCCATACGTATCCCACACGAGGATGTACACATTGGAGTACACTAGGAATGCAGCCGGCTCGGGTGCTAGTCCATCAAATTCTAAAGCTAGATTATGGAGAAAGCAACGGAGCAACCTGGTGAGCATACGGATCACTGATGGATCCAGTCATTGGTAATTAATTTCCATAGTAGCTGAAATTTTCAATTTATAGCTGATTTTTGAAGGATTAAATAGTATGACAAATTGCATGTTCTATTTTTGGTTAGCATATAGAATTGGTTATAGTGTTGAGATGCCTAGAATTATAAAAGAATTAATGTGGTGAACAATAATTTTTTGGATATATGATCACTCGTGCAGGATTAATTCATTATGCTTGAAATTTAGGATTGTGCATGTGACAGCCAGGGTTTTCCTTACCCAAAAACCCGCCATCGGATCATGTGGAAGATCTGAAATATAGTGATGCTATGGTATCGAACGTAAGCATCACAACCAAACAACTGGATCCTTCCTCACAATTAAGCAATAGGAAGGGTCAGGCTATCTCCCAAATGGTAAGCTTACAAGAGTGGAAACAAAGTGCACAGAACGGAAATAAATATAGAGCATACATCGACAATAGAATGGAAACATAAACCATGAAGCTAACTATCATATGCACAAAGTAAACATCCACCAATGAAGGCCGACCTCCATATAAACAGTGGATCAAATATACTTCGTATTTAACTACAAAACTTGTTCATATACCATTTGCCCAAAAACCCAAAAATATCCAAGTGCACCCCAGCACTAAGGGAAGTGCTCCTCGGGCAAGTCTTCCTCTTCTGTAGGATTGTAGTCCGGATCCTCTTCTTGCTCCCGATCACGCTCCAACTCAGCTCCTGCAGCTGTGACGTATAGTCGAGGGGTGAGCTTTCATCTAAGCTCAATAAGGAAAATACAATACTAAATCACACCTTATCATTCTAGTTCATGTTCTTAATGCATAAATAATAGCAATTAAAATATATATTGTAACAAAGTATATCAAATGCAAAGTCAAAACATGTATACAAGCCTCAAATGAGTCAAATCATGATAATGGATAAACAGGCTAAAACAATGCATAGCGAGACCGAAATCGAGCACAAATCGAAGCACGTAAACTAAGCAAGTCATGAAACACATATAACAATGACGGAATTATAAACAGGACAGGTCACATATCATGAATCGATACACATCATATCATATGACATTAGAGTAAGTATCCCATAGTAGGGAACAGAGCAATCCGTATTAGGACACAAGGTCGTAACCCCGGGGACTCTTTCCCTCTCTTGGAGACTCCACTCCCCTTACAACTAACGTACTCAAAACAAGTCACATGGCAAGGCATCCCGTATTAGGGAACTGAGCAGTCCATATTAGAACACAGGGTTGTAACCTCGGGGACTCCACCCCTCTCGTGGAGGCTCCACTCCTCATTACACATGTTTACATGAATTACATCACATAACACGGGTCAGATACACATAGCTTGAGCAAGTTCAAGGACGAGAGCACAATAAGTCGAGTACAATGCAAATTCACGATACACATACAACAATCATGCAAGGTGTATGCGTAAAAGAGAAATCACATGTTCGCATTGAAGAATTTCAAAGTACATATATATGCAAAATCTTATAAACATAATGTATGTGATAACTACATCTTGAACATGATTTCGAGAAACATAAATTCGGGAAGGTATTTTTCCTACCTTAAGTGTCAGATCTTGTAAGCAAACGCACACGAATCGAGGCTGAACTCTTCTCAAATGTCCCTCATACATAGCCTAGAATACGCATACACATGTCTTGATGTATTAATTAACTAAGCTAGTCATAAGTCACAGCATCATACAACACACTAGATCACAAACCCCCAAACTATCCAAAACAGAACATCTCGCCGTGGCCAATTGATCAGGTGCCACATGAAGCAAGGATCTCGCCACAGTGAGTTTTTCCAGAGAAGAATTTGCCTTGCATTCTTGTCGCGGTGAGGGCTTCAGGTGATTTCTCGCAGCAGTGAGGTTCCATGTTGCCGCGGTGAGTAGTCTCAACTTGCCAATTCTTGTGTCTATCCTCATGGGGTCCGAAGCCCATTTTGATGTGAAATCTTCTCCTACTTGGACCAGAAAAAAGACATAGGGTATACTTTCTTGCTCATAAGAGACTCCTATCCCATTTGCATTATACGAGCCATGCTTTGAGGCTTCAAAAATCGGCAATTTAGTACTAAGTTCCTCGTATGCCTGATTTTCAGAGTTTCGAAGCACTTGAAGCTATAAAGCGACCCAAGTAGGTCTGTTTCATACAGTTGTAATCCTCAAACCCTCGTGTGATAAGGCACGCACATAGATCAAGGCATCGGACCTCCCAATTTTAGCTATAAGGTCCCATGCATGTCCATTTTCCTCAATTTCCATGCATGGAGCATCAGTTTTGCGGGAAAATAATCCTAACTTTAAGAGTTTAGATTCTATGAGACTGGGTGAGATGAATTACCATTGGGGATCCATTGCATGTAAAGCTTCCAAGTTTTCGAGTGAAAACTTCCGTGAGAATGTGTTTGATCGCTTCAATCCCCGTCCAAGAGTTCTCGAATGGAGGTTTTGTTGTTGCAGAACTAATCCTTCTGTATCTACGGTTGATTTGATCTGCCAGAGTTGCCGAGATCAAACGGCTTGGAGGTTTCTCGAAGTGGAGACGAGGAGAGGAAGAAGGAGTTCTTTTCATTGCTCTTACACGACACTAAATCCCCATGCATATACTTTGTGTGCATGGGCTTTAAATGAGTTGGGTTGGCTCTCATGTGGAGTTTATACACCCATCTTGGTGTACTAGTTTAACTAAAGGCCATAGATCTGGCCTCTTATAAGCCCTAGGTCCGCTTTCTAGAGGGTCCAGCCCATGAGTTTGGTTAGATAAAAGGGGTCCTAACATCTCAAGTCTTGACCACAGGTCTGATTCGAGTCCCGTTATCATTGGTTCACATTTGGTTGGGCAGTTGATTAATGGGCCTAAGACCCCGATTTCAACTAATAGGTCTCACATAAGGAGTCTAAGCATTGGTGATATCCATTGGGCCTCACATCCAAAGTCTATTTATCTATTGTCTTGGTTCCAAAAAGTCCAGTTCAATTATTTGAACCGACATGTCAAGTCCATCACACGCATGTTAGTCGAACCAGTGTGGTTATAAGCTAGAATTGGTCGGGTGTTACAGTGCATGACACCGTTTAGTTATACTAATCATGATAGTTGCCATTCGAATTAGTGTCCACTAATGCGAGTCCATCAGTTAAAATTCTGATTTTTGTTTAAAACGACATCATCTGCAGACATTGATAGTCGGTTCATCAACATTGCCGTCACAAATGACATGTCGTAGACATGCCACCTGACATTGGTATCAATCTCTAATCGCACACACTCTCGTTGTGAAACTTTTGCAATAGATGTTAACAGCATGATGTAGATCATCGGTAGGATATTGTCCAATGACACATCTTCCACCCCCAATATCGTCGACAATTTTCGAGGGTAAAAATTTCCTTTAAGGGGGGAGGATGTAACACCCTAGAGATTTCGAACTCGATTCTCTGAGTATGTATTAGTGCTCGAGACCGGAAACCAATTGCATCTGATAATCAAGATGGACCAAGTCATTAATGAGAACTGGGTACCTTGGGAATAGGACCTATATATTTAATTGTGTAACAAGTACACAGGCTCTTGGAGAGCATCCCACTGGTCAATACCCTGGTGTGTAACCAAGAGGTCTAGGTATCTAAACACCCCAAAGACATTAGACCTTAATTGGTCTTTCTATTTTATTTTTATTTTCATCTTAGTTAGGCTTGTACACCGAGTTAGTTGTACGGGTTATAGACCAAGTCAACACCCTATGCTATAAGACCCAACTCTCACACATAAGCTGCATGGAATTCGCATGAGAGAGTTAAAGTGAGAGAACCTCTATATTTTCCTCTTAAATTCCTCTATTGAAGAACCCCCAAACCATTTGAACTCCTCAATCTATGTAACAGAACCCGACCAACGCAATGAAGGATCACTGTTATTTCGATTGTCGTAACGAACTTCCGAATCTCGAACTCCTACGATCGAGAAATTAGACGTGGAACACGTAGACAACGAGAAGTTCCCACACCGAAGATCGAAGACTTCGCATGCGAAGAACTCGCAAAGGTGAATGTCTTAACTCTACCTTGTAAACCACGGTTTCATAAATTAGGAGTGATCCAGTTGATTCTGAAATTTCATGCAAAGAAATTTTGAGAAATCGGACGTGTGAGAGGCATGGTAGTTGAACTCCTCTGATTCCGATGTTTCGGATGTTGCATGCATATGTAATTAGGGTAGAAAGTCATGATTTGAATTCCCTACTATTAAAATTATGTTAAAATTCCATGTTTAGGCTAGCTGTAGTTTAGAATATTAGGATTTTCAAACTGGGAGGAAAGGGCCAAGGGCAGGCGAGCTTTACCAGGCTCGCCGCGGCGACACTGTAGCTCGCCGCAGCGAGGAGCCCTATTTTGTGAGCCTTGGTTTTGTCCTTTTGAGGTTTAAAAGTCTTGTTTTATGCCACGTACAATTCCCTAACACTTATTATATGTACGTTGTGTGATCTAGGATAAATACGAGGCACCTTTGAAGAGAATTTAGCTTTGATTCATGCAATTTTGTCCGTAAAGTTCCGACTTTAAGGTAGGAAAGATTACTTTTGCCTGATTATATGCTTTCTTGAATTCGTGCCACTGATGCAATTATTTAAATGCCTTATATTTTCCAGCAATGTATATATGAAATCTTGAAATGCTTTGAATGTTATGCTTTAAATGTTTTCGATATGATTTCTGCACATGACTTACATGATTTTCGTATTCCGTAGTTTTAGTGTAATAAACAACACAATATAAGTTCCTTTAATATTTAATTTACATCTTTCACTCAATCACTCCACCACACATCACTACCAAATTCGAGAAAATCTCTCTCTCTCTCTCTACCGATCAATCACTCCACTGAAGGCAAGTCACAACTCACAAACAAATCTCTCTCTCATATTACCAAATATCCCTCTCTACCAATCAATCACTCTCTCTCTCTCTCTCTCTTATCGACCTCTTTAGCTCTTCTCATCTTACGAAATGTCTCTCTCTCTCTTACCGAATCCCTCTTTAGCTCTTCTCCTCTGTCTCTCTAACTTATGTGAGGACTTGCTGATTGGTTTTCCATTGCAGACTGAGGAGTGTTTGGGGTTGTTGGTTGAGAGGGAATGCCAGCATCTGGTTGGTGGGGATTATGTGAAGAAGTTGCAAAATGGGGGGTTAGGGTTGGTGGGTAGAAGAGAAGATGTTGTTGATTCGATAAGGAAGGTGGGTTTTTGTGTTTTTTTCATTAGGTCTTTGATAGGGGATTTATTTATTATTTTTACTTTTTGGAAGTTTGATTGGTTATTTGATAGGGGTTCCGGGTTTTTGGGAGATTTATGTTTTTTGATGGTTTTAAAGGGGCATGGTTTTATGTAATTTTGTTTTTTCTTTTTCATTTTTGGTTTTTTTGGGTGTGGTTACTCTTTTTTTTTTTAATGATTTTGAATCTGTTTTTAAATTTTTCATTATTAATGTGATCATTGTTTCTATGTTCAATGTTTATTCTTATTTTTAAGTAATTTCAAGGGTTCTATGGATTTGGTTGTTGGGATTAGTGCTGATTTGTTCCTTATGGATTTTTCATGTTTCAACAGAAATGTGGTTGGCTTCTAGTTTGCTTTTTGGTTTTTTGGATTTTCATTTTAGTAATTAAATTCATGTACTTATTTAACTGCATTAAGTTTATTTATTTATTTATTTATTACTGATGATTAAGTTTATTATTTTTTATTTAAAGGGTTAATGCTAAGTAATAATTTCAAGCACATTTCGCAATCGGAAATCGGGGAGTCAGCGACATCGAACATATTCGATGACCATTTATCGACAACCTCTCCCTAATCTCTGAGATTCTTCGCTAAACTTCAATAATTCTCTCTCGCAGAGGTATGCATCTTTTCAAATAAAAATTCAAATTTGCAATTAGGGTTCTATAAATCTACGATTATAAATAAATTTTTCTTTGATTCCTTTATATTTTCTAATTTATTTATATGTTGATTTACTGATTAGTAATCGAGTGGGAGATGAGTAGTTGAATGATTGTTTCGTCACATCTATTGAAAAATATATTTTTAATAACATCAGCAATGAGATAATCATGCATCACTTTTAGAACATGAAAGATCATCGAGGATAATTGTAACAGAAATTTCCATTTGATATTGTGAAGTCACTTTTTTTTTTGAGAAATTAAGAATCGAATATCAGTTGCCATTTTTTGTTGAAGCTTATTCAATTTCTTATATTTGTTGCTATTTAATCTACTTTAATGTTGTTATTGATCAAAGAATTATGGTATATCAACTACTAAAATATGTTAACAACCATGGATAGCCCCCACAAGAAGAAAATTTAGGCTACGCCCCTGCCAAACACTCCTCAGTCTGCAATGGAAAACCAATCAACAAGTCCCCATAAAAGTTAGAGAGAGAGAGAGAGAGGAGAAAAGCTGAAGAGGGGTTTGGTAAGAGAGAGAGAGAGAGAGAGAGATTTCGTAAGATAAGAAGAGCTAAAGAGGTCGGTAAGAGAGAGAGAGTGATTGACTGGTAGAGAGATATTTGGCAAGATGAGAGAGAGATTTGTTTGTGAGTTGTGACTTGCCTTCAGTGCAATGATTGACCGGTAGAGAGAGAGAGAGATATGGTTAAGATGAGAGAGAGTGATTTGGTAAGATGTGTGTGAGAGTGAGATTTGCTCGGATTTGGTTGTGACGTGTGGTGGAGTGATTGAGTGAAAGATGTAAATTAAATTTTAAAGGAACTTATACTGTATTGTTTATTACACTAAAACTAAATGTATAATAGATTTGGGGGCTTAATAATCATAAATGGGGGCTTGATAATCGTAGATTTGGGGGTTTGCAAGAGTTGCACATAAGAAAGTAATATCTATTTATACCATGTAATTTATTTTTTAAATATTATACGGGGGCTTGAGCCCCCACCCCATCGTGCGTGGCTACGCCACTGACAATAGTGTACTTCCCTGCTATAAAATTTATAAAGGGTAATTTTTACAAAATATGATTATACTTTAAGGTTTTAGGGAAACTAGAAATAAAAATTGTGGGTAGTTTTTGTTGGCCGGACCATCAATTATTAACCTCCTTAAGTAGTTTTATCGCAGTACAGGAAAATATCACCAATGTGGTCAAAATGACTACATTCAGGGATTTAGAGGCCCTAAATCTTTATATGCTTCAAGATTTGACAGCTTTCACAGTGTGATTTATCTGTGTTGGCCCGTATTGATATGCGGCCTTTTCTTTAGGGAAATTTACCGGATTGACCCTGTCAGATACACCTTTTCTGCCAGAGACCTTATATTTTCACCTTTCACCTAACCGACTAGCTCCAAGCCAAGCTGACCCTATGAAGAGTAAAAAGTCAAAGTTACCCCTTCTATGACTTTCTTTAACCCTGAAAAGCATCCCCTTCTTCCTCATTTTAATCTACCACAATTAGTAAAAAGTTAGGGTTTTGTTGGTGACTATATCTTCTTCCTCAGTTCGATCCTGCAGTTTATTATTTGGAAGAAGACAACAGAGGCCTGGGAGAAGAAAACTCTGCATTTTGCCATTGGGAAAAAAAGACTCCTCATTTTTTCATTTGGAAAAGACCACCCTGCAACGCGAGGTATGTTCAGATTTTTCAGTGTAATCCCCATTTTCAGTTTCGTTGGGTCTCTTACTAGTACAACATAAAAAAGATGTATATTTTCTTGGTAAATTATTTTTTAAAAAATTGTCGATATTATATATGGTCGACACTGATTCCATAAAAGGTCAATAACGATTATATATATAGTCGTTATCAACTATTTATACAATCGGAATCGACCATTTATACAGTTCATAACGATTGTATAAACAGTTGATAACGACTACATATATAATCGTTATCGACCTTTTATGGAATCGGTGTCGACCATTTATATAGTCGATAACGATTGTATAAACTATATATATAATGGTTATCAACCTTTTATGGAATCGGTTTCAACTGTTTATATAGTTGGTATCGACTATTTATACAATCGGTATCGACCGTTTAGACAATCGGTATATTTATTTTGTGTCATTTGTCCTATGATGGTCTCCTCTTCTCTTAAATAGGCGATGTCGGAGGTGAGCATTCCTCTTCTATTACTATGATGGTCTTTTTGTAAGAGATGATGGCTCGTATGAAGGTGACCGGCGGAGGGTTATTACCATTTCGACGGTTATTTCTTATGAACAATTCGTAAGAAAGAATATCCGTTGTTAGTTTTGTAAGGACAGATGAAACAGTTTTCATAAAGTTCTCTATGAAGATAGTGACCCTGTGATTGCCGACGATTTGGACTCGAATGATTTGGCCACCGTATTTTCATTTTATAAATTCGGGGTGGATGTCTTAAAGGTATTCATCATTAAAAAACCATCATCCTTCCGATTCAAAGTTGAACAAGTACCTCTTAGTGGGACTGATTTTGTGAGTAACCATTCCTTTTAGCCATAAAGTTTGAGGAGGATGGACCTATATATGATACTGTCTAGTTAGGCGATGACGGTAATTTTACGATGAACATGTCAGTCAGGAAAGCGACTATTAATTTAAACGATGCTCTAGTTGAATCATATGATGACCCACTAAAGTATATCCATAGGTCACAACAATATAGTTAAGAGTTATACTACACGTCTCTAAGAGTGGGGGATGAAGATAATTTCAGTTATATCTTCCCCGATGGATTTACAACTTAGTTGACTCGCGAATTATGTTCTACCATTCCATCGATGGGGATTACCGGAGGAGCTCAACCATTTGGTGAGCATCACTACGGTGAAGGGCTTAGTTAAACACATGAGTACCCCTTCAGTGAAGGGTCTAGTCAACCACATTAGAACCCCTTCGGTGAAGGGCCTAATCAGAACCCCACTAGTGAAGGATATGGTGAAGGGCGTAGTCATTCTCGACCCCCTAATGAAGATAACTTAAAAGAAAATGCCCAAAACTATGATAGCAAACCGGATGGATTTATAAAAGAGGATCCGAGAATTTTCGTGAGAGGCATTGATAATCCTTTAGTAGATGGAGATTATGAAAGGTTAGAGACATCGGGCGACTCTTTCGATCAAGAGGTAAAAATCGAATACCGGAATTAGACGTTTAAATTTAGAGAGATCTTCAAAGACAAGCAAATATTCTAAAGAGCTTTAAAAGAACACATGGTAGAGAAAAACTTCTAAATTCAGCTCTTGAAAACCACTAGTTATCGAGTGATAGTCGGATGCTACGCACCCGATTTTTCATGACAAATACATGTGTCTAAATTAACTGGGCTCGACTCTTTCAAAATCAAGACGTTCAATAGTACTCACACATGCGGGGCCGCTAAGATCGGAGCGCACGATCACCATAATGCAATAGGCTCTTTTGTAGTCAACTATAAATGGGACAAACTTATGGAAGGATTCGAATACACACCTGCGTTGATAAAGTTTGACATTACAAAATCTTTTAACGTATAAATCAAATATTCTAAGGCTTTGAGGGGGAAAGAACTCGCCCTGAATGATATTAGCAGAAGTTGGCAAGGGCAGTTTGCCAATCTACCAGCCTACGTAAAGGAGATGGAGAGGGTAGATCCTAATGTACGAACATATTTTTAACTTACGCTTGATGGTAAGTTCTAAAGATTTTTTTGAGATTTTGGCTCGTGCATCAAAAGTTATCGCACTACACTTCGTTGCATATTGCTTGTAGATGATACACACCTATAGGGATGTTTCAAAGGGATCCTACTTATCGTCTCGATGCAATATGATAATGGCCATATATTACCATTAGCGTTCGCCGTTGTCGAGTTAGAAGAAGAGGATACGTGGATGTAGTTTCTTGAACGGGTAGGTGCATTCGTGATCAGTCAGTTTAACGAAAATTTTATTATTATCATAGACATATCGAAGGGTTTAATAAAGGCGGTGAAACAAATCTTCCCTAACGCACACCAGGGCTACTACATGCGACATATGACACAAAATTTGGCAAACAAGTATCCCAAGAACGGTGTGTTGGATCTTTGGTGGTGCGCTACGCGTGTATTTTCAATAGACAAATTTGATTATTTTATAAACAAAATCAAGAAAGATGTTGATCCTCGGGTGTTCCACTATATTTCAAAAATAGACTCGAAGCATTGGGCACGTGCATATTTCAAGGAAAGGCAGTACGATTCCCTCACTACGAATAATGCTGAAAGCTTGAATAGCGTACTAAAGGTAGCTCAGGAGAAACCAATTATTGATTTAATCAGAACTACTAGAGAGAAAGTTACAGATTAGTTTCAAAAGTGCTGATAGAATTCTGAGAATTGGAGCACCGTCCTCTATCCAAACGTAAACGAGCATATGAAGAAGGTGCTCCAATGGGCTGGTAGAAAGAGAGCGCAACCATACGGGCGCGATCAGTTCCAAGTGAATTCTAAGAATTTCATTCATCACATCGACATGAAATATAAGACATGTACTTGTCGTCGTTGGCTCATTTATGGTTTGCCTTGCTCACATGCGATTGCGACCATCAATCAGAGAAATTACAATTACTATAACTTTTATGAGAAGTGATTTTTCACCGCTTGCTTTAGACAAACATACGACGAATAATGGGTTTCCACACTCGATAAAAGCTAATGGAAAATCTAAGATGACCAGTTGTCGGAAAATATGAAAGTCAGATCGCCCTATAATTCACGTAAGCAAGCCGGACGTCTGAGGAAGAGAAGGATTCAGTCTAAGGGTGAAGTTAGGGCCCTACAGCATGGTAGGTGCAGTGAGTATGATCACAATCGCAAGAGTTGCACGGCAGTGGGACCGATCAGTTGATATAGTACGTGCCTCCTTTATCTAGTAAATCGTTCTCTAATCCTGTCTATTAATAAATGAGATTTTTTTTATAGATTGCTTACTGACAGAGATTAGTTTGTCTTTTTCATTGTGAAGGTACGTCGCGTCCTAAAATGCAGTCAAAACGATAATTGTGAGCTTGTACCTCCGGCGGGGGCATGACGATGTTTACGCATTAAAACTTTTAAACTAGTGGACGGGGGAAATTGTCAAAATAATTTCACTACCACTAGTACCACTTTTATTATATGAAAATTTTTCATTATTATATAATCGCCTTTGTAACTATTTTTAATTTCAAGAATGAAGAAGAAACCTTTGATACAGAATCATCCTCTAGAAATAGGGCACCTTCGTATAGATTTGACACAAGTCATCTACCAATGGATGATAGGATTGTAATTCACGCACGGTGGATGGAGATAGATCACATCTAGAAACAGTACAACAAGTCGGTTAGGTCGTATAAGGAACTTTATGAGGTAAAGTTTGGCCGCAAATTCGATTCTTAATAGGAATGAAAACATTTGAATGTACATTTTCTCAAAATGTAATATATACGATGAATTATAATTTTCGAATGTATATTTTTTTCAGAAAATAGGAATGAACAAATACGATTAGTAATTTTTATAAATTTTGAAACCAATATTAACAATGCCAAAAAGTACATTTTCTCATAACTTTCAGCAATAGGCCTGCGACCAATTAAAGAATAGCGATGAACAACTGTATAAACAGTCATTAACGATTGCATAAATAGTCGTTGTCGATTATATATACAGTCGTTATCGATTGCATAAATAGTCGCCAATGACTTTGAACATTGTCGATATTGATTTCATTAACAGTCACCAATGACTGTGAAAACCGTCGATATCGATTTCATAAATAGTCGGTCGCGACTGTTTATAGAGTCAATATCGATCCTCTATACAGTCAACGATTGTTTATACAATCGATAACGATCCTCTATATAGTCGTCAACGACTGTTTATAGAGTCGATATCGATCCTCTATACAGTCGTCAATGATTGTTTATACAATCGATAACGATCCTCTATACAATCATCAACGACTATTTATACAATTGATAACGATCCTCTATGCATAATAATACTATTTATATAATCGATAACGCATCAGAATCGCTAACTACGATTGTTTTTATAGTTGATTCTGACTGTCTATACAATCATTCACATGTCCAAACCAGTCTAATATGCAATAGCCACATATATATTTATATATACTTGAGATTATAAATTTTTGGCTTTCGAATATATTCACATAAAAATTTGTACATACTTGAGATTACCAATTTATTGACAAATTTAAATATACATGACAATTTAATTTACATTTGAAAAAAACTACGATGGTAGTGCATCTTTAGTAAGTTCTTCATCGCTTTCTTCCTCTCCTCCATCATGAGTGAATGTAGCAAGAGCATGACCAATTTCTACCATGATCTGACTCTTTTTTTTTTGCTTGAAGTCAAATGTCTTTTCCTTCATGAAGTACTCCACATACTTTAACACAAATACCCCACAGTCTCACCCATTGCTCAGTCGGGAAAGGGATTTGATTCGACAGTTAGAACTTGACCAAGGATAGATCTCAGTGCTCAATGTAGTGAAATCTCCGTATAAATGCAAAAGTACAGGAAGGTAATGGGTCTGTTTCAAAAAAGTGTAATGTCAGATAAGATAAGCAAACAGTGAAAACTTGTAAGTTTGGAAAACTCGTATTATATATTCTTACCAGGACATTCAATTGCTTTGGATATTTATCCTTAGAGGGCTTCTCAAAAATAGGGTCGACGATTATTACCGATCGTTTGACAACCTTCACGATTGCAAGTGCCCAATGTAATGGATTGTGATAATAAATTGGGACAAATATCTTAAAAGAATAATATAATGTTAGGATACAATTTAAAAATTTTAAACATTGTTGGTAGCAATCGTAACGTACCGTGGTATATTGGTGAGCCCACAGATCTAGCAACCGATTGAAAAAAAAGTTTTGTAGCACCTTCTTGCCTTGGTTCGCTTCATCCTTATGGGCAAACCACCACCGCTCGATTTGTATCCCCAACATTTCCTCATTGAGTTTTTTAGAAATAATAAATTTATTAAAATCATTAAGGTCTAAGCCCATATAGGTCAAGATGGTGGGGCCAATAAGGAAGCATTTATCCTTTAGATCAGGATAAACAGTCTCATCGATGACTTTCAGGAGTCTTAGGTGGGCTCCAATTATCTGAAAGAAAAAAATATAGTTATCGACTCTTTATACAATCATTATTGACTCGTTTGATAATCGTTATTGATCGGTATCACAATCGTTATTGACTTTATAGAAAATCGTTATCGACTCTCTAGACAGTCGACACCGATCCGTTAGACAATCGTTATCGACTTTATAGATAATCGCTATCGACTCTCTAGACAGTCAACACCGACCCGCTAGACAATCATTATCGACTTTATAAACAATCGTTATCGACTCTCTAGACAGTCGACACTGACTCGTTAGACAACTGGTATGAGCAAATTTAGTTATTTACAATATTGTCTAAGAATTCAGTGCCTTTCAAACATCTCAAAGACTGCACCTGGAGCGTAAAATCACCAACTGTGCTTACGTAGGTGCTGCATAAATAACGACCAACGCTGAAATTTACAACGAAATTAACTACTAACTAACTATCATGAGAAAACTTAATTGTCATCCGCAACAAGCCTGCTCTAGAGAGAATTCATGTACCTCTACTCACCTATCAGCTCAACCATAGAAATGGCCAACCTCGCCTCAACAATTGTCTCCTTTCCAAGTGTTTTCTTCTACTGACCCTTTCATCCGGTCCTAACTTTCACAACAATTTGTTTTGTTTTATTCCTAGGCTTCAAGCGAGCATCAATTGCTTGCTCGGGATGGGAAGAGGGTTGCAAGGGTTGGGAAGAGGATTGCTCATCACTAACAGGACCCTTTTCTACTTGTGACTCGGGTTGGTTGTCAGCAGTTGCCACCTCCTCATCAACTGGTCCCTCATCGGTTGATCCCTTAGATGGGATATCGAAGGCCGTGTTAGGCACCTTCAATATCATTTCCGAAATAACACCATCTTGAACATCGAAATAAACTTTATTAGAAAGTTATAATCTGTAACTGTATTCACTTATACAAACTACCTTACAACACATATCTTAGGTATCACCTCCAAAATCATTTAAGGAGTTCTTTTAGAGTCCCTTAATCCTTTCTAATCAATTTGGTGGCGTGATTAATCGTCTGCAGCTCCACATCCCTTGAAGTGAGCCAATCATCCAAGGAGCTGCATCGTGTCTAGAGGAGCGCTTTCTCTCCCTCCAAATGGTTCACTCTCTGCTCCAAATGACTCACTCTCTGAGTGAGTTTCAAGTTGTCGAGTGCCATATCGTCAATCCTCCTCAACAACACTTCATAAGAGGAGATTGGTACACTGCAGCTCGCCTTCGTAGCCTCCCTTGTTCTCGGCCGCTCTAATTGGGTGAGGCCCTTTTTTGAGGACGAGTCTTCGTCTTTCATCGATTGGCCTTCAAATTCTCCCTCGTCAATATCTCAATCAAAAGGTAATTTCTTTTCTTCTTCGGCTACAAATCCACTTCCACGGCCTTCTTGACATATTCATCAACCTCTTTCCTCTTCCCCCCAACAACCTTTCTACCCCGCATATATTCTCTTACGACGGGTATCTCCAACTCAAAGGAAATCGGTTCGAGGGGAGCATAAACCTTTTATAAAAAAATGGGAAACACCAAAAATATCAAAATACTAAATCAAAAATAGAATAATAGTGCAAGATATCAACAACTATCGACTTCTTTAACAGTCGATATCGACTTCTCTCACAGTCAATTTCGAGTTCTTTAACAATCAATATTGACTTCTTTCACAATCGATGTCGACTGTGACAGAAGTCGATATCGATTGTTAAAGAAGTCGATATCCCTATACAATTTCCATTGGTACCTTGCTGTTCAGCATCCTCCAAAGAGAGTAGCCTTTCATCCTCATTTGAGCCTTTTCCACTGTTAAGTAGTGAAAAATACCATTTTTTACCCCTAAACATGAGCTTTGAAAGACCCTTGAGAAGACTAAATAAGTGCTTTAGTGTGCATTTTACAGCTAGCCAATTAGACAGGTCCAAGTCCGAAAAGCATCCTAAAATGATCAAAAAGCTGACAACTCATGTCAAGCTGAAAGATGGATTGAAGAAACAACCTCAGCAATGGCTAAAAAGGGTCTAAAAGAGCAGACAAAGACCTGAAAAAAGAGAGAGCCATTCGCAAAGAAGAATGGGAGCCTAGAGTCCAATTCGCAAAGAACTTTTACTATTCGCAAAGAACCTTGAACTTTGCGAAAAGAAGAAAACACTCCTCGAATAGAAGATTTACCTCTGAAAAGAAGAGAGAAGTCCTTGCGAAAAGAACTTACGAAGCCAAAGTCCTTGAAAAGAACTTACGAAGCCAAAGTCCTTTGCGAAAAGAACTTCGAAGCCAAAATGCTTTGCGAAAAGAACTTACGAGCCAAACTACTTTGCGAAAAGACCCTTAAACTCGAAATGGCATGGGATTCTGACCACTTTGAAGGGCATTTCAAGAACTCGCACGTGCCCCAATATAATTAAAGCCAGAGACATTCAAAGATTCCAAGCACAAACCAAAGGCATATTCACCCACATGAAAACCCAAAGATGAAATCACTTGGCGGGAACTTCTAGAAGCTCAAACAAACTTTTGAATTCCCATACGAATTGATGCTTCTAACTTTGATTGGTGAACCAGATCGAGCATTTTCATTGGCGAAGCAGATCCGGATCTCCGTCAGCTCATGACCATTGGGCAATCCAGATCCGAGCACTTCGATTGGTCAATTCACCCTTGTGCAGGAGATAGGGAAAGCTATAAATTGGGAAGACATTTGCCCCATTGAGGCATCCAGAGTTTACAGTTTTCATCTCCGGTCGGAAGCTCATCCGATTCCCTGTAATCCCTTCTTGTATTTTACCTTTGAGAGCCATTGCAGTGATTTGTACTTCCAAGTTCGGATTCAAGATCAGAATCGAGGGCTCTTCGAGAAGCTCGATCGTAAGTCCGAGGGCTCTCTAAGACCGTGCTCTGTAATTGTAACGTTGGATTTTAAAAGGTTCTTTGTAATTTGTGTCTTCTCCATTGGAGTCATGTCGAGGGTTCGAATGTTCACCTTAGTGCATTAGACTTCTTTAGATTCACTCATACGCATCCAACTTCCTTAATTCATCATCCTGTGCGAATTAGCGTTGGTAACCTAATTCAAGCGATTTACTGATGATGTTCATGTTCGAAATAAAGAATAGGCCATTGGTGATGATGCGTGACAAATCACGCCATAAGTCTAAACCTATTCCTTAATTCGGATTTATTTCTCTTACATCTGTGCTGGTAGCCAGATGAAGATTGAATCTGCTCTGTTGAACTACAGATTCTCCATTAAAATTCAAAGGCTAAAATACATGAAGCTATTATTTCTGCATTTGTCTTATTTTAAACACCTCCACAACTCGGATCTGGATCACGTAGTTAGTTCTTTTCTTTATTTGCTTTTAGTTAAACGTGACAAAACCCAACACTCTCTTTTATCTATTCTTTATTTTAGATAATTATAGAGCCAGATCTGGTAGCACAGATCTGGAGGTTTATCTCTCATTTTAGACAAACTTCTCTGTGGACGATCTCCAAAGAGAGTAGCCTTTCATCCTCATTTGAGCCTTTTCCACCCATTTCAACAATCGTAGGAATGAGTTCGTCAGGGGTGTTCTTTCAGGTGAGATTTCTGGCAATATCTAATAAGCCCACTATTGAATAATACAAATACAGCCATAAACATTATACGGCTTAAGGGTTTTATCCTTGTCGGCAGTCTTTCTATTTGTCGCGCCCTTCTCTATATACTCCAGCAAGTTATGGAACACGTAGAGACCCCACGGTATTTGTTTGAAGTTTTCAACTGTATCGACGAGTTCAACGTACTCTTCTGACAGTTGATGGTGGGACCCGAGAAAAAGAAATGCACACAACACAAATAGAAGAGCTAACTTAAAGAAGTCCTTGTCACTTTGCGCTAGCCTCATTCCATTTTCTATATGAGACCGAATAATTTTCCCGGTAGGCAATCCACGAAAATATTTGTAGCAGATTATTTCATTTTCCGATAGTTTAATGAAAGGGGTACACTGTTGGGGTTCAACCACAGCAAGGCCCAGTATTAAGGCAATGTCAATCTTTCGAAGATAAACATCTCTCTTCCCGATTTGGAAGTGGTTCTTTTCAACCCAAAAACCCAATATCACATCGACGATATCTCCAACAAAACCCACAGCCTTTGGCACTTAGAATATTCCACCAAAAACTGATGCTCTCAGCAACTCCTTTTGCTCCGAACTAGTCTCATCGTAGAGCTTCAAAATGTCAATAGGGGAACATTTGGTAATAGGCCACTGTACGACCATCTTGAAGGCTTGTTAAAATGAACTGTAACAAAATTGAATGAACAAATTGCTTAAATGAACTGTATATTATAATCAGACTATATAGAAAATTGATATCAATTACATTGAAAATCGATATTGGGGACTATGGACAGAAGGGCAGCCTAGTGCTTATCCTCTGCCTGCTCGATTGCTCAACACGGATTTCAATCACTCTTGCAAAACTAGCTCCGGCTTGCTATTCCAAAATTGTCTTCAATCTTTAAGAGGTGTAATAAATGAATGTTTTTCACTATTAATGTGATCCCCATGATAAAAGTTTATAAGATCTTTTTTATAGGGTGACTCTATTTGGAGACGCTAAAATTGGGAAGGTTGGTGAAATATTAGGATAAAATATCAGAAAGAAAAAAAAAGTGTAATAGCCCTAAAAATCACGTTAAACTATGACCTCGGGATCCGTGCCCGATTGGTCTTAGGTTTGACCATAAGATAGTTCAAAGATGAACTTAAAGTGAGATGAGCGGATGTGATGTGTGAACCAGTGTAGAAGAGTGGAGAGATAGAGGAGTGTGTAGAGTAACATACACCGAGGGGTGTGTATGTGTTCCACACCGAGAAAAGAAATAAGATAAAAAGGGTGAAAACCCTAACTTTCATGTTTTTGTGGTTGAGAGAAGTAAAGAAGAGAGAGAAAGAGAGAGTAAAAAGAGTGATTAATGCAAGGAGTAAAGGCTAGCTGAGGAAGGAAGGATCCAAGTATTAAAGAGGCCGATTCAACGCAAGGGATCCGCTGAAAAAGCTAAAGCTGGAACCCTAGCCTTCCAACCCTAGATTTGAAATCAACTTGAGATCTATCCAAGGTAAATTTTTGTAAATAAGATGCATAGATCATAGGGGTTAAGTTGTGGTTAAATGTGGGTTAGATCATAGGATAATGGCTTAGAAAAATAGAGGAAAAAGTATGGGAAAAGATTGGGAAGAACAGCTCGAAAAGGGGCTGAATCTGACAATTTCGATTAATCGAAATTGGGTTTCGATTAATCGAAATTGGCCAGGAAGTTGAAAGGTCAGAAGACCACGACTTCGATTAATCGAATTGGATTTCGATTAATCGAATTTGGATTTCGATTAATCGATTTGAGAATCGATTAATCGACTGGGAACCTCCAGTGGACCCCAAGGGTTGGAGGAAATGATTTAAGGAAAAATCGACTAATCGAAATGGGATTTCGATTAATCGATTTGAGTTTTCGATTAATCGATTTGGGATCGATTAATCGACTTGTGAAATTCAACTGTTCGAACAGTAGGTGTACCTTGCGAAAAGAAGAAATTCGATTAATCGAAACTGGATTCGATTAATCGAATGAAAACTCAACTGTTCGAACAGTAGGTTTACTTTGCGAAAAGAAGAATTTCGATTAATCGAAAACAGATTCGATTAATCGAATGACAATTATCGTTCGAATCGAGAATGGACTCTGCGAGGAGATTTTCGATTAATCGAAATTACTTATTAATCGATATTGATTCCGATTAATCGATTTTGGAAATCGATTAATCGAACCAAGTTCGATTAATCGATTCTGGATTTCGATTAATCGACTGGGATAAATTTTGTTGACTTTAGGTTTGACTTTAAGATTCTTGGAGGATCTTATACCTTCTTTATTGCATCCCTTGTGATGTGTTTTACCTGTTGTGTGGTACCATAGGTGGTACGTGTGAGCTAGTGCACGAGGAGCCACGTGGGACCTTGATGCATTGAACAAGTAAAGACTTGAGGTAGGGAACACCTAACATGTACTTTATTTTACAAGAGCATGTATGTAGTGATATAAATTTCAATTCAATTATTTTTATTGCTTAAAGAAATGTGAAAGGTGTGCGTGCGTGACATTCATAAGAGTAAACGAATGAGCCATCCCCAGGGGATGAAGAAGTAAAGAGATAAGAGCATCAGGTGTGATGCAAGTTAATGGATACATCCCAGGGATGTATCCAAGATTGTCTCATGTTTGATAGGGCCTAACTGTTATAAGATACCACACTTACACGGTGAATAACTATATGTAAGGCACGATATTTTTGTTATTTGAGGTTCTTAGGTTACCCCAGACGCATGGATATCCACGATCGACACGGGCGGGATATCCGTGACCGATACTGGCAAAACCGAGGCCAAGTGAGGCTTATCCGTGAAGTAAGCACACCCTGTGGGTGTTGATGAGATGTGAAACCCGCCACCAATCCCGGGAAAGGGGCTTGGTACTATATAGTATTCCCAGGGAATACATTAAAACTGTCTATATAGATGACGATGAAGGGTAGCTCATCGGGGCTCGATGCTATATTGCTCGGGGATTACTTAAGTTGAAAGTTTAAGTTTTGCTTTAGGCCTTTTCAACATTATTCATGAGTAAAGGAAAACATAAGAAATCAACAGTAAAACGAATGCTTTTAACTGTTTTATCAACAACTGCATAGTCACATCATGCATGGCATATCATAGAATATATGTGAGTTATAACTTATATGTTCAGCAGTGTTTGTTCCCTATTGAGCTAGGATGTAGCTCACCCTATAGACTATACGTCGCAGGTCCATTAGTAGCAGCTGCCGAGGTTTCAGGGGACGCTGATCCCGGCGAGTCGGACTTTGCTGCCGGCGAGGAGTTGGAGCCACCTCCAGAGGACTTCTTCTAGAGGACTCCGTTGTGCTACTTTGAGGAGTTTTGAGTAGAGATTGTACGGCTTGGTATGTCAAGCCTTTATTTTGTGAAAACATGTATATGTATAGAGTTGGATTATTCCTTTGGGCGAACCATCTGTGATGATTTATATCATCGATGGTTCGGATCGGTTCTCCCTTCATGCAGAGGCATGAGGGTAGAACTGTCCTTTGAAAAGTATTTCTAATTAGATTTAAATTCCGCAAGTTGTTCTTATTTCTTTTTATGCTTGATATACCAGTGTTCCGTGCATAGTTAAGGGGCACGGTCAAGATGATCGTGCTGATGGCACGGGTTTCGGGGTGCCGAAATCCGGGCTGTCACAGTTGGTATCAAAGCTATTTTCTTTTAGCAATTCTGACAAGGATTCTTTCGTCAGAACATAGGGGCTTCGCTAACTAAAACTTTAGTTTCAAATGCAGCAATGTCGCTAGAGGGAGGGCCACCAAGAGGAGGCCATCAAAGGAGTTTCATGAGTGGAGATGATTTCATCTCTCCTACCAACAGAGTGCCTTTAGGAGGTAACGAGGCCCCAGGGGGCAGTAGTAGCAGACAACATGAAGAAGAGGATCGAGATCATCAGGATCAAGATCAAAGAGAGCAAGAAAGATTGAGAGAAAGACAAGAGGACAGAGAAGAGCGACAAAGGATGATGCACACTATGGAGACTATGGCAGCTGCCATGGCACAACAAGCGACATCCTTTGCGACTCATCGTCAAGAGAATGACCACCTACACCACCAGGGACTGCGTTACTGTGCCCTCATCTTTTCTGAGAGTTTAGAAGGATGAGACCTCCTTCATTTTCAATGGTCACGAGAATTGGTGATGGAAATGGAGAAAGTTTTAGCGTGCTAACTTGCACGGAAGATGAGAGTGTAAGATGGGCATTACATGTTGGATGGGGAGGCTGGGCCTTGGTGGAAGTCCGTGATAAGGACTGTGGAGACCCCAGAGTTGCCTTGGACTTGGGAGGAATTTGTTGAGGAGTTCAACAAACAATATTTCCTAAGTGGTGAGGAACCAATTAGAGATACAATTTTTGGCAGTTAGTACAAGGGAGAATGACCGTGAGAGAATACGGGGTAGAGTTTCTGACTTGCCGTTTTGCTCGGACACGTCCGCTCAAGTGATGAAGTCCAAGAGGTTTGAAGGTTTGAAGCTTTGAGGTTAGGGAGGCGAGCTCCATTTCAACGAGGACCTATGAAGAGGTCATGAGCAAAGCATTGGTTGTAGAAGAGAGAACAAGATATAGAGAGAGAGCAACAGAGAGGACTTGACCACGGAAGGATGGGGAACTACGAACCGGTGAATAAAAGCCGAGGTTCGTGGGTCGAGTCGAGACCGCAGCTTGTGGAGGTTTTAGAAGACCGGCGTAACAAAGAACAACAACACCAACAGAGGTTTCCATTACTTGCGTCGGGGAGACCTATTCGCTATGAGAGCCCTGCCATGTCTACTGGTGCCACTATCACACAGGGTTCTCGTACCTTATCTTCCGCACCTCGAGAGACGTGTGCCAGATGTGGCAAGCCGCATAGGACTATAGACTGCAGAATCGGAACTAGAGGTTGTTTCCGATGTGGCAAGGTGGGCCACATGATCAAGGATTGCCCCGAGACAGACAAGGGCAAGACGGCTTCAGTTACAGCACCACGACCCATTCAAGCAAGGAAGCCGATTGTTAGGGGGAGAGCCTATGCAGTCACTGCTCAGGAAGCAGGGAATGTGCACGACGTCATCCAAGGTGAGAAATTTTATTTTATTACAAAAAAAAAAAAAAAATTTCGTTTCATAAAGAATTCTAGATGGAAAGGGTGCATGCATTAGGAATAGTGTAGATTCTTTTAATATAAACTGAGAGTGCATTTTGATGTGTAAATTTCTGTATGTATGTGTATATATATTATAGGTACTTTAACTATGTATGAAAAGGGAAGTGTATTTAGACATGACGCTCGAGTGTTGATAGACCCCGGGTCTACCCACTCATTCGTCACTCCACGTTTTACTAAGAAGATGAAGATCGTTCCAGAGACGTTGGATTTCGTCCTATCTGTGTCTATTCCGACTGGAGAGTTAGTAGACACGGAGTTAGCTTGCAAATCCATCGTCAGAAAGGCTTCAAGACTTAGAAGTGCATGAATTGGAAGCAAAGTTGGTATTAGACATGCAAGGGTTTGATGTGATCCTTGGCATGGTGGTTACGCAAAGATTGCGCACCATTGATTGCAAGAACAAGGTAGTCATTTTCAGACCCAACACAAGAAGATCATTTCGGTTTCAAGGAGTGAGGTCGTCATCTGTGCCACTGATCTCAGCAGTAAGGGCCGAGAAAATGATCAGAAAGGGATGCAGTGGATACTTAGCTTTCTTAAAGGAGGACAAGGAGGAAAAGAACGTCATTTCTGAGATAGCAATTGTGCGAGACTTCGCTGACGTGTTTCCAGAAGAATTGCCTGGATTACCTCGTAAAGAGAAGTGGAATTCGCCATTGACTTAACACCAGGAACGGAGCCTATTTCGAAAGCACCTTATAGAATGGCTCCCGCTGAGCTAAAGGAGTTGAAGGAACAACTACAAGAGCTGATGGACAAGGGGTTTGTTAGACCAAGTGTATCTCCATGGGGAGCACCGGTCTTGTTTGTCAAGAAGAAAGATGGGTCAATGAGGCTATGCATTGACTATCGACAATTGAACAAACTCACTGTGAGGAACCGATACCCTGTGCCTAGAATAGACGATCTATTCACCAACCGCAAGGAGCAAAGTATTTTTCTAAGATTGACCGAGATCCGGTATCACTGGCCATGAGTCAAGGCAGAGGACATCTGAAGACGCCTTTCCTAACACAGTATGGACACTATGAATTCCTTGTGATGCCGCTTTGGATTAACGAATGCCCCAAATCATTTATGGATCGATGAACCGAGTGTTTAAACCACACTTGGACTCTGTGTGGTAGTGTTCGATTGATGATATACTAATATACTCCAAATCCAAGATGTAACACGAAGAACACTTGAGGATTGCTCTACAAACGCCACGTGAACACCAATTATACGCCAAACTCGGAAGTGTGAGTTTTGGGGAAGAAGTCGCTTTTGGGACATGTCGTCAAGCACCGGCGTCAGAGACCCAAAGAAAGATAGAAGCAGAGTTAAATGGGAGCAACCAAAGACGGATGATGTCCAAGTTTTCGGCTTAGGTGCTATTATCGACGCTTTCATGAGGGGTTTTCAAAATATCAGGACCTCTCACAAAGCTGACACGAAAAGATTCAAGGTTTGAGTGGAGTGAGGCATGCGAGAAGAGTTTTCAAGAACTCAAAACGAGACTCACTTCAGCTCCAGTGTTGGCAATTCCTTCAGGCAGTGGAGGATACGCAGTGTACAGCGACGCGTCATACAATGGCCTTGGTTGTGTGCTCAACCAACACAAGAAGGTGATAGCTTACGGATCAAGACAGCTGAAAGAACACGAGAAAAATTACCCGACTCATGACTTGGAACTGGCAGCAGTCATTTTTGCGCTAAAGATTTGGAGACATTACTTGTATGGTGAGACTTTTGAAATTTTCACCGATCATAAGAGCCTCCGATATCTGTTTACACAGAAAGAGCTCAATATGAGACAGCGCAGATGGATGGAATTCCTCAAGGATTATGATTGCTCCATACAATATCATCCTGGCAAGGCGAATGTAGTAGCCGATGCATTGAGTCGAAAGGGTTCAGCTCAGTTAGCTTCATTGATTTTGGGTATGCACCGATGGAAACTATTGGAAGACCTGGCATGCTATGATGCGAACATTGAGTCAAAGGACACTGGATCCTTTTTGGCTAACATCTCAAGAAGCCGGTGATATTTGAACATATCCACGAGCTGATGAAAGATCCAAAGATTAACAAAGATTCGTCAAGACGTGAGTGAAGGCATCAGTTCGGACTTCTCAGTAAAAGAAGACGGTTAGTTATTGTTTAAAGGCCGTCTATGCATTCCGGGCAATGTCGATCTAAGACGAACGATTCTGGATGAGGCTCATAAGTCAAATTATGCTATCCACCCTGGTAGCACCAAAATGTACCAAGATTTGAAAAGGAACTACTGGTGGAGAGGACTGAAACAAGACGTGGCCGAGTATGTGTCACGATGTTTGACTTGTCAACAAGTGAAGGTTGATCATAGACATCCTGCCGATTATTGCAACCTTTACCAATACCGTAATGGAAGTGGAATCGATCTCAATGGATTTCATTGTTGGATTACCTCGTACTGCCAAGAGACATAATGCTATTTGGGTCGTCGTAGACCGATTGACCAAATCAGCGCACTTTTTGCCATACAATACTACGTATACGGCAGGAAGATTGGCAGACCTATATATGAAAGAGATTGTAAGATTACATGGTATTCCAAGCAGCATAGTTTCAGATCGTGATCCATCAGATACGCCCAAGTTTTGGAAGAAATTTCAAGAAGGAATGGGAACGCGACTAGACTTTAGTTCACTTTCCATCCTCAAACTGATGGACAGACAGAGCGAGTGAACCAAGTGATAGAAGACATGCTCAGAGCGTGCATGCTTGATATGCAAGGATACTGGGATGAGTATCTACCGATGCTCGAGTTCGCGTATAATAACAGTTTTCAAACGAGCATTGGCATGGCACCATATGAAGCCCTATATGGACGACGATGCAAGTCACCTCTCAATTGGGAAGAAACAGGTGAGAAATTTGTATTAGGACCAAAGCTACTTGAAGATAATGCTACCGCTGCTCAATTATCGAGAAAGGTTGAAGACAAAGACAAAGTAGATGTAAAAGTTACGCCGATGTAAAGCGGACTAGTGTTGACTACAAAGTGGGCGAGCACGTGTTTGTGAAAGTGTCACCTATGAAAGGTGTAATGAGATTTGGCAAGAGAGGGAAGTTAAGTCCACGTTATGTGGGACCATTTGAAATTTTGGGACGAGTAGGTGAAGTTGCATATCGCATTGGTTTACCTCCGCTATTCGATCGAGTACATAATGTTTTCCACATATCAATGCTCAGAAAGTACGTGAATGATCCGTCTCATGTGTTAGGGAAGCAACCTATAGAGATGTGTGAGGACATGAGCATGATAGAGGAACCAGTGGAGATCTTGGATCGGAAAGAACAAGTACTGCGCACTAAAGTAATTCCCTTAGTGCTTGTTCGATGGAACAATCATCCTAAAGAAGAGGCTACTTGGGAACGAGAGGCCGATATGAAAGAACAATACCCAGCCTTGTTTCCAACGACGTGAGAATGCAATGTAAACCACAAACGTGTTGTGAAGGCTCCACTATACTTGTAATTCAATGGAAATTTAATCCAATCTGTCATGAATTGTCAAAAATAAGAAAAAGAAACGAAGAAATTGAAGTTCTGTAGAAATTGGGCAAAATCGATTAATCGAATTTCAAATCGATTAATCGATTTGGAATTTCGATTAATCGATCTTGTTCGATTAGTCGACTGGCATGTGCCAGTGACTGAAAATGAAAAGTTGAGTTAGAAAATGCATAGAAAGAAATTTCGATTAATCGAAATGGGATTTCGATTAATCGAATACTTAAGAAATTTTGGAAAATTTTTGAAGTTTTTGCACGATTTCGATTAATCGAAACTAAGTTCGATTAATCGATTTTGAGATTTCGATTAATCGAAATGAATTTCGATTAATCGACTGGCACGCGCCAGTGAGCTCAAAATTTTAAATTTTTAAACAAACACGATTTCGATTAATCGAAATATTTTCGATTAATCGAATTTTATTTTCGATTAATCGATTTGAGAAATCGATTAATCGATTTTACGCGGCTTAACCTAGTTTTAAATTTCGATTAATCGAAACAGAATTTCGATTAATCGAGCCGCGGGCTATATAAATAAATTTGGGGATTTCATTCCCCATTCGAAATCATTTGGCTTGGGATTTTTGGGCGTTTCATCTTCTCCTTCTTCTCCAACCAACCGAGTGCTCTAGGGTTTGGGTTTTCCGCCGATTCGCGTCCGAAATCGCCGCATTCGCCTCCGAAACCTAAGGTAAACCCTAGATTTCCGTTTTTTCTTCAATTCAAGCTAGATAAACCCTAGTTTAGTGAACATGCACTTACCAAAACCCGTTTATCTCCGAAAAAGACAACATCCAAGCTACCGGTTAGGCGTAAGAACGCCGCACCACCACCACCTACCCCATCGCCGGTGAGGACTCCGACACCGTCGGAATCGGTGACCACCTCCGGGCCGACGAGCGCAACTACGCCCGAGGCTTCCCGCGAATCCACCCCCATGCCACCACCACCCACCAACGTGGAGCAACCAAACGAGTGGTGGGCTGCCAAGACCTTTGAGGTCGAATACACCATTGACCCTACCCTATTCACAAATCGCGATTTACCGGGCGAGACCCAATCGGCTCAATTACCTAACCAAAGGACTCAAAGAACCTTCACAAACCAATCCGGGGTCCCTATTGCCCTAGATTGGTGAGGTTGTTCTACCAAGGGCTAACCAATGGCCCTAGTGTCGATTGCATTATAACCAAAATCGAGGGTCGACTCTATACGATCACTGCACATACATGAGGTGCTTGAATGCTACCTCGACTTTACTCCTAAACTACCCTATTTCCACCCTTTGAAAAGGAACCCTGTTTTGAAGAGGTCATGACTCGCATGACCAACGGGAAGAAGGGTCGCACGTCCATCAAGAGGGTCGACCTTCCACCCTACATGTGGATGCTCGACTCCATCATAAAATGCAACCTTTACCGATGCGCCACGACACGGGGCGTGGATAAAGTGCAACATGCACTTTACGCGCCTTCATGGTCGATGGTTTGATGCTACCATGGTCATCCTTGAGGGATGCGGTACATCAAGACTAAACTGATGAAGGGCAATATGCGGCCCAAGGAGAAGATGCCGATGCTCATCATCTCGAGCATGTTGGAGTGCTACTCGACGAGCCCTCCTACACTATTTCACCCCACGAGGTGAGGGCTACGGATCGCGTGAAGACGTCACCAAGTCTTCATGGACCAGAAGCTACAACCCATTGAAGAAGCGGACCCTACCACTGGGTCCCGCTCCCGCCTCAAAGCAGCCCAAAGAAGAAGCAAGGCAGGTAGCACCGCCACCACCCCCACCACCTCAGAGACCCACTTGAGGGTGGGGCACACGCCGCAGAGAGCCATCCATGGAGAGGGTTCCTCCCACACCACAGCCCACGCCGACACACTGCACACTCGCGCCTGACTCCCACCTCATCCTATCACGGCGCTCCATCCGTCCTACCATAGAGGACGTGCTGGCCAGAATGGACGCAAATAACGAGAGGATGAACAGGTCGATTGATTTCCTCATGTTTCACACCCTACAGTTCATCTACCCCCACACCTACATGGATATGTTGGCCCGCGAAGAAGAGACGCACCGCCTTCCATAGAGGACCAGTCTTCCATCCCACCACGGACGCGGTTCCCTCCACATCCACCTGCAGACTCCACCAACCAGCCTGCAAAGACCAGACATCACTGACGGGACTGTTTGAGTCGTCTATGTATTTTGTATTTTGATTTATACCTGTAGTTTATATTGTACGCCAACTTATTGGCATTGTAACAAAATCTTCAATCCTTAATACAAAGAAAGCTTTTTATATAAATTGTTAAATTTTGTTACATTTTACTTCCATGTTTGTATTGTGTGAATGTGTGGAGACTTAAATACGTATGGGTAAAATGAACCACCTCACCTCCGAAAAAGTGGGAGAGGCAGAACCACCACACGCTGGGTGATTTTCGAGGACGAAAATTCCCAAGGTGGGGAGGATGTAATAGCCCTAAAAATCACGTTAAACTATGACCTCGGGATCCGTGCCCGATTGGTCTTAGGTTTGACCATAAGATAGTTCAAAGATGAACTTAAAGTGAGATGAGCGGATGTGATGTGTGAACCAGTGTAGAAGAGTGGAGAGATAGAGGAGTGTGTAGAGTAACATACACCGAGGGGTGTGTATGTGTTCCACACCGAGAAAAGAAATAAGATAAAAAGGGTGAAAACCCTAACTTTCATGTTTTTGTGGTTGAGAGAAGTAAAGAAGAGAGAGAAAGAGAGAGTAAAAAGAGTGATTAATGCAAGGAGTAAAGGCTAGCTGAAGAAGGAAGGATCCAAGTATTAAAGAGGCCGATTCAACGCAAGGGATCCACTGAAAAAGCTAAAGCTGGAACCCTAGCCTTCCAACCCTAGATTTGAAATCAACTTGAGATCTATCCAAGGTAAATTTTTGTAAATAAGATGCATAGATCATAGGGGTTAAGTTGTGGTTAAATGTGGGTTAGATCATAGGATAATGGCTTAGAAAAATAGAGGAAAAAGTGTGGGAAAAAGATTGGGAAGAACAAATGAAAATTTGAATCGACAATTTCGATTAATCGAAATTGGGTTTCATTAATCGAAATTGGCCAGAAGTTGAAAGGTCGAAGATTGATCACTTGATTAATCGAATTGGATTTGATTAATCGAATTTGGATTCTATTAATCGATTTGAGAATCGATTAATCGACTGGGAACCTCCAGAGGACCCCAAGGGTTGGAGGAAATGATTTAAGAAAAAATCGACTAATCGAAATGGGATTTCGATTAATCGATTTGAGTTTTCGATTAATCGATTTGGGATCATTAATCGATTTGAAATTCAACTGCTCAACAAAGAGGTGTACCTTTGCGAAAGAAGAAATTGATTAATCGAAACTAGATTCGATTAATCGAATGAAAACTCAACTGCTCAACAAAGAGGTTTACTTTCTAAAAGAAGAATTGATTAATCGAAATGCAATTCGATTAATCGAATGACAATTCAATCGCTCGAATCGAGAATGGACTCTGCGAAAAGGAGATTTTCGATTAATCAAATTACTGATTAATCGATATTGATTCTTCGATTAATCGATTTTGGAAATCGACATCGAACCAAGTTCGATTAATCGATTCGGATTTCATTAATCGATGGATAAATTTTGTTGACTTTAGGTTTGACTTTAAGATTCTTGGAGGATCTTATACCTTCTTTATTGCATCCCTTGTGATGTGTTTTACATTGTGTGGTGGTACCATAGGTGGTAATGCGTGAGCTAGTGCACGAGGAGCCACGTGGGACCTTGATGCATTGAACAAGTGAAGACTTGAGGTAGGGAACACCTAACATGTACTTTATTTTACAAGAGCATGTATGTAGTGATATAAATTTCAATTCAATTATTTTTATTGCTTAAAGAAAGCGTGCGTGACATTCATATAAGAGTAACGAATGAGCCATCCCGTGGGATGAAGAAGTAAGAGATAAGAGCATCGTGTGATGTAAGTTAATGGATACATCCAGGATGTATTCACGATTGAATCATGTTTGATAGGGCCTAATCGATATAAGATAGCACACTTACACGGTGAATAACTATATGTAAGGCACGATATTTTTGTTATTTGAGGTTCCTTAGGTTACCCACCGACGCGTGGCGGGATATCCACTGACACACGGCAGGATATCCGTGACCGATACGGGCCGAAACCGTAGGCTGCGTGAGGCTTATCCGACGTAGTAAGCACACCCTGGGTGTTGATGAGATGTGAAACCGCCACCAATCCCTGGGAAAGGGGCTTGGGTACTATATAGTATTCCTGTGAATACATTAAAAGCTATCTATATAGATGACGATGAAGGGTAGCTCATCGGGGCTCGATGCTATATTGCTCGGGGATTACTTAAGTTGAAAGTTTAAGTTTTGCTTTAGGCCTTTTCAAAGATTATTCATGAGTAAATGAAAACATAAGGAAAAAGAATGCTTTTAATCGCTTTTATCAACAACGCATAGTCACATCATGCATGGCATATCATAGAATATATGTGAGTTATAACTTATATGTTCAGCAGTTGTTTGTTCCCTATTGAGCTAGGATGTAGCTCACCCCTCGCAGTCCATTAGTAGCAATTGCCGAGGTTTCAGGGGACGCCGATCCCATGAGTGGGACTTTGTCAGCCGAGGAGTTGGAGCCACCTCCAGAGGACTTCTTCTAGAGGACTCCGTTGTGCTACTTTGAGGAGTTTTGAGTAGAGATTGTACGGCTTGGTATGTCAAGCCTTTATTTTGTGAAAACATGTATATGTATAGAGTTTGGATTATTCCTTTGGGGCGAACCATCTGTGATGATTTATATCATCGATGGTTCGGATCGGTTCTCCCTTCATGCAGAGGCATGAGGGTAGAACTGTCCTTTGAAAAGTAATTCTAATTAGATTTAAATTCCGCAAGTTGTTCTTATTTCTTTTTATGCTTGATATACCAGTGTTCCGTGCATAGTTAAGGGGCACGGTCAAGATGATCGTGCTGATGGCACGGGTTTCGGGGTGCCGAAATCCGGGCTGTCACAAAAAGTGAGATTAAAAGGTATAAATATTTTAAAAAGAAATTAAAATTCATGATCTATTGAAAAATTCATGAATTATTTATGGATTATAAAAATTTTTTAAAACACATAACTTTTCGAAAAATTTGGCGAATAATTTGTTATCACCTTAAAATAAGAAATTATTCACAATCTTTTTAAAACTTTAGTGACTTAGGTGACTATGGATGGATGGACAGGCTAATGCTCTTCCGCCCGGTTGCTCAAAGTGGATTTCAATCACTCTTGCAAAACTAACTCCAACTTACTATTCCAAAATTGTATTGAATCGTTAAGAGTTGTAATAAATAAATTTTTTTCACTATTAATGTGATTGCCATGATAAAAGTTTATAAGATCTATTTAATAGGGTGGCTCTATTTGCAGCCACTAAACTGAAAGAGAATTCTAATATAAAAAAAAAAAAAATGATTGATTGCTTTGAATCATATTATAAATATTTTTCATCCAGTCCTCCACGTAATGGATCCCAAGTCCAATCTTACATATTTAGATTTTGGTTCAAAGCAGCCAAACTTCTTTAAAATGCAAAGGTAAAACGTTTTTTAATATTTTTATATACAATTGTTCACATTAAAAGCTTTTCACCGCTCTGAATTGGACAAGGATAAGTGTTCCCGACAATCTTTAGAATAGGGTTTTCAATTTGTCAGGTATCCTGATATCCGATCCGGTATTTGATTGAATGCGTCTGGCCGTCTTCCCACACAAATATTCACTCACCCAATGCGTGCACTCGTTTCGTTGACCCGAGCTTTTCACTGGGTCAGCCAACTAAAGTTGACCTATCGGGTTAGATCAGGCATGAGTAATCCACCCCGACATTTAGATTTGATTGAGTAAAAATTGGGTCACGTCGAGCTAAGGCATCCAACCCAACCTCGCAATACACACATTCAAAAAAGCTAATACGATTATGGGTGTACGTTGAATGTGGTTCTCATATCACTTTTTGGATGTATGTAGCATGTAATCAAAATCTTACCATCTGACAGGTTCATGATCATGAGATCGGGTTCAATGCAGTCAACGATTAAAACCAAAGTTGAGAACAAAGAATTTCTGGTTGTAACTAAAGTACTCTCTAGGGAGCGATTACTTTTGCACCATGTTTTTGTCGTTGCACATAATTTTGAGAAAAAAGACTATATTTTGGACAGGTGTTATGTGGAATACTATCTAAGCCAGGGGTGTTGTAATAACTCGAAAAATCGCATTAAACGGTGACCTCGGGATCCGTGTCCGACTGGTCATAGATTTGACTAAATAGGAGTCCATTAGTCGACTCGAGGAGTGATGAACGGATGTGATAAGAAATTTATACAAGTATGTGGAGTGTAGGGAAGATCTAGAGTCACATACACCTACCTAGGTGTATGTGCTTAACGCATAGAAAACAAGTATAAAAGGGTTAAAGAACCCTAACTTACTCTTGTTTGGTTGTTAAAAGAATTAAGAAGAGAGAGAGAAGGAGAGAAGTAAAGAGGGTTGTTAAGCAAGGAGTAAATGCAAGCCAAGGGAGATGGATTCGAGTATTAAAGTCGAATTCAACGCAGAAGATCCTTTGGAGCAAAAGCTGGAACTCTAGCCATTCCAACTTTAAGATCCAATCAAATTGAGGCTTGATTGAGGTAAATTTTATGGGAATTAAATGCATGGATTGTAGAAGTTTAAGTGTGGTTAAGAATGCTTAAAAGCATAGGATAAAGGCTTAGAAAAAGAAAGAAAAATAGGTTGACAAAGATTTGAAAGATCAGCCTAAGAGGGGGCTGAATCTGACCAAATCGATTAATCGAAATTGGAGTTCGATTAATCGATTTGATCTGAGAAGTTAAAAAGTCATGGAATCCCGATTTCGATTAATTGATTTGGAATTCGATTAGTCAATTTGGAAATCGACTAATCGATTAGGAAGCTCCAGCCACTAGAGAAATGAAACCTGGGGAAATCTACTAATCGAATTGGGATTTCGATTAATCGATTTCGGATTTCGATTAATCGATTTGGGATCGATTAATCGATTTTGAGACCTCGACTACTAGATTTAAGAATCGACTGCCTTATGTTGTAAACTTGATTAATCGATTTGGGATCAATTAATTGAATTTGAATCTCGATTAATCGATTTTGAGAATCGATTAATTGATTTGGGTTTCGATTAATCGATTTTGGAAATCGATTAATCGAATTGCATTTCGATTAATCGATTTTGGGAATCGATTAATCGACTTTGACAGTTTTGCTTGACTTCTTAGTTTGACTTTGAGATTGGTCTTGGACCTTCTTTATTACATCTTTAGTGATGAGTTACATGTGTTATGTTGTACCATAGGTGGTACGTGAGATCATTAGCATAAGGAGCCGTGTGGGACCTTGATGCTAGGAAATTCAGAGAATTGAGGTAGGAAACACCTTGAACATGTACTTTAATTTCAAGAGCATGTATGTAGTGATATAATTATCTAATTGAAGCTGTTTTAAATGTGAAAAACTTTATGAAAATGGGTGCGTGTGTGACACCAAAAATGTGATAAGGGCATCTGTGTGATGCAAGTAATTAAGAACAAGTAATCAAATGAAATTGAGACATCCCAGGGGATGAGGAAGTAATAAAGGCATCAGGTGTGATGCGGGTGTGTATACATCCCAGGGATGTATACATAGGATTGAATAATTACTGTTGAGGCCTAACTGATATAAGATAGCACACTTACACGGTGAACAACTATATGTAATGCACATGATATTTTTGTTATTTGAGGTTTGGAGGATACCCCACCGACGTGGTGGGATACTCACGACTGACACGGCAGGATATCCGTGACCGGTACTGCGGCGAATCCGTACACCATCACGGAAGTTTATCTGTGACCGTAAGGACATCCCAGGGATGTTGTGTAATATTTAACCTCGCCGCCTAGTGAAAAAGGGGTTTGGGTCATATTCCCATGGAATACATGTTTTTACAACTGTCTAATTAGATGACGATGAAGGGTATCTCATCGGGGCTCGATGCTATATTGCTCGGGGATTACTTAAGTTGAAGATTTAAGTTTTGCTTTATTAGGCTCAAAGGTCATTCATGATTAAATCAACAGTAAAGTGATACATGCAACTAACCAGTGAATTGAGTATAAGACATCTGTTTTTAATTGGTTTTCTAGCAAATACATAGATTCATCATGCTCTGAATATCATGGAATATATGTGAGTTTTAACTTATATGTTCATTGTGCTTGTTCCCTATTGAGCTAGGATGTAGCTCACCCTTTTAGACTATACGTCGCAGGTCCTTTGATAGCAGCAGCTGAGGCTTCGGGGGGCGTAGATTTGGGTGATTCGGATTTCGCGCCAGGAGACAAGTTGGAGCCTCCACCAGAGGACTTTTTCTAGGTGACTCTGCTGAGCACTTTGATAGAGAGAGTCAGTTTTGAGAGCAGTTTAGTGCGGCTTGGTATGTCAAGCCTTTATTTTGAAACAATGTAATTAAAAATAGATTATTCTTTTGGCGAACCATCTAGGGTGATTCGATTATCACCGATGGTTCGGGTCGGTTCTCTATTCATGCAGTGACATGAAGGTAGAAGTGTCTTTTGAATATGCCAGTTTGGCATATTAACTTCTTCCGCTTTAATGAGATTAATTGCTTTATTTATTTAATTATGTTTGTTATACCAATGTTCCGTGCTAAGCTTTGGGGCACGGTCTGGAGGATCGTGCTGATGGCATGGGTTTCGGGGTGCCGAGATCCGGGCTGTCACAGGTGTAGAGTTGGTAAACCTAATCGAATTGTAACAGAAAATTTGGGTTTCGGTTTGGTTCAGACTGAACCGAAGCCGTCTCAAAACAAATTGTTCCAATTTCGATTCAATCAAAATTTGAAAACTCGAAACCAAAACCAAAAAATCGTTTCGGTTCAATTAAGTCTTCATATATGTTTTATTTTATTTTATTTGATTTTATTTTCTATTTTTTTGTTAATTATTATCTTGGATAAGTTTGCTAAACCTATCCAACGTTTTCAGCCACCTAACATGGAAATCAAATAGATTGGGAATGGGTTTCGGTTTTTTGGCTTTTGGGTCGGTTTATGTCTAATTTCAATGTTGTTCGGTAGACCAATTTTTGGGGATATGCTCCATGTGGAATCAATGTCTGACCGTCTGATAGGTGCAACAAGATCTTGAGAAATACTATTTTAACTAGGGCTGTCAATGGGTCGGGTCGACCCGATACACTAATTGACCAGATATTTTATAGGTTAGGCATATAACCATGTGTCGTCGTGTCGAGTGATCAGGTCTGGCATGAGACATCTAACCAGTCTTCGGGCTAGGCTAGGTCAGATTAACTAAGAGGACATGTCCGGTCGACAAGACCCGATAATTTATATATAAAAGAACATGGAAAATAGGGTGTTTTCATGGGGTTGGGTTTCCAGACCGTCTCAGGTTGAGTGCACCATCGGGACGGGTTAGGCACATTTCATTTCATCATTGGTAGCAAAAACTTTTGCCCGGCTCGACCCGATTCACTGTCAACCCTTTTTTAAAAGGTGGAAAACCCTGGCTGCGGGGCCTTCAGTGCTGCTACTGCGGCAACTAAAATTTAGAAAGGATCTAATCTTATTTCTTATTCAAGTGAGGGGGCCGCGAGGGGCCTAAGATCAGTACTACTAATCTATCAAACCGTCGCTCACTCTGCTTACAAGTTCGTTAGTTATAAACAGTTGGCTGTTCAGATTTGGTAGGTTATTAGGGCACTTTAGCAAACTAGGATGCGAAAAAAAAAAAAAAAAGAGTTTTATGGTATTAAATTATTTTGAAAACATTTGCAAAATCAGGGGTACACGGATTTTGAGGACTCTAATATTCGATATTTTGATGGATTCTTGAGGGATCTAATATTTGATTTTCTTGGATTTCGATGCACCTGATCACTGGAGCATCCCGATGTGCTGAAGCAAATATTTTTAGTAAATAGAGCTTAACTTTTTCTTCCCAATCCATTTTTCCTAATTTTGCCTTACTAACAGTTGTTTATAAGAGAGTTTCCTAGTTATCCTCTTTAGTTATTTCACTACCTTCACTTCTCTATTGTACAGGGCCACAGGCCAAGGCATCCTAGATTCAAACAGGGAAACCTCAAGTAGAACGCCGCCCAACCGTAACCTGGTCAATAAAAGCGTTGGGATTTTCTACCCGACCCGATTAAACGAGTCAGAGATCTGAACTAAAAGCTGAACCATTGCGAGTGACCCGATCCGACCCATCTGCCACCCCAAAAAAGAGGTAATAAATCGAACCCATGAACCAACCTTGGGTCTCCAGCTGACAAAATAAATGGCCATCCAAACGCCTCCACCGATCTCCATTTTCGCGCCAAATCCACCACCATCTAGCCGCCCCACCACCGAAATCCGATTCTCCCGTTGGAACAATGCCAATGCCGAGAAATTTCAGCGCCCCAAACGAGCCCAGAAGGAGATAGAAGACGAAATTCGTCTCCATCGCCGTTTCGAATCAGCTTCCCGAATCGCTTACGATGATTCGCAGCCCGTCAATATCGATTACGATGAGAAAAATTCTGGCTACGATTTCAAATCGGTTGGTACGCCTTCTTCTCCCTCTCGCCCCTCGATCGCCGGGAAATCATCCAAGTACTCCAAGAACCCTAGAAACCCCAACCCTAATATTCCATGTCTTCGCAGTTCTAGTGTTTATAAAGATGCTGGAAATGGGGTGTCTGCTCGACATGATAGGGTTTTATATCGAAGTTTTTCGATTTTTGGAGAAAAAAATAGCCTTAACCCTAATTCTAGAAGCTCTAAGCCTAATTTTATAGTTTCTACGGTTTCAGAAGATGCGAGAAACGAGTTATCTGCAGTTTCAGATCCGAAATACTCAATCTATGATAAAAACCCTAACCCGACTAACTCTAACTGCCTTTATTCTCAAGGTTCCATTTCTAGGTTTTCTGAGGTTACTGAAGACGTGGAAAAGGGTCTATCAGTTGGAGAGGGCTTTGAACACTGCAGAAACCCCAACCCCGATGTTTTACACCCTTTATCGGTTGTGTCTGATGGGGTTTCATATAAAATCCCTAATGCACCATTTGAATTCCAATACAGTTATACAGAAACTCCAACAGCAAAGCCGTTGCGTCTTCGTGAGCCACCATATTTGCCTTTCGGTCCATCCTCGATCGCACGACCATGGACTGGGCGGGCCCCACGCCTAGAAAGTGTGAAGGTTCCAGAACTCACTTTATTTTCAATGAGGTCGTCGATAATTCAGAATGGGAGATCAAGGGAGGAGATCTTAGGGGAGCCATTGACGAAGGATGAGATCGAATGGTTTGTTCGGGGGTGTTTGAAATCAAGTAGACAATTGAATATGGGTTAGTAGTACTGTAATTGATTTCATAGATTGGTAGTTTTTTAACTTACTATGTTTTAGTATGATTATATCTTGGTTGAATTGGTGTGTGTTTGGATGCTATTTTTATATTCTTTCTATTTAACCAACTTAAGATTTATCATAGGAATAGGATATGTTATGAGGTAAATCCTTTAGGTAGAAAGGCTCTTAAAAAATTATGACAAACAAATAATAATGAATGAATTAAAAAATCAATAATAATCTTTTTCTCCAACATAATGTATGTGTATTTATGTAGATACCAGTGGAGTTAGCATGTGCGATGCACATGGAGAGAGAGAGAGAGAGATTACAAAATCCCCCTATCCCAACCAACCTCACACACCCAAAACACACTTGACATGCGATGTAGTGAGGCATAAACTTCATACTAAACTTGTGATTCTCCTTAGAGTTGCACTCATCGTCATCATCATACCCACAGCCCGCCTCCTTAGAGTCGTACTCTAATATAAAAATAGACTGCACTACATACTTACTAGGCGTAGAATCTCCTGAGAAGTGGATTTCACAAATATCATTGTCGAACAATTTATTTATTCAATCTTGAGATACGTCAAAATCCATTAATTTTCAAAATCCTGTGGCTAAGAGATTTGTGCTCGCTTTTAAATTAGAGTATTACCTTAGGCCTCGTTTTTCCCATATTAATGAAAAATAAAAATGCAATAAAATTGAAAGAATTAAGAATCTTGGATGGCATGTAAGTCAAATTTACCCAATTTACTGTCAATATTTGCCTTGATCTTGTCGATATGTTTTGTGATAATATGTAGTGCTTTCATGACATTTATGAGCAAGGTATCAAAATCAGTATCGGTATCAAGTATCATTCTAATGTTGGACCGATACCAATAGAAAATTGCTGATACCAATACTCAATTTTTTTTTTAATAAAGAAAACAAGAAAATAAAAAATATCGTATCGGTCAATAACGGCTGATACCGAGAAAGTATCAGCCGTTACTGATACCGATGCCACCCCAATACATGTATCGGGGTGGTATCGCTGTATCGGTATCGATTCTTGGTGAAACTGATACGTATCGCCGATACATATCAGTATCGGCCGAATTTTGTTACCGTGTTTATGAGAAGCAGTTTTAGGGTTAAAGGTTGATGGTTATGGTTATGGTTAGTGGTATTAGGGTGTGATGGTAAGACATGGGTCAAAATCTCGTTTTTCCGATACTTCTCGTCCTTCCTCAAAACCGTTCCGATGCGTACCGATATCGCTGATACATTGAAAAAAAAAGGACTACAGGCCTGTAGTACAACAGTACGTATCGTGTACAACTGGCCATTGATACCGATGCGTATTGGCCGGTATTTGACCCATGATGGTAAGAGGCATTAAAAGGTTAAAGAATATATATATAAGATGCCATCACTAGCATTAATGTTAAGAGTTAGGTGAAGAATACTACATACGCACAAATATATATTCAGCGCACACTACACCCATATAATATGAACTAACCTACATTCCAACACTCCCCCTCAAGCTGGAGCATATGTGTCATGCATGCCCAACTTGACAGTGATGTCTCGATGAAGTAGAGTCCCAACTTCCTTAGTAAAGATATCGACCAACAGTTAGTAAGAGGATCCATCTATAAGCTCCACATTGTGGTCCCAAACCTTCTCTCTAACAAAATGGATATCAACCTCAATATGCTCTGTACGCTCATGTAGCACATAGTCGGAAGCAATCTTTTCTGCACCTTCTTTGTCACAATGTATAGGCAATAGGCATAGGGACACTAATTGGAAATCCAGTCTCGGAGATAAGACACATAATCTCAAATGTGCCTTTAGCAATCACTCCATACTCAGCCTCAAGACTTAGCACTGGATTTGGAGACAACCTGTTACTTTTTACTCTTCCACAAAACAAGGTTTCCTCTAAGAAAAGTACATTATCCAGACGTAGAAAGACTATTTGTAATGGAGCTAGCCTAGTCAACATCAATATATCTGGATATATGAAGGTGACCATGGGGTGATAAATAATTTTCCGACTAGGACTAGCTTTAATGAATCTGTGAATGCAATGAGTTGTTGCTAAATGAGGAGCACGATGAGCGTGCATAATCTGGCTAACAAGGCTGACCGCAAACTTAATGCCTGGTTGAATGAGAGTGAGAGAAAATCAGCCACCCACCAGTCGCTGATACTCGTAGGAACCAGATAGTAACTCCCCCTCACTCTTATGAGTGAATTTGGAATCCATCGAGGAGGGCTTGCATCCAAGCATACCTATATCACTCAACAAATAAAGAGTAAGAGCATAATTCCTTTGTGAAAGAAATATCCCTTTCTGTGATCTGGCTACTTCCAAGCGAAGAAAATATTTCATGTTGTCTAAGTCCTTAGCTTCGAAATTTTTTCCTAGTTCCTCTTTTATGTGGGATATAAAAGAGGAATCATTTATCATAATCACAATATCATCAACATACACCAATAAGATCGTGTGGCCTATAAGTTCAGAATGATAGAACCAATATGCTCAAAGTGGCATCTCTGAAATCCCATGCCAATGATTATTCCACTAAAATGCAGAAACCAAGCTCGAGGAGACTGCTTCAAACCATATAGGAGTTTTCTTAGTCTACACACTTTCCCAGCCTCCCACCACTGAAGAAGCTTGGTGGAGGATTTATGTAAATTTCTTATGTGAGGTCACATTCAAAAATGCCTTTTTTTACATCCAACTGATAAAGGGGTGATGCAGGATAAACGCTAAAACATATTTAATAAATTTAATTAAAACAATTAGGCTAACTCAATTTTAGCGCTCAAATGCATTAAAATTTTTCGATCTAGAAAAACGGCCCTGATGAGGGAACTCGAGTTTCGTTCTAGTTTAGGGCACCAACTAAAGTATGATTGCTTTCTCGACTCCTCTAGGAGTTAAAGGCCTGAAGGGTTAATTCAATCAAAGGGGAAAATCAGAATATATCATTTAATAATGTGTGAATAAAATTCCAACAACTAATTAGGGATTTTGAGTTTTTGATTTTATCAAAGGAAATAAGGAACTAATTACCTGACAATAATTAAGAAGACAAAATAGAAAGATAGGGTTCCAAGGCTTTATACTAAGGATTCTGAGGCTTCACAACAAGGATGTACGTCGGCTTCGCACCAAACACACGATAAAACAAAGATTCACTCTTCGAATTTTGACCATGAAGGTCCGTCATTAGGCATGGTAGTCGCACGGAAGTCCGTCCTTGGGCACGGAAGTCGCATTTAAAGTCGCATCAAGTCCTTGCCTTAGTTTCCATAATTGCTTTATTTCATATAAGTCCATGACTCGGGCACAGAAGTCCATCATATGACGACTTTTCTTTCTTTCCTTTGCTTTTCTCTTGCGGATCTTCCTTGAAGTGACCAACTCACCTTATACGAAGCGCCTTAGGATCACACTAGATGATGCCCTTGATCCGTTGTCCCCATCAAGGGGCCGATTCAGATTGGCCGCAATGGAGATAAGGACATGTACTAACATAAGCGTAGCGATAAGAGCAAATGTAGCATCATAATCAATGCCATATGTCTGAGTAAATCAACGAGCTACTAGGCATGCCTTATATCGAGAGACGCCGCCACCTAGAATATGTTTTACAGCGAAGACCCCTTTGCACCCCACAATCTTCTTTGTAGGAGGAAGCAATACCATACCCCATGCGTGATTGTTTTCAAGGGCATTCAACTCATCCACCATCATACCTTTCCAGCCAGGAAGAGAAAGAGCAATATGAATAGTGTGAGGTATAGTGACAGTATCAACCTCAGATAAAAGGGCCCGATAAGAGGATGACACAATCTAGTAAGATACATACTGAGCAATAAGAATGGTGTAACACACGAGCTGACACCCTTCCGAAGGGCGATAGGAACATCAAGATCAGGGGTATCCGTGGGACTAGGAATAAATGTAGGAGGAGAATCCAAAGGAGAAGTGGCGGGGATGCCAACACCGTAGACCTAGGTTTGGGCCGCATCGTGTGTATCGATGCAAAAAGAAGCAAAGAAGGAACCAGAGGGCATCAACATCATCCAGGAGGGGAGCCTGGAGAGCGACAAGAGGACACCTAACTGCCTAGAGTCGCTCGAGCGACCCTACCTATTGCTCAAGCGAGGTTAAAGAGGATCCAGAAACGAAAACTTGCGGCCATTTGTTGCTTGAGCGATTTTGGCCATTTGTTGCTCGAGTGACCACCGCTTTAAGATTCTCGCTTGAGCAAGAACCAACCCCGCTCGAGCGAGTCAAGTAACGACAACTGTCCTTTTTGCCCTTTTTTCTTTTCTTGCCTTTTGGGTTTAATGTAATGTTTCATTTGGGGACAATTTAGTATTTTGCTATTTTAGGGTTGGTTTCTTTTTGAACCTAGTATATAGTGTCCTTATGTAAGCCAAATTTGGCATTGGTTGATTTTAATGAACATGCCATGCATTGAGGGCTTGAGATGAGCTTTAATGGAGAGTGAGTCTTCTTCCCCATGTGGGTTTGGTGTGAGGCCAAGGGTGTGATGCCCATGTTATCCTTGATATTTTCTTTATCTCTTTTCTTATTTCCTTCTAATTTCTTGCATCTATTTTCCCCTTTTATTTGATTGTTCAAAATCCCAAAACCCTAGATCTAGACCAACCTTGATGCTCATCCTTGTGGATCGGCTCCGATCTTAACCCATCGATCCATGACAGTTGTTGGGCACGAGATTGTCCGATTTGCTCCATTGATCGATTCAATTCAAAAGCCCTAGCGAGGATCTAGTGATTTCACGTTTTAGCCACAATCGAACACCCCTATCTAGAGGATGCTAGAGTTCTATCTCTAGGATCGCACCTTCCGCAAATCTTAATGGATCTCGTGCACCGGATTGGACCCTAAGTGAACCAAGCATGGCCACTTAAGCGGAAATCCACGAAACCCTAAGGTATCGCTTTAATTTGGGTTTTATTGCTTAATTAATTAGTTTAATTTCGGCAATTATCAGCTCATATTCATTTTGGGGTTGTTGTCCCTCGTCAAGAAGATATAGAAGTAGAGCTCTCAACTAGAGCTACCTGCACAGCTAACTAAGGTGGAGACTTGATGGACGAGGTCCCATGCAAATCTTTGCGGACATAAGTGTGATACTGTGTCCTATGCTGCAAAGGAGGCTGGTTGGGTGGTGGGGTATCAATAGGCTGCTGAAGAGGTAACTGTGGACATAGGAGCAGTTCAGGGAATAGAGGAGAAACATGGTCATTGAGTAGGAATGTGGGAAAGATGGTGCACGATAGTGCACTATCATTAAACATAAAAAATATAAAGAAATTATTATTATTTTTTAATAAAAAAAGCAGCTTTTTTTAACCATGAAGATGCATGATTAGTAGATCATGCATTTTCTTGTTGATTTAGAGAAAGAAAAATGATTTGACATGGTTTAATCACATATTTTACCTTAAAATCAAATTTCCCAAAAATTAGTGCGATCTTCTTGAAATCTGCAAATTGAGGTGTTTCCTGTGATCTCGTCGCTACCAACAGGTCTGGAGTGCTCAATTACCTTAAGTGTGATCCATCCCGCGCTCCGATCCGTTCAACAATTGCCTAAATCTAGAAAGTTTTGGGAGGAGATAGTGTAAAATGTAAAAGCTTTTGATATGAGTAGTGCAAATGTGAAATATGCACCTGTGACCTGTAGTTTTAAAACTTGGTTCACATATGCTGGCAAATAAAAAGTGACGAGACTAGGGTGTTGGACACACTAAACCAAAAAGAACAAAAAATGTGGGTGTATGTGCAAATACCGGTATGTATCGATCGATACCTGAGACATATCAACCAAGTTTTGATACCATGATACAAACGTTAATTGAATTTGGCTCTGAAGATATAGAATTGAAAAAGGACATACCGGAAACATGATTAGATGCTGTGGAATCAATGATCCATGGAACCTGAGAAGAAATGGAAACATGAGAAGATGCAACAATACCGGCCTCAACCAAATAGGTATGAGAAGGGAACAGTCTTTCTTACTGCGGGCAGTTGCATCGAAGCACTGTGTCATCATGCCAATGATTTTCAGCATTAACACCACACACATTAGCCTTTGAATCTCCCATTACCATGGAACGGAGCATCAACGAATCAATATTTTAACCACGGATGATAAGGGAATACTGTCTGCACAATAGCATAAGAACCACTTAGGATCGCAGTAACACTGCTGAATGGTTTATACAAACCTCAGAATCAACAATATGTACAAATTTGTAACAACACCAGTGCACACACCGTCACAATCTTCACCACAACAACCACACTGCTAATTTGAAAGCCCCGAAGCCACACACAATCATCAACGATCAATTAAGCAATTATAAACAACCAGCTATGTTGCAGATCAGCACCCCTTTAATATATAGCTTTTAACTCTTCAGGCCAGCAAACGAGGAGCATCCGTGGACAAAATGCAACATAACTCACTTGATTCATCACAGAATTAAACAAAGCAAGGTTCAACCAGGAACTTACTCAGATTCGATGCATATCCATCCAACTTATAACATCAAGCACCGACACAATGGTCAGAATCCTTGGAAAATGTGTTTTGACCTAGAAACGACGGATTTAAAAAAAAATCAACACAAGGCCCTTAGATCTGTACTATACCTCAATTTCTCAGTTGGAATGAGTTCCCAACACCATTCCGATCCAAACACATCAAGCCTTGATGGTTGATCAAATCACATGAAGCTCCTCTGCCCAAAAATCATGAGCACTTTGTTTATCATAAATCCCTCCGAAAGTGTAACAAGGAGATTTCAAATCAAGTTGGAGAAGAAGAGAGTTGATCACCATAAAACACCAATCAAAACCAGGAAATTTTTTTCTATATTTTGAGGACAATGATTTGATGCTGATGTCAGCATGGCAACACGCTGACATCATCAGAAAGGAAGGATGACATCAGCAACAGTAGGGTCAGGCCTTGTTCCGATATCAAGTTGAATTGAATGTATATCATTTAGATTAGGGTTAGATAGAAGAAGAGAAAGGAGAGGGAGAAGATGGAGTGGAGAGATGTGAAAATTAGGGCTGTAAGAGATGATACTCTACACCCTTTTTCATTATAATATACATCACTTTTAATATTACCTACTAAACACCCAACAGTCATAAGTACACACCAAACTATCTATTACATGGACACACACTAACATTACCAAGCGATTCTATAATAATGAAATGGCTGGCAGTTGCCTCCTTCAACAAACACTTCTCCCTTCCCATAATGTCAACTATGAAATGGCAATTTTACTTCTCTCTTTGGGAAGGAGGTGGGGATGAGAAATAATCCGCAAGTGGGAGTTTTGTCGTTTTCTCGAGAGAGGAGAGTGAAGCGGTGGGCTATATGAACAAGACTTTATTGGGTAAGTGATTATGGAGCGTGGGCTTGGGAGGTGAGAACTTGTGGATCCAAGTGTTATTAGCAAGTATGGGAGCTCTAGCAATGGGTGGAATATTTGCAGTTGAAGGGGAAGAGGGCCAGCTTGGTAGAAGGGGGTTTGCTCTTATCAAGAAAGAATTTGATCAATCCATCATAGTTAGAGGGGTTTGGGAGAATATTTTTTTGGGATGATGTTTAGTTGGTGAGATAGCCTTATGTAACAGATTTAGACCTATTTTTGAGATTACTACCAATAGGGAGTATACGTTGCGGACATGTAAAGTCCTGTCGGGAACTCGATTGTCTAGGACTTTCGTATGCACCAGAACTTAAGGGATGATGAAACAGTGTTATTGGCTGAAATCCTAGAATTGATTGGGTTGGTTTGTCAGAATAATGAGGGGGAAAATACCCGGATTTGGAAGATGGAAGCATAGGGGATTTTTATCGTCAAGTCCTTTTATTGCTTTCTGGTGAGACAGTCTTTGTTGCACACACGTGGATTCATATGGAAGGCCTGTGCTTGTGCTCCCCTAGTGTGCAGTTCTTTACGTGGACCCTCACTTAGGTTGAATTTTGATCGTGTATCAATTGCTTAAAAAGGGGAGAGGATGACGAATATTTATATGCTTTGTTTACAGGAGAGGGAGTCCGCCAATCACCACTTTATGTACTGTTGGGTGGCTACAAGAGTTATGGGGTCGGGTGATCAAATTTTTTGGCATTAGCTGGGTTTTCCAAAAGATTATGGTCAGTTAATTGCAGCATGAGATGGGAATGTAGTTGATGTTATCAAAGGAGCGTTTTGGACTTCCCTATTTGCTATGTTGTGGGCCATTTGGCTAGAGCAGAATGGCTGGATCTTTCGTAAAATAAGGAGGGCTGTCCCTATGGTTACAAGGCGGCCAGGAATTTCGTGCTTAGCTGGGTTGTGCTTGATGAGAATGGGATGACTAATGGGGTTTGTAGCTTGATTGGTATTTGGGAGTACCTAATTGCTAACTGATCTTTCTTCGGTTCGCTCACTGTATATCCTGGAATTGCTACTCTGCTTTCAGTTCTTAGGTTTCCTTTTAGCCACTTCTGCATAGGGTTCTTTTAGGCTTTATCTGTTTTGGGCTGTTTTCCTTTCTGTGCTTTAGTCTCTTGGTGCGGCTCAAGGTCTGTATTTTCTTTCCTTCAATTAAAATATTTTCTTTTATCGATTTAGAAAATCCTGCTTTCCTCTCCTGTTGGATTCGGCATCGTAAAGCTTCAAATTCTATGGTTTTTACTTATCCCTAGAAAATCCCTCCTGTTCTTAAAGCAACTTCTTAAATTTTATTTCCCTTTTTACAATATTCTCTTTGATTCATAGTAAGTACCTGAACAAATCAACATCAATGAAAGCTCAAAGGATCAACACTGGAGCTGGCTTGATCAATGTAGTCGTGATTAATAATATAGCTGATGGGCAAAACGTAAGTCTTGGACAAGACATTGTGTATTGGGCAAGGATGATTCATTTCAAATTGGCTTGTATTGGGCACTCAAAGGTATAGGCATATGTTTGCACCTGTAAGTATGGTATATATGTATCAAATATTATCTTGTATCAGTGTTAGGCATGGACAGAACATATTGAAAAATTGTTATTTTAAAACATTGCTCTAATGCCAATATGAAGTGCCCAATATGATAGCATCCATATAATGTAGGTTAGAAGTTGTTGTTGTTGTGTGTGTGTTCTTTGCTTAGGTTGAAAAATTTGAACATTATGATAAAAAAAGATAGTCACGTAAGTTCGAATTGATTAATAAGTATTTTGAATTCACATATTTATTAGGGTACCTCTATTTGATGGGTGCCTACACTAAAACCCATTGATCGCCTTAAATTAGATGATTGTGATCATTTTTCATTTCGATTTTTGATACAATTGAACTTGAGATCATGAGCGTTCCATCAGACGGTCAAGGTTTTGATTCCATGTGGCACAGATCCCAAAAAGTAGCCCTAAAATCACATGGCATACATCACACTCAAATGTGATTTAGGACTACGTTTTGGTATATGTGCCCCATGGAATAAAAATCTTGATCGTCTGATGGCACGCTCATGATCTCCAGATCCATTGTGTCAAAGATCATAATGAAAAACGATCACAAGTGTCTGATTTAAGGTGATCAACAGGTTTTAGTGTAGGTGCCCACCAGTAAAGTTGTGGGCTCAAATAGAGGTACTATATGCACCATCTATGGGAACTGAGTCTTTCCCAAACCGTATCATAATGAGCGAGTCTTGAATAGTGTTTCCTAACAACCTCTTCTGTTCCAGGTAGAGATGGTTTGACACACAACATGTTGGATAATATCCATGCTCATTGGAAGTGGCGGAAGGTATGCAAGATAAAATGTAAAGGAGTATGCACGATTGACATGGAAAATATCCATCAACAATTAGAGGTTTGAGTCTAAATGTAATCCTGAGGTTTTCATCTGCATCATATATGACATTTCATCATTTGGTTATAATATAGTAGGCCCATAGTATTGAATGCTATCATTTACATATGGCACGGATATGAGATTGATAAACTTTCAATAAAAGGATCATATATTCGGTTTCTCCAAGGTTTTAAAATTCAGAGGTTTTGAGTGTTGCATAGGTATTGATATATACCAATTGATACCTATATGTCTCAGTATACCGTTGATATGTATCGGTATAGCTAGTTTTAATTTAAATTTATATTTTTGTTGTATTGGTAAAAAACCTATTTCTATTACAACAAATTAAAATTTATAATTGTGTTATAACTTTTACATTAAAATTTAAAGTTATTTACTCTACCATGGAAGTTAGTACACCTAGGATGTTGGTAAGAGTTTCATGTTGATTCAACCTAAATGAAGATTTTGGAAATCTTTGGTTGTTAGGTTGAACTTTCAACATTTTTAGAGTTGTTACTTGTTAGATATATTAGTACATTTTCATGCTCCATTTGTTGTCTTCGCAACTACTGTCATGAATTTAGTGATTTTCAAGATTTTATTATGGATTGTTGAGCACATCCAAAGGTGGAAAATGAAAAGGTGTTGTAGTGATAAAGTGCATTGCATATGTACTTTTGAAAGTGCATTGAATATGTACTTTTGAATGTAGTATACCAGGTCTAAAAGCTCAGTGTCGTTGATCATATTGGCTGCCTCCCAGGACCGATACATATCGATATTGATAATGTTTCATTATCTTTTTTTATTCTTTGGAAAAAATCTTTAAAATAAAAAAAAAGATATCTCAAGTATTTTGTATATGTAAATATCATAAATAATCCCTACAACAAGGTTTAATTAAGAATTCAAAAAGAAATAAGTAAATAATTAACGCATATAAATATGTATTCCTCTATTTGTGCGCACCACTTTTCTGGTGGGCGCCTACGCTAAAATCCATTGACCGCCTTAACTTTGACGATCGTGATCGTTTTTCATTCCGATCTTCAGCATAATGGATCTTATGATGATCGGCATGGTATGAGACGGTTAAGTTTCTGATTCCACGTTGCACAGGTCCCAAACGTGGCCCTAAAATCACGTTTGAGCGTGATGTGTGTGCCATATGATTTGAGGGCCACGTTTTGGGATCTGTGTAACGTTGAATAAAAAACTTGGCCTTTTGATGGCACGCCCATGGTGTCAAGATCTATTCTGTGGAATATTGGGATGAAAAACGATCTCTACGGTCTGATTCATCTCATTCAATGGTCGTCAGTGTAGACGCCCACCAGTAAACCGGTGGGCTAAACTAGAGGTACCCTCTAAATATTACACCAAAGTATATAAATTTATGAACCAAGTGTTTCTATATAATGATGAGTTCATGGGTCGCAAGTCATGAATCATGATTTATGAAACATAAGACATCTGAAAGTATAAAACAGTCTATGGTATATAACTACACTTGATGACTTCAACTATTTTTCGCCCTCTAATTTGTTACGATTTTTTTTTTGTTTTTTGATAGCGGAGGGTGTCAGGACCTCAAACCACGTAGGATGCACGCCCGAGCTTAGGCCACAAGGGCCCGCTCTCTCTGGGGTAGCAACGTGCCCGTTTAACCTACGTCCACCGGGTAATAGGCAGGGGAGCGAGCCCGTGAATTCCTATTCTAATCAATTTGGTAATAACTAAAATGATGAGAAAGTGAGAAGATTACTAAGGAGCATGGGCATGTAATGCATGTCCTAATATATGCTTGAAAAATAAAAAAATCTAACTGCAAAAAAAAATAAAATCTGACAATGCTGAAAATTTTCCCTATAAGATTTCTAACATTTTTTCATTTTAAGCCTAATCAAAGATGCTGAATAGTATTTAACTTTTAATTTAAAATTCTTAGTTATTATTGATTTAAGAATTAAAAGCTAGCAAGTTATTCCAATACACAGTGAACATACTAGTAGGCATCAACTGATACTCACTTATTTACTATTGAATTATTATTTAAACCTCATTGTAGTGATTAGTTATTGATAAAAACGACTTAGTTACATGCATGTATACATAAAAATATTATATTTACATTTTGGACTTATCTAATTTTAAAGTTTGTTTCAAAGAAAAGAAAAAAATCATGTTGCATCATCGATATCAATGCATATTGGTCCTGGGAGATGACCGATATAGTCTCCAATGCCAAATTTTTGAATTTTGCTAAAGTGGTGTTGGGTATCTCCTAGCTATTGGCTGATACCTGCTGATTTCAAGTATTGGTCAATACCCTCGCATACAGGTGATGTTGAATTGGTAATCCTATTTTCATTGTTTAAATGTTCATTTTGCATATTGTGCAGTGGTTTGTTTATTATAATATGTGGACCTTATTAGAACCTATGGTGGTAAAACTTTTATATAACAATAAAGTCTCAAAGTTATGAACCATGATTGATTGGCATGATCAATTGATGTGTCGTTAAGCATGATTAATCCTTGCCAAACACCCTAAATGTATTGATTTTTATGCCACAAATTTAAGCTATTGAAGTTTTAAGAGTTATTTGATATTTAGTGTGTATACTCAATCTTCTAAACAATATATAGTGTTATTATATCTCTATATTATATATATTCGTTTCACTCACTCTTAAATTATCATCATCATCATCCTCCTCTGTCGGTTAACTTTTAAACTACTAAAAAAGCACTGTATAACCAATAGTAATGGATATCAGCCCGGACAGGTGGCCGATACAACCATTGGTACTGACTTCATAAAACCTGGGCAGTGAAGCACTTCTTTTTCTTTGTTTTTGCAGAGATAAAGAGTAGAGATGTAGAGAGTTGAGAGCTGAGAGAGGCATGCATTATTTATGGCATTCAATTAGGGTTTCTATATGCTTTTATAGCATATAGGAGTTAGATTTAATAAAATTACTAAAATGCTCCTAATTGTAACCGTTAGATGCCTTCTAATGATTACATTTAAGGATATTTTATTATAATAATCCTCTAAGATAGTTTAAGTTAATTAAATATATTATATTATTTGTATAAATGTGTGTGTGTGTATATGGGAGCTGGTTCCATCCTCCATGGGAGGACGCTCAAGCGTCCTCCAAGATCTCGTGGAGATCAATGTGGCATCCAAAACACTATTTGGGTGCGATGGGGAGCATAAGGGAACAGCTTAAGTCAATTTCCCAAAAAAAGATTTCAAAATTTTTCTTTTTAAGTTTGACTAATTTTAATGGTTTAAATTTCAAAGCTCAAAAAATACATGATGGAGATGTGTTTCCGATTTTTTTTCCGCTAAATATGATCTAAGCAATGCACCCGTGCTCTGTGTGCGGTCAATTTGGTTTCATGCTGCCAAATAAAGGTTTTCCTCAATCTTGGAGGACGGACACCTTTTCCTATATATATATATATATATATATATATATATATATATATATATATATATATATATATTGCTATAGACTACTTAGCTCTAGCTCTGCTCGATTTCAATTGAGCTCCTATTTTCCAGGTCGGCTCGAAAAATAAGAGCTCCTATTTGTGAGCCTAGCTGGCGAGCTGGCTCTGCTCATTTAGTGCCCTAATTAGATATGAGCAGTGCACCAGAAAAATCAACATTGAAAATTTTGACTTCACTGAATGGGAGATTTTCCTTAGGCTGCATTTGGGAACCATCATTTGACGGTTTGGATTTGGATTGGGGTGCCTGTATTTCAAATCTCCCGTTTGGGAATGTTGTGTGAGACATTGGATTTGGATTTCAACAAATCCAAGTCATTTGCAGATATTCTGAACAGGGTAAAATGACACATTTGAAATAATGCCTCCCAGGCATTATTTCAAATCCTAATCAGACATTAAACGTGTGGGGGTCTATTGAGAGAAACTCTTTGATGGGTTTCGTAGAAGCCAAAGAATGGGTTCAAAATGATTGTTCAAAGGTTGAAGATGGGTTCAAGGTGATAGATGTGTTCAAATGGGGTTGTGAATGGAAATTTAACAGATCCGGCTAAGGTTTTTTTTATGCTTGATTTTGCAAGATAAAAGCTGAGTTTCAGAAGGTGGTTGATATTATGCCATAGTCAGTGAAGTCTAGAAGCAATGAACGATTTGAGAAGGCGATGTCTGATTGGAGATTGTGGCTAGTGAAAGTGTTTCTTTGGCACTTCTACTTTTGGGATTTTTGCCGTGCCGACACTTGGTGGCACTTGGCACACGTGCCGGCACTTGGCACACGTGCCGGCACTTGGACACTCAAACAACACAACTTCTTGACATCTATGAAAATACCACATAATACAATCAAAATGATCATCGTTTTGATAAAGCTAAAATGAACTTCGTTTAAAAAATAATTGCGTAAAGTTTAGTAACTACTAAATAAATGATTCTTATAATATAGTATCCTTTTATTTAGGTTCATTGCATATACTATGTACCTTTTCGTTACATATCTCAATTGGCTCTCTAAGGTATCCCTTCAATTTTTTATATATATATGCTTTATTTATTTAATTTATTTTGTTTAAAGCCGTGCCGCCGTATTAGAATCCTTAGAAATTGGCGTGCCAAACATCTATTAGCAACTTGACACTTGGCACCCGTGCCACGTGTCTAGGTAACACTAGTGATGGTTTGGATGGATGTGCAGAGGTGATGATTGTGCACGGTAATGACAGAGATGGGTTGTAGAGAGGTGGACTTGACAAAATGAAGACACAGATTTTGGGCTGCAATCTTGTAGGGCAAGTGTTCGACTAAATGCTTGAAAGAAAGGGATGATTGGAGAGGTAGAAGGATTATTGTTGCATGTGAATCTGTGGCCCAATGGGTGACTACCATAAGTCTTAGAAAAAATTAAGTATGCGGATTGCAAAAGTTGGTGTGAAAATATTATTTTATTAAATATAGTGAAAGTTCATGTGCACCAAGAAGCTGTTATGATCACACTTTTTGGTAACTAATTTATGTTTTGGGTCGTTATTAGCCACAGTGAACCAAGTTTATCCCTACTAGTTTTTCAATGATGGTGTGTGGATAGCAATAGTTGGTGTGCGCTTATGAACAATTTATTTTATTAGGTAAAAAGGGGAAATTTTTTTTAAGAGAAGTGTTTGTACCCAAAAACTGCTGTAAACACCCATTTCGCTAACTAATAAATGTTTTGGATGTTTATTAGCCACAACAATACTAAATTTATAATTATTAGTTTTCACTAATTGGTATGCATATTTCAAATATTTGGTAGGCTAAACAATGTGCAGGAAGAAAAGCTGCAGTGCTCTTAGCAGCCTCTTATTTTAAAATGTTGAAACTTTGGAAAGTACTAGTTATTTATGAGCATGCAAATAGGTGATTGTTTATAAATTCTCGGCCATACAGTTTAAACATCCAAATATTTGAAATCTCGGATTTAAAATGCTTAGATTTGAAATCCTCAAATCCAAATACTTGTTCCAAAACGCAGCCTTAGATCAATGGATAAAATCTGCTGAAAATTTCATCGTTTATATCAGCTGCTTCTCAATTTTAATTATTCTTTTTAGCTACTTTTGTTTATGGAAGAGTGAAGGTCATACCTGAAGACAAGAGTATCCTTACTTGGGAGAAACCGTCAGATATGAAATGGACTGTAATCTATTGTGACTTTATGTATCATTTTTCTAGAGGTTGCCTTACCTGACATTAAAGTGATTTGGCAGGAGAAAACTGGAGGGAAGATCATCTACAGTAAAGGAGGGGTGATTTATTTATTCCGTGGTAGAAATTATAACTCTCAGTCTCGCCCTCGTTTTCCTATTATGCTATGGAAACCAGCACCACCAATGTACCCAAGGTTAGTCCAGCGTGCCCCAGAGGGATTAAGCTTGGAAGAAGCAAGTCACATGCGCAGGAGAGGACGCCAACTACCTCCAATATGTAAACTAGGTAGTTATTTAAATTTGTTTTTAATGGTACGGATGAGATAATGAGTTACTGATGCTGCATATCTAAGATATACCTGAAAATGCGACATGCTGGCCATTTTTAAACCTTCCAATGAGGATTTGGATGGTGTTACATTCATGCATAGATGTATTTAGAAAGATTACTCATCTACATGTATATTGCGTTTGCTTATATGCTGTCCCTGTTTTAGTTCGGTGATTGTATGGTTTTTGGCACATGGCATGAGTTCTAATAGATGTTTGGCATGCCAATTTCGAAAGATTAAATATGGCGGCACGGCCTTAAGAAAATAAAATAAAATAAATAAAACATATTTAGAAAAAAATTAAAGGGTAATCTTATAGAGCCAATTGATTTATGTAACGAAAAGATACTTAGTCTATGTCATGAACTTAAATAAGACTACACTATATTATAAAAATCGTTTTCAACGATCCAAACATTTTATTTAGTAGTTACTGCACTTTACACAATTTTCTGTATTTGAAGTTCATATTATCGCTGTCAAAACGATGAGCATTTCGATGGTGTTATGTGGTATTTTCATACATGTAAGAAGTTTTGTGCTGTTTGAGGTGTGTCCAAGTGCCACTAAGTGTCAGCACGTGTGCCAAGTGCCACCAAGTGTCGGCACGAAAAAAGTCGCAAAAGTAGAAGTACCAAGGTAACACCGCGCACGGCATTTGTTTTTTTTAATAGACTTTTAACTACCGATCAAAAAACCAAAATATGCCTTTGTCTACGTTTGAGATGGACATGAGAAACTTTAAGAATGCAAAGTTCATTGTTATGTCTGCTGATACCGGACTCAAATGATCTCGCTACATTTGATTTGTTTAAAAGGTTTGATTTGATTACAATGGCAGTGTTCTGGATTTCGTGTCATTGGATACAATACCAGAGATTAATGCAATTGGATACAATTGCTTAAGAGTTTTGTGAGAGCGAATTCCATGAGCTGTATGCATATTCATCATCATCGTCATGTCCTTGTCTCATCTATTCGGACTCCACTTTGTGAGTCATATTTCTCCACTCTTTTCTGTTTAGGTTAAACTCTCTTCTACTTTCAAGGCTTTGACACTTCTCACTACGTCCATCCAAGTATTTACTGGTCTGCCCCTTCTACTTGTGCTGGTACTATACCAATCCTTCCTACAAGGGCTGTTTTGAGCATGGTATCAAAACTCGGCCGATACCTATATGTATCGGCGATACATATCGGTTTTGTTGAAAACCGATACCGACACCACCCCAATACAACTATTAGGGTGTTATCAGTTTCAGTATCGGTATCAGACCGATACGGGTCTGTATCAGCCGATATTGATCGATACAAATATTGTTTTCTATTATTTTTGCTATTTAAAAAAATAATAATACTATTGGCCGGATACGGTATAGACGATTCCGTGTTTGTATCGGCCGATACTTATCCGTATCCGTATCGGCTGGTCCAAGACGCACCGATACTCAATACCGATGCCGATGTTGAAACCTTGGTTTCAAGTCTCCGAGGGACATCTCCAAACCATCTCAAATGACGTTCTTTGATTTTCTCTTTCTTTGGGGCTACCCTTATAGTATTCTCTTATGTACTCATTCTTAATTCTATCCTTTCTCGTTTTAGCATATATATTTCAGCTTCATATGCTGTCCTTCTTCGAAGCCTAATATGGGAAAGAGCTTATAAATTCTTTTGTTTTGTATATCTAACAGGAAAAAATGGTGTATATGCTGACCTCGTAAAACATGTCAAAGAAGCATTTGAAGCATGTTATTTGGTGCGGATAAATTGCGAGGAAATGAAAGGAAGTGACTACAGGAAAATAGGCGCCAAACTGAAGGTTGGGTATTTTCATCCATGCAACAGTATAGAGATCCTCCCATGTATTTCATTTGATAACAGTTCCTCCTAAACTTGAACCTGTAGGATCTTGTCCCATGCGTTCTCATCTCCTTTGAGCGCAAACACATACTCATGTGGAGAGGAAGAGATTGGAAATCGTCTCTTCCGAAACCAGAAGATGGTTTTAACAAGGAAACTACCACAGATAGTGCAGTAGTCAATTTGCTTGCCATTTCAGATAAGTTGAGTGCTGGAATGAGCTCAAACCAGAATGAATCCACTCATGGGGACCCTGCTCGTAAAATTTCGTCCTTGACCTCATTGGATGGTGTGGGTAGTCCTAATGAATCCGAACAAAGATCAATGTGTGCAGGAAATTTTCATATGTTAGTGGCCACATCAGAAAGCACAGTAACTCATGATGATTTGGCAGCTGTATCGGATGGTTCGCAAAGTTGTCCAAGTGGAGGCATGATGGCCAAAGAGATTTGTACTGAAGGAATCTTGCGGTTATGGAAGCAGGCTATTAAGAGTGGAAGCGCATTCGTATTGGATGATGATTCTTTGGATGGTGACATTGTCTACGAAAGGGCTGTGGCACTTGCCAGGACTGCATCTAGGCCTGTTTTCATGCGAAGTAAAAAAGTTATTGATTGAGAAAAGTGAGAGAAGCATGAGATTGAGGATTTGGAGGCCGAAGAACTCATGCCTTTTACAATGTCAGTGAAAGTAAAAAATTATAGGACCCGAGAGGGGAAGAAGATACAGTTGGAGCTTAGCCTGATCTAGTCCCACAAGGGGGAGGAGCCTGATAACTCAACTTCAAAAGCTCTTAGTGAAGTATTGCAAGGTAACAACTGTCCTTAAGAGTGTTGCTCTGTTACAGAAGTGGAGCAATGGGGACTTCCAGATATTGTAAACAAGGATCAAAATCTTGGTTTTCCAGGACGTTGTTACCTTGCAATACTGTTTATCCCTATTGTAAACCAAGTTTATCCCTACTAGTTTTTCAATGATGGTGTGTGGATAGCAATAGTTGGTGTGCACTTATGAACAATTTATTTTATTAGGTAAAAAGGGGAATTTTTTTTTAAGAGAAGTGTTTGTACCCAAAAACTGCTGTAAACACCCATTTCGCTAACTAATAAATGTTTTGGATGTTTATTAGCCACAACAATACTAAATTTATAATTATTAGTTTTCACTAATTGGTATGCATATTTCAAATATTTGGTATGCTAAACAATGTGCAGGAAGAAAAACTGCAGTGCTCTTAGCAGCCTCTTATTTTAAAATGTTGAAACTTTGGAAAGTACTAGTTATTTATGAGCATGCAAATAGGTGATTGTTTATAAATTCTCGGCCATACAGTTTAAACATCCAAATATTTGAAATCTCGGATTTAAAATGCTTAGAGTTGAAATCCTCAAATCCAAATACTTGTTCCAAAACGCAGCCTTAGATCAATGGATAAAATCCGCTGAAAATTTCATCGTTTATATCAGCTGCTTCTCAATTTTAATTATTCTTTTTAGCTACTTTTGTTTATGGAAGAGTGAAGGTCATACCTGAAGACAAGAGTATCCTTACTTGGGAGAAACCGTCAGATATGAAATGGACTGTAATCTATTGTGACTTTATGTATCATTTTTCTAGAGGTTGCCTTACCTGACATTAAAGTGATTTGGCAGGAGAAAACTGGAGGGAAGATCATCTACAGTAAAGGAGGGGTGATTTATTTATTCCGTGGTAGAAATTATAACTCTCAGTCTCGCCCTCGTTTTCCTATTATGCTATGGAAACCAGCACCGCCAATGTACCCAAGGTTAGTCCAGCGTGCCCCAGAGGGATTAAGCTTGGAAGAAGCAAGTCACATGCGCAGGAGAGGACGCCAACTACCTCCAATATGTAAACTAGGTAGTTATTTAAATTTGTTTTTAATGGTACGGATGAGATAATGAGTTACTGATGCTGCATATCTAAGATATACCTGAAAATGCGACATGCTGGCCATTTTTAAACCTTCCAATGAGGATTTGGATGGTGTTACATTCATGCATAGATGTATTTAGAAAGATTACTCATCTACATGTATATTGCGTTTGCTTATATGCTGTCCCTGTTTTAGTTCGGTGATTGTATGGTTTTTGGCACATGGCACGAGTTCTAATAGATGTTTGGCATGCCAATTTCGAAAGATTAAATACGGCGGCACGGCCTTAAGAAAAGAAAATAAAATAAATAAAACATATTTAGAAAAAAATTAAAGGGTAATCTTATAGAGCCAATTGATTTATGTAACGAAAAGATACTTAGTCTATGTCATGAACTTAAATAAGACTACACTATATTATAAAAATCGTTTTCAACGATCCAAACATTTTATTTAGTAGTTACTGCACTTTACACAATTTTCTGTATTTGAAGTTCATATTATCGTTGTCAAAACGATGAGCATTTCGATGGTGTTATGTGGTATTTTCATACATGTAAGAAGTTTTGTGCTGTTTGAGGTGTGTCCAAGTGCCACTAAGTGTCGGCACGTGTGCCAAGTGCCACCAAGTATCGGCACGGCAAAAGTCCCAAAAGTAGAAGTACCAAGATAACACCGCGCACGGCATTTGTTTTTTTTAATAGACTTTTAACTACCGATCAAAAAACCAAAATATGCCTTTGTCTATGTTTGAGATGGACATGAGAAACTTTAAGAATGCAAAGTTCATTGTTATGTCTGCTGATACCGGACTCAAATGATCTCGCTACATTTGATTTGTTTAAAAGGTTTGATTTGATTACAATGGCAGTGTTCTGGATTTCGTGTCATTGGATACAATACCAGAGATTAATGCAATTGGATACAATTGCTTAAGAGTTTTGTGAGAGCGAATTCCATGAGCTGTATGCATATTCATCATCATCGTCATGTCCTTGTCTCATCTATTCGGACTCCACTTTGTGAGTCATATTTCTCCACTCTTTTCTGTTTAGGTTAAACTCTCTTCTATTTTCAAGGCTTTGACACTTCTCACTACGTCCATCCAAGTATTTACTGGTCTTCCCCTTCTACTTGTGCTGGTACTATACCAATCCTTCCTACAAGGGCTGTTTTGAGCATGGTATCAAAACTCGGCCGATACCTATACGTATCGGCGATACATATCGGTTTTGTTGAAAACCGATACCGACACCACCCCAATACAACTATTAGGGTGTTATCAGTTTCAGTATCGGTATCAGACCGATACGGGTCTGTATCAGCCGATATTGATCGATACAAATATTATTTTCTATTATTTTTGCTATTTAAAAAAATAATAATACTATTGGCCGGATACGGTATAGACGATTCCGTGTCTGTATCGGCCGATACTTATCCGTATCCGTATCGGCTGGTCCAAGATGCACCGATACTCAATACCGATGCCGATGTTGAAACCTTGGTTTCAAGTCTCCGAGGGACATCTCTAAACCATCTCAAATGACGTTCTTTGATTTTCTCTTTCTTTGGGGCTACCCTTATAGTATTCTCTTATGTACTCATTCTTAATTCTATCCTTTCTCGTTTTAGCATATATATTTCAGCTTCATATGTTGTCCTTCTTCGAAGCCTAATATGGGAAAGTGCTTATAAATTCTTTTGTTTTGTATATCTAATAGGAAAAAATGGTGTATATGCTGACCTCGTAAAACATGTCAAAGAAGCATTTGAAGCATGTTATTTGGTGCGGATAAATTGCGAGGAAATGAAAGGAAGTGACTACAGGAAAATAGGCGCCAAACTGAAGGTTGGGTATTTTCATCCATGCAACAGTATAGAGATCCTCCCATGTATTTCATTTGATAACAGTTCCTCCTAAACTTGAACCTGTAGGATCTTGTCCCATGCGTTCTCATCTCCTTTGAGCGCAAACACATACTCATGTGGAGAGGAAGAGATTGGAAATCGTCTCTTCCGAAACCAGAAGATGGTTTTAACAAGGAAACTACCACAGATAGTGCAGCAGTCAATTTGCTTGCCATCTCGGATGAGCCGAGTGCTGGAATGAGGTCAAACCAGAATGAATCCACTCATGGGGACCCTGCTTGTAAAATTTGTTCCTTGACCTCATTGGATGGTGTGGGTAGTCCTAATGAATCAGAACAGAGGTCAATGTGTGCAGGAAATTTTCATATGTTAGTGGCCACATCAGAAGGCACAGTAACTCATGATGATCTGGCAGCTGTTTTGGATGGTCAGCAAAGTTGTCCAAGTGGAGGCATGATGGCCAAAGAGATTTGTACTGAAGGAATCTTGCGGTTATGGAAGCAGGCTATTAAGAGTGGAAGCGCATTCGTATTGGATGATGATTCTTTGGATGGTGACATTGTCTACGAAAGGGCTGTGGCACTTGCCAGGATTGCATCTGGGCCTGTTTTCATGCGAAGTAAAAAAGTTATTGATTGAGAAAAGTGAGAGAAGCATGAGATTGAGGATTTGGAGGCCGAAGAACTCATGCCTTTTACAATGTCAGTGAAAGTAAAAAATTATAGGACCTGAGAGGGGAAGAAGATACAATTGGAGCTTAGCCTGATCTAGTCCCACAAGGGGGAGGAGCCTGATAACTCAACTTCAAAAGCTCTTAGTGAAGTATTGCAAGGTAACAACTGTCCTTAAGAGTCTTGCTCTGTTATAGAAGTGGAGCAATGGGGACTTCCAGATATTGTAAACAAGGATCAAAATCTTGGTTTTCCAGAACGTATTGGCCAGCTCTAAGACCTCTATGTATCGGAAGATACGTAGAGGTTTTGGGCAATACATTGGTATGTATTGGCTGATTCCTACCAATATATATGGGCCGATACATTGAATGTATCGACCCGGTGACCTCTAAAACCAGCACATGTCAGATGCTATGTATCGGTTTCCGGAATTTTGATCCATGATTGTAATGCTGCTTGAAGATTTGTTAGTCATTCTCACCGAACTTTTGCAACCAGAAAGAAACATTTTTTAATGGAGTATGACTCTTAATGCTCGGTAATAATTATGTCTCGGGAAGAAATTCCCCTTTCTTTATGAAATGTTATTTAATCTCTTATCTGAGACTTGTCCTAATCATACATATTGCTTACCTTTTTGATTTCTTAAATATCGTGTTCTGTTTGGAACTTGACTTAAAACATCTATATTAGTGCTTTGAAATCCATGCAGGTACTCTTTTGACATGTAGACTGACTGAGATTCTCCATGTACCACCGGCGGTACATGACCTATATACCAAATACAAATGTTCACACAACCTATGGACTCTAAACTGGTTTACAAACTAATTTTATCAAAAAGGTGTACCGTAGATCTTTAGGTCCTTGAAATATGTGAAATCAAAATGTTAAAGGATCTAGTAGTCAAATTCATGGATTTTATGGCCTTGCATTACGTAGAACAAGTTGATTGTTATGTAGAAAAAAACATAGATGCACATATGTGAAGCTCCCAAAAGTCATGACAAAGTTTGTTTTCAAGACAACATGGTTTAGGGACTCAATATCCATAAAGTGCTTGCTAATTTCATGGCTTCTGGAGGCTTGCCATCCATATTCAAAATTGATTATGTAGGAAAGATTATGTCTACAGAATTTTGGAATCCGTTAAAATCAGCTTATGAGAATATATGGTAAATTCATAAATTTTTCATAGATTTATGGATGCGAGCCTCCCTAAAATCCGTGGAAACTTATTTTGTCATTATTATTATGTGGGAAGAGGTCTTGTTAATTCTACTCATATTGTGCTTATTCCTAAAATTAAGAACCCAAAACACCTTTCGCATTTTAGGCCGACAAGTCTTTGTAACATCATTTATAAAATCATTACTAAAGTTTTACCAAATCGGCTTAAAGCTATCCTTCCCAACCTAATCTCTGAACGTTAAAATGCTTTTGTTCTTTGTAGGTTTATTTATGATAATTCTTTGTTTGCCGATGAAGTTGCTCATTTCCTTCATAATAAAAGAAGTGGTAAAAAGGGTTGGTATTCTTTGAAACTGGATATGAGTAAAGCTTATGACCGTGTGGAATGATCATTCTTTGAAAAGACTTGAAAATGAGCTTTAGTTATAGATGGGTCTCGTTGATTATGGGGTGTATCAAGACTGTTTCTTTTGAGTTTCTTGTGAACGGACAAGTCATTAGCAAGGTGATTCCTAGTTGAGGTCTCCGGCAGGGTGATCTCCTCTCTCCCTACCTCTTCATTTTGTGTGTCGAAGTTTTCTCAAATCTCATAACTTTTAGAGCCAATTGTGAAAATATTTCTGGCATTCGTATTTGTAGGGAAGCACTAGCCATTTCCCATTTGTTTTTCGCTGATGATAGTATTCTATATCATCCAGCAAACGAACAAGACTGTGGGAAAATTGTGAATATATTTAAACTTTACGAAGGGGTTTCGGGCCAAATTATTAATTTTGACAAATCGAAGATCTCTTTTAGTAGGAATGTTTCAAATTTTGTGAGACGAAATATTCTCAATATTCTTTAGGTTAAAGAGGCTGGTTCAAATGATAAATATTTGGGCTTGCCTATGATGGTGGGTAAATCCAAGAGAGCTGCGTTTGTATCCATTAAGGAATGGATCTGAGAAAGAATCATGGGTTGGAGAGGAAAGCTTCTCTCAAAAGCCGGAAAGGAAGTACTGATCAAAGTTGTTGTCCAAGTCATTCCCACATATATGATGAGCTATTTCAGACTATCAACTTCATTCATTCATGAAATATCGGCAATCATTGCAAAGTTTTGGTGGAGTCAGCGGAGAGGAGAAAGGAATTCATTGGCAGGCCTAGAAGGAGATTTGCAAATCAAAAGGTGAGGGTGGTTTGAGTTTTAAGGATCTGATGTCTTTTAATACAACCCTCATTTCTAAACAAGTTTGGAGGTTGTACTCTAATTCGATGGCTACTGTTACTCAGGTCCTTAAAGCTAAGTACTATTCAAATATTATCATTTTTGCAGCAAAAGTGAAGTCAAATTTTTCTTTCACATGGACTAGCATTTTATCTGCTAGATCTACTATGGAAAATGAGACTATCTGGAGGGTTGGAAATGGTGAACTTATATCAATCTGGAGGGACAAGTAGATTCCTAGGCCTACCACTTTTAAACTTATCACTCATTCAACCAAAGTTGATGAAAAAGTGTCGAGCCTAATTTTCAAGGATCCTATCAGGTGGGACAAGTCTAAAATTAGAAATCTATTTTATGAGGAAGATGCTAAAATTATTTTGTCTATTCCTCTTCCCATGTCCAATAAACGAGACAGATTGGCGTGGGCCTTCTCTAGGGACGGTTCTTTTTCTGTCAAAAGTGCAAACGGTGTAACTTGGGAGCTTGTTGAAAATAATGATAGGAGAGCCTCACCCAACTTCTCTCCTTTGTGTCATCTTTGAAAACATCTTTAGAAGGCCCAAATCTCAAATAAAATTAAAATTTTTGCATGGTGAGTGTATTCCAACATCCTTCCTGTGAAGAAACTCCTCCATAAAAGAATTCAAAATATTCTACCCATGTGTAACGTTTGTGACAACACTGTAGAATCTGTGGAACGAACACGCTCTCAGAGATTGCCCAAAAGCAGTGGTTAAGTGGTTTAGTTCTTTAGTTCCCTCCTGGGTATTAGGCCTCACCTTCTCAGCCATCTTAGTTTCAAAGAGTGAATTATGGAGTTTCTGTCTATGGCGGGCCCTTCTCACTTGGATCTCTTCCTTACTCTAGCCTGGGCATTATGGAATGAAAGGAACAAAATTTTTCATGGAGAAAAATCGAGGGAGCCCCAGTCTATTGTTTGACTAGCAACAAACCTTATATCTGACTTCCAATCGGTTGTTGTGAAGCCCGCTACTGTGTCAACTGTCCTAGTCCGGGTTAGCCCCAAAACCTGGTCTCCGTCAACCATGGGTACGTACAAGGTTAATTTTGATGGTGCGTGATGCTTCCAAAATGGGGCGGCTGGTATGGGTGTTATCATCAGAGATCACTTGGAGCGTGTGATGGGTGCCTTGGCAAAGAATTGTAGGAATGCCTCTTCGGCTGATCATTGTGAGGCTATTGGTCTACTTGAAGCAGTTCAGTTCGCTGTCGATACAAGATTTAGAAGTCATTTTCGAAGGTGACTCTTCTAGGATTGTTCATGGTGTTGATGGTCGGGGCGATGTGTCACGACCCGAAATTCTACCCCATCCCGAGGGCCTAGAATTCCGAGTTATGACCCGCACATATCCCAGATATGCTAAGCGGACATACACCTAATCAGAGTTTTCGCGCAATAATAGTTCCACAAAATCCGTGAAAGCCAACATACCATAGTAGAATATAAAATAATCATAAATGCTGAATAAATCTGATAAAATACGAAAAAATGCTATTAATCCACAGGTAACATGTAAGTCAAATCGGAGACAAATTCGATAAAAATGAAGGCATAGAGTCAATGATAATGATATAAGGCAAAATCCAATACCGAGTCTACTAAATCAATATCCGGTGCTCGGATCAAAATCAACACTGTAGTCCTCCTGATAACCGGTAATGTCACCCTCCCAAGGCTCTTGGTAATCAACGTCCATTGGGTCGACGTTCTCAGCACTAATCAGATCAGAGAAACTCATGTCCACACCGTCGGTATAGTCACCTGCAGCTGTTAAATTATCGTGGGATGAGTTTACTCAGTCACGTAAACTCAGTGGGATACACCACCAATCCACCCCATACTACTTAGGTGCATTGTGGGTGCATCTTGTGAGTGATAAACATAATATCTCAAAGCAGATAGCAAAAGAATGACAAAATCACACGCATATCGTAAAGCTCATATCATAAATGCAAGACCATGATCTAGACACTCATATCCTAACGTACCTTACCATATCTCATAACATATCCTACCATGTCTTATTATCATTCTCGCACATATGTCTGTACATCGCATGAGCGTAACTAACATACTCGTAAAATCCTAAACGATCTGTGCCAGAGTCGCTGCTCGAGCTACTATGGGAGGGTCAACATAGTATCATACCACCATATTATAATGCCCCCGTGTCATACTTATACTCCACCATCCAGTCAATGGGGAGACATAATGGCCAAACTCACTCATAACATACTCATACTCATAATCTCTCCCAGAGATCCGTCTTGACTGAAAGAGGTTGTTGCCCTTACGATGGCTACGCAAGGAACGACATGTACAGAGACTTAAGTTCTTTATCTTTTGCTGGCCTACACATCGATGTCTTATTATCGTACTCGTATCATAACTTATCTTATCTCATACTCATATCTTATCATACTCTTATACTTAATCCTAGGACAAACTATAGTGAGGCAACTTTCCTAATTCACGCTTCCTAAGAAAAAGATTCCGTAGTAACCTGGATGTACTTCGTGTGATAGTTTATACTACCATAGAGGTGTTGCATCCGTACATGGATGCCAATATTCTGAGTTTCACATGACCATAAAAGAAATCTCACCACAGCTAAAGGCCCAACGCCCGATTCTAGTATCATATCTCATATCTTATCTCCTTGTATTAAAACTCGGGATGATAAGATCACTGTATATGCCACCGTATACGAAGTTACACTGAATTCACACTCACCCGACTCGTCATGGGTCCCATTCCACCATGAGTTGTAAGGCATGTGAATACGGTGTATTCCTCGCTTCGATACCATCTCAGTGAGTCACCACACCCAAGCGTAGGTATGATCTCATACACTCTCATACTCATGATCTAACATATTCTTAACTCGTATAAATTGATTAAGTTGTAAATACAAAAATATCACACATATAGAACAGTTTACACTTAGATTTTGGTTATGTTTATATTTATATTTATTTACATAACACACCAATATAATTATAGAATAGAGTTATAAGTGTGATTTCGATAATCGTAAAGGTCAGAGTTTGATTTCATAAAGGCATCGAAGTTCTAACACTTTGTGTTTTCGAAGTGATCGCGTTGAAGCGATGAAATGATATATATATATATATATATATAGTATACTATAATTAAATGCTCAAATAAAAAGGGGCAATGCAATTTAAAGTGGAGTACATCACGACCATCGATCGGAAATGCAAGTGATTAATGTGTACTAAATTTTTGGTCGTACAATAGTAAAATTTTGGTGTGAATCAGGTCGTCTATTCGGATGATAATCGATTGATCGAAAAATAAAAATCGATAGATTAGATTTAATGAGGTGTAAGTTGTCATTTAGTTCAAGATTGATTGATCGGTTTTAATCAGTCGACCCATCTATGGAAAGGAAACTAATTGAACTCTGACAGGGGATACTATTACTCATGTACCTTATAAGATAATTTTATAATATTAAAATAAGGTAGTAACCAAGTACTTTTATTTTATATGAGAATAAAATAATACTAAAATATAAGTGTATAATATTTATTAATTTTATATTACTATCTAAAATCACTTTCTCTTTAAATATATCATCATATATTGTAAGAGATACTTTAATTAATTTAATATCATCCTATGAAATAAAGTCAGATGGGTTGGTCCACATCAGATAGGTCAAAGTCTAACATCAGATGTGTCGAGATCCACATCAGGTGGGTCACGGTCCGATACATAAGATGGGTCACGGTCCAACATTAGATGGGTCACGATTCAACATCAAATGAGTTAAGAAGGATACGAATTCGAAATAAGGAATGACACCTTGCATGTGTCTTATAAGACAAAATTTTATTGCTTTATTTTTACAATAAAGTAGGTACTTAAGTAGAACAATTAGGTAAAAATATATTATTATATAACTATAAGTTGTATAACACTTTATTATGTAATATTTTAATAGATATTTAGTTTAAGTTATAAGTTTTTATAATATAATATATTCTTATAAAAGCACAAGTTCTAATTAAATATTCACCCATAAAAATAGAACTCGACCAAATAAAGTAAAACAGAATCAGGCGATCGATTGGAAACAAAAGAAACCCACGAAGTGTACGAGTTTTTATGGGCAATTGTCATTCATAGAAATAAATAATAAGAAGACAGTCACTTTTCTGGATATGAATATATTACTATTCTTATAATGTAAAAGATGCCATATTATAGCGATTAAAAGGCAACGCACAGATTACCTTCTAAATTTTAAGGTAATGTAACCAATTGAGTGAAACTAGTAATACATATAATATAATAAAATCACATCAGTTGAATTGACAATAATGAAGAAGACTAATATATATAATATTCAATATAAAATAGCTATGCACCATTCAACCAAGTTAACCGACCGAGCGGCAATATTAATTGGGTTTACTGTTTTTATTCCAATTAAAATAATTAAGTTAAAAATAAAACAAGTAAGGTTTCGAAATAAATTAAATATATAAATAAATAAATAATATCAGAACAAAGATAAATAACATCTTTCAATCCTAAAGTAATATTATTTAGAAAAGAAAATAGGTTCTTTTTATTTAACCCGTCGATACATGATCGAAACGTATCCTACGCGACGGGATCTGAGAAGGACGAGATGGATGGATGGGTACCCACCTCTTGAAGCGTGCTCGGCGAATCGACGGCGGTTAGGGCGATAGAGATCAGCGTCCACACGATGGGCCGTCCACGATTACGCATCCTTCACCGCGATTTGACGATAGAAAAATACCACGGTGGTTATTGTGGAAGAACACACAAGAGATTTAAAAGAGATTAGGGTGTTTTTAGAAAAGGGTGGCTATAGAAGAAGATGGAGTGACGGCTAGGATTTTTAAGAAGAATTCTTATAATAATGATTTAGGGTTCTCTGTAACTTTCTTATTTATAATATATGGGCATTAATTCGGTGTTAAGCGGTCGCACTAAATAAGAGTGTATAGGCTTTTATTTCAAGGTTTAAAATAGAGGTTTAATGTGACGACCCGACTTTTCCAATCCCTCAGGTATAGGAAAGGCCGGTTCGCCAACCTATCGAATAAACGATAAGTCAGACAAATAGGGCACATATCAGAGTAAAGCGCAATAAATATCCATAGCTAAAATAAATACGGAAGCAATTAAAAGTAAAGAACCACCGATGATGGCTGACCATCATCGAAACATGGCTCATAACAGAAATCAACGTCAAGTATAAAACTATGATATCCAACTAAAATGGGCCCACAAATTCAAGTCTAACTCTCACCACAAATAAGAAAATCAGTAAGTTTTATACTGGGAAAAACTCCTCAGGAGGAACCTCAAGCTCTTCCTCAGGCACGTAGTCAGGATTAGTCTCACAGCCCCGAATAGCCACGTCAGTAATTGAACCTGTGATGTATAGTCGGAGTGAGCTAACCAACAAAGCTCAGTAGAAGAAAGACATCTATGGCATTTTACTTTAACTAACATGGTTTCAAAACAAATATCAGAATATAGCTTGTCAAACATATAAGCAGATAATAAACTGAATTTAGGTGCGGAAACCATATATAAGATTTATTTTTAAATGTGTGAAAACAGTTTCAAGAACAGATGTAGTGTTTCAGTGTCTTAGTTTCTCTAACTTCTATATGCGAAGTTCAGCAATTCATGACTTAATTCTCAACTTAAAATACCTCCCGAGTAAACTATATCTCGAGAGCAAGAATATAGCCGATGGGAACCCCTACCTACTATGGTCATTCATGAACCCTTTTTTTCAGGATGCAACAAGCCCCTGCGTAATGAGAGAAATTTGTGCCAGGAAATTGTTCAGGAATTTTTGAGGGGTCGTTCAGATCAATCATAAAACAAATGCAGATACTAATATAAATCAGATGGAAGTCTCTTATACATAGTTCAGGTTCTTGATTTCAGATTTTCAGAGCTTAAGCAGATTCAGGTTTCAGGATTTAGGTAGATTTAGATTTTCAGTCATTCATATCAATTTCAGTTTACAGATGTGATTTCAATGGCATATGCAAGTTCAAAGATTTTAATTCAAAATATCAATGCGAATTAAAATAGAATACTGTAAAGATGAGATTCTCCTACCAAAACTCGGAGTTATGCGAAGTCAAGCAAGGTCCTATTGATGGCCTCTCGCCCTCAATCTATATCACAATATACGTTCATGCATTAAGATTAACTCTAATTACTAATAATATAGACCTATTTAAGTGTTTCCTAAAAAATAAGTCAAAACAGGCAAGTTGCGCCAATCCTAGAATTTGACGTAACATTCTCATATATTTTTGACCATCAAGATGATTGATTCACAAGTTGGTCAAAACATGAAAGTTGTAGAGTTTTCCGTTAGCTTTCCAATGCAAAAATAATCGTCTCAATCGGAGGTCGGGATAAAAAGTTATGACTAAATTACTAAGATAATATCGGAGTTTGGTGATACCTCGCTCGAGCGATGATAATAGCTCGCTCGAGCGAGATCCTTCAGAACTTTCTCGCTCGAGCGATGCAAAAGCTCGCTCGCGCAAGGGCAGGGAATGCCTTTTGAGTATTTTAGTGTATCCTCACTTGAGCGATGATAATAGCTCGCTCGAGCGAGCTACAGCGACACGATTTCGCTCGTTTTTATCCTAATCGAAACCCATACATCCAAAAGCAAAACCCATGGCTAATCTAATGATTTTAATCAAAAAGTTTAATTAAAACGTACCTTTAATCTAAGGATTCCTAGATTAGAAATGAGTCTCACGAATGGAGCTTCAGAACGAAACCGACGGTTTCCTCGATGATTCGCGCTGTGATCGATCCCACGAGTTCACAGAGACAACTCCAACACGTCCCCAATGATCTCAACCTCTCCCAATAGCCAACTACGAATCCAAGGTTGATTCAAGTTCTTTCTAAGGTTCAAGAGTTTTCAACAAAGAGGGTTCTAGAGAAGGAGGTTTTCTAAACCGATCTCCTACGATGATTGAAGAAGAGAGAAGATGGAGTTTCACACGGTTGGGTAACCATCAAACGACTACGGTTCTTCACGGCACTCACGTCTCTTTCTCTCTTAACAAAACCTAGTATAATACGGGAATGCAATTCCTTCTTATAATAGGATTGCTCACAAAGTTAAGCACACACACACCTCTTATGTATTATACACTTCTAATTTTAAAACTCAAGCCCGGTGTTGAGCGGCCACACCGAGGTCGGTGCACAACTTTCGCACGAGGGTCCAAATGGGCTCTAAATCAAAATCTATCCGCACAATCACATCTAGATAAAAATCCAAAACAAATGGTGACGTCGGTTGCTGAGCCGAATACACACACGGGGTCAGTCTAACTCGGGTTCAAAATATGGGTCTTTACATTCTATCCTCTTTAGGAATTTTTCGTCCTAAAAAATGTACGGATAGCTAAACCGAACTGCGGTAAGTCCTTATCCTAACACCAGTATAAAGCAAAATCAAAACAGTCTAAAGTTTAAAAGAACTTTGGTCGCGATGCGGTAGGCTTCACTAAGCACGCTTTCAAGGGTCGGGATCCGTAGTAACCTGGATGTACTGCGTGTGGCATCCCATACTGCCATAGAGGATTGCATCCGTACATGGATGCATACCTTTCCAAGTGTCACGTGCCTGGAAACATACTTCACCATGACACAAACCTAGCACACACACCTACCTCACCCTTTTGGTAATTATTTGAGCAGAAATTTCAGATGTCAGAATCGAATACTTATTCAGAAGCATGATCACATGCCTGGTAACATGTTCTAATTGATGACATGGTTTCCAATTGATACACGGTTCTAACCGAGAATGAATAAATATGACATTTAAGATTTTATTGTGTGGTCATTATAGATATATATGTAAAGCATCGATGTTATGAACCAATTTAACATTGAAGATTTTGAAGAAATTCTCCTTTTTTATTTTTTATTTTTTAGAAGCAAATTCAAGAATTTAAAGGTACATATGGTTTTCTTACATAACTATAGTTTACAATATACCTTCACTCGAAAAGTTGTGAAAATTGCTCGCGAATCTCCGCTTCATGCTCCCATGTGGCTTCCTCTGAAGAATGGTTCCGCCACTTCACGAGTACTAAGGGAATGCTCTTTTCCGTAAGATTTGTTCTTTACGATGCAAGATTCGTATCGGTTCCTCAACCAAGGATAGGTCTTCTTGGAGCTCAATAGGTTGGTAGTCCAATACGTGAGTCGGGTCCTTAACATATCTTCGTAACATAGACACATGAAACACGTTGTGCATTTCCGATAGCTGCGGTGGCAAGGCTACTCGATAGGCAACCTCGCCGACTCGGCCCAATACCTCGAAAGGTCCAACATAGCGTGGACTCAGCTTCCCATGCTTCCCAAAATGCATCACGCCTTTTGTAGGAGAGATTTTGACAAATACGTTATCTCCCACCTTAAACTCCACATGGTTCCTTTTCAGATCAGCGTAGCTCTTCTGACGACTTTGAGCAATGCGTAGTCTCTCACGGATTAATCGAACTGTCTCGGTTGTATTCTTCACGATCTCGGGACCTAAAATGAGTTTCTCACCCATTTCTTCCCAATTAAGCGGAGACTTGCACCGTCGTCCATACAAAGCTTCTTAGGGTGCCATGCCGATGCTAGCCTGGTAACTGTTATTGTAGGCGAACTCGATCAGCAGTAAATGTTGGTCCCATGACCCCTGAAAATCTAGCATGCAAGCACGTAACATATCTTCTATAATCTGATTCACCCTCTCGCCCCATCTCGAGGATGGAATGTTGTACTGTAATCGAGCCTGGAGCCCATTCCTTCTTGAAATCGTTGCCAAAACTGAGATGTGTACATCGAGTCTCTATCGGATACGATACTGACCGGTATACCATGCAGCCTAACTATCTCCTTGATGTATAATTCTGCGAGTTTGTTGGCGGTATACGACGTATTATAAGGAAGGAAGTGTGCAGACTTAGTCAATCGATCCACGATGACCCAGATGGCATTGTTTTTTCTTAATGTTCTTGGCAATTCTAAAATAAAGTCCATAGAAGTGGCCTCCCATTTCCACTCAGGTATCGGTAGTGGTTGCAACAGTCCTGCCGGATTTCGATGATCCACCTTTACTTGCTAACACACAAGACATCTCGAGACATACACAACGACGTCTTTCTTTAAACCTCTCCACCAGAAGCTTTTCTTTAAGTCCTGGTACATCTTGGTACTGCCAGGGTGAATAGCGTACATAGACTTATGAGCCTCTTCCAAAATAGTGTCCCGAAGCTCAATACTAGTTGGTACGCATACCCGGTTTCTAAACAACAAAGTGCTATCATCTTTGATAGAAAAATCTATTTTGCTTCCCCCAATCATATCCCGTCTGATAGCCATAAGTTCATCATCCGTCATTTGAAGTCTGCGAATGTTCTCATAGAGGGTGGAACGAATCACCAGCGTAGCCATTAACGCACCTGAACCTTTTACGTCAAATCTCATACTACTTAGAGCCATATCTTCCAATAGATGCATCGTCGCATCCTTGCGGTGAGATGTGATAACTGAGCAGAGAACTTCCGACTTAACGCATCTGCCACTACGTTTGCTTTTTCGGGGTGGTACTGGATGGTACAATCATAATCTTTCAAGAACTCCATCTATCGACGCTGTCTCATATTCAACTCCTTCTGTGAGAAGAGATACTTGAGGCTCTTATGATCGGTGAATATATCGAAGGTCTCCCCATAAAGGTAATGCCTCCAGATCTTCAGAGCAAAAATCACTGCTGCCAACTCAAGATCATGCGTTGGGTAATTCTTCTCATGGTCTTTTAGTTGTCTAGACCCATAAGCAATGACTCTCTCATTCTGGTTAAGCACACAGCCTAAACCCCCATATGATGCGTCACTGTATACTGCAAAGCCTCCCCTGCCTGATGGTATAGCAAGTACTGGCGCAGTAGTCAATCGTTTCTTGAGTTCCTGAAAACTTTGCTCACACTGCTCTGTCCAATCAAATTTAGTATTCTTCTTCGTAAGTTGTGTAAGAGGACCTTATATCTTGGAGAAGCCCTCCACAAACCTTCTGTAGTATCCTGCCAAACCGAGGAAACTACGAACCTCCGTGAATAGCTCTTTGGTCTCCCAATTCATCATCGACTCAATCTTTTGGGTCAACCGTAATACCGGTCTCGTAGATAACATGGCCTAGAAATCGACACCGAGCCAAAACTCACACTTACTAAGTTTTGCATATAACTGATGGTCTCTAAGGGTTTGTAGAGCCACTCGCAGATATTGCTCATGTTCTTCTAGCGTCTTTAAATAGATGAGGATGTCATCTACAAAACCACTACAGACTTGTCCAAATGTGATTTGAATATCCGGTTCATCAAGTCCATAAATGACGCGGGTGCGTTTGTCAACTCAAATGGCATGACCAAGAACTCGTAGTGCCCATATCGGGTTCTGAATGCTGTCTTCTGAATGTCTTCAGACTTAACTTTCAACTAATGGTAGCCTGACCTCAAGTCGATCTTCGAGAAGAACCTTGCTCCTTGTAACTGATCGAACAGATCATCAATTCTTGAAAGTGGATAACGGTTCTTAATTGTCAACTTATTTAGCTGGCGGTAATCGATGCAAAGCCGCATTGAACCGTCTTTCTTCTTTACAAATAGAACCGGTGCTCCCTAGGGTGACACACTCGGTCTGATAAAGCCCTTATCTAGCAGTTCCTGAAGCTGCTCCTTCAACTCTTTCAATTCTGCAGGCGCCATTCGATACGGAGCTTTTGATACTAGTTCAGTACCCGACGCTAACTCAATCGCAAACTCAATCTCCCTGTCAGGTGGTAATCCAGGTAGATCTTCAGGAAAAACATCTGAATACTCGCAAGCAATCGTAATATATGCAATATTTTCTTCTCCTTATGATCTTGCAAGTAGGCCAGATAACCACAACACCCGTTCCTTATCATACGGTCTGCTTGAATGGCAGAGATAAACGGTATCACACAAGATTTGACTCCGCAAAATCGAAAAGATTTTTTCTTCGGCAGGCAGAATGTTACAATCTTCCGAAGACAATCCACGCTCGCATGGTAAGTAGATAACCAATCCATCCCTAGTATCACGTCGAACCTTTCCATGCTCAAAATGATCAGATCAGCCACTGTCTTGTGGTCTTCGATCATCACAATCACTGATTGGCACATGGTATCGGTGCTCACTGAGTTACCAGTAGGAACTGACACTGCCAAGATGAAATCAAGGGCCTTGGGAATGATTCCCAACTTCTCAGCGAACAATGGAGTAACAAAAGAATGTGTAGACCCGGGGTCTATCAACACTCGCGCTTCGATTTTGCTTACATCGCTCCCCCGACGCATAAAAAGGGTACCTTAGTTTAGACCAGTGTTTCAATTAAAATTTTCTAAGTATGTGTGTTCATCCATAACTTATTAACAAATTTTATTATATACCAAGCAATTATATATAAATAAAAAGAATAAGAAGACATCTCAACGTTTAATAATACCTTGGATCACGTCGTTCGATGTTCCGGCTTCCTGAGCTGTCACGGCATAAGCTCGACCTTGAACAGTAGGTCGGGTCAATTTCTGAGTAGAAGCTGAACTAGTTCTTCCCTTGTCCTCCTGAGGACAATCCTTAACCATGTGTCCGATTGTGTCACACCGAAAACACGCTCTAGTGTTCCTCCTGCAATCCTCGGTCTTGTGTGATTTCCCGCACCTTGAGCAGAATGCTATCGGATTGAATGAAGAGGTGCGTGAAGTTTGTGGAACTTTGAACGCTCCCGTTATAGCAGGGTTCGAAATACGGAATGACCATGAAGGTGTAGATATAGTCGGTTTCGGATAGGCACCTTGAGTAGGTTGTTGAGATACGGGTGTGGCCTTCTTCGTTTCCATCGTAGGGAAATCCTTTATCAGATGTCCTAGTCTGCCACATCTGAAACACTCACCTGTGGCCCACTTACATTTCTTCGTCCTGTGTCGTTTCCCATAACTTGAGCATGACTCAACCTGTGTGGAGGGAGAGGTGTGAGTCGTCTTACTCAATATTGTCGTGAGTAATGTTGTCTGTTGAGCCATTGTGTTGATCATCGTCTCCAACAACTGTCTATTCTACTCATTTTCATCGATGCATACAGTCTTCAATCTCTTGCGTGGTGCCATTTTGATCTGTCAACATGACACAAGGTTCCAATTAAAAAAGATCGCGATCACCACGACCCTAGGTTCCGACAAAAATCTAAAACTTTATTCACCTACTATTACCGTACATCTATCACGATCATCAATTATCTCCACTCAAAGTGATAGCGAGATCTACAACTCAGGTTCTAAATATAACCTACAACCCTAGCTGTGAGTCCCTTAAAAGACCTAAGGCCAAAATTTTTACTAACTTTGACAAGGTCTTAATTGAGTCTCTTATGTCTTGATAGAACCTACTGTCATATTCTTGGGTCCCAACAAGACCTAATATCTAGGTTCTGATACCAACTGTGACGACCCTAGTTTTCCAATCCCTCAGGTATAGGAAAGGCCGGTTCGCCAACCTATCGAATAAACGATAAGCTGGACAAATAGGGCACATATCAGAGTAAAGCGCAATAAATATCCATAGCTAAAATAAATATGAAAGCAATTAAAAGTAAAGAACCGCCGATGATGGCCGACCATCATCGAAATATGGCTCGTAACAGAAATCAACGTCAAGTATAAAACTATGATATCCAACTAAAATGGGCCCACAAATTCAAGTCTAACTCTCACCACAAATAAGAAAATCAGTAAGTTCTATACTGGGAAAAACTCCTCAGGAGGAACCTCAAGCTCTTCCTCAGGCACGTAGTCAGGATCAGTCTCACAGCCCCGAATAGCTACGTCAGTAATTGAACCTGTGACGTATAGTCGGAGTGAGTTAACCAACAAAGCTCAGTAGAAGAAAGACATCTACGGCATTTTACTTTAACTAACATGGTTTCAAAACAAATATCAGAATATAGCTTGTCAAACATATAAGCAGATAATAAACTGAATTTAAGTGCGGAAACCATATATAAGATTTATTTCTAAATGTGTGAAAACAGTTTCAAGAACAGATGTAGTGTTTCAGTGTCTTAGTTTCTCTAACTTCTATATGCAAAGTTCAGCAATTCATGACTTAATTCTCAACTTAAAATACCTCCCGAGTAAACTATATCTCGAGAGCAGGAATATAGCCGATGGAAACCCCTACCTATCATCGTCATTCATGAACCCTTTTTTTCAGGATGCAACAAGCCCCTGCGTAATGAGAGAAACTTGTGCCAGGAAATTGTTCAGGAATTTTTGAGGGGTCGTTCAGATCAATCATAAAACAAATGCAGATACTAATATAAATCAGATGGAAGTCTCTTATACATAGTTCAGGTTCTTGATTTCAGATTTTCAGAGCTTAAGTAGATTCAGGTTTCAGGATTCAGGTAGATTTAGATTTTCAGTCATTCATATCAATTTCAGTTTACAGATGTGATTTCAATGACATATGCAAGTTCAAAGATTTTAATTCAAAATATCAATGCGAATTAAAATAGAATACTGTAAAGATGAGATTCTCCTACCAAAACTCGGAGTTATGCAAAGTCAAGCAAGGTCCTATTGATGGCCTCTCGCCCTCAATCTACATCACAATATACGTTCATGTATTAAGATTAACTCTAATTACTAGTAATATAGACCTATTTAAGTGTTTCCTCAAAAATAAGTCAAAATAGGCAAGTTGCGCCAATCCTAGAATTTGACGTAACATTCTCATATATTTTTGACCATCAAGACGATTGATTCACAAGTTGGTCAAAACATGAAAGTTGTAGAGTTTTCCGTTAGCTTTCCAATGCAAAAATAATCGTCTTAATCGGAGGTCGGGATAAAAAGTTATGACTAAATTACTAAGATAATATCGGAGTTCGGTGATACCTCGCTCGAGCGATGATAATAGCTCGCTCGAGCGAGATCCTTCAGAACTTTCTCGCTTTCGAGCGATGCAAAAGCTCGCTCGCGTGAGGGCAGGGAATGCCTTTTGAGTATTTTAGTGTATCCTCTCTTGAGCGATGATAATAGCTCGCTCAAGTGAGCTACAGCGACGCGATTTCGCTCGTTTTCATCCGAATCGAAACCCATACATCCCAAAGCAAAACCCATGGCTAATCTAATGATTTTAATCAAAAAGTTTAATTAAAACGTACCTTTAATCTAAGGATTTCTAGATTAGAAATGAGTCACGTGAATGGAGCTTCGGAACGAAACTGACGGTTTCCTTGACGATTCGCGCCGCGATCGATCTCACGAGTTCACAGAGACAACTCCAACATGTCCCCAATGATCTCAACCTCTCCCAATAGCCAACTACGAATCCAAGGTTGATTCAAGTTCTTTCTAAGGTTCAAGAGTTTTCAACAAAGAGGGTTCTAGAGAAGGAGGTTTTCTAAACCGATCTCCTACGATGATTGAAGAAGAGAGAAGACGGAGTTTCACACGGTTGGGTAACCATCAAACGACTACGGTTCTTCACGGCACTCACGTCTCTTCCTCTCTTAACAAAACCTAGTATAATACGGGAATGCAATTCCTTCTTATAATAGGATTGCTCACAAAGTTAAGCACACACACATCTCTTATATATTATACACTTCTAATTTTAAAACTCAAGCCCGGTGTTGAGCGGCCACACCGAGGTCAATGCACAACTTTCGCATGAGGGTCCAAATGGGCTCTAAATCAAAATCTGTCCGCACAATCACATCTAGATAAAAATCCAAAACAAATGGTGACGTCGGTTGCTGAGCCGAATACACACACGAGATCAGTCTAACTCGGGTTCAAAATACGGGTCTTTACATTTAAACTCACGTAGTAAGATTTGATCCTTAGACCTCTTGTTTATAACCAAAGTCTTTCAACCACTAGGCCACCACACAACTTGTGTCAAATAAGGATAATTTTAAATATAAAACCTTTTTGAAAAATTAAAATGTGTACTTTTTCAACTAGGATAGGTTCCGGTATGGAGCACTAACACCACGCTCTGTGCAAAACAAATCTAACACCACAAATTCAGTTTTAAATTTTTAGGGTCGTTACATTCTCTGTCCCTTATAATATTTTTGTCCTCGAAAATTACGTACCTGTAGTGATGAGCTCCGGATACTTCTCCAAAGTCTCAGCTTCTCGTTCCCAAGTGGCTTCATTCGGTGGGTGATCAATCGACTTTGACGGTTTAACAGATTTACCCTTGATGAGTCGCCTTCCGATTCACGATATACCAACCGACTTCTCTATGATGGTCGATCATCTCCGACTTCAATCTACCGATATCAAGGACGTGAGATGGATCAGGTATTTGCGCAACATAGACACATGGAACACATTGTGGATACCGCAAAGTGTCTAAGTGAAATTCGGTATGCTACCTCACCGATGCGATCTGTGATAATGAAAGGTCCCACGTATCTCGGACTTAGTTTTCCCCGCATTCCAAAACGCATGATTCCCTTAGTTGGTGACACCCGGATGAAAACCAATTCACCAACCTCAAATTCTATCAAACGTCTTCTATTTTCGGCATAGGCTTTTTGACGGTCTTGGGCTTCTTTCAACCTTTGGCGGATAACTCTAACCTTCTCGATCGTGGTTTCTATGAGTTCCGGCCCAAACATCTTTCTTTCACCAACCTCGTCCCAACAAAGAGGCGTCCTACAACTTCGGCCATATAGAGCTTCAAAAGGCGACATCCCGATGCTTGCCTGAAAGTTATTGTTATAAGAAAACTCAATCAAAGGGAGGTGGTCATCCCAGTTACCTCGGAAGTCTAACATGCAGGCTCGAAGCATGCCTTCTACGATCTGATTAACTCTTTCAGTTTGACCGCTTGGCTCGGATGGAAGGTCAGATCAAGTTAAGTCTCGTACCCATTGCTTTCTGAAATTTCTTCCAATGATCAGAAGTGAATTTCGTGTCTCTGTCCGACACAATGCTCACAGGAACTCCATGAAGCTTGACTATTTCCTTCAGATACGTCTCAGCCAGTTTGTCCCCACTATCTGTAATCTTGAAAGGTAGGAAGTGCGCCGACTTAGTCAATCGATCAACAATAACCCAGATGGCGTTGTGCTTCCTTGAAGATCTAGGGAGTCCGACTATGAAATCCATAGAGATGTTCTCCCACTTCCACTCTGGAATCGGTAAGGGCTGCAAAAGACCGGCTTGCTTCTGATGCTCAACTTTTACCTGCTGGCATACCAAACACCTGGAGACGTATTCGGCAATCTCTCTCTTCATATTTGGCTACCAATAATAGTTTCGAATATTCCGGTATATTTTTGTGCTTCCTGGGTGCACCGAATATCCAAATTTGTGTGCCTCTTCGAGAATTTCGTTTCGCAGTGTTTCAACATCGGGGACATACAATCTATCTCGAAAAATGAGGGTCCCATCAAATCGTATAGAGAAATCTGGTTTAGGCCATTCCAGCAATACGTAACTGTCCCTTAATCTTCGAAATTTCGGGATCTAAGGGTTGGCCATTTCTGATACGACCAACAAAGGAAGGCTTGACCACCATACTGGCTAGGTATACTCCCTCACCAATTTTGTCAAGTCGCACATCCAACTGAGCAATCTCATCGAGTGACTTCCAAGCCTTTAGACGTGCTAGCAGTCATGAAGATTTTTGACTTAGAGCATCAACAACTACATTTGCTTTACCCGGATGGTAATTAATGGAACAATCATAGTCTTTCATGTATTCCATCCAACGTCTCTGTCTCAAATTAAGATCTTTATGAGAAAATAAGTATTTGAGACTCTTGTGGTCCGTAAAAATCTTGAAAGTCTCACCGTATAGATAATGCCACCAAATCTTAAGTGCAAAGATGACTGCGGCCAACTCAAGGTCATGAACCGGATAATTCTTCTCATGTGGCTTCAACTGTCTTGGGCCGTAGGCAATGGCTCTCTTACGTTGCTCTAACAAACATCCAAGTCCCTGGCGCGAAGCATCTGTGTAGACTTCATAATCACCGGGTCCAAAAGGTAACGTGAGAATGGGAGCTGTCGTGAGTTTCTGCTTCAATAGATTAAAGTTCTGCTCACACTGATCGGTCCACACAAATTTGTTTTTCTTGCGGGTTAGCATAGTGAGCGGGAGTGCCAAACGAGAGAATCCTTCCACAAATTTACGATAATATCCGGTTAAACTGAGAAAACTTCTCACTTCGGTGGCCTTCTTTGGTGTTTGCCAATATGCAACCACTTCAATCTTCGATGGATCCACAGAAATCCCTACGGCGGATATCACGTGACCCAAGAAAGATACTTTCTCAAGCCAAAATTCACACTTGTTCAATTTCGCGTATAATCTGGGCTCGCGGAGAGTCAGTAGCACAATACGAAGGTAGTCATTGTGAGCTTCTTTCGTGCGAGAATAAATGAGAACATCGTCGGTAAATACCACGACGAACTTGTCAAGAAATTCTCTGAATACGCGGTTCATTAGGTCCATAAACACGGCAGGCGCATTTGTGAGCCCAAAAGGCATAACGAGGAACTCGTAGTGTCCATGCCTTGTTCCAAAAGCAGTCTTCGGAATATCTTATGTTCTAACATTCAACTGATGATAACCGGACCTGAGATCTATCTTTGAAAAGTAACTAGCACCCTGTAGCTGATCAAATAGGTCATCGATACGAGGAAGAGGGTATCGATTCTTCACGGTAACATTATTCAGCTATCGGTAGTCGATACAAAGTCTCATCGAACCATCTTTCTTCTTTACGAATAAGACCGGTGCTCTCCATGGTGACTCACTACGGCGGATAAATCCCTTATCAGATAGCTCACGCAACTGAATCTCTAACTCCTTCGCTCACCGGTGCTATTCGCACGAGACTTTCACAAAGGTAGCGAGATCAATCTTGAACTCTACTTCTCGGTCAGGTGGAAGTCCAGGTAAATCTTTCGGAAAGACATCGACGAACTCCCCAACGATAGGAATATCTGAGGGGTCCGCTTTCTCATCTCGTTCATCGTCGAGAGTAGCAAGTAGGGCTGCTCTTCCCTTTTTAATACCACGAAATTTGAACGAAGGGCTCCCAATCGGTTGGAAGGTGACTACTTTAGAAAAGCAATCAACTGAGGCGTGATAAGCAGCCAACCAATCCATGCCGAGGATTATATCGAAGTCTTAGAATCTGAGTACCACAAGATCTGCGGTTAACTCATGTGTTCCAACTACTAGGACCGTAGCTTTACAAACTTTAGATGCCATCATCACTTCCCCTGACGGCGTAGAAATCGCAAGTGTACTATCCAGCGATACGGGCTTAGCTCCGATTTCAGAAACAAAACTCGATGTAATCAAAGAGTAGGTCGATCCGGAGTCGATCAAGACCCAAGCATGACAACTGGACGAATCGATAGGTCTAGAAACTTTCATAGTTCCTGAATTACACAAGGGTTTATATGTGATCTAAGTTATACATGACATAACATTTTCAAGAACATAATAGATTAAACTCATACACAGAATAAGTTATAAAAGCAATCATGAGGAAGTAAAGCTTAAAGAAAATTAGACAAGGAAAAATTCATACCCTGAAAGACCTCATCGGTAGCTAAAGCGTCCTGCTGAGACATGGCGAAAACTCGACCCTGCGCTCGAGGTTGTTGCGATTGTTGCTGCTAACCTCTAAAATAAATATCTGTGGCTGGGTCTCGCTCTGGGCAATCACGAATAAAGTGTCCTGGCTGCTTACATCGGAAACACACCCATGAGTACAACAAACACTCATCCGGTTTATGTTTCTTGCCGCACTTGGTACAAGGTTGGTACGGAACAAAGTAAGGTTTCTACTGGGTGTTAGCTGGAGTATTCTTGGGGTATGTCGTAGATATAACACCTCTCTGAGCAGCTGGGACTATAGTCATCCCAGGGTGGGTGTAACCTGACGATGGTGCAACTCTCTGGTAACCGGATGCAGGAGCGACTCTCCTTCAATCGACGAGTCTCGAGGGTACATGAGGTGCTCTCGGAGTAAGGGACGAAGAGCCTTCATGATTTGGTTTACCCCTCTGAGTTGTTTGACGGGCTACATGCTGAGCGCGCAGTTCTTCATTTTTCTGTTCTTGGATATGAGCTCGTTCTACAAGCTCTCCATAGGTCGAAATTTTCATTGCTGCAATTTTGCTCCTGATAACGGGATTGAGTCCCTTTTGAAAATGGTAACACTTTTCAGCTTCATCTGCTACCAACATGGAGGTGAATCGGGAGAGTCGATCGAACTTCACCTCGTATTCAGTCACGGATAGATTTCCTTGCTGTAGTGCTAAGAACTCGCTCTTTTTCTGAGTCTTGGTGGCATCGGTAAAGTATTTGTTATAAAATACTTTTTCCAATCGCCAAGTCCGATGTTCTTCCTCGCTAATCTTTTTGATGTCCACCAATTTTGTGCATCGCCTTGCAAGCACATCACACAAGGCACTTTCTCATTTTCACGGAGTAGAGACTTTGAAAATTTTCTATTTGTGTAATCCAATCAAATCGTGATTCGATCCAACTGTCCATGGAAGTGCGGAGGTCGAGCCTTAGAGAAAGTCACATATCCGTTATAATAGTTATCAAATCGAGGCGTTGGTGGAGGTGTACCCGAACATCGATTGGCAGGATTGTTTAGTTGCTGGGCAATCAGGTCCTGATAAGTTTTGGCCTGTTGTTCCAACTGCTGGTTGAACCCTTAGATCAATCAGCGCTCTTCGATGGGCCTCATTCAATACGGGCCACATCTTTGCTATTCTTTGCCAACTCACTTTCATCTCCTTGGGATGAAGATCCCTCACCATTTCTTCGCGGTGCCATTGTAATCCTGTTTCAAAGTTTCAAGGATTTAGAACTCATACTAACTTAAATCCCAGAGTCCACAGAAAGTAAAGCCTGATGCTTTGATACCACTCTGTCACGACCCGAAATTCTACCCCATCCCGAGGGCCTAGAATTCCGAGTTATGACCAGCACATATCCCGGATATGCTAAGCGGACATACACCTAATCAGAGTTCTCGCGCAATAATGGTTCCACGAAATCCGTGAAAGCCAACATACCATAGTGAAATATAAAATAATCATAAATGCTGAATAAATTTGATAAAATGCGATAAAATGCTATTAATCCATAGGTAACATGTAAGTCAAATCGGAGACAAACCCGATAAAAATGAAAGCATAGAGTCAATGATAATGATATAAGGCAAAATCCAATACCGAGTCTACTAAATCAATATCCGGTGCTCGGATCTAAATCAACACTGTAGTCCTCCTGATAACCGGTAATGTCACCCTCCAAAGGCTCTTGGTAATCAACGTCCACTGGGTCGACGTTCTCAGCACTAATCAGATAAGAGAAACCCACGTCCACACCATCGGTATAGTCACCTGCAGCTGTTAAATTATTGTGGGATGAGTTTACTCAGTCACGTAAACTCAGTGGGATACACCACCAATCCACCCCATACTACTCAGGTGCATTGTGGGTGTATCTTGTGAGTGATGAACATAATATCTCAAAGCAGATAGCAAAAGAATGACAAAATCACATGCATATCGTAAAGCTCATATCATAAATGCAAGACCATGATCTAGACACTCATATCCTAACGTACCTTACCATATCTCATAACATATCCTATCATGTCTTATTATCATTCTCGCACATACGTCTGTACATCACATGAGCGTAACTAACATACTCGTGAAATCCTAAAAGACCTGTGCCAGAGTTGCTGCTCGAGCTACTATAGGAGGGTCAACATAGTATCATACCACTATATTATAACGCCCTCGTATCATACTCATACTCCACCATCCAGCCAATGGGGAGACATAATGGCCAAACTCACTCATAACATACTCATACTCATAATCTCTCCCAGAGATCCGTCTTGACTGAAAGACGTTGTTGCCCTTACGGTGGCTACGCAAGGAACGACACGTACAGAGACTAAAGTTCTTTATCTTTTGCTGGCCTATACAGCGATGTCTTATTATCGTAATCGTACTCGTATAATGACTTATCTTATCTCATACTCATATCTTATCATACTCTTATACTTAATCCTAGGACAAACTATAGTGAGGCAACTTTCCTAATTCACGCTTCCTAAGAAAAAAATTTCGTAGTAATCTGGATGTACTTCGTGTGATAATTTATACTACCATAGAGGTGTTGCATCCGTACATGGATGCCAATATTCCGAGTTTCGCGTGACCGTAAAAGAAACCTCACCACAGCTAAAGGCCCAACACCTGATTCTCGTATCATATCTCATATCTTATCCTCTCGTATTAAAACTCGGGATGATAAGATCACTATATATGCCACCGTATATGAAGTTACACTGAATTCACACTCACCCGACTCGTCATGGGTCCCATTCCACCATGAGTTGTAAGGCATATGAATACGGTGTATTCCTCGCTTCGATACCATCTCAGTGAGTCACCACACCCAAGCGTAGGCATGATCTCATACACTCTCGTACTCATGATCTAACATATTCTTAACTCGTATAAATTGATTAAGTTACAAATACAAAAATATCACACATATAGAACAGTTTATACTTAGATTTTGGTTATGTTTATATTTATATTTATTTACATAACACACCAATATAATTATAAAATAGGGTTATAAGTGTGATTTCAATAATCGTAAAGGTCAGAGTTCGATTTTATAAAGGCATCGAAGTTCTAACACTTTGTGTTTTTCAATGAAGCGATGAAATGATATATATATATATATAGTATACTATAATTAAATGCTCAAATAAAAAGGGGCAATGCAATTTAAAGTGGAGTACATCACGACCATCGATCGGAAATGTAAGTGATTAATGTGCACTAAATTTTTGGTCGTACAATAGTAAAATTTTGGTGTGAATCAGGTCGTCTATTCGGATGAAAATCGGTCGATCAAAAAATGAAAATCGATAGATTAGATTTAATGAGGTGTAAGTTGTCATTTAGTTCAAGATCGATTGATCGGTTTTAATCAGTCGACCCATCTATGGAAAGGAAACTAATTGAACTTTGACAGGGGATACTATTACTCATGTACCTTATAAGATAATTTTATAATATTAAAATAAAGTAGTAACCAAGTACTTTTATTTTATATGAGAATAAAATAATACTAAAATATAAGTGTATAATATTTATTAATTTTATATTACTATCTAAAATCACTTTCTCTTTAAATATATCATCATATATTGTAAGAGATACTTTAATTAATTTAATATCATCTTATGAAATAAAATCAGATGGGTTGGTCCACATCAGATAGGTCAAAGTCTAACATCAGATGTGTCGAAATCCACATCAGGTGGGTCATGGTCCGATACATCAGATGGGTCACAGTCCAACATTGGATGGGTCACGGTCCAACATCAAATGAGTTAAGAAGGGAACGAATTCGAAATAAGAAATGACACCTTGCATGTGTCTTATAAGACAAAATTTTATTGCTTTATTTTTACAATAAAGTAGGTACTTAAGTAGAACAATTAGGTAAAAATATATTATTATATAAGTGTAAGTTGTATAACACTTTATTATGTAATATTTTAATAGATATTTAGTTTAAGTTATAAGTGTTTATAATACAATATATTCTTATAAAAGCACAAGTTCTAATTAAATATTCACCCATAAAAATAGAACTCGACCAAATAAAGTAAAAGTAATCAAAGCGATCGATTGGAAAAGAAAGAAACCCACGAAGTGTACGAGTTTTTATGGGAAATTGTCATTCATAGAAATAAACAATAAGAAGACAGTCACTTTTCTGGACATGAATATATTACTATTCTTATAATGTAAAAGATGCCATATTATAGCGGTTAAAAGGCAACGCACAGATTACCTTCTAAATTTTAAGGCAATGTAACCAATTGAGTGAAACTAGCAATGCATATAATATAATAAAATCACATCAGCTGAATTGACAATAATGAAGAAGACTAATATATATAATATTCAATATAAAATAGCTATGCACCATTCAACCAAGTTAACCAAGAAACAATATTAATTGGGTTTATTGTTTTTACTCCAATTAAAATAATTAAGTTAAAAATAAAACAAGTAAGGTTTCGAAATAAATTAAATATATAAATAAATTAATAATATCAGAACAAAGATAAATAACATCTTTCAATGCTAAAGTAATATTATTTAGAAAAGAAAATAGGTTCTTTTTATTTAACCCGTCGATACATGATCGAGCCGTATCCTACACGACGGGATCTGAGAAGGAGGAGATGGATGGATGGGTACTCACCTCTTGAAGCGTGCTCGGCGAATAGACGGCGGTTAGGGCGATAGAGATCGGCGTCCACACGATGGGCCGTCCACGATTACGCCGCCTTCATCTCGATTTGACGATAGAAAAATACCACGGTGGTTCTTGTGGAAGAACACACAAGAGATTTAAAAGAGATTAGGGTGTTTTTAGAAAAGGGTGGCTATAGAAGAAGATGGAGTGACAGCTAGGGTTTTTAAAAAAAATTCTTATAATAATAATTTAGGGTTCTCCGTAATTTTCTTATTTATAATATATGGGCATTAATTCGGTGTTAAGCGGTCGCACTAAATAAGAGTGTATAGGCTTTTATTTCATGGTTTAAAATAGAGATAAGAGTGTATAGGCTTTTATTTCAAGGTTTAAAATAGAAGTTTAAACTCACGTAGTAAGATTTGATCCTTAGACCTATTGTTTATAACCAAAGTGTCAAATAAGGATAATTTTAAATATAAAACCTTTTTGAAAAATCAAAATGTATACTTTTTCAACTAGGATAGGTTCCGGTATGGAGCACTAACACCACGCTCTGTACAAAACAAATCTAACACCACAAATTCAGTTTTAAATTTTTAGGGTCGTTACACGATGACTTATTGAAACATGCAAATCTTTTCGATAATATCAAAAGTGTTTCCACAATGTTTTCGGCGTGCTCTTGGGTGTTGTTGAATAGATCAGAAAATGGTGCTGCCAATGTGTTAGCCAAACTAGGCCTTAACAATGGATGTAATGAGATCAGGCTGAAGGATGTCCCTCCTCAGGTCTTTGATATTGTTATTTCTGATTTCCTATGATTAAATAAAATGTTATCTTCTATAAAAAAAAAGAAGGGATTTACTGTATTTATTTATAAATTTTGGAGGCTTTGATAGCGATAGAAACGTTCTTTAGTATCTAAATTCATGATATCAAATATCGGTGATACATATTAGGGAAATTTACCTGACCGGTCTTGTCAGATACAGCTTTCACGTCAGAGGCCCTGTAGTTTCACCTTTACCCAAATCAACCAGCTCCAAGCCTAGCCGACCCTAAGGATAGCAAAAAGTCCAAATTACTCCCTTTCTTTAACGCACAAAAACATCATCTTCTTCCTCATTTTAATCTGGTACAGTTTTCAAAAGTCAGAGGTGGCGAAGGTGACTGCGTCTTCTCCTCAATCCAAACTATTCCGATTTGCTATTTGGATCGACCCAGATACACATTTTTCATCAGAGACTGTAGCAGATTAGAATGAGGAAGAAGAGGATACATCTATATAATTTAAAATTTTAAATATTTACATTTTTCTATATTTACGCGATGTGAAACGAGATCTATGCCGTCAGATTTGAAGGCTACAATATAAAATCGATAATTCTAAAGATAGATATGAGAAAAAGGCGATATCGACTCTGTACACAGTCGATATCGACTCTGTACATAGTCGGTACCGATCATTTTAAGAGTCGTCATCGACTCTGTACAAAGTCGTCATCGACTCTATACAGAGTCGCCATCGATTATATTAAAAAAAATAAAAAAATTATGTAATCGATGACGATTACATCGAGTAAGTCGATGACTCTCTTGAGTCGTCATCGATTATATAAAAAAAAAAAAATTTATTTTATTTTATTTTTATTTTATGTAATCGATGACGACTCTGTATAGAATCGTCATCGATTACATAATTTTTATTTATTATTATTTTTTTTTTATTTTTTATATAATCGATGGCGACTCTGTATAGAATCGATGACGACTCTTAAAATGATCGGTACCGACTATGTACAGAGTTGATATCGACTGTGTACAGAGTCGATATCGCCTTTTTCTCATATCTATCTTTGGAACTATCGATTTTATATTGTAGCCTTCAAATCAGGCGGTGTATTTGGGTCGATTCAAATAGCAGCTAAGAATAGTTTGGATCGGAATAAATCCCGTTTCACATCGCGTAAACATAGAAAAATGTAAAAATTTAAAATTTAAAATTATATAGGTATATCATCTTCTTCCTTATTCTAATTTGTCACAGTCTCTGACGAAAAAGGTGTATTTGGGTCGATTCAAATAGCAGATCGGAATAGTTTGGATTGAGGAGAAGACGCCATCACCTTTGCCACCTTTGACTTTTAAAAACTGTACTAGATTAAAATGAGGAAGAAGATGATGTTTTTGTGCATTAAAGAAAGGGGGTAATTTGGGCATTTTGCTAACCTAAGGGTCGGCTAGGCTTGGAGCTGATTGGTTTGGGTAAAAGTGAAACTATAGGGCTTTTGACGTAAAAGGTAAAAGGCGTATCTGACAGGGCCGATCAGATAAATTTCACTACATATTTGTTTTCTGACAAACCTATACGGATCGTCTCCCGATACGTGTCAGGCTCTGCCCATATTTTCGTCATTCTGTTGGGCTGTTTGTAACTTTGTATGGGTGAGGAGCTGAGATGCGTCCGGCAAGGCAGGCGCAGCTAAGAAGCCTTGTCAGTAGTCACTTTGACAACCGCAGCTGGCATGAAAAGGCGTAAGGTAATTTTTGGAAAAGTGTGAGTTAACAGTTATTACAGCCGGAGAGAGCTATTAATGATGATAGAAATAAAATAATAAAATAAATGATACTGTACAAAATCCGGCTCAAATATAAGCACCTGTGAAGTGTGCTCCTTTTGACGGCCACGATTGTTTCTTGTTTAACTGAAATTGAAAGATAAGAGTCACGTGATGTAATGATGTGACGTAATAATGACATAATATAAGTTATACCTCCCTCGTTTTTCGGTTTTTAAAACTCTTTTCATATATATATATATATATATATATATATAATAGGCTCTTATCGATTGAGTCGTATCAGTCTCAAGCAAATTGATACTCGAGACCGATATCGATTTTAATACCTTGCCTACATTTATGAAAAGATTAGAGGGTGTGGTGATTAAGCTAATTGCTTGTATGAGAAAGTTGAGTCTAGAAATGTCAAAAGGTCTCAAATATGTCGAATGTCGATTCTGCGTTGAGCGATTATATATTTACTCTAGTTATAAATTTCCAAATAGGAGGCGTTTCATGCACTTAATTTTCAAGTGGTTGTCCCACACTAAGTAAAATGATTGGTACATCTTTTATTTTAAATGAGTAAAGTTGCATATGGCATAATTCTTTGTTAGCCTCTGTCATAATAGAGTTGGCCTGTTTTAACAGGTTCCTCTTCTCTTTGATAACTCTTTGTATATAGATTTACTTGTTCAATAATTTTACTTTCCTCTTTACTCACTTCTTGTTGGAGCAAATTTTATTTGCTCTGGTAAGGAGTTAGTAAAAAGTAGAGAGGTTGCTGTTAAAGTAAGTAAATTCTCTTTTGTAGGGTGTTAGAAAAGAAAAGAAAAATCTATTAAAGCAGGTGAACTCTACTGCGGCAGGAGTTAATAAAGAGCTATGCCATATGCAACCTAACTTACACTAGTGATTGCACCTTGGGTATAAGAGGTAAAATTAATGGAACGCCACTATTTTCATTTCAAAGAAAATCCTAACTGAATTGTAAGTGTAGAGAGAGAACCTTGGAGAGAGGGAGGGACGAAGAGAGAGAGAGAGAGAAACGGTGTAGAGAGAGAATGGTGGAGCGAGAGAAAATTGTAATAGGGAGAGCTGTGGGCCAACATAATACTTAATGGTGTATTTTTTTAGGATTCATGTAGTGCAATCAGGAGAAACAGATGCAAGAACAAATTTTTATTAACTCAGTGCAATCACTTAAAAAAGCGTGTGCACGTAATGACACCCTTTTTCAAAATTTGGGGAGCATTTTTATATTCGTAGATAAATCAAATTATATAGAAAATTTGTAGCATTATGTTCAACGCCGCAAGAAGTGTGAGCTACATTTTGACCTGAGAGAGGCACTATCTTTTTAAATTTATTTGATGCTCCAACGTTAGACATTTAGTATGTGTGGGCTTTTGATATAATTGCTTCTTTCACAAATACGATAAACAACACTCTTAAACATGCCTTTTTCTTCACAACAACAGCATATTATACGAAAATGGCTGAGGATGAATCTTATGAGAATATCACTTCGTTCACCATAGTGAAGTTTATCATCAAAATATCATCATAAGATTTAGAGGCCTCAAGATGATTGTTACTAATAACGGTTCGTGATTCATTGTTGAGAAAACGAAGCAGCTGTGTAAAAAAAATGAGATTGATCTCCAACACTCTTCACTGTTATAACTTGAAGAGAACAGACGGGCTGAAGCTTCAAATAAGAGTCTAATTAGAATATTGAAACAAATAGTGGAGAATCATAAGGGTACTGATTTGCCTAATCAGTTGCATGGGGCACTTGGGCTTATAAAACCTCAAGTTGATGATTACTAGCTAAACTCGTTATCTACTTATTTATGAGATGAAAGTCGAACTACCATACGAAATTCAAGTCCTCTCACTGTGCATACAATGGGTAGATGAGAGGAGATTTACTCTTCTATCCCAATAGGAACAGTTTGATGAGAACTGCCAAGGGGCATCTGATAATTGCCCAAATGTCTCAATGCATTATAGCTAGTATAAATTCAAAGTCAGGGAATTAATCCTTAAAAAAGAATATTAAAACTTAATTAGGATGGACCCTATGTAATTTCGGCCGCATAACCAAGCAATGCTTACAATTTTGTGACTCGGGATGGATAAGAACTGTGAAACCCTTGGAATGCCATGTACTTGCGAGAGTAATAAATGTGAAGAAAAGGTCAGCTAAGGAGAGGATAAGATCTATAAAATGATAAAAGGTCAAATAAGAACAGTAAAATGATGTGACCGTCCAAGGCATTCTCCTTGGGGACATTGTCAGCCTAAAGAACAGAGTAGTCAAAAGCATCTACAAATAGTCAACTTCTAAGAGCTAGCAGTGAAGGAACCAGTCATCATACTTAGCCCACCTTTTCTTTTATTATTATTTATTTATTTATTTTTTCTTTGCGTCAATGAGAATTTAACAAAGCTAGACGTTCACCACCTGTCGGTAAAATGAATCGTCGACGGTTGGAAATTTTACACCAACGGCTTCCAGCCATCGACAATTCTTCCGTCGATGAATAGCTATGTCGACGGCTGAAGCCATCAGCATAGGGTAGGGTTATTATTATTATTTTTAATTAATTTTTTTATATATATTTCCTCACCTATGTCGTCTGTTGTAGGCTGCAATCGTCGGCGTAGATGCTTTTTAAAATAAAAATAAAAAATAAAAATAAAAATAAATAATAATAATAATTTATTTATTTATTTCCCTACCTAACTAGAAGTTCAATCATTTTTTGATGATTGTTTTCAACAACCAAGTGAAGAGGTGTGTTTTTTAATTTACATAATACCTTTTATTTATCCTCCATTTTTTTTTGATAAATTTTTATTTATCCTCAATTGCCGTTTGCCATTGTTGATAGTACATTTAGTCAACATAAAAAGAGAACTGCAAATTAGTAAATTATAAGACTGCAATTTGAAGAAGCAACAACAAAATTATGAAATGCAATTCCTTAAAAGCTTTATATTTTGAAGACGCAAAAATATTTATCCTTTGTTCAGATTTTAGATAGAATACTGTGACAAAATTTTCTACATATGCTTGGATTGGGGTTGTTAAAATTACACTTTTTTGGAAAGAGTAAGGTGGGAATTGAACTTGAAAACCTCGAAGATGCTTCCTTGTAATCTTGTTCTTAGTAGCTGTCTCCTTCAATGAGGATGAAGATGACGACAATCCACAGCGGAAATTAGCTTTCTCCTTATTGAAGGCTTTCTGGACATCGTCTTTAAGGTTGCAGGAAGCGCGTTCTTTTGATCTTTTGCTCATTGGGAGTTCCCTTATGAAGGTAGGACAAGTCGAGCAAATCGTCTTCCATGAACTTATCCAATACTTACGAGCAATGTGAGAAATAGCGCCTCCCCATCTCAACTGCAATTGTGACCACAACAACCAATAAAAGAACAATATAGAGATGAACAAATCAATATTTTTTGAAGTTTTGATGACTCAGCTCATAACTTTTCCGTGTTTGCTTGGCTTGGAAGTTGCCAAGGCTCTACCTCAGCAGAGCTAAGCATTCCATTTTTAACCATTTACTATCTTACCATAATAGGGATTTAGAAGTTGAGGTTGGGTTTTATATACTAGATTACTAGAGTCTAAACATTGAATAATGTAATGAGAGGTTGCTGGAATCTTATGGGTAGGAGTCTATTTAGTTCTCTATGGTTTAATTTTTTCGAGAAGGTTAATGAAAATCTGGCCAAAGTTAGAGTTGTCAGTGATTCGTACTGTCAAAGTGATAGATCATAAGTTGAAGTGCAACAAGCCCAAAAATCACATTTTAGGAAGATTTAAACCATCCGATCTATGGACTATAATATCAATTGTTGTTTTTAATTTTAATGGTTGATATTAAAGTTTATAGATCGAATAACCCTAAGCGGCGTCGAAGCGGCGGTGATGGCAGAGAGGAAACCCTTTGTTGATGGTCAGAGTAATCTACAGAATGGAAGATGGAGGTCCAGCTAGCAACCTTGGAGTTCTCTAAGAAATGGGAGATGGAGAGTAAGAGATTTCTACGACAAACTCAACAAAGAGATAGCCGAGTGGAAAAATCGCAAAGGGCGATTTGTACATCTCCGATATGGAGATTGGAAATGCCAACCATGTGGGGTTTGGAACTTCGCGTTTCGTCATTGGTGTTTCTGATCATCCTGTAAGGCCCACCGTAGTACCGGCGAGCGATGGATTCCCAAAAACGCTAAGAAAGAAGTGGACATAACTCTATCTAAGTCTCAAGAGAAGGGCCTGGCCAATGGGTGGTCCTTATGGGGAAGAAGATTTCAAAAGCTGAATAGAGAGAATCGATCTAATAAGTAGCCGGACTACATCGACATGATCAAGATTCAACTAGAATCAACGGAGGATTGGGCCTCTTGGCTCGCTGAATACTGTTTGGTAGGGGTGTGCCATAGCCATTTGGAGGAAGTTGAGGCCATCCTCACTGGTGCGAAACATGATTGGGGGATGACAAACATCTCTATAAAGAAATACTCTGCACACTCTTCATTGTTTGTATTTGGTAATCGCGAAGAGAAGCGGAGAGTGTGGAATTTGACGAAAGGTAGGTGGAGTTACCATGGTATCGCCTTTAAGATACTAGAATGGGGGAAACAGCTCAAGTGTTTTTTTTGGGGAGAGCGTTTGGTTGCGTTTGCGGGGGTTGCCGTTCCATCTATGGGACGAGCATGTCTTTCAGAAAGTAGGGAAACTATGGGGAGGGTTAATGGCGATAGATCCGGCCACTGTTGCCTTTGAAGAGTTGTCCTATGCTCGCTTGAAGGTGAAGTCCGATTTCTGGGTGAAGATTTCGCGAATCATTTGGTTCAGGGTTGGGGGTCTCAAATACCCAGTGGTGATTGAAGTAGAGTTGGAGGAGGAGTTCACTATCAGTGAAATAGACGAGTTCCAGTTGAAGGATTATGGGGAGGTTTATAAACCACATTTGGAGGATGTGATATGGAGAGACGCTAGGATCCCGACCCCTATTTCCGATCCGGAACCTAGAGATTCGTCAGTCAAACGACGACCCATCTCTCCTACGTTCTCCACTAAGGTGGAAGATGAAGGTGATGATTTGGGTTTGTACCAACAGGCATCAGTGCAGACGATCAACGAAAAGAGGTCATTGCCCCAATGACATGTGGCATGTCCTCGACCACTTCCTTCTTGGGCGTCAAATTGAAAAGTGTAAACGACAGTTGTCATTCAAACTCAAATTTCGAGCGGCACTGTAGACACCCCATTTTGCCCTCTCGGAATATACAAATATGTTCGGTCAACCTTTGACCTCTCTATCTTAATGTGGGACTATATAATGAAATAATAGTATATGGCTAGACACAGGCTGAAACAATAGCTTTATGGCTCAGGCCCCATAACCCTAAATTGGGAACCATGCATTGAAACAATAGTACATAACTGAACACAAGCTGAAACAATAGCTCTGTGGCTCAGGCCCCAACGTAGGGAGACTATATACTGAAACAATAGGATATAGTTGAAATACAGACTAAAATAATAGTCTTGCATTTCAGACCCCTTTGCCCTCATATTGGGACTATGCACTGAAACAATAGTATATGGCTGAACACAGGCTAAAACAATAGCTCTGTGGCTCAGGTCCCAACGTAGGGAGACTATATATTGAAATAATAGCATATAGACAAAATGCATGCTGAAACAATAGTCTAGCATTTCAGACCTGACTCGGACCCGGACAACCCTGAATTAAGCGCCTAAACCCACGTGCGTAATTCGATTACACGCGGAATCACAAATGTGCAATCAGTTCCTTCCAGACCAGACTCCCCATTCCCAGACCACTCCAAGACTCGATCACGCGCTTCACATGGCGCGCGAGATCAGATTGAGCGCTTGACCACTGGCGCGCAATCGGCCTACCCCGACCAAGTCTTACCCTCCTTAACCCCTAAGCTTCCTCGATCAAGCGCTTCAAATTAGACGCTTAATCGGATTGCGCACTCCATACTAGGCGCGTTATTAGTTCTAACGCTGTTAGGATTAGGAAACTCGCTGAGCAAGTCAGCTGGTCGCTCACTGAGTTGGTGACCGACTCAAAGCGATTAAGCACCGGGAGACCGATGTATAATTCAGTTAAACGCCTAAAATAGGGCACGTAATTGAAGAAAAACTTATAAAAGCTTTGTTTATTTCAAACACGCAGGAGGCTGGCAATTTGCGAGAGAGAAGCTTCGGGGATTTTCGATACCAGAGAACTCCGAGAACGAACACATAGAAACATAGCCATGATTTCGAGATTCAAGCTTCGAACCTTCGAGATTCTTCTCCGCAGCCCCGACCTTAGATAAGAATTTAGTTTTTAGTTTCCGACCATAATTTTTAACCTTGAGGTTTAGGATTTCCTTTTAATCATCAATATGAGATTTTAGTCTTAGACCGTAGCACCCCTGTTCAGACCGTAATCTCTTATATCTGGTTCTAATTCTTCGAATTCAGAACCAATCCTTAATCTGACGGTCTAATTTACCGCCCCTAGGCTTTAATTCCATTCTAAAATCTTAATTTTTAGTCCTATCATTAATTTTTGGTTTCAGTTCTTAAGTTCTAAAACTAGTCCTTAATCATACAGTCTGATTTTCTGATTTCATACCCGAATTCAGTCCTAGAATTTTATAGTTTAGTTTTAATTCTTTAATTTAATATTTCTAAAATCCTAAACATTAATTTCAGTTTCCATAATCATAGTTTCTTAATTTATTCCACAATCATAATCCCGAAAATGACTATGAAAATCCAAAAAAATACCATTTTACAATCCAAAATTCAACTTACTTTAATCTCAGCCACCCGATTTGCCCAAGGGAGCTTACGGAGGGTACTCGGGAACGAGGCCAATCCTCCTTAGTATAGCGGGCCCAACCCCCCTTTCTTTTAGAATTATTCTGTCGCTTTAATTAGAATTAGAAAATCGAACCCATAATTTTCTTAGATTTTGGTATAATTAATTTGCATGCTATACTTTGATTAGATCCTTAGAATAATTGCTTTGATTAAAATTCTAATAAAATTAGTTCCTTTGTTTCAATTAGATCCCGATATAGTTAATTCCCTTCTTTTATTTTAAGTAGAATCTTAGTATAATTAATTTATTGCTCTGATCATAATCCTAGTCAAACTAATTCCTTTATTTTAAATAGAATTTTAATATGATTGATCCATTGTTTTAATTAGATTGCAAATGTAGTTAATTTATTGCTTAAATAAGAATTTTAATAAAATTAGCTTGTTTCCTTTAATGGGATTTTTAATAAAATTAATTCATTGCTTAAATTAGAGTTTTAGCAAAAGTAGTTCTCTATTTCAACTAGAATTGCGATACAATTAGTGTACTTTCTTTACTTAGAATTCTAGTACAATCAGCATGCTTGATTTAATTAGAGTTTCATTAAGAATTAATATATGTCTACATTCCTAGCACAATTAGGAGATTGATATCAATCAGACTTCTAATAGTATTAGGATACTAAATTAATTAGACCCCTGATGGAATTAGAATACTAGATTAAATCAGCTATAATAAACCCACACAACCAAACTCACAATAGAATTAGGAAATCTAAACTGATTAGAACTACAACAATACCGGGAAATAAAAAGAAAACTAAACTACCTAAACCATAAGGAAGAGCCATAGCTGCTGACATTCACAGGTGGACGATTCAGTAAAGAAGTAACCCACACCCGCTCTAAAGCGTGATTATTGACGTGTTGCAGCATTGATAAATATCTACAGCTGGCGATCGCAAACAAACTAGGAACCTTCCTAGAAAACCCCCCCTTTTATTTTACCTCCACTATTCCATACGCCGCATCGCTAGAGTTCACTTGGACAAAATTGGAGCCACTGATTCAACTGGGACCGAAAGGAACCCAGAAAAAGCGAGCGCCAATAGACTGACGATCGCGATGGGACATTTTTGCAAACTCTTTCTTTCTTAGATAGTTAGTTTCCATTTTATTTTTCTTTTTTTTGTTATTATTATTTCCCTCACGTCATTTAGATTTTCTTTTAAATATATGAGTCTTCGTCAAAGACTTAAAATGTATGGCATACGAAGAGTAAGTTTAGGAGACCCACCATTGTGGGGATATCATAACAACCTCATGTACGAAAAAGAATCACTTCACAATTTCAGCCCACGACAACCTGAGATTAACATGGCTGGCGAGAAAGAAAATCCCTTCTCTACCCCACACACCGGTAATAGTCATAATGGGAGAGATGGTAACATTGGACAAAACCATACTGTTCAATAACTCATAGAGCTCAGTATTCAAAGAATACAAGAGGAGACGATGACTCTGAGGAATTACTTCGAGGATTGGCTGCTGCATACGAAATCATTAGGTCACGATAATTTTATGAAGAACCAGAGCGACAAGAAATGCCACCTCCTACCCCGAGCACGGTTTCAGCCCGTGCCACACCATTGAGACAACCTACTCACACATTCTTCAACGATGACTCTCTGGATAAGGTTTGCCCACGGGCCGCTCCAAAAGACACCATCATTAAAATCGAAGATCTCCCTAAAATGCTCGATGAGTACATGACCAAGTGAGAGCACCCTAGTCACTCATTCGGATTCGACAAATTTTGCCGAGACGTTGAATTTAACTTACCAATAGAATTCAAGCCACCGAAATTTATCAAATATAATAGCATGAGAAATCCGAATCATCACTTGGCCCTCTTTTGTAACGATTTTCGACCCATACGTGATAATCAAGGACTTCTCATCCACTACTTCCAATGCTCATTAGAAGGAGAAGCTCTAGATTAGTTTGCAGGACTCCCGCTTTATAAGATAGAAACCTTCGACGATTTAGTCGGTCTATTCTTAGACCAATACAAACACTTGATCCAAGAGACAGTCAGTCTCAGCGATCTAATGGTAGCTGAGCAAGGACCCGATGAAGAGTTTACTGACTTCGTCGCCAGATGAAGGAAACTCACTGCCAGGACCGACACTTCAATGAAAGAGAAGGATTCGGTGGACATTATCATTGATAACACTAGGGAACCGTTAAAGATCACACTTGTCATAAGTGATTGCCCTGACTTCACTGCACTCCACTCCTAGGCATCTCGACTAGCGCGACACATCAAAGGTGGAGACCTTGCTCTATCCATAGTCACGTCAAAAGTAGGCTCTTCCAATGATTCAAAATCAAAAAATAATAAGAAAGTCTTAGGAACCGAGCAGGTCAACACCGTTGTTAACCAAGGATAAAACTCTGGGAACGAAAATGTCCAACCACGAAACTTTGGGCAAAATCAAAACCAATAACGATACACCAACCAAAACTAAGGCGTCAGCCAACAAAGATACGCAAACCAAAACCAAAACCATAACCAGAATCAGGGCCTGTATCAGAATAGAAACTAATATCCTAACACTTACCAGAAGCAGAATACAACGCATAATCGATTGGCCCACGCGCAGAACTATAATAATGTACCCCCACCGCAAAACTTCAATCCAGCTAGAGGTCCTTACCAGCCGAGGCGAAAACACTATCCCCCTTTACCTGACACGATTCCTAATATCTTCCGCCTTCTTAATACTCAAAACCTTCTCCGATTCCCGCAAGAAAGACTTCACCCATGGCCGACAAATCTAGACTATAGTAAATACTGTGCCTTCCATCGATACACGGGACACAACCTAGAAGATTGTTGGGTCCTCAGGGACATAATCTATGACATGAATGACCGAAATTAAATCGATTGGGAAACACTAAAGAATCCTAACCCTAATAATAACCAACCCCAACAAAATTTAGGGATCGTTAATAACTCCATGTGTGACAGCCCGAATTTCTGCGCTCAAAAATCCGTGCCATCAGGATCATACTCTGGATGATTCGCAGGATAAATCACGAAGTGTCTGCTTGTATAGCGGAAAACAAGCAGACACTGTCCAGCAGAGGTAGGTCAAGCCATCACATAAGATATTTAATTTAAAAGAAACAATAAACAAACATGTATCTAAATATATCAAAAGAATATACATTCCCAAAAAGGAACCAAGAAGAACCAATGGTGATGAACATCCATCACCCAAACAATGGTTTCTGATAGTGGTTCCTATAGAATGTATAATAATATAATAAAAGAAAAATATCTACAGAAATAAATACAGAAAGTGGCCACCAGGCACACAATAATCCAAAGTTTATACAAAATCTCCAAAATGAACAGACTCGTATACCCAGACTAAGGATAAAAGTCGTCCGCTTGGACGTCAGCCTCCTCGTCCTCAGCCTCAGCCTCTAGATCCAGCTGATAGTCAGGGTCGCTCTCAGTACCTGGAACTCTCGCCTTAGAATCTAAAATGTTAATGAAAGCAGGGTGAGCTACATCATAGCTCAATAGAAGAATTCCAACTAAAATAAATTGAATATGCAGATCATGATATCTCAAAATAGGAAGTCAAATCAGAGCATGCAAACAGGACAAATCAATCTAATACCGAGCTTTTAAACAGAAGTCGATGTTATGCAAGTACATGATTAGTGACTTAAATTGTGTATGTTTTCTAACTTAAGAAACTCCCGTGAATATATAATACGGAGTAAACAGGAATTTACCGATAGGAAACCCCAACCAATCGTCGTTCACATGAATAATTTTAGATTGCAATAATGCCTCATCTATGGAGTGCAATTGTGCCGAGGGATTACAAGCAGATGCACAAGTGTGCCAGGCTCGGATATACCGCCGGGTCGGTGGGGATCATCTGGTTAAATCATCAAATCACATACACACATAGACCTCACAGATCAGATAGCAGAAATCAGGAGCAGGTTTCAGAAACAAATCAGAAAATAGAAATCAGAGATAGCAGGAATTTATGATATGCTTACATGCTTGTTAAAAATAGAAATCAGGGCGCGGATATGAAATAAACATGAAATCATACTAAAAAACAGTTTAGGTTGGTTTTCCCCTACCTCAGGTCAGACTTCTTTCTAAGCAAATCCAAAACCTTTCAGAAAGTCATGGTCTGATCCTAGACCCTAAACATAGTATTCTAAGTGTCAGGGATGTCAGAACATGAACTGGCACAATGCCCAGTGATGTTTTATTCACAAAACTAAAACATGCAGAAAACAGGGGTGATTGATCGATCACCACTCTTATTGATCGATTAATCTCTCATGTTGATCGATCAATGCAATCTATTGATCGATCAATTCTCTCTTCTCTTTAACAGGCAACAGAGCAAATTGATCGATCAATAGCCCCTATTGATTTATCACCTCTCATCATTGATCGATCAATACCTCTATTGATCGATCAATAGCTCCTTTCCTCTTCACAATCCACACAGGAAAATTGATCGATCACTAGCTCAGTTGATCGATCAACGCATCCTATTGATCGATCAATGCCTTCATTGATCGATCAATAGCCTAAAATCTCAAATTTCCCACCTTCTGTGCACATTTAAAATTTATACAGATTGATTGATCAATGCCTTTATTGATCGATCAATACACACCAGTGATCGATCAATGCCTTTGTTGATCGATCACTACCAGTCATTGATTGATCACCCTCTCTGTGATCGATCAATACTCAGGATTGATTGATCAATCCACTAATTGATCGATCAACACCCTTCGAGCATTGAACTTCTGAGAATTTCAGGGCTTCTGTTCCCTTCTTTATCTTATACAGATTGATTGATCAATGACTTTCATTGATCGATCACCCAAGTATTGATCAATCAATCTTGTCATTGATCGATCAACAATGACAAAAACTCTGTCATTAATGGAGGTCATCTATCTTTCTTATTTTTGACCCATTCTCATTAATGGTTTCTTGCAACCATTAATACACGCACACACACATATATAAGGGCTCTCATTTGCCCATATTTAAAAGCATAGGCTCACCTTTGCTTGGACTTTTCGGGGTTCTGGCAAAAAGTTTCGAAAGGGGTTTCAGATCTGGAACTCAAGCTATATCGCCAATGTGACTCCGACAAGGAGAAAATCGGCTCCGGTTCAGCACGCAGAGGCTTCACACGTACCTAGACTGTACTTGAGCTCATCCTATTGAACTCCACATACCCTAACTAAGATCTACGCACGATCTCGGTACCTCTAACCCTCTTCCGTCGTATAGCACACTCAAATCCCTACTTGGCTTCAGATTCTTAGCTCAAGTGCAAGGGGAAGAAGAAGAAGAATGCCTCTCCAAGTCTCTCCCTTCCCTTATAAGCTACCTAAACTAAAATATCTTTGATATTTCAGTTTAGACCCTAACCTGCACTCCGGTGTCAAGTGCGAACACGGTCGCTATGGCGTAACGTGCTACTTCGACACCTTACACAGCTCAAACTTAAGCGAAAATACATGTGTGAACTCATCTAACTATGGTACAACTTTATATCAACTAATATTAATTATGAATTTTCAAATCGGTCTCGATTTCCGTGGTAGGCACGTAGATCGAAATAGTTAGTTTCTTGTTCAGAATTTTCGGGTCATTACACCATGCCCAACCACAACCAAGCAACACCAGCTCAGGTCACCACTATAGATCTTTTCGGTCGATCCTCTTTTCAGCCATCCACCATAGTCACTTGCTTCCAACCCTCTAATACTTCCGCCACACCAGCAAGAGTTCTTGCACCCTCGCATCACTCGGCTTTGATCACTCGCATCGCCCCACCGAGCCCACCTCCCTATCTAAAATTCACTCAGATACGAGTCCATTCTTTTAAGGTCAGGAGATCATTCCTCCGTAATCACCCACCAGAACCTTCAACTCCTCCAAATCCTGAACCAATGCCATTACCCCTTCTTTCGACCGATTCTAAACCCGAGTACGGGGATCACGTTTGTCAAACTGCGACTCAAATTGTTGCATGGGTAGAAAGCGTCACCCGAAAGACTCCAAGCGGAGAGAATGAAACAAAGACTGAGTGTTTGCTAAACATAGAAGAAAGTGAGTGCGAAGAACATCCCGACCCGTGCGAGACACTGGTCTCTACTTTCCTAGAAGAGGAGGATTACACACAGTACCTCCCACCTTGGAGTGGCACCATGCAGGTACGCGCTCTAACTTCGAATTTCACTCATTTCACAAGTACACCCGCGCTAAGCCATGTCGAGTTCGGTCAACAACCGACGTGCTCGATTCTCAAGTCAGGAACCAATTACCCACATATGCCTTTCCCTAGAAATAAGGATTTCACGAACATACAACCATTAGAGGGGAACGTGCGAGAAAGAGGGGTTAACTTGCCGCCCCCACCTCACGTCATTCCTCCACCAATTCCTGCAACTCAGCCAATCTAACCACCTGCACTCAAAGCTCATCGGCCAGGCAAAAAAATGGCACTCGAGCCAGGGCAAGAATACGACCTTCTGCGAGCATCTTAAAAAGATCCTAGCCCAGATATCCATACTAGAACTCATCAAGAAATCGCCTGACCATCACCGGTTGTTGATAAGGACACTTGAAGATACACAAGTGGATGAGGACATAATCCTAGATGAGCTTCATCAAATTACTTCGGTCATGGCGCAACCTCCAGTGCTCACTTTCATAGATGCAGACATGCCTAAAGAGTCACTCCGTGGAAGTGCGACCCCCATATATCTACAATCATAATTAGAGGTTTTTTCGTACCCTATGCGTTGGTTGACACAGGAGCAGGACTCAATATTTACCCTCTCACAATGTTAAAGACACTCGAATACATGGAGTAGGATGTCAGGCCTTCGGTACTATCACTCATAGCTTATGATGGATCATGTCACTTTGTCAAGGGAACTATTAAACTCCATGTTTGCCTCAGACCTGTGACGAAAGACGTTACCTTCCATATCTCTGATTCTGTTAGTACGTACAATCTTATTTTAGGAAGAAAATGGCTGGAATCAATGAAGGCCGTCGCATCCACATACCATCAATGCGTCAAATTCCCATACGAGGACTCCATTGCCCGTATATACGCTGACGCACCACTCTAGGAGATGGATACTGATTACACAGGAAGTATTCCGACAGCCCATGATTCCGTATTGAACACAGGCCACATTCAAAAAACTCGAACCCCTGGTGAGACAATCGTTGCGGAAGTCCGTCCCCTTACTCCTCCTAATTCTCCCCCAATACAATAAAAATTAATGAGGAGAGAGGTCGGCCCAGACCTTGCCAAACTTTACGACATCAATCCCACTGCGATAAAAGGGTGGGATCTTATGTACCAACTCGGATACGTCCCCCACACCGGACTCGGTAAAAATAAGTAAGATCGTATAGGACCTGTTATCTCAATGAAAATATGCAAACACATAGGGTTAGGTTATTAATCGGATGGCTCACAAGCCGACTTGTTCCCTACCTCACCAAAATGGTCTCTATATAACCACTTTGTCTATGAGACCACTGAGAAAACAGATGTACCAAGACAGAAGGAAGTGTCCTTCACCAAATCTCAGGAGATGAAAATCGAGCGAATGACTAAAGAATTCAATGACTTAACCAATTTGAACGACGATATTGATAAATCGCTCGAAGGAGTCAAACCTTTGTTTGACACTAAGGAGCTTACAGAAGAGAGAAAGGGAGAACCTGCCAAACTCGAGCCACAAGTAGAAGATTGGAAATCCACTGACGATGAAGATTTTTACATAGCAACCTTGCAAGATAATGAAGAATACTTATGCCCAACATGGGAAGAAGATGACATCCCACAAGACTATTTTAACTTGTATAACATCCACCTCGGGCTTGGCCTTGGGGGATGGGAATGCCCTTGCGACTCCCCTTATATCGCTTATCCATGCCAGCCCTGTTGTAGGGCATGCACTAGCATATTAGAACGCTTCGCTCGTTGGACCCAATATTCCACGATGGAAGAATCTAATCACTCCAACCTCATGACAACGGAAACAAGTAATGACCCACCAGCTCGGCCACCGACACCAGGAGCAGAAAATCCTAACAGTCATCTGGTTGACCCAGGGGGAAACACCCACATCGCCCTCATAAAGTTTGAGACGGAACTTGAACTAGACACTTCTTCACCCCAAGATGCCCCACAACTCTAAATATTCTAGAATTCTCTCGAGGAAGAGTGGCAACCTCCCCCGAGTGATGACGAGGACTACTGGATAGACCTCTCAGCACTCAAGTTAGTAGAGCAAGCTAACCTAGAACTTCAAACACTATCAGATCAAGAAGATAAATTCAATATTATCTTTGACTCTAACTTAGGAGAATGAGAATGTCCTTGGGGATCTCCCTGCATTTCTCATCATTATCAATCTTGCTGTCGAGCATGCATGCTTATCCTAACATATTATAAAGATCAAGGAAAAGAACTCGCTACCCCTGAGGATCCATTAGGAGATCCCCCTCGGTGGGAAGAATAACCTCATTACAACTCAGAGTATGATAGTTCAATTGACTATGATCTCCCGAGCCTCTTTGAAGAAGAGGCAATCAATGTGATAGAGGAAATCCGAATATTGGTGCCACTGTCACTAGTGTCGCTTATTCAAAAATCTTGTCAAATGAGGACTCCGAAAAAAAATATGCCAAATTCAGAAAAAGTCTGCATTTCTCGAGGAATCGCTCGAACGGCTCTAGCAGCCATCTCACTCCCCTAATTAGAGGAAGCAACTCTCTCGGTGCCCCTTGAGGTGATTGACCTTGTGCCATATTTATTATCAAAAATTAAAAAAAAATATGAAAAGAAGAAAACCCTAAAAATCTAGAAATATAAAATTAAAAAAAATAAGAAAACCCCAAAAAGAAAGGCAACCCTTCGGCCTGAAGCGGCCAACAAGGAGACTTTCCGCCTAAGACTTATATCCCATCTCCCGCATGAGGATGTAGAGCATCCAGGCTAAACAACAAGCCAATGATCATACCAGATGAGATACTTCATGACTTTGAGAGAATAATCAATAGTCTTGACCTTCACCTCACCAAAGATCTCTTAGTCATAAATTGTGCCGATGAAGGGTTACCTCTCATAAAATCGAGTCCCCAGTGTAACAATTTTGTAATATATGAGCTTACCGAAGATGAAGAAGAAACACTGATAGCCAAAAAGGCACCAAACTTTTGACAGGTTATCAAGCATTTCGATGAGCAAACCTAAGCTGCCGCGGAGCTCACAGAAAAACTTAACTTTGGCACTGAAGAGAAACCCAAGAAGCTACTGATTAGCGCAACGCTGAACGCTAAGGAACACCAACAAATTGCATAAGTCCTACAAGAGTACCTCGATTCCTTTGCATGGTCCTATGAGGATATGCCTGGTTTAGACCTAAGTTTAGTAGAACATCGCCTCGTCTTAGAACCCAATTCAAAGCCTGTTAAGCATAAACTCTATAGGATGCACCCACAAACCACCCTTCAAGTTAAAAAGAAAGTTGACAAGTTACACAAAGCCAACTTCATCCGAGTCGTCCTCTATCCCAAGTGAGTCGCCAATATAGTACCTGTCGCAAAGAAAGACGACATAGTACGGGTTTGCATTGATTTTCAGAATCTCAACCAGGCATGCCCAAAAGATGACTTCCCACTACCGCACATTGACACTCTAGTCAACAACACTGTTGGACACGAGATGCTATACTTTATGGACGACTTCTCTGGATACAATTAGATCAAATTAGCAGAGTTCGACTAAGAGAAGACTTCTTTCACCACACCATAGGGGACATACTGTTACATTGACATGCCTTTTGGGCTCAAGAACCTGAGAGTTATGTATCAACGTGTCATAATGGCTATTTTTTATCACATGATGTATAAATATGTAGAAGTCTACGTCAATGACATATTAGTGAAGTCCCAAACGAGAGTAGGACATGTTGAAGCACTTCGACTGGTACTGCAAAGGGCTAAAAAGTATCAGCTGAAAATGAACCCAAAGAAATGCGTCTTTAGAGTCACCTCCGGAAAATTACTCAGTTTCATAGTCAGCAAGCGAGGGATAGAAGTTGACCCTGCGAAAGTCAGAGCTATCCTTGAGATGCCACCCTCCAGTAATATCAAAGAATTACGAGGCCTGATAGGAAGATTGCAATACTTTAGGAAATTTATCTCCTAGCATTTAGACAGATGCGATCCTTTCTACATACTACTTTGTAGACACCCAAATTCGGCCCAAGGCCCGATCAGTCTATACTCCGAGAGAGATGTACTCCTATGCTTCCGATGGCGCCCCTGAACCCTTAGGAACCTATCCAGACCTTTAGAAATCACCCTGAACCCTTTAGAACCATCCCCTAACCCTCAGAGATCACCCCTAAACCCTAGATTCCCTTCCCAGACCTAACTTAAACCCTTCTGAGTAGTTGATGGGAGATGAGCTACAAAACTTTATATAGACTACCACCATAGATGAGCTATATACCTTTAGAAAGAGGACTTCTCCAGCTTTCCAACAACTCAAAGATCACCCAATTTGGAGCTACGGTTCAAAAGTTATGGCAGATTGAAGTCCCACATAAAATGACAACCTTTTTACTCAGGCGTATGTATTACATACGCCCGACAAATTTGGCCCAATTTTGGTCAGGCGTATATATTATATACGCCTGACATTTTTGGGCCAAATTTGGCCGGGTGTATATAATATATACGCCCAGTATAGGTGGGACCCACCACGGGCTACATCTTCCCAAAACTCCCTTAATTTTTGTAGAGGACACTGTGAATAAACTGGGCGTATATAATATATATGCCCAGCTTAGCTACAATAACTGTCATCAGTTGCTCAAAATTCCTTCATCTGGTTTGACCCTTTGACCATCCCCTTAGTTGGGGTGGGTGTCTTGAGGTTGGTTGCACCCCCTTTGAGCTTATTGGCAACCCTTAAGTCACCCATGGTCTCACCCCATCATCCGCCATTAAAATCAGTTTCCCAAAACCCTAGGACCTTGAAAACATAGAAAACCTTAGATGGGGGATTACCTAATTGCTAAACTAATTAGCTCTTAAGTAAGCCCCTAACCCACCTCTTCTCTATAAATAGAGAGGCCCCCCTCTTCCCAAAAGGTTGAAAATTTGGTTGAAAGATTAGAGAGCTTAAGAGAGAGAGCCCTAGTGAGAGAAAATGCCATTTATTTTCCAGAATTCCAGCAAGCTTAGATCACCTATTCCACTCCATTTCAACCATTAGATCACTCCCTTTAGCTAAAGTCTAGCCTTCGACCTCACCCTATACTTCCTATTTTATTGAATCCTAGCATTAGAACCCATTTTCACTCCATTTAAGCCATTGGAAGCACGCCAAAGCAAAGGACTTCCATGGTGCAACAAGGGCCCGTGAGCTCCGGCTCATCCCTCTCTTCCTCTACCTTCTTGGTGTTTCCCCCGTCCAAGGATTCAAGCCGTTACGCCGCCGAAGTTTCGGTTTGGCTCAAAGCTTGATAGGACCGTATTACCTTCGGGCAAGGGGAAACTCCGCCCATTTATTTTTATTTTTGGCCATAGATAGAGACCGCTATATGCGGGTTGATCGGGTGCCTAAACCCTTCCCGATTGATAACCGAAGCCCCTACCCTAGAGCCTTTGGCAAAGACCGGTAAATCAGAGTCATATTTAGCACTTCGGTGCTCAAAATATTGATTTACAGGTTTCTCGGGTCACAAAAAGCTTCGAGTGGCGACTCTACATTTCATTCGTAGCGAGCGCATCGTCGCGATGGGTTCGAAAGGATCCATGGTCGTACAGATGGTGACTCTGCTAGGGACATCACCCTAGCGCTTCCCCTCTTGTTGGCCTTTCTTTTTTTGTTACTAACCATTGTTATTTTTTTCTTATTTTCTGCTATTTTTTCTATATTTTTGTTGTTTTTACTAACGTACTCACCCCTACGATTCAGTCCTTTAAGTGCCTTAGCCGATTGGCGGGCCTACGTGCGCCTTTAAATTCTTATTTTTTCGATTCTTGTCATTTAAGCCACCTTAGCTGTTTGGCGGGCCCGCTCGCATTTACTTTTACGTCATTTAAATTTCAGTCATTTACGAGCCTCAGCCGTTTGGCGGGCCTATGTGCACTTTTCATTTCAGTCATCATATCTCACCATTGAACGCCGGCCCGTTGAGGCGGCACGGGCTTGTCATCCCCAACCCGATTTTGGACTTAATTTCACTCCCCTATAAAAATTTGTAATTAAAAGTAAACCAACAGTGTGGGGACATAATTGAATCTATTTTTGCATTTTTGGGTAGTTTTTATATAATTTACCCGATTCTAAAGAAGGCTAGTGGTGATGATCCTGAAAAGAACCACCCCTTCCAGTTGCTGAGAAGGCGCTTGCGCCGGAGGTATATCGGTTGGGTTGCCAATTCCGATAAACCCGTAAAACCCGCATTGGTAAGAGCGTAGACAACCCTAAATTCAGCCGTGTATCCCTAGGAAACGGAAAGGAGGGACCCGATAACATACACAGTAGTCCCCGGGAGCATCCCTCCCAGGAAACCAGTTCAAAGACCCACATTCGGGCTTGCTGTTCACTGTCAAAACTTCACTGAGAGAACTATTTTGCCGTTCGTATATAATATATACGCCCAGCAAAAAATCCCCATATTTACTCAGGCGTATATAATATATACGCCTGGCCTAAACCCCCAGATTTAAGCCAGGCGTATATAATATATGCGCCCAGCCAAATCTGCCTTTTTTTGGTCAGGTGTATATAAAACATACGCCCAGTGTATACTGGGTCACAGGAACCCGATCTGAGGCCCAATCCACCACCCCAATTCCCTGATTGGCGGTATTAGTGCCTGCAGTAGCTTCCCGCATTCTATAACACCCAACATGCCCCCGTCCAATCAAAAGAAGGCGACTTCTCATTGATTTGCTCTGGGGGATCGGGTCGTTTGCGTGGATTCCCTCGCCTTCAATAGAACGAAAGGGTTCCCTTTCGCTTCTTCCGAAGTGTGTCGGATCCCACCGTGGGACCTACTAAAGGTACATAAACCACCTGAGACGGGAATTGACCTTGGGCACCAGGTCATCATTCATCTAGGTAGAGGGGAGTTAATTTCCATTTGAAAAAAAAAGAAAGAGAAAAAAAAATTCCCATCTTCAAAAAAATCCACCTTCAAAAAAATAAAACAAAAAACAAAAAAAATCATCTTCAAAAACCAAAAAAAATAATTTTCCAAAAAACCAAAAGAAAACACAAAGAAAAACAATCAAAAGAATATATTTTGGTGTGTCCGTCATACGGCAACCTCAAACCCGGCCCGTAGAAGGAGAACCAGGAAGGTATTCGGCCCTTATCCGAGGCATCGATACAACACTCGTCAGCGGATCATGTCAAGAGCCGATACATCCCCACCGTCATCCCCATCCCATTCCCATGTAGGAGAAGACCCGATCCCCGACACCTTCACCCAAACCAGGTTCGATATCACGGGTCCCTTTGGGGCACCCGTGTTCACATCCACCCCATCCCCCTCCCTCACATTCTCCCAACATACCCCCTTTTTATCCCCTACTGAAACCCCTCATTTCCCAACCGATCCATACATCCCCATCTCCCATCCATACACCCTTACCGCACCCCCATACTCCCAAAGACCCCATAGGGAGCCCCATCCCCCGCCCACTTCCCACGTTCCATCCATCTCATCATCCATGCCCCCTACATCCCACGTCCCATCCACCTCATCTCACATACCATTCCCACCACATGGCCCCTCCACATCCCAACATACCCCCCATTTACCCGGGTCATGCCCAATTTCTCTCAACCCCCTCCATCCTTAAGTGAGCCATCACCCCCCAATCTCACACCTGAATCCATGCCCTCAATGGAGGACATGAGAACGATGTACGCCTTGTGGGCTGCTTCTCGGAACCCTACATCTCAAACCCCACATCCAAATCTCCAAAACCTCCATACCCCATTCCCTCCTAGCCATGCCCAACCACCCATCGTCCATACCTCCCAAAATTCTCCACCTCAATTCCAGGCCCAAACCCACACAAATCTATGGGCCCAAGCCCAAACACCTCTAGACCCATGGGCCCAAGCCCAAGCCCATCAGACCCAGGCCCAGCCCAAAATCCTCAAAGCCCATGAACCCAAGCCCAGGTCCAGGCCCAAAACCCTCAAAGCCCATGAACCCAAACCCAGGCCCAAACCCTCAAAAGCCCATGGGCCTAAGCCCAAACCCATCAGACCCAGGCCCAAGCCCATCAAGCCCAAGCCCAAACCCATCCGACATAGGCCCAAGCCCAGGCCCAAAACCCTCAAAACCCATGGGCCCAAGCCCAAGCCCATCAGACCCAGGCCCAGGCCCAAGACCCCTAAAACCCATGGGCGCAAACCCAAGCCCATCAAACCCAGGTCCAAAACCAGCAAGGCCCATGGACCCAAGCCCATCAGGCTCAGGTCCAGGCCTAAAACCCTCAAAGCCCATGGGCCCAAGCCCAAACCCTTCAGACCCTGGCCCAAGTCCAAGCCCCCTAGGGCCCTTAGACCCAAACCTATCAAGCCCAAGCCCAGGGCCCATGGATCCAAACCCAACCCCCTCATGGCCCATTAGCCTAAACCCAACAAGGCCCATTGGTCCAAAGTCATACTAATCCCCACACCCAGGCCCAAGGCCCATCAACCCAAGCCTTCCAAAACCATCAAGCCCAAATCCCTCAAACCCAAGGCCCATCCACCCACACTCATCAAGGCCCATTCACTAACCCCATACCCCCCACCAATACCCTTCATTCACCTATACCTCTTACGCCCCCATCCCGCCTCCAACAGAAAATCCAATCCATCCCGTTCCTCAAACCCACAACATCCCGCCACCTCAACCACACCCCCATCACCCCAGAATCGCACTCCACCCATTTCAAAGACATCATTTATCCACAAACCGCTCATCCATTTATCCCTTCTCATCCCCTATAAACCATATGGCCCCACCAGGTCATCCAACCCCTCACCCGCCAAGTCCAAATAGCAGAACTCGCCCCTCACCAATACCATGACCAACAGTACGAGGAGGATGAGATCCGCAACAGTGGAGGAGTTGTCAGCTTCAACCCTCCCGGGCCCACCATCATCACACCTAGGGTCGAACAAAATCAGGGGAAAGCAGTCCCCGCTATAGCCTTAAAAGAACCAGAACAGTTGAAAGAACAAATAGACAGAATACAAAAGCACCTGATGAAGATGGGAGGAGTAGAACTGCATTCAACAGACTTTTCAAACTTATGTCTGTTCTCTGATGTCCCCCTGCCACAGAAACTCAAGATGCCATCATTTGATAAGTATAATGGCACTGACAATCCCATCGCCCACTTAAAATCTTACTGTGGGGATATGTGCCAGTATGGCAGAGATGAACGACTCCTCATCAAAGTATTCCAAAAGAGTCTAACGGGCCCAGATCTAAGATGGTTCGCATCCTTGGAATCGTCCATGATAAAAAATTGGAAAGATCTGACACGCTTATTTCAAGAACAATATGTCTATAACATGGACATAGAGCCAAGGAAGTCAGATTTGGCCTGTTTAAAGCAAAGACATGATGAAGCTTTCAGTGCTTACTTGGGAAGGTGGAGGGCATTGGCCGCTTAGGTAACTCACCGGATTCCCGATGATGAACAGATTGAATTGATAATCAAGGGAGCCCTCCCAGTTATCACAGATTTTTTAATATATCAGCAGCAGTCTAGTTTTGCTGATTTGGTCAGAAATGCCAATCGTTGCGAAGATGCCATTAGAGAAGGCAGACTAGGGAGAAACGTGGCCAGCGGGGCCACCGGGATTCGAAAAGCTGTCGAACCAAGAATTGAAAGAAGACCAGGGACAGAGGTACAGAATATTGTTTACCCCCAGGCCAATACCAATGCCCCCCCGATACAGCTCCAGGTCACACAAACACCCCCAGCCCGTTTCGAGTAAGCAACAAGGCCAAACAACGGACCAAGAGCCCCGTTTACCCAGGAGCAGATGAAAGCGTGATTTGAACGAGTGTTCACGCCATTGGGGCAATCCTTAAGTGTCTTATCACGATACAAAAGGTCCGTCCCCGTCCACCGCCCACCACCCCATCCCATCCCAAGAAACTATGACCCTAATCTGTATTGTAATTTCCACCAGGGACCGGGTCACCCTACAGATCGGTGCTTCTCCCTGAAGCACGCGATCTAAGATTTAAAGGAGGCAGGAAAAATTATTCCCCCACCGCTTCCTCAAGGGCAGAACCAGAACATCCATCAAGCCCTCTACCACCGCACCTAGGAGGCCCCAGGCCTAACATCCATTGGATAGAGGAGGAGGAAGAAGAGTTTGACCCCTCAGATTATATCAGTAATCAGGAGGAGTTTTCATTCCCCAGGATGAATGAAGGAGAACCATTCGTTGGGGTATCGAGCCGTTGTATTTGGCTGATCCTGTGTCGGCATACTAAGAGGAGCCCTTAGATTTAGGGCAATATTTTTCTACTCCCGCTCCCACCTATCAAATCCAAACGGGCACAGCCCTGCCGCAATCATACACATATCCACCCCACGCCCAATTTACCTCATACACCTCCCCGTCATACCTGAATCACTCCATACCATACATAACTCCGCCATCCTCATATTATCCTACCCCATACACACCCCCAAATATCTCCACCCAATACACTACTCTGCCATTCCCAAATCACCCCGCTCCATGCACAACTCCATCATCCCTAATCTACCCCATTTCATCCATAAACCCATCATCACCCCACCATGCCACCCCCTATACAAACCCTTCATATCCCTATCACCCTGCTCCACCTACACCTCAGACATCTCTCCATCCCTCCATCCCAGTCACACTCCCGCCATCCCTTCATTATTTTGGCCCCAATCCAACTCCATCACCACCCAAGCAAGCAATCCTTCACCCAATCCCCTCACCACCTGCTCCCAATCACCACTGGTCTTACCAAGCCTAGGTAATACCTGTACAAGCCCCCTCCGCACTCACAAATCCAACCTCGCCAATTCCCGCTACTACCATTCCACCCCCTATTGGAGTCAACCTGGTGGGACCCAAAAAACTGGCGTGTCCAACCCAATCCTCCCTAGAATTACCATACACTCCTTTCCTCATCCCGAAACCTGCCTATGACCCACATCAGGTGCTGTTAAGCTATGAACAGATGAACATGAATGCTGGTTACAACCAAGAGGAGGCTATTGAATTCATTACCAGGTCATGTCAGATTTCTGCACAGCCTTAAGCATCAGGGGCCGTCAGAGGAGAAGAGAAGAAGAAAGAACAGGCCACAGGGAATCCCTTTGAAAAAATGGCTAGAGAACACGTACTGGAGACACATATCAAGAGAACACCCTCACATATTACTGTGTGGGATTTGTTAATCACGTCCCCGCTCCACTTTCAAGCCTTCATGGGAGCACTCAAGGACGCACACGTCTCCACCCACGTAACTCCAGATGAAGTAAGAAAAATAATAGGGCAAGTGTTGGCCCCAAATGCCATCTCATTCACTGATGCAGACCTACCGATAGAGAGGAATGACCACTCTAAGCCCCTGAATATAACAGTGGAAATAGGAGACCTGGTGGTGCTGTTGGTCTTAATAGACAACGGGTCGGCGCTGAACGTGTGCCCTCTAAGGACAACAATCAAAATTGGTGCGAACCCCGACACCTTCCGGCTATCCATATCAAGCGCCAGGGGATTCGATAACACCAGAAGGGAAATCATAGGAGAAGTAGACCTCGACCTGATCCTTGGGCCGCAAACCTTCACCACCCCCTTTCAGGTGATGGACATTAAGTCTACATTCAATCTACTGTTGGGTTGGCCATGGATACATAAGCTCGGAGCAATACCGTCAACTCTACACCAAAAACTCTGATTTATTTCAGAGGGAAAGATCGTCACCATCTTGGGTGAAAGCAGAGAAGACAGGGAAAGAAGCACTCTGCATATTGAGAATCTGAAAGTGCTAAACATACCGCACACAATAGATGATGCCGATCTCCACCGATTCGAGTATGACTTCTCGGCCGTTACACTTGGACCAACTGAAAAAACTCCTGACAAAACTGGGGGAGGAATGGATGCAGCTGTGTTTATGCTCCACAAGTGGGGCCACCAGAAAGGAAAGGGGCTGGGCCTGCGCCTTCAAGGAAGAAGAGACCCCGTAAGGGCCAAGGGGCAGTAAACCAAATTCGGCCTAGACTACAGGCCCGATGAAGAAGTCAGAGAGGCCAAGGAAAGATAAGGGCCGCGGCAGTCGCCAGGGCCAAGGGAATCGACCTGGAAGAAGAGCCTCCCGCCCGACCCCACATCCGTGAAACCTTTGTGAGTGCCGGGGTAGTGAAAATTGATCTGAATGGGGGAGACGAGGGTAACCCCACATAAGCCTACTCCAATCCACCCCACCAATCCCTACATCATCTCCCCAGACTTTAAGATGGACTTAGCTACCCTTTCCTTATTTGAGGAAGAAGTCCCCCAGTCCACCCATCACTCCAGCACCAGCCGCTCTGGGCCCATCCTAATCATGGAGGACAGGGTCCCAGAGGATCCCTCTGTAAACATGCTAAGGGAGGAGCTGCAAGAGCCTACCGATGCCGCTTCCAACCAAAGAGGTAAAGGCGAAGCCTCATAGGTGAGTAACTGGGCATCCTTGCCCCAACTCCTGAGAGCCGCCAAATACCGTGAAAACGGCATCGACTCTCCAAAAAAAAACAACCTGTAAAAAGTGAGGTTAGCCTCTGGACCACTCTGCCCTGTATATATAGAGATCCACCTCGCCAGGGGCTGCCCTCCAAAAAAATGCAAAAAGCCATAAAAATAGAAAAAATACCAATTCCAAAAATATTGTCCCTTAAAATTCTCAATAAAATTAAAATTAATGTCGTGATACCCGTCCCACGTGAAGCCGACCCCTTTTCTGTAGAAATACAAGAAGAGGTAGGAGTCACGGGTTTGGACGAGGAAGGTCAAACCTATGAGCTCCCCAATGAGCTCCTCAAACAATTTGCCAAATTTGAGCATGGCCCTACCCCGATCGTCGAAGAGACGGAGGATGTTAATTTGGGCACCAGAGAGGCCCCTAGAATCACCAAAATTGGAACATTTCTATCCCCTGCGGAGAGGAAAGGTATGATAAACTTCCTTCGATCATACCAGGACGTCTTCGCATGGTCGTATGAAGACATGCCTGGTTTGGATACCGATCTGGTTGAGCATGAGTTGCCACTCTACCCGATTGTTAAGCAAATAGGGAGACGCTCACCGAGTGGATGTTGAAAGTAAAGGACGAGGTCATTAAGCAGTATGACGCGGGTTTCCTCATGGTATCCAAATACCTCCAGTGGCTGGCCAATATCGTCCCCGTACCGAAGGACAGAAAGGTTCGAATGTGCATTGATTTCTGAAATCTCAACAAGGCGAGCCCTAAGGATGACTTTCTATTACCCCACATCGATATCTTGGTCGATAACACTGCTAAGCACGGAATGCTCTCGTTTATGGACGGGTTCTCGGGCTATAATCAGATTAAAATGGCTGAGGTTGATCGCGAGAAGACAACATTCATTACCCCCTGGGGAACCTTTTACTATCGAGTCATGCCATTTGGGCTGAAGAATGCCGGTGCAACGTACCAGAGAGCTATGACTGCACTATTTCACCACATGATGCACATAGAGATTGAAGTGTATGTAGACGACATGATAGCTAAATCACCAGAGCGAAGCGACCATCTGGTAAACCTTCGTAAGTCGTTCGAAAGAGGTTGAAGAAGTATCGACTACGTCTGAATCCACAAAAGTGCGCATTTGGTGCTATGTCAGGAAAACTATTAGGGTTCATCGTCAGTAGGAGAGGCATCGAGGTCGATCTGACCAAGATCAAGGCCATCACAGAAATGCCATCACCATCTATAGAGAAGGAAGTCAGAGGCTTCTTAGGCAGAATCTAGTACATCAGCTGGTTCATTGCACAGTTAACTCTGATATGTGCACCGATCTTCAAGCTACTGAGAAAGAACTCACCAGTTGAGTGGAATGATGACTGCCAAGCTGCATTTGATAAGATTAAAGGTTACCTCCTAAATCCTCCGAAATTGGTACCGCCTGTACCTGATAGACCCCTGATAATGTATCTATCCACGATAGAGTTTTCCATGGGCTGTGTGTTAAGACAGCATGATGAGACAGGAAGAAGAGAGCAGGCCATCTATTACCTAAGCAAGAAGTTCACTGACTATGAGACACGCTATTCTCATCTGGAGAAAGCATGTTTGGAACTAGTTTGGGCTACTCAAAGACTTCGACACTACCTGTTATCCCAAGCCGTTCTACTTCTAGCACGGATGGATCCGTTGAAGTACCTATTCGAGAAACCTGCTCTCACTGGTCGAACTGCACGATGACAACTACTCCTATCCGAATTTGACATTACCTATGTCACCCAGAAGTCGATTAAGGGGCAGGCACTCACTGATCATCTTGCTGAGAACTCTCTGCCGGACTATGAGCCTCTAAGGACCGAATTCCCAGATGAGGACATTCTGTTCATGACTGACGAGGATAATGAGGAAACAAAGGAGTCCTGGGTAATGCACTTTTATGGAGCATCGCATGTTGAAGGCCAAGGAGGTGGCGCCATTCTTATCTCGCCAAGAGGATCACATGTACCCATCTCAATCAAATTGAACTTCCCGTGCACCAACAATATGGTTGAGTATGAGGCCTGTACAGCTGGTTTACAGGTGGCTCTTGATCTGAATATAACTCATCTCAGGGTCTTTGGAGATTCACAGTTAATTATATGCCAGACCAACGGAGATTGGAAGACCAAGGATGAGAAACTGATCCCATACTATGAACATCTGGAGGATCTAATTGTCTGCTTTGAAGAGGTCACCTTCTCCTATATACCACAAGCAAGGAATCGGTTTGCTGACGCCCTGGCTACCTTGGCCTCTATGGTTGAGATTCCATACGGAGTTGTGATGAAGCCGATCATGATAGAACAGAGGAACGAACCAGATTTCTGTCACCTAATTGAGGGACCTACAGAGGTAGATGATGAACCACCTTGGTTCTCAGACATCAAGAATTTCCTCGAGACCCGAACTATCCCAGAAGGAACATCAAAGGTGGACAGACGCACCATCCAACGATTGGCAACGAACTACGTCATCTGCGGCGATCTCCTGTACAGACGGTCTCACGATAATATTCTGCTTCGACGCCTAACCCGAAAAGAAGCGGGTGAGATCATGAAGGAGATCCATGAAGGAGTCTACGGGGCACACGTCAGTGGACACATGCTTGCTAAGAAAATTCTAAGGCAAGGATACTTTTGGACCACATTGGAGATCGATTGCTGCAAACACGTGCAGAAGTGCTACAAATGCCAAGAGCACTCCAGTCTAATACATGCTCCGGCCATTGATTTGCATAGCATGGCCACTCCTTGGCCGTTCGCCACCTGGGGTCTCGACGTCATCAACAAAATAAATCCTAAGGCTTCCAACGGACATCAGTTCATCCTCGTCGCGGTAGAGTACTTTATGAAGTGGGTAGAGGCAACCTCCTACACGAGCATTAAGGCTAGTCATGTTGAGAAGTTCATCAAGAACAACATCATTTACAAATTTGGCGTACCCAAAGATATCATCACTGATAATGGTACTAATTTCGCCAATAAGCGCATCCGGGCCTTGTGTGAGCAATTCCAGATTAAGCATCATCGATCATCCCCATACAGGCCGCAGATGAACGGAGCTGTGGAAGCAGCCAACAAAACTCTGATCCGCATCCTAGAGAAGATGGTAGTCACTTACAGAGATTGGAGTGAGCAGTTACCCTTCGCACTTTGGGCCTATAGAACGTCTATCCGCATCACAGTGGGCAACGCCATTCTCCCTTGTGTAATGGAATCGAGACCGTATACCCGTTGAGGTCAAGCACCACACTCAGATCCTTTTGGAATCCCATCTACCTAAAGCTGAGAGGGAAAGAGCCTGTTTTGAGCAGTTGGATTTAATTGACGAGAAGAGACTCCTAGCCTTGTGCCACACCCAGATCTATCAGAGGAGAATTGCATGTGCTTACAATAAGCGTGTTCGTAGTCGAGACCTGAAGGTAAGAGACACTGTACTGAAGAAAATTTTCCCGTCTCTCCACGCCGATCTGAGAGGGAAGTTAAAGCCAAATTGGTAAGGACCCTACATCGTTCGAGAGGTTTTGCCGGGGTACGCCGTTCGCCTCGCCACCATGGACGGAGACCACTTTCCTGAGCCCATCAACGCTGGATACCTCCGTAAGTTCTACTCATAGGTCTTGAGACAAAGTAAGTTTTGATAAAAGTAGATGCGTGACCGCTTAAGGACCCCATAAAAGAGGCCATCATTTCAAAAACAAGTAGCCCAAAAGAAATATTCCCTGGAAACCTTCCCCCTTTTTGCTACACACGTCGGGCCAATAACCATTTCTTTCATATACCCCTCCCAAAATTCTAAGAAAAAGAGAACAGAGAAAAGAGGAAAAATCCAAACCAAAAAAAAGGAAAAAAGAAGAAGAAAGCAAAACCCTCCCAAAAAAAAGAGGGGGACCAAGAAAAAAGAAATGACTGGGGCATAAAAAACCTTTGGAAAGAAAGAGGAGTCACCGAATCTAGAATTCACTCAAAACTTAGATCCAAATCCCCAAAAAAAAAAAAACTCAACCCGTTTGAACCCCGACCACATTACAACCCGGAAGAAAGCCCTCTTTAAGGTCCACAAGCGGTCATAGCATCTACTGCATCAGAACAAGCTGAGTTAACAAACCACACAGAACTTCATTCAGCCGGCTATAATGGAATCGACGTCCATGTCGTGGCCTTCTGGTTCTAAAAAAAAAAAGAAGAGAGAAAAAAAGAAAAAGAAAAGAAAGAAAATTAATTTGAGTTCAAACCAAGATGGACGTGGTGAAAACCCGAAAGGATGCCACGGGTAAAAATAGCGAACTCACGCGGACTAGGTGAAATCTCGAAAGGGCACCTGGGGTAAGAGAGTAAACCCATGGACGTAGTGAAAACCCGAAAGGGCGCTACGGGAAAAAACAGGGATGACGGGCATAGCGAAAACCCGTCTTGGGCGCTATGAGCAAAAATGTCAAGAAGAGAGAGATTAGGAGAAGTCCTGTTCTGACCCGCCCATTTCAGTTTGAACCCCTTGAGCCCCTTCCTCCCCTTTGATGGGCCACTCATGTTAAAATTGGATCGGATCCCGATCAAGTATGTCGTCTCTACCGCAGCGTCTGACGCATGACCAAAGGGAAAGACAGAAGACTAGACCAATCCCAGGGAAGTTAACCTTCCCATTTTAAAAGGAAAAACCCGTACCTCATGAACATGGTTCAACCATGCTCAAAAAAAGAGGGGGGGGGACCCATTAGTTTGCCCTTGTAATTACCGACATCGCAAAAAGATCCCAAATTTTCAAAAAAGATAATAGATTTTCCTTTTCCATAAAAAGCCCCACACTGTGGAAGAGAAAATTTCAAAAAGATAATAGAGTTTTCTTTCCCATAAAAAGTCTCACACTGTGGAGGAGAAAATTTCAAAAAGATAATAGATTTTTCTTTCCCATAAAAAGCCCCACATTGTGGAGGAGAAAATTTCAAAAAGATAATAGATTTTCCTTTCCCATAAAAAGCCCCACACTGTGGAGGAGAAAATTTCAAAAAAGATAATAGATTTTTCTTTTCCAAAAAAAGCCCCACATTGTGGAGGAGAAAAATTTCAAAAAAGATAATAGATTTTTCTTTCCCATAAAAAGCCCCACACTGTGGAGGAGAAAATTTTAAAAAAAGATAATAGATTTCCCTTTTCCATCAAAAGCCCTACAGTGTAGGAGAAAATTTCAAAAAAAGAGATAATAGATTTTCCTCCTCCATGAAAAGCCTTGCATCGCGAGACATACGAAAGAGAAAGTAAAAAAAAAATAAAAAATATATGTATGTATAGATTTCATTCCATTTCTTACAGTATTACGTGCGGAGTGTCACGTCCCAAAAAGATAACGACATGACACACTTTCTATTTTGTCCTTCTTTCTGGTGTAAAAACCAAAAAAATACATATATATGTATATATATAACAAAACAACAAAAAAGTAACAAAAACAACAAAAAGAAAAGTAACCCAAAAGAGATCTCTTATGGGGCATTCCTCCCTCCGTATATGATCTATGATATGTGCAGAATAGGTCAAGGGTGGAGCACGCTTCAAAGCATCGATCTCGCAAGAAGAGAGTCCTCATGAGCATTTCGATCGACATCCACCTACCATGAAGACTCTTCATTGCTCCGTGAAGGCCATGACCGCGAGACTCACAAAAAGCCTAGTCAATCAAGAACTTCACTCCCGTGGGCGCCTCGCTTCGCAATCTCGGCCCGACCTTTCTTTCTCCAAAGCCTCGGTCAAAGCCAGCCTCTCTACAGAAAGAAACTCGATCCTAGTCCGGAGAATCATCTCCTTACATGGCCAAGGCCCCGTCTCTATCACGCTTACCGAAACTAGGCTAGGGGCAGGTAATTCCTCAGATGCCAGCCAAACCTCGTAATCAGGAGAGACGACACCCCCCTGAACTAAGCTGCACATGTGCACCGATTGGCGAGTCTCCCAGAGGGCGGCTATGCGGTCGAGATCACTGAGAGAATCTCGAGAAAATATCAGAGAGCACAAAGGCGGCCTCACAGAGCATGGCACATGTTGAGTATACCCGAATTGACGAAGCACCTGAGATGGGAAATAATATGTGCTACCAGTCAACCCTAATAGTGCGATACCCTCACAATCTCGAGAGCGGACAATCGGAAAGGTACCGTCCAACCAGGGAAGCTGCCAGATCAGCTCCGCATCAGATAGCCACAGGTTCAGTTCTTCGATGCTCCCATGAGGCAGCCTCGAGTAACGTGTTAGAATACCCCGGGCCACATCCCCTCTTGCCAAGCAAAACCTCGGTACAGGCCCCATGATAGCCAAATGCTCTCCTAGCCAAATCTGAATAAGGAGCGGGCTCCCGCTGAGAATCCCAACCTGGCCCAAGGCCGAGGCATCCAGGCCCCGATACATCTCAGCCAAGACTAGGTGCACCAATGAATGGCCCCCCTCCAATTCGGTTAAAACGTTGCATAGCCCAAGAGAAAAGGTCTCGCCCCCAGTAAAGAAGAGAAATTCCGATAGCAAATAAAGGGTAAAGGCCTTCACATTGAAAGGATCTCGGATAGGCAACTGTCTGAGACTCGAGTCGCCGAAAAGTTCTCTCTGGAATTTCACCGAACACCTAGTGGGCCCTTCGGCGAAACATTTCTTATATCCCCCCTTTTTTAAATCGAGAACCGCATGGACCGCCCTTGCATACCCCGGTTTGGGCACTACTTTGGCAAGGCCTCGATGCATCTTCAAGCCAGTAATAGAGGCTAGCTCTTCCAAGGTTGGGGTAAGCTCCTTGGACCCAAATCTAAAGACATGGGCCCTATGGTCCCACGATGCCAAAGCCTCCTACAGCAGGTTGGGCAACAGAGGAATAGCAAGGAGGGAGGAAAGGCGGGACAACCCGAGGCAATTCAGAACAGCGAGCTCGCTCTCGGCCAAGCTATCATGCCATTTTTGCAAAAAACTAGGCCCCGGGCCCAAACAGGGAAGTATACTAACCCCAACCCCCGTATGTGAATTCAGGCCGGGAAGCGAGTCCATAGACGTATAAAGATGTCCTATAAAGCTCAGTCAATGTAGGGCGATGGACTCGCTTATCGAGGAGAAAGAAAGATAAAAAAAAGAGAAGGAAAAAGAGGAGCAAAAAAGGCAAAGCTCGAGTAAATAGCAAGGCAAAAAGGGCAGGGCGCGGGTTATAGGGAACTTGTCGGGCATCAGTTATAGGAGGCGTATATAATATATACACCTAGCCAAAAATTCAATTTTTTAGCCAGGCGTATATATTATATACGCCTGGGTAATGTGGCAGTTGTTTTAGCCAGGCGTATGTATTACATACGCCAAGACAAAATCCCAATTTTTTTGCCTGGTGTATATAATATATACACCCAGTTAGGGGTAGGGAAGTTAAGTTTCCCCTCACTTTGGTTCATTTTTCTTCCCCAAGGAGGAACGTTTTTTGCTTAGCCCACTCTTTCATCTCGGGGAAGTCCACAGGCGGGCATACTCGCACACCCATGGGAAGCCCCCAGAGGACGCACTACCTGTAGGTCATATACGGAGAATCACCTACAAGATCAACCCCATCATTGGAGGGGTGCCGGCCCGTTTCAGGCCCAACAAAAAAATAAAAAAAGGGAAACCATCAAAGCAAAGGGATAACCAAATGAAACATTCATAAAAACCATAAAAATTATAAACCATCCAAAAAAATTGCTGTTTAAAAATTTTTACATATCCCCCAATAAAGCCAAGTCTAAATTGTTTCATTGTTTCAAATTTTCAGAGAATGAACTAGTCCTGGGCAGCCCCCTTCGACTTCTTTCGGCGCAGGCTCGCGCTTTGGAAAGTACGAGTCTCCCCCACCCGAGTCCACGCCTGAGAAATACGGCTGAGCAGAGAACGCAACTCCTTTTCACGAGCACACTGCAAGAGCACACCAAAGGCCATCCAGTAGAGAAACAGGCGGAAAGTAAATAAGAAAATGATTGGGTTGGGTCAGTATTCACTCACCACCTCGGTCTCCCTAAGCCCAACAATGTTACGATAATATTCGGCTTGACTCACTGCTGACTCATAATCTTGGCCAGTAAGAAAAGGAGGTGTCAGTCACACAGGCCATCAACATAATTTAAAAGGAAAAAGAGTAAAGCAACAAGATAGAGATTACCCCAGGGATCAGCTTAGGAGGTGGGACCTAGATAGCTTCAGCAGAGATACGTGCCTTCTCGGCCACGTCGGTACACACGCGCGACAAAAAAGCATCATCCAAGCGCTTGAAGGTCCCCTGAACCACGGTAGGCGAACTGCCAGAAGCACCAGCACCAGAAGGGTTAGAAGGTCCAGCACCTGAGGCCGCACCAGAAGCACCAGCACTGGAAGGGTCGGAAGGTCCAGCACCTGTAGCATCATAGGGAGCAGCCGCCTCATCCTCCTCGTCTGAGCCGCCGCCCTGCTCAAACTGTAGAGAGAAACATTTTTGTCCTTTAAAATGGTAGGTCAATCAAAGTAATCACAAGGAGGCTGCCAAATAAAAAGAGGAAAGGGCACCACCTGAGATCGCGATCCGCCAAAAGCTAAAAAGTTAGCACCAGGCACGAAGCGGGGCAGCAGAAAATGATAAGGCAGAGAATCATACCACATCTGATACCCCCCAGGTAAAAGAAGGCCATAAATTGGGACCCCATGGTGAAGAAAGTTAGTAGTAAGCTTGTCAATAGAGCCTTCCGGAGCCAACACGTCAGCTGGAGGAGCTTGGGGCACAACAAAGAGAGGACGATACAGATGAACCACTCTCTCTCCTAAATAATAGGCCCTAGTCTAGGTCCCGTAGAGGAAGATGATGCGGCGGTCCAGCAAGAGGCGAGAAGGACCCACTGAAGCCAGGTTCCAGAAGGGAGATCCTATGTAGGGGTCAAGGATGATCTGCAAAAAGAAGAGAACATAGAGGAGGGATACATACAGTTGGTCAAAACCCATAGCACAAAAGAGTTGTCAAATTTATAGAAAAGGGGGAATGGTTATACCTGCTCTGGGATCAACAGGTTGAACTGAGAGCGCAGCCCTAACTCCAAATGCTTCATACCTACGTCTCGACGTCGGTTCACATGCCAGTTACTCATGAGGAGGAACGTAGCAACTTCAAACTGAAGAAGAGGGTGACCCGGTTGGAAATGAAGATACCCCCAAATATGAGAAAGCAAACAGATAAAAACAGGTATGCCAGAAAAGAAAATTTGGATAAACTAAAACCAAAGGATAAAATACCTCAATTGCAGGCCAGAAACCCACAATAGAGCTAGACTCCCCAAGAACGGCTCGCTTTAGGCTGGACATGAGCATTGCATAGCCAGCGCCGCCCCAATCGAATCGATGTACGGTTTCCCAGTTCACCATCAGGCTGAGTAGGGACAACGAGACTCGCCCTCCGCTGGTGTTTGAGAGGAGAGTCTTGCCCAGCATATGTGCGCGTGCGGGCTCAAGGTAAATGGCCATGTCGGGCTGGCCCTAGTCCACTAACTCATGAGGCTCAAACTGATCAACCAGCCAGGATAGCTTGACCTCAGAACCTCGAATATTCCCAGAGGTCAGGTAGGCCCCTATCAGTCGAATCACCTCCTCCTTATCCGGTTTACGGGTAGGTACCACGGGCACCCCTCCAATACGAACCCTAGTGATCATAGACCAGTCCGCGGGTGTAAAGGCCATCTCTGCCATAGCCATGTGAAATGTCATGGTCTCAGGGCAAAAACGCTCTATCAGAGCCTTCAAATAGGCCGTATCGGCCCTCACGGCGGGGCACGAAATGAAATCCTCGAAACCGGCATCGGTGAGCAGGTCCTTCATCACTGGGGGAAGGTAAAGCACGAGACGCTGGAGGTCAAACCAGCCACCCCGGAACATAATATGCGGTAGGGGCTGCAAACAGAAGGTATCAGTTAGATAGGGGCAAGGTGGTATAATGAAGACATCAAAGGAAAATAAAAGCGAAAAAGGAGGGAGACTCATCTGTTTACCTGACCGACGATCCCAAAGTTGGACATGTGGGTGTGCTGGCAGTAGAGGAGGCCGGTACGGGCAGCCTCGCCTTGCATTTCATACCAAGGCTGGGAAGAGCGCTGAGACACGAAGAAGTTCCCCATGGGGACCATAGGCCATCTCCGGCCCTTCTTGCTGATCATGCCCTTCGTTGCCGGACATCCTGAAAATATGAGACGCATTGGCATATGAAAGGTGTGCCAACAAAAAAAGTAAAAAGAAAAATATGCACTAATCCAAAAAATCTCCAAAAAAAATGTGTGTGTGTGTGTACTAATCCATCAAACAAAAAAGGAGAGAATGCATAAAACAAAAAAAAGAGATACACTAAACCAAAAAATATATATGTGCACCAATAAAAAAAAAAGGACACCAATAAAATGCACTAATCCATCAAAAACAAAAAAAGAAGAAATAAAATAAAATGAATGAATGATGGATAGAAAATAGGCCTAAGGAATCAAACATTTCAAAAGGAAAAAAGGAAAACAACAAAAACAAAAAAAAGAAGAGAAGAGAGAAAAAGAATATAGGCATCACAAATGCTTAAAAGAAAATAAAAAAGCATTTCACCATAAAAAAAAAAAGAAAAGAAGAGAGAGCATCAAGCAACAATATTATCAAAATTCAAAGGAAAAATGAAGGAAGGGTAATGATTACCTTCAATGGAAGAGAAAAACAAATATTGGCGGAGAATGAGCACTCTTGATCGGCACCCGCAACACCCGGTAATAGAATTCAAGCCAAATCAAATGCAAAAACCGTAGGGGGCTGTCCCGAACTCAAGAGGGAAGGAGGGAGGAAGATAGAATTTGAAAAGGGGGGCCCCTTTTGTGCTCGGGCTCGGGCAGTTTTGTAACTACCAGATCTTTGGTCAGGCGTATATAATATATACACCCGACCTTTTTTCGATTTTGAGGCCCGACGGATCCCCCCTTTGCATGCTATGGACCACGGCCCGGTCCCCTTTAGAAGCCCGCGTACCGTCAAGCGAAGGTGCACACATCCCAAAATGGCCCTTCGAGTTCCCTTCGATTGGCCCAAAGGGACCGTGCTACAATAAACGAATCTAGATTTGTAGGTGCCCACCTAATGCGCCCACAAACAAAAAAGAAAAAAAAAAGAAAACAAAAAATAATAATAATAAAAGAAAAATAAAAAGTAAAAAATGATGACACTAGTTCTCAAAAGAGCGTCGCAATGACCATTTGTGCCACTCCGAGAACCGTGTTAAATCAATTCGAAATGATCGGGTTCACCCGAAAGTTCTCGAACCTCGTTTTATACAGGAACACCCAATACCTGATCCGGCAGGCAAATGAACTTCATCCATCACCGGTCACTCCTGAGAGCATACACCTAGCCCAAGATCTTCCCCAGCAGAAGCCGAGGCCTGATCCGACAGGCAAACTAAGGACTCATCACCGGAATGCACACGTCCTTAAGGTATATCAACATGGCAAGTTGACCTGCCTAAGGATACATGCAAAAATAAAAATAGTTTGAGCATGCTCAAAATCTTGAACTAACATGTGCAAAAAAAAGAGAGAAGAAAAAAGAAAAAGAAGGAGAAGGTTCGGAATAACAACTTGTTTGTTAAGTAGATAAAATCCGGAGTAGGTTGACCCCACCTTCCATGTTTTGGTTATGACCATCCACCCTCTGATCCATGACTGACCAAGGATGCGCCCGACTTCAGACCATTCGAAAAGTCTATTGTCAGTTGAAACTGACAGGTTAAAAATGAAATTACCACCAACCAAACTATGTGCAAACATACAGATCGAAGGGCTCATTCCCTTTATTTCCTTTTACACAGGCTTAAAACCTGTATAGGAATGGTGTCCCTGTTGAATGTACGTACTTGCATCTGGGTATCCGCATGGTCATTTTTCCTCGTAAATTGTACCTTAGGGTCGAGACTTCCGTTCGCGCCTATTTGCTGCTTATCGCCCTTGATGGGTGTCTGTCTGTGCATAGTTAGTAAGGTGTAATTTCATTAGGGATGGAGGCTAGAGCTGGACGTCTCTTTCAATAGATGTTTGGTCCTAGCCCGATCTTTTTAGCTTTGTCTCGAGTTAAGGCACTCCGGTTCATGCCAATCGGGAGCACCTCACCACTGGAACGTACACATCCCCAAGGTGTACCTGTCCCCGACAGAGCGCACGCACTCTTAAAGCGTATCAACTGACATTGGATCCACTTAAAGAGTTGTGCAAAAATAAAGTTGTCGGAGGTCCTTGAGCTTTGCTTAGAGGCCTCGAAACAAAAAATTCAGAAAAAGGAAACACATAAAAAAATCACTGAGAAAGTGGGCATGCATTCCCAAGAAGTGTTGCGACATCAATATTCGCTTCACTCAGGTAAATCATGCTAAAGCAACCTCGAGGTTGATGGGTTCGCTCAGAAACTCCGAGCCTTACCTAGGTAAGGGCACTCGTGACCAATCCAATAGAGCTGTCAATGACCCATAGGATTGGACACATTGTTTAGACCTTCGCTTTGTGTACTTCACATCGATTCTGAAGCATAGATCGATCATCCCGTTTCGTGGAGCTGTCTGGTTCAGATTAATACTCAACATCACAAATCTATAATTTCCCTCAGGAAGTGGACGATATCCCGACTAGTGGGCTTACACTTTCTGTGATCATCGCAGTTATGCCCAGTAATGTCACAATGCACTTGGGAACTGTTAGCTTTGAGGTACGGACGATATCCCGAAATGAGAGGGCTTACGTACACTCACCATCACCATGGATGTTTGAGAATTGAGTTGAACCAGGCGGACCCATCAAACGTGCCTTGGACCTCTTCGGATGTCTCTTGTATTTGGCATCCGATCATTAGTGATCGAATACCAAAGAGGGGCATCTGTAGACACCCAAATTCAGCCCAAGGCCCGATCAGTCTGTACTCTGAGAGAGATGTACTCCTGTGCTTCTGATGGCGCCCTTGAACCCTTAGGAACCTACCCAGACCTTTAGGAATCACCCTTAACCCTTTAGAACCATCCCCTAACCCTTAGAGATCACCCCTAAACCCTAGATTCCCTTCCCAGACCTAACTTAAACCCTTATGAGCAGTTGATGGGAGAGGAGCTACAAAACTTTATACATACCACTACCATGAATGAGCCATATACCTTTGGAAAGAGGACTTCTCTAGCTTTCCAACAAGCCAACGATCACCCAATTTGGAGCTACGGTTCAAAAGTTATGGCCGATTGAAGTCCCACATAAAATGACAACCTTTTTACTCACGCGTATGCATTACATACGCCCGACAAATCTGGCCCAATTTTGGTCAGGCGTATATATTATATATGCCTGACATTTTTGGGCCAAATTTGGCTGGGCATATATAATATATACGCCCAGTATAGGTGGGACCCACCACGGGCTACATCTTCCCAAAACTCCCTTAATTTTTGTAGAGGACACTGTGCATAAACTGGGCGTATATAATATATACGCCCAGCTTAGCTACAGTAACTGTCATCAGTTGCTCAAAATTCCTTCATCTGGTTTGACCCTTAACTATCCCCTTAGTTGGGGTGGGTGTCTTGAGGTTGGTTGCACCCCCTTTGAGCTTATTGGCAGCCCTTAAGTCACCCATGGTCTCACCCCATCATCCGCCATTAAAATAAGTTTCCCAAAACCCTAGGACCTTGAAAACCTAGAAAACCTTAGATGGGGGATTACCTAATTGCTAAACCAATTAGCTCTTAAGTAAGCCCCTAGCCCACCTCTTCTCTATAAATAGAGAGGCCCCCCTCTTCCCAAAAGGTTGAAAATTTGGTTGAAAGATTAGAGAGCTTAAGAGAGAGAGCCCTAGTGAGAGAAAATGCCATTTATTTTCCAGAATTCCAGCAAGCTTAGATCACCTATTCCACTCCATTTAAACCATTAGATCACTCCCTTTAGCTAAAGTCTAGCCTTCGGCTTCACCCTATACTTCCTATTTTATTGAATCCTAGCATTAGAACCCATTTTCACTCCATTTAAGCCATCGAAAGCACGCCAAAGCGAAGGACTTCCATGGTGCAACAAGGGCCCGTGAGCTCCGGCTCACCCCTCTCTTCCTCTACCTTCTTGGTGTTTCCCCCGTCTAAAGATTCAAGCCGTTACGCCACCGAAATTTCGGTTTGGCTCAAAGCTTGATAGGACCGTATTGCCTTCGGGCAAGGGGAAACTCCGCCCATTTATTTTTATTTTTGGCCATAGATAGAGACCACTATATGCGGGTTGATCGGGCGCCTAAACCCTTCCCGATCGATAACTGAAGCCCCTACCTTAGAGCCTTTGGCAAAGACCGATAAATCAAAGTCATATTTAGCACTTCGGTGCTCAAAATATTGATTTAAAGGTTTCCCGGGTCACCAAAAGCTCCAGGTGGGGACTCTACATTTCATTCGTAGCGAGCGCATCATCGCGACGGGTTCGAGAGGATCCATGGTCGCACATACTTAAAGGAGGAACTGAGTACAGATGGGATGACTAGTGCTAGCAAACCTTTGATAATATCAAAAAGTACCTCCTTAACCCGCCGGTGTTATCGCCCTCGGTTCCCGGAAGACTCCTAATTCTATACCTCTTAGTGAACGATAAAGCAATGGGAATGATTCTGGGATAATATGAAGAAGACGGTAAGAGAGAGAAGGCTATCTACTATCTCAGTAGGACGATGGTTGAGTACGAACGAAAATATACTTCGATGGAGAAGACTTGCCTCACATTGGAGTGGGCCTCACCCAAATTACGACAAAGTACTAGAAAGATCGCAATATCACGAAAGATCGCTCGCTGGCATATGCTCCTGCAAGAATTCGATATCACTTACGTCACGCAGAAATCGATCAAAGGACAAACAATCATGGATTACCTCATAGATCTTCCACTCCCGAGCAATGAGCCCATATACGTGGATTTCCCCGATGAAGACCTGTTCATGATTCATAACGAAGAGCCCGATAAGACGTCCTGGACCCTTTATTTCGACGGTGCTCTAAATCACAAAGGAAAAGACATTGGGATAGTCCTCCTAAGCCCGGAAGGAGTAGTTATACCTAAGGCTTTTCAACTAAATTTCCTTCTCACTAATAATGTCACAGAATATGAAGCTTTCATAGTTGGACTACGAGCAACATTACAATTAGGCGTTAAGCAGTTAAAAATTATCAGTGATTCCAAGCTAATAATCTCGCAAGTTACAGGAGAATGAAAAATTAAGGAAATAAGACTAATGGCATACTTAGAAACCGATCAATATTTAGCAAAGAAATTTGAAAGAATCTCTTTCATGCATATCCCTAGACTAGAAAATGAGCTCGCAGACTCCCTTGCCACGTTAGCTTCGGTCATTCAAATACCCATAAGATAAAGTACTAGAACCTTCTTCGTCGAAAAATTAATGGTACCCGCCCACAAAGTAGCATGGACCGTTAAGAGAGAATTATCGATCATCCCCACCAGTATAGGACCAAATGAAGCAATCACTCCGAAAAAGCCCGTCAAGACAGAAGCAGAAGTTGCTATCTTCAGATTTGAAAAATTGCCAACTGACGACAGACAGTCATGGTACTTCGACATTTAGAACTTCTTAAAGCATCAACACGTCCCTCCCTACGCCACGAAGATCGAACGAAAGACTATAAGGAACAGATGTGCTCGATTTTGCATACTCGATGAAACATTATATAAAGAAGCCTTCACCAAAGGATTACTACTACGATGCGTCATGACCCCTGAAGGACAATACATCATTCGAGAAGCACACGCCAGTGCATGCGGCGCCCACTCTGGTAGATAAGGGCTTGGCAATCAAGTTACACAACAAGGCTACTTTTGGCCGACAATGATTAGAGATTGCCACCTCTATATCCAATCCTGTAAGCAATGCCAGGAACACGCCGCACTCATCAAGGCTCCATCAGTTGCATTGAACACTATGACCTCGTCGTGGCCATTTTCGATATGGGCCTTTGCTGTCATCGCACCTTTCACAGACACAGTTGGGAACACTCACAAGCACGCGTTCATACTTACAGAGACCGAATACTACACTAAATGGGCTGAAGCTGAATCCTACATCAAAATCACTGCTTCAACACTAGTAAGGTTTATTATTCAGAATATCATCACCAGATTTAGAGTACCTAGGATGTTTGTCATCGATAACAGACCACAATTCATCGCAGAGAAGATGAAGAAGTTATGCAAGAAGTACGACATCGATCTATGCCACTCATCACCGTTCTACCCTCTAGAAAATGGACAAGCAGAAGCTACGAATAAAATACTGATTCGAATCCTAAAACGCATAGTAGAAATAAGCAATGGAGCCGACTGACCTGAACGACTATCAGAAGCACTCTAAGCCTATAGGACCTCTATTCGTACGACCACTGGCCAAATTCTCTACCTCCTTACCTACGGAATGGAGGCGGTCTTACCATATGAAATACGAATACCATCCTTACAGATTTAACTTGATGATGAGCTATCCTTAGATGAGAGGAGAATTATCCTGCTCATGCAGCTAGAGCAGCTTAATGAAACACATCTAAGGGCAACTGATCATGCTCAGGTATATCAGAGGAGAGTGGCCAGGGCTTACGATAAGAAAGTCTTAGAACGAACCTTTAATATTGGAGAACTAGTCTTAAAGAAAATCATGCCTTCCAAGCACACTCATCCAAAAGAAAAAATGAAACCGAACTGTGAAGGCCCTTATGTCATAACAGTCGCGTACCCTGGAAATGCATACAAACTAGCGAAGCAGGATGGGGAAGAACTCCCTAGCCCTTGGAACACCATGTACCTTAGAAAATATTATCCTTAGCCCTGTAATCATCACATCCCGTAGTTAAATACTTATACTTATCACCCCCGTAGTTGTCACTGCCCATTTATTGGTCGTACGCCTTCAATTATCAGAATATCCTTAAGACCTTCGATTTATCGCCCACTTTTTTCTCACTCGGACAATCTGATTAAAGGACTAATGACCTACCTAACCTCTTTTAAAGCAAAATTAACACTCGATCCTCACTTTCCTTTCCCTTGCTGTTGGAAGAGACGTTAGAGCGAAAAATAAAGATGCTAGGTTCAATCAAAACTCATTATTCTTGCGCTAGCAAGATGCTTCAAAAAAAAATATATATATATCCAAAAAATTGAGTGAGATCATTACAACGAATGAACAAGTCAATGAGCTCAGGGAAGCATAAGCGGACTGTGAGGACATCTCTGGTAACGTTACTAGAAGCGTATAAGCAAGCTGTGAGGGCATCCCTGATGTCGCCATACTACTAGATATTATAGTAAGGTGGCCGGAGGAGGACAAACTCCTGCTAACCATAGAATGTGAGATTTTGATGGTACCGAAATATGGTGAAGAGCTCAATCATGGCATCCCTTATCCCTCTGAGAAAAAGATTGTTACTTATCTCCTTTGGCAAGCATTAGATACAAACTATTTCCCGCATCACTGAGCCTTACCTCCCTCTTCTATTTTTATTTCAGACGATAAATCAGAAGCCTTATAGGATGCTCCTAGGAATGAAACTGAAAACTGATGAATGATGACTGATGCAATCACCCACTATACCTATCATACTTCTCCCTAATAACCACGGGATAGGATGACCACCACCCTAAGATAAACCCCCGTATACAACTGACCTAATCAAAGAGACCTCCCCGGTTCGATGACAGTACTAGTTAACTTTTCTTCAAAACTAACTCACCAAATACCCATGACTGCTTATAGACCTAAAGTGCTCATCTCGTAGCACAGAAAAGCTCCACTGTATCTTGATGCTGGGGCATTTTTTGGATCAGAAGGAGAATCACGTTAGAAGCACCGACTTGTCCACAAAGAAGACGGGGAACGACGAAGTTACAATCCGGAAAGTTCTACCGAAGATATTATACTGCCAATCCTACTACTCTCCTACACTGGGGCATTTTTATTTTTATTATTTTATTAGTTATTTATTTTCCCTATTGTATTATTTTCATTTTAAGAAAAAAAAAATAGAAGAGCAAAAAAAGAAAAAAAAAAGAAAAATAAGAGAAGGAAAAAATGTCCACCTGTATTACCAGACCCCGGTCTGAGATACTCACCCCCCTTGAAAACTAGCAAGGGGGGGAATAAAAACTACTGATAGCATTATTTCCACATGTGTAGATACGAAGCAACCTTCAACCATCATCGGGCCAGCTCAGGAAGCATCCAAGTCCCAATGACGGTCGATGGCGCTAAAGAAACTAAAAAGCGAAAGTAGCAAGAGGTAACTAAAAGAGCCAATCAGGTACATCTAAATAAAAAATTTCTCTATATATATATGTCAAAATTTTTCATTTTTTTTACACTTGTCACCAGGGGGCATCCCCCTATGTATACAATGCACACATACAATGAGTACAAAAAACACACACTCCCCTACTCCCTACGCTGTCGCTGGGATGGCCGATCACCGCTGTCCCGGTTTCATCAGCTCGGAGGTCCGCAAACTGGTCCTCTGAAAGCACAATCCCAACACCTGGAGTCCTCGGAACCTCTAGATGATGAGGCCTCGCCACAGAACCACCCTTACTCGCTTGACTAACGGATCGCCTCGATCGCGAATGAGGAGGATACCTCACAAGAACCTCACGAACAACATAATCCTCATGAGCATCACCCCTGATACGATCGCGTGACGTGCGATGAGACTGCCCAGCCGAGGAATCCATAGCCCTTGACTCTGACCCACCAAGCTGACTGGCCAGCCTATGTATCCCCCGCTCACTTCTCACCAAACGATACTGCAGGTGATCCAGGGTCACCTGTGACTCTGCCCGCATCGTCCGATGCGCCACCTCTAATGCCTCAGCCTGAGTCTTTTGCGCGGCTATCATCTCAACAAACAAGTCATCGTGGCTCTGCGTCTCCCCAAGGATCCTCTCGCCTCGGGAGTGGTGCACGCTCGCGCAGCCTTTAGACGCGCCTCCTTAAGTTGATGAACCTACATAACCACACCAAGTTAAAGAAAACCAATATATACATTAACAAAAAAACTTTGAAGCAAATAAAATATAATTATACCAGAGCTAGCCTCTCCTCCAGAAGTCCCCCAACCCTCTCAGTAGTCACTGGATCAACAGGAGGCACGGAAGGGACAACAAACATAGGTGGTTGCACCAAGAATAAATAAATACATCAGATGATACTATAATGACAAATGAACTACCAATGCAATAACTAAAACATACCTGAGTAGGGATAGGAACAGACCCCTGAGGGGGAGCCTCTGGAGCGGAATCCGGAACAGCCAGCACAAAGAACCCAACAAGCCAACACAAAATATATCAGAACAAGATAAACAAAATAACCTACACAGAATTAAGCCGCACCAAAAAATTATACCTAACTCTCTGGGCGTAGCGAGGCAGTAGTCGCCTCCCTCGTATGAAGATCCTCGACAATCCAACACTGAAATACCACATGATATTAGTAAGCTATTAAGAAAGCGAAACAATAACATCCAACGAACTGTGATAATTACATAAATGAGTTGAAAAGATTGAATGGAAACTTACCCAATGATCTAGCTCGGCCTAAAGATGAGCCATCGCTGGATCCTCCCGACTGAAGGAAGCAACTGAAGACGGATCAAATGTCGGAGTGGGACCCCTAGCAGCGATCTCGGCCCTCTAAGAATAATAATAAAAACATCAGTTGGCAAGCCCACAATGCTAACAATTAACAAAACCTAAGCAGACACCTACCAATTGATCAATCTCAGATCGCAGGCTGGCCCCCACCTCCTGGCTGGCCTGTTGCTGACCGCATAACAACTCGATCATAGTCACATGTCTGACGACCTCGGCCTCCCTCTCAAACTGTCCAAAAGTAACATAAAATAAGACACCACAACCATGTCAGAACAACTAAAAGACTAAGTCAACATAATACATAAATAATTAAACCACTAAATTAACTCACTAGGAGCTGTCGAGTCTCCGCTAGCCAAGCTCCCAACTCATCCTCCACTGCCCTAGCCTGAGCAACCGAGAGGGCTAAGGAGTTCAACATCTCCTCATCAGGATGAGGAGCACACCCCATCTGCTCCATCGCACTACGGAGGGCATCTAACGCCCCCTGCATGCTCGCGGTGAGATGGCCCTGCTCCAGTGCAGCCAACCTCTCCCTCAACGCTGACACCGACTCCGCCCGCCAATCGCGAAAGAATCACTCCCATGGAAGAGACGTGTGAAGAGGCGCCCACCACCTAATGTGCTAAACCACCTCACATACTCCTGGGCGTCTACCTCATCATGCGCCCCAGTAACCCTGGTCCCCCCAGCTCTAAAATCTGCTATTTGAAGCGCCATCCGCTCCGCAAAGTTCTGGCCAGGAGGGCCTGTCATCCTCTTTGCCACTCTGTGGAAAATCTTTGGAGGGATTCCCTGAGCGAGCCCCAGCTGTCGTACCACTCGAGATGTGTGGATCCTCTCCACCCTCTCAAAATAATGGACCCATATGTCTACATCAAAGAAGGGCCGGTCAGACTGAATCACTGGCATGTCGGCATCCTCCTCATCCTCGTAGGGCCTCCAGATCACCTACAACCAAACCAACAAGCCGACCCCTCAATGAATCCTCAGATCTTAAAAGACGGAAATAAAATGAAATAAAACATACACACAACGATCTATACTTGCCCCGCATGCATATCCTCGAAAAGGCCTCGCGCAGTGTGGAGATCCGAAGATCAACGGCGACCCCTCAACGCTTCCCTCCACACGAACATTCGAGGAAACGTGAACCTCACCTCCAACGGAACCCCCAGATGAAGAAAAGTGAAGTGATCATATGCCCAAAACTAGAAAACAAAATAAAAGGAACGCTAAGTAGGTGCTACTATCAAAAGACCAAAAAAAAACTATAAACACACTATGACATTAACTGATTTAGAGTCATCTGGAGGAAAGGAAGGAAGCCTCCGATCGTGGCGACGCCCTGTCCCAAACGGTAAAGCTGCTCATAGAGATGCGCCAATGCTGCCGCACCCCAAGCATAGATGGGGATTCGATTCAGATCCCTGAGAATCATCAAAAACAACCCAGTGACGCATCCCTGAGTCGAAGAAGAGAAGAGCACTGCACCAAGGAAGTGCATCAAGAATGTTCAGAGCACCCTATCTGCAGCCAACCTTGGCTCAACTACAGGCTCCCGACCCGTCACCACCATGCAGCGTGCCTCATAAGACGCCTTCACCTTCAAATGGCACCTCGGAGGGATGAAGCCACTCGCAAACGTATCAAGGAACCAAGTGACCCAAACTACACCCGGCCCTGATCCACTCTACCTATACGGCACACCCAAAATCTCCTCACATACTGCCAAATACTCCCCTGCCATCCACCATGTGATTGGCTCACCCTCGAAATGAAGACCTATAATGCAGACCCAGTCCTCTCGAGTCGGCAACATCATACCGACTAGAAAGAGAAGCGCCTGATGCCTCTTCCTCTACCTCTCCAGAGTTGCCGCGATCGGGCCACGATTGACCTGAAAGGGCTCTAGCTCCAGGATCGGTCCAAAGCAGAAAGACACCAACTGCGCCCACTAAAACTCTAGCAAGGCACGGTACCAAGTATGAGACTCGGTCCATGCCGAGCTGATAGGCAGCTGCGGGGGCTCCTATTGAATGAAACACAAATAATGACAGTAAGACTAACACATACTTACGATAAAAGATAAACAAATTTAGGGCTAAAGGCAAATGAAATATGCCCAAAGCACATAATAACAACTTACAACGAACACACAAAATATGATAAGAATAACTGAATAGAAACATAACCTATCTCTAGATGCTGTCATGATGCATGAGTGAGCGTACAACCAATGATCAATGCAAGTTTGACATGAATTAGAAGGGTTTCCATATCCTTATAAGCTTATGTCATAACCTAAATGCCTAAGAAAATAACAGAACTCTTGCCTATAGGTACCTACCTAGCCTCGAGCAAAGAAATCTTCCAGCGGGAAGTGTTTACGATCCCGAGGCTCCTCACCCGGGTGCTCCTCAACTCTCTCACCCTCAACCCTCTCACCCTCCTCCTTAGCTACACCCTGCTTAATCTCGAGCACCTCTTCCCTGACCCCCACCTAGTCAACCTCCGGTACCTCCTCTCTAGCCACCTCCCCAACATCCACCTCCCTGACAATGACTTCTGTCCGAGCCACGGAGGTCTCACCTATCTCTCCCATCATCATCCTCTCCAACTCAGAAATAATAAAATCGCGCCTCTCACCACTCCCACCCTCCATCCTAGAAGAAAGAGATAAAAAAACTAGAAAGAACAGAAGAAATGGTGCCCGAAATGGACAGTCAAATCGCACGATATCACGAAAATAGGAAAAATAGAGCGCAGAGAAATAAGGAAACTAGAGAATCTAAGACCAAAATGGATAACGTGGAAAAAATGAAAAATTTGAACTATATATAGAACACACCCAAATCTCGTGCGTAAACTCACATGCGCAACTGAATCGCACGCCATGGTTTTTGCACGTAATTCGGATTAGACGCTCGAAATCCGGCGCGCAAACGGATTGTCGCCTGCTCACACTAACCCGATCACCTGGTTGCATGCCGCTCACCAAACGTGTAATCATATCACGCACCAAAACCAGCGCATGCGAATGCCAACAGTCACTTCAACAGTGACTGGCCACCGCCATAATCCTGCGCTCCAAACTCTACACTCAAATAGATTAAGCGATCGGAAGCTGGCGCTTAATGACCTTCCGATGCTGTGAAACACGCGCTCCTAGGCAGGCGCGCAATTGGTTTATGCGCCAAGAGTGAAGCGTGCAATTCCCTCAGAAACACTAAAAAATATGCCCTAGAACGGCAAGTTCACAGGCTTAAATTAGGGGACTTCCGACACTAATTACCAACCTAAACTCTGCCCCAGTTAAGACCAATCCGAAAACACTCCTCACTTAAAAAATAAATATACACTCCAAACTAAACTAAAAATTCCCCAACATCATTTATATACTCCAACTAAGACCAAACTAAACTAAAAAAAAATGATGAAAAAAATGCCCCCCATCATTCACGCACTTGAACCTAAACTAAACTAAATCAAAACACAAATACTCCTAACATGCCCCGATCCAAAATAAATTAACTAAATCAAACCAAACTTAAACAAGTAAATCTCACCCTCAAAACCAATCAAATAAGCTACAAAGTCAACCAAATCAAAAGTTACTAAATATAAATAACCACAAGTGGAATATAAAAACACAATCACTTTATAAATAAACAAATAATTATAAAATACACCAAGAGCATACCCTCTGAATATACAACTTAAAATAAGAAATTTAAAATCAGCACGTTCAGGCAATGCCCAAATCTAGATTTATTCGGGAAACTAGAGATCTCGGACAAGCCCGGAGGAGGAACGCACCCTGAACGAACTCTAACCATAATAACCTTTTCCCCTTGCCCCAAACCTGCAGAAAAGAAAGAGTGGCTCACGGAAAGCCACCCAGGTCCTGTGGAATCCACCCTTAGAAGATCACCTTGGACACCCTAAAATGGAGCAACTAACACTGAATCCATAAAGCCTACCGAGGAAAAATAGGCATCAGTCACAAGAACTCTGGCCTGCCTTATCCATGGGTTTCCTTTCTACCACCTTTCTCTCCTCCACCTCTTCCTGTAGCATAGCAACGGTTCAACTGCTACCTTGCATTCCCAATCCCATTCATTCCCAATAATTTGCTCAATAAACACAACTCTTTGGGTTCAATACCCGAGAAATGAAAGGTAGTGGAAGAAAAGACATTAACAATCAAAGCAAAAATGCCCCATGGACTACTAATTTAAATTCAAAACAATCAAAATTCTAAGCCTTTGGCTCAAACTAATAAAAGTCATACCTCCTAAATTACCAAATGACAAGTGTCACACTTTTAAACCCTTTCGATCTAATTAAATCTAAACCAAACAAATACCCCTTTGAAAGCTCACAATCCATGACAAACCTAGGTGAACCAATGATCATGCAACACTCACCCCTTCAAGGAACCACAAGTCCAAAGCAAAAAAAACAAGCCAATAAGATATAAACACTCAACACCCATCTAGAACTTTTGAAAACGCATCCCCTTTTTAACTAGTGTCATCTCAAGTCAAACAAAAGACTTAAACAAAATACCTTAAACTTTAAATTCAAAAGAAAAAAAAAACTCTCTAATATTGAGATCCTGACTTGTGAAGGACCAAGAAAAATGCCCCAACCAAACCCATCCGAACCAAGTAAACCCGTTAAACAAACTAATCCCAAGCTAAATTAAATCCTAAAATAAGTCAAACAAATCGAACCAATCCATTAATAAGTTTAAATGAATAAGCGAGCCCAACAAAAAAAATATACATCTTTATTCATAATTTAAAAATTTTACAAGTGCCACCGGAGGCATACCTCCTGAACTTACAACCCAAAATGAAAAACTAAAACTTTAACCTACAACCCAAAACGAAGACTGAGTTCAAAAATGAGACGAAGAGAGGAGCATATTCTGCCCGGAGCATCCAATCGGAGGCTTTAGGAAGGATAGGTTGGAGAACACATCCCTCCACTTGTAACTCCTTCTCTTCCACCATCTTCACCGCCGCCGTCGCCGCCTCCTCAACGCTGCCTTCACTGCTTCCTAAAAAGGACCGATGTAAAAAATAACGCCCTCATTCCCAATACCGCCCATTCCTAGAATAATGTTGTCCTCAAGCGTCACCTCAGGACGAAGATCACACAAAATAATGAACATAGGAAGAAATGACATCCCAATCGGACGGTTAGATCGCCCAATATCACTAAAACACGAATTTTAGAACATAAAATATCCAAAAAAGGTTAAAACTCGAGACTAAATCAGAGAATGAAAAATAAATGAAGGCTCCCTCGCTTATATAGAGTATGAACTTAATCACACGCCCATAAACGTGTGCTTAATTCAATCACGCGCTAGACACACTGCGCATAATCCAAAACACGCACCATCACCCAAGCGCTCAATGAAACCATCACCTGCGCCAACGGCGCAACGCTCCGATCACACATAACCTAAAAATTGTGCAATCACATTAAATGACACACAACTGTCGCGCGATACGAAAGGTCACCCATACACTAACCTGGCGACGCTCTGATCACACGCCGCTATAATAGCGCGTAATACAATCACACACAGTATAACATACTCGTAAACATCCCCTCAAGCTTGAGATCGCATGCTTGAACACAGGCACGCAATTGTATTGAGCGACCTAAAATAAGCGCGCAATACCTGACTTCATACCAAATCTACACCCTCACACCCTTTTGTCACATCGCAGCCAAAAATTCACCCCCCTGTCCCATCGCGTACCCTCACATGAGAAGGAAGCATTGACAGCACCCCCTGTCTCATCGCGATAGGACACACATATCACCAGCACTAATAACACCCCCTATCGCGACACAGTAAAAGCAACCATCACACTACTCCACTCCTCACGATGAGAGTCATTTTCCACTTACCCCTATCCGATCACATAACCCCGCCACTGACTTCTATCATGCATTTAGATGTACACGCGATATCACCTCAATATCCAGTCCCATCATAATAAATTAGCCATGCCCTCATGGCCCATCACAAGAAGCCGAAAGCAAATCTCTCGGGAATGCGGGCACGACACCAAAAGCTACACTCAGCCAACATCCTATCGCAAACATCACTACTCGAAAAACTCAGACAACACTTGCCACACTGTATGACGAAAAAGGGGGAAAGCTCGATCATGTCCCATCGCTAAAGCAAAGAGCTCTCTCTCTCTCTCTCTCCTGAATTGAGCCCCACGTCCCACCAGGACTCACCCTCGCATCCGACCAATTTCAAGTCCCATCATAGCATCACCCCGACCACCCATCGGTCCCATCACAAACTACATGAGCTACACGCAATTCAGGTAAATATCACCCTCAGGTAAGTACTACCCAGTTTTCAATTACTCAATATTGCATATAAATATAGTTAGCTATGATTAAGTCAAAATGTTTCAAAACCCATCTCTCTCGACTCGCAAATTATTACAGTCCTCTCATAAGAGACAATCATTAGTATTCTCCGAGAAGGTTAGATAGAGTATCCGGCATGTCAAGTGTCGTCTTGACAACTACATCAACGGTCGGGTCCACAAGTCCCATACAGGTGGATCTGCTCAGCGACGTCTCGGAAGCCACATTTTCCACTGTTTTACCACTGAATTGATCTTAAATTAAAAATCCTAAAATTTCAAAATCTCCCTACTTCAAAAGAAGTAAAAAAAAGAGAAAGAAGAAAAGAAGAACAAAGCAATAAGATAAATAGATCCAACTCACCTTTCTTTAAATATTACCCCGTACAATGAATTGCACTTAAACCTGACCTTTAACTCCTAAGACTGCTCGAACTCGCAATCAAGCGCATATCCCACTACACAGAATTGGATCAAGCGCATACACCACTGTGCAGAGTCGTTTGTTCAGATGCATTAGGATTAGAATTCCTAACTTAGAGGTCGACTCCAGATGAATCAAGCGTATGCGCTACTGCGTAAAATTCAATTGAGCACACCTAACAAGACCACCAGCCAAATTACCAGCTCAAACCTGCCATTCCCCTGGAAAACCCAACACCGAGTATGTTTAATCTAAGAACTTATAAACACCTATTGAAAAAGGAATGCCTCACACGCATTGGTGTGAGAAATGACGCGCTTAATCTGACATGATTTGTAAAAGCCTTCGACATTATATTGCATTGTATTTTCTTATCGGTCCCTGGACCTATTTATGGACATTTGTATGATGCCCCCTGATACCTAGACTGCATCATATCCCTCTATTTGACTGCCCCTTACAGCAGGTCGCGACATGCGGCGGGATGCCCGTTACACCTCACAGAGTAGGATATGGTGATTTTCCTTTCTGTTTGACTACCACTCGCAGTAGGTCGCGCCACGCGAAGGGATGAACCCATGAAATATGATACACTAACTTCTCCCATCGACTGTCTATGACAGTGGGTCATGATACGCGACAGGATCACCCCTGGGCATCCATGGCACTGAACACATCTTTCGAGAGCTACCACTGGGCCCCCGAATGCTCCATCTTAGCTTGCGCTGATAGATAAGAAAGCCAAGCATATCATGTTAGCATCCCTCAGTTCACATTTGTGATTTTCCAAGATAAATGAGAAGACACCTCGAATGAGGGGTGTCTACTTCTTCGACGCTTTCTTACTTCGCAAGAGTGCGTCGAAGAGGGGCATCTATAGACACCCCCATTTTCCCCTCTCAGAATATACAAATCTATTCAGTCAACCTTTGACTCCTCTAACCTAATGTGGGACCATATACAAAAACAATAGTATATGGCTAGACACAGGTTAAAATAATAGCTCTGTGGCTCAAGCCCTATGACTCTAAATTGGGAACCATGCACTGAAACAATAGTACATGGCTAAACACAGGTTGAAATAATAGCTCTGTGGCTCAGGCCCCGACGTAGGGAGACTATATACTGAAATAATAGTATATAGTCAAAATACAGACTGAAATAATAGACTTACATTTCAGACCCCTTTGCCCTCATATTGGGACCATGCACTGAAACAATAGTACATGGCTGAACACAGGCTGAAATAATAGCTCTGTGGCTCAAGTCCCAGCGTAGGGAGACTATATACTGAAATAATAGTATATAGTTGGAATGCAGGCTAAAACAATAGTCTGGCATTTCAGACCCGACTCGAACCTGGACAACCCCGAATTAAGTGCCTAAACCCACACACGTAATTCAATTGCACGCGGAACCACAAACGTGCAATCAATCCCCTCCAGACCAGACTCCCCTTTCCCAGACCACTCCAAGACATGATCATGAGCTTCACATGACACGTGCAATCGGATTGAGCGCCCGACCAACGGCGTGCAATTGGCCTACGCCCGACCAAGTCTTACCCTCCTTGACCCCTAAGCTTCCTCGATCAAGTGCTTCAAATTAGATGTTTAATTGGATTGTGCACTCCACACTAGGCACGTAATTAGTTCTAACGCTGTTAGGATTAGGAAACTCGTTGAGCAAGTCAGTCGGTTGCTCACTGAGTCGGTGACTGACTTAAAGCGATTAAGCACCGGGAGACTGGCGCGTAATTCAGTTAAACGCCTAAAATAGGGCGTGTAATTGAAGAGAAACCTATAAAAGTTTTTTTTATTTCAAACACGCAGGAGGCTGGCAATTTTCGAGAGAGAAGCTTCGGGGATTTTCAAAATCAGAGAACTTCGAGAATGAACACATAGAAACATAGCCATAATTTCGAGATTCAAGCTTCAAACCTTCGAGATTCTTCTCCGCAGCCCCGACCTTAGGTAAGAATTTAATTTTTAGTTTTCGACCATAATTTTTATCCTTTAGATTTAGGATTTCCTTTTAATCATCAATATGAGATTTTAGTCTTAGACCGTAATCTCTTATATCTGGTTCTAATTCTTTGAATTCAGGACTAGTCCTTAATCTGACGGTCTAATTTACTGACCCTAGGCTTTAATTTTGTTCTAAAATTTTAATTTTCAGTCCTATCATTAATTTATGGTTCCAGTTCTTAGGTTCTAAAACTAGTTCTTAATCATACGGTCTGATTTTCTGATTTCAGACCCTAATTCAGTCCTAAAATTTTACAGTTTAGTTTTAATTCTTTAATTTAATATTTCTAAAATCCTAAACATTAATTTCAGTTTCCATAATTATAGTTTCTTAATTTAATCCACAATCATAATCCCGAAAATGACTCTGAAAATCCAAAAAAATACCATTTTACAATCCAAAATTCAACTTACTTTAATCTTAACCACTCGATTTGCCCAAGGGAGCTTACAGAGGGTACTCGGGAACGAGGTCAATCCTCTTGAGCATAGCGGGCCCCAACCCCCTTTCTTTTAGAATTATCATGTCGCTTTAATTAGAATTAGAAAATCGAACCCATAATTTTCTTAGATTTTGGTATAATTAATTTGCATGCTATACTTTGATTAGATCCTTAGAATAATTGCTTTGATTAAAATTCTAATAAAATTAGTTCCTTTGTTTCAATTAGATCCCGATATAGTTAATTCCCTTCTTTTATTTTAAGTAGAATCTTAGTATAATTAATTTATTGCTCTGATCATAATCCTAGTCAAACTAATTCCTTTAGTTTAAATAAAATTTTAATATGATTGATCCATTGTTTTAATTAGATTGCAAATGTAGTTAATTTATTGCTTAAATCAGAATTTTAATAAAATTAGCTTGTTTCCTTTAATGCGATTTTTAATAAAATTAATTCATTGCTTAAATTAGAGTTTTAGCAAAAGTAGTTCTCTATTTCAACTAGAATTGCGATACAATTAGTATACTTGCTTTACTTAGAATTCTAGTACAATCAGCATGCTTGATTTAATTAGAGTTTCATTAAGAATTAATATATGTCTGCATTCCTAGCACAATTAGGAGATTGATATCAATCGAACTTCCAATAGTATTAGGATACTAAATTAATTAGACCCCTGATGGAATTAGAATACTAGATTAAATCAGCTATAATAAACCCACACAACCAAACTCACAAAAGAATTGGGAAATCTAAACTTATTAGAACTACAACAATACCGGGAAATAAAAAGAAGATTGAACTACCTAAATCATAAGGAAGAGCCATAGCTGCTGACGTTCACAGGCGGAAGATTCAGTAAAGAAGTAACCCACACCTGCTCTAAAGCGTGATCATTGATGTGTTGCAGCGTTGATAAATATCTGCAGCTGACGATCGCAAATAAATGAGAAACCTTCCTAGAAACCCCCCCCCCCTTTTATTTTACCTCCACTATTCCAAACGCCACATCGCTAGAGTCCACTTGGACAGAATTGGAGCCATTGATTCAATAGGGACCGAAAGAAACCTAGAAAAAGCGTGCACCAATAGGCACATGTGTTCTTCCAAAATTTCTAGAAGAGGGAAATCAAAATCTGATCTAGGGGGATAGTTTTTGTGGGTCGGGTTGCGTTTCGAGTCAGTGGACCACTCACTTGAACCGTTCTCTGGCCTCCACCATGTGACTGGTGGGCCTGCAGAATCCTCTGCTGATCCCTTCAGGCACAAGCCTAGCCACGTGATGGAGGACAAAGCTTCGGGAGCCTCATCAACAGCTCTAGGTATCGCAGGTGTGCCGGACTCATGTTCTAGTCTTGTGGGGGAAGACCGCAGATCCAATCCGGACAACATGGACTCTACTTCTCCACTGGAGGCTAGCCCATATCCATCTAGAAACTTTCCAGTTTCCTCCCAAAATGACCTCAATGTCCTACTGGAGTCGAATGTAAACATGATCTGAGAAAAATATGGCATTTCTTTTTTGGGTCGGCCGGATGACCTTAGAAATTTATTTATCGATAAGGAGCAATGGCTGCATCAGATCAACCTAAAAGAGGGCAGAGGTTCGTCTTCATCAAGTCTAGACCATGGCGACAAAAATATCAGCTGTGGGGCGAGGTCCATTTGAGTAGGGAGAAGTACCAGGCGGTAGTTTCTATCGTAGTGTGTCTCTCTAGTGTTTTTATGAACTTTAAAATTGTGTCTTGGAATGTTAGGGGTTTAGGAGACTCTAACAAATGTCATATAGTAAGGGAGACGGTGGCCTCCTTGCGTCCTAAGGTAGTCACACTCTAGGAAACAAAATGGAATGTTTGTGATGCAGCCAGGGTTAAGAAGATTCTCAGAGGTTGGTGGTGGAAATGGGAGTCTCTCAATGCTGTAGGGACTAAAGGCGGCATTATCTTAGCATGGGATTCAAGATTTCAGACATGTATCCATACAAAAGTGGGGGCCAGATCAATCTCTATCAAATTCTCTGACTCGAACTCTCTCAATCAGTGGGCCATCACAGCGGTTTATGGGCCAAATGACTACCGGCTGAGAAATGGTTTCTGGGAAGAGCTATTGGCTATCCATCATCTTTGGGATGTGCCATGGATAGTAGGGGGCGACTTCAATGTCATCAGAAGGATAGAAGAAAAAACTGGGGCTTCGAGGATCACAGCTAGTATGAGAGGCTTCACAAATTTCCTTACGCGAATAACTTTAATCGATGTCCCAATGTCAGGACCTCGCTTTACATGGTCAAATGGTCAAGATCTGCCAGTAATGTCCATAATTGATAGATTCCTTATGTCTACTGATTGGGAGGACATCTGTTCGGATATTGGATGTGTAGGACACATCAGCTCAGTATTCGATCACATCCCAATATCCCTGTGCGCTCAATCCGAAGGGTGGGGGCCTACTCCATTTCATTTTGAACTAGCTTGGCTATAGGTAGATGGGCTTCAATCATTAGTTGCATCCAAATAGAGAGAATGGAATTGCAATGGGTCAGCGATTCATGGTTTCTCTGAAAAACTGGGTAAATTAAAGCAATTCCTCAAGATATGGAACAAATCAGAGTACGGGGAGGTAGTGAAAGTAAAATCTGACTTGCGAAGCAAAATCGATTTTCTCAACCGTAAAGAGGAGATTCAAGGATCTCTAACAGGAGCGGAGTCAACTGATCGAAGGTCTCTCAAGGAGATTCTTAATAAGGTGTGCAAAGAGGAATCTTTCTGGCGGTTGCGATCTAGAGAAAGGTGGGTCAAAGAGGGAGATGGCAATAGAAACTTCTTCCATGTGTTGGCAAATTATCGTCAAAGACGCAATAGGGTGATCACGGTAATCAAGGAAGGGGCCTGCATATCTGAGAAAGCTGAGATTAAAAAGGCCTTTGTGGACCATTATACAAACAGATTCACCGAGGAAGCCGCGACCAGACCATTCCCAGAGGGGCTTCTTTTTCGCACCATTTCGAAAGAATCCATGTGTAGAATTGAAGAACCATTCACATTAGAAGATTTGAAGGCTATAATTTTTTATGGGGATGGTGAAAGGGCTCCTGAACCTGATGGATATCCTTTGAAATTTTACCAGGTATTCTAGGAGACCTTGAAGGATGACTTGCTAAAAGTGGTATCAGAATTTTATAGAAAACCTTGGTTGAGCAAAGGAATTAAAGCCACGTTTATTGTTTTGATTCAAAAGGTGGAAGGAGCTAAGAGGATTGAATACTATAGGCCAATCAGTCTAGTTGGATCCCTCTATAAGATCTTCACTAAGATTCTAGCGAATCGTCTCAAGTCGGTCATCAGTGAGATCATCAGCCCATCCCAAACTGCCTTTATCAAGGGAAGGCTAATTATGGATGGTGTAGCTCTGGCGTATGAAGCCATTCATTCCCGACAGCTTCAAAAGAGGCCGGGGATTGTGTTAAAACTGGATATGAAAAAGGCGTTCGATAGCGTAAATTGGACTTACGTAGATCTTTTTTTATCCTTCAAAAAATGGCCTTTGGAGAAAGGTGGAGGGGCTGGATAAGAGCCTACATTTCTAGTCCTATGTTATCGGTCATGATAAACGGTTCTCCTAACGACTTCTTTGAAGGGTCAAGGGGCATCCGGCAAGGGGACCATCTATCTCCCTCCCTATTCAACCTAGTGGGGGAATGCCTTTGCAAGCTGGTAGAGAGAGGGGTCGATTTGGGAGAAATTTCAGGCTTTAATATAACTCGAAACACGCCTACAGTAAATCTCCTTCAGTTTGCTGATGACACTGTGGTGTTTTGTGATGCTTCCAAAGAACACTTACTTTCCTTGAAATGGATCCTCAAATGTTTCGAGGCTTGCACGGGGCTAAAAGTAAATCTTGTGAAGTCTAAGGTGATGGGGAGTAGGTGTGGATCACACACGGCGGGAGGAACTAGCTGGATACTTTGGTTGTGCTATGGGGAACTTCCCTACAACATACTTGGGGTTGCCGCTATGTTTAGGAAAGTCAGGCAAGTCTCTTTGGGACCCAGTAGTTGAGAAGGTGGAGTTTAGATTATCCGTTTGGAAAGGAAAACTTCTATCTATGGCTGGGAGGGCTACTCTAATTAGAAGTGTGCTAGCTAATATCCTTGTATATTACCTATCCTTGTTCCACTGCCCAAGCAGCGTTGTCAATAGAATAGAAAGTGCAATGAAGAAATTTCTGTGGAGTGGTGGGGAGGAGAGAAGAAAATTAAGTATGGTCTGCTGGGGCTCAGTGTGCTTACCAAAGGCGGATGGTGGTCTCGGCATCCATAGGATAAATCAGGTGAATAAGGCCCTCCTATGTAAATGGTTGTGGAGGATTGGTGAAGAGCCGGAGTCGCCATGGTCAACCTCAATTATGGCTAAATATAATATAGCAAGAGAAGGCTGGGAAATCAAGCCTAGTATTTTATACAAGGCGTCAGGGTGGTGGAAAGGTTTAATGCTAGTGCTAACGGATTTCAATAGAGGAGTATTATTCAAAATTGGCAATGGTAAAAAGGTAAAGTTCTGGGAAGATCGATGGCTAGGCGGGCTGCCATTCAAAATCAGATTTCCTGATTTATATATTGAGTAGAAACAAAGGCCTATCAGTAGTAGTTTGTAGAAGAAATGAATGGGGATTACTTGCCTGGGACCTAAATTTCAGACGTGCTCTAAGGGAGGCTGAGCTATCTAGCATGCGGCAATTGCAGGATGATTTATTATACAGCCCCATGAGTCTAATCGTGATGATGTTAGAGCATGGATTGGCAATGCTGGTGTAAATTTCATAGTAAAATCAGCTTTCTCTTGGCTTTGGAGAAGACTCCTCATCAGTTTCTCTTGGACAAGTTTGTGGAGGATTAAAGTCCCCCCTCCTACCTTTCATTTTCTTGGGTTGTAGCGCGAAACCGAATAAAAACTCTTGATAATCTAAGCCGTAGGGGTCTCACCATTCCAAATAGATGCTCTTTATGCTACCTGGAAGCAGAGTCTGCTGACCACATTCTAATCCACTGCCCTTTTGCCTCGTCCATTTGGAACTTCATGATTGCAGTCAGGAACCTAGTGCGCTGCTTGCCTGAATCATGTAGCCATATTCTATTTGAATTTGCTTCCTACCATAAATATCAGACGGATTGGAGTATGCTGCCGTTAGCAATCTTCACAACCATTTGGAGGGAAAGAAATGCTAGGATTATTTAGATCCAATACAAGTCTTCTTGTTTGCTAGCTGAGGAAGCGGAAAGAGAAATCAAATTGTGGAGGAAAATCAGTGGAGGAGATGTCCTAGAGATCCATGCCGACGGATTGTAATGTTGTAAATGCCTAAGATCCTTGGGATCTTATCTCGCCTCTTTGGTGTGGCGACCCAACTTTTCCAATCCCTAAGGTATAGGAAAGACCGGTTCATCAACTTATTGATTTCTCAATAAGCCGAAACAAACAGAATCCGGGAACATATAACAAAGATTTAAAGACAGAGGCAAAGTACATATTAATCCAAACAAAAGCTTTTCACAACAAAATATGTCACTATGAGGAACCAAGAAGAACCACCGGTGATGGCCAATCCAACACCTAAAATAGTGGTTTACAATAATGGTTCCTCGAATGATATCAAAAGAACTAAAATAATGGCCTAGGGCCCAATATTCAAAACAATATTCTGACAAAAATACCAAAAATAAGGGATCTAGGATCAAGGGAAAAACTCCTCAGCTGGTATGTCCAAATCCTCCTCGGGAATGTAATCCTCCACCAAGGTCAGCCTCAAAGACTGTGACGTATAGTCGAGGGTGAGCTAACATCGAAGCCCAATAGAGAAAACAGATCTATTTGCATTTTATTAAAAGTAAAGGTTTTCGAAAGACAGAAGTCGGATCAAATATAATTTTCAAATGATGCTTAGCAAACTAAAATTCCAGTTCTAATCCTGAGTCAAAACTGATAACATGAGGCCAATGCGCTTGAAATCTGTGGAATTAGCATGCTTCTTGTCTTAAATTTATAACTTAATTTTATCTCCCAAATTTTCTATAGCATGAGAGCGGGCTACGTGACCGATGGGAAGCCCTATAGACCATCGTCGTTCATGATCCCATTTCTAAAGTGCAACAAGCCCCTACGCTATGAGGGAAACTTGCGCCAAAGTAATACCGTCAACACGGTTGGTAGAATCTAGGGCATCGTCCGTAAGAACCCCAAATCGAATGCAAATGCTAACATATATCAAGGCTTATTATTCATAACATAATACTAATTTTTCAAAGTTCTTATTCAAAGATTAATTGAGGTTCTAAAGTTCAAATTACGAAGTTCTTAGTCATAACAAAGTTTCCAGTCTTTCCGGTTTGTGTCATATATTCAGAGTTTTATTCATGCTGTGTGCAACAGAGTTCCAAATTTTATGCCTCTTAAATGAAACAGTCAAAACAGGTATACTTATAATTCAATGCAAATTAAATACAGGGTTCCCCTACCTCAACAAAGAAGGTTCTAAAACAAGCACAAGCAGTCCTCACCAAGGACTCCTAATCGTCAAAACCTACATATATTAACACTCTCAGTGTTAATATAGAACCAAAAATCAAACCAAAAGCTTGCTGAGAAAAAATCCAACAAAAATTTCAAATGCCAGAAACAGGACAGAATTCGACCATCGAATTCAAATTCGTGGGTTGAATTCAAAATTCGATGGTCGAATTCCATTTCGACCCTCGAATTTCAAAAAAAACTCATCAGCCACAAAAAACCTGAAAATCGATCCTCGATTTTCAATTTGATGGTCGATTTCCAAATTCGACCCTCTAATTGGAAATCGGCCATCGATTTCCAAAAATTACTTCAGGCACTAAAAATACAGATTTCGACTGTCGATTTTCAAATCGATGGTCAAATTCCAATTTCGACCCTCGATTTGAAAATCGACCCTCGAATTTCTCTGGTTCTGTGGCTGTCAACTTTTCATGTCATGATTCTTTCTCTCATATTCAACCACAACCATCGAATTTATAATTAACCTTACTTATTCAAATCTAAACAAAACATAAATTAAATTAACACAAGGAGGTTTCAAAGACCTACCTCTTGTCATTTTATCCGTTGATTCCGTTGCACCGATTCACGTACCGAAACCAATCTCCAAGCTCAATGGTTTAGATCTTCAAATCAGTTCATCATTCTAATGAGGTGGCCACTCAAACCTCTCCTTAGTGCACAGGACAGATCCCCTTTTTCTCAATATCCACTCCCCTATCCTTCTCTTCCAATAATGCAAACAGATTCGAATTTCAATATGGAGCTTATCAACGGTAGGGATAGGGGGAGGAACTCTCAAGCTCACAATATCTAAAGATCAATAGGCAAGGCACAAGGTTGCAACTTTAATTCAAACGAGAGAGAGAAGTGTAACTTCTCTTGCAATTCTCTCTCTTATAATACAAAACAAATCCTAATAAAATCTAGATATTTCTCTTTACAACTTATCCATTTATCTTGACAAATTTCCGGTGCTAACACAAACACCAACCTTATTGTGTAAGTCATCATTTACATGACTTGTACATATCCTTTGACAATACCCTTTTACCATCATTCTCATCAAACACATAGCTAACCAAGAGTCCAACAAAAACTCGTAAAAATTTTTGGACACGCTTATCGAGGTAAATGACAAATACGCCAAAAATATCAGGGATATTACATTCACCCCTCCTTAGGAATTTTCGGCCTCGAAAATTGAATGCAACACACACCATACAAGAAAGAGAATGAAAACATGGGTCACCGTGTTCTGATCCCGCAGGGCATGCAAGTCAAGGGATGGAATCCGTAGTAACGTGGATGTACTGCATGTGGCACCAGAAGGGCCATAGTGGATTACATCCGTACATGGATGCCTACACCCCAAGTGTCACGTGCCGGGAGACCGATGCACAGTGACTCATGGAAGCAATAAAGATAACAAAAACACACCATAGCAGCATAAAGAACAAAATCCACATAGATAGCAAACCCACATCGATAGTAAAACCCATAGAGCAAAAAAAATCCACATACGTAAAGTACATGCCCACAGTACAAAATCCACCCACATAGGCAGTGCAAAAGAAGACTAAACAGAGCCACAACATAAGAAAGGCTGCCCAATAGGGAATGGGTAACGAAAGTAAAACCCACATAGCATGTCAAACCCATAGAGCAAATATATACAAGACAAAACAAGGAGAGTATCTCATTCTGCTTCAACTCAATAAATTGGACTTCCCACTGATTACTTACGATCTTCGGGAAGTATTGATCGTTGAATGTCTCCATGAACTCTGTCCAAGTCCATGGAGTATTGGGATAGTCCTGCTCTCTCATCCGGGAAACAGACTTCCACCACGGGCTGGCCTCACCCAAAAGTTTGAAAGATGCCCAGCGTAGTTTCTCGACATCGGTACACTGCAACACTTCAAATATTTTCTCGATCTCAACCAGCCATGCCTCGGCTTCCATAGGATCCGTCTGCCCTGAAAATGTAGGAGGTCTCAACCTCCTAAACTCTGCAAATCCTCCTAGCTGATGTCTGGCTGCCAGCATCTCTGTCTGTCGGTCTATGGAAGCAGTCTATTGAGCCATGTTGGTGGCCAAGGCAACCAACACCTGGTCAACATTTCCCCCGTCTTGCCTAGCAGCTCCCAAAGGATCTGCATTAGGGCCAGATGCAGCTCGCCCTTTTCCATATGAGGTGCCTACACCCTCATCTATCTCTTCGTTGCGAGCTGTACGAGGTCCCAATATACCTCGGCCTCTGCCTCTAAACTGTGGAGGCATGCTGTTCTGCCATTGTTAAAAAAAAATAACAATAGATCAGTAATGATTGTTAAAATAATCTAACCCTTAGTCCTAAGACTCTGAACCTAGAGCCTTGCTCTGATACCAACAGTGACGACCCGACTTTTCCAAACCCTAAGGTATAGGAAAGGCCGGTTCATCAACTTATTGATTTCTCAATAAGCCGTAACAAACAGAAGCCGACAACATATAACAAAGATTTAAAGACAGAGGCAAAGTACATATTAATCCAAACAAAAGCTTTTAACAACAAAATATGTCACTATGAGGAACCAAGAAGAACCACCGGTGATGGCCAATCCAACACCTAAAATAGTGGTTCACAATAATGGTTCCTCGAGTGATATCAAAAGAACCAAAATAATGGCCTAGGGCCCAATATTCAAAACAATATTCTGACAAAAATACCAAAAATAAGGGATCTAGGATCAAGGGAAAAACTCCTCAACTGGTATGTCCAAATCCTCCTCAGGAATGTAATCAGAGTCCTCCAGATCCTCTGACCCAAGGTCAGTCTCAGCACCTGTGACGTATAGTCGAGGGTGAGCTAACATCGAAGCCCAATAGAGAAAACAGATCTATTTGCATTATATTATAAGTAAAGGTTTTCGAAAGACAGAAGTCGAATCAAATATGATTTTCAAATGATGCGTTGCAAACTAAAATTCCAGTTCTAATCCTGAGTCAAAACTGATAACATGAGTCCAATGTGCTTGAGATCTGCGGAATTAGCATGCTTCTTCTCTTAAATATATAACTTAATTTTATCTCCCAAATTTCCTATAGCATGAGAGTGGACTACGTGACCGATGGGAAACCCTACTGACCATCGTCGTTCATGAACCCATTTCTAAAGTGCAACAAGCCCCTATGCTATGTGGGAAACTTGCGCCAAAGTAATACCGTCAACACGGTCGGTAGAATCTAGGGTATCGTCCGTATGAACCCCAAATCGAATGCAAATGCAAACATATATCAAGGCTTATTATTCATAATATAATACTGATTTTTCAAAGTTCTGATTCAAAGATTAACTGAGGTTCTAAGGTTCAAATTACAAAGTTCTTAGTCATAACAAAGTTTCCAGTCTTTCTGGTTTGTGTCATATATTCAGAGTTTTATTCATACTGTGTGCAACAGAGTTCCAAATTTTATGCTTCTTAAATGAAACAGTCAAAATAGGTATACTTATAATTCAATGCAAATTAAATACAGGGTTCCCCTACCTCAACAAAAAAAGTTTTAAAACAAGCACAAGCAGTCCTCACCAAGGACTCCTAATAGTCAAAACCTACATATATTAACACTATCAGTGTTAATATAGAACCAAAAATCAAACCAAAAGCTTGCTGAGAAAAAATCCAACAAAAATTTCAAATGCCAGAAATAGGACAGAATTTGACCCTCGAATTCAAATTCGTGGGTCGAATTCAAAATTCGATGGTCGAATTCAATTTCGATCCTCGAATTTAAAAAAAAACTCATCAGTCATAAAAAACTTGAAAATCGATCCTCGATTTTCAATTCGATGGTCGATTTCCAAATTCGACCCTCGAATTGGAAATCGACCCTCGATTTCCAAAAATTACTTCAGGCACTAAAAATACAGATTTCGACTGTCGATTTTCAAATGATGGTCGAATTCCAATTTCGACCCTCGATTTGAAAATCGACCCTCGAATTTCTCTGGTTCTGTGGCTGTCAACTTTTCATGTCTTGATTCTTTCTCTCATATTCAACCACAACCATCTGATTTATAATTAACCTTACTTATTCAAATCTAAACAAAACATAAATTAAATTAACACAAGGAGGTTTCAAAGACCTACCTCTTGTCGCTTAATCCGTTGATTCCGTTGCACCGATTCACGTACCGGAACCAATCTCCAAGCTCAATGGTTTAGATCTTCAAATCAGTTCATCATTCAAATGAGGTGGCCACTCAAACCTCTCCTTAGTGCATAGGACAGATCCCCTTTTTCTCAATATCCACTCCCCTATCCTTCTCTTCCAATAACCCAAACAGATCCGAATTTCAATACGGAGCTTATCAACGGTAGGGATTGGGGGAGGTACTCTCAAGCTCACAATATCTAAAGATCAATAGGCAAGGCACAAGGTTGCAACTTTAATTCAAACGAGAGAGAGATGTGTAACTTCTCTTGCAATTCTCTCTCTTATAATACAAAACAAATCCTAATAAAATCTAGATATTTCTATTTACAGCTTATCCATTTATCTTGACAAATTTCCGGTGCTAAAACAAACACCAACCTTATTGTGTAAGTCATCATTTACATGACTTGTACACATCCTTTGACAAAACCCTTTTACCATCATTCTCATCAAACACATAGCTAACCAAAAGTCCAACAAAAACCAGTAAAAATTTCCGGACACGCTTATCGAGGTAAACGAAAAATAAGCGAAAAGTATTAGGAATATTACATTCACCCCTCCTTAGAAATTTTCGTCCGTGAAAATTGAATGCAACACACACCATACAAGAAAGAGAATGAAAACATAGGTCACCGTGTTCCGATCCCGCAGGGCATGCAAGTTAAGGGATGGAATCCGTAGTAACGTGGATGTACTGCATGTGGCACCAGAAGGGCCATAGTGGATTGCATCCGTACATGGATGCCTACACCCCAAGTGTCACGTGCCGGGAGACCGATGCACAGTGACTCATGGAAGCAATAAAAATAATAAAAACACACCATAGCAGCATAAAGAACAAAATCCACATAGATAGCAAACCCACATCGATAGTAAAACCCATAGAGCAAACAAAATCCACATACGTAAAGTACATGCCCACAGAACAAAATCCACCCACATAGGCAGTGCAAAAGAAGACTAAACAGAGCCATAACATAGGAAAGGCAGCCCAATAGGGAATGTGTAACGAAAGTAAAACCCACATAGCATGTCAAACCCATAGAGGCAAATATATACAAGACAAAACAAGGAGAGTATCTCATTCTGCTTCAACTCAATAAATTGGACTTCCCACTGATTACGTACGATCTTCGGGAAGTACTGATCGTTGAACGTCTCCACAAACTCTGCCCAAGTCCATGGAGTATTGGGATAGTCCTGCTCTCTCATCCGGGAAACAGACTTCCACCACGGGCTGGCCTCGCCCAAAAGTTTGAAGGATGCCCAACGTACTTTCTCGACATAGGTACACTACAACACTTCAAATATTTTCTCGATCTCATCCAGCCATGCCTCGGCTTATATAGGATCCGTCTGCCTTGAAAATGTAGGAGGTCTCATCCTCCTAAACTCTGCGAATCCTCCTAGCTGATGTCTGGCTGCTAGCATCTCTGTCTGTCGGTCTATGGCAGCAGTCTGTTGAGCCATGTTAGTGGCCAAGGCAACCAACACCTGGTCAACATTTCCCCCGTCTTGCCTAGCAGCTCCCAAAGGATTTGCATTAGGGCCAGATGCAGCTCGCCCTCTACCATATGAGGTGCCTACGCCCTCATCTATCTCTTCGATGCGAGCTGTACGAGGTCCCTCTATACGTCGGCCTCTCCCTCTAAACCGTGGAGGCATGCTGATCTGTCATTATTGAAAAACAATAACAATAGATCAGTAATGATTGTTAAAACAATCTAACCCTTAGTCTTAATACTCTGAACCTAGAGCCTTACTCTGATACCAACTGTGATGACCATACTTTTCCAATCCCAAAGGTATAGGAAAGGTCGGTTCATCAACTTATTGATTTCTCGATAAGCCGTAACAAACAGAAGTCGACAACATATAATAAAGATTTAAAGACAGAGGCAAAGTACATATTAATCCAAATAAAAGCTTTTAACAACAAAATATGTCACTATGAGGAACCAAGAAGAACCACCGGTGATGGCCAATCCAACACCTAAAATAGTGGTTCACAATAATGGTTCCTCGAGTGATATCAAAAGAACCAAAATAATGGCCTAGGGCCCAACATTCAAAACAACATTCTGACAAAAATACCAAAAATAAGGGATCTAGGATCAAGGGAAAAACTCGTCAACTGGTATGTCCAAATCCTCCTCGGGAATATAATCGGAGTCTTCTAGATCCTCTGACCCAAGGTCAGTCGCAGCACCTATGACGTATAGTCGAGGGTGAGCTAACATCGAAGCCCAATAGAGAAAACAGGTCTAATTGCATTTTATTATAAGTAAAGGTTTTCGAAAGATAGAAGTCAGATCAAATATGATTTTCAAATGATGCTTTGCAAACTAAAATTCCAGTTCTAATCCTGAGTCAAAACTGATAACATGAGTCCAATGTGCTTGAAATCTACGGAATTAGCATGCTTCTTGTCTTAAATTTATAACTTAATTTTATCTCCCAAATTTCCTATAGCATGAGAGCGGACTACGTGACCGATGGAAAACCCTACTGACCATCGTCATTCATGAACCCATTTCTAAAGTGCAACAAGCCCCTACGCTATGAGGGAAACTTGCGCCAAAGTAATACCGTCAACACGGTTGGTAGAATCTAGGGCATCGTCCGTATGAACCCTAAATCGAATGCAAATGCTAACATATATCAAGGCTTATTATTCATAACATAATACTGATTTTTCAAAGTTCTGATTCAAAGATTAACTGAGGTTCTAAAGTTCAAATTACGAAGTTCTTAGTCATAACAAAGTTTCCAGTCTTTCCGGTTTGTGTCATATATTCAGAGTTTTATTCATCTTTGTGTAAATGTAGTTCCAAATTTTATGCCTCTTAAATGAAACAGTCAAAAAGGTATACTTATAATTCAATGCAAATTAAATACAGGGTTCCCCTACCTCAACAAAGAAGGTTCTAAAACAAGCACAAGCAGTCCTCACCAAGGACTCCTAATAGTCAAAACCTATATATATTAACACTCTCAGTGTTAATATAGAACCAAAAATCAAACCAAAAGCTTGCTGAGAAAAAATCCAACAAAAATTTCAAATGCCAGAAACAGAATTAATTCAATTCAATTCAAATTATGGTCGAATTCAAAATTCGATGGTTGAATTCAATTTCGACCCTCAAATTTAAAAAAAAAACTCATCAGTCATAAAAAACTTGAAAATCGATCCTCGATTTTCAATTTGATGGTCGATTTCCAAATTCGACCCTCGAATTGGAAATCGACCCTCGATTTCCAAAAATTACTTCAGGCACTAAAAATACAGATTTCGACTGTCGATTTTCAAATGATGGTCGAATTCCAATTTCGACCCTCGATTTGAAAATCGACCCTCGAATTTCTCTGGTTCTGTGGCTGTCAACTTTTCATGTCTTGATTCTTTCTCTCATATTCAACCACAACCATCTGATTTATAATTAACCTTACTTATTCAAATCTAAACAAAACATAAATTAAATTAACACAAGGAGGTTTCAAAGACCTACCTCTTGTCGCTTAATCGATTGACGTTCACCGATTCACGTACCGGAACCAATCTCCAAGCTCAATGGTTTAGATCTTCAAATCAGTTCATCATTCTAATGAGGTGGCCACTCAAACCTCTCCTTAGTGCACAGGACAGATCCCCTTTTTCTCAATATCCACTCCCCTATCCTTCTCTTCCAATAACCCAAACAAATCTGAATTTCAATACGGAGCTTATCGACGGTAGGGATGGGGAGAGGAACTCTCAAGCTCACTATATCTAAAGATCAATAGGCAAGGCACATGGTTGCAACTTTAATTCAAACGAGAGAGAGAGAAGTGTAACTTCTCTTGCAATTTTCTCTCTTATAATACAAAACAAATCCTAATAAAATCTAGATATTTCTATTTACAACTTATCCATTTATCTTGACAAATTTCCGGTGCTAACACAAACACCAACCTTATTGTGTAAGTCATCATTTACATGACTTGTACACATCTTTTGACAATACCCTGTTACCATCATTCTCATCAAACACATAGCTAACCAAAAGTCCAACAAAAACCAGTAAAAATTTTTGGACACGCTTATCGAGGTAAACGAAAAATAAGCCAAAAATATCAGGGATATTACATTCACCCCTCCTTAGGAATTTTCGTCCGCGAAAATTGAATGCAACACACACCATACGAGAAAGAGAATGAAAATATGGGTCACCGTGTTTCGATCCCGCAGGGCACGCAAGTCAAGGAATGGAATCCGTAGTAACGTGGATGTACTGCATGTGGCACCAGAAGGGCCATAGTGGATTGCATCCGTACATGGATGCCTACACCCCAAGTGTCACGTGCCGGGAGGCCGATGCATAGTGACTCATGGAAGCAATAAAGATAATAAAAACACACCATAGCAGCATAAAGAACAAAATCCACATAGATAGCAAACCCACATCGATAGTAAAACCCATAGAGCAAAAAAAATCCACATACGTAAAGTACATGCCCACAGAACAAAATCCACCCACATAGGCAGTGCAAAAGAAGACTAAATAGAGCCACAACATAAGAAAGGCAGCCCAATAGGGAATGTGTAACGAAAGTAAAACCCACATAGCATGTCAAACCCATAGAGCAAATATATACAAGACAAAACAAGGAGAGTATCTCATTCTGCTTCAACTCAATAAATTGGACTTCCCACTGATTACGTACGATCTTCGGGAAGTACTGATCGTTGAACGTCTCCACGAACTCTGTCCAAGTCCATGGAGTATTGGGATAGTCCTGCTCTCTCATTTGGGAAATAGACTTCCACCACGGGCTGGCCTCGCCCAAAAGTTTGAAAGATGCCCAGCGTAGTTTCTCGACATCGGTACACTGCAACACTTCAAATATTTTCTCGATCTCATCCAGCCATGCCTCGGCTTCCATAGGATCCGTCTGCCCTGAAAATATAGGAGGTCTCATCCTCCTAAACTTTGCGAATCCTCCTAGCTGATGTCTGGCTGCCAGCATCTCTGTCTGTCGGTCTATGGCAGCAGTCTGTTGAGCCATGTTGGTGGCCAAGGCTGCCAACACCTGGTCAACATTTCCCCCGTCTTGCCTAGCAGCTCCCAAAGGATCTGCATTAGGGTCAGATGCAGCTCTCCCTCTTCCATATGAGGTGCCTACGCCCTCATCTATCTCTTCGATGCGAGTTGCACGAGGTCCCTCTATACCTCGGCCTCTGCCTCTAAACCATGGAGGCATGCTGATCTGTCATTGTTGAAAAAAAATAACAATTGATCAGTAATGATTGTTAAAACAATCTAACCCTTAGTCCTAACACCCTAAACCTAGAGCCTTGCTCTGATATCAACTGTTACGACCCGACTTTTCCAATCCCTAAGGTATAGGAAAGGCCGGTTCATCAACTTATTGATTTCTCAATAAGCCGTAACAAACAGAAGCCGACAACATATAACAAAGATTTAAAGACAGAGGCAAAGTATATATTAATCCAAACAAAAGCTTTTAACAACAAATTATGTCACTATGAGGAACCAAGAAGAACCACTGGTGATGGCCAATCCAACACCTAAAATAGTGGTTCACAATAATGGTTCCTCGAGTGATATCAAAATAACCAAAATAATGGCCTAGGGCGCAATATTCAAAACATTATTCTGACAAAAATACCAAAAATAAGGGATCTAGGATCAAGGGAAAAACTCCTCAGCTGGTATGTCCAAATCCTCCTCGAGAATTTAATCGGAGTCCTCCAGATCCTCTGACCCATGGTCAGTCTCATCACCTGTGACGTATAGTCGAGGGTGAGCTAACGTCGAAGCCCAATAGAGAAAACAGATCTATTTGCATTTTATTATAAGTAAAGGTTTTCGAAAGACAGAAGTCGGATCAAATATGATTTTCAAATGATGCTTTGCAAACTAAAATTCCAGTTCTAATCCTGAGTCAAAACTGATAACATGAGTCCAATGTGCTTGAAATCTGCGGAATTAGCAAGCTTCTTGTCTTAAATTTATAACTTAATTTTATCTCCCAAATTTCCTATAGCATGAGAGCGGACTACGTGACCGATGGGAAACCCTACTGACCATTATTGTTCATGAACCCATTTCTAAAGTGCAACAAGCCCCTACGCTATGAGGAAAACTTGCGCCAAAGTAATACCGTCAACACGGTTGGTAGAATCTAGGGCATCGTCCGTATGAACCCCAAATCGAATGCAAATGCTAACATATATCAAGGCTAATTATTCATAACATAATACTGATTTTTCAAAGTTCTGATTCAAAGATTAACTGAGGTTCTAAGGTTCAAATTACGAAGTTCTTAGTCATAACAAAGTTTTCAGTCTTTCCGGTTTGTGTCATATATTCAGAGTTTTATTCATGCTGTGTGCAACAGAGTTCCAAATTTTATGCCTCTTAAATGAAACAGTCAAAACAGGTATACTTATAATTTAATGCAAATTAAATACAGGGTTCCCCTACCTCAACAAAGAAGGTTCTAAAACAAGCACAAGTAGTCCTCACCAAGGACTCCTAATAGTCAAAACCTACATATATTAACACTCTCAGTGTTAATATAGAACAAAAAATCAAACCAAAAGCTTGCTGAGAAAAAATCCAACAAAAATTTCAAATGCCGAACAGATGATTGACCCTCTAATTCAAATTGTAAATTAATTCAAAATTCGATGGTCGAATTCAATTTCGACCCTCGAATTTCAAAAATAACTCATCAGTCACAAAAAACCTGAAAATCGACCCTCGATTTTCAATTCGATGGTCGATTTCCAAATTTGACCCTCGAATTGGAAATCGACCCTCGATTTCCAAAAATTACTTCAGGCACTAAAAGTACAGATTTCGACTGTTGATTTTCAAATCGATGGTCGAATTCCAATTTTGACCCTTGATTTGAAAATCGACCCTCGAATATCTCTGGTTCTGTGGCTGTCAACTTTTCATGTCTTGATTCTTTCTCTCATATTCAACCACAACCATCTGATTTATAATTAACCTTACTTATTCAAATCTAAACAAAACATAAATTAAATTAACACAAGGAGGTTTCAAAGACCTACCTCTTGTCGCTTAATCCGTTGATTCCGTTGCACCGATTCACGTATCGGAACCAATCTCCAAGCTCAATGGTTTAGATCTTCAAATCAGTTCATCATTCTAATGAGGTGGCCACTCAAACCTCTCCTTAGTGCACAGGACAGATCCCCTTTTTCTCAATATCCACTCCCCTATCCTTCTCTTCCAATAACCCAAACAGATCCGAATTTCAATACGGAGCTTATCAATGGTAGGGATGGGGAGAGGAACTCTCAAGCTCACAATATCTAAAGATCAATAGGCAAGGCACAAGGTTGCAACTTTAATTCAAACGAGAGAGAGAGAAGTGTAACTTCTCTTGCAATTCTCTCTCTTATAATACAAAACAAATCCTAATAAAATCTAGATATTTTTATTTACAACTTATCCATTTATCTTGACAAATTTTCGGTGCTAACAGAAACACCAACCTTATTGTGTAAGTCATCATTTACATGACTTGTACACATCCTTTGACAATACCCTTTTACCATCATTCTCATCAAACACATAGCTAACCAAAAGTTCAACAATAACCCGTAAAAATTTCCAGACATGCTTACCGAGGTAAACGAAAAATAAGCCAAAAATATCAGGGATATTACATTTGGCCTCTTTTTCCTATTTTATTTTTTTCTTTCTCTCTGAGCTCCCACTACAAAAAAAAGGACTTTTAAAGACCAGTATTGGAGACGGCTTTTCGAAGCCGTCTCCAATAACCATTTATTAGAGACAATCATTTCAAAGGCCGTCTCGAATCTTTTTATTAGGGACGGCTGTAGCCGTCGCTTTTGATAAAATAACATATAGAGTTGTTCTCCGTAAGGTTCACTTCATCAATAGGCAGGTGAACCTTAAGAGACTACTTGAAAAATGGTCTCAAAAAGTCTGAGAGCCGGCTCCGACTTCGCATATTTACCAAGATAACTGCGAAACTTAACTCAGCCCGTTTAACTGCGAAACTTAACTCAGCACCAGTTTAAGACCAAGCAGTTTAGTCTTTATAGTTAAGTCGTTATATTTTTTCGCGGCTGCAAATAACTTAACTCAGCCTCTCTTATAAATAGGCAAAGCTAACAATTTTATTTCTGCAACTCGTCGTGAGGTGAATCGCTCTGATCTCCGAGAGGAAAACCCCAGGGAACCTTTCTCCTTCATTCTCCCAATTTTTCTGTCTAATCTCTTTGAAATGGTGAATCTCTAATCGATCTCCCAATTTTTCTGTCTAATCTCTTTCTCCAATCTCCCGCTCTCTTAAATTTGCAATCAGATTCATCATCTCAGCCCAACTTCATTTTCGATTTGTCGATACCTTGGAGCCTTCGTTTGAGCTCCGACGTAGAGATCTCTTAATAGTTTGAAGAGAGAGCTAGGGTTTGAGACGAATCCAGGTATGTAGATCTAACTTCCTTCCCCTATAATCCAAACAAGCTCTCTGAAATCTGTTTGATTTTTATCGTGAGGTTTAACGCAGAGAACTAAGGTTTGAGAGGAATCAGAGGTTTGGAGATCCAAGTTTGGCATTTGGATAGGGTTGGAAGATCGAAATCGAGATTTGGAGCCAAAAATCCCTAGCGTGGAAGGTCGAATTCGAGATTTTTTTTACTTTCTAGGTAATTTCCCTTTTACTTTGGCTTAAGTTTTGGTCAATCTAATTAGATCGTTCCTCTGATTTGGTAGGGATCTCAGGCCAACAGTTTGAATCAGATTTGATAGGGATTGTTCGTCTAATTGTTTAAATTTGAGTAGACAAAGTTCAGATCTAAGGTGTGAGTAAGACAAAGTTCAGATCGAAGGTGTGGTTCAATTTCTATTTTCATTCAAGCTGCATTTCGAATTTACTGATCTGTTTTGAATTTCAATTTTGAATTTGTTTGCAATTTGTTTGGAATTAGTAGAACTTTTTTACATGGCAAAATACTCATTGATCTGATTTTTTCGTGTAAAAATTTACTGATATGTTTTGGTTTTTATTTACATTTTTTTTTTCCATTTCTAGGCATTTGTAAATGCAAAAATTAGAGCATCATATGTGGATGCTCTGTTTGAGTAGTTCAGATGTTTCGGTTAGGACTAATTACCTGTATTTAGTCTATTTACGTAGGAAAAACGTGCGAAATGTACTATAAATAGGATTAAAATACAATGAAAAATAGTTACATATGTTAAAAAAAAAAATGATGATTGAGATTTCTCCTCCATAGGTACCACTCTCAAATGTCTTGTAATCGTTCATAATTTTATTCGTTCTTGTTACTCCACTCATCTATCTGTGCAGATGTTGATGATGATTGAGATTTATCGTGTGATGCAATCTTGGTTGTTACTGTGTGCTTACTAATTCTAATTTCATAATCTATGTTGGAGAAGTTTGGTGGTTAATTGATGCATATTAGTTAATTATAGGTGGTTATACTTTAAGAAAATTAGTAAGCATGCTCTTTATGGCTATGAAACATACTTTGTGATTTTTTCTTCGTTGTTACTTTATAGTCATTAATCTTTGTTTGATTATACGTTTATGTTGTGGATGCTTGGTAGTAAATTGATATATTCCAGTTATTTATAGAAGTGTGCGTTTGAAAAAAAATTATAAATATATTTATTGATGCTTACATTTGACCTAGTGACTGAGTACCTACATGCCAGGCACATAGGAGGTCGATCAGTTAGGTGTCTAGGCCCATGTGGAGTTGCGAACCGCTATAAAATTAGAAGATTAGAGTGTTTTTTGGTAAATAGGAGTTTATTGATATCTAAATATAGGTTGGGTTTCTAACTGAAGTAGGGATCTTTTGCCTTAATTTTAAACTACCATTAAGGCCATATGAGGGTGATGTGAACAGCTAATTGACTGTTTATTAGTATATTATTATTTTCTAGTTTTGAATTATAGAGTTCAGTTTTCCTTTATTCTACTACGTTTCTTCTCCTTTTTATAATGTTTCTTCTTTGTGAAAGCATAAGACCACCATTTATATCAACTGCTAAAGATTCTCTAGATTCTTTTCTGTGAAGGAGTTTATTACTTTGGCAGTAAGTTACAGGCTATACAGCCAGTCCCTGGTTATGTAGCATTGAATGCAACATCCTGTGCTTTTCCTATTCACTATTTTTGTCTCTCGTCTTCTTTTCAGTCTAGAGCTGAATATATGAATAGGTAGTTGCCGGTAAGTAATGACTCAGTTTTGGCAGTTGCCTAAATGAGTTTCTTCAGAAGTTGTTGAGCCTTTGATGTTGTTTTCTTATAAGAGTGTTCTTGACCTCATGATTTATTGGTTCGGTGATGCAAATAACATTTCATTTGCCAAGTAACCCAAAGTATGTTGAAATTCATAAATGATGTCGTTTAAAACATATTTTGGAGCCATTTTCTTATTATTCCTACAAAAATAATCTGCAATCCCTGTTTTGGAAAAGATTTCTTGGTTTAAAACATGTTTTTTTATGACATTATTATTATTATTATTTTCTCCTTAAATTCTGGCCACTAATATATATGGTTTCTACTAATTGAGCAATTGGTTATGGGCCGATTTGGATATACTTAACTAATTATATTGAATCTTACTACAACATGTTCATAGGGAGAATGGCATGGCCAAATTTTGTTTTTTCTATGGAAATTTTTGCCGTAGTCGTAACTTTTCTCAATGAAAACTTTATGTTTAGTTACTGCATGTTTATTACAGAAATTCATATGCATGAATGGTTTCCACCATTGGATTGGCTGAATGCTTAACTCTAATCCTGATGGAGGAGACAAGTACCCAATTCAGCTTGGCAATCCTTAGTTACACATTGACACACGGATTGTTGAAACAACTTTGTGATTATACGTTTATATTGTGGATGCTTTTTCACATCTCATTTATCTTTGAGCTTCAATTTGATGGGTGATCCATACATTATGAGCGGTAAAGTGGTCCACACGTCCTTTCATTATTCAGCTGATTAATCTATAACTTTTGTTATAGATAGTTTGGGAATTTCATGTACATTAGTTGTTCACTAATATGATTTTTAGAGTTTTCTCAAATGATTTCGACATATTTCTCCTTTGTTCTTCGGATACGTACTTTCATATATTATTTTGTATTTTTCATTGTCCATTGTGGATAATGAAAAGTATAAAATAGTATGAAAAGTTCGCGTATTTGAAGAACTACGTGGAGATGCTGTCGAAATTTTTAGAGAAACTCTGAACTCATATTATGTGAACAATTAAATGACTTGATACTCCCGAATGGGTAAAACTAATGAATATGGTACAAGAAATATAAACCTTTATTATTTTAAAAAATATTAAACTATACATTCCTTATACTTTTAGGGGTTTGAAACTTTTATATGATGGAAAAGAGTTGGGTAAAAAAGTCGAGATATTCTAGAGAGTATGACGAAGGGTTGGCTGCATTTGTCGATGGAATTACTTGCAATGGGAGGCTCAAGTGTCCTTGTACAAGATGCTGTAATTGTGTTTACTTAGAACCTGACTTATTGAAGGAGCATTTGGTAATAAACGGGATGATGAAAAGTTATGTTGTATGGACTTATCACGGAGAGAAGAGAGGGCCACTACCTAGACATGAAACTGTGGTAGATATTAGAGCAGATGACAACGAGAATGTTTTGGTTGATGACATCAAGGGGATGGTGCAAGATGCTTTTGGATTTCCGGACCCAAATGAAGACGCAGCTGGTTTGGAGCAGGAACAAAGTGATGTACCCAATGCTAGTGCTTCTGAATTCTACAAATATGCACATGATTTGGGGATTCCCTTGTATCCTGGATGTAACACACATACGACGTTGTCTTTCATTGTGAAACTTTGGCATATCAAGGCCCTTAGTGGAAGGAGCAACAACTCTTTTACGTTGTTGCTTGACTTACTAAGGGAGGTTTTGCCTAAAGAGTCGATGTTGCCGGAGAACTTCTCACAAAGCAAAAAGATTATTTCAGGCTTGGGACTAGATTACAATAAAATCAACGCATGTCCTTATGATTGTATGTTGTACTGGAAGGAGTCTGAGAAAAAAGAAAAATGCGACATCTGTGGGACATCGCGATGGAAAAATCATGAGATTGAGGATGACAAGAAGACTCCTGTAAAGATTCTTCGTCACTTTCCTTTAAAACAACGATTACAACGTTTGTATTTGTCATCAAAAACTGCAGCTGACATGAGACGGCATGACGAGAAACGCACTAAAGATGGAGAGTTAAGACATCCTGCAGATTCTCCAGCATGGAAACACTTTGACAAGATCAACCCAATATTTGCAGAGGAAAATCGCAATATAAGATTGGGTTTAGCAAGTGACGGTTTCAACCCATTCCGGACATTGAGTATTGCGCACAACACATGGCCTGTTGTACTTATCCCATATAATCTGCCCCCTTGGTTGTGCTTGAAGAAGCCGAACATGATCCTCTCATTGCTTATATCGGGTCCGACAAGTCCTGGAAATGACATCGATGTATACCGAGGCCTCTAATAGATGAGCTAAAGGAATTATGGGAAGAAGGGTTGGAAACATACGATTCATCAAAGAGGGAGGTTTTCAAATTGCGAGTAGGCTTGCTTTGGACAATTAGCGACTTTCCGGGATATACTATGCTTTCGGGTTGGAGCACTAAAGGATATAAAGCGTGTCCTTATTGCCATGAGAATACATGCAGTGAACGATTGCCAAATTGTGGGAAGCTTTGTTATATGGGTCATCGCCGATTTTTACCTTTAGATCATAGATTTCGAAAGAATAAACGGTGGTTCGATGGAAATATTGAAGAAAGAGAAGCTCCAACCCCACTAACTGGGAAGCAAATTTTGGAGAATTTAAGAAATTATCAACATACCTTTGGCAAGATCCCCAAAATTGACTATTCTGTGAAGAAACCAAAGAAGATGAAGAAAAATAAAATAAAAAATGCACCTCCTATGCCAACAATGCCAAATAACTGGAAGAAGTTGAGTATATTCTTCGAGCTACCATATTGGTAAGAAAATTTACTAAAACACAATTTGGATGTTATGCATATCGAGAAAAATATATGCGACAATGTGGTTGGTACACTACTGGACCTGGAAGGAAAGTCAAAGGATGGTTTGAAAGCACATCTTGACTTGATGACAATGAACATAAGACATGAGCTCCACCCAAAAGAACATGCAGATAACAGTAAAGTGTATCTACTATCTGCATGTTACTCTATGGATAAAAGTGAGAAGGAGATGTTCTGCCTAATCCTGAAGAGCATGAAGATTCCTGATGGTTATGCCTCTAACATTTCAAGGTGTGTTAACGTCAAAGATCGAAAAATATCCGGGCTCAAAAGTCACGACTGACACGTTATTATGCAACAATTTCTACCTCTTGCTATTCGGAAGACCGTGCCAAAAAATGTCAGTTCTGCTCTAATAGAACTAAGCACGTTCTTTCGTGAGTTATGCTCTAAAACATGTCGAGTTGAGGACTTCAAATGTCTACATGAGTGCATACCATTGATTTTGTGCAACCTAGAGCGGATTTTTTCACCTTCATTTTTTGATATTATGGTCCATTTACCCATACACTTAGCATCAGAGGCAATGCTTGGTGGACCTGTCCATTACTGCTGGATGTATCCCATCGAAAGGTATAATCTATACAATCTCTACAATTATCTTTACTTTTATAAATTATATTTGATTTCCCTTAATGGAAGTACATTCATTTCTATGTATGCAGATACTTGTACACACTTAAGTCATATGTACGCAATAAAGCCTATCCCGAAGGTTCCATTGCAGAAGGATACCTTACTGATGAGTGTCTCACATTTTGCTCAAGGTACTTACAAAATATTGAAACACGATTGAATAGGCTCGTCAGGTATGCTGAGGACACTGCAATTGGAGGTGCCGAACAATTCATTCTCACCAATATCGAACGTAAACAAATGCATAACTATGTATTGTTCAATGATGATAGTGTCGCTCGATATGTGAAGTAATAACTCCCAACCTCTTTATATTGTCGGACCATTTGAATTCAATCCATTATACTCACCTCATATCCATTTAATGCAGGCAACATAAATCACACATTAACCTGAAGTATCGTAAGCGTAAAACTGATTACGAGAAACAAAATATACATAAAGAGCAGTTTAGCGATTGGTTTAAATCACATGTAAGTGTGAGGAGATAATTATTTTTATACACTTAAAAGAGGCACTAACTTTTTTATCTGCATCTAATAGATTAAATCAATGATTGAGGCCAATAGTACGTTGTCGGTGAGACTCGATTTACTCGCTGATTTTCCATACACTCATGCAAGAAGATTCACTGGATACACTATCAATGATTATAAATTTCAAACAACTAATAAGGAGAGGAAGGCTATAACACAAAATAGTGGTGTGATGGTCATTGCAAGCACTCCAAGCTATTCAAGCGCAAAGGACAAAAATCCGGTTTCAGGGGAGATCACATATTACGAACGTCTCGTGGACATAATTGAGTTGACTTATCACCAAGGGATGAAACTAGTGCTATTCAAGTGTGACTGGGTTGATGTTAGACAACGCAAAGGTATTAAAACAGACCAATTAGGGTTCACGCTTGTGAATTTTACACATTTATCTGCATCTCAAAAAGACGAACCCTATGTGTTGGCATCTCAAGTAAAGCAAGTTTTCTACGTCGAAGATCCAACCGAACCAGGCTGGCATGTTGTCGTCAAGAACAAGCCCAGGGACACTTTCGATATGAGTGGAGGTGACAATATACTACTTGACAGTGAGCCATATGGTAGCCAAGTTCAAATTGGTACCCGAGAAGATGATAGTACTTCCAATATCGTGAGGAAAGATGTGGTTGGAGCAATTGTAGATGCACCTTTCCAAGCCCCTTGTACCCGAAAACGTCCTTCCGATAGATTCATTGATGACGAAGAAGATGAAAATTGATTTTAGATTGATATGTAATGATTTCAATTCTATATAGATGGAGTTTTCAATCCTTTCGCCTATTTGATTCTAGTTGGTATTTGTATGAGTATTGATGTGAATGTGAGTAAATTAGGTAAACCTTGACTTCATACTACTTGATACTTTTGTTGTTGCTTTATTCTTATAATAACCAAGAATGGAAACTTCATAATTGAGAGCTTGAGCTGCTGTAATGGTGAATTGATAACTATCACCATAAAAATTCATGAGTTTTTTTATAACTACCACCATAAAAAATTCGTGAGTTTTTATATTAGAGTCATGATCGGCTCTACATGAAAGAATTGATTGTTCACATTCTAATTTGGGAGAGTGTTAACGTCGGCACGCCAGTTATCTAAACCAATTATAATCGCTCAAGGTTATATTCGTAATTCTTATTTTCTTCTTTATTCTATAATTTTAACATTGTTTGACTGCATGGCATGGACGGACTTCCTTCTCCTTTTATATCCTCCACAATAGGAAGGCTCTCTGAGTCTCTCGAGCCCACTGTCCCTTTATCTAGATCACATTTTCTTTTTGTTCCTTTTATTTTTACTGTCTAAGATGGGATTGAATTCCCGCGACAATAAAATTGCAATATGGTTAACAGTGGGCTAATTTGGATAAGGAGTTAATCAACAAGCTATAAAGCATCTTGTAAATTTTTCCTTGTTCAAATTTTTTTCTTTTTTTATATTTATTATCGGTAAAGCATCTTGTTCTTTTGATTTCTTCATTTTCTGAATGTGAGATACGCTTCCAGACCTCATCATTCATTCCTTTGAAAACTTGAAATTTTAATTTGTTGAAGATAACAGGTTTTTTTTTTCAAATCAATAATAAGGAAAATTTCATTAAAGGAAGGAAATACAACCGCATCTGGTGAGATACTTAGGAACAAACCCACAGGACACCAACACTAGCCAAACACAACAGAGGTGAAACAACGACGACCATGGAAATATTGATCGCTCAAGCCTTTTACCATTGCACCAAATATTGGCCTTTTTGTGTGTAAAATAATACCCTTTTTCAAATAAGAAGGGGTCATTATTTGGTATAATGGTAAAATTGTAAAAGGCTTTAGTTGTCAAGCGCTGAAATGTGGCTTTGAGCTCGAATAACAACAACTTTAGGTGTAAAAACCAAAGGTTATGTCTGTATCTCATTCACTAATATAAGACATATATAAAATAAGGTTTGAGATTCAGTTTTTAATAATTATTTACGTCATTTTGCTTATATTTTGAACATGTTGAGATTTAATGATTATTTGACACTTTTATTTATGTTAGATGGCCGACGTAGATCCACCCCTACCCCCACCCCCTAACGTTAAGAAAGGGCGAGGGAAAGCAGTACTTGGTTTTAAAAATAAAATAAAAGAAGGAGAGAAAATTCTTGTGCTATTGTATAAGGGGCATGTCGTAGGGGACGATCAAAGTAAGATGTCCTCAATGATTGAGCAAATAGCGAAGGATTGCATTAGATTTCCTGTGAATGTTCCAAACTTTACAGATATTCTTGAGGAGAGTTTCAAGAGTGCTTATGAGGAGTTGATGGTAACAAATGATATAGTTATATTAAATAATTAAATTCTTTATTTTCTATTTCATATTCATATTGATTGATAATCAATTTTGTTGATTAAATGTAGGAAGTTTTTGACATGCCTTCCTATGATGACATTTATCGATGGCTGCACTATACCTTGCTTCAGAGATGGAAGGCTAATCGATATCATATAAAAAAAAAGCACTTCGACCCCTACACAACTACGGGAGAACGATTTGCCCATTTCCCCGATAATGTGGATAACGACCAGTGGAAGTCGATTGTCCGTTATTGGGAGTGTGAGGAGTTTAAGGTAAATTTCTAACTCATTGCTTATTTAATTTTTTTTTATTTATTAATATAACATATTATAATTTTGTATGATATAGGTAATTAGTGAGCGTAATAAAATAAATCGTGCAAAGCTAGCCGTACCAAGTACAACCGGAAACATTACTCACATAAATAAATTTTACAAGGTATTAACATGCAAATATAAATTATAATTTGTTAATAAACTTCTACCTTTTATAATTTACACATTAAACTCGTCATTTTTTATAGTTAGAGCAGGTAGAGGGGAAATCACCCTCAAGGATGCGGAACTGGAAGTTGAATCACACAAAAAAAGATGAACGACGCGGCGAAGAGATAATGGTAAGATGATTTTTAATTTATAAGATTTTTAAAAATAATAATTAAATATTTAATTTATATAAAAATTTCAAAAAGAAAGATGAACGTCTTGTGGAGGGCTCACAAGAGTCCACTGGACGAGATGATGTATTATCTCAGGTATTGGGATCGCATACATGTGGTGGCCCCGGGGCTTTGGGGGTAGTGACCCTAGCAAGCATTTTCGAACCGTCGTCTAGGAAAGGGGGGCGGGAGGTCCGCCAATTGAAAGAAGAAGTGAGCACCTTGAGAGAAGAGCTTGAAGCAATGAAGTGGTTGATCACTCGATTGATCAGAACAATGGTAAACATTACTTTAAAACTTCTATACAATTTTTTCTCTTGTAATTTTCTATAATTTTTCATGCTAACAAACATTCATTTTCTTTCTGTAGCCCCCTCCACCGCCGCCGCCTCAACAATAGGCTCTCCTCCACAACACTTTGAATGGGTGCACATTTTGGATGGGTATGTTATTTATTGATGAAGTTACTGATTTTTTAATCTTTAAAAGGCTAATTTTTGGGGAGCTTCAGAAGATAATTTTTGTTCATAACCCCTGAAATTATCTTGCTTCATATGTTTAGATTGTTCCTGCTGTTATCTTCTCCATATTCTAAGTTAATAATGTTGTGCATTTTTTGCATATTGTTCATTGATTTGTTATTCTATTGGGTGATGGGGTGAATGACTATTGATTTGAGTAATTCATTTAGGTGAAGCTGAAGAGACTGAAGCAGGCGAGGATGCTCGTGCTGATGTTGATGAGATGGTGATAGCGTGGAAGAGTGAGGATGGTAATGGCAGTATTGGTGATTGTGGTGGTTTGTTATTCTAATACATTGGTTTGACGATCTTATTTTTTATTTTTTAGCGCATTAGAGCTGCCATTAGATTTTAGCGAACTAAATACCTCGTTTAAGGGCAGTTTGGACCCAAAAAATGATTAGATTTGACTAATGGTGCTGCCCCTAAGTGACAATAATCATAGGCAAGGCTATCTATTCCTTCAGACTAGGGAATTTTTTTGGGGCCCTCAGACTTGTTTCGGCCATGGGCTGATTCAATGGTAAGTGGACGGCCTTCCATCGAACCTTGCTATCTTGTATGTATAAGATTTTAGTTTTCCAAAAGCATCTTTCAACCAATTATCTTGTATGTATAAGAGCTGCCATCAGATTTTAGATTTTAGGTTTTGAAACTATTACATACGTGTTGCAAGTATGAGATATTGATCTATCAAATTTGTCCCGGAGTCATGGTGGAGATAGGTATTTTTCTTTGTAAAAGATGGCTGGAGTTGTTGGGATCCTCGCTTAGTTTGATCCTCGTTGTATTTTTTTTGCTTCAATGAAAATATGACATCTTACTGATCAAAAAAAAAAAATCTGGCCAAAGCTTTGCTTTCTTTCATAGAAGAAAATAAAACTAGAATTCAATGTTCAAAAGACAATAAAAAACATATTGGGTGTATTAAAATAGCATGAACAGAAACATTTTCTATATTTGTTTTAGAGAAACAATAAAAGTTTTAGCGCCCCATATTATGTGATAAATGGATTATTTCACATTTTCATCAGCAGTAAAGATTCTCCACAATTTCTCATCCATAATAATAATGTGAAATAACTAGGTGTTAAACTCAAATATTTAGTACATATCACACACTCCATCGCCGACCAACTCATCTGAGGCGCTAAAATGTCCCACATTAGATTTTAGCAGCTGATAGGGATTCAAATGCCCACTTCCTGTTATCACATGATATGGAATCCAGTATATCTATCATATATATGCAAGCCAACCACAATCTCCTCCACATATAAAAATGTATAATATTTGGGATACCTGTTTTTATCAATGCCTCCTCCATCCTTGAACGGAGCCTTTTGTTCTGCATTGTAGGTGTCACATTCATATCTACTTCCCTTAAGTCCCCAGATCGTTTTGATGAAGAAAGACCAGCAAACTCAGATGTTGTCTCCGCATGTGCGATTTTCATTTCTTGCTTAGCTTCAGTAGGGAATAACAGTCTTGCAAATGCGACTGAGATGTAAAATGTCTTAGCATTCCTCCCGATGCTTCAGAAAATAACTACAAACGGGAAAGCGAAAAAAGAAGAAACATTCTAAGCAGTGCCCAACCAAGTTGATCATAGACTCATCTGGCTTTTGATGAAATAGGATTAGGACTCGATGCTCAGGATCCCACCAGACAGTTGATTGGAGAGCTTTTTTTTTTACATCAGGGAATTTTTTAACATCAGTTAGAGCATACATACTGACGTACACGTAAAAACTAAATTATATGAGAGATACAACAATGGGAGCATATATATATATATATATACATACTGACGTACACGTAAAAACTAAATTATATGAGAGATACAACAATGGGAGCATATATATATATATATATATATATATATATATATATATATATAGTCTTAAAGACAACCCAAGTCTCCATCTTTATTATAGAGGGAAACTATACAAGTAGAAGTATCAAAAAAATATAACAGTCAGCAAAATGAGCATGGTTACATACTGCGAAGTAACCAAACTATATATATATTTTAATGGAAGGTAATGATATCTTCAGGTAAAGACCGGAACACTACATCAATGCCCAGGTACCACCTCATAATAACTCAATTGTCTAAATTAACTTGAACAATTTCTTAACTAGTGCGCTGATAGAGTGGCATAACAGCACTTGAAAGCTAATAATATTTGTTACACTCCACCTGTACTAACAAGTTAGATGTTGCTCACACTTGTCTATAATTGACCCCTATTGTAGCAATACTACACTTTGCGAACACAATTTGACCTAGCAACCAGATGAGAGAACTAGACGGACAAGTTAACTGATGCTCTATTTTCAGCAGTCAAATACCTAAGGCTAGTACATAAGTTTCAGAAATATGATGAAATACTTGATCATACACAAAGTTATCACCAACAATTCAACTACAAAAGGCGGAGAAACAATTCAGCTACAAAAGGCGGGATAATCCCCCAAGAACAATGCCAAATCCAACGCTAAAGGAGGAGAAACAATTCAATACCAATGTCCCTTGGGCGGGAGGAAAAAGAAGATGACAAATGCAGGCTCTTCATGAAATTCGATGGTCTCAAGCCAAAACTCATCTCCCTTTTGAGATTATTAAAAAGTCGAAATATATTTGGATGAAAACTGTTGGAATCAACCTAGCATCAAGATGCATCTTCAAAAACTTCCAAAAAAACTATTGTACACAATTTTCTTCACTGTAAAGCAATAAAAATTGTTTGGCATTTGTCAATTGAAATACTTGATCATATTACAAAGTTCACCATGGGCAGATGGAAGCAATAACATGATTGCACTAATCATGTACACAAACTGTTTGGTGGTTGTTTGCGAACATTCTATGCTAAAAGTTGTGAGTGGACCAGTGTGAAGCTTTAGTTTCATTGCTGGCCAGAGCCCCTAGCTGACGTTTAGCTAGAAAGAAATAGAAATAGAAAGCCAACATGCAAATTACAAACCAAGGATTACAAAATTAGAAAATCAGATTCTGAAAATTTTCTGAAATCTATGCTCAACTTCTGAATCAGCCATCCTTGTACCAAAAGCTATTATTCATGTTCCAAGATCTAAAACTGTCATTTCTAAACTCTTGGCCACAAAAGGCCCGTGTGGGTTGATTAAAACTCTTAATATCAATTGTTCAAAAATGGGAAACCCTGGGCTTTTAAGCTATGCACACATAAATCAAGCCAAGTTACTCAATTTACATATGGGCACTGCATGAGGAAAAAAACCTCTAGGATTCTATCCATGCAACGAAGGTTAATCTTGCTGCAACATAAATTTGTCATCTTTGCCAAACCCAAATAGATGGGAGAAGAATATGATGATGTTGAAGACTTCGGCTGCATAGTAGATGAACTTCTGCACTAGAACTTGATGAGTGGATGAGTTATTAGCCAAATCGGTATAAATTTTAATAATTTATTTTCCCTTTAATTTTTTATTAATATGTAGTATATGGCATGGCTATATGTTTTTTTTATTTTAATGACTATTTTATACTCTATATGTTTTTTATTTTAATAATTTATATGGCATTCTATATATATATATATATATATATATTTATTTTAATGACTATTTTTTTATTAATATGAAGCATAAGTACATCAGCCATGACAAGTGATCAGCTTATCAAAGAACAGTATCAGAAAGAGAGGATTATTTTAATAAAGAACCATGTGAGATAAAAAGCTTGAAGCATTGTCCCTGTAGTTGGAATGCACACAAGTAATAAGGTGTCCAATTTGCTCTTACCTTGCTAAGTTGTTCAGGAGGGAAGGGTGTATATGGTTTCTTCTCCTTAGCTTTAACTTTCTTTTGCTTAACATTTTTCCTGAAAACAGAACTCATATGGTTAAGAAAATAATAAAGCAAGCAACTTAAAAGAATGCGTATATACTACACAAGTGATTGAATGCTATACTTTTTAAACTTTGGAAGAAGCCTATCCCAACTCTCAGTTGCAAGTGCTGGATTCTTGGCAAGCTCTCGTTTCATCATAAGGGTCTGCTTATGGTAATGAACAAAAAATAGGACGATGACTCATCATGAGTTATGAGTAAAGGCGTGAACAAGATTTCAATGAATAGATGGAAACCTTGATATGGTATATATGGGTTGCTGTATATTTTGTATGCAATCTTCCACAATCTTTCGGACCTGTTTTAGACCCTTGAATGAACCCATGGCAGCAATTGTGCTTCCCTAGCAATTTACAAGAAAAATTTTAGAGACCCACTCATTGTTGTTCATTTACTAGTACAATAATGTGTAACGAAGGGAAAAAAGGACATGTAGAAATTACAAGGCAACATTTAATGCAACTCCATAACAAAATACAAATGGACAATCATAGTAACTTGAACTAGAACATAGGAACCTGTCAAAATCTCAATAGCCTACAACACATGAAAAGTTGTCAGCAACCAAAATGCAAGAGGAAACTAGATATTCGTAGTCACCTATTAACATAGATATCTTATTTACAAACTTTTCGTCCTTTTTATTTAAATGAGAAGAAGCTGAAGTACAGGTAGTGGAGCATGTATAAATTCAGTGATAACTCTTAGGCCAACTTTAAGTTACAGATTGGGCCATTTTACAAACAAGACTTTTTACTTGTACCGATTTAACATTAAGTGAACTTCAAAAAAAATACTATGTATGGCACCATTAGATGTTAAGCCTAGCCTGAATTCACATTTATAAATTCTTTAATATAATAGAATATCCAACGTAATTATATTAGAAAATATGTAGAGCATATAGGAATGTATATGATTTGAGTTTTGCCTTCCATGTCAAGTTTCTTGGGCCCTCGTGTTCCTTGTCTAATGTGAACCACAACCCACAATAGCTGGAATAGATGAAAACCAAAGGAGAAAAAAATTGACAACTAGGTAGCTGAGTTAGTGAAGGTAAAGACTTGTCATTACCTCTATAATTCTGTGTGAAAACACAGTGTGATAGAAACGATAATGACTGCTTATCCTGCCCATAATTTCTCGTGGAAATACTGCCTCCTGATCCAATTTTCTTCTTGTTAAAACAATGACAAAACTACCCAGAATTTTTAGTGAAACATTCTTTCACAGAAAAATTATGGCTCCGATTTCAATGGGCTGAGATGAAGATCATGTGTAGCAGGTATAAAAATAATAAAATGTCTTGTATTTTCTATCCAAAGTCGGTAAAAATAATGAAAGCTCTGTTATAGCAAATTTCGCAAGCGTGGGAAATGGAGTTCTCGACAGCTCCTCCAAATGAAGAACTCCAATCTTTTAGGACTTGAAAACACAAAGTTTTTAATCATCGTGAGGTCCTTGAAATCTGAAACTCTCAAAACCCATTTGAAGGCCAAAACAATAGGCCCACGATTCCCCCATTTGTTTCCACAAGTTAAGGCCATGTTTCTTTGTCATATGATGCAATGTAGTCAAAGTTGCCCTGTGTAGATGATTTAAAGAAAATATTTGATACTAGGGGGAGATCATGTGAAAACATTATCTAAGTTGTGCGATTTGAAGGGCATGATCTAAAGATCTAAAATGAAAAAGAATCGCGCAAGATTTGATCGTTTCATAAGAATTGTGTTTTGTGTCGATCTTTTACAAAAAAAGAGATTTAGACCATGACCATTGGTGTAGTGGGCTGTAATTATATGTTGTCATTAACTGAGTAGCGCGACATAAAGTACAATCAGCATACTGACAAAAATTTCCTTGTGAAAAATAAGTTTAGGGGTGTACTCTCTTTTCATCGCGAAGAGCTCACAGCTTATTATCCCTTCCTGATGGAGAAAATTATAAAATATACCATGTGAGGACTATCATCAAAGTTTTTTAAGCTTAATGGGAAGTACAGATTCCTAATAGATGGACACACAACAGGTTATTTTATTTTTTTATGTGACAAACTTATTCTTAGTTGGTTATAGCATTACCAAAAATCTGGCAGAGCTTTTCATAGGATTAATTTAATTTTGTTTAACAACTCTTGATGACTCCACATTTCTCCTTGTTGCTAATCGAAAATGGTTTTAGCTACGACCTGTTTTCATCACATTCATGAATTGGGTGATTAAATAGTACTTAAAAATAGCAGGGTCTCATGAGTGCATCATCCTCTGTACGGATATGCTTGGATTTCTTTTCACCTTTTTTCCCGATTGAGATCAAGCATATTCAATTCTTGTCCTTTTCACATGGCCATGTTTTGGACAAAACAGTCAAAGGATGGTTTTAAGGGCCACTAAGTTCTTAGAATCAGTTTCCTTTTCCAAAGAGTTTTATTAGGTGAGTGGTGCCCAAATCATCAATATCATCCGTGATACACTTTATCAATTTGAGATGGAAAAGTGGCAGGCATCGCATAATAGGATTAAGCACAAAAATTACCCTGTTGCATAAGCTTTGTTGTCCAATCAAACGCTTCCAAATGGGCCATTAATTTGAGATGGTGAAATGGAAAATATTGCATAAAGGGGATTGAGCCCAAAAATTATCCATTCGGATGATTTTGTTGTCTAATCAGAAGCCTCCAAATGGATTATTAAGATGCATGTAGATGATTTAATGGTTTCAATTTTTTGATGAACTTGGTGTTTATGCAATCCCACTAATGAATGCCTATTGATGGGACTGCCACTTGGACATCTTGCTTTGTTAAACTCAAAGATATTTCTTCAAAAATAGAGATTTTAAGGCATTGGACCTGAACACAATAGCATCATTTGCATCTCCACGTCAATCACCAACTTATTTGCAAGATTTAGTCCTCTCAAAATTTCCCTTTCTCCATTTTTGCTTTCAAATTGACTTTCCCCACCCAACTCATAGGATTATCCAGCTTATGAATGGTCTTCTAGTCACCAAACCCGGTCAAATACATTTAGGCATGGAACTAACCTAATAAGATTATTAGCCGAGTTGTCTTTCAGGCCATATTCATTTTGTAGCCAAATCTAGTGTGCACATGCCCACTTAAAAAATGAGCCTCAAATGTTGAACCAATCCCAGGCTCCCAGCCTATCAGCTCTGTACTTGTTGTCCAAACCCTAGCCCAAAACATGCCAGGACTCAAAAGCCCTTTTAGGCTGGCCAAATCCATATGCAGCCCAGGTAACAAGTTCATCTCTAAGTCTAACATGAGAAGTTACTGGAAAAAGATAAAAAAAATGTATCTTATAATGAATTTGGAATTGATGGAGAGAAGAAAGAAATATATAACAAAGGTGAAATAAACCATCATCATCCATACACCAATCGTTGCTCAATTTGTCTAGAGTGCTCATTTAAGATTGGGGATCTAGAATCGATTATGTATGGATCCAACATGTGAAGGAGTAGTTTTGAAACACAAAATCCTCTAAAAAATTTGTAGATGTGATGTGATGAGCCCATTACAAGGTGGGTGGTCAATACAAAAACAAATTAGAACAATAGCAGAGATGGTTGGACTACTCCAAGAACAAGGATACCAGCAGTTCAGGTTACTCATTTCTATAATCATTTGCACAAGCATTTATAAAAAAAATGGTAAAAATAACCGTTCATAACAAGTCGAAACCTAAAATGCCTTCTCATACATCAGTCTCATTCCCTAGCCTCATCATCACATGCAATTTTAGTTGTGGACACAATCTATTGTTTGATGAAATGGCTATCATGATCAAGATGCCGTGTTGAAAGAATCAATGCTCCTCCCTTAAAAGTGACGAATTAGAAGATTCTGTTAAGTTTGAACAATAATGAAATCATCTTCTTCCTCTTTTTCGATTGGCGAAGATGTAAATTCATTGATGTTTTCAAAAGAAAATAAGGAAAATTATATTCCAGCATAAAATTGAGGCAATTACCTGATGAAAAATAAAAGTACTCACTAACAACAGAGACATGTAAAACCCGTAGGGATGCATATAGAACTGACAGCCTGTGATATATAAAAACTATATGTAAGCATATGGAAAAGCTATAAGCCAATTGTTTGTGAAATGCCATTTAATGAAGCCAAACTCAAACTTGATCAAGTGCAGAAGCAGAAAGGTCTTTACAACCAAACTGTAAGTTATGGGATTGGGCGGTAGTTTAAACATAGATGACATTTGAGAATACAATTTCAACGTCAAATCGTATCGACCTTGATCGACCAATGCTTTTAACATGTACTGGCAAGTATAAATGGTTCTTTTTGGAAAACTATGAAACAGTTTCTGGGCATCTAAAAGCAATCTGATATGCAATACATATTTTTGCAATCTATGAAACATAGAGAACCAAGAGAAGATTAAGATATTGCCTTTCTCTACTTCTTTTCATAAACCCATTAAGACACTCAAACATCATAGATTAAGAACTCAAACTCATTCAGGAAACCAAACAATAAGATCTAATCATATATTTTTTTTTCTTGTCTAAAGCTTATATTGTCTCCAAATGAACAACGAGTGTGACAGCCCGATTTTCCCGACATTAATTTTTTTTTAGATACGGATACTCGAGAAAACTGGACTGTTGGGTCGTACAGATCACGATCTAAATACAGAATACTTTGTACATTCATACAGTGCGGAAATAAAAGCAAATATCATAACATAAATGACAGAACTAAAAATTTCTTTTCTATACTGAACAATAGCCTAACAAATTTAAAACCATCGATGATGGTCGACCATCACCTAAACAGTGGCGTACAAAATGTATATACAATACAAATTCTAATTCTAGTTTCGTGAATATACCAAGTCTAAAGTCCAAAAGCCACTGGACCAAGTCCAAAAGGTGTCAAAGTCCAAAATCAATGATTTGCAGGATCCTATTCAAGCCTGATCCAGATCTGCACCTGTGACGTATAATTGGGGTAAGTTAACAGTCTAAGCTCAGCAGAGGAAAGCTCAATATAATTTCACATTTTATCACAATGAATCATATATTCAATGACAATAATCAAAACATTTTCATATTAAAACTGAAGACATTTTCATATTCGAATAGAAACTGATTTCAAAGGCATTGTCATCGTAAACAAAAGCGATTGTCTAAGGCGTCAATTACTGATCAAGATTATCCACAGTTCGGAGTTCAAAGGATTCAAAGTTTGGATTCAAGAACAAATTTGCAAACAATATCAAATTTGCAATCAAAGCGGTCAAGGTGCCAAAGTTCAGAGTTCGAAATTTAGAACAAATTTGCAAACAAAATCGAATTTGCAATCAAGTGGTCAAGGTGCCAAAGTTCAGAGTTCGGATTCAAAATTCACGTTTCAAAGATGTACGTAATTCCCGTCAGAGCGGTCCAAGGGCGTACAGATAACACGCCAAAGCGGTCTAAGGGTATACGAAGATATTAGGTCATACATAAATACGAACGTGTCCAAAGGTGTACGTAAATCCTGCCAGAACGGTCCAATGTCATACATAAATATGAGGGTATCCAAATGTGTACGTAAATCCCGCTAGAGTGATCCAAGGCGTACATAGATACGAGGGTGTCCAAAGGTGTACGTAAATCCTGCCAGAGCGGCCCAAGGGCGTACATAGATATGAGGGTGTACAAATATCTAGGAGTGTACATAAATCACGCCAAAGCGGTCCAAGGGCGTACAATCGTACAAGTTTAAAATTAGATTCAAGGGTTCAAAATTTAGATTCAAGTTCAGGTTTCGGAATTAGAGTCCAAAGTTCATGTTCAAAATTCAATGTTTATATACCGAGTTCGAAGGGTTCAGAGTACGAAGTTTAGATTTAAAATTTTGAGTGCGAAGATCATGTTCAAAGCTAAATGTTAAATTTCAGGATCGAAGTTCTAAATTCAAACTCATAGGTCAAACCTTCAAATCTCAAAGATCCTAAGTTTCAATTTCAAATACTAGTTCAAATTCAATTCAAACTTATTACATTTCATTCGATCATATCAAAACATCTATGAATTCAAGTTAAAAATATATTTGTGTGTCAAATACTTCCCACAAGGATTTTATAGTTCAAATTCAATTTCAAATGATTCAACAATCCAAAGGTTCAAATTTCAAGTTCAGATTCAATGGATTCATATGATTCAATATTTTCAAAGAGTCAATGCAATTTAATATCTCAAAGATTCTAATATGTTCACAACTTCAAAATCAATTTCTAAGGATCACATTCAATTTAATTAACTCAAAGTAGCTACAAATCGGAGTCAAACATGTAAGTTTGCATTGAAGTTCCCATACCTGAAGCTCAATTTCAAAAGATTTGATATTTCAAAAGACTCAATGCGGATCAACAATTCAAAGTGTCAATTATTCGAAGGCAATCGTATTTAACAAAGTTCTGACTTGATTCCTAATAGTCACATTCAATTTGGTTACATTAAAGAAACTATGAATCAAATTCACAAAGTGTAATTTTACATTGAGTTTCCCCTACCTCAATTCCGAAGTCGCGCGGGAGTGGAAGAAAAACTAAGGTCCAATCAACTATTTTCAACACTCAATCTATATCACACATACGATGATGCATTAAGGATTGTCTCTAATTACTAATAACTTAGACATATTTAATTCTCAAAACCGAGGCGAAAATGGGCAAGTTCGTGCTAACTTAGAGCTTGACCCAACTTCTTACTCAATTTTGACCCTCAAAACATTTGATTCATAAAAGTTATAGATCTTGTTGTCTTCTTTCCAATGCCATGAGAATCACGTCAATCGGAGTTTAGAGTAAAAAGTTATGACCAAATTAACGAAGTTGTGTCAGCACTTCTGTCAAAATCGAACGATCGATTTTTCCAAGGCACAGAAATTCAAACGACCAATTTTCTCCAGAATTTTTACACTTTTTTGTTCTATACAATCCGATTGATTGATTTCTAAATCGATCGATCGGTTTTGACAGCTTCAAAAACCCTTCGGGCTTCTTCTTCCTTGGTCTATTTTCTCCCAAAACTCATTTTCAAGCATCCTAATCACACCCATAAATCATAACCAAACTAATTCAAACCAATTTAAATTAAATCTTACTTTACAATCTCGAGATCGAATACATAATGTGCGGAGATTGGAATTATTGGTTCTTTCGCTTATTGCACGTGTAATGGTTTGAAACCCACTTCCTTGTGATCGCCAATGGTACGATGATTGAGCCTTTCCTACGCATACAACTCTTCTAACGATTCGCACAAGCAAGTATCTCGCGAGATCAATGAACGTCGAGGTTTCAAGATAACCAAAAAGGGGTTTCATAGGAACGGAGCTTCCACACGCTCACAACTTGCAATTTTCTCTACGATGGACACCCACTTGCAATTAATGATGCGGAGAAGAAGAAAATCTAACAGATGATCGACAACGATGGTGGAAATCTGCTTCTCCTCCCTCAAATTCTTCTTCTTTCTCTCTTTCTCTTCTCTTGCTTTCTCGTGCAAAAATGCAGGGAGGAATGAGGCTTGCGTGAGAAGCCTTGTATTTATGGGCTTGGTTTCGACTCGATGCAAAGTACACAAACCAAGCAAATGTGTTAGTCTTATCCATATTGTTTTGCTTCGGTATGAACCTAATACACACAAGTTAAGTCTTAGCTCACCTACCAAAGGCCCAAAGTCGGCTCAAATAGTTGGCGATCACAAGGATATGATAGAACAACACTCGTAAACATGCCTTTATCTTCACAACAACAGAATATTATACGAAAATGGTGGTGGATGATTCTTCTGTGAACATCACTTCGTTCAACATGGTGAAGTTTATCATCAAAATATCATCACAAGATTCAGAGTCCTCAAGATGATCGTTACTAATAATGGTTCGTGATTCATTGTTGAGAAAACAAAGAAGTTGTGTAAAAAATATGAGATTGATCTCCGACACTCTTCACCGTTCTAACCTGAAGAGACAGACGGGCTGAAGCTTCAAATAAGACTCTAATTAGAAGATTAAAACAAATAGTGGAGAATTATTTAGGTAATGATTTGCCTAATTAGTTGCATGGGGCACTATGGGCTTATCAAACCTCTATCTGATGATTACTAGCTAAATTCTTTATCTACTTATTTATGAAATGTAAGTCGTACTACCATACGAAATTCAAGTCCTCTCACTGTGCGTACAATGGGATGATAAACTATCCATAGATGAGAGAAGAGTTACTCTTCTATCCCAATAGGAACAGCTTGGTGAGAACTGCCCGGGGGCATCTGATAATTGCCCAAGTGTCTCAATGCATGATAGCTAAGGCTTACGATAAGAGAGTCGTTTAAATTCAAAGTGAAGGAGTTAGTCCACTACAAAAAAAGAGGGTTTTAGCGGCAGCTCCCCGATACAAATTGTGGCACCCACTTATCTAAACCGCCGAACTTGGTCTGCCGAACCGGGTAAAATAAGACCTAAGGGTCTTTAGGTCTTATTTCATTTCCCTCTCCCGCACGCTCTCTCCCACTCTCCCTAAATCATGATCCAGGCTATAAACCCTAGAAACAAAACGTGATCCAGGCTATTATAGCAAGTTCGTGATATCGATTCAAACTGGAAACGCTAGAAACGTACCCGATTCAAGCTATGATACGAATAGACGATCATTGTGGTTGATGGTAGCGTTTCCATTTTCTGATGAACCCTAGAAAGGTGTTTCGATATGTTTACAAAGTCCCAAACTCCAAACTCGTGATTCAAGCTACGGTTCGATATCGATTCAAGTTACAGGTAGATTTCGATTCAAGTTGCACGAGATCAGGAGCCGGTGAATGCTGATCGTGTCCTCTTCATCTCCATTTCTAGATCACTTGAATGTGGTTTAGTTCTTACGAACCATAACTAATCGTGTCCTCTTCATCTCCATTTCTGGATCTGCAAAAGTGAATCGCCAAGGTTAGGGTTTCAATTTTTTTCATTTTGATTGCTTTGCACTGCTAGTGTTTGTGGGTTTTGGATTTTTTTTTTTTAAAGTTTGATATGATTTATGTGGAGGAAAATGAACCATACCTGATCGTATCGCCATCATCTCTATTTCTAGATCTGCAAAAATGAATCGCCAAGGTTAGGGGTTTCGATTTGTTTTATTTTTTATTACTTTATACTGCTAGTGTTTGTGGTTTCGGGATTTTGTTTTTATTTTTTGACTTTAATCTGATTTATGTAGAGGATCATCTCCATTTCTAGATCTACAAAAATGAATCGCCAAGGTTAGGGTTTTGATTTTTTGATTTTTTATTGCTTTGTACTGCTACTGTTTGAGGTTTCTGGATTATTTTTTTTTAGTTTGATCTGATTTATGCGGAGGAATTAATCGATTTTGTAAATTATAGTGAAGGGACGAACCAGAGCTGAAAGTGTCATCATGATCTCCATTTCTCGATCTGCAAAAACATGAATCACCAAGGTTATGGTTTTTATTTTTTTCTTTTTGATTGCTCTGTACTGCTAGTGTTTGAGGTTTATGATTTTTTTTTTTTTTTTTGAGTTTGATCTGAAAGGCCTAAAATAGCATTTTTCATTTCTGATCATCACTACGATTGGTCAGTTAATACTTTTTTTTGGGAACATAATCTATGCACCTCCCCTTTCTCCAGGTGGCACTCAGACCATGTTTTGGGTGCCATTTTGTCACTCTTTTGGAGGTTTGGACCAAACATATGCCTATTCCTATAGAGCGTAGGAATTGATAATTATACAGATTGATTAATCATTCACAATTGTGTAGGTGCATCAAGTATCTGAGTGAACAAACACCACCGACGGGTGTTGACTTGGCTGATGATGAGTTTATATTGCATGTTGAAGGAACCGTCAAAACACAAAGGGTCGTGCGACACATCAAGGGAACCAGTTGGCCTGGTTGGTGTTCACATTTCCTGCATCAATTTGTAGATTCTATGAGTTAAAAAGGAACTCATAATTTTTATCCAGTTAAAGTTTAATTGATAGAAATAAGATAACTTGAGCCACTGACTACTATCAATGTGGATTTTCCAAGTAGACTTACACTAACCAATTATGCTCTTTACTTCGAGGCTTCTGGTGTTATATCATATGAAAATGCGTTGAAGATTGATCTGTCCAATACAGAGGTTGACCACAGTGTCAGACCAGCTTCGACAGGGCCTTGGGGTGTTCCTATTTTTGATAAGGCGCTAGTTTACGAGTCTTCTCAACTGTAAGGATCTCTACTCCATCTTAAATTGTGGGGTTTCATTTGTTGAATTAGTGTAAGGGTATCCAACCGAGTGCCGACTGTCAAGCTCAAAATCAACAACCCTCATAAATGAGCTGATAATTTGAGCGCCAAATCAGTGAAGGGTAAAACTATAATTTCGTTGATTTGCATGCTCATATATAGCTGTGAGGTCAAAATTAAACTTTCACTGATTTGGATGCTCATAAATAGCACCGCCCGTCCCTACGTACCAGCGGTGGCACTCGGGTCTGGTACGTAATACTAGCATGTGCGCTGATGTGGTCCAACGACGGGGCAGGCATGCTCATTGATCTTGGTTACGAAAAAAACTAACTAACCCTCCAATCGATGGTGTTAATCGTGGTCATTACGGACTACTACTGTTGTCTGAACCATAGTTACTGTGAGACTACTTTTCAGTATTTGCTACCATAAAATATTGTAGCATCAATTCCAACATCTGTTTCTCAGATGGAACCTATGGTTTGGATTAAACAATTGATTGGATGGATTGGTACAATTTTATAGCTATAGCCCATCTAGCTGGTGGCCCTATTTCCAGTGCCCATGAAGGCCTTATGCAAATATAAATATATTAGCATAATATATTTATTTATACTTTATAAATATGTAGTAGTATCTATAATATGTAGTAGCGTCTCTTGAATATAAAAATCATGACATATGAGGAGGTTAAAAGGGAGTCAAGGCTACTTAATGGATTAGCCTTTCATGCATGCGTATATAAGAAAAGTTAGCGTATGGTTCATGTACCATCAGGTCCATTTAGGGGTGAAGCAAGGACTCTAATAATCCAGTTCACTGTTATTTTTCCTCTTTTTATTATTTTTATTATTATTTTATGTTTAGCATAGGATTTAACTCTATTCCTTTGCAGATTAGAATGTGTGGTGTTTGAGTTCCCGGAGATGACAAGCTCGATAAGGCGCGACATTTGGCTTACTCTGACAAAAGAAATAATCTTACTCCAACAGTTCTTAGTGAAAAATAAGGTCGAGTCACAACTACAACATTGGGCGATGCATGCAAGGACAATTTTTGGGATAATAAGGTTTCACGCCGCGAGAGAGTTGCTAAAGATATCGGCCCCGGTTCCCACGACTTTCCTAATTTCTCCTTGTTTGAGGAGTTGCCCAAGGGGGACTATGTTGTGGAGGAGTTAGCAAATAGTTTGAAGCAGATGAGCAAAGTATGTCCTTGTAGTGCAACCTACATTTTGAAGAGTTTGAATATGTCCAACCCGAAACTCGAACATGTGGAGTTTGAAAAAGGTTTTGAGGAATCTCCGGCGGTTCAAGGAGAGAATCTGGAGTTCTTGGATTCGACCGTTGAACAAGTAAGAGAGGAAGTAAAAGAGATTGGTACTGCAAAGGCTAGTGTTGAAGGGCTAAAAGAGGCGGGCATCAGCGATAGTGTTATTATTTTAATGGTATGCTTTTACTAGACCTGGCCTCAAACGTTCAGCAAAAAAAACTATGCTTTCATGGATTTTGGAACTTTAGAAAATTGTGAATACACCATTTTTTTTAAATAAAAAAAAATGATGCTTTCACGAATCTCAAAACTTCTAAAACTCATGAAAGCACGGTTTCTTTAAAACGTTTGAGGTTGGGTCTTTTTTGCTAAAAAAGTTTGTTTTTCAGGCATGTTTCTCTAATTATCCCTTATGCCATTATAGATTCGATGTGCAACCATCTGCATACGGTCGGTGATCCCCGAGAGTATGATTTCGTGTTCGAGTCCATTCAGCAGCGCCGTAGCAATTGGAGTCCGGTGCTTCACTTGCAGCAGTATTTCTTGGTTTACGATGTTACGTGTGCGTTGCATCAGGTGACTTCGAGGAGACAGCATAGGTATCCCGATCGGTCGGCAAGAGTTATGGAGAAGGATGTGAAAAAATTTGATCCACAAATTAGAGAAAACCAAAGCCAAAACACAAGTTTGGAAGCTCAATATTGCGATGTGAATCATTCAGATCAAGCGATTGTTCGATCTGATTTAGAGAAGAAAGGAGAGAAGATAGAGAAAGATGATGAAAACGTGAAACAGAGGAGTGAGGTAAAAAAATCAGAGGACAAGGATTCGAGGCTCGAAGAGGAGAAAAAAGGTAATTATCACCAGTGTAATTGTTCCATCTCTGTGTCTTCTAATTACTATAAGTAGTATGGCTGATTTGAAAAAAAGAAAAGAAAAGAATTTGCTGGTCATTTCTATCTATCTACTCTCGCATTATTGTTGAAATTGACTTGTATTTTCGTTTTTTAGAGGTAAAAAAGGAGTTGTATAAATGCAAGAAACTTAGTTTATTAAGAGCAAATGGAGTTCATATCTATGCATATGTATACCAACCGTGTATTATAATGTTATTAAAAGTGTGTTTTAGCAGGTGGGTTTCACATTGTTGGCTTAGTTGTTTATATCGGTTTTAGTGCCACCTATGGATTCCGAAACTTGTATGATACTTATAGTATTCATTCTTATTAATGAAAGACTCATGGATTACAAATATTGTTGGATCTTTAGCACACTTATTTCTAATATATGTATTAGTAATATATGACTTAATTGGGCATACAAATCAACAGATTCAAAGGTAACAGAGTATGGAAGGAATTTTATCCATCCAAAGAATACATTATAAATGAGAATATATATGTATCGTACTGATTCATTGTATTGGGTGTAGGGGTGGATGGTAATGGTAGCATTTATTTCAGTGATTCCAGACTCCATATTATTGGAAACCTAGTAGCACCTGAAAGTGGTAATTTGGAGCCTAAAGTGATGAGCGAAGGATTTATCCCATACTTTAAAGGTATACTAGCTACTTTGAATAGTTGCTGGAAATTTTTTAACAAGGATAGGAATGTGGCATTAATGTAAAACTTCAATCAAAATATTTATTTTATATTCCTGAACTGTGTAATACAAATTCATTTTGGAATATTGTGATGAACTTGAAATGCATGGACATTTTCTAATGGGACATCTGAGATTTAGCTTTTCTTATACGGCTCATCTGAGGATTATCTGGTTGTTACTTGTTCTTTTGTACAATTGGGAACGAATAGTGTCAATATTCTTCTCTTGTTAGTTTGTAATGTCAGTTTCCGATTAGCAACAGATTCGTTAGTTGTTTTTGCACATTCATTCATTTATGCCACTGCTTTAAGGAGAGAAGCTTTTTTTTTTTTTTTCTTTTACATCGGGGCCTTGCAAGAATGCCCTTTTAAGGAGTGGCTCAGATACTATCCAAAACCAAGATGAGAAGCAAAAACTGATTCCAAACCCAAAAAAATTTGTTGGTATTGAAATATTTGATGGGAAGCCGGTAGGATCTTGTAACCCACTGGGAGCATTAAATCTTGCATTTTTCTGAATGTTATGAATATTTCATGACAATTTAATCATAATAGTGTTACATAATGCATAAATGCATGTAATTTTTTCCTTTGTGTAGGTTAATGTTGTTGAGGGGCTTAAACTATATGAGGAATTTCTCAATATCTTTGAGATTTTTCAAGGATTATTTTATTGGCAAATGAGTTGAGAGCTGCGGGGCGGAGAGGAGACCTTCAAGGTAAGTTCACTGTGCCTTTTTTTCTTCTCTCTTGACCAGAATAAAGCATAGTACTTTTAATAAACACCTATATGAGAAAGCTTAGCCATTTTCAAGTCTGGATAACTACAAGATAATTATTAGAAGGATCTCTGAAGCCTTAGATTGTAGGAAATTCGAGAAGATTATTCTGTATGCTATGAGAAAGATGACAGATTTCATGCCAGGTGTTACTATTGTTCTATGGCACAGGCTTTTGATAGAATTCATTGCACTAAAAGATTAGATCTCCTAGGCGCATAAGGCACTATGTCTTGACTATGATGCTAAATGGAAAGACCCAAATCCTTTATATTGAGCAGCAACCAAGTAAAGAAATAATTCACAGCCAATGTGAGGCGATACCTGTCTGATATATATAAAATATAAAATAGAAATATAAGATAGAAGAAATATTGAATTCTTATTCTCCATACTCCAGCCCATACTTAGCAAGATGAAATGTTGTTGTTGAGCTTTCAGGTTTTCAATGTATGAGCTGAGTAACAACCATGATCATGCAATATGCCATGAAATTGATGTGGATGCACTTGCTGATGCGGATGGGAATGTGGTCACCAGTGGGATCATGGAGCACATTGAACAGGCTGGTGTGCATTCCGGTGACTCGGCATGTTTGCTTCCAACAAAGACTGTACAATCATCGTCCCTGGACACCATCTGGTCATGGACAATGAAGTTGGCAAACAGTATCCAATTTTAACATCTGGGGAGGTCTATTTGCTTGAGGCAATTCCCCGGGCATCACGCACAGTCTCGTATGTGTCAAAGGCAATTGGCCACCCGGGCATCACCTACAGTGCCGTTTCCAAGTGATTTGGTTCACATTCTATAGCTGAAGTTGTGTTCTTGGGGTTGGGATACACATTTTTCTTTTTGTTCCATTGTAAAAAAATGGTGCCGATGTTTGAATTATAGCAAACATATGTTTTTCTTTTTGTACTATTGTAATTTTTACTTTTGATTCAATTGACTCTCATCTTTTTCCAATCAGTTTTCCTATTTTACTTTTATCAGAATCTCTATATCAGCAAATTAAGCTTTTAGTGGGCATCTCCCTATTTGTAATGCCGGTAAAAACATGGCAGCGGCAGTTTTTTAGTTTTGCCACTACTATTGAAAACTTAGCGGCAGTTTTTTAGTTAATAGTAGCAGTTTTTGGCTGCCACTAATACGCATTATTTTTGTAGTGGTCCTAAAAAAAATCATGTAGTCTTGGCACCCGCATCTGAAAAGAAAATTAAAACCTAATTAGGAAGGGACTCCGAGAACCATGTCAAGTCATTCTGTCAAATCCCAATGAGATTGATGATAATCACATCATAAAGAAGATAAATGCAAGAATCCAAGTGGCCAATACAAGTGCAAAAAGTAAAGAGAGAACTTGGCTTTTCTCGCGTTTTTATCAATCATTCCATCCCTCTCATCACATTTTCATGATCAAATTTTATTAAATTTGTCAAATACTTGTGAAACTTGCATAGTATCTCCGTTAATTCACCTCCAATCTTTATGAATTTACTGAGATCTCTTTGAATTTGCTAGATTTTTTAGAATTCATCTGAACTCTTTTAAATCTTCATGAATGCATATAGCTCCTCATAAATCCACCCATATCTATGTGAATTCACTATGATCTCTATGGACCTACTTAGATCCATATAAATTTCTCTCAATTTATCTAAATCCTTATGAATCTATATGAGATCTTCTTAGACTCATCCTGATCCTCGAGAATTAATTTCATAAGATACCCTGGATTTTCTAAGCTTAGATGAAGTTTCGTGATTCCATCCCAATCCTCATGAAGCTACTAAGATCCCCATAAATTCCCTAAACCTTTTGAAGCCCCATTGCCAAGCTCATCGTGAATTTAGGAAAATCATAACAACTTTACCTAGATTGAATTGGAATCATCCCAATCTCCGTGAATCTCTTAAGACCCTGTAAATTCGCTTGTATCTTCATTTTGATCTTTGTGAATCCATTCGAGTATCAATAGATTCACTCTAAGCACTATGAATCCACCCGAAATTTGTTAACGAGAATTTAACAAAGCTAGAAGTGATTATTGTGCTAAGTTGTCCAAAAAGTTTTGATTTATTACGAATTGTTGCAGACACATTTATCAATAAATTTTCTGGGCAACATCTTTGGAAAAATTCCTTCCAACCCTTTTCTGACTCAAAGTGTGTCTAATGGTTGTTTCCTCCCGCAAAGTAGTTTGAATACTATGTAAACCTCTATGTATTTATTTAAATTCCCTCTAATCTCAATGAACCTATCCAGACTTTACAGATTTGTCTGAATCTTCGTGTAGGTTCTCACGAATTCGTTTGAATGGTGATAGATTTATCTAATGTTCTCGGTCCTAGACTTGCACTAACACTTTTGAAGCTTCAAAGTTTATAGATTCACCACGTCTCCCCACATCCTTTCGCACAATCAGATAGTCATCCTTTCACACTAATTTTTAATGCCCAAATTGTTTGTGCATGCAGGCCCCTGCTCATTTTTCACTCTTTGTTCCTCGAATCTTGTGCGCCAAAAATGGGATGTGTACAAAAGCCCCAAGAATTCTCAAAATTCATGACTACGTCACATGGTATATTCTTTGCCCCATCCTAATTTTCTTATCAATCTTCACTATTTTTTATCTTTCAAATGTTTTCTAAACTCGAGCTTCTATCCATATGATTTTGTATGTTCACTCATAAACGATAATCATCAGTATTTGTGGATAGTTGGTTGGTGTATTGGAGACACTGAACTTTTTCTAATGCTCTAAATGAAGACATGGTCAACATATCTCGCTCAAACAAGTTCATTGGTTAGTGCTTTAAGAGCCCTGTTTTCAGATTTCACAAAATTGATATTTAAGTTAATCCAAAGTTTCAAAATTACATGCATTTTCCCTCTTCTCTTTTCCCTATCTCCCTCTCTCTCCCCTCCTATGGCTAGGCCTGTGTCTCGGTCTTGATTCGATCCTTGATTATTTGTTTGTGAGATTTTTTATTTCCTCCTAGCTAATAGAAAGGATGTGGACATTCCACTATACATAAAATTTTAAATGTCTTTGAGCGGAATTGTTATGCGTCGCTAGTGTGAGTAATGATGTGTTTGATGCTCATGCCACTTGAACACTTTCGATACCTTCTAATCATTTTATTTTCATAACTCATGACAGATTAAGCCTGAATCACATCTCACCCTTGGCTTGCACCACCTCTACTTTGACAGTGTTATAATCCCCTCATACGGTCGCAACAATACCATAGTAGCAGAAAAGCCTTTGATTGCTACAATTGGTCTCCAAACGTGTGACGGCAATCACCTCGACTTATCAATCTCTATTGTGCTTCAGGACAAGGAACCTAAGATCAACATCAACACCTCAACAAAGAACATTTCTAGTTTTATTATTCAAGTTGAAAGGTTGCCTATGCTAGAAACTCTCTTGTGACAGCCCGAATTTTCGCGCTCGAAAAGTCGTGCCATCAGGATCATACTCTGGATGATCCCCAGGACAAATCATGAAGTGTCTGCCAGACAAATGAAAACCAAGCGCATACTGCCAAGACATTTAAAATAAATGAATGCAATAAATAAAACATGTATCTATATATATATCAAAAGAATACACATTCTCAAAAATGAACCAAGAAGAACCATTGGTGATGGACATCCATCACCCAAACAATAGTTCCTGATAGTGGTTCTGAGTAGAATGTATAAATAATACAATAAGTAAAGTCTACTGAAAATATATACAAAAAGTGGCCACCAGGCACACAATAATCCAGATATCAAACAATCAAAAACATCAGACTCAAATACCCAGGCTACGGGTAGAAATCGTCTGCCTGGATGTCCGTCTCCTCGTCCTTAGCCTCAGCCTCTGGGTTAGGATGGTAATCAAGGTCGCTCTCGGTGCCGGGAGCTACAGCCTCAGAACTTATAAATGATTAGAAACAGGGTGAGCTACATCATAGCTCAGTAGAAGAATATCAATTAAAGTTGCATCTTAATTGTAAAACATGGTTGCTGAAGATATGAACAGAACTGAACAGATGCAAACAGATGTATCAATATGCGGAAATTATCAAAGCAGGCAGAATTTATCGAAATTGACCAAAATGTGATGCAAACAGTGTATAATGACTTAGAATAATAAACTTAAGTAACTCCCGTGAGTATAGCACGTGGTAGCCAGATTTGGTCTGATGGGTAATCCCGACCATCGTCGTTCACATGAACAATTTCAGGAAATGCAGCAATGTCTCAACTATGGAGTGCTATTGTGCCGAGGATTTCCAAGCAGATGCACGAGTGTGCCAGAAACGGATATACCACCGAGTCGGTGGGATTTGTCAGAGTATTAAACCATAAATCACATGCAGATAAATCTTATTGAACGAGAATCAGATGACAGATATCAGAGTTATCAGAGTTAACACGCATATGCTAGACATGACTGGATTGTAAAATCGGACTATGCAGTCAATTACAAAAGCTTGGAACCATGAGATAAAAAATAAATGCAATTTCGAATGGATTCCCCTACCTTAGGTCAGACCTCTTCTAAGCGAATCCAAAGCCTTTTAGAAAGTCATGGTCTGATCCTTAACCCTATACGTAGTATTCTAAGTGTCAGGGATGCCAGAACATAAATTGGCACAATGTCCAGAGAGGTTTTATTCACAAAACTAATACATGCAGAAAACAAGGGTGATTGATCGATCACCACTCTTATTGATCGATCAATCCCTCTTGTTGATCGATCAATGACCTCATTAATCGATCAACACTCTCTTCTCTTTAACAAGCAACAGAGTAAATTGATCGATCAATAGCCTCTATTGATCGATCACCACTCCTCATTAATCGATCAACACCTCTATTGATCGATCAATAATCCCTTTTCTTCACACTTTGGCACAACCAAAATTGATCGATCACCAGCTTGGTTGATCGATCAGTGCCTCTTGTTGATCGATCAATGCCCTTATTGATCGATCAATAGCCTAAAATCTCAATTTTCTCACCTTCTGTTCACATTTAAAATTTATACAGATTGATCAATCAATGCCTCCATTGATCGATCAATACACACCAGTGATCGATCAATGCCTTCATTGATCGATCACCACCAGTCATTGATCGATCAATACCCAGGATCGATCGATCAATCCCCAAATTGATCGATCAATGCCCTTCGAGCATTGAACTTGTAGAATCTTCAAGGTTCCTATTCCCTTATTTGTCCTATGCAGATTGATCGATCAATGCCTTTATTGATCGATCACCACCAGTCATTGATTGATCAATAATGACAGAACTCCTGTCATTAATGGAGGTCATCTACTTTCCTATTTTCAACCCATTTTCATTCATGGTTTCTTGCAACCATTAATACACACACAAATACATATATATGGCTCTCCTCAGCCCAACTCAAACATACAAACTCACCTTTTGTTGGGCCCTTTTTGGGGTTTCGGCAAATCGATCCGAAAGAGGAAGAAGAAGAGAAAACACCTCTCCAGGTCTCTCCTTCCTTATAAATACCCAAACTGAAATATCTTTGATATTTCAGTTTAAACCCTCATTTGCACTCCGGTGTTAGCGCGCACAATAAGCTTCAAAATACGTGTGAACTCATCTAACCATGGTGCTACTTTACGTCAACTAATATTAATTATGAATTTTCAAATCGGTCTCATTTTTCGTGCCGGGCATGCATACCAAAACAGTCTGGTTTCTTGTTCGAATTTTTCAGGTTGTTACACTCTAGCATGGGGAAAATAGTTAGATACCTACTTTCTTGAACGCGTGTTTACTTTGTAAACACTAGAAGGGAATACTATAGAAACCTCATTTTTCGAGATTATATGGAGCGCCCTAGCTATCATATTTAGTGTCCCAAACCTATCACTCCAAGGTAAAAGGGCAGCTCAAAACCTGACAATGATGAACCCCATTTTAAAGCCAAGATGTGAGATTTTTTATCGGGCTTTTGTGTTGTAGCAGTATTTTGATGTAAGAATATTTATGAGCTTTAACGGTTCGAAAAAAGGTTGGCATTTGAAAGTTGCAATTTTGATCAAATCGCAAACATAATTTTTTTTATTGGATCTAAATGGGGTATTGTCTTATTTACATTAAATATCTTAAGTAAATAAAAAATAATACTTAATGTAAATAAGTGATCGATCTATCCTGTCTGGTGCTAGTTGTAGCCTACCTAATTGTAGACACCTTAATTTTACCCTCCCGGAGTACACAAACCTGTTCGGTCAGCCTTTGACCTTGCCCATTTTTTTCTGAGATGACTCATCTTCTCTGAGAGAGTCTTAAAACCCTAGTACGAGGACTATATACTGAAACAATAGTATATAGTCGAAGCTCAAGCTGAAACAATAGCCTTGTGATTCGAACCCAACTTAGCTCAGGGAAAGCCTCGAATTACACGCCCATACAAGTGCACGCAATTTGATTATGCGCCCCATAGCCAGTGCACAATTGGTCTCCTTGTGGGCTTTCTTAGGAGCTGATTCCGCGCCCTGCTTATCGCGCACAATCAGATTGCACGCTCCATCACAGGCGCGTAATCGGTCCCACTTGGACCGATCCTTAACCTTCTAAAAACTGCCTTGAGACCCTATTGCACGTCCCATTACCCGTGCGCAATAGGTTCCCAAGTGAGCCCAACCTCTAGTTCCTAGACCGCCTGAACTGCTTCATTAAGCGCGCCTTATCTGCCACTTAATCGAATTGCATGCTCGACGGTAGTTCTAATTAGATTAGAACTGGGACACCGGTCAGCCACCTCGGCGGTCACCCACTAAGTCGGTCACCAATTCAAAGTGATTATGCTCCTGGAATAGGGCGCATAATCTGATTAAGTGCACCAGACAGGGCGCATAATCTGATTTGATCGGCTAATTACGCACCTCCCACAGGGCGCGCAATTACCCGAATATCTATAAATAGACCCCCCTATCCCACACATCAACATCATCAAGCAATCGAGTTTTCGAGTTCCTTTCTTCTGAGCTAAGGGATTTCGAGACTTTCTCCTCGGCGCCTAGCTTCAGGTAATTCCTTAGTTCTAGTTCTTAATTACTTTTCTATTTCTAGTTCTAGGTTCTAGTTCTAAGTTCTAGCTTTTAGTTCTTAATTTCTTAGATCTTAGATTTAATTTCAGTCCTTAATTTCTAGTCTTAGATCTTAGGTTTTGATTTTAGTTCTTAAGGTTTAGTTCTTTATCTCTGGTTCTTAGCTTCTAGAACCAGTTCTTAGTTCTTAATCCTTAAATTTTCATTCTAGATTTTAGTTCTAGTTCTCTTCCTAATTTCTAGTTCTATTTTTTCTAGTTCTTAATCTCTTAATTTCTAGATCTTCGATTTCAACTCTTAATTTTTAAATTCAAATTCTTAGTTTTCTTATCTCTGATTCTAAGTCTTAATTCCTAGAACCAATTCTTAATTTTAGTCTTTAAATTTATGATTCTGGGTCTTAATCTTTAGAACCAGTTCTTATTCTTTAATTATTCTACATCGTAGCCTTTATTTTCTAAATTTTTAATCTCTTCTAATTCATAATCCTTTCTATTCTAATCATAATCTTCAAAATTTCTTAATTTCAATCTTTAAAATCTTAGCTTTTCAATTCAAAATTAGTTTATCAATTTATACCACTTTTAAAATGGCCCTTAGCCAACCGATTTGCTCAAGGGAGCTTACGGAGGGTACTCGAGAACATGGCCGATCCTCCTTAGCATAGCGGGCCAAATACCCCCTTTTTTAGACTTCTAGTAAAAATAGGATATTTAAAATAACTAAACTTCTAATAGAAATAGGACACTTAGCATAATTAGATATCTAGTAAAAGTAGGATATTTGAAATAATTAGGCTTCTAATATACTTAGGATATCTAAGTTAATTAGACTTCTAATAGACTTAGGATATTTAAGTTAATTAGACTCCTAATAGAACCAGGATATTTGAGTTAATTAGGCTTCTAGTAAAAATAAGATATTTAAAATAATTAGACTTTTAATAGAATCAAGAAACCTAAGTTAATTAGAGTTCTAATAGAATTAGGATATCTAAATTGATTGGACTTTTAATAGAAGTAGGAAACTTAAGATAATTTAATTCTTAGTAGAATTAGGAGACTAATACCAATTAGACTTCTAATAAGATTAGGACTCTTAAGTTACTCAGACTCTTAGTAAGATTAGCACTTTTAGATCAATTAAAACTCCTAGTAGGATCAGGAGACTAGTTTAATTAAACTTCTAGAATAACTAAAAGATTAGATTAATTAGACTCTCGGTAAGACTAGAAAAACTAAAGCAATTAGACTTAGAGTAGGATAGGAAAACTATATAAACTAAACTTTTAGGTGACCCAGTGCTGCTGACGTCGGCAGACCGATGATTCAGTAAAGAAGTTGAACCCACACCTCGAAAGGCGTGATCAGTAACATTTTACAGCGTCGATAAAAATCTGTAGCTAGCGATTGCAATGAACCATGTATTTTCCTCTTAGAATTTGCCCTTTTATTTCCATATTTTTATTTACCATTCATCGCCTTCCGCCAGAGTCCACATATACCAAATTGAGCTACCCCTTCCAGGGACCGAAAGGAACTCAGAAAAAGTGCGTACGAACAGACTGGCGATCAAGATGGGACTTCTTGTCGCCAAAGTTGCCTCTGTTTAGTTAAATTTTCTTTACGAACCGGTTCTCTTTCGCGCCCTATTCCTTTCCTACACCCACTCTACTACCGAGGATTTTCTGAAGTGCATGAGCATCCATCAGAGGCTCGAGATGGCGGGAATACGAAGAATAAATCTCATTGATCGTAATGATCCTCCGTTGCGGAACTACCATTGTAACCCTATATATGGTGAGGATCTATCTAACGAGTCCGCTCAATACAACCCCGAGATTAACATGACCGGTGATCAGGAAAACCCCTTTACCCCTCCAAGCACTAGCAATAACCACAGTGGAAAAGACGGCAGTACCGAGTAGAATTTCACCGCCTGACAACTTATGGAACTCAACGTCCCGAAGTTACAGAAGGGAGGCGATGACGCTGAAGAATTACTCCGAGGCCTGGCAGCCGCATACGAGACCATCAAGGAGTGGCAAGATAGACAAGAGCAAGAACGATTAAGGCAAGAGGGGTCACTAACTACAGCAAACACAATCTCAGCCTACGTGTTGCCATTAGGTCGGGCCACCCGCGCCCTCTTCAACAACGATCGCCAAGACCGAACTCACCCCTAGACTACCAAAAAAGATGCCACTGTAAGAGTAGAGGATTTTCCCAGGATGCTCGACAAATACATGGCTAAGAGAGAGCGCTCTGGTTGCTCATTTGGGTTTGATAAGTTTTGTCAAGACCTGAAATTCACCTTACTTGCAAGGTTCATGCCGCCCAAGTTTCCAAGTTTAATAAATATAACGGTACGGGGAACAAGAACCACCATTTGGCGCTTTTCTGTAATGGCTGTCGACCCATTTGTGACAATCAAGGGCTCCTGATACATTATTTCCAGAGATCGCGAGAAGGGGAAGCTCTCTACTGGTTCGTCAGACTCCCACTTCACAAAATTGACATGTTCGATGATCTGGTAGGATAATTCCTGGACCAGTATAAGTATCTGATACAAGAAATAGTTAGTCTCAGTGATTTGATGACGACCAAGCAAGAATCCGAGGAAAACTTTGTGGATTTCATTGCACGTTGGAGGAAGTTGGAAGCCCGCACCGGGAGCCAGATGAAGGAAAAGGATGCGATCGACATTATTATAAATAATGTCAAAGAGCCTTTCCGAAGCGCTCTCATCACAAGCGATTGCTTAGACTTCGCTACTCTTCACTCAAGCGCTAGCCGCATCCAGCGACATATAAAGGGAGGAGACCTCGCCTTTTCAATCGTAACCTCGAAGACCGCTACTTCTAGTGATTCAAAGCAAAAGAACAATAAGAAAGCCTCCAGCTCTGAGCATGTCAATACCATCGCTAATTAGGGTCAAAGCCCCGACAACAGAAACTACTAGCCAAGGAATTTTGGTCAGATTCATTACCAAAATCAGAATCACCAGCGATATCCTAATCAGAATCAGAACTAGTACCAAAACTGAAATCAATACCCTAACCAGAATGCTCAAAACCAGAATGTTGCTCGAATTCGATTGGTCAACCCCTTGGGCTATAATAACGTACCCCCGCTTCATAACTTCAACCAACAAGTCAAAAGCCCCTACCAACCCAAACGCGACCACTATTCTCCACTGCCTAACACCATCCCTAATATATTCCACCTTCTTAATCATCAAAACCTCATCCGATTCCCACTAGAGCAGCCACGACCTTGACTCGCCAATCTTGATCATAGCAATTTCTGTACTTTTCATCGATATATAGAACACAATTTAGAAGACTGTTGGGTGCTACGAGACATGATTTATGACCTGAACGGTCAAAACTAGATCGACTGGGGATCCCTACGAAACTCTAACTAGAACAACAATCAGTCATCTCCCAACTTAGGGATTATCAATAATCCCATGCCCAATCATAAACAAGGACCCATCACCTACATCACTACGCTAGACCCTCCGAGCCGACTCTCTTTTCATCCCTCTACTCTCATCACCCGTGTTGGTTCCCCAGATGCTTCGACTCATTCAGGTGATCCCTCGAGGCCCCCGACCAGTCACCCACACCCATCGTCCCTGATCACCCTGATTGTTCCTCTGAACTCTCCATCCCATCCCACCTTTACTCAGGTTCGAGTTCAAGCCTTCAGAACTTGAAGATCAAGCTTTCAGCCTGCGAGTCCCACTACACCCCCAAGTGTCGAGATGACTCCATTGCCACTCCCCCTATATGACTCTGAGCATGAAAACGAAGACAATGTCCTTCAAACTACAAAGTAAATCACAGCGTGGGTGGATAGCGTCGCCCAGAAGACTTCAAAGCGGCAACATGAGGCCACAGTGGAACACCACTGCCAAGACAAGTCAGCCGAGCGAAGGATCCAACAAGGAAGAAGCCCTGATCTCCACCTTTCTAGAAGAGGAAGATAGTGTACCTCCCATCGTGGAATGGCATAGCTCCGCTGCATATCCCCTCTTCAAATTTCACCTGATTCACGACAAGCACTACAGTGGGTTCGTCAACACCCTAATATCAATGACCAATGTGCCCGATTCTCAAATCTGTAACCCACTACCCACCACTACATCCACCCAGAAAAATATATCGACGACGCTCAGCCGTTAGAAAGGATAGCGAGGGAACGAGTAGTGAACCTACCCCCACCACCTCATACGATCCCTCCGCCTCCGGTTCCAGAACCGGTGCCACCACCTCAGCCAAATGTTAGCAATGCTCACCGCCCCAGAAAAGAGCCAGCTCTACAAACAAGATAGGAATATGACCTTTTGAAGCACCTCGAGAAAATGCCAGCGTAAATATCGATCCTTGAGCTCATTAAGAAATCACCAGAACGCTACCGACTGTTGATAGAGATGCTGGATGAGACACATGGAAACAAACATACCACCTTGGACGAGCTACATGAGATCGCTTCGATTATGGAGTATCAAGATAGGAATATCAACCTTACTTTCACTAAGGTTGATATGCCTAAGGAGTCACTGCGCGGAAACTCTGCCCCAATATACTTGACGGTTATGATTAGAGGCTTCTTAGTATCGCATGCGTTGGTCGACACAGGAGTGGGGCTTAATATATGTCCCATAACCACGCACAAGGCATTGGAATATACCGAGCAAGACATAAGGTCGTCATCTTTGTCCCTCATCGCATATGACGGTTCCTGACATTTTGTTAAAGGAACATCAAGTTGCAAGTCCGTCTTAGACCGGTCACTAAATATGTCACATTCCATCTCTCCAAGTCGTCTAGTACCTACAAACTAATCCTACAAAGGAAATGGTTGAAGTTCAAGAAAGTTATAGCATCTACATATCATCAATGCGTCAAGTTCCCGCATGAAGATTCTATTGTCAGGATATACGCCGATGTGCCTCTCAAAGAAGCAGAGATTGATTACACGGCAATTATTCCAACAACTCATGACTCCGTCCTATCCACTAGCCACATCAGAAAGGTATGACCGCCTGACGATATGGCAATAGCAGATGTCACTCAGCCTAACTCGCTCCTGCCCTACCCGTCAAGATTAACAAAGATGATAGTGGGACTTGACCTCACCCGATTGTATGATATAAATCCAACCGCAACCAAGGGGTGGGACTTGATGTATCAGCTCGGATACATCCCGCATATAGGACTCAGCAAGAACAGACAAGGACAAATAGGGCTGATCATTCCAAAGAAAGTTCATAAGCACACAGGATTGGGTTACCAGACAAGCAAGAAAGCCGACAAAATGGTCACTCTATGACCATTTTGTCTACGGAACCACCGAAAAGGCCGACGTGCCAAGAAGAAAGGAAACATCCCTCACCAAACCACAGGCGACAGAAATTGAGTAGATCGCAAAAGCCTTTACAGACCTAACAAGCTTGAACCAAGATGACGACAACATTGACAAGCCGCTTGAGGGTGTCAGACCGCTGTTCAAGGTTGAGGAACCCTGCACTATTGAGAGAAGAAAATCACAAGAATCTGAGCTGCACATTTAAGACTGGGAGTCAACCGACGAGGAAGATTTCCACATCGCCGCCTTAGGAAACGAGGAAGAACCAAAATCATCCTAGCCTTGTGAACTCGAAGCAGAGGACTAGCTTTCAATGTCAAGTGAGGAAGAAGACTATTGGAACAGTTTGACTGACATAGAACAGGAAGACCTCCTGAGAGTTGATCGCCTAGAATGGTTTGGAGAGGACAATCATTCTCGAGAAAAGACTTTAAATCTCGACGATGACTTCGATTATCAGTACGTGATCGATAATTGGCGGTGCCACGCCAATGCCCTTACTCGAAACTACCTTACTGTGGCCGGTGCTGCACTATGATGCTACGATGTCAAAAGGCTGTCATGGATAAAATCTGGCACACCTTTAGCACAGAAGAATCTCACATTGGCCTTATAGAATTCCAAGAAGAGCTGGAGCTCAACGCTCCTCAATTTCTAGACATGCCACAACTTCAGATATTTTGGAACTCACTGGAAGAAGAATGGCAGCCACCGCCGAGTGATGACAAAGACTATTGGATAAACCTTTCGGCACTTAAATTAGCAGAATAGTTAGCCCAAGGCTTCCAGGGGTAGTCAAATGAAGAAGACGACTTTGAAAATGGTAACCTCATTCTCGAGGACCAAGGATGGGAATGCCCTTGGGGAGATCCCTGTATCTCTCACCCATATCAGCCACGCTGTCGGGCATGTATACTCATCATAGCATACTATGAGGTACAAAGCCGAGAACTCACCGGTCCAGAAGAATGTTTTGAGCAACCTCAGCAGGAAGAATATCTTCTTATCCGATTTCAAAGATAAGAGCTTAGAAGAAGAAAGCACATCGGCTGAACTGTCGCCATCCTCACTCATCAGGAGGATCACCCCGGACAAGGACACTAAAAAAAAAGCCAAATTTCAAATGGGTCTACGTCATCCGAAGACTCACACGAACGACTTCAGCAACCCTCCAGCTTCCTCCATTAGAGGAAGCAATCCTGTCGATTCCCCTCTAGGCAACCGACCATGTACCAGATCTCTTATCAAAAATCAAAAAAATAGAAAATCCTAAAATCCATAAAAATTTAAAAATAAAAAATCTCAAAAAATTAGAAAACCATAGAAAAGAGAGGGAGCCCTTCATCCGAGACAGCAACTAATAAGGGGACTTTTTTCCTAAGGCTATGAGTAGCGGTCATGCCAAAGGAATCAAGGAGGGAATAACCGACATGATCACGCATGGTCATTGTCCTACCCTCAACATTGAAGAACCCTGCCTCGACTTCGTTCACAATGACCCTACCGCCTCTTCCTCACAAAGCCACAGAGCATCCCGACGAAGTGAAAAGCCTGTAATCATACCTAACGAGATACTCCACGACTTCGAAAGGAGGATGAATAGCCTCGACTTACACCTCACTAGAGATGTCGCGGTCATAAATTGTGCTGATGAAGGGTTACCTCCTGCAAATCTAACCCCCCAGTGTAGCCATTTTGCAGTGTATGAGCTCACAGACATTGAAGAAGGAACACCAGCCGCTGAGGAGACACAGGACTTCGAACGAGTCATCAAGCGCTTCGATGAGCAAACTCAAGCTACCGTGGAACCTATCGAAGAAATCAATTTTGACGCCGAGGAGACGCCTAAGAAGCTACTAATCAGTGTAAAACTCAGCCCCAAGGAGCGACAACAAATTATCCAAGTCCTCCAAGATCACCTCCGCTCCTTCGCATGGTCCTATGAAGATATGCCTGGCTTGGACCCGAGTCTAGTGGAACATTGCTTGGTCCTAGAACTTGATGTAAAGCCTGTCAACCAGAACCTCCGAAGAATGCACCCGCAGACAGCATTATAAGTCAAGGAGGAAGTTGACAAGCTACATAAAGCCAAGTTAATACAAGTCGTCCTCTACCCCAAATGGGTCACAAACATAGAACCTATCGCCAAGAAAGATGGCAGAGTAAGGGACTCTGTGAAACCCCCTCTTGGTAATTCAGAGCTTGGCCTTGCTTCTGCTGATCGAACTATGAGGGTCTGCTCTATGACGGTTGAAATTATAGGTTGAGCAATAGGCTCTATCGGTACAAGAACATGGCTAGAAGTAGCCATTTCAGTAATCTGCTGGGCCACTATTTAAGGAATTTCTTCTGCTGCTTCGATCATTGGGTTCACAGGCTCTGCTTCTGTAACAATTGGCAGTGTGTCTGCCTCAGTTGAAGGGGGCATAGCAGGCCCTATTGGTGAGTCCAGAGCTGAGTCATATAGACTAGCTTCGTCTGCAACTGGGAGTTCTAACTCAGCTACTCTCTCATGTATTAGAGAGCCAACCTCTACTCTTTCTTAGGGTTGAGTAGAAGTACTCACTCCCGTTTTCGTAACTGCTTATTCTGTGGCTATAATCTCTGCTGGCTGCTCCTTAGTAGACTCTTCTCGACTCCCGGGCATAGATGGGACACTCTCTGTGCGTGCTGAAATAGAGATTTTGTATTTTTTTCCAGCACTTAGAGTTCTCCTATAAGGCTTGGCAGTGAGGCTATCCTCTGTTCTAGGAAGAGCCTTTTCTTTGGGGTCAAATTCATATCCCACATTCATTAATAAATTGGTAATTAAGCCTCCATAAGGCAAACTTAATTTATTTGTTTCGTACTTTTCTCTATTCAATTTCTCCCTTACGGTATTTATAACTTTTAAAAGGTAGGAAGGGACATCAAACTAGTAGCGATTACCCATCAAGTATAATGCCCTCACAAAAAGTGCTCGCGTTTGTGTGCCATGACCAGTGGGGCGGATGGTCTTATGAATTAAAATATCTAAGAAGTGAAGGGATAAACTCCATGCTTCCAAATCCTTGCAAAAGAAAAATGAACTATCCTGAGGGGATTTTCCTAGTAGATGGGTTGCCATTTGAACAAACTCCGAGAGATCATTGGGTAGCATCCTTAACATATGGGCTTCCGGATGGTCAGAGGGTAGTTCAGATATTTGCACAGGTGCGTGCATTACCCTAGCGATCATCTCCTTTGTAATCCGGATTTGTAGCCCATTAATACTAGTGTAGAGATATGGGACCCAACCCTTGCTGTTGTTAGTCAAGTTTTTATAAAACAGCCTCACCACTCTAGGATAGACTGGTGTGACTCCCGGTTCCAGGAAATGTTGAAGCCCAGCATCATTAAAATATTTGATGGCTTCTCCACTAATTTCAATTTTTTTCAAAAAATCAACGTCTATTGAGACTTCGGCTCCCACCAAATAATGTTTCATTGATTTGGGGAGTCGTTCCAATGTCCTATCAGAGGTCATTAGCTTTTTACCTTTATCCACTTTTGGTCTTTTTTCAAGGGCAAGTATTGATTCAGTTCCCATTCCTTCAGATTGAGTTTCTTTAATAACCACCCCTGAGGACCTAGCTTTCTTTTTAGGTTGGTTTGTTGTTTTTGATTTAACTTTGATGGCAGCAAACCATGCAATATGGCTTGTAAGTGGAGAGTTGTCTAAATTGTTACCTCCGTTTCCTTCTTCCTCCCTCTGCCGCTTACCCGTTTCTCCCGACATACTGTAATTTCTTTGTCTGTAAGATGTAGAGAATAATATTTAGTAAATCACAACTTGCATGTAAACTTTCATAAACATTTGCAGAGATTCATCTGTTTTAAAGCTTTTACCTTGATCTTGACAAATCACCAAACCCTAGTTTTAGTATATTGCTTAGAACTTGAATAGGTTTCCAAAATCAAACAAAAGATATAATGAAAGTTAAAGAAAAAAAATTGTTGAGTCTTAGTCGATGGGTTTTTGAAAAATAGAGGGAAAACGATAACAAAAATGGAGGGTTCGATAATGGGGCCGATGTATCTTCTCTCGAATATGTAGGCCCTATCTTAGTGATGACCTGTTGAACCGTTCATCACGCATGTTTTAACCTAGAGTCGGCAGTTGACTCTAGCTCTCAACAATGGTAAGTACGAACCCTCGTATCAGTTGAATTGTAGTCACTACACTTTCACTGATAGAATAGACATGACGATCAATCGTAAATCCATATGATTGGTCACTATAATATACAATAAGGATTATGTTACGATCCTTCATTTTTCAACGATTTGGGTCGTAGTGTAATACCTAAATGAAAAAGAAAAGGAAATAATTCTACATATTTTACCATGGGTGCTACGGATGAGTTGGTAGCTAGACGATCCATGAGATTTTTAAATTAGATTTTGGGGAGCCGATGTTTCCCCCAAGAATACTTGTCCTCTAGGATTGTTGACTGGCTGCGTGGGCAATTCGCCACTCTCTTTTCGCCACCTGTGAAGCTAGCTAGCCTATTTGGCTTTCCAACTTCATAATGGACTAAGTATGAGAATAGAGCACTTGAGAGAATTGAGCAAGTTGATGTAAATCTTTCGAGTGATGATGCGACTATTGCTACAAATCTCAGAGGATTTGAACAACTGTGGCATCAGGTGCATTGCTCTATTATCCAAACTGAGGTTGCACAGCAGGAATTTGAGGTCATTGGTGGAAATTTTGGGTAAAGGGAAATCAAAGTTGCGCAATCGATGGTGCTAGTTGTGCTCCTCCTATGGAACCATAGTTAAATCCAGGGTAGTTCCTCCACGCTGGGTTATACGTGTTTCCATAATCTCCCCTCTAAAAAGCCATTACTTGCTCATTTTTCACTACCTCCTGGTATGATGGCACAACTAGGTTTTCGGTATAAGCCTAAGTCTGGCAATTAGAACAATTTGCCAATGACCTATTCGGAGTGCTTGATTTGGCAGCCAATAGTATTGCTATTTTTGTTCAAGAGTCAAAACCTTCGCTCTCATATCATCCTCTTTCTTTACTTTATCTTACTGATATCGTAAAGTTCACCCCTCGCGAGCGGGGTGTAACGAGTGATATTGGGATCAGATCAAAGCAAGGCCTATTTTTTCTTTGAGTTATCGGCCAGTTTCTCAAATAAGGTTCAGGACTGTTGGCCATTCTGAGCCATAAAGGCTCCTTCGCTTATGACATCAACTGTAGACTGGTTAGTCTCAATCAATCCTTGATAGAAACGTTGCGCTATTGACCAATTTGGCATATCATGATGAGGCCACTTCCTCAGTAGGTCTTGCATGCGCTGCCAACTTTCATGAAATAATTCTCTAGGCTGCTACTTGAAATCTTGAATTACTTGCCGAATTTGGTTAGTTCGACCAATTGGGAAGTATTCATTTAAGAATTTGAATTACAGTTCATCCCAAGTTGTTATACTCTTGGTATGCAGTGAAGTCAGCCATGCTTTCACTCTATCCTTGAGAGAGAAAGGGAACAACCTTAAATTAAGTGATTCCTCATTAGCTGCCGACAGTCGTAACATCGTGCATAGTTTTATAAAATTCCTTAAATATTGATAGGGATCCTCTCTATCAAGCTCATGAAAAGCAAGTACACCTTGAAGTGTATTAAGCTTGATTTCATACTTCTGTCAAGTGCACCCTCTGGTATAACTATACAGGAGGGTATAGTCAGAGCAACAGGGCTGAAATGTGCTTGGATTGAACGATCGTCAGCCATGGTCAAGGATTCTCTTGTGGGAATTCGGTTTGCTACTAAATTATGCAAAAGAGTCCTTTCAATTTCTAGATCACACTCGAAGAAATCTAGACTTCGAGATTGGGTCTGATGCATATAAAAAGAAAAACTATGTTTTTGTGTTTTTTAACTCTATTTAATTTTTCATTCTAGAAGGCAGGGAGAGAAATAAATCTGAAAACTTATACTTATCTTTTAAGATCCTAAACTACTTGAGAAATATGAATAAAAGAATGGTTTCCTAAACTAATTTGCATGAAAGTAAACCCTAAATCCTCCTTCAGATTATGATCGTCAATCACAATCTTCAGCTATCAGATATTTACAAATTTAAAATACCGTTACACTAATCTGCCAAACTCAACCTGAGTCGTCAATTCAAATTAAAATTCGAAGATATTTATAAAGTATGAAATTATAATAAAATAAATCTAAACTAGAAAGCAATAAAATTATATCTTTCACCCCTCAGCTGCAGTTGCCAATTGCTTCTGAGAAACTACAGATATCTACTATAATCTTCCAACTCTCAATCATAGTCATCAATTGTGATCAAAGAACCTTAGATATCTAAACTAAACTACTCTGATGATCGAAAGAAAATCCAACCTCAGGCTTCAATTAATGCTGAGAATTTCTTCGATGATTAATTCCTATACCAAGTCCTCTTATTTATAGATGATAAAGGGTCGGTTTACAAATCTCCTAATTATAATAAAAGAATTACTAAAATAAAAATATCCTAATGTAACTCTACTTCTAATCCTATCTTTCCTTGCTTTCACTGTTGATGTTCTTCTGGATTTTCTCTTTTATTTCAGCAGCAGAGTCCCTTAAAAGTCTTCTTCGTTAATCTTCTCAGATTCGTGATTGGTCAGACTTCTAAGTCAGGAATTCTTCTAATTTTATACGTGACGGTGTAAATCTCACATGATCAGTAGCTTCGGAAGGTGTTCTTTTGTAAAATCATAAATCACGATTTTCTATCTTTTACTCTGAAGGATTCTTTATTTTATGATTGATCGTCTTTTCTCTTCTCAACACAGCTTCCAATAGAACGATTCTTTATTACAATCGTCTTCTTTGTTCATACTTCACTCTTGAACGGCTTTTCTAAAGAATCATAAATTACGATTTTCTACTTCTTCCTTTGCATCGCTTCGCAAAATCGTAAAACACGATTTTTCTTCTTTCAGTAGGCGATGATTCGTCTTTTTCATTCAATCGTCTTTCTTATTGTTTTATGAGTTTATTTTGACGAATATTAACACGTTGGTTCTCTTTTACTATTTTTCCTTAATATCTGCACATCAGTAACTTATTAGTAGCAATCTAAGTCCTAGCATCGCTAAGTTAAGGGTGATAAAATGATATATTATATGACTGATCAAGCTACGACTGAGAACTCCTTGGATGATTATTCTTGGGCATAGACTCTCTTATTTATAGATTCAAAAGAGACCAGTTACAATAATTTAGGTGTAACAACCCAAAATTTTCGTAAACATTGAATCGTTGACCTTTGAGGAGAATGCGACCTTTTGACTGATTTGACCCAAGTCAAACATTTGACCTATATAACGTGGTCTTGAAACTCCATTAGTTATAATTAGAGTTGCGCGCCAAGCACATTAAATCCCAACTCTTACCTTGTGAAGAGTGTACGTGTGTTTGTGTAGGTTGCACGCGAACTCGAACCCAATAACCCAACCTGTCACGTGGCACCCAACCAAGTATACGTATTTGGCAAGACATATGATACACTATGCACGTGTGTAACCTAGAGGCAAATTTTCTGTGGAAAATAAAAGTTATTAATGATTAAAACTTGCTTGGGTTATGTGGGCCGACTGATTGGGCCGACCATTTGAGCAGACTGATTGGGCCAACCATTTGAGCTGACTGATTGGACCGACCATTTGAGCCGACTAATTAGGCCAACCATTTGAGCTGACTGATTGGGCCGACCATTTGAGCCAACTAATTGGGTCGACCATATGAGCTGACTAATTGGGCTGACTAAGTGGACCGACTTTGGGCCTTAATTAGGACCTTTAGATATGTAGCAATTACCACCTTGGGTGTGCTAGTTTCACACCAAACCGCTAACTCTTTTGGAAAAGAACGAATACACCTTTACGGTGTTAAAGTTTAACACCGAAACCACCCCCATGCTATAAGCAAGCCCCACCCGTGCTTTTGTCTTCCAAAGTTGAGAGAAGAGAAAGAGAGGAAGAAAAAGAAAAAGAAGAGAAGGGGGAAGGGCTTACTTCTTCATTGGATGAATCTCCATCAACTTCTTCTTCTTAGACCCACCGCAAGAGAACACCGATCTTGGATGCGGCTACGATCGTGAGTTTGAGAGATTTCCCCAAACCCTCTTTTGTTCTTGGTGAGTTAAAACTCCAAACCTTGTGGATCTCGCTCTAGATCGATCCATTTCGCTTGGAAGGATTGCAGGATTGTTAGGTACATTGAGAAGGTTGAGGAGGTTTGATCTATGCTCGCTATGATCAAAGGAATCAAAGAGTTTCAAACAATTAGGTAAATACGAAGCGTAGAGAGCCGATTCTTGGATAAGATCATCGTGGGCGTTGCTTGCCCGATTTATAGAGGTAAATAGCATAATTCTTTTATATATTAAACTAAAATAGGTTGCTTAGATTTGTGTAAAAGATTAGGATAAAAAAGATTAAATTTTGATGTAAAAATGGGTTTTAAAAAGCCCAAAATGCACAAAATCGCATACAGTCGCACGCCCGAACTAGAACTCGTGTGCGCAACATCTGAAATAAGGCAAAAAAGTTATGAACGAAACTCTCTCACCCAACACAGAGCTTCAGCGACTATGCAAATTTAGCAGCATAGAATCGATGATGTGGTATTTTGGCTGTAAATTTTTTACTCTGAACTCGGATTGAAGCGATTCTCACAGCGTTGGAAAGAGAACAACGAGATCTATAACTTTTGTGAATTAGAAAATTTATGAATCAAAATATTTAAAGGTCAAAATTGAGTGTGAAGTTGGGTCAAATTCTAAGTTAACACGAACTTGTCCATCTTCGCCTCGATTTTGATAAAACACTTAAGTATGTCAAGGTTATTAGTAATTAGAGTTAATTCTTAATGCATCATCGTATGTGTGATGTAGACTGTGAGTTGAAAACCGTTGATTGGACCTTGATTTTGCTTCCGTTTTTGCATGACTTCAAAATTTAGGTAGGGGAATTTCAACATAAACTTACATATTTGACTTTGATTCCTAGTTCTTTGATTGAATGAAAAATGATAAGTTTGACCGTATATAAACTAGTGTTTGAATTCTTTGAAACTAGAACTGGAATTTTATGCATCTGAATAAAAACTCTGAGAATATGTAGGGGAACTTCAATGCAAATTTGCATGTTTGATTCTGATTCATAGTTACTTTGATTTAATCGAATTGAATGTGATCCTTAGAAATTGATTTAGAAATTGTGAACGTATTGAAATCTTTGAGATATTAAATTGCATTGACTCCTTGGAAATATCGAATCATATGAATCTGCTGAAGCTGAACTTTGAGTAAGGGGATAATTCAGTATTTAGGTTACATTTTGACTTTGATCTATAGATTTTGATGACATGATTGAATGAATTTGAAATCATTGGAATTCGATTTAGAACTTGTTTAAGTTGATTACATTTGAATATTTGAAGTCTTTGTAAAATGAATTTGCATGTTAACTATCAGACAGCTTGAATTATTAGATGTTTTGGAATCCTTGAACTTTGCATGTGAACATCAAATTTGAATATGACTTGGATTCATAGATCTTAATAATAGATTTGAACTGAAATATGATCATGAGAACTGAAATAGTAATTTTGTTAGTTTAACCGCATCGAATATTGAAATCTTTGGATAGTGAATTACATATGAATCTTCGAATTATCAAATCAACTGAACTTTGAACAATAACTTTGAACTTGAGCTTCGAACGAACTTTGAATCCAAATTGGAATACGAACTATAAATATGAACTGTGAATCTTCACTTTGAATATGAACTTTACACCCTGAATCTAAACCTTGTGCTCTGATCTTTGCATGTGAATATCGGAAGAGGAAGAAGCACACAGGAAGAAAACTCTTATATCATATATTAATCCCTAATAAAATAAACTTACAATTAAAAATTCAAAACATAAGGAATCTTAAAACTATGTACACACTACGTAACTACTATTACAAACATAAACTAATATAAAGGAATGCTTACCGATATGGCTTGCCTTCCCGATACACACCGATATAAACTTAAAAAGAAAGAACAAGAGAGCAGAGAAAGGAATTCTGATAATTGCTAGGTGTCTTGGACAATCCCCAAGCTAACCCTTTTATAGATAAATGCGGACTTGTAACGGGTTGAAATCCGCCGCTGAGTGGGACACGTGTGCTATGTGGATTGGATGCAGTCGCTTTGTCCCTTAATAATTGTGTTCTGACGTCATGGCATGCGTCAGTGGTTCATTATTTGGAGGATGACTTAATGGCTTGTTTCATCGACAACTGACAATGCTATTGAGCTAGGACTATTGCAGGCTGTATTGGCCGACAATAATCCGAATGGTGGGCTCCATTATGATTCTTGATGATTGTGAATCTGAACAAATAGTTGTTTTGGCTGATTTTTCCTTTTGGTAATTATCAATTTCAGTTGTTTTGGCTGTAATGGCTGGACCTCATGGTTCCATGCGATTGTCAAGATTCTAATAAAATATTGAGTCTCCTGATAGTGAACTATCTGAATCAGGTACATCATGTAACAACTCTTCTTCTTGGATAGAAGCTTCAATTTCTAAATTGGCAGGCAGATGGAGATTATTTTTGCTGATTAATTGTTAGAGAAATTTCTCTGCTTCGTCTTCTTGCTAAGGAGTTGTCATATATTCTATAGGGAAATCCGTGATGAAAATTCGTCGACCATCAATAATTTTGAAGAAATAATGGTCTTTGGAGATTTCTCTGGCTTACTGAGAAAAGTGCATTAAAGAATGAATCCAGTAGGATCTGGGAGAAATTGACTCAGCATTAGATTGTGCCAAAGGATCAGCTTTGTTGATATATGAAAATTCATACATCCGTGTTTTACGAAGAACCCAAATTTGATATGGCTGGAAGAATTGTTCTCTAGATCGCCAGCTGTTGGTATCTCTTAGTGTGCTTGTTTTATTTGTTGGTGGTAAAAATAATTTAAAATCAAAGAAAGAGTAAAACAGGGGATGGAATCAGCACAACTGAGAAATCCTAGACCTACAAGATACAAGGTCCATTTGTAGCAAGTTTTGATAAGTAAGAGTTTGTCCCACAGGGAAAGGTGATCTACAGCTCCAAAGGAACCATCTCTAGTAATCCCTCCAGATCTGGCAATCCTAAAAGGAGGGGAGTTTAAGGTCACTTATTCTAAGTATTCTAAGATAGCCTAATGAGTTAACTACAGAAAGGGTTGAGAAGATGGATGGGTTGTGGAAAATAAATATAAAAGGGTGAGAAGTAGGTTATTGAGTTTAGATCAGAGGAGTTTTGTAACTCAGATTCAGATCTGATGTTATGGAAATCCTGTCCAATGGCTACATTATCACCAAAGAGGAGGAAGAATTCAACTCATCCATGTGCCATGATCCAATCCCTTAAGGTTATATCCTGTCCACTTAAATGGTCACAGATTATCCCATAGGGGAACCATAGTCCAGAGATGGGTCAAAACAAATTAATCATTGTAGGCACTACTTCATCCAGGCTACAAGCTCAGGGAATCCATAGGGAACCTCAACCTCTAAAGCCCTATGTGTGGGGCTAAGGCTGTATAGGACCATGATAGCCTGCACATAACCAAAGAAGAGATTGAGTACCACCTTAGATCTAGCTGTCCATTGCTTGAGTGGGGTTGCAATGGTCCAGTCACAAGCCTACAATCTCCATAACCAGATCAGATCTAACATCTGATGGCGGGTCTATACAAATATATGGGGAGTCTGCCTCTGCACAATCTCCTACTAGGCTTAACAGCTCAGGCTCGGGGAAGAAGGATCCATCTTGGATCGGCGGATTGGATTCACCCTAAGGCTATAGCCTGTCTACTTAAATGGTCACAAACTATCCCAGAGGCTATCCTCCTCACGGAGCCCAAGACAAAATAAGTTAATTGCTGCTACCACCATGGTCACAAGGCTACCAGCTCAGGCTCCCATGAGAATTTCAGATCTAGTGGGTCCTGTGGTAAGGCTAAGGCTGTATAGGACCGTGATAGCCCAGACACACAGGTCACTTGGATCTGAGTGGATCCTTAGAATTAGTCCTCCATTGCTTTGAAACACAGCCAAAGCAATGGTAGATCACAAGGCAGCAGCCTTGCACAGAATAGCTCACAAATACACAAATCCCATAAGAGTACAAATCCTATTACAAAAACTCCATTAATCTAACCTCAATAGACATACAAAGACATGGCCAGCAAGTGCTGAGCCATGGAGAGAAGAAAAAGAAGAAAAAGAAAACTACTTACAGTTATAGGAAGAACAAGAACAGAAAAAAAATAATTACAAAATCTGAGATAGGAGTTCCTCTTCTAAATTCTAACTCCAAATCTCCCTCTCGATTCCCCTAAACCTAAACCAGGCTTAGGTGTGGCGGCGCATTAGGGTTAGGAAACCCTAATTTTAACGATGCCACGTGGCCGAATAATGATTCCTGGATGCCTCGGGGCGCATGCATGGAGATTTGAGCGTGGGAGTGCGTGCTCTAATCCTTGAAAATCCCCAGAAAGTCCTTTGCAGAATGATGGAAGTTGGAGTTCAGAGCTTCACCAGGTTGCAGTCGATTCCCAAACTTGTCGCGTGGTAGCTCTAGTCTTCGCGTGATTGAGTTTAACATTAAAGCTTCAGACGTCGCGTAGTTTCAGCTTCTTGATGCTTTGAGCTGTCGCGAGGTAGACAGTTAAGCTCTCGTTGGATTGGGCTTCGCGTAGTTGGATTGATACTTATGAATAGCGCAGGAACTGCGCGAGCATTCTGTTTCACTTTGCGAGGCTAATTCTGGCTTTGGCGAGATTGCTTTCTTTCTGAACAGCGCGAGAACTACGTGAGAAGTTCACTTCTTAATGGAACTTTGCGAGGCGTTGAGGCTTTTTACGAGGCTGGCAGCGAGTTCTCTTGATATTTGCATCCTCGGCTCTCTTGGCGGCAGATTCTGAAGCTCTCTCTCCTCGGTATTACGGCGAACCACGAGGTGAGAGGGTCTTCTTAAACTCTCTGCAGAGCTGCGTGACCTTTAACTTCTAAACTTCGCGAGAGGTGCGCGACTCAAGGCTTCTGAAGCTCTTCTGTCACTCTACTGCGCGAGAACTTGTTTGTGAAATCTTGGGACTTCGCAAGGACTGCGCGAAGTGTATTTTTCTGAATCCTCTAAAGCTTTGTCAACTGCGCGAGGCTCTTCTATGGTCTGGATTCATGGTTCATTCTTCTAAGGGACTTCTGGTACTAAAACAGGCTCCTTAGCAGGATTCATGGCCTTATTGCCCTGCTGTTTATTACCTACAGAAAACACTTAACAAACATTTATTAGATGGCTAAGGGTTTATTCAAAGGCTAAGTTAAGGGGTGACAAGTGGTACTTTTCAGGTCTTAACACACCCCCAAACCTAATCTTTGCTAGTCCCTTAGCAAAGCTACACTAAATCAACTATAGAATTTAAATGCCACTTTCGTAAGGAGCATGGATACATTTAGCATATGTACCAAGCCTTTTAAACCCCTAGGTGATCTCTAGTGGAGGAGTGAAGTCTCCTGAGGGTTTTCAGTGAAGACACCCACAAACTTCTCAATGAAGCAGTTAACAAAAGTGCCATTTATCAGATGAGCAGTCAAGGAACAGAGTTAGTTCACCTTTGAATCATTAATAATATAAGAAATTCAAACACATTGGCTACACAGAAATTTAAACTGGTATAAGCTTCTCATGAAAGCACAGCATTTCCAATCAGTTTACACCAAAGACACTACACATGTGTGTCAACATTGAGCTCATCACTGGATCAAAAATTAAGTTGTAGATCATGCTTAATGCATTCAATATCAGACCCAAAACTCTCCAGGGCATACTCTCATAAAGAACTGTTGAGGGTTTCATTTTCTCACAAGCTCAAGAGCAGTTACATCCCTCAAATGGGTCTGTAAGCATGAGCATAGGCATAACTCTGAAGTTCTGGCATCATTGACAGATCCTCACCATAGATTGAACAACTCTCTGTCTCCACATGACAGCTCACTCAACTTTGGATCACAAGGGCTTTAACTGGGCTGTAATGTGGCTTATGGAGTGGGGTTAAAAAGACTGAAAGGTTGAAAAGGGGTTCAAAATTGAGAAATCAGTAGGTGAAGGAGGTGATTCATGACTTCACCTTCTTTGATTCAGCTCCTTTCATCTTCTTTGAGGTTTTCAGATTTGAAGTGATCAGTTTCTCTTCTTGATTTTAATTTTTTCAATGAAAGTTCCCTCTTGACTCCTCTCTTACTCCTCTTCATTATTATTTTTGTTTCTTTTTTATGCATTTTTCTTCTTTTTTTTTATTTTGTTTTTGCTTTTCTGAAATGCCACCATTTTCTCAGTTACCATACTGCCAGACTTTGAGGTACTTCTTCTTTCTTCACCTAATGTTGACCATAGCTAGTCCATCTTCAACTCTTGTTCCTTTACCTTTTGAATTCTCAGAGTGAGGGTAAGGTTAAATCAGATACATAGGTTTAGGTGCGAGTACTCAGGTGTATTTTTGAAGAAATTTAGGATTTAAGGCTAAAAGGGGGTATGGACAAGGGTAGTTTCTTAAGGTTGGTCTATTTAGGCTCAAACTGTCCAAGAGAAGGCCTTGATCCTTTCCTAGGTCTCATGAGTGCTGTCAGTTGTTTCAACTTGGAGTTGCCTGACTTCTAGTGAGCACAGTGACTCAGCCAGTTCTTAGAGCTAAAAAAAAAAAAAAATTGCCTTAGTCACTCCTCAAAGAAAATTTTTGTATAGTAGGCCCAAATCTCACTGGTTGTGATCTTCCTTTGAATTCTTAAGTATGTCCTTACCTTTTTCTCTTTCTAGTGATTCACTAAGTGTTGATACAAGTGAGTGTCCTTGGTGATCTCATCATGGAGATGTGAAATTTTAAAAGTTTATACTGTCTAAAGTCTGGAAAAATTTTAAATTTCATTATTTTTCTGATTCTCCAGTGAACATGGTTCCATTTCTATATTACTCACATGATTATGCTGCACTTAGGTTAACTATTCCATTGGCAGGATCTGCCTGCCACACCCCCAAACCTATGAGGAGCAGTGTCCTCACTAGATCAAAGGTGTGGGTGCAGCAGATTTATTAAGGGCATAATAAAAGGAAACAGTAAGAAAGAAAACAACCAAAAATAGAGAACTGTACAGAGTAACAGAAAAAGAAACTATCATTAAGACTAAAAAAAAAAAAAAAATTACAAAAAGAAAGAAGAAAGGAGAGAGGGATCAAGGATGGGGGGGCTGAGAAGGTGGTGGAGGGGGTTGAGTGGAGGGGGTAGGGGATGGGGATGGTTCTATCTTTTACTTTTTCTTCTGTGGCTGGAGCTTTTCCCCCTCCTCCTTAGCCAGGATCTACTGAACCTCCTCGTATTCATCCTAGAGGGGTTGTAGGGGGTCCGGCTCTTTCGGTGGGGGCGGTTCCAACCACATCGGGTAAAACTTGTTAGGCAGCGCATTAGGCTTATCATCTGCCATTGTTAGGACTAGGGAAGGACCACTAGGGTGAGAGGAGAAAGGATGAGATGAATATGAAAGGGGCTCCCTGTGTATTTAAAGATGAGGATGGTGGAAGATGAAATGGCAGAATAACATTCAAGTCGCCGCAATTAATTTAGAGTGAGTTGGGAAGTGACAAGTCCCAGCAATCAGCGTGGGGAATGACAAATGCATTTGACTCGCGCAGCTGGGCAAGGGGGTCGCGAGATAGGAATGAAATCTCATGATGATGAATGTTGTGGCTTGTAGTGCGCGAGAATTTCCCAAATATCAAATTGGAATGAGCGAGGCTTAGTACCAAACAGGGAGCAATTCATGCAGTTCAACATTAAATTCAAAAATCAGCAAATCGCAGAAGAAGAAGTAATCATACCAACCCCATCGAAACTCTATCAGACCCCACAGACTCAGACCCCATCGAGACACTACAGTTTCCTAAAAACTATTGAAGAAACTAAAGCAGTATAGTACAACATGGACATAACTGTGGGTCATGTAGATGAAGGCGTCCCTTAAAAATGAATAGTGTTCATAGGATCGGCAGGTTTTTCAAGACAAGGCTTAAGCCTCTGACCATTCACTTTCAAGGTCTGCCCAGATTTGGGATCCTTGACTTCCACAGCACCAGATGGGGAAACATTTATAACAATATAGGAACCTTCCCATCTGGGTTTTAGTTTGTCAGGAAAGAATTTTAGTCTGGAGTTAAATAACCAAACCTTGCCACCAGGGATGAATCTCTTTCTCAATAAGCCCTTATTAAAGAAAGCTTTGGATCGTTCCTTGTATATCTTGGCAGTGGCGTAAGCATCCATCCTCAGCTCATCCAATTGAGGGCAATTGCGAGGGACACATGATAGCCGCAAGTTAGGTTCATATTTAAGCTTTTAATGGCCCAATAGGCCTTGTGTTCTAATTCGACTGGGAGATGGCAAGCCTTTCCATAGACCAGTCTGAATGGGGACATTCCAATGGGAGTCTTATAGGTAGTCCGATAAGCCCAGAGTGCGTCATAGAGCTTATCAGCCCAATCTCTCCTATCAGTCCTCACTGTTTTCTCAAGGATGTGCTTGATCTCCCTATTGGAAATTTCAACTTGTCCACTAGTCTGTGGGTGGTAGGGAGTAGCAATCCTATGGGTCACAGAATATTTCTTGAGCAAGCTCTCAAAATTCCTGTTGCAGAAATGGCTACCCCCATCACTGATAATAGCTCTAAGGGTTCCAAATCTTGAAAAAATATTTTGCTTTACAAATTTGAGGACCACCTGGTTATCATTGGTTCTTGTGGCAATGGCTTCTACCCATTTGGAAACATAGTCCACTGCCACTAAGATGAAATGGTAACCATTAGAAGGAAGAAAAGGGCCCATGAAGTCTATACCCCATACATCAAACAATTCTACCACAAGGATGGGCTGTAAAGGCATGGAGTTTCTTTTGGACAGCCCGCCTAATTTTTGACATCTCTCACATGCCTTGCAATGTGTATATGCATCTTTGAATAAAGAAGGCCAATAAAACCTACACTGCAGGACCTTGCCAGCTATTTTTCTTCCACTAAAGTGGCCTCCACAGGCATTTTCATGGCACATGGCCAGACTACTAGGGACATCACTTTCGGGAACACATCTTCGGATGATTTGGTCTGCACAGTACTTGTATAGGCAAGGTTCCTCCCAGAAAAAATATTTGACCTGTGAGAAAAATAGGTCTTTGTCCATTTTGGTCCAGTGGGCATGAATCTTTCCTATAACAAGATAGTTCACAATGTGTGCAAACCAGGGGACCAAGGATTGGATGGCAAATAATTGCTCATCCGGGAAGGCATCATTTGGAGGACCATCAAGACATTTCTCCAACACAATTCTGAACAAGTGGTCAGCCACCACATTCTCCACACCCTTTTTGTCCTTGATTTCGATGTCAAACTCCTACAGCAGGAGTATCCATCTAATCAGCCTGGGCTTAGCATCTTTTTTGGGCAGTAGATACTTCAATGCTGAGTGGTCAGTGAAGATTATAGTTTTAGATCCCAGTAGGTAGGATCTAAACTTGTCGACAGCATACACCAACTTGCCGAAGCTCTCAGTTGTGGTGTAATTCAGCTGAGCTTCAGTAAGTGACTTGCTGACATAAGCAATGACCACAGGCAGCTTATCCTTTCTTTGGCCCAAGACAACACCTATTGCCAAATCTGATGCATCACACATTAATATAAATGGCAGGGTATAGTCTGGTGTCTGGAGTACAGGGGCAGAGGTAAGACAGATTTTCAAAGTCTCAAAATCCTTTAGACATTCAGTCGAGAAATCGAAAGGCACATCCTGGCAGAGCAGGTGGCACAATGGCTTAGCAATTTTGCTGAAGTCCTTAATAAATCTCCTGTAGAATCATGCATGCCCAAGGAAAGATCTGATTTGTTTGACTATTTTTGGAGGGGGAAAATTGGCAATGAGGTCAACTTTGGCCTTGTCTACCTCAAGCCCTTCTTTAGAGACTACATGGCCTAACACAATGCCTTGTGTTACCATGAAGTGGCTCTTTTCCGAGCTTAAGACCAGATTGGTCTCCTCACATCTTTGCAAAACTAGGCTGAGGTGTTGTAGACATTGGCCAAAACTGTCCCCATAGACAAAAATCATCCATAAAAATCTCCAAAAACTTGTCAATCATATCAGAGAATATGGCATATATACACCTCTGAAAAGTGAGTGGCGTATTATATAGTCCAAAAGGCATCCTTCTGTAAGCAAAGGTGCCAAAAGGACAGGTGAAGGTGGTTTTCTCTTGGTCTTGAGGATGCACAAGGATCTGGTTGTACTCTGAGTACCCATCAAGAAAACAGTAAAAAGCTTTTCCAGCCAATTTGTCTAAAATTTGATCAATGAAGGGGAGAGGGAAGTGGTCCTTTCTGGTCTTAGAGTTGAGCTTTCTATAATCAATGCAAACTCTCTAGCCAGTGGTCTCCCTGGCTGGTCTCAACTCTCCAGACTCGGTTTTAATAACTGTTATGCCAGATTTCTTGGGCACCACTTGGATAGGTGCCACCCAGTTAGAATCAGAGATGGGGTAAATCACCCCTGCATCTAACAATTTAATGATTTCCTTGAGGACCACTTCGTGCATGTGAGGATTTAACTTCCTCTGCATTTCCCTAGAGGGTAGTGATCCTTCCTCATGATGAATCCTGTGCATGCAGATTGATGCATCTATTCCTCCCAGATTTGCAATGGTCCAGCCAATTGCCCTTTTGTGCTTCCTCAAAACTGTTAGTAATTCCTCTTCCTGCTCATTGGTAAGAGAGGAGGAGATAATCACTGGAAGCTTATCGCCTTTCTCAAGGAAGGCATATTTTAATGTTTCTGGAAGCTTCTTGAGTTCCAGATCAGGGGCTTGTTGGGTGGATGACAACATTGGTGCATTGGTGGTTGGAGGAAGAGGCAGCAATGTAGGTTTCCAAATGGAATGCTGCACTGAGCCCACAGAAGACTTCAATGTGGTCGGGTCTTTTGGTATCACAGCTGGGCTTTCTTCCTCCACCATATCCCAGACTTTAACTAAATTCCTGACAATGTTGCTCCACTCCAGCAGAGTGGGCAATTCTTCATCCACAATTTCATCTAATACATCCACTGCAAGGCTCTCCTCATTGTCCTCGTGAGGGTACTTTGCACTGTTGTACACATTTAGTTCAACTTTCATATGTCCGAAAGTTACCTCCATAACTCCAGACCTGCACTGAATGCATGCGTTGGCAGTAGCCAAGAATGGCCTGCCCAAGATAACAGGTATGGGGTTAGTACTTTTGCTGTAGCCCATGTCCAAAACTAGGAAGTCAGCAGGGTAGAAGAATTTATCTACCCCTACCAGGACATCCTCAATCATTCCCATGGGCCTCCTCTCAGATCTATCAACCATCATTAGCACAATAGGGGTAGGTTTTAGCTCCCCCAATCCTAGCTGCAGATATACACTGTTTGGTAGCAGGTTAACACTGGCTCCCAGGTCTAAAAGGGCCTTCCCAATTGTATGGTCTCCAATTATGCAGGGAATAGTGGGGATTCCTGGATCTTGCAACTTCTCAGGCATTGATATGTTAAATACAAAATTCACTGTATCAGTTGCAAAGACTTTTTTGGACATATGGCCGCGAGCTTTTCTCTTTTGGGTACAGAGGTCTTTCAGGAACTTTGCATAGGCTGGAACCTGTTTAATTGCCTCAAGCAGGGGCAAATTGATTTTCACCTGCCTGAAGGTCTCCATCATTTCCTCCATTTAGGCATTCCCTTTATCAAAAGGGATCGGACTACCCAAAGCTTGAGGAAATGGTAGCTGAGGTTCTGCTGGTTCCTCAGCTGCTAGCCCATGACTAAACTTCTGTTTCTTTCTTTTTTCATGTTTTTCTCCCTGCTGAGGCTCAACTACAGCCTCTTTATTTTTCTCCTACTGCCGGGTAGCAGGCAATTCTTGGCTCTGTGTTCCAACAACATCTCTATCACACTTATTCAAAAAATTTATGGAAATGACAATTGTCTATCACCGCTGACCTTAGGTAGTGACAAAGATTGGTTCCCTCAAAGCTTGAGGAAGCTTCTTCAATTAAAAACTGACCCTTGGGGTTGGCATTCGGCTGGCAGGACAACCTCTCCTCATCTCCCCTAGCCAAGGCATTTGAAATTTTGCTTATCTGCTCTTCCATGGCATGGATGCTCTGACTGTGAGAGCTCACGGTCTGAGCCAAGGACCCCAGGTTTTGCAATGAAGTCAAGACCTGGTTCTCGAAGGAAGCATTTCTTGGCTGAGGTTGGGGTAAGATCAACTGATTTTGTTGTTGATGGGGCTGCTGCTAGTGCTGGAAATTGGACCTAGGGGCATATCCTTGATTGAACTGCTATTGTGGCCTTTGAGGTAAGGCTAACATCTGCTGGGGCTGCATATAGTTATCTTGCCTCCACCTCAGATTTGGGTGGTCTCTCCATTGGTAACCAGCATTTTGGTGTTGGTATCCATATGGTTGTCTGTTGTAGCCACCAGATTGTTGCTGGCCATAAAATTGCGCAACAGCAGCATGTTCCAAAACTAATTCAGGATACTGCCCTGCAGATGGACATTCCTCTACTGTGTGCTGTGAGGACTGGCATATCAGACATGCCTCCACCACTTGAGCAGCCCTTCTAGGTTGCATCATAGTCAGTAATTTGTCAAACTTCAAAGAGAGGTTTGCCATATGCAGCTGCAGGTCATTGTTCCCAGACACCTCATAAACTTTTCCTCTTGACAAAGTAGCAGGCCCCACTTTTGACTCAGACTCCTGACTAGTTCTTGCCATGGATGGTTTTTGAAAAGCATTTTCACTGATTACTTCAAACAATTCCCATGCCTCATCAGCAATCTTGTGCATGTAGGTTCTACCACAAGAGGCATCAATCATATCTCTATTTTTCTCATCAATCCCATTGTAGAAGCTTTGTACAAGCTGCTAGTCTGGGATCTTGTGGTGGGAGCATTATTTGAGCATTTCCTTAAACCTATCCCAGGCTTGATTAAAGTCCTTAGTTGGGGATTGGGCAAAAGTAAGAATCTTCTTCCTCAACTGGCTAGTTTTGGTCTCAGGGAAGAACTTTGTCAGGAACTTGGTCTGCAGGTCTTTCCTTGTAGTGATGCCATTGTTGGGAAGAAAAGCCAACCAGGTACTAGCCCTATCCTTCAAAGAGAAGGGAAAGAGCCTGAGCCTAGTAGCCTCAGGTCCCAAACCAGCGATATTGAAAGTGGTGCACAAGGCCAAAATTTGATCAATATGCTTATAAGGGTCCTCCTTACTGAGCCCATGGAAAGAGGGCAACATCTAGATGATTGAAGTTTTAATCTCATAATTCCCTTGAACATCAGGGAATTGAATGCTGAATGGAGAGTTATAGTCATCTGGAGCATTCAACTCCTTAAGAATTCTGGGTTGTTCTTCACCCATGAGTACTGTCTCAGATTCAATTGGGGGCTCTACAGTGGTGTGTCTGTTCCTTCTAAGTCTTTTATCCCTCTCTAGCTAAGGGTTGAAAGGCTCTAAAGTAGGACTAAGAGATCTCCTACCTAGCATACAAACACACCACCAGCAGGGACAACTCCTTGCAGGCACATTGCACTTGACTCCCTAAATACTGCTATGGAACTTGTAAGAGAAATAGATAGAGTTTTAAAGGTTAGAGAGTTTGCAAACAGAGGTAGCTAATCTCTAAATGCAGTCCACTGTCCTTCTCTGCTGCTGTCTAGATCTGCAAGAACGATTAAAAATTACATCAACAGTATCGATTATTCACAGCTACAAAGAATACTAAAAAAATACAAAAATCCTAGGGGCTACTATTTGATCACTTTCCCCGGCAGCGGCGCCAAAAACTTGTTGGTATCTCTTAGTGTGCTTGTTTTATTTGTTGGTGGTAAAAACAATTTAAAATCAAAGAAAGAGTAAAGCAGGGGATGGAATCAGCACAACTGAGAAATCCTTGACCTGCAAGATACAGGGTCCATTTGTAGCAAGTTTTGATAAGTAAGAGTTTGTCCCACAGGGAAAGGTGATCTACAGCTCCAAAGGAGCCATCTCTAGTAGTCCTTCCAGATCTGACTTCAGATTTGGCAGTCCTAAAAGGAGGGAGTTTAAGGTCACTTATTCTAAGTATTCTAAGATAGCCTAATGAGTTAACTACAGAAAGGGTTGAGAAGATGGATGGATTGTGGAAAATAAATATAAAAGGGTAAGAAGTAGGTTATTGAGTCTAGATCAGAGGGGTTTTGTAACTCAGATTCAGATCTAATGCTATGGAAATCCTGTCCAATGGCTACATTATCACCAAAGAGGAGGAAGAATTCAACTCATCCCTGTGCCATGATCCAATCCCTTAAGGTTATAACATGTTCATTTAAATGGTCACAAATTATCCCATAGGGGAACCACAGTCCAGAGATGGGTCAAAACAAATTAATCGTTGTAGGCACTACTTCATCCAAGCTACAACCTCAGGGAATCCATAGGGAACCTCAACCTCTAAAGCCCTATATGTGGGGCTAAGGCTGTATAGGACCATGATAGCCCAGACACATAGAACCAGCAAGAGATTGAGTACCACCTTAGATCTAGCTATCCATTGCTTGAGTGGGGCTGTAATGGTCCAGTCACAAGCCTACAATCTCCATAACCAGATCAGATCTAACATCTGATGGCGAGTCTATACAAATATATGGGGAGTCTGCCTCTGCACAATCTCCTACCAGGCTTAACAGCTCAGGCTAGGGGAAGAAGGATCCATCTTTGATCGGCGGATAGGGTTCACCCTAAGGCTATAGCCTGTCTACTTAAATGGTCACAGACTATCCCAGAGGCTATCCTCCTCACGGAGCCCAAGATAAAACAAGTTAATTGCTGATACCACCATGGTCACAAGGCTACCAGCTCAAGCTCCCATGAGAATTTCAGATCTAGTGGGTCCTGTGGTGGGGCTAAGGCTGTATAGGACCGTGATAGCCCAGACACACAGGTCACTTGGATCTGAGTGGATCCTTTGAATCAGTCCTCCATTGCTTTGAAACACAGCCAAAGCAATGACGGATCACAAGGCAGCAGCCTTGCACAGAACAACTCACAAATACACAAATCCCATAAGAGTACAAATCCTATTACAAAAACTCCATTAATCTAACCTCAATAGACATACAAAGGCATGGCCAGCAAGTGCTGAGCCATGGAGAGAAGAAAAAGAAGAAAAAGAAAACTACTTACAGTTACAGGAAGAACAAGAACAGAAAAGAAAAATTACAAAATCTGAGATAGGAGTTCCTCTTCTAAATTCTAACTCCAAGTCTCCCTCTCGATTCCCCTAAACCTAAACCAGGCTTAGGTTTATATAGCAGTGGTGTGGCGGCTCATTAGGGTTAGGAAACCCTAATTTTAATGATGCCACGTGGCCGAATAATGATCCTTGGATGCCTCGGGGCATGTGCACGAAGATTTGAGCATGAGAGTGCGTGCCCTAATCCTTAGAAATCCCCAGAAAGTCCTCTACAGAATGATGGAAGTTGGAGTTCAGAGCTTCGCTAGGTTGCAGTCGATTCCCAGATTTGTCGTGTGGTAGCTCTAGTCTTCGCGTGGTTGAGTTTAACATTAAAGCTTCAGATGTCGTGTAGTTTCAGCTTCTTGATGCTTTGAGCAGTTGCGAGGTAGACAGTTAAGCTCTCGCTGGATTGGGCTTCGTGCAGTTGGATTGATACTTGTGAATAGCGCGGGAACTGCGCGAGCATTTCATTTCACTTCGCTAATTCTGGCTTTTGCGAGACTGCTTTCTTTCTGAACAGAGCAAGAACTGCGCGAGAAGTTCACTTCTTAATGGAACTTCGCGAGGATCCTCGCGAGGCATTGAGGCTTTTCTGAACTTCACGACAGGTTCTCTTGATAGATAGTTGTTGTGGCGAGGATCTGAAGCTCTCTCTCATACATTACGAGTGGACTGCGTGAGGGTGAGAGGGGTCTTCTTGAACTACGCGGGAGCTGCGCGACCTTTAACTTCTAAACTTTGCGAGAGCTGTGCGACTCAAGGCTTCTGAAACTCTTCTGTCGCTCTACTATGTGAGAACTTGTTTGTGAAATCTTGGGACTTTGCGAGGACTGCGCGAAGTGTATTTTTCTGAATCCTCTGGAGCTTTGTCAGCTGTGCGAGGCTCTTCTATGGTCTGGATTCATGGTTCATTCTTCTGAGGGACTTCTGGTGCCAAAACAAGCTCCTTAGCAGGATTCATGGCCTTATTGCCCTGCTGTTTATTACCTATAGAAAACACTTAACAAGTATTTATTAGATGGCTAAGGGTCTATTCAAAGGCTAAGTTAAGGGGTGAAAAGTGGTACTTTTCAGGTCTTAACACCAGCCAAGAGTGCTAGTGATCCAAAAAGTAAGGTAAATGCCATTGAGTAAATATTTGGAGGTATGGAAGATCATGAATTTGATCATTCTAGGAAAATTTGGAATATTGGAACGTGGGAAAATGATTTGGTTGATCAGTCCCCCGTCAAGACCTTACAAAAGATTATGAGGATAATCTGGAGTGAACAAAGAAATTTTTGGGAGATGGTAACCCTGAAGATGGTTGATAAATTGATAATTCTGTAATAATATTTGTTTGATCTCAGTAGCAGAATCCTCAATTTGAGATACAATATTTTGGGAAATGTCAATTGGAAGGACATGTTTGGACTTTTCAAATATGCAGATTCTTTTAAGGTGATGCAGAATTGGATCATTTTGTTTCACCAATTCAATGAGGTTGAGGAAATAGGAAATTTTCTCAATGAAAAAGGTTTCTTCTTCCCAATTAAAGTCTTTGATCAAGGAAATTAAACCTTCATAAATTAGTTGGGTATGGGCTTCTTGAGCCTAAATTTTGGATGTAAGGATGCTCAAATGTTGTCTCACTTTTTTCTTATTATTGACAATATAGTTTTTTCATACTCCATTAATATCGTGATGCATGAATGGAGCAATGCCAGGGTTAATAAAATCAGGGATATGGCTGATGTTAAAAATTTCAGATTTGGAGTATTCTTTGACCTCCATAATGGGAGATGTGGTTAGGAGTTGCATGGTTTGAAAGGTTTTGAAAGCAGCTCAGCCTTCTCTCATGGAGTTATGCATTTGGTATAATGGGTTAGGGAAATTATAAATTTGGCTATGACAAGTTTGTCATGAAGTATAGATTCTTGGTTGGAATCCTTTGAGGACAACATAAACTTTTCTTTGTGGAGAAGAATTGTCTTCTGCTGAGTTGGCTGATTGGGCTGAAGAGCTACCTGCAAGACTAGTCATTTTCTGTATAAAAAGTAATAATTAGTTGGTGATCTACTATTTGGGTAGGATCACCACATAAAGATAAAATCACGGGGTTGGTGGTATGCACATGTTGATGCAAATACTCATGCAAATGGGAATAAACAATTCGAGTATTGTGAGTATTGTGATGAGCCTCCCAGAATTAGTTATTACCTAGAAGGGAGACACAACAAAGGTGAGGAAGGGAGTCCTCAGAAGGAGAGGAGAGAAAATGGAATCGAAGGGGATGACCCTGAAATTGGGCAGAAATGCCATGAGAATCAACCCGAGTAAAAGAAAAGATGGAAGAGATAAAAGGAATCCCTAAGATAAGGGTTTGAGTGATATTGGGGAGAATTACAAAAGAAGTGGGAATAAAAATATTATTATGCTGAACGGCAGCATGGTCAAGTTTGTGGTGGATAGGTATGGGATATCCACTAGCATTGGTAAGACTCTAACGAGTGGAATTCAAATATAAGGAAGGGACTAACCAATCCTGAAGACAATTCATATCAGCACCACTGTCAATAAGGGCGATGATGTCATAAATCGTGTAATTGGAATTAATAAATAAATTGACTTTGATGTACCATTTTGGAGAAGATACCTGTTGTAGAGTGTTCAGATAAGTATTTGAGGTGGAACTAGAAGAGGCTTCTTTGTGTTCCAAATGATTAAGGCGATTATTAATGGTAAAAAAATTTTTAGCAAAATGTTGCTTTAGAGTGATTAATTCATTGTTGAGAGATTCTATTTTTTGCTGGAAATTAGCAATCATAGAAGAATTATGAGTAGCATTGGTCATTGGATTAGAAGAACCATGGGATTCTAGCCGATGAAAAAGTTCTCTAATAGAGTAAGGATTTTCTACTATTAGAGATTTTTTAGTTTCCTTTTGAGCTGTAGAAATACAGGCTTCAATTATTTTGGATTTTATTAATGGATCTTCAGTTTTGCCAACTAAGTCCAGTAACGATTGTTGGGATTCAGTAAGAACATTAATACTGAGATTGTTCATGGCAGCAAATGCTTGTCAAGAATCTTTTGAAGTATAGATATGATTACATTTGTAATTTGCAGGGTTGTCATCTGTAGAGGAGGAAGATGACGAAGACGAAGTGGAATGAGTTTCATTATTTTCATCAGAGTCAGAAAATTCTGAATAAGAAGGACTAGAATCTAACCAAATTTTTGATAAGGTTAATTTTAAGCCTTCATCATGAATTTGATTTATTCTTTATTCAGTTATACATTTATTGGCATAATAACCAAATCGATGACATTTGTAACATTTAATTTCTCTTTGGGGTCTGTTTGTTGGTTTTCTTCTTTTCTCATGATATTTGTAAGGAAAAGAAGGATCTCTATTTTTCCGATGTTGTCGAGAAGAAGAGGGATTGTTTGTTTGTTTGAAAATATGACGTCTTCGTCCTGAGGAACGATGATAATTAGAGGTTTCTCTATTATCTCGTCTTTTTGAAGGATAATTGATTTTTGTGTCATAAGCAAATTGGTCACAAAATTCTCTTAATTCCTTACGACCAGTAAGTTGTTGTTGTTTTAATTGTTGATGTAATTTTAAATCATTACACAATGCTAATCCTTCACGAACAATTATACTTTGGAGTTGTCCATAAGTATATTGGTTGTAAGTGATGCTTTGATCATCAGGATTACAGAGTTTATTACGAACCTTCTCAGTAAATAGGCTAGGAAGACCATCAATGAATTTGGCTTTCCAATATTCAGTATTGGCATCACTTCGTTGCATGACTTTAGTCATAAAAACATCTTTATACCATCTGAAATGGGTTAAAGATGGACAACGGAGATTTTAAAGTAGTTCTCTACTTCTTTCATATTGAAGATTTCAAGAACCAACAAAATGAAAAATGATGGTTTGGGTTAAAGTATAAACTACATCTTTCCTAGTTTCCATTAGGCTAGTAATTTCATTTTTAACTGGTTTAGTTGAAGTTAGGATTTCATCATGTTGAGCGGCTATGAGAACATTATCCCACCAACCTTTCAACATACTAGAAAATCCAATAGTAATATATCGAGCAATTGTTTGGTCAGAATTTTGATGTTGTTTTAAAATGGTGCTGTACATAAAAATTTTATGTAAAACAGCAAAAATCCCATATTCGGATTTGCCATTAATATTTCGTTCATAAATGGATCGATAATCATAAGAATTTTGAATATCGATATGATCTTCTTCATAAAGAAGATCCTGAGGTGTAGGTCTATGGTAGTAATATCGAGTATTGCCACCATCCCAATTATATTAGAGTTTATTAAGCTCCATGCTGTTTTATAAGGATTCGAAATTATTTTGAATTTTTAGTATTTTCGCTAAATTGGCATTTTCCCTATCAGTTAATACATTTGAAAATTATTTTTCTTCTCAGGTTTAAGTGATAAAGCTTGTAATCTAGAAGTTAATTTATCAAGAAATTCATCTTGTTTCATCATATAAGATTTTGATGACAGATTTAATCCAAAAATTTCTAGGGGAGGTTTTATGTTTGGTTGTTCTACCTTTAAGGTTGATGTTTTGGTATCAGAGCCATGTCCGGCTAAGCCCGTGGAAATTACATATGGCGGGTGGCTAGTGTTGGAATCTTGAGAGGTAGTAAATCGTGATTAGGGTGGCTAATCATGGGTGTATGAACTACTGTTCATCGTCTTCTTCAGTGGTTTTTATGGATGACTTGTAATGATCAGTTTAGATTTACTACTATATTGTGGTAGCGTGGGAAGTCGCGTTAGGATGACTTTATGGCATTGTAGCAGTGATTGCGTTGTTGTCGATTTATTCCCCGTAAAAGTTATTGTGGACGGACGCAGTTTTGCAATAGCAATCTAGTAGTAAATTTAAATGAACTTCTGTATGAAGTCAATGAAAATTTATGGAGAAGAAGGTAAATAGTATTTTACTATGTTGATGAATAGTATTCTGAATCACTATTCACTATAGTAAAACTTTTCCAACATTACTATTCTCATATATATTTTCAGTCTTATTGGTTTTTACCGAAGCTCTTTTACCCTTACTTTTTTACTGTTTTATTTAAAAAAAAAAAAAAAATTATTTTATATCTCTATTTAATTTTTCATCCAAAAAATTAAATAAAAATAAACAATTAGACAAATGGTCTAAAATTGATGACCAACAAAACCAATTAAATCGATGGACAATTCCTTCCATCAATCCGAAAATAATATATCAATATGGATGGAAAGATTGGTCCACCGACATGTCAATCTAAACTACTGAGCAAACTCTTAGTATAAATGAGGAAAGTCAATATGAAGGTTTTCAATTACTTTCAAATGAAGATTTATTGCATGACCTTCATCGCTTCAAATTCCTTCATTTAGGATGCATTCAAGTTGCATTCAAACCCTTGACCTTATTAGGTCTTGAAGAAAGTAGTCTGCTCCGCACTCTTAGAGATGCTAGATGCCTTAACTGGCATTCATCTCTTATGACTGCTGTTGAGACCAGCTTATGCTTTGGGCCAATCTACTATAATATTTTTCCCAACTTAACTTTATCATTATCTGATAAAAATATTCTTCATGCTTGTACCCTTAATTTACAAACTGAGGGATACAACTTCATGCCTGGATCAGAGACCATTGCTCTGATCTATCGCCTTCATTATAAGGTGATGACATCCCTGGCTCCAAAAATTAACTATCACACTGAACCAAGAAAGACGATCTTAATTGAGACCAACAGCACAACTTGAGCTTCGAACGAACTTTGAATCTGAATTGGAATACGAACTATAAATATGAACTTTGAATCTTCACTTTGAATATGAACTTTACACCTTGAATCTGAACCTTGTGCTCTGATCTTTGCATGTGAACATCGAATTTGAATTTGACTTGGATTCATAGATCTTAATAATAGATTTGAACTGAAATATGATCATGAGAACTGAAATAGTAATTTTGTTAGTTTAACCGCATCGAATATTGAAATCTTTGGATAGTGAATTGCATATGAATCTTCGAATTATCAAATCAACTGAACTTTGAACAATAACTTTGAACTTGAGCTTCGAACGAACTTTGAATCCGAATTGGAATACGAACTATACATATGAACTCTGAATCTTCACTTTGAATATGAACTTTACACCCAGAATCTGAACCTTGTGCTCTGATCTTGATCTTCTATCTTTGAATACGAACTTCGAATTTGAATCCCTTGAATCTTTGAACATTGAGTCTTTGAACCTTGAACCTTGATTCTGATCTTGAACTCCGAATCTAAAATTGGACTTTGAATCTTTTGAACTTGTGCGATGGCACACCGTTGGACCGCTTTGGCAGGATTTACGTACACTTATGGAAATCTTTGTACACCCTTGAACCGCTCTGGCGGGATCTATGTGCGCCCTTGGACCGCTCTTACGGGATTTACATACACCTTTGGACACTCTCGTATCTATGTACGCCCTTGGACCACTCTGGCGAGATTTATGTACACTTCTGGATATCTTTGTTCACTCTTGGACCGCTCTGGTGGGAGCTATGTACGCCCTTGGACCGCTCTAGCGGGATTTACGTACACCTTTGAACCCCTTCATATTTACGTACACGATCGATTTTATATAATTTTGTTTCTTATTGTTCAAAAACTCGACTAGTTGAAATATAAATTCGACCAGTCAAGTTTACTTGTTTCCAGATTTTATGTTTTCATCTCAATCGGTCGAAACCTATTTTCGTCCAGTCGAGATTAAATTCTTTTCAGGTTATTCAGTCAAATCGATAGGTCAAAACCTCAACTCGACCAGTCGAAGTCCTAACTTTTCATCAGAATTCTTCCTTCTTGATCTCTACCGGTAGAAACTTATTTTCGACTAGTCAAGACTGAATGCCCTTTAGTTCTTTCGAAAACTCAACCAGTGGAAATGCAAATTCAACTAGTCGAGTTTTATTCCTCCTGTTTCTTCTCCGATCTTGACTAGTCGAGATGCACTTCGACCAGTCGAGATTGATTGATAAGAACTACCTTTCTTTACAAATTAAAAATTTGATATCTTCTTGCGAGGACATCCGATTTAAACGAAACAAGACCTGATCTTATAGTTTTTGGACCTTCCAAACACAATGGATATGTTCGTTACCTCTTTAAGGCTCCTACGATCCCTATAAGGATATGTGATGACCCGACTTTTTCAATCCCTAAGGTATAGGAACGGTTAGTTCGCCAACCTATCGGTTGAACGATAAGCCAGACAAACAGAGCACACATCAGAGTAAAGTGAAAATAATATCTAATATTAAAATAAATGTAAAAGCAAAAGGTTAATAAAAGAATCACGATGATGGCCGACCATCACCGAAACATGGTTCAAACAGTAATCAAAAGTCAAGTATGAAACTATAAAATCCAACTAAAAGGCCCACAACTCCAAATCCAAACTCTCATCAAAAGCAAAAATAAACTAGATCCTATGCTGAAAAATACTCCTCAGGAGGAACCTCAGGCTCTTCCTTGAGTACATAATCAGGATCAGTCTCACAGTCCCGAACAGCCACGTCAGTGCTTGGACTTGTGAGGTATAGTCGGAGCGAGCTAACCAACAAAGCTCAGTAGACAAATATAATCAACGGTATTGTATTTTAACTAATATGAGTTTCAAAATAAGTATCAGAATATTATATGTCAAAACCAGAAATGCAGGTAAAACAGAATTTAAGTGCAGAAATTATATGCAAAATCAGTTTCTAACTATGTGAAAACTGATTCAAGAGCAGATGTAAGATTTCGGTGTCTTATTATTTTTAACTTCTATATGTAAAGTTCAGTAATTCATAACTTAATCCTTAACTTAAAATACCTTCCGAGTAAACTATATCTCGAGAGCAAGAATATAGCTGATGGGAACCCCTACCTACCATCGTCGTTCATGAACCCTTTTTCAGGATGCAACAAGCCTCTATACTTAGGAGGGAAACTTGTGTTAGGAAGATGTTCAGGAATTTTTGAGGGGTCGTTCAGGTCAATCATAAAATAGATGCAGATACTAATATAAATCAGATTCAAACTTCTTATATATAATTCAGATTCTTGATTTCAGATTTTCAGCTATTCTGAGCTTAAGCAGATTCAGGTTTCAGGGTTCAGGTAGATTCAGATTTTCAATTTTTCATCTCAAATTTTAGTTTACAGATGTGATTTTAATGGCATATGGAAGTTTAAAAATTCTAATTCAAAATATCCATGCGAGTTAAAATAAAATACTGTAAAGATGAGATTCTCCTACCAAAACTTGGAGTTGCGCAAAGCCAAGTAAAATCTTATTGATGGCCTCTCACCCTTAATCTGCATCACAAATATACGACGATGCATCAAGGTTAACTCTACTCATTAAAAATTTAGACCTATTTAAGTGTTTCCTCAAAATCGAGTCGAAACGGGCAAGTTTGTGCCAACATAGAATTTGATATAACATTTCCCTATTTATTTAACCTTCAAAATGATTGATTCACGAGTTGGTCAAAACATAAAAGTTGTATAGTTTACTATTTTCTTTCCAATGCAAAAAAGAATAATATCAATCGGAGTTCGAAGTAAAAAGTTATGGCTAAAATATCAAGACAGTATCGAAAAGAAAACGAAAACGAAGACAATTTGACTTAACCTTCCCCTAATTTTTAGATTTTCAAAACAATTGATTCATGAGTTAGTCAAAACACAAATGTTGTAGATCTTGATGTTATATTTCTAATTCAAAAAGAATCATATTAATCGGAGTTCGGAGTAAAACGTTATAGATAAAATACCAAGGCAGTATCGGAAAGAAAATGAAAATAAAGATAAAAATCGAGTGCTATCCTCGCTCAAGCGATGCGATTTTTTGCCTTGTTTTCACCTGAATAGAATCCCACACATTCCCAAAATAAAACCCAAGTTTAATCTATTGATTCTAAACCTTAAACTCAATAAAAATCATACCTTTACTCAAGGATTCCACGCTTTGAAACGAGTCACGCAAACCGAGTTTCGGAACGAAATCGACGGATTTCCTCGACGATTTGCGCCGCAATCGATCCCTATTCATTCACCATGATCTCAACCTCTCCCAAATAATAAAATGAATCCAAAATCAATCCGAGCTCGCCCTAGGATCAAGGGTTTCAAATAAAAAAGAGGGGTTTCAAAGAGAAGGGTTTACAAATGAATCACCCTCAAGGAATAGCGAGGGCACGATGAGTGCGGAGTTTGCGCAGGATCATACGGTCCAACTCTTGCCTAAGGTTTTCGGTGGATGGGGCTCTCGTTCCCTCTTTCTCTCCTCTAAACAAAACCCCAAACCTAAATGCATACGGGAGAAACTAATCCCTCTTATAGTGAGGTTGCTCATGGTGTAAAGCACACACACAAACTTGTGTGTGAAAACTTCTAATTCTATAACTCAAGTTCGGTGTTGAGCGGCCACACCGAGGTTGGTGCACGACTTTCACACAAGGGTCCAAACAAGCTCTAAATAAAAATCCGTCCACACAGTCTCATTTAAATAATAATCTAAAACACATGGCAACATCGGTCGCTGAGCCAAACACGAAAACAAGGTCGGTCTAATTCGGGTAAAAATACGGGTCTTTACAGGACATGTGTTTTCTAGAGTTCAAAACAATTCTGATCGCCATGCTGATCAATCATTAAGTTCTATAGACACGACCACTTCTAATGAAGAGTAATTGGACCCAATCATAGAATACATATATTTGAACACTTCTTATGCTTGGTTTTTACTCAATGTTTTACGTTTTATGCTCCATGTTGATTTTATTATGCTTACGCAATGCCTAGGGTGCATACTATAGTTTCATTTTCTGTTATATGTTTCATCCTTATCATATGACATTCATAACGTAGAAAATTATGATAGGGCATTTGCATGATATGTTAAGAAATAAGATACAACACATGACATAAACCTTCACCGCGGTGGGATTTCTTTCACGGTCACGTGAAGGTTGGAATGTAGGCATCCATATACTAATATAACACCACTATGAGAGTTTAGCCTGCCACGCAAAGTATATCCAGATTATTATGGAACTCGTCCCTTGAATAGCGTGGTTTAGTGAAGCCTATCACACCGTGACCCACTCCAATTAAGTTATGAGAAAAAGATGAGAAACGAATATGTTAAGATACATATATTATAAGAAAGTGGAGACTTAAGCCCACGTCAATATGAAATTGGGGCGGGGACCTAAACCCATAACCGAATAATAATATGATAAGACATGCTGTGAAGGCCAGCTGAACACGAATTATTTTTTATACGTTTCATACCTTACAAGCCACCGTAAGGGCCCAATGTTTGTAGCCAAAACAACTCTTACGAACAATATGATAGTTTTGTCTCGAACTAAGGGGACACTGGAGGTTTTGACTTAAGGGAACCTATGTTGCTTATGCGCGCAACCTCATCTCACTGGATGATGGTTTATTTTATGATATGAAGATTAGGTTATTATCTACACATGGACCTTGCATAGTAGGCTCAAGCAACAGGCCTGACACAGGTCGCCTAATTAAGATAAGTAAAATACAAAGTACATTGTGTAGGCATATAGAGTAATAATAAGATTTCAAATATGTCACATATAATAAGTTGAAAGACAGATAGGAAAAGAAGTAAGAAATAGATGCATCATTTCATTCCATGATATGTTTTTCAGTTTCGATATGTATGTTATGTGATTCATAGATATTATTGTAATTTTACAAAGTTGTTTGGTTTTATTTCAAAATATACCGTAATTTAAGAAATTACACACACGATCACATGGGTAAGTTATGGTGGATCAATTGTGTAACCCACCGAGTTTACACGACTGAGTAAACTTATCTCTCCCAAAAAAAAAAATCTAACAGCTGCAGGTGAGAACTCAGATCATCCTACCTATGATGATGTGGAGGCTGTTGTACCGGAGGCAGCTTATGAAGATGAGGACGTCAGCTACCTCTTAGATAAGGTTATAGATTCGGCGGACTATTATGTGCCTTGAGAGTTCTTTTAGCTCTAGTCTTAATTATTTTCATTGGGAGACATTTTAGTTGTTGAATTATTTTCGTACTTCTTATGAGTTTACGTATGAGACTGTTTTACCCAAAGTGAAAATTCAGTATTTTATATCATAGATAAGTGGTTAGGAAATTTATCTTATGAATTGTCTTTTACGCTTTCCGCTTTAATTTATGAGCCATTAAATGCAATATTAAAATACCTTGATCTAAATTCTAAGACGATTTATGGATTATGTGTATGTCTGCTTATTGCCTTAACTAGCGTGCGATGTCATAACACATAATTCTAGGCCCTCAAGATCGGGTAAGAATTCTGGGTCGTGACGGAGATTGTATCAGAGCCCAGGATTTACTTCCTTGGGAACTAAGTCATACAAATTCAGTAACAGATGACATTTTGTGAAATTAGGATTTAATGGTTCTATGACGCAGAGAAACAAATAGCTCTCAAGTGAATAAAGAAGCTTCATCACAGGAAGGTCCTCAAAAATCCGAGGCGATGCGCCTACTACATGAGATGACTATCACAATCAGTCAGCAGATGACCCAGCTGACCCAGTCTCACCAACAAGAAAAGACTCAGTTGTTGCACGAGATGGAAGTTCAAAGGGAACAACAAAGACAAGTCATCCAAGAGGGTGTCAATCAACGTCAGCCTCCTCCTCGACATGAGAAACTACCCCATGCACCTGTCAGATTTCAAGTATTTAACAAAGTTCGACCTCCCTATTTCCATGCTCAACTCGACCCAGTTGCTTCTAAAGATTGGATGATTCAAGTCGAGAAGTTCTTCGGGATCTCTTCACCTGCAGAGCATGAAAAGGTGAAGTAGGAAACATTCTATCTGGACTAAGAAATAGAGAACTGGTGGAAAGCAGCAAAGAGAGCCGTAGATCGAAATAAGGAAGAAGAATGAACTTGGTAGCAATTCAGGGAAGCATACTTTCGAAAGTACTTCTCTACAGCCACCAAAGCTCAGAAGAAAAGAGAGTTCATGTACTTACGACAAGGGAGTATGACTGTGGTCGAGTAAGAGGCCAAGTTCGCTCATCTATCCATATTTGCTGGGAATTTGATTGCAGATAAAAGCGATAAGCTCTTTGCATTTCAAAACCGCTTGCGACCATTCTTTCGCGAGAAATTAGCCACGATAAAGATAGAAATGTTTAGAGAGCTCGTGGATCGTGCATAGATCAAAGAAAGGGAATCAAGTAAAATGCTTAATAGAAGGAATGCCAGGTTGGAGGTCCAAAAGGGCAAGCCATTCAAAAGGTCTCATTTATTCCATAGAGACCCATACCAACTTTCGCCTAGAGGACACAACTTCCTCCAGCCCTTTCAGAAAACAAAAGGCCACGTCTCATACCCTCGCAGACACAATTGGCCCCCACCTTCCCAGGAAAAAACATTGTTCCACAACCTCGTCAGCCACAGAGGGAGTTTGCACCCTACGAACCTTGCAAAAAATATAATAGGAGGCACATGCCCGGAGTATGCATGCAAGGTACTGGTAAATATTTTAGGTGCGAAAAAGAGGGACACATGGTTAGGGACTACCTAGAAAGAGCCCCAGCACAAGGCTCATAGTATAATACTCAAGCGAAGCCTCCGAACCACGGCCGCGTATTTGCAATATCGCAGTAGGACACTATGGCTAGCGATGAGGTTATTCAAGGTATCATTACTAAGTTAAATTCAATTATGTTCCTTTCAATAATTCGAGTGTGGTTTTCATAAACTTTTATTTCGTGAAATCCCTTATATGAATTTGATAAACTCTAAACCTGATTGTCAAACTCAAAAATATCTTAACATGCCTTATGCTAGCACGTAACCTCTCTGTTTATCAACATGAGTGCAACATTAAACACTTAGCCCTTGTTCTTATAGACTCAAGGTCTACACATTCATTCATCAGTACATGATTTGTGTAAAAAATTCAAGCTAAGCTCGTACTCTTAGGGAGGAGATTGACTATCTCGACACCGTCCGGGAGCACCATGATGGCTACTTTATTTTGCTGAGACATGATCATAAACATTAAAGATCGTGATCTTCTGATAGACCTTATCATATTGGGCTTCCAAGACTTCGGCATTATATTAGGCATGCACTAGCTCGCCACGTACCATGACACAATTAATTGCTTCTCAAAGGTTGTTACTTTTCGATCCCTTGGGAGCAGTCACTTTAAATTTTGTGGGATTAAAAGGAGGAGAGTACCACTATTAGCAACCTTAGATGAAGAACAAGATAGGGCAATAGACCCCGCGATGATCCCCGTGGTCAGAGACTTTGTCGTTGTATTCCCAGAAGACTTACTAGGAGTACCACCAGATCGAGAAGTCAAATTCAAGATCGAAATAACTCCAGGAATGACACCAATTGCGAAGGCACCCTATCGCATGACACCCACAGAACTAAAAGAGTTAGAGATAAAACTCAATGAACTGTCTAATAAGGGATTCATTCGTCGTAGCGAGTCACCATAGAGAGCACCATTTCTCTTCATAAAGAAGAAAGATGGGTCAATAAGACTATACATTAATTATCGCCAATTGAACAACGTTATCATAAGAAATTGGTACGCTCTACCTCGTATCGACGATCTGTTTGACCAACATCAGGGTGTCAAATATTTCTCAAAAATTGATCTTAGATCAGGATATCATCAGTTGAAGGTTCGAGAAGAGGATATTTCGAAGACGGCATTCGCCTGTAAACATGGACTATACGCGCTTCTAGTCATGCCGTTCGATCTTACAAAAGCCTTTGCAGTCTTCATAGACTTAATGAACAGTCTTTAGGGACTATCTAGACAAGTTCATAATAGTCATCATAGATGATATCCTCATCTACTCTCGCTCGGAGGAAGAACATGAAGAACACCTCTGCTTAGCACTCCGAATACTTCGCGAGCATCAATTATACGCTACACTTAGTAAGTGTGAGTTTTAGCTTAAACAAGTAACCGTCCTAGGCCACGTGATATCAGCAGAAGGAGTGACTGTAGATCCTTCCAAGATCAAAGTAGTTACAGAATGACAAATACCAAAAAGTGTTACTGAAGTTAGGAGTTTCCTAGTGTTGGCGGGCTACTACCGTCACTTTGTTGAAGGATTTTCACGCATTACTCTACCACTCACCCGTCTCATACGAAACAATGTCAAATTCGTATGGACCGAGAAATGTGAAGAAAGCTTTCTAGAATTTAAAAAGCGGCTTACTACTGCACCAATCCTCATCCTGCCTTCTACTATGGGCACTAGTGAATTTGAAATATTTACGGATGCATCTCGCCAGAGACTTAGTTCTGTGCTTGAGCAAAGTACGAAAGTTATACTTTATGGGTCAAGATAACTCAAACCTCACAAAAAGAACTACCTGGTTCATGACTTAGAACTGGTTGTAGTCATCTTCACCCTCAAACAATGGTGACATTATCTCTACAACAAGACGTTCAAGATATACAGGAATCACAAAAGTCTCAAGTATCTTTTCTCACAAAAGGACATAAATTTGAGACATCGTAGATGGATGGAATACATGAAAAATTATGATTGCTCTATAAATTACCATCCTGAAAAAGCAAATGTCGCCGCTGATGCACTCAATAGGAAATCTTCTGTACTGTTAACCAGATTAAAAACCTGGAAGCCCTTCGATGAACTCGTCGAAGAAGACGCTTACCTCTAGGAAGTCGAAGAGGGTTTATATTTCGCAAGAATTGTCATGAGTCCATTCATTATAGAAAAAATAAGTGAATTACAGTGTATAGACCCGAAATCCTGAAATTCATTGAAACCTTAGGAGTAAAAATCGATTTCAACCTCAGAGCGGATGAAATGTTACTCTTTAGGTGAAGAGTGTACGTACCCAATGACCCCCCAAGTGAAAAGGAGATACTTGATTAAGGGCATAAGACAGGATACTCAGTACATCCATGCAGCACTAAGATATATCTTAATTAAAAAAATAGGTACTAGTGGCCGAACATGAAGAGAGAAATAGTCGAATACATATCGAAGTTCTTAGTATGCCAATAAGTCAAGGCAGAACATCAGAAATTGGCCGGACTTATGCAATCCTTACCAGAATGAAAGTGGAAAAATATATCAATGGACTTCATCATAGGCTTACCAAAGACGATGAAGAAAAATGATGCCATCTGGGTAATAGTTGACAGGTTGACCAAGTCAACTCATTTCTTACCATTCAAGACCACCATAGATGGGAACAAGCTTGCTGAAACATATCTAAAGGAAATTGTGAAACTTTATGGAGCACCAGTTAGCATTGTGTCCGATCGAGACTCAAAATTCACCTCTAAGCATTGAACAACCTTTCAAGAACCTTTGGGCACTCAATTAGATTTTAGTACTGCCTTCCACTCCCAAATGGACGGCCAGACTAAAAGAGTAAATTAAGTAGTCGAAGATATGTTACGAGTGTGTATGCTCGACTTTCGACGGAATTGGAATGATCACCTCCCACTGATCAAATTCTCTTACAATAATAGCTACCAGGCAACTATCGGAATGTCTCCTTTCGAAGCTTTATACGGTATAAGTTATAGAATGTCATTGTGTTGGGACGAAGTTAGAGTTAGAAAGATGCTTGAACCCGAACTAGTCCAAACTAAGACTGAGAAAGTTAAATTGATACGTGAACGACTTAGGACAGCCCATGATTGTAAGAGAAAGTATGCCAACCCCCACCATCGTAACTTAGAGTTCGAGGTAACACATTTAAATTTTGAACTTTAAATTTCTTTACAATCGTGTTCATGGTTGAACACTAAGATCTTTCTAATAGGTTGGCGAATGGGTATTCATTTGCGTCTCCCTGACCAAAGGAGTCATGCGCTCTGAAAAGCGAGGGAAACTACGCCCAAGATATGTAAGGCCTTTCGAAGTCACGAAGCGTATTAGTGAGGTTGTGTATAAAGTCGCTCTACCGCCGCAATACTCAGGAATCGATAATGTATTTCAAGGGTCAATATTGAGGAGATATATCTATGATCCCTCAAATATAGTGGAGATCAAACCCGTGGATATTAAGGAGGATCTCACCACCACGACGAGACCGATTAGGATTCTCGATCGAAAGGTTCAAGCCTTCAAGAATAAAATAATGCCATTAGTGTTGGTCCAATGGCAACATCACACGCCAAAGGAAGCAACCTGGGAAAATGAATGCGACATCAAAGAAAACCATCCTGAGCTCTTCAAATAACTGGTACATAATTTTCGGGGACAAAATTTTTTTTAAGGAGGGGAGAATGTTATGACCCGTGTCTTGTTTGACCATGTTTAATGGTAATAGATAGGTGAAGCACTAAGACCCGATGCATGTGTGCACATCTTATCATGGCCCGCACAATTAAAATTAGAAATTCTAAAATAAGATCTGGTTTCCACAAGAATGGTAACCGAATCCTAAGAGCCCTGCTGCATTAAAACACTTAAGGCATTTAAATCCCACCATTCATGGGATTGCCTTGGTTCAATTAGAGTCCTTAAAGGAGTCTTTCTTTTATTGCAAGGTCAACTTGTCGAAACGGACTCTTTCTCAAATTACCTTTTCTTTATAAATAGAGAATCTAGAGAGAAATAGAATTTTTACTTTTCCCTCTCACAGTCGTCTCTCTCGCTCTCATGTTCTCTCGTCTAGGTGGAAATGCCACCACTGTGCCTAGTATCATATTGACAGCCGAGTCTTCTTTTCGGAAACCCAATCACCCCATCGAGGTTCCTCATCACTACGACAGTTTTCGTCGTAAGAGGAGATTGCTTGAGAAAGGACTCGAGCAAATCAACGCCTCGAATCCAACCGCCATCATCTAAATCATTGCGGATATCGATTCACGCTTCAACAGGTGGGTGCCTCTCAATCCATCTTAAATTATTCAGCTTATTTTCAAAAAAAAAAAAAAACCTTTAATAAATTCTAAAACCAATTGGAGAAGAAAAGGATTGCAGATTGTGTCAAAAAAAAACTCGACCTATGCCTGAAAGTGATAACTCGACCGGTCAAAATTCAAAGTCGATTGGTCGAGATGTATTTTGTATAAGGACTATTGTCCTCTGGTTGAACTCAACCAGTCGAAATCCACATTCGACCAGTCGGAATGAACCTTCTCTCCTGTCCCTTCAGAAAACTCGACCGGTTGAAAATCCAATTCGACCGATCGAGTTTATATAATTTTGTTGCTTAATGTTCAGAAACTTGACCAGTCGAGTTCACTTGTTTCCAGATTTTTCGTTTTCATCTCGGCCGGTCGAAACCTATTTTCGACCATTCGAGATTAAATTCCTTTCAGGTTATCCAGTCAACTCGATCGGTCGAAATCTCAACTCGACCAGTCGAAGTCTTGACTTTTCATCAGAACTCTTCCTTGATCTTGACTGGTTGAAACTTATTTTTGACCAGTCGAGACTAAATGCCCTTTAGTTCTTTTAGAAACTGGACCAGTCGAAACGCAAATTCGACCAATCGAGTTCTATTCGTCCTGTTTCTTCTCTGATCTCGACCGGTCGAGATGCATTTCGACCAGTTGAGATTGACAGATCAAAACTGTCTTTCTTTACAAATTAAAATTTTGAGATCTTTTCGTAGGGACATCCGATTTAACAAAACAGGACTCAATCTTATAATTTTTGGACCTTTCAGACACAATGAAAATGTCTGTTACCTCTTTAAGGCTCCTATGGTCCCTGTATGGACATGTGTGTCTCTTTAGAGTTCGAAACAAGTCCAATCGCTATACCGATCAATCATTAAGTTCTATAGACATGGCCACCTCCAATGAAGAGTAATTGAACCCAATCATAGAATACATATATTTGAACACTTCTTATGCTTGGTTTTTACTCAATATTTTACGTTTCATGCTTCATGTTGATTTCATTATGTTTACGCAATGCTTAGGGTGCATACTATAATTTCATTTTCTGTTATATGCTTCATCCTCATCATATGACATTCATCACGTAAAAAATTACGATAGGGCATACGCATGATATGTTAAGAAAAAAGATACGACACATGACATAAGCCTTCGCCATGGTAGGATTTCTTTTACGGTCTCGTAGAACTTGAAATGTAGGCATCCATGTATGGATATACTACCACTATGGGAGTATGGGTTATCATACGAAGTACATTCAGATTATTACGATCGTCCCTTGGAAAGCATGGTTTAGTGAAGCCTATCGCACCGTGACCCACTCCAATTAAGTTATGAGAAAAAAATGAGAAACAAATATGTTAAATTATGGATATGATAAGAAAGTGAGGACTTAAGCTCACGTTAATATGAAATCGAGGTGAGGACTTAAGCCCATTATTAAATGATGATGTGATAAGACATGATGTGAAGGCCAACTGAACACGAAGTTATTTCTACACGTGTTATACCTTAAGATCCACCGTAAGGGCCCAACATCTGCAACGAAGACAGGTCTTAAAGATAATATGATAGTTTTGTCTCGAAATAAGGGGACACTTGAGGTTTCGACTTAAGGGAACCTACTTTACTTATGCGTGCAATGTCATCTGGCTAGATAGTGGTTTATGTTTTGATGTGGAAGTTAGGTAGTTATCTACATGTGGACCTCGCATGGTAGGCTCGAGTAGTGGTCCTGACACATGTCATTCAATTAAAATAAGTAAAATAAAAAGTACGTTGTGTAGGCGTATGGAGTAATAATAGGACTTCAGATATGTCACATATGATAAGTTGATAAGACAGATAGGAAAAGAAATAAGAAATAGATGCATCATGTATGTTTCATTCCATTATATATTTTTTTCAATATATATTCGTAGATATTATTGTAATTTTACAAAGCTACTTGATTTTATATCAAAATGCACCGCAACTCAAGCAATTGCACAAACGATCGCCTAGGTAAGTTATGGTTGATCAATTGTGCAACCCACTGAGTTTACACGATTGAGTAAATGCACCCTCCCCCTACCAAAAAAATAATAATAATAATCGAACAGCTGCAGGTGAGAACTCGGATCATCCTACCTATGATGATGTGGAGGCAGCCATACCGGAGGGGGATTATGAAGATAAGGACGTCAACTGCCACTTGGATGAGGGTGTAGATCCGACGAACTATTATGAGCCTTGAGAGTTCTTTTAGCTCTAATCTTGATTATTTTCATTAGGAGACATTTTAGTTGTTGATTTCTTTCCGTACTTCTTATGAGTTTACGTATAGGACGATTTTACCCTACATGAAACTTAAATATTTTATGTCATAGATGTGTGATTAGGAAATTTACCTTATAAATTATCATTTACGCTTTCCACTTTTATTTATGAGCCATTAAATGCAATATTGAAATGTCTCAATTCAAATTTTAAGATGAATTATGAATAATGTGTATGTTCGCTTATCGTTTTAACCAAAGTATGATATCATAATACGGAATTCTAAGCCATCGAGATCGGATAAGAATTTTGGGTCGTGCATGACACACTCAATTCAAAAATCTTGTTCCGACAACTAGGTCTTAGGGAACTAATTCAGTATTGCTCTTGAACTTCGGTGGTAGTTCATTTATGTTAGAAAAGGACAATGGATCTACTATTGTTTGCTTGGAAGCACACCAAAAAATGTACTCTAAGATTAATCGGTCTTGTGGAAGGGATTAGTTGGTTGATACTAAGAGATCAGCCGGTCTCTGATTATTTTTCTCGGATAAACCCGAAAGAAGGTACTGTGAGACCTATCGTTCTCTAATTATACTTGATTGATCTCTATGTAGTCCGTCCAAGCCAGACTGCATTAGAGACCACTCGGTCTCCAATCAGAGACTGATTTGTATCTGAACTATGTGATTTTTTTTTTAAAAGGGCACTTTTCAAAAAGAGGATTGATGATGATAAAGTTTCTCAATATTATACTGAAATGAAAAGTTTTACATAATCAGGATTGCACGGATTTTTTGGGTGCTAAAATTTGAAAAAGGCCAAAAGTTTAGCACATGTGAGCTGTCTTGTAAGAATGAAAGGTCGATTTTGCCCTTTCATTTAAGAGGCTAAATTCAGCTATTCTTTCATTCTTTCGATGGGTCTTTTGTGAATGCCGACAGTTTCATTTTCTTCTCCGGCGAAATACTCGAAGAACGGTGCTAGGATAACTCGATCGGAGAGGAAGAAGCCCTCAACGATCACATTGTCGCCCCTAAATGCGCAGAGAGCAAGATCTTGAGTTCGTTTTCCATTTTTTCAGTGCTTTGATCCACAGATCTGGTTCATTTTCCATTTTTTCAGTGGCTTTGATCCACAGATCTGGTCTTAGTTAGATCTTCTTCTCAAGTGTTTCTCCATAATAATGCCTTGTATATTTATATCTTTTTTTAGACTTTGATTTTAATGATTTATTTGAACAAGTGAGGTAATTTTTGAATGAAATGGCAGGCTCTACAACGGCAACTGCAGGAGCACCTATCGCTGAGGTTGCTTGATGCGCGGGATGGATGGTCGACGTTTTTGCTCTGGCCGACATCCCTTTTTGCATCGACATTGTAAGTATTTTTGTAAGAGATACTTAGCATGATTTTTCTTTTTTGGTGGGTACATTTTGTTTTCATGTACGATGAAGTGTTGGGTATATGAAGTCTATATGTTCGATGAAATGCCTAGCTGAAATGCAGTTTTTAGTTTTTAGTTGCTTCATGTGTATGGTCATCACTTCTGTTGTAGTTCATAGTAGATTTTGTCATTTGAAATGAAATTAGGGACAAATTTTAGATTCAAGGCATTAGTATTCATTTTCCCTAAAGGCTATTGTAATTCTTCTCATTTTTTTTTATCAACTTTCTAATTTTTTCACAAATTTCATTTTGGTCTTTCCTATGTAGTCTACTATTTGTTGTCCAATATGGATGATACGGATTCATAATTGTAAACAAACATCACAGAGGGAAATCCTAAGACAGACTTGTGACCAGAAAGAAAGTATTATAATAACAACGAACCAAAAAGAAAATTTTCATAGTAACAACTTGTGAAATTCCAAAATAAAGAACTTACGTGGTGGACAATGGTTGTTCGTCATGCATGGAACAACTCCAATTCTAGATCAATGAGATTAAGAACATGTGAGAATTATAGACTCAGGTTTAAATGCTAAATTTGGCTTTAAAAAATAGGCCAATTCGGCAAAATAGGATCTGTTTGGAAAATAATTAGATTATTATACCGAAATTAAATATGTAGCAAAACATGTCATTAATCAAGATTTCGTCCCCTTAGTCCTAGTGACACCAAAACATGATTTTGGGTACCACACCTTTTTTTGGGATCTTGGAGGACGATGAAGGTCCTCCATTGAAGGACCTTACTTTTTTGTATTGGGATCACCAAATACTCATCCAACCTTGTTTGAAGAGTGGCCTCCTATCGATGGGTCTGTAGGAGGACTTCACTGAAAATTTGCCCTTCATACCAGTTGCTATGACTGGAGGTATATATAAGAATAAATACTAAGGAGTTCTGTCAAATCATCCAATTCATTATCACGGAAGTTCATCTTAGCCTCATGTCCCAAATGCCTCTGCCAGATGAGCTATCAACACATTATTGCACAACTACTTACTTGTCGACAGCTAAGGAGCACAAGTTACCAAGCCTGCTAGAGGAAGCTTCATCCCCTACCCAAACATCATACCCAAAAAAAACAGTATCTCCTCTTCCAAGCTTGAAACTAATGGCTTTTTGGAACAACTCTTTTGTCCTTAACACTGCCCTTCACCATCCAGATGCAAAAGCGGAACATGGGCAGTCTTGATATTTGAAGCACATTTCCTTAGCCCATAACACTTTGTTGTCTTCGCCTAGGCGCCACATCCATTTACCCAACGAAGTTATATATATTCAATTGCACAATTCTTCTAATGCATAAACCTCCATCCTTTTTTGGGAAGCACACATCCTAATGATTAGGTGAATCTTATTTCGTTCGAAACTGCCACACCACAAGAACCTTTTCAGCATGCTCCCAAGCTTCAAGGTGGTAATAGCCAGACACTTGGAGCATCGAGAAATAATAGATTGGAAAGTTGGATAGTGTAGGAAGATGCCTCGTAGTGAGAATCTTTTTCAAAATCGAACTAGAGACCTCTAAGGAATTTGTAGATTTGGTTCTCTCAAAACGTTTAGCAAGCGTAACACCAACTTCCTCCCTAAACTCAGTAGTGACCAAGTTCTTCCCACATGCTCTGAAGTGTGTTGTGGTACTTCCCCATGGTAGAATCCTCCTGCTTACAATCAACAATCATTTACTTTAGTTGATAGGTGCAGTATCATGCTCAAAAGGAGTAAACATATCAACCAAAGCACTATAAAGCTTGGCAATGGAGTCATAGAACATAAGTGTTTTATACATAGAGTTAAATAACCAACTTAAGATAAACTTGCATCCCTAGTCAACCCGTCAACCAAATTCCAGCTCAACTTGAAAGACTTGTTTATAAAGCATTTGTAAATAAGCTAGATTTACATATATCTTAGCCCATAAATCCAATCCTATTCAGACCGTGATGGATGCCTTCAATATAGCTGCTAGCATTAAAAAGTTCAGAAGCTGTTTCGCTTTCCTATTGCAGAATGCTCAAAGCTCAGAATCTCCCTGGAGTACTGCCGCAAGAATTGACCAGACTTCCCTGCCTCGAAGAAATGTGAGACCTAACTTAACCCACTGCTCATGTTAGATTTGATCAATTATAGTTTCTTAATTTGCGCTTCTGTTATACTAACCTTAAGTATCTAACTAACCCTCAAGCAATTTAACTCGCAACTACCTCAACGGCACAATACCTGTCGAATGGGCTACTTTACCATATTAGTGAACATGTAAGTTTTCCATTTCTCTCTACCATATGCGCTCCTAGTTTACTTTAGAAAATCCAAGCTTTGTTTTTCTAAAGTTAACAGTGGGAGACGTTAATTGCAGCTCCTTGCTTGGAAACCGCTTTTCAGGGCCAATCCCAATGCTGTTTGGTCCTTTCAAATTTGAAATCAGAGTCGCCAAAAATCAAACACTAATTTTACAAAGTTGTATAAGTTACAATTGGCCTAAACTTGATGCTCAAGCTTCTTGTTTCGCAATATATAGACTGACCATTTGGATGCCATCAATTAATAAAAAGACCCTTTTGAAGAATCACAACCAAAAGACTTCAAATTCGTCTCTTCAAATCATACCCGACTGAGCTCATTTTCTCCCCTCTTAAAATCAGTTTATTGAAGCCCAAGGTATCCCGTTTTAATGAATAATAAAATAAACCAAAATCCAAAACAATTATGAATTTTTTAATTAGTTAGAATGGGTTGAGGTGGAATTTGATGCTTCTAGTAAGGATGTATTTGATGATATAAAGATGAGGGATTGAAATTGCAGGCTGGATTTTACTTTTTATCAGCTATTTGGTTTGATAGAGGGGTATGTGGAGTTACAAAGAGACTTTAATGGATTAGGGCTCTCCTTGGGTTGGCCCCATCCCAAGATTTTTCATCTTTTTTGCATTTACCCCAGAGATGTCTTATTTACACTCCGCCCCTGGGTTTCACCTATTTATACTGCAGCCTTTGCTTTTTTGTTTCTTTTACTCATTGCCTTTAATGGTGAAGAATCAGCCATTGATTATTAGATAAGTAACTTTTGACTGGTTTGAATTAGACGATATGGCGATCATTTTTCACCATTATAGCCTTTCCTTTTTATATGGGGTTGGCTTTGAGAGAGTCTTAGTTCTATGCTTGTTCCTAATCAACACTAAGCTCTCTACAACTTTACGGTCCTTCTTTTCTCTTCCCACTGCTTTCCTCTAAGTCTTCGTTTTTTTCTCCTACTTCTTTGAACTTGTAGCATCTCAATCTCAGCCTTACACACAGGGTCTACTCTTAGCCTCCGATGACCTTGTCCAAACCCCCATATGCAAGCGACCTCCAATAATTTTTTTTATTTATTATAGTGTCACTCTTAAACTTCCTCTTATGTGCTTGTTTAGAATTTTATGCTTTCTTGTTACTACACAGCATGGTTCAAAATTTCAGTTTTGGATCCCAGGAAGAACATACCATTTACTGACGACAAATTTATCTGAGTCTTTGAACTCAGTGTTGAAGTTTGATAGAGCCCTACCTATCACTGCAATCATCGAAAGGACTCGCGATAAGGTCACCCAATATTTTTTCGAAAGGAAGCTTGATGGTGCTAGATTTTCGTGTGGTTTGACAAACTATGCCAAAAAATATTTGGATAATCAAAGAGAACTAGCAGGGCGTATGTGGCCGATCTCGAGTAGCCTGGATGTGTTTACGGTGAGAACTTCTACTAGGGAGTATCAGGTTGATTTAGAGAATCGGAAATGTTCATGTCGGTGCTTTGACATATTGGGTCTCCCATGCTCCCACGCATTGGTTGCTATAAAAGTGAGGGAGGCACCGATTCTGTCATATTGTGAGAAGTGGTTTACTTCCAAAACATATGAAGCTACGTACGAGGAAGCACTTCACCCAACCGATGATCGAAGTGACTGGGCCGATCTATACAAGGGCGCTCCATTGCTTCTGCCGCACCCTCGAAACCCGTCAGGTCGGTCCAAAAAAAATCCCTATAGATCAGCACACGAAACCAAGAACACATACAAGTGTGGGAAATGTGGCAAAAAGGGCCATAATCGAAAGTCTTGCAGGGGTGGCCCAAATGATCCTGCACAAGAGTACTTTTCTTAAATGGAGGTGTTTGGCTAGACCCTTTTTCTGATTTAGCATATGATCCGTTATTGTTGTTTTTCATTTCATTATTTTTATATGAAATGTTGCTAAGACTGCTATGTGTTGTGTTGAATTGTTTATGTTTGATAGGAATGGTTGAAGTGGATTATCCTAAGAGAAGATGAATTATGAGAGGTTGTTCAGATGAAAATTGGTGAAGCTGAACGTCCCTTTCCTATTGCCAATAATCTAATGATGATTCTTTTACTTTGAGCAAATTAACCAATTCATTAGTTTGATATTTGAAGTCTCTGTCTTGTTAATTAGGGGGAATTTTTTTTTTTTTTTTTTTCGATTTCGTTTTAAGTACTACTTGTACTCTCCCAAGTCACAATTTTTGGGTGGTTTTGAAGCTAGAAGGGTTTATTTTCCATTCGTTTTCCTGCGCAGGCTCTCCTCTCGTTCCAGCTTCTCTTCTCTCGTTCCAGCTGATGCAATCGTTTGAAGGGTATTTTCCTATGCAGCTTAGGGTATAGCGCAACTTCCTCTCATTCCAGCTTCTTCTCCGATTGGGTTTGGCGCAGCTTCTAGGGTTTGTGCTCAATTTTTCTAGGGTTTTTTTTAGCTCCATGCACCCCAACCACAATCCCTTCTCTCTCCCATAATTATGGAAATAATGGGACATTTAAGATTCATGCTTGAGATTGGAAAACAAGAAAAAGAATATGTCATAGCCTTGAGTTGGGTTTATATAAATCTTTTGTATAATCTAATATAGGGCATGGACTTCTTAATGGTTGGGATTCGCATGGTCCCATTGCATTGCAGATACAAGCAATGAAAGAGATTCAAGAGCATGTCCATGGATCTACCATTTGTAGGCATGGACAAGTGTCGAGCAACAACAAGGATGCATATGTTGGAAAGAAATAAACTTTTAATGGAGACACATTTGTACATGTGTAGATCTACATCAGGCATTGGGGAAAATTTGTAAGCGGAGTAGAAGTTTTATTTTAGATATAGTGGTGGGATAGTTGCTGCAAAGTCGTTTCATTCTAAAAGGGGCATTATCATTGTCTCGCCTGATTATTTGAGGCGTTAACACTATTAAATACTGTCTAACCATACGCATGAGAAGATGTGATTTGCTCCTTTTTCTTCTTCTTTATTCTTTTTGTTTCTTCTTATTTCTAGAGTTATTACTCAAATGATTTGGAAAAGTTATCGAAAATACCTAGTTTTTGCAACCTATTGGGAATTATAATGCTTGGCATTTTCTATGGGGAAACAAGTGAATAACATTAGCTGCTTTTGATATAAAGGTATGTTTGGTGCATTATGATTGGTGGATTTGCAAGTTACAATATGTTATAAATTCAAACACATTGTCATACTAAATTTTTGCATTTCTACTTTCTTGTTTATATGGATCTACGTATCCTGTGTTTCCAAACTCGCCCATATAGAATCTTGTTTCACTATGTCTAATCATTTAAACTTTGAAGCTCTCATATCTTCTTTATACCAAATTCAGTTTAAATGAGTTTTAAACTCTTGTTTTACATTGTGACAATTGACATCATAAAGTCAATGGTAGTAGACAAGCTACCCAATGACTTGGAAGGAATGGAAACTTCAATGGAGCAGCTTCTTGCTCTCATCGATGTCATCTACAAATATGTAGATGACGTTGCGGTGAGAGCCTTGATTCCACCATTTATTTTTCTTTTTTCTCAGGGCTGCTAGGTAAGGTCGGATTGGTGCAGTGAGCCCAATTTAGGCATGTGTATGTTACCGTTGAAGCTGACTTTGAACCCAAATTAGGCCCGTATATCCTGCCTTGAAGTTGAACCTGAACCCAAATTAGGCCCGTGTATCCTGCTCTATGTTTTCTGCCTATTTTCGATTTGCAAACAGGTTTGCCCATATCAAAGAAAACCAAAAATTTCAGGAACATGGAAAAGAGGGTCACAGAGAAGAGGACTCAACAATGGGGCTTGCAGATCTTGTGACTGAAATCAAATACAATCTTGATGTGAAGTAAGATATCTATTTTCAGTTTGTCTCATCTTACATCTAGGGTGAATTTTATACCATAAAAAATTTTCATATTCTTTTGGCTTTGAGCCCACACGTTAATCTTTTTCTACTTTTTAATCAGAAATAAGCTTGGTTTCTTTTGACCTTTTACTTATATCCCAGCTAAGTTTATGTTCGGATTTTTAAGCCACTGGGGCATCAATTGCTTATCCCAAATGTTTTGACATGTTGATATGTTTTTAAGCATCCATCACCTTGTGAAGGACTAATGATGATTGGACAATGATAGTAAGTGGGACACTGTTAATCAAGTGACACAGTCCACACCCAACTTCATCCGAATAAGCTGATAAATGCTGCTCAAGGGGCCCAAGGTTGAGAAGGTCGCAGGTTCAATCCCAGCTGGGGTTGTCAAAAAACAATTAACCAGGATAAATTATGCTAAAAGTATATCACATACCCACAAGCACTGGATTTTCTCGACCTTTCATCTTTTCGAAATATGAATCAGTTTCTTTCATGTACCGCCTAATGCTAGAACTCATGGGTTTGTTGTGTTATTTCTTTTAGGTGATGCGTACATAATCCTTTTCCAGAACCATAAGAGAAGCTAAAGGTTTTGACTAGAGGAAAAGCAGTGACAAAGTAGAGCCTAAAAGAGTTTATTGAAGGATTGGATTTACCGCTGAAAGTGATGGCTACTCTTTTGAACCTCCCATTGAAGATTCCTCATATTTGCACTCATGCTACCATCAATTGCTTCAGTTGATTCACCTTAATTTGTTATAGCTAAATGGTATTGCAAGAATTTCATTGGACTCTTTGGATGTGAATGCAGATAAAAGTAGAAAAAAATTTGTCCATTTGTAATATCATGAATTTATATAGGGTTGTATATGCATAGAATTTAAATATTGATTTATTTGCGATAATTATAAATGATGCTTTACATTTATCATAGAAACAAAATAGGATTTTTCGTAAATTTTGGGTAGAAAATTTGGATTTTAGAATTATTATTGAAGTTTTTGGAACTCATTATTGATGGATTTTTTCAGTGGCTATCCAGTTGGTGGTGGGGGGTAAAGAACCCTTCCCCATTCTCGTGATCTTGAGATGGGAGAGGCAGTGTATGCAGGAGGAAGGGAGTGAAGGAAGTCACATAGGGGTTTGTGCACGTTTAGACCGGCCTGGTTACTAATGGGTTGGGTGTAATTCGGTATGATTGTTCAAATGAAGGCTGAGTTTTAAGACTTATTTCAAAATGCTTCAGATTGGGGTTAGTTTTGAATATAAATGGATGAGCTTAAGTTATTTAACATTGGACTAGGCAAAAATGAGATGTGCCGTGAGTTTGTTTGATGGCTTGGGCTTGATGAGCCCAAGTTAGGTCCACCCGTCCAATATTAAATAACCCATATTTCAGTAAAAAAATGTACATATATGGCACTTTTGCCCTTTCAATTTCAACTTAACTAACTTAGGACCACCATTTCATTACAAGTTTCTCCATGCAATTTTAACTACTATTAATGGAGAATATTATAGGGTATAATTATCACATGCAACAAAGTGTGGCATCCAACAAATCTGAAAAAAGGGATCACAAAATTAACAGGATGCCCTGAATTGCTGTTTGCTGATCTAGATTGCCCCCTTCATAGATAGAAGTTACTTATTTTATAATATGATGAAAGATTTTCCAATGAAAAGAGTTATTAACGTGTCACAAATTCAAAAATCAAAGGGCCTGAATGTATCTTTCATAAATGATCAGATATTGATCAAAACAATTCATAGACCCATTTAAACTCATATCCCCGACCCTCTTATTACCATATATTTGCATTTTGTAAAAAATTATTTTTGAATCAAATATTTTTATTTATTAGATTTTTCTGATTCCCATCATCATCGGTCAAAGGAGGTTTATTTTCAAAATCGCATCTCATGGCTGATCAACCTAAAACGCTGGTTGTTTTGGGGTTGAACGCGCAATGTGAAATGTGAAAATCTGATGTGGGCCTAGAGAATTCTCTACACTCAGGTGCATAGTGTCTGGCCTCTTTCCTTTTTTAGTTTAAATGTATAGCCGCCTATGCATGATAAAATGGACATATGCACTAAGTAATACTACCTCATCATTTACATCAAAAGAGAGGCATAGGTCAATCTTTAACCTTAGGAGATGGTTAATATCGATTAGGCATCATAAAAAATTTGGGCATGATTCAATACATATCGACCCACCGGCTAAAATATGATCAAAGGTGCACAAGATTAGTGCATCAAGTTGCCGTCTAAAATATGTGCAAAAGAAATTTCATACCATTCACACAATTCATATAAATACCTAAACCTGCTCACATATAAAACCTGAACCATCCATACCATTCATATGTATAAAACCAAGGAAGAACCTATCCACATATTTTCCAACCCATCCACACCGTTACATCACTCTCTCTCTCTACTAATTGCAATCCTTCTATTACTTTGGACTCAACCTATGTCTGGAATCAGATTGGTGCAATACAACATTTCTTTCGCCCCCTGTATATTTCAAAGATACCAACCGCTACAAAGGCATCTCAACCACGTTGTGCAAGCTGCATGCCAAGGCTTTGTTGCTTGGACGAGAAATTGTTTGTGGACGGATGCCTGTTTGCAGCCAGTGCCTATACAAGCTATGTCGGGCAAGTTTGAATTCCTATAAATATAAGAATAAGGAGTCACAAGTTTGAATCCCTGTAAATATAAGAATAAGGAGTCACTGATTCAAGAAAAAGCAAATCTTCCAAACACAAGAAAATAAAATAAAGACTCTTAAGCATTCAAGAGACAGTGAAGTCAAGATAGGTGTGTTATATTTATTATTAATATAATAAATATTTTAATAATTTAAAGAAAATAAAACTTTATTTGATTTCTTAGTTTTGGGTTGGGTTTTTGGCAACAGAGATTCTCAAGTTTTATATGCAAATGAATAGTCCCACATTGGTAAAAATAAAAAAGTGCCTAGGCTATATATAAAACCTTTCACCTTCTATTATTATTTAACAATAATAAGAGAAGAGTGTGCCTAGCGGCGTATCGCAAGACGTGTGCGTGGCGATTAGCTTTAAGCGCGAAGCGCTTTAGCGCTAGGCGCACGCACTTTACACGTGCGCATCGTCGCAAGGAGAGGTTTGACTTTTTGACCAGGCAGATCCAACGGTCAGATTATTCATGAGTTGGATCGGGCCTAATGGGCCACTATTCAGCGGGTCAATTCGGTTCTATTCGGCCAGACGGATTGGTCAAACATTGATCGTTGGATACAACCGTTTCATAACCGCTTATAAAGTTGTACAACCGCTCGAATTTGAATTCGAAAAGTTACAACCTTTCATGCAGCCGTTGGATGTGGCGGTTGAGATCTTTGAAAGATCTGAGCCGTCCAAAATATGACTGTTGGCCCAACAGTCATATTGAAATTTCTATAAAATGAGGCCTTAGGACACAGATTCAAACACTCTGAAATCCATCGGAATCCTTGCATAAAACTTGAGAATTCCTCTTGCTTTCTCCTTTTGGTGGTACTCCATCGGATTGAGTTTCCTGGGGCGATCCTCTACTGTTGCAAAGTAACGGATCACATCTAAGAGATTGGGCTCGTTGTATCCTGGAAACGTCTCGCTGGAACCCTTTTGCAAACTCGAAGATTTACTCGAGTAGGGAGCGAATAGCGTTTTAAAGAAAACGATTACGTGCCTCGAGTCCAATTCTCTTGCCCTTTTCATCATTTTCGGATTTCTGTTCATTGATTTATCTAACAATTTTAAAACGCTATTATTTTTTTTTTTTTATAATGGCTTCAAATCTGAAAGTGATGACTCACGACTTCGTCAAATTGGAGCGATTCGACGGCAACAACTTCAGAAGATGGCAACAGAAGATACATTTTGTTTTGACGACTTTGAAAGTTGCTTATGTCCTAACCACTCCAAAACCCGCGGAGCCTGAAGATTCTGATGGAGAATCTCTTGCCAATGCTCATAAACGTCAGAAATTGGAGCAAGATGATTATATCTGTAAAGGGCACATTCTCAATATGCTAGCAAATTCTCTCTTCGATGTGTACCAGAGCATGCCGTCTGCAATGGAACTTTGGAAGGCGCTGGAGACAAAGTATAAAACAGAAGATGCCAGTACAAAGAGCTTCATAGTAAGTCAGTATTTAGATTTTAAAATGACTGATAATAAACCGATTCTCGATCAAGTTCATGAGATTCAGTATATTATCGGTCAAATTAATCAAGAGGGCATAAAAATGGATCCCATTTTTCACAATCATGCAATTATCCACAAATTGCCTGCCTCATGGAAGGACTGCAGAAACACTCTCAAACATAAAAAGAAAGAACTTTCGTTTGAAGAGTTGTGCCACCATCTTCGAGTTGAAGATGAACTTCGTGTTCGTGACAAGAAAGATGAGCAATCTCAATTAACTTCAAAGGCTCATATGGTGGAGGTTGGTACGTCCAAATCACATGAAAAGCGGAAAGACAACTTCAATTCTGATAAGGCTAACAAGAAAATTAAGAGCGAAGGTCATCAGGGCCAAAAGAAAAAGGGCAGTTGTTATCACTATGGTAAACCCAATCACTTCAAAAAGGATTGCAGACTTCTGAAAAGGGAGAAAGAATCTCAAGCGAATGTGACCGAAGAAAAGTTTGTAGCCATGATTTCCGAAATCAACATGGTTGGAAGCGAAAAAAGAGGATCGATTAGTGCCACTAGGCATGTTTGTAACTGCCGATCTTTCTTTGCCAACTATACGGAGGACACAAACGGACAAGAGCTCTTTATGGGGAACGCTTCAACTGCAAAGGTCAAGGGTTCAGGGAAAATCAATCTTAAATTGACCTCTGATAAGACCCTTACTTTGACCGATGTACTGTATGTTCCTGAGATTCGTAAGAATCTGATTTCGACCAATTTACTCAATAAACATGGTTTCAAGTTAGTCTTTGAATCAGATAAAGTTGTAATCACTAAGGGTGGTGTATTTGTGGGGAAAGGTTATGTCTATAATGGGATGTTCAAATTGAATGTAATCAATGAAATGCCTTCTTCCGTTTATATTGTTGATTCTCTTTCATTATGGCATGATAGATTAGGGCATGTGAATGCTAATCGTTTAAATTCTATGATAGAATTATGATTAATTCCTAGATGCGAAAAAAATATTCATGAAAAATATAAAATTTACGTTCAAACTAAAATCACTAGAAAACCTTTCAATAAAGTAGAAAGAAAATCTCAGATTTTAGAACTCATTCATTCTGATATTTGTGATTTAAATAGTATTTTAACTAGAGGAGAAAAAATATATTTTATAACATTTATTGATGACTATTCAAAATATACTTATGTTTATTTGTTAAAACATAAAGATGAAGCTTTAGGAAAATTTAAAGCTTATAAAGAAGAAGTTGAAAATCAGTTAAATTTTAAAATTAAAACTTTAAAATCTGATAGAGGAGGAGAATACACTTCCAATGATTTTAGTGAATTTTGTGAAAATGTGGGGGTCGTACATTTTACGACTGCACCTTACACTCCTCAACAGAATGGTACAGCAGAAAGAAAAAATCGAACTTTAATAGAAATGGTAAATGCTATGCTTTTAAACTCTGGTTTAAATTTAAATTTATGGGGTGAAGCACTTCTCACTGCTTGTCATCTTTTAAATAGAGTGCCACAAAAGAGTTCTAGTATAACTCCCTATGAGTTATGGAAGAAAAGGAAACCAAATCTTAAATATCTCAAAGTGTGGGGGTGCCGAGCTCTGGTTAGATTACCAGATCTTAAAAGACCCAAATTAGGTAATAAAGCCATTGAATGCGTATTTATTGGATACTCATTAACCAGTAAAGCCTACAGATTTTTGGTAACTGAATTTAAGGGTGCAATTGATCAAAATAGTATAATTGAATCTACAGATGCTGAATTTTATGAACATTATTTTTCTTCTATTCCTAGAATTAATGAAAATTTTGATAAAGAAAAATTAATTATAAATTCTGAAAATATAGAAAACTCGGATCTCAGAAAAATCAAAAGAGTGCGAAAAGAAAAAACTTTTGATTCAGATTTTTATATGTTTGTAGTAGAGGGAACAAGATCAGAACAAGTAAAGGAAACCATGTTTTCTTTTCATATCGAAAATGATCCATTAACATTTAATGAGGCTATGAAATCGCAAGATGCTGCTTTTTGGAAGGAAGCAATAAATGATGAAATAGAATCTATAATGGGTAATAAAACATGGAAACTAGTTGATCTTCCTGTAGGATCTAAACCTATAGGTTGTAAATGAATTTTCAAACGAAAAATTAAAGCTGATGGAACTATAGATAAGTTTAAGGCCCGATTGGTGGCAAAAGGATTTAGACAAAATGAAGGTATTGACTTTTTTGATACTTATGCACCAGTAGCCAGAATTTTAACTATTAGGATCTTAATAGCACTTGCTTCTATTTATCATTTACAAATTCATCAAATGGATGTAAAAGCAGCATTCTTAAATGGTGAATTAGAAGAAGAAGTTTATATGGAGCCACCTGAAGGTTTTGTAATGACCGGACAGGAGCATAGAGTTTGTAAATTAATTAAATCTCTTTATGGTTTAAAACAAGCTCCTAAATAATGGCATGAAAAATTTGAAAGTGTTATTGTTTCTAACGGTCTCAAAATTAATGAATCTGATAAATGTGTTTATAGTAAATTTTCTGTAAATAAGGAAGTTATCATATGTTTATATGTAGATGATATGTTTATATTTGGTACTGATTTAGATAGTATAATGGATACTAAATCTTTTCTTTTTGATATGAAAGATATGGGTAATGCTGATGTCATCTTAGGAATCAAAATAGTAAGAAATGACAATGAGCTTACTTTAACCCAGTCTCATTACATAGAGAAAATTCTCAATAAATATAATCATTTAGATGGTAAAGCTGCATCTACACCATATGATCCTATCATCAAACTTGTTTATAATAAAGGTAGATCTGTAAATCAGTTAGAATATGCTACAGTAATCGGTAGTTGGATGTATGCAATGCACTGTACTAGACCTGACTTAGCATATGCAGTTGGAAAATTAAGTAGATATACAAGTAATCCTTGTCATGATCATTGGAATGCTATATCTTGTGTATTTAGATATTTAAAAGGAAGTGTAGATTATGGATTGCATTATTTTGGTTTTCCTAATATTTTAGAAGGATACAGTGATGCAAGTTAGAATTCAGATTCAGATGAATCCAAGGCTACGAGTGGATGGGTAATCACTCTCGGTGGTGCTGCGATCTCATGAGGATCTAAAAAGCAAACATGTATTACTCATTCCACAATGGAATCTGAGTTTATTGCCTTAACGGCATGTGGCAAAGAGGCAGAATGGCTTCGAAATTTACTCTTGGAAATTCCTTTGTGGCCAAAGCCTATGCCACCTATTACAATAAATTGTGATAAGGCTACGAGAGCAAAAGCCTACAATAAAGTTTATAATGGTAAGAATAGACATATTAGTCTACGACACCGTTATGTTAGAGAATTACTCAAGGATGGAGTAATTGGGATAGGCTCAATTCGGACTAATAATAATTTGGCTGATCCATTTACCAAAGGACTTTCTAGAGAATTGGTAAAGAAAACATCTATCGGGATAGGACTAAAACCATATAGTTGATCACTTATGTCAAAAATTCAACTTAATATTTGTTCAACAAATCCTTAAGTTCAATGGAAGAGTACGACATGAGAGTAATGATTAGAAGCACTTTAATTTAGCTAAAATGTCCATCCCAAGATAGGTGTCAAGTGCTTGAAATCTGTAATGACAAAGAGAAGGATGAGTATATACTCTTAATAAGTCTGTAATATTTTATATTAATGTGTTCGATTACAGAAACATATTCGATAGACTTACCTATGTGAATGTGGAGGTGCGGCCGCTTCCTATGAGATTATGGTTTTTCTCAAAAAAAAAAAAAAAAAAACATTCATGAAACCAGGGTATAAGCACAAGGCCATAATAGTGCTAGCTTTATAGAAAACTCGATCTTAAGAAAAATATATATGTGTTATTTATCCGGTCATGTCATATAGGGTCCTCAGTTCAAGACTATGGTCTCTGTGCACCCTAATAAGACTTTGATAAGTTTACACTAAGTGAAGGTTCAAACCCAAAAGGTACCTTTCATGGTATGCACATATTTTCGGTACCAGTGTCTTTATTTTATTTGAAATTTATGGGGGATTGTTATATTTATTATTAATATAATAAATATTTTAATAATTTAAAGAAAATAAAACTTTATTTGATTTCTTAGTTTTGGGTTGGGTTTTTGGCAACAGAGATTCTCAAGTTTTATATGCAAATGAATAGTCCCACATTGGTAAAAATAAAAAAGTGCCTAGGCTATATATAGAACCTTTCACCTTCTATTATTATTTAACAATAATAAGAGAAGAGTGTGCCTAGCGGCGAGCCGCCGCGTTCGCGCACGTGTGCGTGGCGATTGGCGTTTAGGCGCATTGGCGCTTTAGGCGCGCACGCACTTTGCACTTGCGCATCGTCGCAAGGAGAGGTTTGACTTTTTGACCAGACAGATCCAACGGTCAGATTATTCATGGGTTGGGTCGAGCCTAATAAGCCACTATTCAGCGGGTCAATTCGGTTCTATTGGGCCAAACGGATTGGTCAAACATTGACAGTTGGATACAATCGTTTCATAATCGCTTATAAAGTTGTACAACCGTTCGAATTTGAATTCGAAAAGTTACAACCTTTCATGCAGCCGTTGGATGTGGCGGTTGAGATCTTTGAAAGATCTGAGCCGTCCAAAATATGACTGTTGGTCCAACAGTCATATTTAAATTTCTATAAAAGGAGGCCTTAGGACACAGATTCAAACACTCTGAAATCCATCGGAATCCTTGCATAAAACATGAGAATTCCTCTTGCTTTCATCTTTTGGTGGTACTCCATCGGATTGAGTTTTCTGGGGCGATCCTCTACTGTTGCAAAGTAACGGATCACATTCAAGAGATTGGGCTCGTTGTATCCTGGAAACATCTCGCTGGAACCCTTTTGCAAACTCGAAGATTTACTCTGAGTAGGGAGCGAATAGCGTTTTAAAGAAAACGATTACGTGCCTCGAGTCCAATTCTCTTGCCCTTTTCATCATTTTCGGATTTCTGTTCATTGATTTATCTAACAAGGTGATGATGGGGTGTAATGACTACTCTGTAGTCATTACATGAATACATAATATAAACGACAGCAAACAAATTTTTGCAGACAAATCAAGGGCATTACAATTTTTGCAGACGAACAGATGTTGAGTTTCAGGTTAGGGACCATGCCTCCACATGCTTTCCGGCCCATCCACACTGTTACATCTCTCTCTCTTACAATTCTCTCTCTCTACCATTTGCAATCCTTCTATTACTTTGGACTCAACCTATGTCTGGAATCAGATTGGTGTAACCTGCAATACAAACATTTCTTTCACACTGGTACAGAAGAAGAAAAGTGACTAATTCAAAAATAATGGGCAAGCCACGAGTCTATATTGGGCTTACCTGGGCAAATATCCTAAATGAGAATCATGTGTGAGGTACAAAGGTACTAGGTGTAGTATCACATTGGTGCAACCTGCAATATAGAAAATTATATGTCAATGGTGCTCAAGATGAAAAATGTATTATTCAACATTTTGTAAAAATAGTAGGCAATGTACATGCCATGAGTAAAAATTGGGTTTACCTGGGAGAAGTAGCGAATTTCGAATTATGCATGTGAAAGTGACGCACAATTCTAACCATCAAGATGCTTTGCCAAGAAAGTTACATCCGATCAAAAAGGGGTGCAGCAAGATGCTTTGCTAAGAAAATGAAAATAAATCAACAAATGAGAAAGGGAGGGGGGGGCAGGCTCAATCTACGGGAGTCTGACCTGCTCCTACTCTCTCAAGATCTCTTCAACCAAAACAGCCAAACATAGTGGGACACAGGGCACCATCAAGGGATACAGTCTTCATTTAATTGGCACACGGTCTTGTCCACAACCTATGAAGCATCATCAACCACTTCTGTCCGCTGCACATAAAACGGCGATAATTACATTCCATTTCGGGAAAGGCTTTCTTTTATAAAGGAAGTGCTTATTGACATAAGAGAACAGTTTAAAATTTGCAAATTGCTTGAACCAACCAAAAAAGATAATTAGGAGCTACAGCCTACATATAAGAAACAAATGAGAACATGATCCCATAGATGGTTTAAATTAGCACATAAATAAAACAATCTCAGATTAAGATGATGGATGGTTGAAGCCTTCATTTTCTACAACCTAAGGATAAATTGCAACTATGTGTATTATGTTTACATCAAAAGAGTCTACACAGTTAGATTCCCTAAATATAATAATAGGGTTTTTGGCATTTACACCCCCGCCCCTCGGTCTCACCTATTTACACTGTGGTCCTTGCTGTTGTGTTCCCTTTACTTATTACCCTCTACAGTGATATTTGGGGCTATTAACCCTTGACTATTGTAAAACTAAACTTTAACCGCTTTAAATCAGATGAGGGAGATCATTTTCACCATAATCTTCTACCCAATGAATCTTGAGCTAAAGAGTTTACCATTAGTTGGTCAAATTATGATTCCACGTGGCAGAAAACCCAAAAAGTGAACATGATCATGGGAGTACGTCAAACATGGTTCTTGGATCACTTTTCGAGATGTGTGGCATGTGAATCAAAATCTAATTGACTAATTGTAGACCCATGATCTCAAGATCTATTAGGTCAAAGATCAGGGTGTAAAAAGTCCGTCATTGTAAGGGGTAACAATTAAAGGAAACGCAAAAGCAGGGACACCAGTAAATATGTGAAACACAGGGGGCAGAGTGTAAATAAGACATCTTAGGGAGGTAAATGCAAAAAAAAGCAAAGTGTAAATAAGACATATCTTAGGGAGGTAAATGCCAAAAAAAAAAAAAAAACATAATAATATGAATGTGTTCTAAATGACATGGTTCTTGATCAGGTTTTCCGATCTAAGGTGGTGGTCTCAGCTTCTATGGTTACGTTTCATCTTCGTTCTACTGCTTACTTGTTTGTGAGTTATCTCATTTCAATTAGTATGGTATTTAATTATAAGAGTTTATCTAATCTTAAATATAAACATTGTGGATGAAAGTCTTTAGTGGTTATACCAGATTTCTTTTTTCGAGTAAATTGTAGTAATAATTACTTTTTTTTTCCCTTTTTTTTTAGTTTCTTTAAATTATTGGTTTCATCAGTACATCACCAATCTGAGGCACAGACTTCTCTATAACGGGCCAATAGTTCATCAGTACATCAGCAATCTGAGGCACAGACTTCTCTATAACGGGCCAATTTGCATTTGTTATGAATAGACAGTTAGACAAGGAAGTTTCTCAATATTAAACAAATATGTTGCTTCCATGGTGAATAAAAACATGAAATCAGATAAGCATGATCTAATCTCATTATTTAATTCAAAAGTACTAATAAAAAGTAGAACAGAAACTTGAGGGGGCGATGTTGATTACTAACCTGTTGAAAGTAAAGGTTCCGAATTTCCTCAGCACACAGCATTTCCTTGCTCCTCCAATGATGCCCATGTCATCCCTGTTACATAACTTTGAGAATTTATGTTCAGTGAGGATCTAAATAACCTCCTCGCAGCGGACATATTGCCAATTCTCTGCTCTAAAACACCCCAAGCCTGCAATAGATGCAATTAATTCCAATTGGAGCGAAGTATCGGCTTGCAAAATCTCTTTAAAAGAAGGCCCATTCCAATTATAATGGAGTAATCCAACTTATCCAAGTCAAAATTATAAGCCTGGGAATCCAATATAGTAAGCCAAATGGTGAGAACTGTGCAGGCATTTTTTAGCCAAAAAAGAGAAAACTAATTAAGAAGAGTCATAGAGACAAGTAAGAAGAGTTGTGGACTTCAACTCAGACGGGGAATTTTCAACTCTTTACCCACATAAAGGTATTGTACCCATTAATGCAGGTGCTAAAAAATTGAGAAATAATCTACTCACTCTCAGAGGAAAGAAACAAGAGTGCCTGGTCCTGGGTCCAGAGATTGAGCCCTGGTTCAATGTAGTTTTTGGTTCCATGTGGCACCCCACCCTCCACCCATCCCTGGGGAGGGGTTAGGAAAAAATAAAAGAAAATTACTTAATCGCTGATGATTGCATTGATTAAATAATAATGATTCTTATTATTTCATTTTTGATGGATCAACCATGCACATGTCCATCTAGCACCCACCTACGTAAGGTGCCACGTGGAAGTGAAATGGCGCTGGACCAGGGCACTACCCTGTTCCCTGGTCCAGATACCCTGTGCTCTATGGGTAAATATAGTACTAGCATATTAGTTTTCGTCATTTACAAATAAGATCAGTTTTAGCATACAATGATACTCAAATATCCAAATACTCCCCATTCAAGATTAAACATATTTGTGCACTAAAATCATGTTATTCTACTGTAACATCCATATTTGGACAAGTTGCATCTCCAACTTGCTAATGTAAATAGAATTTCAGTTCCTTGTTCTAGAATTTTCCCACTAATTAACTGGTAAACAGATAAATTACATTTAATTAAAGCAGGAATGCATAATGTGACATATTGCCACTGGTGGATTGGATTTCAAAATTAATTTTATGTGGAAATAATTCTCAGATGCAGAATGAATGCTCCTAGTTTTCTGATTCAAAATCCATTGATATTAGATACGCATGAAAATTTTAACCCAATTCAAATGCCCATCCAAATTTCTCATAATGCATACAATAAAATAATGAAGTTCCCAAGAAAATATGTTATCTCCAGGAAAATTGCAACCTTATGGTGTAAAATATATGTTTCCTGTAGTAATTCAATTGTTTAAGCACATATATTATTCTACAGTGGCTTAAGTAGGGTGCTGCTTTTTTCTGGTCTAACTCAAGATAATTTAAGTAGATAGATTTTTTTTTCTCCAAAATTATTGTTAAGTAGGAAATAATAATTAGGTTACCCAGATAAAAGTGTAATAGAAAAGCATATTCTATCCCTTAACCATGGATACTAGAGGTGACAAAAAATTCATAATATATGATTCCTAATGGCATTTTGAATAATATATTGACTAACTTAATTAACAAACGTGCTACTTCCCAGAAAGTGAATCGAGATCTAAAAATTTCAATCCATACTTCTTCACATGGGGGAACGGGAATTAGAATAATATAATAAATACTCAGATTAACATCGAGACCTAAAAATCTCAACTAATACTTTGGTACATAGTGGGATTAGTAACTAGCTTCCATCCACAAGCTTCAGCAAATACTACGAACACATGAAGTAGCAATAGGCTTCCAGTTTTACAAGACAAATTTCTCAACAGATCCATAGCATACTTCTGCATTGTTATCATCAACATTCAAAGAAACCCCAGAAAGTTTTGATACTGTTAAAAGGGCTTTGAGAAAAAATAGCATTCTCATCTCAATTACGACCATGAGTATGAATATCCCAATTTCACTCCAATCTTGTTGTTCTGATAATGTTAACCATCATAAAAAAATTAAGGCTTCAAATGGAGATAATATATCTTCATACATAATTCATGCAGTTTCATACAAGGACCCGGAAATATTAGCTAGAATGATTTGTATTGGTTCTTCCATGTTAGTGCTAATTGAAGTCCAATCTTTTCAGCATTTCAATTTTTTTAATCCCCACCTTGATGGTTCCAACCACTGACACTTAATTCTCTGGTTTGTCCTGCGATCTGCGAATTAGGTTCAAACGAACCAATTCGCCATACAGTTCATCCAAATTCGGTGTGACTGAGAGAATTTGGCGAATTGTTTTTTTATTATTTGTTAAAGTGATATATTATTCAAAATAAAAAGAGCACAAGAAGACTTGAACTCACGACCTCATTACCAATTCACCATACATAACACCCAGCTTGATTGAAACCCGACCAGTGTTCATAGTAGACCTCACTCACACTATTAAAAATCTGCATATTCCACTTACCCAATCCAATTGACGATGATACACCAACTGCCACCGAGCACAACCCAAATCTGAAATAGTGAAATTTTCTCCTGAACATGCTGCACAAGCATTCCAGTGGTCAGTTAACAAAATCCAACCAAGAAAATTTTGAAACAGAGACAACAAGCCTCAGATAAGCTAGATATAAGACATCTTGCGAAATTTTTAATTAGTTAGAAAACCAGCACTGGCAGTAAAAAAAGCAACTGGGTGATGATCGACAGCCACTAATGTAAGCTCTAACATAAGTTCCTAATTTTTATGGTTCGAAAAAAAAGGAAAAAAAATATGTTATTAATTTTACTAGCATTTGACATATTAACAAAGCAATGCTAAGGGAAAGTTTAAATAAAATAAGTCAAATCCGGGTACCTTCTCATGCAGTTCATCAATGGTTATAAGCACAAATCCAATAGCAGCTACAACAGAACTCAAAAGCATAAACCAACCCCCTTTTGTCGGATCATAAAATAACCATTGACAACCTGGCGACCTAGACCCAAACTAATTAGCATCTGTTTGGTGAAAGTTCATTGATGGTATTTTTTTTGTCTATCCAATTGCTTGCTTATAGAGGTCTAATAAAAAATATATACAGTGATTTTAATAAGTTCTTTAATCCAATTATGAATGATGAATTGGTGTAATCTTTTATTATGCCCAACAAGGGGGGGCTACTGATTGGATAGTTCGATCATTATACACACCTATTAGTAGATAGAGACATGGAACAAGTGATTCGTTTCATACTATACAAAAATTAATTGTATATTTTATTTGGTACATAGGATAGTCAGAGTCAGCATATTGTTACTTGAAAAATGAGTATATAGCATTTAATTGCAATTAACTTCAAATTTGAGTCCGATCTTCTTTTGAAAAACTTCTAAACTCTGGATCCATCAAATACATTTTTTTGGATTTGAGGACCACGTGAATTTAAGTCTCTCAGAACAATAAATTAATGCCGGTTATTCCTAATTATTTTTTGTTGTACCTCATTAGGACTGAAGCTTGTTCAAACCCAGTCCAAGGATTGAGCCCTTGGACTGAAGCCCAGTCTACCTTGATAGTGCACCCACCAAACTTGGAAATTATGTTGCCTATTAACTATCAAGCTCTATTATTGTTTATACTAAAATGTTGGGCCTTAGCCTAATACACTGATAAGGCCTAAAAACATGAAGGTGTACCTGCAAAGTTGAGGGAGTAATAAAAATTTCTTCATCCGCATCCAATAATTGTCCTAGGATTACTATTAACACTGTTCATGTTTATAGGATCAATCTTGCATCGATAAGAGCTGCAAAAGGTGTTATATGAAATTTGAAAATAATAATATCGGTAAACCTGCAATGTCTCAATTCTCTCACTAGGTTCAGTCAAGCATCACTCGTAATGAATGACAATAAAGAAACTAACAAATTTATGTCAAAACTCACCATTTAAATAAACTTGCACAAGAAACCAGATCGAAGACTGGAATGGGGCTGCAAGAAGGGATAAAAAAGATTGGAGTATTCAGAGAGATCATCCCGACTCAGTAACCCCAACAGGGATCGATTAAGGTGGTTTGGATCCATTGAGATCGAGATGGTTTGGGCATACTTAGCTAGATTTTGAAATCAGAATAATATAATTTTTATATATGCTAGATTTTGAAATCAAACAATATCATTTTTATATAGGCATCAAAATGTTTGCAATGTATTCTTTTTGCCCTAAAGAAACATAGAACCCATTGATTTATCAGTCATGTGTTAGATTAGCACCTTCAAATTAATTTACCCTTTGTTTAAAATGGGAGCCACAAGTGGCACCCCAGATTTGTACCAGCAGACAATGTCTAAAAGGAAGACTAGATATTTTTGAAATCTGTCATATGGAACACTATCTAAACTCTTTGAGAACAACCCTTTTTTTTTATCGATATGAAAACAACCCATACAATCTAAAACTTGAGAACCTCCCACAATAATTACCTATAAAGCTAACTACTCAAGGTAAATTACATTGCAAACACAAGGGAAATAGATCAAAGAACAATCAAATCTCTTCAAAGCATTTTATCAAATAGCTGCTATACAACCTCTGCTCAATTGAATAATATAAAATTCAAACAAAGAAAGAAAGATTATGTGATAATTTGGTGAAGAACTCACTGGAATCATAAAATTGATTTGAATCGCTCGTTGCACTTCACCTAACGTAAACCTGCGTATAACCAAATCAAATGATGTATAAGAATCCAGCCAAATGAAACTAAATTTATAAGCTTTGGTCAAGGTTCTAACAGAAATGTAAAAATCTAATATATTAATACCTGATCGGACAAAATCATCAGCGGATTTGCACTTCATAAGGAAAAATTAGTGAATTGAATATAAAATCTCTGCAAAACAATAAAATCATGAAGAAATCGAAAATCACCTCTGCAAAACCAGGGAATCAAACAAAAAACTACCTCTGCAAAATCTCTCCAATGAATTCGACTGAGTTTATAGGAAAGGATATGGTACTATGGCCTATGGGTTGTTGAATGGGTCGTGTGGGTCGAGTAAACCAGTATAGTTTTAACGTAAAGGTAAGAGAGAGAGAGAGAGAGAGAGAGAGAGAGAGAGCAGAAACACCTTAAGCCCATCAGAATAGTTGCCCGAAGAGTGAGAGGTGCTTAAGAGAAGGAGGGTGGATTTGGCGCTGTTCTAAAAGATTAGACGAAATTTCAAATTGCAAGTGTGGCTGGGCGGGAAAACCACTTTAGCTTTTTTATTTTCAATTTCGAATCTAGAAAAAGGAGAGGCTTTATTAGAAGGGAACCTCCATTTGCGCCCAAACTTCTATTTGAGCCCAAGCATTCTCTAAAAGCACCCACATCCCATTCCAATATAAAACCATTGCTTGCTTAGGATTAGATTATTCCATGAGTCACAGGTCCTAGAAAAAGATCCTTGAAACAAATGTTACACAAACACAAATGTAGGGCCTGTTTTGGGGGATCAATGACGCATGGAATTTAAAATTATGCGTCAGATAGGTGCACCATGATCTGAAGATCTATTGTGTGGAATATCGGGGTGGAACACGATCTCTATCATCTAATCTGAAACAATCAATGGTTTTCAAGGGATTTGGCCAGTGGACACTTTCACAGAATGCGTGGGCGCAAACATGCTTATGTGTTCTCTGAAAGTGCCCATAGGTCTCTATAAAAACCATTGATTGTTTCATATCAGATGATGGAGTTTGTATTTCACCCAAATCTTCCACAGAAACGATCTTCAGATAACGTCGCACCCGTTCTGTGGAAGATTGAGGTAGCCATCAATGAATGCTCTGTGATAACAAAGAACAAATTATAATGTGATCCTTATCTTGATCATGCTTTTTTTTTGTAGTTTTGTTGGTCTTAAAATTGGCAGTAAAAGGTGACCGCAAGGTACTTAGTAGACTGGATTTAAACCGAATCCAATGGAGGGCGCAAGTCAATCAGATCGTTCACATTCACTCATGGACCGTATAACTTGTGCATCGCAGGACCGGCCTAGATATAAAGGCCTATACATATTGTGCTTGTACATCCGGGCCTAGATTAAAACCGACCCTGATGGAGGTAAGCTCTATATGCGCCCAAGCATTTTCTGAAAGCACCCACATCCCATACCAATCTAAAGCCATTGCTTGCTTAGGATTAGATGATGTAGATTGTGTTACACCCCGATCTTTCCCGCAATAGATCTTGAGATCATGGTGCACCTATCATATGGTAAAAAATTTATTATGTGGGTCACATGTCCCAAAAAATGGCCCTTGAAACAAATGCCACACATCACCCTCAAACACAAATGTAGGGTCTGTTTTGGGGGATCGATGACACATGGAATTTAAAATTGTGCGTCTGATAGGTGCGCCATGATCTCAAGAGCTATTGTGTGGAAGATCTGGGTGAAACATGAACTCCATCCTCTGATTCGAAACAATAGATGGTTTTCAAGGGATTTGGCCCGTGGGATCATGGTGCACCTATCAGACACACAATTTTAAATTCCATGTGTCACTGCTCCCCCAAAACAAGCGCCACATTTACATTTGAGCGTGATGTGTGAAATTTGTTTCAAGGATCATTTTCTAGGACTTGTGACCCAGGGAATAAATTTGTTATCGTCTGATAGGTGCGCCGTGATTTCAAGATCTATTACAGGGAAGATCAGGGTGTAGAACAATCTACATCATCTGATCCTAAGCAAGCAATGGTATGCAGCGGTTAATATCAAATAAAAAAATTGCTTTTTTTGTTCACTACCTTTCAAGTAATGATCTATCGCTTTATGGATGTGAAGAAAACATACCTTGAGCCTATCTATTGTATACAAACAATTAAGCACCATATTGGTGACCATCGTTTGACTATTAGCTAATAATCAATGTCGTACTGAGTGTTAGATCTCAAACAGCATCAACTGATATGACGAGACTAGAGGATCCACTGAACAGTGTTACAAATCTCGAGCATGCGTCCCCCCTCTAACAAGCAGTACGTTACCATAGGGTCGTTTCAATATACATCGATCATTGCATTGTCTGTGTCTGAGCATGGTGGCATATGTTGAACGTAAGGTGCCTGAACACTCCATTCACATATGTTAAGGGAGAAAAATATCTTATTTCAAACATCACACCAGAAGAAATTAAAGTATTCACGCAGTAAGTACCTTGCCCACCTCGTTCTCTGGTGGAACACGCGACTTCAAGAGGCTAGATAACAATCGAACTCGCCCTAGTTTATTTTTCGGAGGAGAATCCTACGAATATATTATTTCCGTTAATATATAAAAACAAAAATGATGGTGTGAGGATTATGTGGAAACGTCTAATACCTCGTCTACTTCGGCAATATCCAAGTACTCTATACTAACAAAATAATTTATAATGTGACCATTACCTTCCTACTCGCATTCTCTTTATATTTGCTTCTCTCGAAATTGCTTGTGTAAGGTCCCTCTAGTTAGGCTAAAACATAAATTGCAACCAACGACTTCAATGGCGAATTCCTATAAATTTGCAGTCTCGATATTAAGGGCGATGTGACTAGAGCAGGTCTAGAAGTGGCGACTTGACAGGAGCAAGGCTAGTACCACCGTCTAGTCACGTCATGTGGGGCTCGGATTACCTGTGGGGCTCGAAATGTATACTACTGGCATTGGCGTATCTAGCTCAACACCATATTGTCCCATCACGTACGCTGAAATTTATATCGGGACAAATTGCACAATGGGTTTCGGCAATGCACGTGATTATTATAATGTAAAGAAATGGGAGGGACTTCAACACATTATGCTATAAATAGAGGGACTACAGCTCTCGCAAACACCACTAAGGCATCACTACTTGGCATAAAACTAATGTCTTCTGAGAATAGCTCCGACTCCATCCCATCCCCTCCTCGTATGGACTTTGATTTGCCCCCGCGCGAATACCCTAAAAAGCCACGACCTTCTCGACCACCACCAGGACATAGTCGATCGTCATCACCGCTAAGAGCGTGCTTACATCACTCGCCAGCTTCAAGCGGAGTTCCCACCAGAGGCCTCCGACGAAAATTACCCAATTGTCCCGATGGATGTAGACCCTCTGGTTGATGCAGTTGTAGCTGCAGTTGCAGATGAAAGCAAGAGAGAGGGGCCTCCAAGTCAGCATTTAGCTCTTTCGGTGCCGCCTGGTATGATGAAAGTTGTACCAATAGTCATTTTGTCCTCCACCGAAGAGGTTGACGGTGACGACTCAGATGATGTGATCAAAATCAATACTTCAGTTGGGAGTGATGACATTTGAAAGAGGTGTTAGGCCTGGTTTCGTTTAGTCGGAATATCTATTTAGTAGGTTTCGTTTGAAATAGTCACCTATGCCTGGTTTGCGTAGAAGATGTAATAGGATGTAGCAAATTTCTCTTTCAAGAAGTACTAGTCACCTACGCCTAGTATTAGATTACAAACCACTAAGAGTTGTAGCGAAGAATTCATCGAAGATTCATATCCTTTAAGGGCTTGGTTAAACAATATTTCTTTTTCTTTTTTTTTTTTAATCAGTCAATAAAAATTTATTAGAAATGGAACAAACAAATACAAACCCGAGAGAAGCTAATAGCAGACACCAAGGGGTAAAAAATAACCAAGGAAACTTCCACCCAAGGGGGAAATCCCAAAGAGAGGAAAAGAGGGCTAAGTGTTGGGACTATCCTAGTCATCATCTTGATTATGGCCATCCAAACTTCCACCCAACTGAGCCAAGTTAATCCACCCCCAAAAGAAATTCTTGACAGCCTTTATGATCAAATCAAAGGGTTTTCGAGCCCTTCTAAAAATCTGGGAGTTTCTTTCAGTCCAAATTCACCATACACGTCCCACCTCTAAAGAACATGGTTTCAAGATTCTCTATTTTCTAAAGAAAAAAAATGTTAAAAATCTCTGAATTAAAGTATGTCAAATCTTTTTGAATTTTACCAAATTTAAGTAAGACGAATCATGCATATACATTTAGATGGTTACATGGATTATGTAATTATAAATGTGCTTTGCATCGAACACCTTATAGCTTATTTTACTTAATAAAAATATTATTTCTGACTTGAAATATATTCTATAAATATTTTTATTTTTCTGAAGTTAACCGAATTGTCTCAAACTAACTTCTAACTAAACCACCGATTTTGTGACGGTGCTAAAAGGGTTTCCAAGTTTGTATTGGGCAAATCACCTACATATAAGTCTCAACATATGCAATAGGTCAATATGTTACTGCGGTAGATGCGCCAACTCAAGTAGTATAGATTTTGAGTCCGCACCTAATCACTTCCATCTGACATGACGGGACCAAACGATGCTAGTAGACATGCATCTGTCACCTTGTTGCTCATAGATTGTGTCGAGTCACAGCGCCCATATCCTTTCTTGGTACTCTATTCATCTATCGTACCATACACGTCTCACCTCTAAACGATGCTACCTTGCTTCATGTTGCAGCGTCAATGCAACGTGTAGCAAAATAGCATTGCTTGGATCATTTTAAAATAAATAAAAAACCATTTCATCCAAGTATTTTTTTAAGGTTTTAATAAATTTGACTTTCAAAAATGGAACCCGTTGAACCATAATGCAGTTTAACTTTAACCAATGGAACCCGTTGAACCTTAATGTAGCACCCAAAATAGTAATTTGGGTGCCCATGAAACTCTGCATCAAATAGTATTTTGGGTGCCCATGGAACTCCATATCAGCTTGGAGTACTTACCATGCCTACTCCATTTGAGTATGCACTACTTTTTTCATATATAAAAATAAAGAGTGAGAATTCAAGATTTGTTCAGAAATTTTTTTGACCATGAAACCTTAATACCCTTCTTGAATTTCATGAAGACATTAGTAAAAGAATTGTTGGAAAGATTTTTTATCTTATAGTAAATTCATATTCATATTTTACTCTCTTTTGGTGCAACATCATCATCAAATTCATATTTTACATAATTTCTAACAGAACTTCTATGAATGTATAGCTTAACTAAGTGCACCAGTGCTACTAGGCATCCCTCAGAATGACCAAAAAAGCTGCACATGCTGCATGGCTTTATATGTTGCGAGCTAACTATAACACCTGCCCAGAATATAACACATACAAAATTGATGACAAGTGTCACTCTTCGCAACTTACTTTCTCTCTTTATATTTATATAATTCATATAAAAAACAGGTGAACCTCAAACTCCAAAACAAATCATAGAACAAATAGAATGGATAAACAGACGTGATAAGGCTGTGATGAAGATGAGCAGCAACTTCTTTTATAAGTTAATAGAAACTGAAACTAATTAAACGATAGAGATGCAAAATAGCACTGCCAACATTGAGGTGCTTTTCCTAAGTGTTATAAAGCATATAAAGTTTATAAATTCTGGTAAGGACCTTTCAGTACCAGACATTGCCATGGTTTCTAATTCTAAGTAATCAATGGGTACATAAGCACCTTTCAGTAATCAAGTTCTCCATGTCCAGTCCAACTTTTTTGGCATGTCTCAAATCAACAAATCATGCCAATAAGGAAATGGGAACCATTAGAAAAATAGGAACTGATGATTGCTCAAAATTGTGTGATTTTAGGCAAATTTCAATTCAATACACGGGATAGTGTGGATTGCTCACACCTTTGAGGGTGTAAATTTGACCCAAAAAATTAAAGAAATTATTTCCTACATGACTCCCACCTGCAAAATACGAAGAAAATCACCTCGCACAAAACCAAAAAAAGGCTGATTTGGTCTCAATTTGTTGCTTGAGAAAACCCAACTTCAATTGCCATGCTAAAGATTATGTACCTGCAGCAGTCCTAAATAGCAACAACTAGGTACAAAGACCTACAGCAATCCTAGATAGCAACAACTAAGCATTAAACCTGCAGCAGTCCTAGATAGCAACAACTAAACCAATCAACTAGTTCGCTTGAGTCAAAGGCGATGGAAATGATATTTGTGCCCCTGCTACATCAAGTTTCAATTTGAAACCAACTTTCGGGAGCTTATGACGAGCGGGAGGGTTTTGGAGCCGAAAAAAATTTTGAATTTCAAAATATTTTTTAGCAATCGGGTCAAAAATCAAAGATAATTGTATTAGCCGATGGAGATCCTTTTGAGTAAAAATGTTAAAGGTCTGGCACTTAAATATTGGTACCTTCATTTGGGCCCATGAAACCTCTGAAACTGACCAAGTCCCAGACCACTCGAAAACCATATGGAGATTATTTTCCACCTCGATCTTCCACAAAATAGATCTTGAGATTTGGTCAGAGCTATCGGATGGCCATTTATTTGGTCACCCTACTTCACGTAACATTGTTGTGCACCATACGAGGCAATAATGAACGTTGTAGTAGATGTCACCTCGTAAAGAACATCTCAAGTGACAGTCCTATGCTTTAACAAGCAGTAGGTTACCTTTGATTGTCTAGCAGGCGATAACTGAAGTCCTATTGAGCGTCACCTCGTAAAGAACATCAATGTCGTACTGAGCGTCACCTGGAAAATAACATCAACTGATATGACGAGTTTAGATGATCCACTGAGCACTGTTACAAATCTCGAGTGACAGTCCTACACTCTACCAAGCAGTAGGTTACCTTTGAATGTCTAGCAGGCAATAATCAACGACATATGAAATGAAAATGGATCGCCCGATAGGTGAGACATTACCTCAAGATATATTTTGAGGAAGCAGTCAATGGCTATCGAGAGCTGTCTACAGAAGTGGGCGCTTTTACAGAATGCAGTAGGTTACTATGGATTGTCTATCAGGCAATAATCAACGTTGTAGTAGATGTCACATCAACTGCTATGACGAGACTAGAGGATCTACCGAGCACTGTTGCAAATCTCGATTGACAGTCCTATGCTGGAGCAGGCAGCAGTCCTATGCTCTACCATGCATTAGGTTGCCTTTGATTGCCTAGCAGGCAATAATCCATGGCGCGGGCTTCTCCATAGTCCTATAAATTGGAGGTCCTCACGGGTTCGACCCTCATTCTTCATCACCTTTGCTTACGGTAAACGTCATTTTAGTCATCTGAGTCATATACATTATTTAGTTGTTACTATACGATTGTGAAATTCTCAAATGATTCGCTATACCCTTTTTTTATTGTGTAGATGGAGGATTCTAATCACACCAACATGACGATGATGCTGACAATCTTGGCGGACAAGGGACAAGCAATCTATGAGAACCTAGTCCTGAACCGTCTGTCTTTTGGACAAACTGCAGAGAACGTGCAAGCATTGAGCTACTTGTTCTTCGAAGGGCAAGTGATAATAGGGAAAACCGAGACCGATGAATATATAATTTGTACGCATTTTCTTTACATTTTAGGCTTCTATATTTAAAAATCCTTCCAAAATTCTCATAATCGTTAACTGATAAAATTGGCATGGTGCAGATCATCAGGACGCTTTTGATACAGTAGCATTGGAGTCCGCTCAACAATGATTTTCACACTTAATAATAAGACCTGGAAGGTTAATATTATCACGAAGCATATCCATTGCCTTGAACTCTCTCTCCTTTTATTTAATGAAACTATCCATTTCCATATCGATCATAATGCACCCTTTTAATGCTGAACAGGAGATGAAAGGTAAGGTACTACCAGGAGGCGAACTCATGCCACTTCGAGTAGATGTCGAAGTGGATGAGACAGGCACAAGCTCGCCACCCATCAAGTTCTTTGGTGGGGAAGGACTTTCAGGACCCACAGTCCTTCGTCAGCTAGACTGATAGCTGTCAAACCCCTAGTCGTTCTCTGGATAAAGCCATCGGGCAGTAGTTGAATAGCTTTAGTAGGATTGACTGAATCTCAACCTTTAGTCTTGTGCCAATCCTATGTTTATGTGTTGTTTTATTTGGTGTTGTTTATGTGTTGTTTTATTTGGTGTTGTTTTATCTAACATTTTGGTTGAATCGCTATTATAATTTGTAGAATTGACGTTTCGTAGATCATCCCCACAGTATGTCCAAAAAATCCTTCGAATCATATGACATTTTTTGGCGTCATATGGCACACATCACAATCAAACATAAATTGCGATCAGTGTTTGAGGATTTGTAACAAATGAAATAAAAAAAAAGACCGTCTGATAAGTGAGACATAATCTCAAGATCTATTGTACAGAAGATTAGGGTGAAAAATGATCTCCATCATCTAATCTGAACAAATCATTGGTTATCACATTCTTGCAGACGTGGTCGCTATTAAAGAATGTGTGGGTGCAAATAGAGGTACCCATGTCCAAAAGAATGTCCGACCGTTGTTTTAGAGGGCACAAATAGAGGTACCCATGTCCGACCTCACTTAAAGTCTTCAACAAAAGAAAAATCTATTGAACATGATCATAGCATACCATTAAACATGGTTCATATTTACATTTTGAGATGTGCACCACGTGGAAGCAACATCTTACACTGTAATGGTAGGCCCATGATCTATATATCGCTTTTGTAAAATATTGGGATCGAAAATGGTCTCCATCATCTGATTTAAAGCCTTCTTTCAGAGTTTTTGTTTTTTTTTCTCACATTTTTCCCAAACTCGTCAATTTTTTAAATTTTAATGTTGCCGAACCATTGCTGAACCCCGACCTGGTCACTATGTCTCACTTCCAAATCTTTGAAATGCCTTGTTCATGAAATCCTACGACAAGTAGGGTGTACTCTGTTATAAAACAGAGTGCAACTATTTTATTTTTCGGACGTGACCATTTTAGCAAGAGTTTGAGTTGAGCACCACCAATGGTGCTCAAATTAGGTTAGGGCTGTCAATTGGTCAGGTCGGATCGGATTGGGCTAAAATATTAGCTATTCGACGGGTCAAGATTATAGGCCTAACTATATAGTTCACCCTGACCAGACATGATGGGTCAAGGTATATGCCAACCCGACCCGACCAACATCCAACTCAAAAAAATAAAGGTAGTGCAAATTCACCCTCTAATGAAACAGGGCATTTCAGTAAAAGTAGTATAAACATAATTATATGCAAAGGGAATAGGATGATTTTGGAAATAAAATGTGAACCACTAAACACCCAGTGTTCTCTTCATAATACTAACACTTCAATGGTGAATGTACAACAATACTGAAGCTGCTCTTCAGGTTTGCATATAATTATCCAAAATGGTCAACATCCTCTTAGATATATACACTGATATATTAACTGATATCTACTTTTTTTAAAATTATTATCAAGCAACTGATATCCACTGTTAACAATGAAGAACCACCAACTCTATTATGCATACAAGTGCAATTGCACCTTAACTGCCACCTCTTTCTTGTAATAACCTGAGAAAACCCAATTAAAATAATTGGGGCCATGGAACCAGATCTGATGAACTAACTAAGGGCGATGTGACAGGGGCAGGTCTAGAAACGGCAACTTGACAGGAGCAAGGCTAGTACCATCATCTAGTCACATCATGTTAGATGGAGATGATTACCTGCGAGGCTCGAAATGTATACTACTGGAGTTGGCGTATCTAGGGCAGCACTATACTGCCCCATCATGTACGTTGGAACTTATTTCGGATTGGAATTGCACAACGGGTTTCGGCAATGCACGTGATTATTATAATGTAAAGAAATGAGAGGGGCTTCAACACATTATGCTATAAATAGAGGGACTACATCTCTCGTAAACACCACTGAGGCATCACTACTTGGCATAAAACTAATGTCTTCTGAGAATAGCTCCGACTCTATCCCATCCCCTCCTCGTATGGACTTTGATTCGCCCTCGCGCGAAAACCCTAAAAAGCCACAACCTTCTCGACCACCACCAGGACATAGTCGATCGTCATACAATCGCTATAAGCATAGCTGTGCTTACATCACTCGCCAGCTTCAAGCGGAGTTCCCACCAGAGGCCTCCGACGAAAATTACCCAACTGACCCGATGGACGTAGACCCTCTGGTTGATGCAGTTGTAGCTGCAGCTGCAGATGAAAGCGAGAGAGAGGAGCCTCCGAGTCAACATTTAGCTGATATGGCGGAGTGCCAATCGTCATTTTTTCCTCCATTGAAGAGGTTGACGATGACGACTCAGATGATGTGATCGAAATCAATACTTCAATTGGGAGTGATGACATTTGAAAGAGGTGTTGGGCCTGGTTTCGTTTAGTCAGAATATCTATTTAGTAGGTTTCGTTTGAAATAGTCACCTATGCCTAGTTTGCGTAGAAGATGTAATAGGATGTAGCAAATTTCACTTTCAAGAAAAAGTACTAGTCACTTATGCCTAGTATTAGATTACAAAATACTAAGAGTTGTAGTGAAGAATTCATTGAAGATTCATATCCTTTAAGGGCTTGGTTAAACAATATTTATTTTTCTTTTTCTTTTTTAATCGGTCAATAAAAATTTATTAGAAATGGAACAAACAAATACAAACCCAAGAGCAGCTAATAGCAGACACCATGGGGTAAAAAAAAACCAAGGAAACTTCCACCCAAGGGGGAAATCCCAAAGAGAGGAAAAGAGGGCTAAGTGTTGAGACTATCCTAATCACCATCTTAATTATAACCATCCAAACTTCCACCCAACTGAGCCAAGTGAATCCACTCCCAAAAGAAATCCTTGACAGCCTTTATGATCAAATCAAAGGGTTTTCTAGCCCTTCTAAAATTCCGGGAGTTTCTTTCAGTCCAAATTTACCACAATTTATTTCTTGTTTACATCAGTCTTGTTTAAAACATCAATGATTTACCACAAGTTTCTAGTTCTATTGTTTTAAGCCATTTTATTTCTTATGTTTTAAATTCATTTAGTCATAATCGAGTAGACAATAAATGTACACTAAAGTCGACCGTTTACATGAGGCACCGGGGACACGGCTACAGGTGTCAACATCAATGATTTACGTAGCATTTCATTGCATAATATCAGGGGTCCAACTAGTAATCAACTAGACCAAAAACTCTAAGTGTCTCTGTGAGACGTCTCTATCTCGGAGTGGTCCGAGACAACTCTAAAATCCTAGATTTCAAGTCATGAACATCAAGCATATTCACATTTTCTCAAAGACATAAAAACAAACACTTGATAGACACATATCAAAGTAAAGAAAATTCATATACACTAAACCCATATCCTTTCATTTCCTTTCACAGAAACATAAAAGCGAACACGTGATAGTCATAACAAAAAATCAAGTAAAATTTATTTTATTAAAAGTAGAAAAACCCATATGCAAAATGAGCATAAAATTGAAATATGAAAAGAACCCATCAAATTTCACCACTTTAAACATACAAGTGTACAAATAATGACATGTGTATATCTATCATTACTTTTACCCAATTTTCATAAGGTAAAAAAAGAAAAATACGAATATGAATATGTAAATAAATATACCTTAAAAGGAGCAGTTTTTTTCTTGGATCAAAGGGACGAGGTAAGATCACGGTTATATGATATCCCCCTGTTAAGAAGGGAAAATAATGCAAAAGTAGAGAGAGAAAGTGATGGAAGCCACCTAACCACAGCTGCAAATGTAATGGCCTCTTAAGATTTCAAAAAACCTCAAAAGTTTGCACCAAAATAAAATAACAACGCTGAAACTTACCTCTCAAAACCTCAAAAAATTGGAGAAGAAATCAATCCCAAAATCCATCAATCTGGAAAAGGATGAAAGAAAAACCATTAGTTATTTTATTTCAATTTAAAATATGATCCATTTATATACAAAATGCATAACCATAAAAAAGCCTTAAAAAATCAACATTAACTATGGAGATAATATGACAAAGAACCTGAGAAGATCGGTGGTTGAAAGAGAGAACCAGAGAGAGGTAGAGCTTGAAGGATTTTAGTTTGGGAGAAAGAAGTGGATTTGGCGTTGTTCTAAAAAATTTGAAGAAATTTCATTTTGCAAGTTCGGGAAAACATGTGTGGCTGGGCGGGAAAACCATTTTTAGCTTTTGATTTTCAATTTCGGATTTTGAATCTAGAAAAATTGGGAGATTTATTAGAAGGGAGCCTCTATTCCCGCCCAAGCATTCTCTAAAAGCACCCACATCCCATACCAATTTAAAACCATTGCTTGCTTAGGAACAAATGATGTAGATTGTGTTACACCCCGATCTTCCCCGCAATAGATTGTTGAACTAATGATAAGGGAATGATGATGATGTTGAATTTCATGTCAAACTGATAGATTGTATAGTAATTACAATGAATACAAATGATTTCATCATTATCTCGTGAACATAATTGAGCAGCCAAATACACACACATAGATTGTAGATAGAGACACTTGTTAATTATTCCTTTTCTGTTAGTTTGCTTCTATGTGACAAGTCAATTACTCAAATTCAGTTTGTGGAAAGGATACACGTGTGTATGCATAAACCACCCCAAAATTGTCATTGGACTCAACTTCAACAAGAACCTATTAAGCATGACCTATCTCAATGGAGAGAGTGTAGATGGAACAGGTCCTGAACAAGAACCTATATATCAAGCATAAACAAACAATCTAGTGAGTGTTTTTTAACATTCGGAACCTGTATTAGGATCTTGAGACATTTCTTCCATTATGTGAGCTCAAGTATTGTGGAAGGAGCCAAAGATCTCTATAGAGATTTTCCCCTTGCATTCAAGAGTAGTTGGAGTACTATTCGGCTGAAATTGGATTCAAATATCATGTTTTGAAAATCAAGGAATGAAAAAAGTAACCCTATTGATGCTAGTCCCAAGCTTGGATGAACCCAAGCTTGGATGAGGGAGAGTTAACATCTGGTTGACTACTTGCTGTAAAAACTAAAAAAATATCGAATCTCCCCGCCAAATCTGGTCCCAAGCCCATAAAGAAAAGAGGGTTTAGATTAATAGCTGACTGTAAAGATCATGTTAAATCCTCCTATGACAGGCCATATTACAAATCCACGTTAAGATAGGTCATGGTTTAATATAAGTGGAGATGCCAAAAAGAAGCTCGGCTGAATTGAAACAAAGAGTGTTGTTGTCCTATTTTTTAAGGTGCATAGAAGAAATACACAATAACAGAAGAAGCAATTAATTGGCACAGAAAATGGACTATTTAAATTATCTAATAAACTACTCTGCCGAAATGTTTTTCACGTGGTAAAACCCTTTTCAAAGAACGTCCATGAGACCTAGTCCAAACATACAAATTCACTCTCATTGTCTCTCATCAATATGTTGTTTTCTACCAACCAATCCACTCTCACTGTCTCTCATCAATATATTGTTTTTCTGAACTTGCCGAATTTTCCCAAATTTTAACCTCGCCGAATTATTTCAGAACCCTGACTTGGTGACTACGTTTTTAAGGGATTTAGCCTGGAGCTCAACTAGAAGGTTGACAATATTGTAATCTCAAGGTCGCAGCTTACCCATCAAACCAAAACAAACAAAAAGGGATGGAAACTGTGCTTATTTTTCCCTCTAAATAATCTGAGGAATCAGATGCATTTTATAACAGTGATCTATGGTGAAAATCACCATTATAACATAGTCATGATTTGTACAACCATTCGATGAAATCTGATGCTGGTACGATGATTGTGCAACATAATGTGATGGTGCAGATCACCATTTAAAAATTTGCATGTCACACAATGAAAGGAACGTAGTGCATATTTTTCTCTTAAGTGGGCCTAGGTGATGGAAACTGTGCTTATTTTCGTTCCCTCTATATAATCCTGTGGAAATAGATACACATTATTACAGTGGTAGATGGTGAAGATCACCCAAGGATTTAAACACCAATACATATCGGCATATCGGCTGGGCCCCAAGCTTATATGTATCTGATATGGGAATTATTTAGCATGGTGGTCTTCCAAATGAACCATATGGGAATTATTTAGCATGGTGGTCTTCCAAATGAACCAAACCTTCCACATCGGAAGGCAAAACCCATGGAGATTGTGCTGCCTATGTTCTTTGGAAAGAAGGGAAACACCAGAATTTTATAAAAGAAGAATTACAGTGATGCCTCACTCTAAAGCATTTCACTGAACCCTGGTGACTAACTATATGATAACACAATCGATTAAAAATGTCATATATGTCGTCAGTCTTTTATATGATTCCCAACAATACTAAATGGAAACTGTATAATAAACTGACAATGTGATGATCATGCCTACCTAAAATCAAGCAATAACTCAGAAAATTTCACCTATACCCATATCATGCACATAGTTATTCTATCGTAAAAACGAGCAAGTTTAGCAAAAAGAAAAAAAAATGAATAGTGATTCATATATTCAATAACTTAAATTGTTTGAGAAGTTATTAGAGGTCTACCAAATAAAGAAAAGATTCAAAAAAACAAAGAAGAAAAATGCTCCCCTGCATTTTATTATCTCAAAACTGCAAATTTAGATCTGAGACATACAAGTCTAAGTAAATAAAAAAGTATAATGTGGATCCACCCTTGAATGGGGGTACTTACAGCTTTCTGTGCAATCTAGACAAAAATTCTAGGATCGACCATACTTGGCTAAGAAGGAAAAGAACAAACTCCACAAATTTTTGGAATTTCTGAGCATTTTGTATGACTATCAAGATTACTCAGAACTACACCATATTGAGCATTTTGTGGGACTATGAGCATTTTGTATGACTATGAGCATTTAATGCTAGCGGGACCTGTAAGGGGCGATCTAATATCATTACTCGCATTCCTTTGTGGGACCGGTAATTTCCTTTGGGTTCCATTTGGTAACAATTATTCGGATATTAAGATTTCAAATCCAAGTATTTCAAATCTAAGCATTTTAAATCCAAGATTTCAAATATTTGGATTTCTAAATCTCCTGTTTGGATGTTTAAACTCTATATTTAGATTTGGCCGAGAACTTATATACTATCACCTATATTAATGCTCATAAATAACTAGTACTTTTCAAAGTCTCAGCATTTTAAAATAAGAAGGCTGCTAAGCCCATTGCGCTTTTCTTCCTGCAAACTATTTTGCATACCAAATATACGATTTACACACTCCAATTAGTGGAAAGCTAATAATGATAAATTTAGTTTTGTTGTGGCTAATAAGAATGTCAATATCCTTCCATTAATGCATTTCATGTTATGTACTATGCCATTGATCTGCAATCGGTTCCTTACTTGTGTTGTACTCATGTATCAGTAAGCCCTTCCAGTTAAGACAAGTTACTTCACAGAGAAAGTGAAGCATTGGCCACCGATCAAAAAAAAAAAAACAAAAAAAAATAGAGCATTGGACTTTCTGTTGTGTTCATGTATTGTTACAAGCACACACATGCACAGCAAAACACGATCCACTACATACACGAAAGTGCATACATAGCCCAACCGCGCTTATGACTTTCTAAAATAATGGTGAATCAGCGATTTATTTAAATCGATTTCAGCAATTCCTCTTTTTCTGTTGTTTCACATCCTTTATTTTCTTTATTCTCTCTCATGTAGTTTAAAAAAGTTAGATTTAAGACGAAAGAGCAAGATGAAGCTCAGAGATTATAGAGCTACAAGAACTATAGCCAATAGAAGATCCTAGAGAAGCAAAGATCTTTTTACTTCAAAACCCTAGGATCTCCCACGATCACTTTCCAAGAACTGCAATCTATAGGAGAAGAAACTAAATCATTTTTTGTCTTCATAAATCACACTAAATTTATTCAAAAAATAGAGATTTCAGATATGACATTAAAACACCAAAGAAAGCTGAGATCATTTGTAATCTAAAAAAATTCAAAAATCGCACCCTACCTGTAAAGGGTGATGAAGATGATGATGGCCAGCCACAATCCTCTGATCTGTCAATCTGCAATGGGGATCAGAACACTTAAAGGATCAGCAACGATCCTCTGATCTCTCAGTCATTTGGACGAACAGAGATTATGGCGCGATGATGATGGGAATGTTGTTTGATCTTCGATTCTTCGATGGGGATCAAATGATCAGCGAGACACTCCTCCGATCTCTTAGTATTTGGGCGAGCAGAGATCACTTCCACTGCCTGAGTTTCTGCTGGGAAAAGAAGGGGCTTCTGCTGGGAAAAGAAAACAAAGCAAAAAACGCCAGCGCCAATTTGGCTTTGAAATTTCTCACGGGCAAAGTGATTGGTTTGGGTGGTGCTCACTTACACATAAAGGTCCTGTGTTAGCAATAGGGGTCTCAATGGGTCGGGCCGGGCCGGATTTTGGCCCGCACCCGGCCCGAAAAAAATTAATACTTTCTACCAAGCAAATCCAGCCCGGTATCCGGATCGGGCTAAATTCAGCCCACCCGGATTTTGACCCACAACCGGCCCGAAAAAAGTAAACTTTCAATCAAATAAATCCGGCTCGATATCCAGATCGGGCTAAACATGTTGCAACCCAGATAGGTTAGGGCCGGGTTGAACCCCAGCCTAGCCCTAATCCGGCCCATTGAGAGTCCTAGTTAGCAATCCTTTTAGACATGAAGATCAAAGGTTCAAACTCGCTCACTTACAAATAATACATTTAAGTGGGTCGTTGCATTGCTTTAATCACTGATATGGGCCGTTGTATACCTGAATTTCTTTTACAGCGGCCGATGTTTGTGATTTTTTAAAGGTGGTGTTGTTTTTTCTTTATTTTCACGTAGTGTCCATCAGTGGATGTGAACCATTTGATTGGCGAGTTTGTGTGCCAGCTGCTATAGGCAACGTTTGATATTAGAGTGCATAGATCGGACGATTAATATCGAACACAAAAATTGATTTTAGGGCTCACTATCTTTCAAGTAATGAAATATCGCGTTATCGGTGTGGATTATCTATACCTTGAGCACATCTATGATGTACAAACAATTAACCACCATATTGGTGCTCCAATGATAGTTAGGAGAGTCATGCCCCAACTGAGATGATAAGCGTTACCATAGATTGTCTAGCAGACAATAACCAATGTTGTACTCAGTGTCACATTGGAAAGATCTTCAATTGATATGACGAGACTAGAGAATCCATTAAGCAACCACTCCAAATCTCGAGGGCAAGACCTATGCTCTACCAAGTAGTAGGTGATCATCGTTTGACTAGAGGTCCATGGGTTCGACTACAAAATAATAAGTTTTGGTTTTTAAATGGACCAAACCAATTAAGTTCTCAGTTACGATAAAACCGGACTGGACAAGCACTCATTGGCAATCCCTTGTCTCTTGTATGATTAGCAGAGAGTCACATGTCAAGTACCATCTACTTGTCAATTGTTTTAATATGATTAGACAAGTATTGTTCGAAATCTCAAGCAATCGTCCTATGCTCGAGGTGCAGTATTTTACTATTGATTCTTTAGCAAGCATTAATCCATGACCTTGGTTGCTCCATAGTGCTATAAATTAGAGGTTCTCACAGGTTCGACATTCATTCTACATCAATGTATAATATTACTCCACCACCAATTGCACCTTTGCTTACGGTAAACATCGTTTAAGTCGTCTGAGTCATATACATTATTTAGTTCTTACTATACAATTGTGGAATTGTGATGACCCGACTTTTCCAATCCCTAAGGTATAGGAAAGGCCGGTTCATTAACTTATTAATTTCTCAATAAGCCATAACAAACAGAAGCCGGCAATATATCAAAGATCTAAAGACAGAGGCAAACATAATATAATCCAAAAACAAAAGCTTTGTATAACAAAAGTTATATCACTATGAGGAACCAAGAAGAACCACTGGTGATGACCAATCCGATCACCTAAAATAGTGGTTCACAATAATGGTTCCTCAAGTGATGTCAAAAAAACCATAAAGATGGCCTAGGGCCCAATATTCAAAACAATATTCAAACAAAAGTACCAAAAATAAAGGATCTAAGATCACGGGAAGAACTCCTCAGCTGGTATGTCTGATTCCTCCTCAGGAATGTAATCGGAGTCCTCCAGATCCTCTAACCCAAGGTCAGTCTCAGCACCTGTGACGTATAGTCGAGGGTGAGCTAACAACCAAGCCCAATAGAGGAAACATATATATTTGCATTTCATTATAAGTAAGGTTTTCAAAGACAGGAATCGGATCAAATATGATTTTCAAATGATGCTTTGCAAACTAAATCTCCAGCTCTAATCCTGAGGCAAAACTGAAAATATAAATCTGATGTGTTCGAAAATCTTCTGAATTAGCATGCTTCTTGTTTTAAATTTATAACTTAATTTTATCTCCCAAATTTCCTATAGCATGAGAGCGGACTACGTAACCGATGGAAAAACCCTACTAACCATCGTCATTCATGAACCCATTTCTAAAGTGCAACAAGCCCCTACGCTATGAGAGAAACTTGCGCCAAAGTAATACCGTCAACACGGTTGGTAGAATCTAGGGCATCGTATATATGAACCCCAAATCGAATGCAAATGCTAACACATATCAAGTCTTATTATTCATAACATAATACTGATTTTTCAAAATTCTGATTCGAAGTTCTGATTCAAAGATTAACTGAGGTTCTGAGGTTCAAATTTTGAAGTTCTTAGTCATAACAAAGTTTCCAATTTTTCGGATTTGTGTCATACATTCAGAGTTTTATTCATGCTGTGTGCAACATAATTTCCAAGATTTATGCTTCTTAAATGAACAGTCAAATCAGGTATATTTATAATTCAATGCAAATTAAATATAGGGTTCCCCTACCTCAACAAAGAATATTCAAAATCATGCACAGGTAGTCCTCACCAAGGACTCCCAATAGTCAAAACCTACATATATTAACACTCTCAGTGTTAATATAGAACCCAAAAATTAAACCAAAAGCTTGCAGATTAAAAATTCAACAAAATTTTCAAATGCCTGAAACAGGACAAAATTCGACCCTCGAATTCAAATTCGTGGGTCGAATTCAAAATTCGATGGTCGAATTAAATTTCGACCCTCAAATTTCTAAAATCTCAACAGTCACAAAATCAGAAAAAATCGACCCTCGATTTTTAATTCGATGGTCGATTTCCAAATTCGACCCTCGAAGTCGATTTCCAAAATTTTCTTCAGGCACTAAAAAACACATTTCGACTGTCGATTTTCAAATCGATGGCCGAATTCCAAATTCGACCCTCGATTTGAAAATCGAGGGCTGTGGCTGTCAACTTTTCATGTCCGGACTTTTTCAACATTTTCAACCACAGCCATCAGATTTATAATGAACACACATATTTCAAATCTAAACAAAACAAACTATTCTAAACAATCATAATTTAAAGGACACAAGAAGGCTTTTGAAGCCTACCTCTTGTAGCTTAAATCGTTGCTTCCGTTGCACCGATTCACGCACCGAAACTCATCTCCAAGCTCAACGGTTCAGATCTTCAAATCAGTCTATATTTGTAAAGAGGTAGACACGTCTCATCCATAACAAAATCACAGAGAACTTCTCACCTTCCACATCTCTTTTCTCTTTCAATACATCAAATTGATTCGAAAACAAGCACAAGGCTAACTAATGGTTGAGATGGGGAGAGGAGCTCTCAAGCTTTCTAGATCTAGGATCAAAATGAGGCAAGGCTTATAGGCTTAATTTCTAACGAGAGAGAGAAGTGAAACTTCTCTTTCACTCTCTCTTATAACCAAAAGCCAAGCAATACAAATATCTAGATTTTATAATTTACAACTTATCCACTTAAGTTAAAAATATATCCGGTGTTAAACACAAACACCAACCCTATTGTGTAAGTCATCACTTACATGACTTACACACATCTTCTGACAAAGTCCTTTTGCCACAAGTCTTATCATAGCCTTAGCTTACCAAAATAAAAAAAATATTCAACAATATTTTCCGGACACACTTACCGAGGTAAATGAAAAATAGGTCAAAATATCAGGGATATTACAGGAATTCTCAAATGATTCGTTATTACACTCTTTTGGTTGTGTAGATGGAAGATTCTAATCGCACAAACATGATGACGATGCTGACAATCTTGATGGACAAGAGACAAGCAATCTATGAGAACTTAGTCCTGAACCGTCTCTCTTTTGGACAAACCGCAGAGAACATGCAGGCGTTGAGCTACTTGTTCTTCGCAGGGCAAGTGATAATAGGGAAAACCGAGACCGATGAATAGGAGATGAAAGATAAGGTACCACCAGGAAGTGAATTCATGCCACATCGAGTAAGTGTTGAAGTGGATGAGAAAAGCACGAGCTCGCCACCAATCAAGTTCTTTGGTGGGGAAGGACATTCAGGATCCACAATCCTTCGTCAGCTAGACTGATAGTTGTCGAACCCTTACTCATTGTCAAGATAGAGCCATCGGGCAGTAGTTGAATAACTTTAGTAGGTCTTACTGAATTTCAGCATTCAGTCTTGTGCCAACCGTATGCTTGTGTGTTGTTTTATTTGGTGTTGTTTAATTTAACAAGTCGTACTCACTCTAGTGTAAGAAGGTTATATTGGTGATTCGACTGTTTAGTGGATCCAGGTACTACTTTGATCTAACAGTTTGGTTGATTTGCTATTATAATTGGCAGAATTAAAGTTTCGTAGTTCATCGCCTCAGTAGTGGAATAGCTTTAGTGGTTGAAACTGCACCTGTTACGTAATCATAACCATGCATCCACCAATGGATGTTTTGGACTATTTTTTGTTGACCATCCACTAATGCATTTGATCCATTCTAAAGAATTGTAAGGATAAAAGATACAGTGATATATGGGCGGACAATAAAGCCAACACCATCTTTAATAATCTTAAACACATCAAACTACAAGATAATGTCGCCATGAACATAAATGCTCAACCCACTTTAGAATAGCTTTTCTGTCAAATACGTAGGGGAGGTTCTACCATCAGGCCGTCTATTTTTTATTTCACGTAGAACCCAACCCTAAAAGTGACCTTAAAATCATTTTTGAGCTTCGACGTGATGTTAAGGTTACTTTGTTTATTTTTTTTACTTTGTTTATTTATCTTACAAAACTATAAAAAGGTTCAAACGTTCTATCACCACCAAATTAAAGAAGGCAATTTCTTGGATATTTAAAAGTTGGTTGGATAGAGAGATTGATCTATCCACACTTTCAAGTGAACGTGTGGCATAGAAGTGCCTATTGTGCATAGTGACAAATTTCAGCAAATTTCAGCAAAATTTGTTGAATCAGAGGTGGACAAAACTTTGGGAGAAATTATGGTGATTTCCTCAAATTTTTGGAAATTTTGTTAATTGTGACATATTATATTTATTTGAAATGAATCTAAAGACCTCCGCACTCAAACGTTTCCGAAAACGAAATTTGTCACTAAGTTATGCAAGATATAAGAGCCCCTTCAAAACCATTTCGATGTCTCCGAGATATCATCTAAATAAATGATTTAACGAGCCCTTGATGGTGAATGCCTGAATTACCTATAGGACTTGTTGCTCATTGATCAATTGGTAAAAAAAATTATTCTGTTCATCAGTGTAATTTACCAAATTCTCTTTGGGACTTTTTAACATTGACCATAGTAGCCAATTTAATTTCACTACAAGAAAACTAAAAAGAGGACTAAGGAAATAATTTACAAATTGAATACTGCTAAAATTTCATTTCCATTGAGGCAAAAAATATTATCTTAAAACAGAAGTTGAAATTCTAGATTTGTGCTGATGGTTATTTCTCCATATCTGCATTGGGAGCAGATTCATCGCATGATTTTTATCACTGTTTTCTATTTAGCAAAAGAACCATCTGATCATCACACTTGCCATTCTGATTCCATGATGCAATTCTCCATCAGCCTATAAATATGACGCTTCAATCTAGTTTTTTGTCAGTTTAATTTGTTACTTGCCGGTAGTTATTACTTTACTTATTCAACATACAACTTTACATACATGATTGATACTTCATGAGTATATGTAATTACCATACCCCGGTGGTTCAATGTTTTGAGCCACCGATGATTATTACCATACTCCGACGGTTAAATGTTTAATCTTAAACCGCCGAAAAAGTGGCATAACTTCCCCGACCGTTAACAATGCCTGATCTCTATGGGGAAATGGGATCATATCCCTATAGAAGAAATTTCATACCATTCACACAATTCGTATAAATATCTAAACATGTTCTTCACATATAAAACCTGAACCATCCATAAATATAAAGCCAAGCAATAACTTGTCCACATATTTTCCAAAACCCTGTAAACAAAAATTAGAGCTCCTCAAATCATTCAATCACCAAGACATTAGAGCTCCTCAAAGAGACAATTTGATCCAAAACCCTATAAACAAAAATTATTTATCGTCTACATCAAAGTATGTGGCCTGCTGTCCACTACAAGTACTCAAGAACACACTTTCATTGTCAAACAAAACAATTTAAATAGGCAACCAAAATTTTGAAGCTCATAGAGCTTCTTATTCTCGTCGTGACCATCAAATTCATCAATAAGGATCTACCGGAGCACGAAACTTTGATTTGGCATAGATTGTTGCAGATCCAAGATCTTCCTCGATCCTAAGCAACTGCACGAGCCGAAAACATACAATGAATTCAGAGACTGATGCTACTAAGTTTCGGAAGAATTCATAGTCCATCTGGCTTTTGTTTTCTTTTTATTTGATCGAGGATGTACCTGGTTCTATTTAGCAAGACATTTTGACCTGCATGGGGTTCCTGTCTTGATGTGACCCTGTTTTACCACAAGTGTACATGGGTACCTCATGGCAAATCGAATTTTGGTTATTGTGAACTATCACATGTTCCCAACTGAGATTGGGAATGGGCCACTCATTTGGGACAACATGGAACTATTTTTTATCCGTTGATATGAAGGACCTAATACAAGGACCTGGTGGGTCGAAGATTGCAAAGAAAAACATCTCCATACCATGTTATTTAAAGAGGTTAAACGTTTTTAAAATGAACTGCTACCAAGTAAATCTCTAAAATCAGTTTTAGCTGTTCATTTTAAAAAGCATGACCGATTTGAATGACACGATAGATTGCATAGACAAAATATAGATAAAAAATGAGTATTTTATCTTATAAATAATATTTTAACTACAACGAATATTTGTGTAAAGCATAGTTTAGTCATTCATATTAAATACTTCTCAAACTCTTTGCAAGTGAACTGGCTTGGAAATGCTTGTGAGAGATATTGGAAAACTAAACAAGCCATGAATTAATCTACATGGATAACTTCTTTGCAAAATTTACACCTTTATCTAATGTCTGGGCATCAGATTTTTAATCCGGAAATATCACAAGTGTATTGGTTTGTATCGCCTAATACAAATTGGTCATACCAAAAATTTCACATTGTATTATCTGATACTTCATATACTGCTTGTATTGGATGATAAAGCTTTTAGTATTTGAGCCTACACAACACCAATACTTGAAAATAATAATCCCATTATATCAAGCAATAAGAATTAATAGTAGCAAACTTGAAAATTAGGGGCAAATCCGCCTTCATCGCCAACATTAGTAGGATCTTGATCATATGTTTTCTTAATTACAGCCTGAAAGAGGCAAAAAAAACATCATTGCCATATTGCAATCAAGATACGGCTAATATAGCATTTGCACAAAGCATGAGATTCTTTGATCCTCTGTTTCACCCACTACGATTGAAACTGAGATAATTAAAAAATAGGTTTGATTTGCAAAAATCCAGGAAATACGTGACTTTGATCCTCTATTGCAATCAAGAGTGTAGAAATGAGTTCTCTGATCCTCTGTTGCATATGGAGCTGAGATGGATCTTTTTGTTTTGAGAGCGAGAACTGATACGTAAGAAATTCCCTGTCCCTTTATGCATCACTGCTGACAAGGTTGATGTTAGAAATTCCTAGTCATGGTCACAATCTATAAGAATGTATGCTGGAAGTCAAAAGAAACTTGGATATTTAACTAGTAGTACCGTGATCACCCAGCGAAAGTGAGCCAGGTTGAGACATGGAAGCAGATAATTGTATTATTCTAAGGTGGCTCCTCAACTCTTTGTAGCCACATATTGCCGCTAGTTGTATATTTTGTAATTTGTAAGATGGCTCATCGTTTACTGGATACCTTACACAGGACAGTTGCTAGAGCAAAGACCTTGGATCACCAAACACCAACTAGAGGATTCCTTTTCAAGAGTTTTGCGGATATGGGAAGCAGAGTTGGCTGGGTATATGATTTAATTTAGTATATTTGAATTACTTATTACAACATTACCCATTGAAATTTCTCTGACAGCCATAATTGCAATCTGACAGTGCCTCCAGATACCACATTAAAAAGTAAAATAAAAAACTAATAACCAAAAAATTAAAATTAATATTAAAAAATTCGATAGATGAAAACACACAGCATCTAGAAGTACTATTTAGAATTCCACATATAAAGAACATTTCGTGATTTACCTTCAGATAGATTGGTGTTGAAGGCCTAAATATTCACTGATTTTAAAAGGTAATCCACCAAAGCCATTCAATAAGGTGCTGAGCCCGCGAGTCGACTCGATAGATGATGTAAAAATAATACATTTCTTCCCTTGTAAATCTTGTATAAGGGCAACCAAATACAATGGTTTGAGCTTTGATTTGCAAATCTGCATATTAGTAAAAGAAGCGTAAGATCAACAGAAAAATATATCCCAAAAGACGAGTTTTATGAACTAATTGAGTTTTCCATACATGGGACCTACCCACTTAGTCAAACTGAGACCAGTGTTCAAGCATCTACATTTGAACTGCTTGTCTCCATAAAATGCGATAACAATACTGCCCATGCACCCCTTGTTGTCCACGGATCATAAATATTGCACACATAGCACGCATCTTCATCAATCCAAGATGACCTACAAGCCCTTGTATGGATGGCATTCAGCCCAAAATTTACACTATCATAATCAGAATTGGATAGGTAACATGCGTATGGAGTCTATGGACAACAGCCAGAGATAAATGATTGAAAATGATATAGTCGAATGGTTTGACTAAACATTATATTCATAAAAACAAAGCATACTTGTCAAAAAAATTGAAGTGACTTACTGTTCATTGCTTCTACATCCTTTATTACGTTGATAGCATAGCAATGAAGGGTGCATAGGCCATTTAAATTTTATGTCAAGGTTGATCTTTAAAAAATAAAAAGAACACAATCTGCTACTCACAAGAAACCGAAGATGCTCCAAAGTAAAACACTTTGTAGCATTGTCACAGAATTATGAAATTCAGAATTAATTGCGGCAGAGTATGTGGTAGAACTGATCACTATCACAGCAATCTCCCATACATATTAGATTTCTAATATATATAAACTACAACAGAGGTTAAAACCTGTACAATAGTCTTTACACAATTCCACCTTACACTCCACGTGGGAATCCTACTCGTCCAACGGTTTTAAACCAAGAGGGCCTGATTTTGAATCCTCCCGAAAGGATCTGATCAGCGCCCTGTGTTTTTTACATCATTTAAACCTAAGTTTTTTTTCTATATTCTTCAAAAAATATTGCTTTATCCAGCACCTATTGATTAACCAACCTTCAATACATGTATCCATGACCCCCATTACACTCTCAAAGATACACGTTCAGCCAAAATTTGGTGTTGACCCAAAGTTTGTCTTAAATCTCTAGTTGTGAGCTATGAAAACTAAAATTAGTTTCAAAATTTCAGAAAAAGCTTGCTCTCCAGAAGACTTTCGACACTTCTCATCCCATACAGATTTCATATGTTTCTTATGGTTTCCTTTGGCAAGTTCTCACCGAAATGGTTGACCTCTTACCTTGTACACTTTCTAGATTTGATAATCTCACATCAAACATGACTTGAGCCAAATTCAGCCAAAAATGCTACATCAGTTTTCACTTTTGGGAACCATAATGTTAGAGAACTAGAGATCATTTTCAGTAGTTAATTTTCCCTAGTTAAAAGCTCTTATAGTGAAAGCAGGTACTACAATGATAAACACATTAGATTGCAAAAAAAGAAAAAAAGAAAAAATCTCATCATTCACAGTGTTCCAACTTCCAACAAATGACTTACCTCCCAGTCAAGAACTGTGTCCTTAAGTTTTGCTCGGTAATTTAAATCATAACAACGGCATGATGTCTTCTTCATTCCAATAGTCTCCACCTCAAAATCTTTCAAATATCTTACGAAGTTCAGAGAAGAAAATGTTAAAAGATAAAATATTGCTTTTCAAACATCAACTTGACTACACATTAAAAGCATAATATTGGCTGGAAAACATATCAACAGGGACCAAACAAATTACCAGAATAAAGTTCATCTACATTACAATTTGAATGAAAATTAGGGGAAGATGTTGTAGATAAGTAATACTTACTCTACTCAACAGGAAGGGCAAAGTTCCCTAAAGGAATTCCCATGCAATTCGGCGTGTTTCTCCCTTGGTATCCCAGATTGAAGATGGAGGTTGTCCACATTTTGGTAAATACATGCTTTAGAGTGGACCGAGGGTCATGAGTCTAAACCCACATTAAAAATCAAGCACAAATGACCTCTCTTTAAGTCACAAAGAAGTAACAAAATAGACTACATATTGTCCAAGTGACCACATACAAAATGTATATGGTTAGAACCGTAAGCACAAATGATTCACAATAAACTAGAATCTCTTTCCGATGAGGACCTTTGCTTCCATGTGTAGATCTAATCGTTCATTTTAGTTGATTTCTTTTCTGCAATAACTTGGGATGTCGAATTTTAAAGACAGATTTTTTTCAAGACAAATTTAATTGCAGGTATTAGTAATTCTGTTGATCGTTGGTTAACACCTATGGCTGTTGCTTATTGTCTGTTCCTTGTTTTTGCTTTAGTTGAACCAAAAATCAATTGCAGAGTTTTATTTTTAGGCAATATTTTTTTAAGAGGATAGACTTTTGTAATCTTAGAAGTAAACTCAGTGTCTTGTTTTTTTTTTTTCTTTTTTTGAAGAATAAGAGGGGTTGGAGGGTCCCCTACCCTTTCATTATTTGCTATTCTGTTTTGTCTTTCCTTATGGGTCTTTCTAATGTGTCCAATTTGTCTTTTGATTGTGGTGCTAGCCATTCAACATCAATCCCATTTGACCCTTATGCAAATTCTTACATTTTGTACTTCTAAAATTGATGGAGCTTCTACATGCCTTTGTACATTTAGGTCATTTTTGCTAAAACTTAGAAGGGAATTAATTTGTCCATGCTATTGTATAATGGGATATTTTTTCTGTTTTAAGGACCTTCAATCATAAATTGGAACTAAAGGAAAAGAACGACACAAAACCCATATTTTGGGATTCAAATTAAAGCAAAAGACCATGCAAAACAACAATGTTAGAGAGGGAGAGGGAGAGAGAGAGAGAGAGAGAGAGAGAGAGAGATGAAGACCATGCAGGGAGAGGGAGAGAGAGAGAGAGAGAGAGAGAGAGAGAGAGATGAAGACCATGCAAAACTGCAAAACTGCAATGTTAAACTATGAACTTTGTCCTTGGTTTCGATGATGTTCTTGGGAGCATACTTTAATTTCGTTGTTTTCTCGTCTCCTTGTTTGGATACTAATTATCCATTCTTATAAAATTTAAAGTGTCACGTTCTATCCTTCTTTTTCTTTTATTCTTTGGATTGTTAAGTGTGTTGGATCAGTTAAGCATAATAGGGTTTCACTCCCAGCTTATGTGGTTAACTGACGTTTAGTACCTTTTTCATTAGATTATTTTGAAGTGTAGGGCAAGCTTGGGACAAGCTTGTTACGTTTTAGATATTTAGTCACTTTGGTTATTTATTTCCCAAGCTCGTTACGCTTTAGATATTTAGTCACTTTGGTTATTTATTTCTCTAAGATGACATGACGATACCTATGAAAGAGTGAACTAGGGTCTCAATGGGTCAGGCCTAGCCTGGCCTTAATCGGGCCTCTTGGAACCAGCCCATACCCGGACTGATAACTAATTGAACCGGGCCCTCCTTTATAGTCGGGCATGTACGTCTATTAATCGGGCCTACTTAATCCATACACGACATGGTTACTAAATGGTCTAAATTGATCGGATCAGGTTGGGCCTCAAATGGCTTGATTATAACTGGGACTCTTGGAACTAGTCCATACCCAACCTGTTCTGATGGCTCTACTCGTTGTACATTACTCTCAATTTGTTTTCACTTACTCATCCTTCAAAAAATATCAATTGATTTTATAATGGAAGGCAATGTTAGGAATAACTCCTAGACCATCGACGTTAGAGCCATCAGAAATTTTTATTTCACCATCTTTAGAATTATGAGATGGTTCAAAAAAAAGTTGGAAGAGTTATTAGTCATATGATCAGTAGACCCTTTCAAATGGTGAGGAAAAAAGTTGAAGACTAATTGGCCACATGATTGGTAGACCCTGAATCTACTTGGCTGGCAAAAGCAAAATGTAACATGTAAGTACCATGTTGAATAGTGTAAATGTAACATGTAAGTACACGCCAATGGTTGTTTGCAACTTTTATAACATCGTAGGCATCGATTAGTTGTGAATGAATGAATTGTTGTTATCTAAACCAATGATGGAAAACCATAACTATCCCAATCAATTCATAACCAAAATATTCTTATATTTTTAAATTCCAACCTCCTCTATCATCATGCAATTAAGGAGTCCTCAAATCAAATTTATAACCAAAACAATCTTATATTACTTTACCTAGGTATTTTGTCAAACACTTGAGCTACAAGAGAATGCTACCGATCAAAATAGAACTGATTTTGCTTCACTTTCACCGAAAACTGGAAAAAATAAAAAATAAAAACCCGAAAACTGAACAAAACAATTGAAAAAACTAAACCAAGCTAAATTTTCCCTAGAACCCACCTCCAAAAGCCGAACCAATCGTCACCAAAACCCACCTCCAAAAACCCCTCATAAACCCTCTCTACAAGGGTTGGTAATACCAGGCAAAGCCAGAACCAAAAGAAAAAGATTCACACCACCAATATCAAATGAAGCCAAGTTGAGCAATGTGTGCCATGTGCACCAAACAAAGCATGTGACCACCTAGATCCACCATTACTGCACCAGGCTTATTGGTTAGCAGATAGTGAGCTGATTGTGTACAAAAAAGAGCAAGAAAAATTTGGAGCTGAAGGAAAATCTTTACCTAGAACAAAATTTTCTCACCGGAGCACCCCGCCGGTCGCGCTCTCCTCCTCTTTGGGTTTAGTAGATAGCGAGCTGATTGTGTACAAAAAAGAGCAAGAAAAATTTGGAGCTGCAAGAAAATTTTTACCTAGAACAAATTCCCCCCAATCGGAGCACCACGCCGGAGCACCTGTCGGTCGCGGTCTCCTCTTTGGGTAGTGGATGGGAGCAGGAATATGCCAATAACGAAGGAAAAGGATGTATGAAGAGGTTTATAAAGCAGGGTATCAAGGTCATTTCACTAATACCTAAAAAGTACATTTCACGGATTTTGAGGACCCTGAAATACGGTACATCCTGATTATGAGAAACTTTTAGTTTCAGTATAATAGTGAGAAACTTTTTTTTCCCAATCTTATTTCTATAAATTTTCCTAAAAAAAAAATCACATCTCCAATGGCTGATCACGCCACTTGGTATATGATCTGTTGTCCGTGGAGCCCTCATTCACCATTTCCCTTTCTAGAATCATTTCCATTGAAATTATAGCACATTATCGTTTGGACGGTAGAGAACTTGTAAAATCGAATTTATTCAACAGTACTCGAGGCCATGCAAAGGGTTAGCTAGCTTTGTAACAATTTATTATCTCCAAAGACGAAGGCACCAATTATTGTCTCTTTCCCAAATCCAACGTGAAATCGGAAAAAGACCAGCAGGCGTGTGGTTAGAACCCTTGACTTATTGCTTCCACAAGGGAAGAGGATATCAATTGAGCTATCGCTCAACCGATTATTTTTGCCACATTTGATAGTATTGCAAATAAGAATATGGTCCATCTACTGGTTCCAACCATATGGTCGATACTCTAAGTGAATTTTTGTTGAAATTTCACTCAAATTTCGGCGAAAGAGTGTCAATTGAAAATTCTGCCGTTTCATCGAAATTAATGAAATGTGGTCGAAATTACCAAACTTTAGCTAAGGGAGCAAATACTTACACCTAAATATAAGTCATTGCAGCATGTTAATAATTGCACAAGCATTATGTGAAGGCACCCCTCTTAAAACCAAAAAAAAATAAATAAATAAAAGGGATTCATTACTTGCACTCCGAATGTTGGTACTTCCACCGAATTTAAAAAAAAGACTTCCAAGTTGGCGACCTTTATCATGTGACAACAACATCTAAGCCGTTTGATTTGAACGCAATGATTTAAAGATATTAATTGCAAAAGATTAGAATGAAATATAATCGTCATTATGTGATGAAATTTAGTCAAAGGCTATTGTCTGATTTATCAGTTGACTGCAATAGATTATATGACAAGTATCGTGTTTTGCCCTTATGTACTGAAGATCTATAGATCATAAACTTCAAATCAGATGGCCCACATTGCATTTTTATATATGTCCCTAAAATACGAAGTCTTTATTTAAATTCGATACAATGGCCAACTTTCCGAGTGCAAGTAATGGCTCTCTAAATAAAGTGTGCATTATCTTACAGGAGCATTATGTGATAAAATTATTAACGATAAGCAATTTTTGATGCCACACGATCAAAATATACCTTTTTCAAGAATACATGTACCTTGTATTTATTATCGGATCGCCGCGTGAGTGATCTCCTTAATGAAGCTGATGATCTCTGCCAAAGATTTCTAAACCACGTTACCTCTCGTGTGACGACCCGACTTTTCCAATCCCTCAGGTATAGGAAAGGCCGGTTCGCCAACCTATCGAATAAACGATAAGCCGAACAAACAGGGCACATATCAGAGTAAAGCGCAATAAATATCCATAGCTAAAATAAATGCGGAAGCAATTAAAAGTAAAGAACCACCGATGATGGCCGACCATCATCGAAACATGGCTCATAACAGAAATCAACGTCAAATATAAAACTATGGTATCCAACTAAAATGAGCCCACAAATTCAAGTCTAACTCTCACCACAAATAAGAAAATCAGTAAGTTCTATACTGGGAAAAACTCCTCAGGAGGAACCTCAAGCTCTTCCTCAGGCACGTGGTCAGGATCAGTCTCACAACCCTGAATAGCCACGTCAATACCTGAACCTGTGACGTATAGTCGGAGTGAGCTAACCAACAAAGCTCAGTAGAAGAAAGACATCTACGGCATTTTACTTTAACTAACATGGTTTCAAAACAAATATTGGAATATAGCTTGTCAAACATATAAGCAGATAATAAACTGAATTTAGGTGCGGAAATCATATGTAAGATTTATTTCTAAATGTGTGAAAACAGTTTCAAGAACAGATGCAGTGTCTCAGTGTCTTAGTTTCTCTAACTTCTATATGCAAAGTTCAGTAATTCATGACTTAATCCTCAACTTAAAATACCTTCCGAGTAAACTATATCTCGAGAGCAGGAATATAGCCGATGGGAACCCCTACCTACCATCGTCGTTCATGAATCCTTTTTCAGGATGCAACAAGCCCCTACGTAATGAGGGAAACTTGTGCCAGAAAATTGTTCAGGAATTTTTGAGGGGTCGTTCAGGTCAATCATAAAACAAATGCAGATACTAATATAAATCAGATGCAAGTCTCTTATACATAGTTCAGGTTCTTGATTTCAGATTTTCAGAGCTTAAGCGATTGAGTTTGTTTGATTCGTAGATGTAAATTTTCAGTCATTCATATCAATTTCAGTTTACAGATGTGATTTCAATGGCATTTGCAAGTTTAAAGATTTTAATTCAAAATATCCATGCAAATTAAAATAAAATACTGTAAAGATGAGATTCTCCTACCAAAACTCGGAGTAATGCAAAGTCAAGCAAGGTCCTATTGATGGCCTCTCGCCCTCAATCTACATCACAATATACGTTCATGCATTAAGATAAACTCTAATTACTAATAATATAGACCTATTTAAGCATTTCCTCAAAAACAAGTCAAAACAGGCAAGTTGCGCCAATCCTAGAATTTGATGTAACATTCTCATATTTGTTTGACCATCCAGACGATTGATTCATGAGTTGGTCAAAACATGAAAGTTGTAGGTATTTCTATTAGCTTTCCAACACAAAAAGAATCGTCTTAATCGGAGTTCAGGATAAAAAGTTATGACTAAAATACTAAGATAATGTCGGAGTTCGGTGATACCTCGCTCGAGCGATGATAATAGCTCGCTCGAGCGATTTGACGTAATATTCTCATATTTTTTTAACCATCAAGACGATTGATTCATGAGTTGGTCAAAACATGAAAGTTGTAGATTTTTCTATTATCTTTCCAACGCAAAAAGAATCGTCTTAATCGGAGTTCGGGATAAAACGTTATGAAAATATGCATTGAAGAGTTTGGCCGAATTTCACGAAAATCTGGGAAAAACGATCCTATCGATTTTGGGCCTAATTTCTATGTTTTTAAGACCCGAAATTTATCAAAACTTAAGGAAAAATTAGGGTTTTCTTTTTAAGAAATAACTGAATAATTTAAGATGGATTTAGAGGCACCCACCTGTTGAAGCGTGATTCGAATCCTACGATGATTTGGGTTGATGGAGATCGGATTCGAGAGACGATATGCCCGAGTCTTTTCGCGAGAATTCCTTTCTTACGATAAATTGGTCGCAGCGATGAGAAACTTTGATGGTGTAAGATTCTCTGATAAGATCGAAAATCGATAGAGATCCGACGAGGAATTATGAAAGATGGCACTGTCAGAGCTTTTGCAGAGAAGAGGGAATAAAGAAAGACAACTGAGAGAAGAAGTAAATATATATCTAATTCCCTGTATAGGTTAACTCTAATTAAGATTTTCCGTATAAGATTTAATAAAATAGTAGTTTTTACACGCAAGTGACTTGAAAAGCTTGAGAAGAGGTTTTGCTCCAGCGCTTTGTGTAAGCACCAAGGTAAATGGGGATTCTCTCCCGAATTTACAATTGTGCCCTTTAACCCGCTTCACTCTTCAAACGGGCATAACTTTTTATATTCTTATCGAAAATCGACAAATTATATATCTTTGGAATCGTATCGACAAGTACTCCGCAATGAGTCTAATATTAATATATATATAAAATTAGACTATTTCTAAAGTGGGTATATTCCGGTGTGGAGCGTTAGCACCACGCATTGTGTGGTACATCATCTAATACCATTAAATAAAATTCAAATATCTGGGTTATTACATTCTCTCCCCCTTATAATATTTTCGTCCTCGAAAATATACGGATAGCTAAACCGAACTGCGGTAAGTCCTTATCCTAACACCAGTATAAAGCAAAATCGAAACAGTCTAAAGTCAAAGAACTTTGGTCGCGATGCGGTAGGCTTCACCAAGCACGCTTTCAAGGGTCGGGATCCGTAGTAACCTGGATGTAGTGGCATCCCATACTGCCATAGAGGATTGCATCCGTACATAGATGCATACCTTCCCAAGTGTCACGTGCCTGGAAATATACTTCACCATGACACAAACCTAGCACACACACCTACCTCACCCTTTTGGTAATTATTTGAGCAGAAATTTCAGATGTCAGAATCAAACACTTATTCAAAAGCATGATCACGTGCCTGGTAACATGTTCTAACTGATGACACGGGTTCCAATAGACATACGGTTCTAACCGAGAATGAATAAATATGACATTTAAGATTTTATTGTGTGATCGTTATAGATATATATGTAAAGCATCGATGTTATGAACCAATTTAACATTGAAGAATTTGAAGAAATTCTCCTTTTTTTTTTTTTCTGGAAGCAAATTCAAGAATTTAAAGTTACGTATGGTTTTCTTACATAACTATAGTTTACAATATACCTTCACTCGAAAAGTTGTAGAAATTGCTCGCGAATCTCCGCTTCACGCTCCCATGTGGCTTCCTCTGAAGAATGGTTCCGCCACTTCACGAGTACTAAGGGAATGTTCTTTGTCCGTAAGATTTGTTCTTTACGATCCAAGATTCGTATCGGTTCCTCAACCAAGGATAGGTCTTCTTGGAGCTCAATGGGCTGGTAGTCCAATACGTGAGTCGGGTCCTTAACATATCTTCGTAACATGGACACATGAAACACGTTGTGCATTTCCGATAGTTGCGGTGGCAAGGCTACTCGATAGGCAACCTCGCCGACTCGGCCCAATACGTCGAAGGTCCAACATAAGCGGACTCAGCTTCCCACGCTTCCCAAAACGCATCACGCCTTTTGTAGGAGAGATTTTGACAAATACGTTATCTCCCACCTTAAACTCAATATGATTTCTTTTCAGATCAGCGTAGCTCTTCTGACGACTTTGAGCAATGCGTAGTCTCTCACGGATTAACCGAACTGTCTTGGTTGTATTCTCCACGATCTCGGGACCTAAAATGAGTTTCTCACCCACTTCTTCCCAATTAAGCGGAGACCTGCACCGTCGTCCATACAAAGCTTCGTAGGGTGCCATGCCGATGCTAGCCTGGTAACTGTTATTGTAGGCGAACTCGATCAGCGGTAAATGTTGGTCCCATGACCCCTGAAAATCCAACATGCAAGCACGTAACATATCTTCTATAATCTGATTCACCCTCTCAGTCTGCCCATCGGTCTGAGGATGGAATGCTGTACTATAATCGAGCCTAGAGCCCATTCCTTCTTGAAATCGTTGCCAAAACTGAGATGTGTGCATCGGGTCTCTATCTGAGACGATACTGACCGGTATACCATGCAACCTAACTATCTCCTTGATGTATAATTCTGCGAGCTTGTTGGCGATATACGACGTATTATAAGGAAGGAAGTGTGCGGACTTAGTCAATCGATCCACAATGACCCAGATGGCATTGTATTTTCTTAATGTTCTTGGCAATCCCAAAATAAAGTCCATAGAAATAGCCTCCCATTTCCACTCAAGTGTCGGTAGTGGTTGCAACAGTCCTGCCGGATTTTGATGATCCACCTTTACTTGTTGACACACAAGACATCTCGAGACATACACAGCGACATCTTTCTTTAAACCTCTCCACCAGAAGCTTTTCTTTAAGTCTTGGTACATCTTGGTACTGCTAGGGTGAATAGCGTACATAGACTTATGAGCCTCTTCCAAAATAGTGTCCCAAAGCTCAGTACTAGTTGGTACGCATACCCGGTTTCTAAACAATAAAGTGCCATCATTTTTTATAGAAAAATCTATTTTGCTTCCCCCAATCACATCCCGTCTGATAGCCATAAGTTCATCATCCGTCATCTGAAGTCTGCGAATGTTCTCATAGAGGGTCGAACGAATCACCAGCGTAGCCATTAATGCACCTGAACCTTTTACGCCAGATCTCATGCTAGTTAGAGCCATATCTTCCAAAAGATGACATCGTCGCACCCTTGTGGTGAGATGTGATAACTGAGCAGAGAACTTTCGACTTAACGCATCTGCCACTACGTTTGCTTTCCCGGGGTGGTACTGGATGGTACAATCATAATCTTTCAAGAACTCCATCCATCGACGCTGTCTCATATTCAACTCCTTTTGTGAGAAGAGATACTTGAGGCTCTTATGATCAGTAAATATATCGAAGGTCTCCCCATAAAGGTAATGCCTCTAGATCTTCAGAGCAAAAATCACTGCTGCCAACTCAAGATCATGCGTCGGGTAATTCTTCTCATGGTCTTTCAGCTGTCTAGACCCATAAGCAATGACTCTCTCATTCTGGTTAAGCACACAGCCTAAACCCTCATATGATGCATCACTGTATATTGCAAAGCCTCCCCTGCCTGATGGTATAGCAAGTACTGGCGCAGTAGTCAATTGTTTCTTGAGTTCCTGAAAACTTTGCTCACACTGCTCTGTCCAATCAAATTTAGTATTCTTCTTCGTAAGTTGTGTAAGAGGACCTGATATCTTGGAGAAGCCCTCCACAAACCTTCTGTAGTATCCTGCCAAACCGAGGAAACTATGAACCTCAGAACGGTCTTTGGTTTCCAATTCATCATCGACTCAATCTTGGACTGGTCAATAACTGTAATACCGGTCTCAGAGATAACATGGCCTAGGAAACTGACCTGCTCAAGCCAAAACTCACACTTACTAAGTTTTGCATATAACTGATGGTCTCTAAGGGTTTGTAGAGCCACTCGCAGATGTTGCTCATGTTCTTCTCGCGTCTTTGAATAGATGAGGATGTCATCTACAAAAACTACTACAGACTTGTCCAAATGTGACTTGAATATCCGGTTCATCAAGTCCATAAATGACGCGGGTGCGTTTGTCAACCCAAATGGCATGACCAAGAACTCGTAGTGCCCATATCGGGTTCTGAACGCTGTCTTCTGAATGTCTTCAGACTTAACTTTCAACTGATGGTAGCCTGACCTCAAGTCGATCTTCGAGAAGAACCTTGCTCCTTATCGATCGAGCGGATCATCAATTCTTGGAAGTGGATAACGGTTCTTAATTGTCAACTTATTTAGCTGGCGGTAATCGATGCAAGGACGCATTGAACCGTCTTTCTTCTTTACAAATAGAACCGATGCTCCCCAGGGTGACACACTCGGTCTAATAAAGCCCTTATCTAGCGCCTCAAGTCGCCCTTCAACTCTTTCAATTTCGCAGCGCCATTCGACACGGAGTTTTTGATATCGTTCAAGACCGACACTAACTCAATCGCAAACTCTATCTCCCTGTCAGGTGGTAATCCAGGTAGATCTTCAGGAAAAACATCTGAATACTCGCAAGCAATCCTAATATCTGTAATATTTTTCTTCTCCTCCTTATGATCTTGCAAGTTGGCCAGATAACCATAACACCTCCTCTCATCATACGCTCGTCAATGGCGTAGATAAACGGTATCACACAAGATTTGACTCAAAAATCGAAAAGATTTTCTTCTACGCGTAATGTTACAATCTTTCAAGACAAACCACGCTCGCATGGAAAGTAGATAACCAATCCATCCCTAGAATCACGTCGAACCCTTCTATGCTCAAAATGATCAAATCACCATCGTCTCGTGGTCTTCGATCATCACAATCACCGATTGACACATGGTATCGGTGCTCACCGAAGAGTTGCGTAGAATTGACACCGCCAAGATGAAATCAAGGGCCTTGGGAATGATTCCCAACTTCTCAAATAACAATGGAGTAACAAAGAATGTGTAGACCTGTGGTCTATCAACACTGCAACCGGTTTTGCTTACATCGCTCCCCGATGCATAAAAATGGTACCTTAGTTTAGACAAGCGTTTCAATTAAAAGTTTCTAATCATGTGTATTCATCCATAACTTATTAACAAAATTTATTAAATATCAAGCAATTATATAACACATAAAATAAGAAGACATCTCAACTTTTAATAATACCTTGGATCACGCGTCACGCTTCGCTTCTTGAGCCATCACGGCATAAGCTCGACCTTGAATGAGGGTCGTCGATCTTTGAGTAGAAGCCGAACTAGTTCTTCCTTGTCCTCCCGAGGACAATCTTAACCATGTGTCCGATTGCGCCACACCGAAAACACGCCCGTTGTTCCTCCTACAATCCTCGGTCTTGTGTGGTTTCGCACCTTAGGCACATAGTGACCAAACAAAGATGGTGCACAGAGGATCCTCGTCCAATCAAGCTCCACTAGCATTAGAACTCACGGTCGTACGGATTGCACAGGTGATGATGCTGTCAATCTCTGATAAGGGGTCGGTCCAGAAGAAAATGTTGGTCTAGAGAATGCAAGTTGAGTAAGGTTCACTGGCGGCTTTGTAAACTTGGCCCTCTTATTTTCATAAGTACCTGACTGCCCTTGTACAACCCTGTCCTTGTTCGGCTGACTGCTTCTCAAAAACCGCTTTTGAATTTCTTCCTCTGCTTTGAGGGCCTTTGACAAGACTCCTCCATATGTTTCCATTTCCCACATAGCCACGCTCTCAGATACTCGGCCTAAGACCCACTGAAATTTTTCGCCTTCATCATATCGGTGGCCACATGTTGAGGTGCAAACCTTGAAAGTCGCATGAACTCATCTCCATACTCACGCACTGACATTGTCCCCTGCTTCAGCTCGATGAACTGAACTTCCATCTGATTCCTAACGATCTTGGGAAAGTACTGATCGTTGAACGCCTCGATAAACTCAAATTTCATGTCCAAGGAGTATTGGGAAACTCCCGCTCCGATTCAGCCCCACGGACTTCCACCATGGTCCACTGTCCATCCAGTTTGAAGGTTGCCCATCTAACCTTCTCGACATCGGTAATCAAGCACCTCAAGATCTTTTCCATCTCATCCAACCAACCTTCAGACTTCCATCGGCCTGGTCATCCGGAAAAATTTGGAGGTCTCATCCTCCTCAATTCGCAAACTCGATGATTGTTGTTGTTGTCCATAAATCACTCGCTTTCGGGCGATTAGCAGCTCGAGCCATAGATGCGTCAATGAGCAATGTTGGTGGCCGGACTTTCCAACACTTGTTCCATTCTTTCACCCCGACCTCTATCAACTCCGCCCTATAGGGACCGTGCATTAGAACCGGATGCAAGGCAACTCCCTTGATGTACCGACACCTTCAGAATGTCCTCCAAAGGCACCGCCCTACCTCTCCTCCGCTCTAAATCTTGGGGCCATCTTGACCATTATTGTGAACACCACAACATCACCAACATTGATTGTAAAGACAATTACAAACAAGATTAGTGATTCCGGACCTAACGACATGACTCGATGCGAATGCACGGGTCACGGTTAGTTCTCATGGGTCCTTAGAGAATCTAAAATCATGGCTCGATACCAACCGTGATTTACCCGACTTTTCCAATCCCTCGTATAGGAAAGGCCGGTTCGCCAACCTATCGAATAAATGATAAGTTTGACAAACAGGGGCACATATCGAGTAAAGCGTAATAAATATCCATAGCTAAAATAAATGCGAAGCAATTAAAAGTAAGAACCACCGATGATGGCCGACCATCATCGAAACATGGCTCATAACATGTAATCAACGCAAATATAAAACTATGGTATCCAACTAAAATGGGCCCACAAATTCAAGTCTAACTCTCACCACAAATAAGAAAATCAAGAAGTTCTATCTTTGGGAAAAACTCCTCAGAGGAACCTCAAGCTCTTCCTCGTGCACGTGGTCGATCACCTCACGTACGAATAGCCACGTCAATACCGAACTCGTGACGATAGTCGAGTGAGCTAACCAACAAAGCTCGAGAAGAAAGACATCTCTGACATTTTACTTTAACTAACATGGTTTCAAAACAAATATTGGAATATAGCTTGTCAAACATATAAGTAGATAATAAACTGAATTTAGGTGCGGAAATTATATGTAAGATTTATTTCTAAATGTGTGAAAACAGTTTCAAGAACAGATGCAGTGTCTCAGTGTCTTAGTTTCTCTAACTTCTATATGCAAAGTTCAGTAATTCATGACTTAATCCTCAACTTAAAATACCTTCCGAGTAAACTATATCTCGAGAGCAGGAATATAGCCGATGGGAACCCCTACCTACCATCGTCGTTCATGAACCCTTCTTCCGGCTGCAACAAGCCCCTACGTAATGAGGGAAACTTGTGCGGTGAAATTGTTCAGAATTTTGAGGGTCGTTCAGGTCAATCATAAAACAAATGCAGATACTAATATAAATCAGATGCAAGTCTCTTATACATAGTTCAGGTTCTTGATTTCAGATTTTCAGAGCTTAAGCAGATTCAGGTTTCAGGATTCAGGTAGATGTAGATTTTCAGTCATTCATATCAATTTCAGTTTACAGATGTGATTTCAATGGCATATGCAAGTTTAAAGATTTTAATTCAAAATATCCATGCAAATTAAAATAAAATACTGTAAAGATGAGATTCTCCTACCAAAACTCGGAGTAATGCGAAGTCAAGCAAGGTCCTATTGATGGCCTCTCGCCCTCAATCTACATCACAATATACGTTCATGCATTAAGATAAACTCTAATTACTAATAATATAGACCTATTTAAGCGTTTCCTCAAAAACAAGTCAAAACAGGCAAGTTGCGCCAATCCTAGAATTTGATGTAACATTCTCATATTTGTTTGACCATCCAGACGATTGATTCATGAGTTGGTCAAAACATGAAAGTTGTAGGTATTTCTATTAGCTTTCCAACACAAAAAGAATCGTCTTAATCGGAGTTCAGGATAAAAAGTTATGACTAAAATACTAAGATAATGTCGGAGTTCGGTGATACCTCGCTCGAGCGATGATAATAGCTCGCTCGAGCGATTTGACGTAATATTCTCATATTTTTTTAACCATCAAGATGATTGATTCATGAGTTGGTCAAAACATAAAAGTTGTAGATTTTTCTATTAGCTTTCCAACGCAAAAAGAATCGTCTTAATCGGAGTTCGGGATAAAAAGTTATGGCCAAAATACCGAGGTCAGATTGAAGAGTTTGGCCGAATTTCACGAAAATCGGGAAAAACGATCCTATCGATTTTTGGGCCTAATTTCTATGTTTTAAGACCCGAAATTTATCAAAACTTAAGGAAAAATTAGGTTTTCTTTTTAAGAAATAATGAATAATTTAAGATGGATTTAGAGGCACCCACCGTCAATGAGCGTGATTCGAATCCTACGATGATTTGGGTTGATGGAGATCGAATTCGAGAGACGATATGCCCGAGTCTTTTCACGAGAATTCCTTTCTTACGATAAATTGGTCGCAGCGATGAGAAACTTTGATAGTGTAAGATTCTCTGATAAGATCGAAAATCGATAGAGATCCGACGAGGAATTATGAAAGATGGCACTGTCAGAGCTTTTGCAGAGAAGAGGGAATAAAGAAAGACAACTGAGAGAAGAAGTAAATATATATCTAATTCCCTATATAGGTTAACTCTAATTAAGATTTTCCGTATAAGATTTAATAAAATAGTAGTTTTTACACGCAAGTGACTTGAAAAGCTTGAGAAGAGGTTTTGCTCCAGCGCTTTGTGTAAGCACCAAGGTAAATGGGGATTCTCTCCCGAATTTACAATTGTGCCCTTTAACCCGCTTCACTCTTCAAACGGGCATAACTTTTTATATTCTTATCGAAAATTGACAAATTATATATCGTTGGAATCGTATCGACAAGTACTCCGCAATGAGTCTAATATTGATATATATATAAAATTAGACTATTTCTAAAGTGGGTATATTCCGGTGTGGAGCGTTAGCACCACGCATTGTGTGGTACATCATCTAATACCATTAAATAAAATTCAAATATCTGGGTTATTACATCTCGTCTTCTCTAAGTTTAGCCTCTAGATAGAAATGAGCTAGGGTTAGAGGAAGAGGGGGACGGTGGTCTCCTTATATAGCCACCTCTCTTTCCTGACCCATCAAGGAAAGAGAGTGGAGACATATCACTTATATTAGGAAACTACTTTCTATCGCCTCGAGATACGTGTGGTCAAAGGTTCAACCAAGTTTCTAATGAAAACCCATTGATGGGTTAAGGTGTTGACCACAAAAATCCAACATTCTCCCACTTTGTCTACACCTTAACTCATCTAAGCATAATTTTGAAAAACAACTCTTTAGGCTGACAAACTCTAAAAAGTGGATAGCCATCCTTTTTTTTTTTTTTTTTGAAAAATCATTGACCCCCACTGCCTCGATGCTTCGTAACAATCACCCAAATTCAATAATAATACTAGTAAAAGATCATGGCGCACAAAGTATTCCATCTTACGAATCGACACTAGGCAATCCATAGTCACAAAACTACCATCATTAATGAACTTAAGTCTTTACTTAGTGATATCAGACAACTTACATATCCGTACAGTTCCTATATTTGTCCAACTTCATACCCCAGGGTATGTCTTTCTGATATCTTACTGGCTCTCGGCCTGTGACTCACGTCACCAATCTAACAGAAAGAAGGTTTACCGATATGATGCTTAATCACATCTAGCCTAAGCAAAATTTAGACATAACGAGTTACAACCTCACCATCATGCCATGTGATAAAATTTTCATGCATATGGATAGAGTATAATCACATATACTTTCAAGAGTACGTGCACAAAATTAAAATATATGATGCATCAACAACAAAATAAACTAACTAATATCAGAGAGACAACTCCCACTAAAATTATGCAGTTAAAACTAATTCGATATGAGCATCACAATTCTAAGATTCGTAATAATTGTCAACAACTACAAGCTCCCACTGATTTCGCCATTCATAATAGTAATCAGTAAACAACAAGATTAACTTAACATCAACTATTTATAATCATTTAATTAAACTTATGCAAACCAAGTTTATCAAAATAAATACCAAAGTACTAATTAATGTCTTGCAAAAATAAATAAAAAAATAAATGGCATAAGCGTAATTTCAGTTATGGGGCTTCTTGGGCTGAGCCGACTTCTCTGGTTGAGATGTTCCTCCTTTGACATGTTTCAGCAGATTTTTAAATATATAGCAATCCTTCCGAAGATGTTCCTTTTTCTTACAGTGCCAACATTCCAAATTTTCAGCTTTGACTTTTTTATTTGAATTCTCTGCTCCAGCTTGCTTTCGATTGAAGCTCTGATTATAATTCTTTTTAAAAATCTTCCGACTTGATCTACTCACCGCCAGATGTGCAAACTCAACTTTAACCGCTTTCAAACGCTCCTCCTCGATCAAACATAGGGAAATTAATTGGTTAAGATCCCATTTTATCTCTCGAGCATTATAGTTCACCTTAAAAGTATCAAATGAATACGGAAGCGAATAGACAACTAAGTGAACAAGTAGATCATCACCAAAAGCAGTTCCTTGTTCCCTGAGCCCTATGGCACACTTTGACATCTTTAAAATGTGCTCACGCACACTTCCATTTCCATTATATCTCATGTTAACTAATTGTGTAAGATAAGAGTACTCTAGAGACTTTCGTTTACCCACAAACTGATCTTTAATATTTTTTAAGAGTTCTTTTGCCGTAGCTGTAGGATTTAACCCACCTTTAAGAGTCTGATTAATTGATGAACGGATCATCATCATAGCCATACGTTTAGCTTTTTCCCATTTAACAAAATAATTCTTCTCTAATTCCGTAGAACTCGTAGTGGGTGTGAGAGGTTTATCCTCAGTAAGGACAAAATCATAGTCCATATATCCTAATGATATATCAATGGCCATACGCCACGATGAATAGTTGGAGCCATCCAGAGGCTCAACACTTGCTAGTTGCTTATGAATAATAGATCCGTCCATGACTCTATATAGAAACAAAACATTACATATCACTAGCAAAATAAAGAAATATGTCGATTATGCATCTAAATTTTTATCAATCACTTTAACCATATATCATTAATGATTTAATTAGAATATGTCATGATCATATGTCCTCAAAAATTACGTTATGACCATATGTCACTAAATGTTCACCGTGAACTATGACCATATGTCACTAACTATTCTTCGAAGATTTAAATTCTGATTTAGGGTCAAATCCGAATTAATTTGGTGGCAGCTATGAACAACTTTCACTCTTTGGGACAACTAGTTGCCATGTCTTAGCAACACCTTTGGACAGAAACTTTAACATACAGTTTGTTTCCCAAGATCGTGTTTGAGAAGACACGCAAAGACCTAATCACTTGTGCCGTATGATTGATCCAGACTCTCTATCAGCTTTGGCCAGAAAGATTATCCTTCTCTCTCCTACGCACTTATGATTGTTCTATTCACCCTACTTATATGAAATTCCTAAATCAGCTTTGGCCATAAGTTAGAAACCTCATAGAAGCATGTGCCAACCCGATCTTAATGAGACACAAGTATCAAGATTCAAAAGTCACACAACCTACATAGGTGGTCACCTTTGGGCTGACCTCGGCCTATTTCAGCTACGTACTCTCGAACGATTGTTTTACCGGTCTACCTTGATCCCTAAGGTACGACCTAAATTTCATTCAACCATATCAAGTCTGATTCAAGTTTTCAAATTTTCATTTCCAAGTATATACACATTTTGCTAACTAATCTTCTTTTAAAAGATAAATCAATGCCTCACATTATATTTGATGAATAAATTAATCAAAATCAAATAATTATAAGATACATATGCATTAAGTGAAGAAATTATCTATAATCATCAAACTATGATTATATGATCATACATGTCACATCTAGTCAACATCGTCAATAGAGCATTAAAAAGCACACATGATTTTTACCTTGAATCAGATATAATATGTTGAGAACAATTAAATAAAATTAAACCTCATTTATAAAAACTACGACACTAGGAAAGATCATTACCGTTAGGCAGAAGAATCCTTCCAAATAGCTAATCTAACTCATGTTGTGGGTAAGTGTCAAAATTAATAATAATCATGGGTAACATTATGTAAATATCAACGTTGGTGTTGGAGCACAACCTTCAATACCCAATCCTATATTCTTTCTCACAAAATCCAACTTTAATTAAAAGCACTGAAATGCACAATAATTGTCCGATTAAAAAAATTGTCAAAAAGACATCAGGTGTTTAAAAAATTACAACGGAGAACTTATTTTAAAAATTAGACCTTAAAAACAGATCCGGAATGCTCAAGAAAGTCAAAATTCATATATAATGTCTGAAAATCGGACCTATAAATGGCCCAAAAATGATCCGAAAAAAAATAAGGAATAATATGGGTTAAAATGGGCCTTAAGGATAAACGGGTCGTGTCTAACAGGCCGAATCGGGTCATGAATCATGGGCCGGGAATGGATCATGACCTGAGTCTGATTGTCAATCGGGTCGGTCACAGGTCGGGCTGGATCACATAGAGTTGGGAAGCACCAACTTTGGTGCCCCAACTACACATGAACACTTACTTTAGAGATTGCTTTTTAGCAAAAATATTGAGTTAATGGTTTATTATAGGAAGGGAATCCTCTACAAAATAGAAAATCACTCTCCTCTTTTGTAGTGTCTTTCTAAAAAAAAATGAAAAAACAGAAGAAATAGGGGTTTTTATACGGGTCTATGGGTCAAATGCAATATGGAGTTGGGAAAGCACCAACTTTGGTGCTCCCGCTTCACATGGAATAATGTTTCAAAAAGAAGATAAGACAAAAAAAAAAAAAAAAAAATACAACGCCTTCCCTAAAGAAAACCCAACCGACATGACTATTGCAATCCCTATTGTTCTTGGTTTCATGTTGTTGGCTCTCCTATCGATATCTAACTGGCCGTGTGCCCATCATCTTGGGTTTTGCATTACACGACATAAGACAACATCTGGCATTTTAACTTGATCGGAAAAATTAATCTGGTCCGTCTACTAGACTGTGGGTCCTTGAGATCAATGGCTTTTAATATAAAAGATAATTATAATGATAGTACATATCGAATATCCACTGATCATCATCAGATGGCTATCGGGTATCCACTGATCAAACATTATTTTCAATCAAAATCAAAATTTAATCGTGAGTTATATCTACGAGTAAACATATTGAAATTCTTTTGAACGGTTATCGAGCCAACCTTGCTCTGATACCAATTGTTAGATTTTCTAGGATCTAGGCTCGAATCACATGATCAAAATATACCTTTTTCAAGAACACACGTATCTTGTATTTATTATCGGATCGCCGCGTGAGTGATCTCCTTAATGAAGCTAATGATCTTCACCAAAGATTTCGAAACCACGTTACCTCTTATCTTCTCTAAGTTTAGCTTCTAAATGGGAATGAGTTAGAGTTAGAAGAAGAGGGGACGGTAGTCTCCTTATATAGCCACCTCTCTTTCCTAACCCATCAAGGAAAGAGAGTGGAGACATATCACTTATATTAGGAAACTACTTCCTATCGCCTCGAGATATGTGTGATCAAAGGTTCAACCCAGTTTCTAATGAAAACCCATTGATGAGTTAAAGTGTTGACCACAAAAATCCAACATGTTCGACATAAACTTAGTAAGTTGCCACAATTATTTGTTGATAGGTGACTGTTTCTTTTTCTCAATCACAAACTAAGTGAACCCTTTCTTCTCAATCATATTTTCTTTCTCTGCTTGTCTCCATGTTTCCTGTGCTTTCAAGAGAAAGAACGACTCAAAACAGGGAGAAAAAGAGTGACTCAAAACTTGCACCGTCTTTTAGTGTTTTAGAGTGATTTTAAATGGGGTGTGAGTACTTAGCACTGTTTCTTTAACTTGCACCTTTTTGTAATTCCTATTTTTCTTTTTAAATGGTGCAATGGCTTATATTTGAGGTGCAAGTATACTCTCCCTCTAGTTAATTTTATATTTTTTTAGTATTTATTTAAACATCCTATATATATTTCATATATCTTTTTATAATCTCTGAATTTTTTCTAAAACTTTACTGTTTTTTCTTGTATTTTATCATATAGGAATCGAAACGACCCCTACTGAAATATTGCTAAAAAACAGAATTTGCTACCATATTGGTACACACTCACTATCCCACTATTCGGCCTCATGACGCCATGTGACGCACAAAGTTTTGACAAATCCGATTGGTCCAAAGGCATTTTTATATTTGAACCGAACTCAGCCTATAAACTATGACCCAAGGATAAAAAATTTGGATTTCTTTTCGGTTTCCAGTTGGACCGAAACCGAAATGTCTACCGAAAACTTGAATCCTATACATCAAGAATCAAATATTTGAGTTTTCGGTTTCGTTTCGATCTAGACCGAGCGGATGCATTTCGGCCGATAACTTTCTCGGCTGAAATTTTGATCCATGCTATGACAATTAGAGAATTCATAGAATTTGATCAAAGGGCGTAAATATGGGCCCTGTTATAGATATGAATAATTCTCAAAATGACAGTACTATGATTGAATGCAACGACTACTACGATGCTCATAATTTTAAGGCCGAGTTCAGTTCAAATGATGGGCTGCCACTTAGACAACTTGAATTAGTAAAAGTTTGAACTATGTGACCTAAAAAGTGAAATGGCTACAGTAATGCTCCATCTATTCAACTTATCTGATGACCTTAGAAATGACGAAAATGTAGGCAATATGATGGTTGTGAGAGAATAATTATCTTCATTTTTTTTGTTTAATTTTTGTTCCTCCAAGAAATAGGAAAATGCTTGAACGATCCCGATTGATCAGTATATGTGCTAAAAGGTTTCTATAATGGCTGTTGTAATAGTTTCTAATAATAATATGGTTCCTCCTTGTCAGAGCAGATTTTATTTGTTCTGCTAGGGAGTTAGTAGAGAGCAAAGAGGTTATTGTTAGAGCAGATAAATCCTATTTTGCAGGGAGTTATAAAAGAGAATGAGAACTAATTAAAACAAGCAAACTCTGCTGTAGCAGGGACTAGCAGAGAGCTATGCCATACGCAACCTATATTATACCTATTTCCTTCTCTTATAAAATAAAAGAAACGACTAATATCACGGTGAACTATGTCACGTTTCTCATTTTTCTTATCTTAAATTTAAATATTGACAAAATTAATATATAATATAATTATGTGACATTTATATTACTCTTATCATGATGGAGAAAAGAGCCGCGAAAATGAAGAGGTTTAGACTCATCTCTTTGGTGACTAGCCTCTATAAAATCATTGCTAAAATCCTGACCAACAAAATTAAAAAGGTGATCCCCTTTGTCATATCTGAGACACAAGGTGCCTTTATCGAAGGCAAGCATATTCTTGATCTTATTGTTATCGCTCAAGAGTGTGTCTACTCCAAACATATTTCCAAACAGAAAAGTGTTTTGATCAAAGTGGACATGAAAAAAGCATACAACAAGGTCAGTTAGGATTATTTCCTTTGGATGATGAAACAAATGGGATCCAGAGACAAATGGTGGTCTTGGATACATGGCTGCCTTACTAGTGCCCATATTTCCATCATTATTAACGGGAAATTGTGTGATTTTTTTAAAGCTTCAAGGGACATTAGACGAGGATGTCCTTTGTCTCCTTACCTCTTTGATATCGCAAGCGAAGGGCTCACCCTCCTATTTCAGCTAACAGACTTCGAAGGATTGGTTACGAGGTTTTCTAATATGAGGAGTGATTCCAGAGTAAGTCTTTTCCAATATGTGGATGACTCTCTTATCATGTGTAATGGAGATCCTAGTCAGATATCTCAGGTTTGCATTCTTCTTAAGATCTAGGAGAATGTTTCTGGTCAATAATGTGAATTTTGATAAATTTAACATATACAAGCTAAATGTTGATGAAATTACCTTAAGCACTTGGGTTGCTGACACAAATTCTTCTAAGGCCAAACTCCCTTTTAAATATTTGGGCATTCCTATTGATACCGGTAAACTACGAAGCTCCGAATGAGACCCATTATTTCAAGGATAAATAATAGATTGAGTGGTTGGAAAAGTAAGTCAATCCCTAAAGAAGGTAGATTTTCTCTGATTCAATCTGTTCTTAGTGCTATTCATACATATTTTTTCTCCCTTTACAAGTGCCTCATCAAGGTTTGTAATAAAATTGAGAGGCTTGAAAGGAATTTTCTTTGAGATGATCTCGGAGAAAAAAATAAAATACATCTAATAAGTTGTGATAGGGTCTCTAACCCCAAAGGCTCTGAAGGCCTTGGTATCTCTTCGATGAGGATATAAATAAAGCCCTTATGAAATGGTGGTGGCGTCTGGGGGATAATTTTGATCACTGGTGGAAAGAAATTGCCAAAAGGGTTGGAAAATCAGTAACAAAATTTATAGAGCCTTTTTCTGGTGGTAGAGAAACATTCTATCGGTGAGAGAAGATTTCCTAAAAAATATATTTTTTATTTGTGATAAGGGGGACAATATTTACTTATAGTTCGATAGATGGCTAGAAGGAGAACCAAAGTTGCATTCAATATTTCTAAACTTATTCAACATCGTCATTGATCCTAATATCAAAATAAGTGATACCCTTAGTTCGGACAACCTCACCCAGTGGCTTATCAGTTTCAGACGAAGACTTATCGATGTTGAAATAGCCGAGTACTCCTTATTTTCTGATATCGTGGATAATGTTAAATTAGCCCTAGATGATGACGACCTTAGAGTTTGGAATTACGGTACTCAAAGAAGTTTCTCTGTTAAATCTGCTTTCAAATAATTGCATCTACATCTCCATATTGTGGACTGGGCTTTCATTTGGGATTACCGTATTTCTATCCAGATAAGTTTTTTCCTATAGACAGTTTGCTTAACAAACTCACTACTATCTCCAATCTTATCAGAAGAGGCATGCAACTTGATCAAAAGTATTTCTTTTGTGACTGCCCAGAAGAAGATGTCAGGCTCCTTTTCCTTACATGTGAGAAAATATGACCCATTTGGGGAGTTCTCTTTAAAGTTCTAGGTATCTCATCTTGCATACACAAGAACATAGTTATTCTTCTTTCTGGCTGGGATTAGTGCGATACTACGAGTATCAAGAAATGGATATGGGATCATCTCCATATTTTCACCCTTTGAAATATTTGGATATATTTCAACAACATCAAATGAAACAACTCTTCTTTTAATGCTAAGAGGCTCATTCAAAACAGTATCATCACTATTTGCAATTGGGTGATAGCGGATGGAAAAGATGACTCTTCTTTCTTCACCATTAAAAGCTTCGAAGTGGAACAATTGTTATCTTTTTTTGACTATTTGTAGGGGATTCACTTTTAGGATTCACATTTTGGTTTTCCTTTTCTTGTTTGTTGGAAGTTTGTCCCGAATATTCCGGTTTCCTCCGGGTGTAGGTTTTTTTCTTTTCATTCGAGTTTCCTATGCCACCGAAAGACCTATTCTGATTTTCTCTGAGAAGTCCAATTTTTCAGATAGCAATGCTTTGAGTGCTACTGATATGTATCGAAATATTATTATATTTCGCACCCTAATATCTACGCTTAGCCATCCCATAAAAGCCATCCGACGACTATTATATAGTTTTAGTGGTTTCAAGTGTTCTTGATCGTTGGATCATGCAGAAGCATAAATGAGTGAAATTAAGGACAACATAAAGCATTGATCCATGAAGCCAATGAAAGCACCGAAAACCGTGAAAGAACCGATCGATCCAGTCATTGATGAAAAGAGCTTAATATATCACATGTCAAAGTCAATTGATTGAGTTTTTGACACATGTTTTGACTTCAAAATCTGAATTTAAAAATCAATTGATTGATTTTCAAAAATCAATCGATTGAATTGATGACACCTTTTTGCCTCTCAAATCCGAATTTAAATTCAATTGATTGATTTCCCAAAATCAATCGATTGACTTTAAGACATTTGAGCTCGCCGATTTCAAATTTTGAAGTCAATCGATTGAAGTTTGAAATTCAATCGATTGACCTGTAAAAGAAAAATTTTCAAGGCACGCCCTATATTAGACAAAGCATTGTTTAGGGTAGCGGAGTCTTCTTTTTGGCCGATTTTTTATTAGTTATTTTTGAAGTTTTCTCCTTAGCTTTTCATTTTTTTTAACTTAGCTTTTGATAATTAACTTATAATTAGAAATCAAGGCTTTGTAATGTTCCGAGTCTTTTCCTAAAAGATCTAAACATTTGACAAATTAAAGAACGTTTTTATGGCTTCGGATTTGTGTGTTGCATTCGGATCGATGATGAGCAGCTAGACCCCGCGATCAAAGAGGACGCAACCCATAGATGAGTAATTAATTTATTTTCAATCATATAATTTCTTGTCATAATTATTAAATTATACGGCTTTCATTTGTGCATATTGTGTTATCTTAGATCTGCTGTGAATTTTTTTAATTTAGTTTTGTTGATTTTTTTTTTTTGGGAATTTTGATTTAAGATTTGTTTTTTCATTTTATTTTCTGAATCATTTTGCTCTCATTTTATTTGGTTTTGTTGATTTATGGTGGGTTCAATTTAATTTTGTAACAGATGGAATCTGAGAGCCACTGCACAAGTAAAATGCGGTGATTGATTGACCAAATAAGCATGCAACAAGGAAAAATTGTGGATCTAGAAGGTCTGCCTCACCTTTTGATAAAATCATGACCATCCGTTTCATATAATCTCTTTTAGATATGAACTTGGGCTTCTTTATGTCAAAACTAACGCAAGTAGGTCAAAATAACATATATTAATCCCTACTTATTTGTAACTGAGCAATGGTATTAGAATTTGGATTTCTATTCTACACATGATAAACTGCTCATCTATATCCACACTAGTCACCTTCTTCCTAGCTCTGGTCAAGAGAAATTATTATACACTGTAATTAATTCAATTTTTTATATATAAATTTAATTTCTAAAGCAGCAAAGTTTGGAGGGCTTTGATTTTTCTCATTTGTTTTAAAATTAAGTATGCTTGATATAGGAATTTGAGGGAATGCTCTGGAAAATCTAGGCTGCTGCCAATATTTTTTTCATTTGATGGGTTGATTTAAATATTTGTTAGACTCCTAACTTTTCATAATTGAAGAGAGATATGGCTCGTATTCTTTAAGAAAGTTTATATTATTGAAGCATGTCTTTGACTGCCGTTGTTTCGAAATTTCTGTTATAGGCTTTTTTTCCTTGTTTTTCTATCTATATATCTATACATGGATGCTTTTGAATTGACAAATGCAATTACAACAATCAGTGCAACCTTGGAAATGTCATTTCTTTTATCTACATGTATGACCATCTTTTGTGTTTCTTGAATTCAAACGATGCTTCACTCTATTTAGTATCTATTTATTTAGTATCTATTGAATTCCCACTTTTGCACCTAGCAATCTTTTCGAAAGAAACTTGACGTGGACTCATTGAGGGTTCAAGTCTGAGTACATTAATAGAAGATTACTGACAGAGATCAAAATTTGAAAATTTACACTGCTTTGTAAAATCAAAATTATAAAGAAAGACTTTAGTAAATCGATATCCAATGCCCCTCATTCTTGACACCTGAAGGTCGACAAGAAGTCACACTACGAGCACTACAAAAGATAGACGCTATGCTGACGGCTGAATTGGTCAGCCATCGGCGTAGGTATATCCTAGGCCGACGGCAATTATGCACAGCCGTTGGCGTTAGGTATAAGCATATATACCACAATATTTATTTACTCGACCTGAGCAGTTGGACTCTACGATTTCTCTCGCTGAAATCTGTGATCGCCAACCAATTTCTATATAAAATTCAGAACCTCTACCTCTTTTCAATATCAAACTCCAAATCTCCACTTTTGTGATTCCAAAGACCTAACATTACCAAATCTCTCCAATTTTCCACCCAATTTTGACCTAGATCAGTTCTTTAAAGGCGGAATCGAGTGAAACGAAGGAGATTTAGGGGAGTCAAATCGCATATTATCTTCCTCATAGTGTCATATACTATTATCCAAGGGTAAGCTCTCTCTCTCTCTCTCTCTCTCTCTCTCTCTCTCCGTCAAGGTAACAAAATCGGTATCATGATCGGGTTTTTAGTTTCTGAATTTAGAGCCTTACTTGTAATCTGGGTCTTGAAAGATAGGGTTTCTATTTATGTTCATGATCGGGTTTCTATTGGGGTTTTGCACTGTAAAGATTTTGCCTTTTTCAATGTCTTTGTAAATTTGGACATTAAGATTGTCGCCTGGGTAGTATTGGACAGGAGTTTTTTTTTTTTTCTTTTTTAATTATTTATAATAAGCTTCTGAATTTTTTTTAAAATATTAAAAAATAAGTAACCTAAATTTTAGCTAGTAATTCCCATTTTAGGGATTTGATTTATGTTCTTGCCAATTTTGAGTGTCCTTACTTATTTCTCTTTTTCTCTCTTCCTCTCTCAATTTATTTGCCGGAGTTTTCTTTCTCTTCTTCTGTTTTGGTGTTTTTGAGACCTTGTTTTGGTTATTGTGCAGGCGTCATTATGGTGAGAAAGAGGAGAACTAATGTTCCTGGAGCTAGAGGTGAGAGCTCTCAATTCCAGGAATCCGGGAGTTCTAGAGGTGACCCAACCCAACAAATTGTATAATGGCATCAATCCACATGGTGATATGGAGATTTAAAAAAAAAAATTATATTCATCTCTATTAAAAATTATTAGAAAAACTTTCTATTCTCAAGTTTTCTGAAATAAAAAATTATCAGTAATTTTGGGTTTTGATTGGTAGTTGTTGAGTAAAATTAAAACTTTTTATTGTTGTAGGCAGTCGTTCTACATTGGGGGAGGAGTAAATCACTCGTCAATGGATTCACCAAAGAACACTGGCAATGCTCTTTAATGTAAGCAATAGTTCTGACTGAATTAATTTTGGATTTTTTATCCCCTATACTCTTCTTCATTGGAATTCCATAACTGGTGACTACTTTTTTATTTCTCTTCTACATCTTAGGAATAGAAAATTCCTGTGTAACGGCTTTTCAGTTCCTGGAATTGAGAGCTCTTACCTCCAGCTCTAGAACTCCCGGATTCTTGGAATTGAGAGCTCTGAATGAATAGAAAATTCCAGGAACCTGAGTGCTCTGAATGAATAGAAAATTCCTGTGTAACGGCTTTTCATTTTAACTTGTCGAAGTTATTATTAGAAGTGTAGGTCATGATCTGCTCATTGCTTTTTTAGCATCTTTTCTATGTGTTTATCTCATGCTTTTTCAAATTTTGATAAAAAAATGCAAAAAAAAACAAGAAACTTTTCATCCGGAAGCCAACAAATATGTGGGAAATTCTTGTTGAAGGCTAAAATTTGACCAAAGCACTTTTTGCAGCTCACCATGAACCATGACTCCATGAGCCAAATGTAGTTTAGCCATTCGTATGAATAAAAGTTATTCAATGGCAGAATGTTAGGCTGAAGCCCAACCCAAACCGCGGCTATAACTAGGCATATGTATATGTACTATAGAAACAGATTTGGAGGGTGAAGTGAATAGAATTATTAGTCTCTGCATGGTCTATAGAATTATTCTTTCTTCTGCATCATCAAGGCATGAGACATCTCAGTCTCAAACCTCTATGTCTCAGGAATCCTAGATTGTTAATCCAAGATTCAAATTTGGATCTCGACAGGGTTACCAAGTTTTCTGGTTCACTCACTTCAAATTCAAGCTCGGGTCTAATGACCCTCGTTTGTTAGGGGCAATTCAAATCAGAATATTAAATATTGATGATTATGTCTGATTCAATGGTTGCTTGTGTTGATACAGATGCAAGAAATTGTGTTCCGTGCTAATATTTGGCACCAAAGATGTTTACATCATAGCTTTTAAATCAGACGGCTTGGATATGTCTTGCCCGCTGTACAATGAGTAGGGCTGGAATATATTTACAGACTTTAAGAGTACACAAGCAAGGAAATTTGTGACTATACAGCTGACAAGACATCAGTTCATTGTCTAAGATGAGTCTGCAATGAGTGGTTGGCTCATTGTAGAAAAACTTGGATTAAATGCTAACCAGATGAAGCAAATAAATTAATAAATAAAGTGAACTGGTCTATGAACAAATGTTGTTTTCCCTAGTTTTTATTCCATTGATGATTTTGTTTAAATGGGTAACTAATTTCCCAGGTGTATTGAATAAAGAACAAATGTCGTTGGATTGCCAATCAATTGATGTCGTTCACTTCTCAAAAGCTTCTCCAATGAACTCCTTGTTGACGTGGTATGTAAAGATTCTTCGTTGTTATGATTGAATTAGTACTTCTTTAATTTGATTGACCTTTTGTGTTTATATATATTTTCTTTATGGTTTGTATTTGATCCTTCAAACTTCAGGTGCATATAGGCTTCCCTGTATTTCATATTTCAGAAAATGGTTCCAATTTTTAGCTATAGGTGTTAGCTAAAGTTTGTGAAACCTGAAAATGAGTTCTTTATTAAGGTAAAGTCAATTAAAATTCTGGTATTTAATTTATATTGAATATAAAGTCTGCTTAAACAGGTGCCTAGTAAACTATGACAGATGTTCAATGTAGAAAAATTAGTGGGAAAGCAATCTAATGATGCAAATAGAAGTATAACTACACATTTATAATATAAATTGTCAAACAATGTGTAAAGTGGGAAAATATATGAATTTGATTAGTATAATGACACTAAATGAATAACTACTGATTACATGCATAAATAGTTTAGCGTCCAAACATATCAACCCAAATCAGATTTGAGAAGAGTATCTTACTATTCCAAACTCAATCTCTATAGTGTACATATTTAGGTACTCCAGATGTTTTTTATTCCTTTAATAAATATGGGGTTTTGAATTTTATGCAAACCTTGATGCTTAGACTACCTCTGAATGATTATGTTGTTCACAGGGCTCGCTTTATTGATTGTTTAGAGTTGACTAAAATAGCTATTCCGGTGGATTCGAGCAGCAGAGATAACCTGTGACAAGGAAGCTCTTCTTTTTGCTTAAGAACTGAATGTAGACTAAATAAAAATCCCAAAGACCTAGCTCTGTTTGTTGCTATAAAATTGGTGTTAACTCTGATTTTCATCTCCCTTTTCCATTTTATGCATGTTATGGTATCCAACATTTCATTATGGGAAGTGTTGTGAAAGGGTGTGAAGAAGAAATTATTCATAGATGCTAAAGATAGTTGACTTGCCTACGCAGATGAAATTTTTCATGATGCAGATTTGGGCCAATGCCATCGTTTGGAAGTGTTCAGCATGATTGCTTGTTTCAAAGCCAACATGATTGCTTGTTGTTTCTTGGTTAATGGTGTTGCTGAGTGTCTCATTTTTTTCATTATTATTATTTTACTTTCTCTATTTTCATGTTTCCAAAGACTGGTTTTTAAGTGCCATTTAAGGTAGGGAGCAACTGTGCACACTACATTTGTACTATTTATAAAAGAAAACTTGCTGTTTTGCGTCATCTAAGCGGTCTGATTTGAAGGCCATGATGTACAGCTTATAGGTGCCAAAGATTGTCACAGAAAATGATCTCTATCATCTGATCCAATGCAATCAACCATTGAATGGGATTATTGGCTTTGACCATCTTGAATTAGATGATAGAGATCATGTTTCGTTTGGCCTCCAAATCAGACTGCTTAGGTATTTTCCACATGGCACTTTTCCCAAAAATAGCAAGTCTTTCTTTTAAACTGTGACAGCCCGAATTTCGGAACCCCGAAATCCGTGCCATCAGCACGACCTTAGAGGTCGTGCCCCGGGTTCCTTACAAAACATTGATATATATACATAAAAAACTTTAATTGAGACATGCGTAGCTACTCTAAATAAAATCTCAAAACCATCAAGGTATCACAAGGCAGTCCTTGTCCCATGCCAATTCATGGGCATAAGAACTTACCCAAAAGTTTAGTGATGACAGCTCATCCTATACGTTTTGTCAAGAAACGGTATTTAAACATTCGAAATAAAGAGGCTTGATATACCAAGCCATACATAATACTCTCAACTCACTCTCAAAGTATGCAGCGGGTTTCCTAAAAGAATTCCTCAGGAGGAGGTTCTGACTCTTCTGTGGGCACGAAAACCGAAACCCTTGGATCAGCTTCTCCAGAAGTCTTTCTTTGCCGCTTAGTCCGGACTGCGACGTATAGTCTAAGGGGGTGAGCTACATCCTAGCTCCGTAGGGAAACAAAAAGAACATATAGATTGACCTTCCCACATATGTCAGCAGTTTAACAAGCATAGAATTATTGAGTAATCACTTATGGACAACAACTTGAGTAACTGGAATTACACCAATGATTTTGACCGTTACTTAGCATGGTTTCGTTAAATCTCCTTATTTGTTTAGTTGTGAATTTGGCCTAATCACTTAAATCTTAACTTAAGTAGTCCCCGAGCAATATAGCATCGAGCCCCGATGGAATACCCACCATCGTCGTCTAACTAGACAGTTATTATACGTATCCCCTGGGAATACTGCCCAAGCCCCTTTCTCATAGGTGGCGGGTCTATTTTTAGATCTACATCCCTGGGATATACTATGAATGTACGGATTGGCCTGCATCGTCACGGATATCCCGTAGTCGAAATTATGGGTATCGGTATTCTAATCAACCTTAAATAATAAAAATATCAATGTGCTTTACATATAGTTATTCACCGTGATTGTGCTAATTATATTACATCAGGCCTTATCACATTACTTCCATTTCTCTGTTAGTTTCCATCTGCATCCCTGGGATGCCCCATATTTCCGTCGCACCCTTCTTTGTTTGAACTATATGATTTTTCGTCCCCTGGGGACCTCAAGACTTTCACGTTGTAACTCACTCACACACCCTTATCATGAGGATCATGCAATATGTGACTATTTAAATAGATTATACTACGCATATGAGTTCACGGGATAATGCACATGTTTCAAGAATATTCCCTACCTCGACGGATCTCAATGCACGCTTATAATGCATCAAACCTACATTTCAAAAATAGGTTTAGAACAATCACTAGAATCATTGGGGTGTATGACCCCCAAGTTTCTTGTATTCGAAAAACCAAGATCTGAGTGGTCACCAGACCTCGCTCGAGCGGCCACTTGACCTCGCTCGAGCGGTCACTTGACCTCGCGCGAGCGGTTAAATCGAGGTCGCTCGAGCGGTTAAATCGAGCCATCGAAGTATTACAGGGGACCCTCGCTCGAGCGAGCTCCCCTTTAGTTTTGGGAACCGCTCGAGCGAGCCCAGAGTTATATTTTTTTTCTGTTCATCCTCGCTCGAGCGAGCCTTTTAGACCGCTCGAGCGAGGAATGATGATTTTGCTCCTCAATCAGATCGAGAACATGCTTCCTCCCATCAATTAACCTTAATCTCATATAAAGAAACATTCAGCCAACATTCTTCCTACTATTTAAAACATTCCTAGGCATCTATCATGTCTTTAACGTACCTCTGACGATGAGTCACGCACAAGTTCGATTTACGATTCGAAATTCTACTAGGCTAACAGGCCTCCAAGGTTCTTCCTCCAGTCTTTTACTCTAATCTCCTTTGCCTACTTAAGTCCCAACAAACCCTAGTTCTCTACTAGGCTCTTCTCTTCTTTCTCTCTATATTCTCCTTCTCTCTATTTAGGTTAGAATAGAGTTACGTAAGGGTTCCTCTCTCTCTCTCTCTTTCACTTTTATATTTATAAGTTAGGGATATACTAGTGTGTTTCTCACGTACACACTTAGTGTCTTTGGTTCGTTTTGGTCTCCTTGTGAAACACATATACCTATGTGTAATGTATGACGTGCACTCATCTAAAAAATCTGAGGTTGTGACAATCACCCCAACTTATAAGATTTTTGTCCTCGAAAATCGGTGTTATTCTCTTAAACAGGTATCACTTCTGTTATCCGACTCGCATATCCAAAACAGTGATTAAACGGTTTGCCGATTTCAAGAATAAGCGTTGCCATTATGCCAACAATTTTCACATAAATGAAAGGGATCATTATCGCTATACTCATTCCATATATATTTATCATTCACAAAAACTTTGTGACATTCATGTCACAATAGTTTGAAAAATTTTGACCAAGAACCCACCTCCTTACAAAATGTCTCAAAATATTACATATAATGTGTCCAAAATTTACGTTACTAACTAGTCCTCATCCTCCTCATAGTCGTCGTCGTCGTCCTCGTCGTCCTCGCCATCCTCGCCATCCCCATCCTCATCGTCCACCGTGACGGCTGTGGTACCACCGTGGCACTCCTCAGTCGGGCCGAGCTTAACGCCCAAAATAGCATCCTCATGGCACCACGCCGCATGTAAGATCGCGGGTATGCTCGCCCATGAGGTCGATAAGTAGTGCCTCGAACCTCCGATGCAACCCGATCTCCCGCCTTGTCAAGGATCTCCTGCATCATGCCCGTGTCGGTAGGGGTATGGGCCGTGGAACCGAGGTAGAGGGAGTGGTCGGTCCCGCCGGTGCTTGATGGTGAGTTGATCGAGACCACGCCTCTCTTCTTGTTGACGCCGGTTTGCGTGCTCTAAGGTTTCGCCCGCCTTTGGGCAGGTAGGGACGACGTTATCAGTGAGGAACAACTCGTCCTCCCGGATCTTAAATCTTCCCTTCCCATTCCGTGAGTCTAAGAGTTGGGAAATCAACCGAGCATATGGTAATCGGTTGATGGGTGGAGGAACAGCACCCCTTACATTTCTTTTGTAGGCATGCGCCATGCCTTTTATGATGACCATAGGTGCGTTGATCCACCTATTATGAAATGCGGTGTGTAGGGCCCGCAGAAACGCATCTCGGCGTTCTTGATCATGGCCGGTTGGGTGTAGATTCTTTTTAAAGATGATATCTAAAAGCCACATACGCGGCGGTAGTTGTGATCGGGTAATAGATTGTCCCGAGGCGGACATGCCGCCAGTGATGTCGGAGATGATCGTTGGGAAATCTATGTTCCCAGAAAAAGGTGGTAGGATGAGTGGGCTAGGGGTGTAGATGTGGGGACATTTCATGATCGAGGAAATGTCGGCACATCTGAAGATTAGCTCATTACCATCGATTGTGACGAGTATAGCGTCCTCGTCGACGTTCAAGTTTAGGGTTTGGTAAAATAACTTCACTAGCCTCGGGTAATACCGATCCCCGAACGGCGTAAGCAGGGTCTTGAGATGGTTGTTAGTGAGGAAGTCCAATGTCCACTGGGTGGACGTCGGATCCCCGAAACATGAGGGATGTATATCCCATTCGGCTTCAAAAGTCTTGGCTCCCCACCAATCATCCAGTGTGATTGGAGAGGAGGGCGGGTTTGATGATGGTTGTGAGGTTTGTGGCGCTTTGTTGCGCGCCGGTGGCGACCGAATCGCCATCCGTTTCTTAGGTTGGGGGTTTGGGCTCGAAGCCATTTGGTATATAAAGGGTTTAAAAAGAAAAGAAAGATTTTAGGGATAGGTAGATTTTACCTAGGAGAGTAGTCTTAACGGATCGGATTGTCCAAATCCGGCTGGAATCGGACGGAAAATATTGAAAATCGCTTGCCCTAACCCCTCGCTCGTCTCCTCTCCCTTTCGCTTGAAGATGAACAGGCGTCTTGCCCTCCGCCATATATATATAGTTCTTCCTCGCTCGAGCGGTCATTAGTTCTCGCTCGAGCGAGACCAGGAAGATTTTTATTATATACTATGGCCTCACTCGAGCGGTTATAATGCCTCGCTCGAGCGGTCGAAAAGCCTCGCTCGAGCGAGGAATAGTTATCGCTCGAGCGAGAGGAAGTTGTGATTTTATGTAGTTCGCTCGAGCGAACATAAGTGGTCGCTCGAGCGAGACCAGAAATATTTCTCTGGTACCTTTTTGCTCGTTTTCGGTTTCAATTCTCATCACTAGTTTCATTAAATAAGAGTTCAACGAAAAGTGGTTCAATCATTGTTTGGAGTCAATATATCTTTATAAAAAATATATATATATATATCTGTATATATAGCCTTCATAGTACCAGCAAATCACATATTCTCAAAGGATAAAACCATTCAGTTGGCAATTTCGAACAATTTGGGATATTGTTCTCTAACATCCGCCTCACGTTCCCATGTTGCCTCTTCGACCGGATGGTTCTTCCATCGGACAAGCACTAAGGGAATAACTTTTGTTCGCAACACCTGTTCTTTTCGATCTAAAATTTCTACCGGTTCTTCAATCATGGTCATATCTTCATACATTTCTAATGGTTGGCCGCTCAGCACGTGATCAGGGTCATTGAGATATTTCCTGAGCATCGACACGTGGAATACATTGTGTACCTGATCGAACAATGGTGGCAAACCAATGCGGTAGGCTACTTCTCCCACTCGACCCAAAACTTCAAAAGGTCCAAGATAGCGGGGACTTAGTTTCCCTCTCTTCCCAAATCTCATCACTTCTTTCATCGGTGCTACTTTCACGAACACATGTTCACCCACTTTAAAGTCTACACTAGTCCGCTTGATGTCAGCATAGCTTTTCTGTCTGCTTTGAGCCGCCTTTAGTCTTTCCCTGATCATGCGGACAATAGCCGCGTTATCTTCAAGTAGCTCGAGTCCCAAAACAAATTTCTCGCCTATTTCCTCCCAATTGATTGGCGACTTACATCGTCTTCCGTACAAGGCTTCATACGGTGTCATTCCGATGCTCGTCTAAAAACTATTATTATAAGCAAACTCAATCAATGGTAGATGTTGATCCCATGCTCCTTGCAATTCTAACATACATGCCCTAAGCATATCTTCAATGACTTGGTTGACCCTCTCAGTCTGTCCGTCGGTCTGTGGGTGAAACACCGTACTAAAATCAAACCTAGTTCCCATTCCTTCTTGGAATTTCCTCCAAAACTTTGATGTATATAATGGGTCCCGGTCTGAAACAATACTACTTGGAATCCCATGTAAACGGACGATCTCTTTCATATAGAGTTCTGCTAATCTTCCCGCCGTGTACATCGTATTGTACGACAAGAAGTGTGCCGACTTAGTCAATCGATCGACTACCACCGAAATGGCGTTATGCCTCCTTGCAGTTCACGGTAGACCAACTATGAAATCCATTGAGATAGATTCCCACTTCCATTCCGGTATGGGTAAAGGCTGTAATAGGCCTGCGGGGTGTCTATGATCGATTTTCACTTGTTGGCACGTCAAACATCGTGACACGTACTCTGCCACATCTTGTTTCAAACCTCTCCACCAGTAATTCTTTTTCAGATCCTGGTACATCTTCGTGCTTCCTGGGTGGATAGCATAGCTTGACTTGTGAGATTCATCAAGAATCGTTCGCCGCAATTCGGCATTGTTCGGAATGCAAAGTCGCCCCTTGAATATTAAGGAACCGTCTTCCTTGATTGAAAACTCAGACGTAATACCTTCAGTTACATTTTGATGTATCTTTGTTAGAATCGGGTCTTTCATCTGTAGTTCTCGTATATGTTCGAATATCACTGGTTTCACTGATATGTTGGCTAAGAAGGCTCCTGTGGCTTGTGGTTGTATGTCTGCGCCACATAACGCTAGATCCTCCAACAACTTCCATCGATGTATACCCGAAATTAGACTAGCCAATCTGGCCGAACTTTTTCCGACTCAGGCGTACTCTACGTTAGCTTTGCTCGGATGGTACCGTATGGAACAAATCGTAATCTTTGAGGAATTCCATCCACCTACGTGCCTCATATTCGGCCTTCGTAAAATGTATCTGAGGCTCTTATGGTCAGTGAAAATTTCAAATGTTTCTCCGTATAAATCATGTCCCCATATCTTTAATGCGCATATGGCCGCTGCTAGTTCCAGATCACGCGTTGGGTAGTTGTTTTCGTGCTCTTTCAATTGTCTGGGGCCGTAAGCTATTACCTTTCTATATTGATTCAGTACACAACCCAACCTTATTATCTGAAGCATCACTATAAGCTGCAATCCTCCCTCGATGGAATGGCTAACACTGGAGCTGAGGTGAGTCTCTTCTTGAGTTCTTGAAAACTCTTCTCACACGCCTCACTCCACTCAAATCTTGAGTCCTTTCTTGTAAGCCTCGTAAGAGGTGCTGATATTTTTGAAAATCCCTCTACGAAACGTCGATAATAACCTGCCAGTCCGAGGAAACTTCGGATGTCTGTCACGGTTTTTGGTTGTTCCCAGTTCACTACTGCCTCGATCTTAGCGGGATCTACAGTGACACCGTGCTTGGAGACGACATGTCCCAAAAAGCTAACCTCTTCTAGCCAAAACTCACATTGAAGTTTACGACGTTGGTGTTCACGCAAGGTTCGTAGAGCGACTCGTAAGTGTTCTTCATGCTCCGTTTTTGATTTTGAGTAGATGAGAATGTCATCAACAAACACTACAACGCAAGAGTCTAGGTGTGGTTTAAACACTCGATTCATCAAGTCCATAAACGACGCCGGTGCATTCGTCAGTCCGAATGGCATCACTAAAAATTCATAGTGTCCATACCGTGTTCTAAAAGCCGTTTTCTGAATGTCCTCGGCCCTGACTCTTAACTGATGGTAACCAGATCTTAGGTCGATCTTGGAAAAATGTTTTGCTCCCTGCAACTGGTCGAACAAGTCATCTATTCTTGGCAACGGATATCGATTCTTCACCGTGACTTTGTTCAATTGGCGGTAGTCAATGCACAATCGCATCGACCCATCTTTCTTTTTCACGAATAACACTGGTGCTCCCCATGGAGACACGCTTGGTCTTATGAATCCCTTGTCCATGAGCTCTTGCAATTGTTCTTTCAACTCTTTCAACTCTGCAGGGGCCATCCTATAAGGTGCTTTTGAAATAGGTTCCGTTCCTGGTGCTAAGTCGATCGCAAATTCTTCTTCTCTTTCTGGAGGTAATCCTGGCAATTCTTCTGGAAATACATCTGGGAATTCTCGCACCACTGCTATCTCGGAGATAATATTCTTTTCTTCTTTATCTTCTTTCAAGAATGCCAAATAACCGCTACACCCCTTTCTGATTAAACGTTCTGCTCTGACTGCAGATATGAGTGGTACCTGAGTCGATCTCTCCCCTTGAAATCGAAACGATCTCCTCGTGTTAGGACGGAAAACAACAACTTTATCCTTGCAATCCACTGTTGCGCAGTGATGGGACAGCCAATCCATGCCAAGGATTACATCGAATCCTTGCATGTCCAACCATATTAAATTTGCGTCTAATTCGTGGACAACGTGATCCCGAATGCTTACTACTACCGATTTGCAGACTAACTCCGTGTCCACTAATTCTCCTGTTGGGATGGACACTGATAACACAAAGTCCAGTGTCTCCGGAACAATCTTCATCTTCTTTGCAAATCTAGGGGTGATGAAGGAGTGGGTAGACCCTGGGTCTATCAAAGACTCGTCCATATGCTACGTAGCACCCTTTCTCATAGATCTGTAACGTACCTATAATGCATACATATACGTACATAACATGTACTAAAAAAAAATTTCCCTCTTTTTTTTTTTTTTTTTTTTTTTTTTTTAATGCTTAATAACGGGTATATATATATATATATTTATCCTAATGGAAGCCCATTCTCTATCTAGAGTTGTATTGCAACCGAAATTCTCTATTTAAAGGAGATCTCACCTTGGATAATGTCGTGTACACTCCCTGCTTCCTGGGCGGTAACTGCGTAGGCTCTCCCTCGAATAACAAGCTTTCGAGATTGAATAGGTTGTGGCATGGAAGTTGGGGCCGTCTTTTCTTTAACTGTCTCAGGGCAATCTCTAATCATGTGGCCTATCTTGACACACTTGAAAGCACCTCGCATTCCACACTACAATCCATTGTTTTGTGGGACTTACACTTAGCACAAGTTTCCTTGGTGATGAAGTAGCACTAAAAACCTTGTGTAGTTGTAGCCTCCGAAAATGCAGACCTTGATACCTCATCGGTCTCCCTGATGCTAGCAACGGGAAACTTTGATGAGTAGCTTGTTGTGCAGCTCTCCCATACCCTGTCTGGAACGATTGTCTCTGATTCGGTGCTACAAACCTCGGTTTCTTATATACCGATTCATAACTCCCCGTCCTGCTTGGATCAATGCTTTCTCTACCTTGTTGTTCCCTCTGACGGTATCGGTTATTGTTTTCTTCTTCGACTACCAATGCCTTACTCATTACTTCTCCATAGGTTTTCAGCTGGAAGGGCGCAACCCCTCCCCGGATGTCCGACCTTAAGCCCTGTTGGAACCTCTTCGCTTTCATCACGTCTGAAACTACGTATGCAGGCGGGAGCCGCCTCATGAATTCCACTCCATACTCTCTCACGGTCATCCTTCCTTGTGCTAGTTGTAAAAATTGAGTCTCCATCTGATTCCTCACAACTTCAGGAAAATATTGTTTATTGAATTCTTCTACGAATTCGTCCCAAGTCCACGGCATATCTGGAGTTTCATGTGCTCTTGTTCGTGAAACGGATTTCCACCAAGGTCCAGCTTCTCCATCTAACATATATGCCGCCCAACGGACGCTCTCATCCTCCGTGCATGTCAGTACGCTAAACACCTTCTCCATTTCCCCCAGCCAGTTTTCGACTGCCATTGTGTCTGCCTGTCCTGAAAAATTTGGAGGTCTCATCCTTCTGAACTCGGTGAATGCTGAAGCCACTGGGGGTGTAAGTCCTACTGGAGGGGTAGGTGTTCGTTGTGGTCCTAGTACTGTATGCGCTGCCAAGGACGCTGCTTGCTGTGCCATGGCAGTTTCCATGGTCTCCATTGTGTGCATCATTCTCTGACGCTCTTCTCTTTCTTCATTTCTCTCTCTCACCCTATCTTGTTCCCTCTGATTTCGATCCTGTCTATCTAGATCTTGCTCATCTGCTTGATTTTGGTTTCCTCCCTGGCCACTGGTCTCGGGAATCTCCCTGTTTCCCAATGGCACTCTATTTGTAGGTGAGACGAACCCATCTCTACTGCGCAAATTCCTATCATGACCACCCCTAGGTCGGCCTCTTCCTCTAGGAAACATAACGGTCTGCATGAGAATCCATAGTCTCGTTAGCAGAAGTCCCTATATTCTGACGATATGATAGTCAGAACCTGGAAAGAAAACGCTCTGATACCAACTGTGACAGCCCGAATTTCGGAACCCCGAAATCTGTGCCATCAGCACGACCTTAGAGGTCGTGCCCCGGGTTCCTTACAAAACATTGATATATATACAATCCAAAACTTTAATTGAGACATGCGTAGCTACTCTAAATAAAATCTCAAAACCATCAAGGTATCACAAGGCAGTCCTTGTCCCATGCCAATTCATGGGCATAAGAACTTACCCAAAAGTTTAGTGATGACAGCTCATCCTATACGTTTTGTCAAGAAACGGTATTTAAACATTCGAAATAAAGAGGCTTGATATACCAAGCCATACATAATACTCTCAACTCACTCTCAAAGTATGCAGCGGGTTTCCTAGAAGAATTTCTCAGGAGGAGGTTCTGACTCTTACGTGAGCACAGCGAAACCCTTGGATCGGCTTCTCGAAGTCTTCTGCGCCGCTAGTCACCGGACTGCGGCGTATAGTCTAAGGGGGTGAGCTACATCCTAGCTCCGTAGGGAAACAAAAAGAACATATAGATTGACCTTCCCACATATGTCAGCAGTTTAACAAGCATAGAATTATTGAGTAATCACTTATGGACAACAACTTGAGTAACTGGAATTACACCAATGATTTTGACCGTTACTTAGCATGGTTTCGTTAAATCTCCTTATTTGTTTAGTTGTGAATTTGGCCTAATCACTTAAATCTTAACTTAAGTAGTCCCCGAGCAATATAGCATCGAGCCCCGATGGAATACCCACCATCGTCGTCTAACTAGACAGTTATTATACGTATCCCCTGGGAATACTGCCCAAGCCCCTTTCTCATAGGTGGCGGGTCTATTTTTAGATCTACATCCCTGGGATGTACTATGAATGTACGGATTGGCCGCCGTACCGGTCACGGATATCCTGCCGAGTCAGTCATGGGTATCCCGCCACGTCGGTGGGGTATTCTAATCAACCTTAAATAATAAAAATATCAATGTGCTTTACATATAGTTATTCACCGTGATTGTGCTAATTATATTACATCAGGCCTTATCACATTACTTCCGTTTCTCTGTTAGTTTCCATCTGCATCCCTGGGATGCCCCATATTTCCGTCGCAGCCTTCTTTGTTTGAACTATATGATGATTTTTCCCCACAGGGACCTCAAGACTTTCACGTTGTAACTCACTCACACACCCTTATCATGAGGATCATGCAATATGTGACTATTTAAATAGATTATACTATGCATATGAGTTCACGGGATAATGCACATGTTTCAAGAATATTCCCTACCTCTACAGATCTCAAGGCACGCCTGCTCGTAGAGGGTTATAATGCATCAAACCTACATTTCAAAAATAGGTTTAGAACAATCACTAGAATCATTGGGGTGTATGACCCCCAAGTTTCTTGTATTCTAAAAACCAAGATCTGAGTGGTCACCAGACCTCGCTCGAGCGGCCACTTGACCTCGCTCGAGCGGTCACTTGTCCTCGCGCGAGCGGTCACTTGACCTCGCTCGAGCGGTTAAATCGAGGTCGCTCGAGCGGTTAAATCGAGCCATCGAAGTATTACCGGGGACCCTCACTCGAGCGAGCTCCCCTTTAGTTTTGGGGACCGCTCGAGCGAGCCCAGAGTTATATTTTTTTCTGTTCATCCTCGCTCGAGCGAGCCTTTTAGACCGCTCGAGCGAGGAACGATGATTTTGCTTCTCGATCAGATCGAGAACATGCTTCCTCCCATCAATTAACCTTAATCTCATACAAAGAAACATTCAGCCAACATTCTTCCTACTATTTAAAATATTCCTAGGCATCTATCATGTCTTTAACGTACCTCTGACGATGAGTCACGCACAAGTTCGATTTACGATTCGAAATTCTACTAGGCTAACAGGCCTCCAAGGTTCTTCCTCCAGTCTTTTCCTCTAATCTCCTTTGCCGACTTAAGTCCCAACAAACCCTAGTTCTCTACTAGGCTCTTCTCTTCTTTCTCTCTATATTATCCTTCTCTCTATTTAGGTTAGAATAGAGTTACGTAAGGGTTCCTCTCTCTCTCTCTTTCACTTTTATATCTATAAGTTAGGGATATACTAGTGTGTTTCTCACGTACACACTTAGTGTCTTTTGTTCATTTTGGTCTCCTTGTGAAACACATATACCTATGTGTAATGCATGACGTGCACTCATTTCAAAAATCTGAGGTTGTGACATAAACTATGTGCGGCGGCATAAGAATTGGGATAGACTCAAGAAGAAGTTGAAAATCAGTTAAATTTTAAAATTAAAACTTTAAAATCTGATAGAGGAGGAGAATACACTTCAAATGATTTTAGTGAATTTTGTGAAAATGTGGGGGTCATACATCTTACGACTGCACCTTATACTCCTCAACAAAATGGTACAGCAGAAAGAAAAAATCGAACTTTAATAGAAATGGTAAATGTTATGCTTTTAAATTCCGATTTAAATTTAAACTTGTAGGGTGAAGCACTTCTCACTGCTTGTCATCTTTTAAATAGAGTGTCACAGAAGAGTTCTAGTATAACTCCCTATGAGTTATGGAAGAAAAGAAAACCAAATCTTAAATACCTCAAAGTATGGGGGTGTTGAGCACGGGTTAGATTACCAGATCTTAAAAGACCCAAATTAGGTAATAGAGCCATTGAATGCGTATTTATTGGATACTCATTAACCAGTAAAGCCTACAGATTTTTGGTAACTTAATCTAAAGGTGCAATTGATCAAAACAGTATAATTGAATCTAGAGATGCTGAATTTTATGAACATTATTTTTCTTCTATTCCTAGAATTAATGAAAATTCTGATAAAGAAAAATTAATTATAAATTCTGAAAATATAAAAAATACAGATCTCAGAAAAAGTAAAAGAGTGCGAAAAGAAAAATCTTTTGGTTCAGATTTTTATATGTTTATAGTAGAGGGAACAAGATCAGAACAAATAAAGGAAACTATGTTTTCTTTTCATATCGAAAATGATCCTTTAACATTTGATGAGGCTATGAAATCGCAAGATGCTGCCTTTTGGAAGGAAGCATTAAATGATGAAATATAATCTATAATGGATAATAAAACATGAAAACTAGTTGATCTTCCTGAAGGATCTAAACTTATATGTTGTAAATGGATTTTTAAACGAAAACTTAAAGCTGATGGAACTATAGATAAGTTTAAGGCCCGATTGGTGGCAAAAGGATTTAGACAAAATGAAGGTATTGACTTTTTTTATACTTATGCACCGGTAGCCAGAATTTCAACTATTAGGATTTTAATAGCACTTGCTTCTATTTATCATTTACAAATTCATCAAATGAATGTAAAAACTGCAATCTTAAATGGTGAATTAGAAGAAGAAGTTTATATGGAGCAACCTGAAGGTTTTGTAATGACCAGGCATGAGCATAAAGTTTGTAAATTAATTGAATCTCTTTATGATTTAAAAAAAGCTCCTAAACAATGGCATGAAAATTTTGAAAGTGTTATTATTTCTAACGGTTTCAAAATTAATGAATCTGATAATGGTGTTTATAGTAAATTTTCTACAAATAAGGGAGTTATTATATGTTTATATGTAGATGATATGCTTATATTTGGTACTGATTTAGATAGTATAATGGATGCCAAATCTTTTCTCTCTTCCAATTTTGATACGAAAGATATGGGTAATGCTGATGTCATCTTAAGAATCAAAATAGTAAGAAATGATAATGAGCTTACTTTAACCCAGTCTCATTACATAGAGAAAATTCTCAAGAAATATAATCATTTATATGGTAAACCTGCATCTACACCATATGATCCTAGCAGCAAACTTGTTTATAATAAAGGTAGATATGTAAATTAGTTAGAACATGCTAGAGTAATCAGTAGTTTGATGTATGCAATGCACTGTACTAGACCTGACTTAGCATATGCAGTTGGAAAATTAAGTAGATATACTAGTAATCCATGTCATGATCATTGGAACACTATATCTCGTGTATTTAGATATTTAAAAGGAAGTGTACATTATGGATTACATTATTCTGATTTTCCTAATATTTTAGAAGGATACAGTGATGCAAGTTGGAATTCAAATTCAGATGAATCCAAGGCAACGAGTGGATGGGTATTCACTCTTGGTGGTGTTGCGATCTCATGGGGATCTAAAAAGCAAACATGTATTACTCATTTCACAATGGAATATGAGTTTATTGCCTTAACGGCATGTGGCAAAAAGACGGAATGGCTTCGGAATTTATTCTTGGAAATTCCTTTGTGGCCAAAGCCTATGTCACCTATTACAATAAATTGTGATAGTGAGGCTACGAGAGCAAAAGCCTACAATAAAGTTTATAATGGTAAGAATAGACATATTGGTCTACGATACCACTATGTTAGAGAATTACTCAAGGATGGAGTAATTGGGATAGACTCAATTCAGATCAATAATAATTTGGCTTATCCATTTACCAAAGGAATTTCTAGAGAATTGGTAAAGAAAACATCTATCGGGATAGGACTAAAACCATATAGTTGATCACCTATGTCAGAAATCCAACTTAATATTTATATAACAAATCCTTAAGTTCAATGGAAGAGTACGACATAAGAGTGATGATTAGAAGCACTTTAACTTTGTTAAAATGTCCATCCCAAGACAGGTGTCAAATGCTTGGAATCTGTAATGAAAAAGAGAATGATGAGTATTTACTCTTAATAAGTTTGTAACATTTTGTGTTAATGTGTTTGATTACAGAAACACATTCAACATACTTACCTATGTGAATGTGAAGGTGCGACCGCTTCCTATGAGATTATGGTTTTTCTCAAAAAGCATTCATGAAACCAGGGTATAAGCACAAGGCGATAATAGTGCTAGCTTTATAGAAAACTCGATCTTAAGAAAATATGTGTGTTACTTATCCGGTCATGTCATATAGGGTCCTCAATTCAAGACTATGGTCTTTGTGCGCCCTGATAAGACTTTGATAAGTTTACACTAAGTGAAGGTTCAAACTCAAAAAGTACCTTTCATGGTATGCACATATTTTCGGTACCAGTGTCTTTATTTTATTTTAAATTTATGGGGGATTGTTATATTTATTATTAATATAATAAATATTTTAATAATTTAAAAAAAATAAAATTTTATTTGATTTCTTAGTTTTTGGTTGGATTTTAGGCAATAGATATTCTCAAGTTTTATATGCAAATTTTAAAATTAAAACTTTAAAATCTGATAGAGGAGAATACACTTCAAATAATTTTAGTGAATTTTATGAAAATGTGGGGGTCGTACATCTTACGACTGCACCTTACACTCCTCAACAAAATGGTACAACAGAAAGAAAAAATCGAACTTTAATAGAAATGGTAAATGTTATGCTTTTAAATTCCGATTTAAATTTAAACTTGTGGGGTGAAGCACTTCTCACTGCTTGTCATCTTTTAAATAGAGTGCCACAGAAGAGTTCTAATATAACTCCCTATGAGTTATGGGGAAAAGAAAATCAAATCTTAAATACCTCAAAGTATGAGGGTGTCGAGCGCTGGTTAGATTTCCAGATCTTAAAAGACCCAAATTAGGTAATAGAGCCATTGAATGCGTATTTATTGGATACTCATTAACCAGTAAAGCCTACAGATTTTTGGTAACTGAATCTAAAGGTGCAATTGATCAAAACAGTATAATTGAATCTAGAGATGCTGAAATTTATGAATATTATTTTTCTTCTATTCCTAGAATTAATGAAAATTTTGATAAAGAAAAATTAATTATAAATTCTGAAAATATCAGAAAAAGTAAAAGAGTGCGAAAAGAAAAATCTTTTGGTTCAGATTTTTATATGTTTGTAGTAGAGGGAACAAAATCAGAACAAGTAAAGGAAACTATGTTTTCTTTTCATATCAAAAATGATCCTTTAACATTTGATGAGGCTATGAAATCAAAAGATGTTGCCTTTTGGAAGGAAGCAATAAATGATGAAATAGAATCTATAATGGGTAATAAAACATAGAAACTAGTTGATCTTCCTGAAGGATCTAAACCTATAGGTTGTAAATGAATTTTGAAAGGAAAACTTAAAGCTGATGGAACTATAGATAAGTTTAAGGCCTGATTAGTGGCAAAAAGATTTAGGCAAAAGGAAGGTATTGACTTTTTTGATACTTGTGCACCGATAGCCAGAATTTCAACTATTAGGATCTTAATAGCACTTGCTTCTATTTATTATTTACAAATTCATCTAATGGATGTAAAAACTGCATTCTTAGATGGTGAATTAGAAAAATAAGTTTATATGGAGCAACCTGAAGGTTTTGTAATGACCGGACATGAGCATAAAGTTTGTAAATTAATTAAATCTCTTTATGGTTTAAAACAAGCTCCTAAACAATGGCATGAAAAATTTGAAAGTGTTATTGTTTCTAACGGTTTCAAAATTAATGAATCTGATAAATGTGTTTATAGTAAATTTTCTGTAAATAAGGGAGTTATCATATGTTTATATATAGATGATATGCTTATATTTAGTACTGATTTAGATAGTATAATGGATGCTAAATCTTTTCTCTCTTCCAATTTTGATATGAAAGATATGGGTAATGCTGATGTTATCTTAGGAATCAAAATAGTAAGAAATGATAATGAGCTTACTTTAACCCAGTCTCATTACATAGAGAAAATTCTCAAGAAATATAATCATTTAGATGGTAAACCTACTTCTACACCATATGATCATAGCAGCAAACTTGTTTATAATAAAGGTAGACCTGTAAATCAGTTAGAATATGCTAGAATAATCGGTAGTTTGATGTATGCAATGCACTGTGCTAGACCTGACTTAGCATATGCAGTTGGAAAATTAAGTAGATATACTAGTAATCCATGTCATGATCATTTGATTCTCAGATCTAGTATTTAGATATTTAAAAGGAAGTGTACATTATGGATTACATTATTCTGGTTTTCCTAATATTTTAGAAGGATATAGTGATGCAAGTTGAAATTCAGATTCAGATGAATCCAAGGCAACGAGTGGATGGGTATTCACTCTCGATGGTGTTGCGATCTCATAGGGATCTAAAAAGCAAACATGTATTACTCATTTCACAATGGAATATGAGTTTATTGTCTTAACAGCATGTGGCAAAAAGTCGGAATGGCTTCAGAATTTACTCTTGGATAGACTCAATTCGGACCAATAATAATTTGGCTGATCCATTTACCAAAGGAATTTTTAGAGAATTGGTAAAGAAAACATCTATCAGGATAGGACTAAAACCATATAGTTGATCACCTATGTCAAAAATCTAACTTAAGAATTTGTATAACAAATTCTTAAGTTCAATAGAAGAGTACGACATAAGAGTGATGATTAGAAGCACTTTAACTTTGTTAAAATGTCCATCCCAAGACAGGTGTCAAGTGCTTAGAATCTGTAATGAAAAAGAGAAGGATGAGTATTTACTCTTAATAAGTTTGTAATATTTTATGTTAATGTGTTTGATTATAGAAACACATTCGACATACTTACCTATGTGAATGTGAAGGTGCGACCGCTTCCTATGAGATTATGGTTTTTCTCAAAAAGCATTCCTGAAACCAGGGTATAAGCATAAGGCCATAATAGTGCTAGCTTTATAGAAAACTCGATCTTAAGAAAATATCTGTGTTATTTATCCGGTCATGTCATATAGGGTCCTCAATTCAAGACTATGGTCTCTGTGCACCCTGATAAGACTTTGATAAGTTTACACTAAGTGAAGGTTCAAACTCAAAAAGTACCTTTCATGGTATACACATATTTTCGGTACCAGTATTTTTATTTTATTTTAAATTTGTGGGGGATTGTTATATTTATTATTAATATAATAAATATTTTAATAATTTAAAAAAAATAAAACTTTATTTGATTTCTTAGTTTTGGGTTGGGTTTTAGGCAATAGATATTCTCAAGTTTTATATGTTAATTTTTAAATTAAAACTTTAAAATCTGATAGAGGAGAATACACTTCAAATGATTTTAGTAAATTTTGTGAAAATGTGGGGGTCGTACATCTTACGACTGCACCTTACACTCCCCAACAAAATGGTGCAGCAGAAAGAAAAAATCGAATTTTAATAGAAATGGTAAATGCTATGCTTTTAAATTCTTATTTAAATTTAAACTTGTGGGGTGAAGCACTTCTCATTGCTTGTCATCTTTTAAATAGAGTGCCACAGAAGAGTTCTAGTATAACTCCCTATGAGTTATGGAAGAAAAGAAAATCAAATCTTAAATACCTCAAAGTATGGGGGTGTCGAGCACTGGTTAGATTACCAGATCTTAAAAGACCCAAATTAGGTAATAGAGCCATTGAATACGTATTTATTGGATACTTATTAACCAGTAAAGCCTACAGATTTTTGGTAACTGAATCTAAATGTGCAATTGATCAAAATAGTATAATTGAATCTAGAGATGCTGAATTTTATGAACATTATTTTTCTTCTATTCCTAGAATTAATGAAAATTCTGATAAAGAAAAATTAATTATAAATTCTGAAAATATAGAAAATACGGATCTCAGAAAAAGTAAAAGAATGCGAAAAGAAAAATCTTTTCGTTCAGATTTTTATATGTTTATAGTAGAGGGAACAAGATCAGAACAAGTAAAGGAAACTATGTTTTCTTTTCATATCGAAAATGATCCTTTAACATTTGATGAGGCTATGAAATCGTAAGATGCTACCTTTTGGAAGGAAGCAATAAATGATGAAATAGAATCTATAATGGGTAATAAAACATGGAAACTAGTTGATCTTCCTGAAGGATCTAAACCTATAGATTATAAATGAATTTTTAAATGAAAACTTAAAGCTGATGGAACTATAGATAAGTTTAAGGCCCGATTGGTGACAAAAGGTTTAGACAAAAGGAAGGTGTTGACTTTTTTTATACTTATGCACCGGTAGCTAGAATTTCAACTATTAGGATCTTAATAGCACTTGCTTCTATTTATCATTTTCAAGTTCATCAAATGAATGTAAAAACTGCATTCTTAAATGGTGAATTAGAAGAAGAAGTTTATATGGAGCAACCTGAAGGTTTTGTAATGACCGGACATGAGCATAAAGTTTGTAAATTAATTGAATCTCTTTATGGTTTAAAACAAGCTTCTAAACAATGGCATGAAAAATTTGAAAGTGTTATTGTTTCTAACGGTTTCAAAATTAATGAATCTGATAAATGTGTTTATAGTAAATTTTCTGCAAATAAGTAGTTATCATATGTTTATATGTAGATGATATGCTTATATTTCGTACTGATTTAGATAGTATAATGGATGCCAAATCTTTTCTCTCTTTCAATTAAAATACTATTTAACTCATAAATATCAGTATGAATGAGTTCTAAAATTTGAGATTTTCTTTCTACTTTATTGAAAGGTTTTCTAGTGATTTTAGTTTGAACACAAATTCTATATTTTTCATGAATATTTTTCTCGCATTTAGGAATTAATCATAATTCTATCATAGAGTTTAAACGATTTACATTCACATGTCCTAGTCTATCATGCCATAATGAAGGAGAATCAACAATATAAACGGAAGAAAGCAAATCATTGATTACATTCAATTTGAACATCCCATTACAGACATATCCTTTCCCCACAAATACACCACCCTTAGTGATTACAACTTTATCCGATTCAAAGACTAACTTGAAACTATGTTTATTGAGTAAACTGGTCAAAATCATATTCTTACGAATATCAGGAACATATAGTAGTACATCGATCGAAGTAAGGGTCTTATCAGAGGACAATTTGAGATTGATTTTCCTTAAACCCTTAACCTTTGCAGTTGAAGCGTTCCCCATGAAGAGCTCTTATCCGTTTGTGTCCTCCACATAGTTGGTGAAGAAAGATCAGTAGTTACATACATGCCTAGTGGCACCAAAATCGATCCACCAGTCTTTTTTACTTTCAACCATGTTGATTTCGGAAATCATGGCTATAAACTTTTCTTCAGTCACATTCGCTTGAGATTCTTTCTCTCTTTTTAAAAGTCTGTAATCCTTTTTGAAGTGACCGGGTTTACCACAGTGATAACAACTGCCCTTTTTCTTCTGGCCCTGATGACCTTGGCTCTTATTTTTCTTGTTAGCCTTATCAAAATTGAAGTTGCCTTTCCGCTTTCCATGTGATTTGGACGTACCAACCTCCACCATATGAGCCTTTGAAGTTAAGTGAGATTACTCATCTTTCTTGTCGCGAACACGAAGTTCATCTTCGACTCGAAAATGGTGGAACAACTATTCAAACGAAAGTTCTTTCTTTTTATGTTTAAGAGTGTTTTTGTAGTTGTGACGACCCGACTTTTCCAATCCCTAGGGTATAGGAAAGGCTGGTTCATCAACTTATTGATTTCTCAATAAGCCGTAACAAACAGAAGCCAGCAACATAACAAGATCTAAAGACAGAGGCAAAGCATATAATAATTCAAAAATAGAAGCTTTTTAACAACAACATATATCACTATGAGGAACCAAGAAGAACCACCGGTGATGGCCAATCCGATCACCTAAAATAGTGGTTCACAATAATGGTTCCTCGAGTGATATAAAAAGAACCATAAAGACTGCCTAGGGCCCAATATTCAAAACAATATCCAAACAAAAGTACCAAAAATAAAGGATCTAAGATCACGGGAAGAACTCCTCAGCTGGTAAGTCCGATTCCTCCTCAGGAATGTAATCGGAGTCCTCCAGATCCTCTGACCCAAGGTCAGTCTCAGCACCTGTGACGTATAGTCGAGGGTGAGCTAACAACAAAGCCCAATAGAGGAAACAGATCTATTTGCATTTCATTATAAGTAAGGTTTTCAAAGATAGGAACTGGATCAAATATGGTTTTCAAATGATGCTTTGCAAACTAAATCTCCAGTTCTAATCCTGAGTCAAAACTTGAAAACATAAATCTGATGTGTTCGAAAATCTTTTGAATTAGAATGCTTCTTGTCTTAAATTATAACTTAATTTTATCTCCCAAATTTCCTATAGCATGAGAGCGGACTACGAAGCGATGGAAAACCCTCACGACCATAAATGCGTTCATGAACTCATTTCTAAAGTGCAACAAGCCCCTATGCTATGAGGGAAACTTGCGCCAAAGTAATACCGTCAACACGGTTGGTAGAATCTAGGGCATTGTACTTATGAACCCTAAATCAAATGCAAATGCTAACACATATCAAGGCTTATTATTCATAACATAATACTGATTTTTCAAAGTTCTGATTCGAAGTTCTGATTCAAAGATTAACTGAAGTTCTAAGGTTCAAATTTCAAAGTTCTTAGTTATTACAAAGTTTCTAAATTTTCAGATTGGTGTCATATATTCAGAGTTTTATTCATGTTGTGTGCAACAAAATTTCCAAAATTTATACTTCTTAATTGAAATAGTCAACAGTCTATACTTATAATTTAATGCAAATTAAATACAAGGTTCCCCTACCTCAACAAAGAATATTCAAAGGTCCTCACCAAGGACTCTAATAATAAAACCTACATATATTAACACTCTCAGTGTTAATATAGAACGAAAATTTCAACCCAAAAGCTTGCTGAGAAAATAATCCGAAAAAATTTCAAATGCCAAAAAGCAGGAATTCGACAATTTCAATTTCAAGCGCATCAACAAAAACCACGAAAATCGACCATCGATTTTCAGTTCGATGGTCGATTTCCAAATTAGACCCTCGATTTGGAAATCGACCCTCGATTTCTAAAATTTTGCTTCAGACACCAAACAACACATTTCGACTGTCAATTTTCTAATTGATAGTCGAATTCCAAATTTGACCCTCGATTTGAAAATCGACCCTCAAATTTCTCTGGTTCTGTGGCTGTTAACTTTTCATGTCCGGACCTTTTTCTTCAGTTTCAACCACAGCCATCAGATTCTATATTGAACACAAATCATTCCATTCTAAACAAAACATAAATAAATTTACACAAGGAGGTTTCAACGACCTACCTCTTGTAGCTTAAACCGTAGATCCCGTTGCACCTATACACGCAACTAAACCAATCTCCAAGTTCAAAGGTTTAGATCTTCCAATCAGACCATGTTCAGAAAGAGGTGGTCACTGCCTCATCCACAACAAAATCACAAAGAACTTCTCCCTTTCCTCATCTCTTTTCTCTTTCAATAGTTCAAACAGATCCGAATACAAGCTCAAGGCTAATTAATGGTTGAGATGGGGAGAGGAGCTCTCAAGCTTTCTAGATCTAGGATCAATATGAGGCAAGGCCTTAGAGCTTAAATTTTCAACGAGAGAGAGAGAGAGAGGTTAACCTTCTCTTTCACTCTCTCTTATAACCAAAAGCCAAGCAAAAATAATATCTAGATTTTTATAATTGCAACTTATCCACTTAAGTTGAAAACCTATCCGGTGCTAAACACAAACACCAACCTTATTGTGTAAGTCATTGCTTACATGACTTACACACATCTTCCGACAATTTCCTTTTGCCACAAGTCTTATCATAGCCCTAGCTTACCAAAAATCTATAAATTTTCCACAATAAATTCCGGACACGCTTACCGAGATAAATGAAAATAAGCCAAAATATCAAGGATATTACATTCACCCCCCCTTAAGAATTTTTGTCCGCGAAAATTGAATGCAACACACACCATACAACAAACAAAAAGAAAAATATGGGTCACCGTGTGCCGATCCCGCAGGGCACGCAAGGCAAGGGATGGGATCCGTAGTAACGTGGATGTACTGCATGTGGCATCAAAAGTCCATAGTGGATTGCATCCGTACATGGATGCCCACACCCCAAGTGTCACGTGTCGGGAGACCAATGCACAGTGACGCATGAAAGCAATAAAGATAACAAAAACCCACTATCGCAACCAAAAGAACAAAAGCTACAGAAAGAGCAAACGCACACCGATAGAAAAATCGAGAGAGCAAACAAAACCACATACGTAGAGTACATGTCCACAGAATAAAATCCAAGCCACATAGATAGTGCAAAAGAAGACGAAACATACCCACAACAGAAGAAAGACAGCCCAATAGGGAATATGGAACGAAATTAAAACCCACATAGCATGTCAAACCCATATAGCAGATATATACAAGACTAAACATAGAGAGTATCCAATCCACATCGCAAAAGCAGAAATAGAAAATATAACAAAAGAAGGACCACCAGGTCCTAAATAATCCATAGAGGAAAATAAATACATGCCCCATCATACCCAAAATAAACCAGTACCCCCCCCAAGCACGCTAAAAATCCCCGGCAGTAGATGGACCAGCCTGATCCTGATCATCAGCTCCCGCATCAGTATCGTCACCCGCATCCTCACCGGCCGTAGCAGGCATACTGGGACCAGCGCCCGACGTGGAAGGACGATATACGGAAGCACGTATGTCGGCCAGATAGGTGGTATAATCATCGGGGAACGCGTGCTGCATCAAATAAGAGAGAGCGCCGCCATGCACATCCAACTCCTGACGCATAGAGCTGGTATGCTATGTGAGCTCGTGGATCTGGCGGCTCATGGCGGCCATCTGGCGTGTGAACTCTGAGAGCGTAAGGATGTCGCTCTGTGGGGGCTAAGGAGGCGTAGTGGTAGCTGTGTCAGGGGCAGCATGAGTAGGGTCCTCATCTTCACTGCCTGCGTCCACATCAGGAACAACTGCGTCTTTAGGAGTCTTCACAAGTCGACCGTAGGTCTGACCCCAATTGACCAGTTTATACATTTTTCTACCGGCTGTGGATTTGTGTTCTGTAGGAGGGATATCATACGCTGGGTCCCCATTTTCTCGCGGGGTTTGATAATCCCTTGTAACAATACGTCAAGAGCACTAAACCAGCGCTCCTTATAAGCAGCAAATAAAATCTGGTGTAGGTGACCGATGCACTCGGACTGATGACCAAAGGGGTAAAGGGTGGTCTTAAAAATTGTGTCCAATAGCCACATTGACTCCGGCATATGTATGGTGACAATGGATTTACCGGACCCATGACGACCCTGCGTCATTTGGGCAATCACATCCTCAAAGCGAACTGGTTTGGGGAAAGGAGGACCTAACCCCATGGTTTTTTAGTGTTGCAAAGGGCAACGGAGTGCCACAGCCATGTCATCTAAATCAAAAGTGTAATCGCGCCCATCAATTTCTTTGTAAATTTTCTTCCTGTCCTCGCTGCGCATATGCTGGTAAAACAGGCGCACGAGACGGGGATAAAAGTGGTCACTAAAAGCTGTGCATAGTGAAGTCAGCCGAGCTTTTTCGAGGTATTCGCCCACCCATTGAGTGGTCGGTTGTTGGTCAAACAATTCGGGGTGAAAAATATATTCAGTGGTGAAGCCCTTGATGCTCCAAAATTCATTGGGTTGTTCAGGCATGGGAGGGAACACAGATGGTGTGGGCTGAGTGGGTTGTGGAACCGTTTGTATGGGCTGTTCGGCCAGTTTAGATCGGCTAGAAGACGCAGCCTTAGAAGCTGGTCTCTTAGAGGTTGGATTTCGAATGGGGGTTTGCTTCTTAGGCCCCATTGAAACAACAAGAAAAAGCTAACAGAAAACAAGAAGAAAAACCCCAAATGAGCTAGTTTGGTGAGGGTTTACCTTGAGATAAGCCCCAAATCCGGTTCCAAATGGTTGAAATCCAAGTCCTTTGAAATTTGTAGATGATTTCCCCTCGGATTTCGACCAAAATATGAAGAATAGCCCCAAAATCGACAGAAAACCCCAAAAACCCTAAGCCCAAACCCTCTGATAAGCGACCACGAAAATGCCAAATAAAACCAAACCCCACACTTTATCGCAAAAATCGACCCTCGATTTCCAAATCGATGGTCGATTTGAAAATCGACACTCGATTTTCTCAGAAAAGTCTCAGGCCCAGTTTTTGGCTTAAAACTGCCTATGACTGTTTATGAAAATTCGACCATCGAAATTAATTTTTGACATTCGAATTTTGTCACACCTGTGGCCTTTAAAAATGTCCTGAAAATTGACATTTTAAAGCATTTGTTTGGGCCCAAAAGGACCGCCATTGAGCTCATTTCACTCCGATCACCTCATCGGACCATGACAGCAATATCACAGCCGAAATTGGTGCATATAATGGAAAGAAAAACTTAAAATTTGGTCGAATTTGTCACATAGCCATTTGGAAAAGAACAAACCCGGGTTTGGTCTAAGTCCCAAAATTATTTCGAGTCCCGAAAGTAAAGAAAACAGGCACAAATTGAATGTATATTGGACCGCCAAAATTACTCGCCAAATTATTTATATAAAATCAGTAAATACATCAAAATTCAAGGGATCATAAATTCAACACATAATTTCTCAAAAACATTTTAAGCAAAGTGGCTCGAAAATTGGTCTTGGAGCTCAGCCTCTCGCTCCCAGGTGGCTTCCTCCGGTGTGTGATTCCGCCATTGCACGAGAACCAAAGGAATCCTCTTAGTGTGTAGGATCTGCTCCTTGCGATCCAAAATCTGAACCGGGTCTTCAATCACCTTCAAACCCTCCTGAAGCTCGATGGGTTGCTAATCAAGCACATGAGTCGGGTCACGGATGTATCAACGCAACATCGACACATGGAAGACGTTGTGCATGCTTGACAATTACGGCGGTAACGCCACACGATATGCAACCTCTCCAACTCGGCCTGATATCTCAAAAGGCCCAACGTACCGAGGACTCAGTTTCCCTCGTTTCCCAAATCGCATAATGCCCTTCGTAGGCAAAATCCGAACAAAGACATTCTCGCCAACCTAAAAAAAAATCGAGTATTAGTGCCCTATTCCACATGGAATGTATACCAAGTGAAGAATACACATGTACATAGCAAAAGCTACCTGAAAATCCACGTGTCTCCGCTTGAGATCGGCGTAGCTCTTCTGACGACTCTGACCTACTCGTAGTCGCTCGCGTATCAACCGAACCGTCTCGGTCATGCGCTCAACTATCTCAGGGCCAATAATGAGCTTCTCACCCACTTCATCCCAGTTCAACGGTGATCTGCACTGTCGTCCATATAAAGCCTCGAACGGAGCCATATCGATGCTAGCCTGAAAGCTATTGTTGTAGGCGAACTCGATCAGAGGCAAGTGTTGGTCCCATGACCCGTGAAAATCCAACATGCACGCTCTCAGCATGTCCTCAATGATCTGGTTCACTCGCTCAGTCTGGCCATTCGTCTGTGGGTGAAACACCGAGCTAAAGTCAAGACGAGAACCCATTCCCTCCTGAAATCACTGCCAAAAGTGTGAAGTAAACAACGGGTCTCTGTCTGACACAATACTAGCCGGTATCCCATGCAGTCTAACAATCTCCTTCAGGTATAACTCTACAAGTCTACTGGCTGTATACGTGGTATTGTATGGCAAGAAATGAGCAGACTTGGTTAGCCGATCTACAATGACCCAAATGGCATTGTTCTTCCTCAGTGTTTTCGGCAACCCGAGAATGAAATCCATTGAAATGGCATCCCATTTCCACTCAGGCATAGGTAAAGGCTGCAATAGGCCTGCAGGATTCTGATGATCAACCTTAACCTGTTGACAAACCAAGCACCGCGATACGTACTCAGCGACGCCGCGTTTCAAACCTCGCCACCAGAAACTCTTCATCAAGTCCTGATACATCTTGATGCTACCAGGATGTATGGCATACATGGATTTGTGAGCCTCTTCCAGAATAGTGTCTCGAAGCTCTGTACTCGACGGTACGCATACACGGTCATGAAACAACAAGGTCCCATCTGCTCGTATGGAGAAATCCTTCTTGCTGCCATTCTCGACATCTCGTCTGATGGCCATCAGCTCATCATCGGTCATCTGAAGCTTCCTAATATTCTCGAAGAGCGTAGGGCGTAGTACAAGTATAGCCATCAATGCGCCCGAGCCTTTTACATCGAACTGTGAGCTGCCCAAAGCCATATCCTCCAAAAGCTTCCACCTTTGAATCCGGCAAACAAGATGTGATAATTGTGCTGAAGACCTCCTACTAAGAGCATCAGCAACGACGTTCACCTTTCTCGGATGGTACTGAATTGAGCAATCGTAGTCCTTCAAGAACTCCATCCATCGCCGCTGCCTCATATTCAAGTCCTTTTGAGTGAATAGGTACTTGAGACTCTTATGATCAGTGAATATATCGAATATCTCACCATAGAGGTAATATAACGGCTGCTAACTCTAAGTCATGCGTCGGATAGTTTCTTTCATGGTCCTTTAGCTGCCTAGAACCATACGCAATGACCCGCTCATGCTGATTAAGCACACAGCCTAATCCGCCATAAGAAGCATTACTATATACTGCGAAACCTCCACTGCCGGAAGGTATAGCAAGTACTGGTGCCGTAGTCAAGCGACGCTTCAGCTCCTGAAAGCTCTGCTCGCACTGCTCTGTCCAATCGAACTTAGCATTCTTTCTCGTGAGCTGTGTAAGTGGACCCGATATCTTCGAGAAACCCTCGACAAATCTCTGATAGTACCCTGCAAAACCAAGGAAACTTTGGACCTTTGTAACTGTCGTAGGTTGTTCCCATGTCACCACAGAATCTATCTTTGTAGGATCCACTGAGATACCCGCTTCAGAGACTACGTGGCCCAAGAAACTGACCTGCTCAAGCCAAAACTCACACTTACTGAGTTTGGCATACAACTGATGGTCCCTGAGTGTTTGAAGAGCCATCTTCAGATGCTCCTCTCGGGTTTTCAAATAGATGAGGATGTCATCTACGAAAACTACCACAGATTTATGAAGATGTGGTTTGAACACCCTGTTCATCAGGTCCATGAATGAGGCAGGCGCATTCGTCAATCCAAACGGCATCACTAAAACCTCATAGTGGCCATAACGTGTCCGAAACGCAATTTTGGATATATCTTCCACCTTGATCTTGAGCTGGTGATAGCCTGACCTCAGATCAATCTTCGAAAAGAACTTTGCACCTTGCAACTGATCAAACAAGTCATCTATCCGCAGAAGAGGATAACGATTCTTAATCGTCATCTTGTTGAGCTGCCTATAATCGATACATAGACGCATCGATCCATCCTTCTTTTTCACAAAAAGAACCGGTGCACCCCAAGGAGAAACACTCGGTCGAATAAAGCCTTTGTCTAACAGCTCCTGAAGCTGTTCCTTAAGTTCTTTCAACTCAGCAGGCGCCATCTGATATGGAGCTTTGGATAACGGTTCTGTACCCAGCGCTAGCTCAATCGCGAACTCTATCTCTCGATCAAGTGGTAATCCAGGCAAGTCTTCTGGAAAGACATCAGGATAATCGCAGACCACCTTGATAAGAGCCAAGTCATTCTTCTTCTCTGTAGAATCTTGCAAATAGGCCAGACACCCACTGCAACCATTCTTCATCATTCGCTCGGCCTTAATGGCTGAAACCAACGGCGCAACCTTTGATTTGACTCCACAGAATCGGAAGGATTTTCGCTTTGGCGGTCGGAAGGTCACTATCTTCTGAAGACAGTCCACGCTCGCGTGATAAGCTGCCAACCAATACATTTTGAGAATGACGTCGAACCCTTCCATGCTCAACGTAATCATGTCGGTCATTGTCTCGTGCTCATCAATCATCACGATGACTGACTGGCATGCTGTATCTGTGCATACCGAACTTCCCATAGGAATCTTCACGTCCAAGATAAAGGCAAGGGGTTCGGGAGTAATACCCAACTTCTCTGAGAAGGTTGGAGTAATAAACGAGTGTGTAGACCCAGGGTCTATAAGTACTCGTGCTTCAATTTTATTCAGGTCGCCTCGACGACTCATCATAAGGGTACCTTTAATTAAAAAGTTTATTAATTATATGCAAGGATTCCTATGTGGTTTCAACATAATTATTTGAATGAATTTAATCATTAAAGAATAGAATCAATGCATAATGACATCTCAACTTTAATGATACCTTGTATTACGTCATTCGACGTTTGGGCATCCTGTGCAGTCACCACATAAGCTCGACCTTGAACTGTAGGTCGCGTCGACTTCTGCGTAGAGACTGATGTAGTCCGTCCTTTCTCAACCGTAGGACAATCCTTGATCATGTGACCAACCTGTCCACACCTGAAGCATCCTCCAGTGTTCCGTCGACAATCCTCTGTCATATGTGGTTTCCCACATCTTGCACACACTGGGGTAGAAACAAGAGTAACAGCTGATCCTCGCGTCGAACCCTGAGCCACAGAAGCTCCACTCGCAGTAGTGCTCCCGGCTCTGAAAGATCGCCCTGGTGACGAACTCTGCGGTCTCTAATAGGAAGATGTCACTGGTCCTTAAGCAACAGCCGGTCTAGAATATGATGGCTGACTAGGGTAGGGAGGAGGTTTAGAGAACCTCGGCTTTTTATTCACCTGCTCTGAAGCACTCTGCTGTCCCTGCCTAAATCGATTTTTATTACCCTGCTCTCGCCTCAAGTATTGTTTTTGAATGTCTTCCTCTGCAATGAGGGCCTTGGACATGACGCCCGCATACGTCTCCATTTCCCACATCGACACCCTATCCTGAATGTTCGGCCTCAAACCTCTCTGAAATTTCTGAGCTCTCATCAGCTCAGTGGCCACGTGTAGGGGTGCAAATCGGGAAAGTCTATCAAATTATGCGCCATACTCGCGCACCGACATCTCATTCTACTTCAACTCAATAAAGTGGACTTCCCACTGATTATGTACGATCTTCAGGAAGTACTGATCGTTGAACGTCTCCACGAACTCTGCCCAAGTCCATGGAGTATTGGGATAGTCCTGCTCTCTCATCCGGGAAACAGACTTCCACCACGGGCTGGCCTCGCCCAAAAGTTTGAAAGATGCCCAGCGTACTTTCTCGGCATCGGTACACTGTAACACTTCAAATATTTTCTCGATCTCATCCAGCCATGCCTCGGCTTCCATAGGATCCGTCTGCCCTGAGAATGTAGGTCTCATCCTCCTAAACTCTGCGAATCCTCATGGCTAATGTTTGGCTGCCAGCATCTCGGTCTGTCGGTCAATAGCTGCAGTCTGCTGAGCCATGTTGTTGGCCAAGGCTGCCAACACCTGGTCAACATTTCCCCCGTCTTGCCTAGCGGCTCCCAAAGGATCTGCATTAGGGCCAGATGCAGCTCGCCCTCTGCCATATGAGGTGCCTACGCCCTCATCTATCTCATCGATGAGAGCTGTACAAGGTCCCTCTATACCTCAGCCTCTGCCTCTAAACCGTGGAGGCATGCTGATCTGTCATTGTTGAAACAATAACAATAGATCAGTATTGATTGTTAAAAATAATCTATCCCTTAGTCCTAAGACTCTGAACCTAGAGCCTTGCTCTGATACCAACTGTGACGACCCGACTTTTCCAATCCCTAGGGTATAGGAAAGGCTGGTTCATCAACTTATTGATTTCTCAATAAGCCATAACAAATAGAAGCCGGCAACATAACAAAGATCTAAAGACAGAGGCAAAGCATATAATAATTCAAAAACAGAAGCTTTTTAACAACAACATATATCACTATGAGGAACCAAGAAGAACCACCGGTGATGGCCAATCCGATCACCTAAAATAGTGGTTCACAATAATGGTTCCTCGAGTGATATCAAAAGAACCATAAAGATGGCCTAGGGCCCAATATTCAAAACAATATCCAAACAAAAGTACCAAAAATAAAGGATCTAAGATCACGAGAAGAACGATCACGAGAAGAACTCCTCAGCTGGTAAGTCCGATTCCTCCTCAGGAATGTAATCGGAGTCCTCCAGATCCTCTGACCCAAGGTCAGTCTCAGCACCTGTGACGTATAGTCGAGGGTGAGCTAACAACAAAGCCCAATAGAGGAAACAGATCTATTTGCATTTCATTATAAGTAAGGTTTTCAAAGACAGGAATCAGATCAAATATGGTTTTCAAATGATGCCTTGCAAACTAAATCTCCAGTTCTAATCCTGAGTCAAAACTTGAAAACATAAATCTGATGTGTTCGAAAATCTTTTGAATTAGCATGCTTCTTGTCTTAAATTATAACTTAATTTTATCTCCCAAATTTCCTATAGCATGAGAGCGGACTACATAATCGATGGGAAAACCCTACTGACCATCGTCGTTCATGAACCCATTTCTAAAGTGCAACAAGCCCCTACACTATGAGGGAAACTTGCGCCAAAGTAATACCGTCAACACGATTGGTAGAATCTAGGGCATCGTACTTATGAACCCTAAATCAAATGCAAATATTAACACATATCAAGGCTTATTATTCATAACATAATACTGATTTTTCAAAGTTCTGATTCGAAGTTCTGATTCGAAGTTCTGATTCAAAGATTAACTGAGGTTCTGAGGTTCAAATTTCAAAGTTCTTAGTTATTACAAAGTTTCCAAATTTTCAGATTAGTGTCATATATTCATAGTTTTATTCATGCTGTGTGCAACAAAATTTCCAAAATTTATACTTCTTAATTGAAATAGTCAACAATCTATACTTATAATTTAATGCAAATTAAACACAAGGTTCCCCTACCTCAACAAAGAATATTCAAAACCATGCACTAGCAGTCCTCACCAAGGACTTCCAACAGTCAAAACCTACATATATTAACACTCTCAGTGTTAATATAGAACAAAAATTTCAACCCAAAAGCTTGCTGAGAAAATAATCCGAAAAAATTTCGAATGCCAAAAACAGGACAGAATTCGACCCTCGAATTTCAAAACTGCACATCAGTCACAAAACCCTAAAAATCGACCATCGATTTTCAGTTCGATGGTCGATTTCCAAATTCGACCCTCAATTTCCAAAATTTTGCTTCAGACACCAAACAACACATTTCGACTGTCGATTTTCTAATCGATGGTCGAATTCCAAATTCGACCCTCAATTTGAAAATCGACCCTCGAATTTCTCTGGTTCTGTGGCTGTTAACTTTTCATGTCCGGACCTTTTTCTTCAGTTTCAACCATAGCCATCAGATTCTATATTGAACACACATCATTCCATTCTAAACAAAACATAAATAAATTTACACAAGGAGGTTTCAACGACCTACCTCTTGTAGCTTAAATCGTAGATCCCGTTGCACCTATACACGCAACTGAACCAATCTCCAAGTTCAAAGGTTTAGATCTTCCAATCAGACCATGTTCAGAAAGAGTTGGTCACTGCCTCATCCACAATAAAATCACAGAGAACTTCTCTCTTTCCTCATCTCTTTTCTCTTTCAATAGTTCAAACAGATCCGAATACAAACTCAAGGCTAATTAATGGTTGAGATGGGGAGAGGAGCTCTCAAGCTTTCTAGATCTAGGATCAATATGAGGCAAGGCCTTAGAGCTTAAATTTCCAACGAGAGGGAGAGGTTAACCTTCTCTTTCACTCTCTCTTATAACCAAAAGCCAAGCAAAAATAATATCTAGATTTTTATAATTGCAACTTATCCACTTAAGTTGAAAACCTATCCGGTGCTAAACACAAACACCAACCTTATTGTGTAAGTCATTGCTTACATGACTTACACACATCTTCCGACAATTTCCTTCTGCGACAAGTCTTATCATAGCCCTAGCTTACCAAAAATCCATAAATTTTCTACAAAAAATTCCGGATGCGCTTACCGAGGTAAATGAAAATAAGCCAAAATATCAGGGATATTACAGCAGTCCTTCCATGAGGCAGGCAATTTGTAGATAATTGCATGATTGTGAAAAATGAGATCCATTTTTATGCCGTCTTGATTAATTTGACCGATAATATACTGAATCTCATGAACTTGATTGAGAATCAGTTTATTATCAGTCATTTTAAAATCTAAATACTGACTTACAATGAAGCTTTTTGTACTAGCATCTTCTGTTTTGTACTTTGTTTCCAGTGCCTTCCAAAATTCCATTGCAGACGGCATGCTCTGGTACACATCGAAGAGTGAATTTACTAGCATATTGAGAATGTGTCCTTTACAGATATAATCATCTTGCTCCCATTTTTGATGATTACGAACTTTGGCAAGAGATTTTCCATCAGAATCTTCAGGCTCCGCGAGTTTTGGAGTGGTTAGGACATAAGCAACTTTCAAGGTCGTCAATACGAAATATATCTTTTATTGTCATCTTCTGAAGTTGTTGCCGTCGAATCACTCCAATTTGACGAAGTCGTGAGTTATCACTTTCAGATTTGAAGCCATTATAAACAGAATAGCGTTTTAAAATTGTTAGATAAATTATTAACAGAAATCCGAAAATGATGAAATGGGCAAGGGAATTGGACTCGAAGCACGTAATCGTTGTCTTTAAAATGCTATTCTCCCTCTACTCGAGTAAATCTTCGAGTTTGCAAAAGGGTTTCAGCGAGACGTTTTCAGGATACAACGAGTCCAATCTCTTAGATGCGATCCGTTACTTTGTAACAGTAGAGGATCGCCCCAGAAAACTCAATCCGTTGGAGTACCAACAAATGAAGAAAGCAAGAGGGATTCTCAAGTTATATGTAAGGAATCCGATGGATTTCAGAGTATACAAATGTGTGTCTTAAGGCCTCCTTGTATAGAAGTTTCAATATGACCTGCTGATCATGATATTTTGGATGGCTCAGATCTTTCAAAGATCTCAACCGCTTCATCCAACGGCTGTATGAAAGGTTGCAACTTTTCGAATTCAAATTTGAACGGTTGCAAATCTTTATAAGCGGTTATGAAACGGTTGGGTCCAACGGTCAACATTTGATCAATCTGTTTGGCCCAATAGAACCGAATTGACCCACTGATTAGTGGCCCATTAGGCCCGACCCGACCCATAAATAATCTGACCGTTGGATCTGCCTGGTCAAAAAATCAAACCTCTCCTTGCGATGATGCGCACGTGCGAAGTGCATGCGTGCCTAAAGCGTCAATGCGCCTAAAAGCCAATCGCCACGCACACGCGCGAACGCGGCGGCTCTCCACTAGGCACACTCTTCTCTTCTTATTGTCAAACAATAATAGAAGGTGAAAGGTTCTATATATAGCCGAAGCACTTTTTATTATTACCAATGTGGGACTATTAATTTGCATATAAAACTTGAGAATATCTATTGCCTAAAACCCAACCCAAAACTAAGAAATTAAATAAAGTTTTATTTTCTTTAAATTATTAAAATATTTATTATATTAATAATAAATATAACAGTTGCTCCCTTTAAGGTAACATAGTAGTTAATTTCCTATTGATCATTCACCGACACTGTGTAAAAATTTGTCTACAACGAGTGGACCTTGTTGCCACAGATTGGCATTGAAATCTGTGCACATCTCAACATCCAAAGGAATGCACAGCTGAAAAGACGTCAGCTTATTGCCTAGGATGAGTCTGCAATGAGCTGTTGGCTTATAGTAGACAACTTCCATTTGCAATTCCTCATTATTGTTCTACAACGGAGTTCAGAAAATTTTATATTATTGGAAATGCAATTTTGCATTGATATTTTATTTTTTCCCTCTAAGATGGTCAGTCTGTGGTGCCACCATGTTTTGACTTGCACATGCACTAGTTGAAGCCATTGCAGATCTTAATCAGAAGTCCCCTTTATCTTTGAGCCTTTACTATTATACATTTGTTTTGTTTTTACTCTTACTTTTGTTTGTTTTTATTTATTTATTATTGATTTCAATTTCCTCTATCACTTTTACAAGCTGCACACATAATTATACTACGATTTAATGTTCTTGTTTCTTGTTCTTGTCATTGTAAAGGTCTAGGGGGTAAGGTAGTGCAATAGCCTTTGTTCTCTTAAACCCTTGATTAGGAGGAGATTGAGTCTTTTTTAATTTTTTGGGGTCAATAATTATTGGAGGCTTTCTGAGGATGGGGTAGATAGTATGCTTTGGCTCTTAAGAAAGTTTTAGGTTCTCTCAATCCTTTTTTCTTGTAGTAACAGCTGAAAAAGTGGAGGGCCTTCACCTTGTGGTAGGATTTTGAGCTCTTATGTCCCTGGTAGAGTTTAGGTATTCACCTGGTTGACGTGGCTTGATAAGATCAAAACTTGTCACCTGGAAGAAGATGCGTTCTGAAGTAGGCAATTGGTGTACTATGTCTATACAAGCAGTGTGACGACCCGACTTTTCCAATCCCTAAGGTATTGGAAAGGTCGGTTCATCAACTTATTGATTTCTCAATAAGCCGTAACAAACAGAAGCTGGCAACATATACAAAGATCTAAAGACAGAGGCAACATATAGTAATCCAAAAATAAAAGCTTCATATAACAAAATGAATATATCACTATGAGGAACCAAGAAGAACCACCGGTGATGGCCAATTCGATCACCTAAAATAGTGGTTCACAATAATGGTTCCTCGAGTGATATCAAAAGAACCAAAATAAAGGCCTAGGGTCCAATATTCCAAAATAATATCCAGACAAAATACCAAAAAAAGAATAGGATCTAAGATCACGGAAAGAACTCCTCAGCTGGTATGTCCAAATCCTCCTCGCGAATATAATCGGAGTCCTCCGGATCCTCTGACCCAAGGTCAGTCTCAGTACCTGTGACGTATAGTCGAGGGTAAGCTAACAGCCAAGCTCAATAGAGGAAACAGATCTATTTGCATTTCCTTATAAGTAAAGGTTTTCAAAAGACAGAATCGGATCAAATATGGTTTTTCAAATGATGTTTTCCAAATTAAATCTCTAGTTCTAATCCTAAGTCAAAACTGATAATATAATCTAATGTGTTCAAAAATGATCTGATTTAGCATGCTTCTTGTCTTAAATTTATAACTTAATTTTATCTCCCAAATTTCCTATAGCATGAGAGCGGACTACGTGACCGATGGGAAAACCCTACTGACCATCGTCATTCATGAACCCATTTCGAAAGTGCAACAAGCCCCTACGCTATGAGGGAAACTTGCGCCAAAGTAATACCGTCAACACGGTTGGTAAAATCTAGGACATCGTCCATATGAACCCTAAATCAAATGCAAATGCTAACACATATCACAGCTTATTATTCATAACATAATTCTGATTTTTCAAAGTTCTGATTCGAAATTCTGATTTTTAAGATTAACTGAGGTTCTGAGGTTCAAATTGCAAAGTTCTTAGTCATAACAAGGTTCCAAATTTTTAGATTTGTGTCATATCTTCTGAGTTTTATTTATGCTGTGTATCCAGAATTCCAAAATTAATGCTTCTTAAAAGAAATAGCCAAAACAGTTTATGCTTATAAATTGATGCAAATAACAAATATGGTTCCCCTACCTTAACAAGGAGTATTCAAAACCATGCACTAGCAGTCCTCACCAAGGACTTCCAACAATCAAAACCTACATATATTAACACTCTCAGTGTTAATATAGAACAAGAATTTCAACCCAAAAGCTTGTTGAGAAAATAATCTGAAAAATTTCGAATGCCAAATACAGGACAGAATTCGACCATCAAATTCAAATTCGTTGGTCGAATTTGAAATTCGATGGTCGATTTCAAATTCGACCATCGAATTTCAAAACTGCTCCTCAGTCACAAAATATAAAAATCGACAGTCGATTTCCACAAATTGGCTTCAGGCACAACAACACATTTCGACTGTCGATTTTCAAATCGATAGTCGAATTCCAAATTCGACCATCGAATTGAAAATCGACCATCGAATTACTCAGGTTCTATGGCTGTTAACTTTTCATGTCCGGATTCTTTCTTCTCATTCAACACAGCCATCAGATCTTTATTCAAACACACAACATGCTATTCTCAACAAAACATAATTTAAAGAACACAAGAAGGTTTTAAAAGCCTACCTCTTGTCGCTTAATCCTTTTGATCCCGTGGCACCAATACACTCACTGGAACAAATCTCTACGATCAAAGGTTTTAAAAACTTCAAATCAGCCCATTATAAACCTTCCTCCACTGCACAGATCTTTATCAATACAGTGACACTCTCTTCTTTTTCCTTCTCTTCCACTAGCTCAAACCGATCGGATTTTAAACACAAGGTTAATTAATGGTTGAGATGGAAAGAGGAGTTCTCAAGCTCACTAGATCTAGGATCAACAAGGAGGCAAGGCCTTAGAGGCTTGATTTCCAACGAGAGGGAGAATTTAACTTCTCTTGCACTCTCTCTTATAACTAAAAGCTAAACATAAAATATCTAGATTTTTATAAATGTAACTTATCCACTTAAGTTGAAACTTATCCGGTGTTAAACACAAATACCAAACTTATTGTGTAAGTCATCGCTTTCATGACTTACACACATCTATTGACAATATCATTTTACCATCATTCTCATCAAACACAAAGCTAACCAAAAGTCCAACAAAACTCACAAAAATTTTCGGACATGCTTACCGAGGTAAACGAAATTAGGTCAAAATATCAGGGATATTGCATTCACCCCTCCTTAGGAATTTTCGTCCCCGAAAATTGAATGCAACACACAGCATACAACAAACAAAAAGAAAAAAACATGGGTCACCGTGTTTCGATCCCACAGGGCACGCAAGTCAAGGGATGGGATCCGTAGTAACATGGATGTACTGCATGTGGCATCAAAAAGCCATAGTGGATTGCATCCGTACATGGATGCCCAGACCCCAAGTGTCACGTGCTGGGAGACCGATGCACAGTGACGCATGAAAGCCATAACGAGAACAAAAACCGACCATCGCAACGGAAAGAACAAAAGCTATATAGAGCACAAGTCCACAGAACAAAAGAAGAAAACCCACACGGATAGCAAAAACCCATAGAGAGAATAACAAATATCCAAAACAACGATATACAAAAGAAATAAACAGAGTATTCAAAGCCCATCCAAAATAGAAAGATAAAAGATAACCAAAAAGAAGGACCACCAGGTCCTAAATAATCCATGCTGTAAAATAAATACAGACCCATAACATCCAAAATAAACCAGTACCCCCCCCCAAAGTAATACTAAAAAAGCCCCCGCTGTAGAGGGACCCGCCTGATCCGGATCATCAATGCGCTCACCAACACCGTCACCCGCGTCCTCTCCGGCCGTAGGAGGCATACTAGTACCAGCGCCCGATGTCGAAGGGCGATATACTGAAGCACGTATGTTGGCCATATAGGTAGTGTAATCCTCGGGAAACGCGTGCTGCATCAGGTAAGAGAGAGCGCCGCCATGGACATCCAACTCCTGACGCATAGAGCTGGTATGCTGGGTGAGCTCCTGAATCTGGTGGCTCATGGTGGTCATCTGTCGTGTGAACTCTGAGAGCGTAAGGTTGTCGCTCTGTGGGGGCTGAGGAGGTGCAGGGGCAGCTGTGTCAGGGGTAGAATGAGTAGGGTCCTCATCATCATCGCTAGTTGCATCAGGTACTGCTGCATCTTTTGGAGTCTTCACAAGTCGACTGTAAGTTTGACCCCAATTGACCAGGTTATACATTTTTCGACCTGCGGTGGATTTGGGTTCGGTAGGAGGGATGTCATAGGCAGGGCCCGCTCGGTAGTTCTCAATCATCACCGAAATTAATCGAGCATATCGCATACTCTTCATCGGTTTCTTCACATGTTTACCCATTTTCTCCCGTGCCTTTACAATCCCCTTTAAAAGGACTGCAGGAGCACTAAACCAGCGCTCCTTATAAGCAGTAAATAAAATTTGTTGTAGGGGACCTGTGCGCTCGGACTGATGACCAAAAGGGTAAAGGGTGGCCTTTAAAATTTTGTCCAATATCCACATGGACTCCAGCAATCAGTCCGCTTTGAGGACGTGATTGCCCAAATGACGCAAGGTCGTCATGGGTCCGGTAAATCCATTGTCACAGTCAGGTCGTCATGGGTCCGATAAATCCATTGTCACTCCAAAACCATGGGGTAACCCATGGTTTTGGAGTGATTTAAAGGGTAGCGGAGTGCCACAGCCATGTCGTCGAGATCAAATGTATAATCTCGGGCATCAATTTCCGTGTAAATTTTCTTCCCGTCCTCGCGACGCATATGCTGATAAAACAGGCGCACGAGACGGGGATAAAAGTGATCACTAAATGAGGTGCACAGGGAGGTCAACTGGGCTTTTTCGAGGTATTCACCCACCCATTGAGTGATTGTTTGCTGATCAAACAACTCCGGGTGAAAAATATACTCAGTGGTGAAGCCTTTAATGCTCCAAAATTCATTGGGTTGTTCAGGCATTGGAGAAACAGAGGGTGGTATGGGCTGTGTGAGTGGTGGAACCGAGTGTGGAGCTCGACTAGAGGAACCAGCTCTCGAAGCCGGCCTCTTGGATGTGGGGTTTCGAATTGGGGCTTGTTTCTTAGGCCCCATTTAACCAAAAAAATATATATATTGTCCACAAATTGCAAGAAAAACAGAGATCCACCAAAGAAATGGAGCAAGGGTTACCTTGTGAAGAGCCCCAAATTGGGTTTCCAATGATTGAAATCCAAATCTCTTGTAAAAAGCAGTGGATTCCCCCTTGGATTGTGGCCAAAATTGATGAAAAACCCCAAAATCACCAAAAACCCCCAAAACCCTAAGCTCAAAACCCTCAAAGTTGGAACCCGAAATGACAAAAGAAATTAAAACCCCACACTTAAATCGAGAAATTCGACCATCGATTTCAAATTCGATGGTCGATTTGAAAATCGACAGTCGATTTTCTCAGAACACCTCAGGTCCTGTTTTGGCTTAAAACTGCTGATGACCCTTTATGCAAATTCGACCATCGAATTCCATTTTCGACAGTTGAATTTTGTGACACCTGTGGCCCTTAAGAAGTTTCAAAATTTTTGAAATCCCACCATATCATTGGGTCTAAATGGACCTTCTTTGATCCCATTTCATTCCAATCACCTTATCTGACCATGACCGCAATATCACAGCCGAAATTGGCGTAGAAAAGTTAAAGAACAGGCTAAGCAATTTTGGCCAAACTATTTCATATAGCCATTCGAAAAATAACAAGTCCGGGTCTGGTCGGGCTCGCAAAATTTTCAGGATTTCCACAACGTAACATAAAAACAAAAACTGTTAAACATGTACAAAATAATATATATATATATATATAGGGCCATGACATCAGTATCAAGGCCAAATGGCTCAGTGAAATTTAAGGAAGTAGCTAACTATAGGTCCACTTTTATTTCACATGGCCAGTAGTGTGGAACATACCAGGTTTAGGCCCAAAATTATCGAATTTTCCATAATGTAGAGACCTTTAAATATGCACAAATTAATTTGTATATTGGACCGCCAAAAATTACTCGCCAAATTATTTGTATAAAATCAGTAATTACATCAAAATTCAAGGGATCATACATTCAACACATAATTTCTCAAAATTTAATCAAAAAGGGTCGGAAATTGGTCTCGGAGCTCAGCTTCACGCTCCCAAGTGGCTTCCTCCGGTGTATGATTCCGCCATTGCACGAGAACCAAAGGAATGCTTTTAGTGCGTAGGATCTGCTCCTTGCGATCCAAAATATGAATCGGGTCCTCGACCACCTTCAAACCATCCTGAAGCTCGATGGGTTGGTAATCAAGCACGTGAGTCGGGTCACGGATGTATCAACGCAGCATCGACACATGAAAGACGTTGTGCATGCTAGATAATTGCGGTGGTAGCGCCACACGATATGCAACCTCGCCGACTCGGCCTAATATCTCAAAAGGCCCAATGTACCAAGGACTCAGCTTCCCTCGTTTTCCAAACCACATAACGCCCTTTGTAGGCAAAATCTGAACAATGACATCCTCGCCGACCTGAAAATCAATTATTAGTGCCCAATTTCACATGGAATTTATACCAAGTGAAGAAATACACATTGACATATCAAAAGCTACCTGAAAATCCACGTGTCTCCGTTTGAGATCGGCGTAGCTCTTCTGACGACTCTGAGCTACTCGTAGTCGCTCGCGTATCAACCGAACCGTCTCGGTCGTGCGCTCAACTATCTCAGGTCCAATAATGAGCTTCTCACCCACTTCTTCCCAGTTCAACGGTGATCGACACCGCCGTCCATATAAAGCCTCGAACGGAGCCATACCAATGCTAGCCTGAAAGCTATTGTTGTAGGCGAACTCGATCAGAGGCAAGTGTTGGTCCCATGACCCGTAAAAATCCAACATACATGCTCTCAACATGTCCTCAATGATCTGGTTCACGCGCTCGGTCTGGCCATCCGTCTGTGGGTGAAATGCCGAACTAAAGTCAAGACGAGAACCCATGCCCTCCTGAAATCTCTGCCAAAAATGTGAAGTAAACAACGGGTCTCGATCAGACACAATACTAGCCGGTATCCCATGCAGTCTAACAATCTCCTTCAGGTATAACTCTGCAAGTCTACTGGCGGTATACGTGGTATTGTATGGCAAGAAATGAGTAGACTTGGTTAGCCGATCGACAATGACCCATATGGCATTGTTCTTCCTCAGTGTCTTCGGCAACCCGAGTATGAAATCCATCGAAATGGCTTCCCATTTCCACTCAGGCACAGGTAAAGGCTGCAATAGGCCTGCAGGATTTTGATGATCAACCTTAACCTATTGACAAACCAAGCACCGTGATACATACTCAGCGACGTCGCGTTTCAAACCTCGCCACCAGAAACTCTTCATCAAGTCCTGATACATCTTGGTGCTACCAGGATGTATGGCATACATGGATTTGAGCCTCTTCCAAAATGGTGTCCCGAAGCTTGGTACTCGACGGTGCACATACTCGGTCGTGAAATAGCAAGGTCCCATCTGCTCGGATGGAGAAATCCTTCTTGCTACCATTCTCGACATCTCGTCTGATTGCCATCAGCTCATCATCGGTCATCTGAAGCTTCCGAATGTTCTCGAAGAGCGTAGGATGTAATATAAGTGTAGCCATCAATGCTCCCGAGCCTTTTACATCGAACCGTGAGCTTCCCAAGGCCATATCCTCCAAAAGCTTCCATCTCTGAATCCGGCTAACAAGATGTGACAACTGTGCTGAAGACCTCCTACTAAGAGCATCAGCAACGACATTTGCCTTTCCCGAATGATACTGAATCGAGCAATCGTAGTCCTTCAAGAACTCCATCCATCGTCGCTGCCTCATATTCAAGTCCTTTTGAGTGAAGAGGTACTTGAGACTCTTGTGATCGGTGAATATATTAAAGATTTCACCGTAGAGGTAATGTCGCCAGATCTTCAAGGCGAATATAACTGCTGCTAGCTCTAAGTCATGCGTCGGATAGTTTCTTTCATGGTCCTTCAATTGCCTAGAACCATACGCAATGACCCGCTCGTGTTGATTAAGCACACAGCCTAATCCGCCATAAGAAGCATCACTATATACTGCGAAACCTCCACTACCGAAAGGTATAGCAAGCACTGGTGCCGTAGTCGTTTATCGCTTTAGCTCCCGAAGCTCGTCACACCGCAATCAAACATAGCATTCTTTCTCGTGAGCTGTGTAAGTGGACCCGATATCTTCGAGAAACCCTCGACAAATCGCCGATAGTACCCTGCCAAACCAAGGAAACTTCGGACCTCTGTAACTATTGTAGGTTGTTCCCATGTCACCACAAAATCTATATTTGTAGGATCCACTGAGATACCCGCTTCAGAGACTACGTGGCCCAAGAAACTGACCTGATCAAGCCAAAACTCACACTTACTGAGTTTGGCATACAACTGATGGTCCCTGAGTGTTTGAATAGCCATCCTCAGATGATGCACATGCTCCTCTCTGGTTTTCGAATAGATGAGGATGTCATCTACGAAAACTACCACAGATTTATCAAGATGTGGTTTGAACACCCTGTTCATCAGGTCCATGAAAGATGCAGGTGCATTCATCAATCCAAATGGCATCACTAAAAACTCATAGTGGCCATAACGCGTCCGAAACGCAGTCTTGGATATATCTTCCGCCTTGATCTTGAGCTGGTGATAGTCTGATCTCAAATCAATCTTCGAAAAGAACTTTGCACCTTGCAACTGATCAAATAAGTCATCTATCCACGGAAGAGGATAACGATTCTCAATCGTCATCTTGTTGAGCTGCCTATAATCGACTCAGCATGTGCCATCTGATATGGAGCTTTAGATAACAGTTCTGTACCCGGCGCTAGCTCAATCGCGAATTCAATCTCTCGGTCAGGTGGTAATCCAGGTAAGTCCTCTGGAAAGACATCAGGATAATCGCAGACCACCTTGATAAGAGCCAAGTCATTCTTCTTCTCTGGAGAATCTTGCAAATAGGCCAAATACCCACTGCAACCATTCTTCATCATGCGCTCAGCTTTAATAGCTGAAACCATCGGCGCAACCTTGGATTTGACTCCACATAATCGGAAGGATTTTCGCTTTGGCGGTCGGATGGTCACTATCTTCCGCAGATAGTCCACGCTCGCGTGATAAGTTGCCAACCAATCCATTTTGAGAATGACGTCGAACCCTTCCATGCTCAACGTAATCATGTCGGTCAATGTTTCGTGCTCATCAATCATCACGATGACTGACTGACATGCTGTATCAGTGCATACCGAACTTCCCGTAGGAATCTTGACGTCCAAAATGAAAGCAAGAGGTTTGGGAGTAATACCCAACTTCTCTGAGAAGGAAGGAGTAATAAACGAGTGTGTAGACCCAGGGTCTATAAGTACTCGCGCTTCAATTTTATCCACGTCGTCTCGACTACTCATCATAAGGGTACCTTTAGTTAAAAAGTTTATTAATTATATGCAATGATTCCTATGTGGTTTAACATAATTGGCTTGAATTTAAATTTAAACAATAATAATTGAATCAATGCATAAATGACATCTCAACTTTAATGATACCTTGGATGACGTCATTCGACGTTTGGGCATCCTGTGCAGTCACCGCATAAGCCCGACCTTGAACTGTAGGTCGCGTCGACTTCTGCGTAGAGACTGTCGTAGTCCGTCCTTTCTCAACAACAGGACAATCCTTGATCATGTGACCAACCTGTCCACACCTGAAGCATCCTCCAGTGTTCCGCCTGCAATCCTCTGTCTTATGTGGTTTCCCACATCTTGCACACACTGGGGTAGAAACAGGAGTAACAGCTGATCCTCTCGTCGAACCCTGAGCCACAGAAGCTCCACTCGCAGTAGTGCTCCCGGCTCTGAAAGGTCGTCCTGGTGACGAACTCTGAGGTCTCTGATAGGAAGACGTCACTGGTCCTGAAGCAACAGCCGGTCTAGAATATGATGGCTGACTAGGGTAGGGAGGAGGTTTAGAGAACCTCAGCTTTTTGTTCACCTGCTCTAAAGCACTCTGCTGTCCCTGGCCAAACCTATTTTTATTACCCTGCTCTCGCCTCAAGTATTGTTTTCGAATATCTTCCTCTACAATGAGGGCCTTGGATATGACGCCCGCATGCGTCTCCATTTCCCACATCGACACCCTCTCCTGAATGTTCGGCCTCAAACCTCTATGAAATTTCTGAGCTCTCATAAGCTCAATGGCCACATGTAAGGGTGCAAATCGGGAGAGTCTATCAAATTCTGTGCCATACTCGGGCACCGACATCTCATTCAGTTTCAACTCAATAAATTGGACTTCCCATTGGTTACATACGATCTTCGGAAAGTACTGATCATTGAACGTCTCCACGAACTCTGCCCAAGTCCATGGAGTATTGGGATAGTCCTGCTCTCTCATCCGGGAAACAGACTTCCACCACGGGCTGGCCTCGCACAAAAGTTTGAAAGATACCCAGCGTACTTTCTCGACATCGGTACACTGCAACACTTCAAATATTTTCTCTATCTCATCCAGCCATGCCTCGGCTTCCATAGGATCCGTCTGCCCTGAGAATGTAAGAGGTCTCATCCTCCTAAACTCTGTGAATCCTCCTGGCTGATGTCTAGCTGCCACCATCTCGGCCTGTCGGTCAATGGCTACAGTCTGCTGAGCCATGTTGGTAGCCAAGGCTGCCAACACCTTGTCCACATTTCCTCTGTCTTGCCTAGCAGCTCCCAAAGGATCTGCATTAGGGCCAGAAGCAACTGGCCCTCTACCATATGAGGTGCCTACGCCCTCATCTATCTCCTCAATGCGAGTTGTACGAGGTCCCTCTATACCTCAGCCTCTGCCTCTAAACCGTGGAGGCATGTTGATCTGTCATTGTTAAAAAAAAATAATAACCATAGATCAGTAATGAATTGTTAGAAATAATCTAACCCCTAGTCCTAAGACTCTGAACCTAGAGCCTTTCTCTGATACCAACTGTGACGACCCGACTTTTCCAATCCCTAAGGTATAGGAAAGGCCGGTTCATTAACTTATTGATTTTTCAATAAGCCGTAACAAACAGAAGCCGACAACATATACAAAGATCTAAAGACAGAGGCAACATATAGTAATCCAAAAATAAAAGCTTCATATAACAAAATGAATATATCACTGTGAGGAACCAAGAAGAACCACCGGTGATGGCCAATCCGATCACCTAAAATAGTGGTTCACAATAATGGTTCCTCGAGTGATATCAAATGAACCAAAATAAAGGCCTAGGGCCCAATATTCCAAAATAATATCCAGACAAAATACCAAAAAAAAACCAGGATCTAAGATCACAGAAAGAACTCCTCAGCTGGTATGTCCAAATCCTCCTCGGGAATATAATCGGAGTCCTTCGGATCCTCTGACACAAGGTCAGTCTCAGTACCTGTGACGTATAGTCGAGGGTGAGCTAACAGCCAAGCTCAATAGAGGAAACATATCTATTTGCATTTCCTTATAAGTAAAGGTTTTCAAAAGACATAATCGGATCAAATATGGTTTTTCAAATGATGCTTTTCAAATTAAATCTCCAGTTCTAATCCTGAGTCAAAACTGATAATATAATCTAATGTGTTCGAAAATGTTCTGATTTAGCATGCTTCTTGTCTTAAATTTATAACTTAATTTTATCTCCCAAATTTCCTATAGCATGAGAGCGGACTACGTGACCGATGGGAAAACCCTACTGACCATCGTCGTTCATGAACCCATTTCGAAAGTGCAACAAGCCCCTACGCTATGAGGGAAACTTGCGCCAAAGTAATACCGTCAACACGGTTGGTAAAATCTAGGACATCGTCCGTATGAACCCTAAATCAAATGCAAATGCTAACACATATCACAGCTTATTATTCATAACATAATTCTGATTTTTCAAAGTTCTGATTCGAAATTCTGATTCAAAGTTTAACTGAGGTTCTGAGGTTCAAATTGCAAAGTTCTTAGTCATAACAAGGTTCCAAATTTTCATATTTGTGTCATATCTTCTGATTTTTATTTATGTTGTGTATCCAGAATTCCAAAATTAATGCTTCTTAAAAGAAATAGCCGAAATAGTTTATGCTTATAAATTGATGCAAATAACAAATAGGGTTCCCCTACCTTAACAAGGAGTATTCAAAATCATGCACTAGCAGTCCTGTGACGACCCGACTTTTCCAATCCCTCAGGTATAGCCGGACAAACAGGGCACATATCAGAGTAAAGCGTAATAAAAATCCATAGCTAAAATAAATGCGGAAGCAATTAAAAGTAAAGAACCACCGATGATGGCCGACCATCATCGAAACATGGCTCATAACAGAAATCAACGTCAAGTATAAAACTATGATATCCAACTAAAATGGGCCCACAAATTCAAGTCTAACTCTCACCACAAATAAGAAAATCAGTAAGTTCTATACTGGGAAAAACACCTCAGGAGTAACCTCAAGCTCTTCCTCAGGCACGTAGTCAGGATCAGTCTCACGACACGAATAGCCACGCGTCATTACTGAACTCCTGACGTATAGTCGGAGTGAGCTAACCAACAAAGCTCAGTAGAAGAAAGACATCTACGGCATTTTACTTTAACTAACATGGTTTCAAAATAAATATCGGAATATAGCTTGTCAAACATATAAGCAGATAATAAACTGAATTTAGGTGCGGAAATCATATGTAAGATTTATTTCTAAATGTGTGAAAACAGTTTCAAGAACAAATGCAGTGTTTCAGTGTCTTACTTTCTCTAACTTCTGTATGCAAAGTTCAGAAATTCATGACTTAATCCTCAACTTAAAATACCAGCGGAGTAAACTATTTGTCGAGAGCAGGAGTCTAGCCGATGCGAACCCCTACCTACCATCGCTGCTCATGAACCCTTTTATGCAATAAGCCCCTGTAATGAGGGAAACTTGTGCCATGAAGTTGTTCAGGAATTTTTGAGGGGTCGTTCAGGTCAATCATAAAACAAATGCAGATACTAATATAATCAGATGGAAGTCTCTTATACATAGTTCAGGTTCTTAATTTCAGATCTTCAGAGCTTAAGCAGATTCGTGTTTGAGATTCGTAGATTTAGATTTTTAGTCATTCATATCAATTTCAATTTACAGATGTGATTTCAATGGCATATGCAAGTTCAAAGATTTTAATTCAAAATATCTATGCGAATTAAAATAAAATACTGTAAAGATGAGATTCTCTTACCTAAAACTCTGAGTTATGCGAAGTCAAGCAAGGTCCTATTGATGGCCTCTCGCCCTCAATCTATATCACAATATACGTTCATGCATTAAGATAAACTCTAATTACTAATAATATAGACCTATTTAAGCGTTTCCTCAAAAACAAGTCAAAACAGGCAAGTTGCGCCAATCCTAGAATTTGACGTAATATTCTCATATTTGTTTGACTATCAAGACGATTGATTCATGTGTTGGTCAAAACATGAAAGTTGTAGCTTTTTATATTAGCGTTCCAACGCAAAATGAATCGTCTCAATCGGAGTTCGAGATAAAAAGTTATGACTAAAATACTAAGGCAATGCCGGAGTTCGGTGATACCTCGCTCGAGCGATGATAATAGCTCGCTCGAGCGATTTGACGTAACATTCTCATATTTGTTTGACCATCAGGACGATTGATTCATGAGTTGGTCAAAACATGAAAGTTGTAGATTTTTCTATTAGCTTTCCAACGCAAAACGAATCGTCTTAATCGGAGTTCGGGATAAAACATTATGACTAAAATACTAAGATAATATCGGAGTTCGGTGATACCTCGCTCGAGCGATGATAATAGCTCGCTCGAGCGATTTGACGTAACATTCTCATATTTTTTTAACCATCAAGACGATTGATTCATGAGTTGGTCAAAACATGAAAGTTGTAGATTTTTCTATTAGCTTTCCAACGCAAAAAGAATCGTCTTAATCAGAGTTCGGAATAAAACGTTATGACTAAAATACTAAGGAAATGTCAGAGTTCGGTGATACCTTGCTCGAGCGATGATAAAAACCGACGGGTTTCCTCAACGATTCGCGCCGCGATCGATCCCACGAGTTCATAGAGACAACTCCAACATGCCCCCAATGATCTCAACCTCTCCCAATAGCCAACTACGAATCCAAGGTTGATTCAAGTTCTTTCTAAGGTTTAAGTGTTTTCAACAAAGAGGGTTCTAGAGAAGGAGGTTTTCTAAACCGATCTCCTACGATGATTGAAGAAGAGAGAAGAAGGAGTTTCACACGGTTGGGTAACTATCCTCTCTTAACAAAACCTAGTATAATACGGGAATGCAATTCCTTCTTATAATAGGATTGCTCACAAAGTAAAACACACACACACATCTTATGTATTATACACTTCTAATTTTAAAACTCAAGTCCGGTGTTGAGCGGCTACACCGAGGTCGGTGCACAACTTTCGCACGAGGGTCCAAATGGGCTCTAAATTAAAATCTGTCCGCACAATCACATCTAGATAAAAATCCAAAACAAATGGTGACGTCGATTGCCGAGCCGAATACACACACAGGGTCAGTCTAACTCGGGTTCAAAATACGGGTCTTTACAAGTCCTCACCAAGGACTTCCAACAATCAAAACCTACATATATTAACACTCTCAGTGTTAATATAGAACAAGAATTTCAACCCAAAAGCTTGCTGAGAAAATAATCTGAAAAATTTCGAATGCCAAATACAGGACAGAATTCGACCATCGAATTCAAATTCGTTGGTCGAATTTGAAATTCGATGGTCGATTTCAAATTCGACCATCGAATTTCAAAACTGCTCATCAGTCACAAAATATAAAAATCGACAGTCGATTTCCACAAATTGGCTTTAGGCACAACAACACATTTCGACTGTCGATTTTCAATTCAATGGTCGAATTCCAAATTAGACCATCGAATTGAAAATCGACCATCGAATTACTCAGGTTCTGTGGCTGTTAACTTTTCATGTCCGGATTCTTTCTTCTCATTCAATCACAGCCATCAGATCTTTATTCAAACACACAACATGCTATTCTCAACAAAACATAATTTAAAGAATACAAGAAGGTTTTAAAAGCCTACCTCTTGTCGCTTAATCCTTTTGATCCCGTGGCACCAATACACTCACCGGAACAAATCTCTACGATCAATGGTTTTAAAAACTTCAAATCAGCCCATTATAAACCTTCCTCCACTGCACAGATCTTTATCAATACAGTGACACTCTCTTCTTTTTCCTTCTCTTCCACTAGCTCAAACCGTTCGGATTTTAAGCACAAGGTTAATTAATGGTTGAGATGGAAAGAGGAGTTCTCAAGCTCACTATATCTAGGATCAACAAGGAGGCAAGGCCTTAGAGGCTTGATTTCCAACGAGAGGGAGAAGTTAACTTCTCGTGCACTCTCTCTTATTACTAAAAGCTAAACATAAAATATCTAGATTTTTATAAATGTAACTTATCCACTTAAGTTGAAACCTATCCAGTGTTAAACACAAATACCAAACTTATTGTGTAAGTCATCGCTTTCATGACTTACACACATCTATTGAGAATACCATTTTACCATCATTCTCATCAAACACAAAGCTAACCAAAAGTCCAACAAAACCCGTAAAAATTTCCGGACACGCTTACCGATGTAAACGAAATTAGGTCAAAATATCAGGGATATTACAAGCAGACGATTAATTGGACTATATCCTCCACTGCTTGATGGCTGATGCTATTGTACTACTTTCTCTTCAGGATGGGGTGGGTTTGGGCGGTTTGCACTCTGACCCTTTGATTCGAGTGGCGGTGTTCGTTTGTATTGTTTACTTAATTCTTCTAGACTGAGATTTATTCAAAGAAGAAGATGATAATATCATGCTGCACTAGCTGAATGTGTTTTAATGCATTGATAACAATTTGAATATATTTTACTAGATCAAGGGTATGGGCTATATCCATGCTCAGGTAGTTGACATTGACTCTAAACAGGTTGCTGACAAGCCCACTCCGGTTTGAATTTCTTCCTTATTGACTTCAAGACACTTCTCGCAGGGGAGAATTAGATTGCCAGTGAGGAAATATCATCCTAAAAACAATGGGCCAAAGGTGAGGCTAATTCTACCAGTGAAATTCAATTGAATTTTAAAGGATAGTGTTTAACAATGGCTACTATTTTGTTTTCCACAAAACATTTTTTAGGAAATTTTGGATAGGGAAGCTGTTTTGGACCATCAAATCCTCATTCATTGTTTCTATGCAGATACCATTCTTTAGCGGTGAGGAAGAAACACAGCATACCAAGGGCAGATGCTCTTTTCATCCCAAGGGAGAATCCAAGAGCATTGGTCATTCATCTCGTGGAGCAGTGGCCCTCAAGAACTAGTACAGAGCAGCAGGCTCTTTCGAGAAACATATCTACTCATGCTTGTATTGTTATAATATTTTTTAGAATTTGATTTTGAACTTTCACCTACATATTATCCTTTTCTTGTTTCTTAAAGCGATAATAATAAATGTTTTATTTTTTTTTGCTTCTTTGGAGTGGATATTATTATCGTTATGCTATGTTTTGGCATTATGGTTCAAAAACTTATCCAATGATTTCATAGCCAATTAGGCGGTTGCTGGAGAGCCTGATTAGTGCTCTTTAAATGCCTAGATGGTCTTGCTGTATGACTAGCTTGGCCTTAGTATTTGTCATATAGTAACCAAAGTTCATAGCTAGAATCCAAAAATTGAAATAGCGATAAAGTTGTTTCCTTTAAGCTCCAAATGAGACTAAAATTTAGATAAATTTTGGTTTCTAAATCAGTTGCTCTCTTTTGCACGGGTCACTCAATTTGATTTGGAGTTTTTGGCCAGTTATCTTGCTGAGTTGACACTGGTTGATTATGGGTTCCTGAAATTCCTTCCATCTGTCATAGCTGCATCTGCTGTATTCCTTGCCAGATGGACACTAGATCAGTCTCAACACCCATGGGTCTGCATTGATTCTCATCTCTACCTTTAATCTGGTTGCTTTACTAGATATGTATTTGAATGTTTCATTTTGTCCCTTGCAGACTTCAACTTTGGAGCATTATACCACTTATAAGTCATCAGATCTGAAAAATACGGTTCTTGCAATGCAAGATTTGCTGTTGAACTGCAAAGGTTGCCCACTCAATGCCATATGTTAAAAGTATAGGCAACAAAAGGTATTTGGTTATTTTATGTAGATAAATCAATGCACATAACTGTTTTCATGGTCACGTTGGAATTATAGATCAAATTCTCGGATGATTCTGAGACGTATTGGGTGACGCGTCTCCGTATTGAGGCCACCTGAGAAAAAGTTACTGTATTGGGTATCGTCTCATACATATGCTTTGTCGTATATTGTATCGTCAATACCTGCAGGCTGAGGCGATATCTATAAAAAATGTCCGAGGTGATAATTGATACTTGAGATGACATATATCGATTTCGGCACTGACCGATTTTGAGATTTTGATCCTTCGTTGGCATCCACCACTGCCAACCATGTTTGGAATTTGACACATCGTCAAACCTCTTATTTTTATATTTGATAACAAGTAATTGCTTGTTCTGTTGACAGTTTAAACATGTCGCTGCTCTAGTCTTCTCCAAAACTGCTCCAAACGCTTTCCTGACAGGAGGATATATACTCCTACAGACTGTTAACCAACCATTGAGGAAATAAATGCGGTCTCCTTTTTTGAATTTTAGTAACTTCACATGCGGGTCTATTATATTTATTATTAATATAATAAATATTTTAATAATTTAAAGAAAATAAAACTTTATTTGATTTCTTAGTTTTGGGTTGGATTTTAGGCAATAGATATTCTCAAGTTTTATATGCAAATTAATAGTCCCACATTGGTAAAAATAAAAAGTGCCTAGGCTATATATAGAACCTTTCACCTTCTATTATTATTTGATAATAAGAAGAGAAGAGTGTGCCTAGCGGAGAGCCGCCGCGTTCGCGCACGCGTGTGCGTGGCGATTGGCGTTTAGGCGCATTGACACTTTAGGCGCGCACGCACTTGCGCATCGTCGCAAGGAGAGGTTTGATTTTTTGACCAGGCAGATCCAACGGTCAAATTATTCATGGGTCGAGTCTGGCCTAATGGGCTACTAATCAGTGGGTCAATTCGGTTCTATTGGGCTAAATGGATTGGTCAAATGTTGACCGTTGGACCCAACCATTTCATAACCACTTATAAAGGTTTGCAACCGTTTGAATTTGAATTCGAAAAGTTACAACCTTTCATACTTGGATGAAGCAGTTGATCTGAGCCATCCAAAATATGACTGTTGGTCCAACAGTCATACTAAAACTTCTATATAAGGAGGCCTTAGGACACAGATTTGAATACTCTGAAACCTATCGGATTCCTTGCATAAAATTTGAGAATTCCTCTTGCTTCGTCTTTTGGTGGTACTTCATCGGATTGAGTTTTATGGGGCGATCATCTACTGTTGCAAAGTAACGGATCGCATCCAAAAGATTGGGCTTGTTGTATCTTGGAGACGTCTCGCTGGAACCCTTTTGCAAACTCGAGAATTTATTCGAATAGGGAGCGAATAGCATTTTAAAGACAACGATTACGTGCCTCAAGTCCAATTCTCTTGCCCATTTCATCATTTTCGGATTTATGTTCCTAATTTATCTAACAGAGTCTACCTGATATCTAATTCCTCTGTTTATCTTTATACATTTTTTTATGATCCATCGCCATTGTTGTAGCTTTTTTTAATGAGGTTATTGGTTCTTCCAATGCTACCCATGTAAGAGAGAGGCAAGCAAGGTCAGATTAATTTGAAATTCAAATGCTAATAGTTATTTTCAAGCTTTTGTAACCCCACGTTGAAGCTATAAACTTCAATATGGGGTTATTTTGGCGGGTTGTAAGAACGAGTATGCAACAGCTTGAAGGTAATTTAATGTTCATACCCCAAGGTTCATTAAATTTCTAAAATTACCTCTTTATACTGTGATATATGATGTCATTAGACTTTTGTTCCTTGTAAGATTCATCTTTAGTCCATAGTATTATTGGGAGGCTATATAGCCTATAGAGTCTAACTGGGGACACATAGGGTACGTTTGGTTCATTGTAATTGGCTCATTGTAAAAATCACTTTACCTGTAAAATGATGCTGACTGGATTACATGTAAATTTTACTTTTTCTCATGTAAAATACATGTTTGTTCACCGTAAAATTTTGGTGTAAAGTTCACTTTTTGTAAAAAAATAGAGCCTTTGGGGTTTGCTTTTTACTTTTACAAGTAATATTTCAATATTACGAGTCATTACCCTCGTAAGTCAAAAAAATTACAAGTAATTTTTGTGGCACAGTCCACAAGAAATTACGGTGAAACAAACGACTTTTGGTATAAAAAATAGAGCTGTTGGGGTGATATTACAAGCTTTATATGTAATTAATATCCTCCTTTTACATTGAAACGAACGTACCCATAGGGTTGTAAATGAAAAGTGAGAGGATCAAATTGATGAATATTCTATTTACTTGTATATCATAATTTAGTTGGGCTCAAATGAACCTATTTGAGCAGCGCATTCCCACAAAATGGAACCTAAAAGAGGGTAGGTGTTAATTTTCTACTTTTGTACCAATCGCGTTGTAGACTAAAAACGCCAATACTCAATAATTTAATGCACGAGTTAAAAACGTGGATTGCGTCGTGGAAAATAGTGCAATCAACATTAAATTATTGTGTTGTCCAAACGGCCTCAAATACATTATAGTGAATGATGAATGCCTGCAAAATAACTGTGGGAGTGTTTGGCAATACGACAGGTCGTCACCCTTCTCTGCAACTCATTCACTCCTTCAAATAGTGGAATGTAAAATCTAGAGAGAGAGAGAGAGCGCAATGCAATTGTTGAATGGCTTCTCCCTAGAACCTCTCCGAGTGATGATGATTTCTCGACAGCTAATTATAAATTTGTGACGAAGAAAAAAAATAATAGAAGCCGTCGGCGTAGGCTTCATTTGTTTAAAAAAATTATTTATAAAAACAACTACGCTGACGATTGTATTTTGTGTAGTTGTATTTATAAAAAAATTATTTATAAAAAATTATTTATAAAAAATTATTTAAAAAAATTGTATTTTGTGTAGTTGTTAATCTTCATGGTATAAAAATCTTCACCTTTGGTACTTTCTTAGGTTTAATTTAACATACTCTTTTAGAATTAACCAAATTATGTGTTTCCCTGTGAGTTCAACACTTTTGTACTCGCCCTCATTCATCGGACTTGTGCACTTGCAAGGGTACTACTTCTAAAACCATCAGCTATCTAGTGTATTACTTGGACTCTCTGAGGCACTAAACTAGCTTCTATACTCTTTAATAAAATAAAACAACTTTCAAAAAAAAATAAAAAATTATATGACAGTTATAGCATACATTATAACACCTTTATAATAGATTTGTAACATTTTACAAAAGTTTTTAAAAATTGAAGAAAAAGAAGAAAAACCTAAAAACATTGTTATAAGTTTTAACCCATTATACCGGGTTATAATGATATCGGCTAAAGGCCTTTATAACCTTTAAAAGGTTGTTTTACTCCTTATCTCAATGTGGAGAATGGTCATGTCCAACCAGGTTGAGCTGGATTTCGAGTTCAACCACATCTCCGGCTGTTGGAAATAAGAGAATCTTGACTTCTATAATTTTTTATTTTTATAGGATAGCGTGAAGCCAAGAGTCTCCTAAATCCAAGGGCCGGAGATGTAGTTGAACTCGAAATCCGATTCAACCTCGTGGACCTGACCATTGCCCTCTAATGTGCATACATCTTAAAATTGTAGCACAATGAAAGGTTGATAATATTACAACCTAAAGGTCGTCAGTTGAAAGCCCAACTTAGATAAAATTAAAAACGAAATGAATAAACAGAGGATATGAAGTAGAAAGCATTGGGAGAGGTGGGAAAAACTTAAACTGAGTTGTTGCAATAGTCAAAGAGCGGTGACAGGCTATTTAGACCACGTTATAGTGATGTGACGATGAAACTAAATGCTCCACTTGCCACCTCCGCCATCTCATTTCTATGGCTAACGACCAAACATAAATACCCGTTTCTTTTTTATCTCCTTGGCCTGTTGTTTTTAGGCTACCACAGATTTTAATGCTCTTTATCATCCCTATTAATTTAAGAGAAACTGTTCTTTTTTTTTTTTTTTTAGTATAGCTCTATTGTAAAGAGAAAAAGGTGATATCTTATCATTAGTTCAATTTTTATAATAATAAATTACCCCTTCTTTTTTAAAGGTGCATAATATTTTTATTTTTTTTAAATTCTCAAGTCTAAGGACAGAATTGGATATAATTTTGATATTTTATATTAATTAATATATGTTTTTATTGGCTTGACGCGATAATTATTTTAAAAATTGGATTAATATAGATACGTAGATAAATATATACAATAAATGCATTTACCAATATTATATAATATATATTTTTTATTGTATAATAGTAACAAAAAGGGTTCCGTTATTCATACGCCATCACGCTGCCTTCTCACCCCAAATTTATATGTTCTTAGGTATTTTAAAGTTTTCTTATTTTTTGACGTATAAATCCAACAATTTCTAGTACAGACTGTAAGTTTTGCAACCTTTTTTTCCTCTCGGTGGATAACTACCAGGTGTTTTATTACTTCTCGATGGCCTCTTACCGAGACTCATTAAAGCTATTCGGTGATGACCTATCGAGAATACTCACAACAACAGTGGCACTAAAGAGAAACAATTTATGTTTCTGCGGGTTGAGAGCCATATGGTATTGAACACTATTGATGGACATCTACCGAGGAATGGTAATACCTCTCGGTAGGCTCTCACCAACACACTTTAGCGACATTCCGTAATGAATTAGCGAGATATCACAAGGTAGCAGTTAACCAGGAAATAGAAAGACGAAAGGTCATCCAACGATTTCTGTAGCTTCATGGGTTATAGTTGAACGGAGAAGAGGAAGGTGAGAGGTTAGTCGCCATCAGATGGTCATTTCCGTAGTATCGTGATTTAAAATTGGCCAGAGAAGGGGAAAACGATGTGTTAAAACAATTTTTACTGATACTTGTGACGACTACGTGAGAAAGCAATTCGGTGGGATGTAAATACCGGTACCCATGCTAATATTCCATAACCCAAATCCCATCCCTAGCTGACCATAATAAAACCTGCTATGCCTAAGGCTAGGGCCAACAATATTAAGGCTCGCATAGGGTTAGCCCAAGGGCATGCAAAGGCCAGGGCCATGGCCCTTTCGCTTTCCTAATCGACATAAGCATAGAACTCTAAAGAAAATTTTAAACGTAAGATAAATTCGTTGAGAACAAATTGCAGGGGGCGGACTTGGCATGACGTGATTGGTTGCACCAACTTATATTAATTGAGTCTCACCGCATTTGCAGTCAATTGCGTCGCGCCATCTCAGCTCCTTGAACTTTGTCTGCATAAAATTTGTCCTCCATATAGCATTGTCTATAACTCTAATAACTTTGGAACGCCAAATGGCATCGAGCACTTATTAAGTGCTTCATTAATTTATAACTTAAGATTAAATGTAAAGTAATCACGCACAACCCAGTTCATGATGTGGATTGATGGAGACACTATCAATTACCTGATGAGTACTATGACAAATGGAATGAGATGTAGGGCAATGGTCAAGTCCTACAAGGTAGAATCAGATTTCAAGTCTTATATCATCTGTTTCCCTTTAATATAGGAGAATCTTGACTTTTTTTATTTTCACTTTTTATAGTATGACGTGCAATCAGGATCCTCCTATTTCCAAGGGCAGCGGATGAGATAGGACTCGAAATCCTCTTCTACCTGGTAGGACTTGACCATTTACCTGAGAGGTAAGTTAATTTAACACCATAAATAAGTAGGTGTTAGCTGTGTAAGGGTGAGAACCATATAGGTGCAGATTTTGTACCCGTGGGCACCATATAGGTGTAGATTTTGTATGGGTGGGCACCATAGTTTACTTTGAGCAAGTGAGGAGACGTGGTGCTTTCTGTGTCTCGACCAAGGTATCAAATGTCGGCCGATACCGATACGTATCGGTTTTTCAACAAACAGATAAATATTGGTATTAGCCGATACCTATATTTTTTAATTTTTTCTTAAAGGGCGATACGTATCGGTATCGGTCGATACGTATCAACCAATTCGTATCGGTCTTCCAAGGACCGATACCCGATACCAATTTTGTTACCTTGGTCTTTACATTGTTTGATTGAGAATATGATCAAACATGTTGGTTTTCATAATTATATATATGGCAGGCAAGTTCTGTGTAGGCAAAGTGTAGGCGGATGACATATTGCAATGTAGGTCAGGGCAGCCAGTCAAGTCACGCCACATCATCCACCTGCACTCTGCCTACACATACATTTAGGCTGTTGACATGGCATGACGTAAATGGCTGCCCCAACCTGTATTGCTTGGGCCAACTGCACTTACAACCAATTACGCTGTGACACGTCAGCTGCCTGCGCAAAACCAGCCAGCCATATGACACCATCCTATATAAATTAATGAGGGCACTTATCATGAGAGGGTCAGGTTTTTATCCACGTGTCACACACAAGATGTTAAATCGGAACTCCGTATCGGGTATCGGTTCAACGTTGACCGATACGCATTGTCGATATGTATAAATTGTTGTGCGGAAGCTCTCAAATTAACTAACGATCTCACGATGAACGATCAAATAAGAACACAAAATTAAATAAAATCAAACACAATCACACAAGAGACAATATTTATATGGTTCGACAATATACCTATGTCCACTAGCAATAACGATTTACTATATTGATGATTTTACAAGAATAGAAGAACACACATGCCTCACCAAAGCTCTCTACAAAACCTTAGATATGTTTACCAAAGCTTTATAATAATATCTCAATTATTTAATTTGACCAAGAGCTTTCCCTTTATATAGAAGACATAAATCCTACTTCTAAACCAAGAGAAAATAGCCAAAGACGGAGTCTAAATGTAGTTGGGCAATCATGGGTTGCTCGAGCGATAACCAAAGTTGCTCGAGCGACTTAGACCAAAGAGTTTACTTGGTGCAATAGCACATTGGTCGTTCGAGCGACAACCAAAATCGCTCGAGCGACTTTCACCTAAGAGTTTTCTCACGTTGGGTGATCCACCTCACTCAAGCGACAACAAAGGTCTCTCTAGCAAGCCAACCTCCAAGTTAGAGCCAAACAACAATTCTCCACCTGACTCTTAAGCTTTACCAAATACTCTTTCTTCCGATCATCGCTAGACTTGTATGACCGCTGCCGCCAGTGCCCCGAGGGCACTCAAACCTATTGAATATTGATCAAATTCAAACAATGGTTAGACTTGACCACCGATAGTACCTTTTTCATCATATCCACAAGATTGTCCTTCGTACTCACCTTCAAAAATATCTCGTCATCTTCGATTACTTCCCATATAAAGTGATACCATATATCAATGTGCTTAGTACGAGCATGATATACGTGATTTTTTGCTAAGTAAATAGCACTCTGTCTATCGCAGAATGCATCAACACTAGCCTGTGCGATCCCCAAATCACCAACTAAGCCTTAAAGCCACAATGCTTTTTTTACTGCCTATGTTACTGTCATATACTCTACCTTTGTAGTAGACAAAGCTACTATATCCTATAACATAGACCTCTAGCTAATCGGACCACCTGATAGCGTAAACACATATCCCGTTGTAGACAAACGCTTATCCAAATCACTCGCGTAATTTAAATTTATATAACCACATAACTGATGATTTGTACCACTGTGAAAAACCAACCCGACATTCATGATAGCATATATGTACCTCATAATCTATTTCACCATCTGCCAATACTCATTGCCCGAGTTAACCATATACCTGCTAATCACTCTAACGGCCTACGAAATATCCGATCGAGTGCAAACCATAGCGTACATCAAGCTACCAACTACACTCGCATAGAGAACACAAGTCATAAACTTGCACTCCTCATCCGCAGTAGGAGACATGCTAGCCGAAAGATGAAAGTGAGCTGCTAATGGAGTTCTCACTGCCTTTGAGTTTTCCACCCTAAACCGTGAGAGTACCTTCTCCATATAACCCTTCTGTGTCAAACACAACTACCCTTTATTTCTGTCTCTCTGAATCTCCATCCCAAGAATTTTTCTCACTGCTCAAAGATCCTTTATTCAAACTCCATGCCAAGTTGAGATTTCAACTTGTTGATCTTTACCATGATCTTTACAGCTATGAGCATGTAATAGCCCGAAAAATCACACTAAACTATGACCTCGGGATCCGTGCCCGATCGGTCATAGGTTTGACCAAACGAAAGTCCAATAGTTAGCATGAGGTGTGATGAACGGATGAGATGTGATAAATTGAATGTCTATGTGGTGTGTGTTGTGGGGATGTAGTCGCATACACCTATCACGGTGTATGTGCTCAACACACAAGTGAGAAAAGAGGATAAAAGGGTTTAATAACCCTAGAGGTGTATTTTTGGTTGTTGAAGGAGAGTAAAGAAGAGAGAGAAAGAGAGAGAAGTAAGAGAGGAGTTATTGCAACTGATTGGAGGGGGGATTCAAGAGATAAAAGCCGGATTCAACGCGATTTGGATCTATTAGAGCCAAAGCTGGAAACCCTAGCCTTCCAACTATTTGATTGAAATCAACTTGAGATCTATTCAAGGTAAGATTTTTGTAAATAAAATGCATAGATTATAGGGTTGAATGTGGGTTAAAATCATAGGATAATGGCTTAGAAAATAGAGGAAAAAGTATGGGAAAAGATTGGGAAGAACAGACTCGAAGGCTGATACAATTTCGAATTAAATTGCATTAATCCAAATTGGCCAGGAAGTCGAAAGCTCAGAAGACCACGATTTCGATTAATAGAATATGATTTCGATTTATCGAATTTGGATTTCGATTAATCGATTTGGGGATCGATTAATCGACTGAGAACCTCCAGTGGACCCCAGGGGTTGAGGAAATGACTTAAGGAAAAATCGACTAATCGAAATGGGATTTCGATTAATCGATTTTAGTTTTCGATAATCGATTTGGAATCGATTAATCAACTTGTGAAACTCGACTGTTCGAACTGAGAGTCGACTTTGCGAAAAGAAAAATTTCGATTAATCGAAATTGGGTTCGATCAATGAAAACTCGAATCGCTTCAATCGTGAGTCTACTTTGCGAAAAGAAGAATTTCGATTAATCGAAATTGGATTCGATTAATCGAATGAAAGCTCGACTGTTCGAACTGAGAATCGACTTTGCGAAAAGGAGAATTTCGATTAATCGAAATTACTTCGATTAATCGATATTGACCTTCGATTAATCGATTTTGGAAATCGATTAATCGAATCAGATTCGATTAATCGATTTTGGAATTCGATTAATCGACTGAGATAAATTATGTTGACTTTTGGGTTTGACTTTAAGATTCTTGGAGGGTCTTATACCTCCTTTATTGCATCCTTTGTGATGTGTTTCACCTGTTATGTGGTACCATAGGTGGTACGTGTGGACTAGTGCACAAGGAGCCACGTGGGACCTTGATGCATTGATCAAATGAAGACTTGAGGTAGGAAACACCTCGAACATGTACTTTATTTTACAAGAGCATGTATGTAGTGATATAGAGTTCAATTCAAATGTTATTTCTTAAGAATTTATGAAAAGTGTGTGTGTGTGACATCCATAAGAGTAATCATAATGAGCCATCCCCAGGGGATGAAGAAGTAAAGAGATAAGAGCATCAGGTGTGATGCAAGTAAATGGATACATCCCAGGGATGTGTCCAAGGATTGAATCATGTTTGATAGGGCCTAACTGATATAAGATAGCACATTTACACGGTGAATAACTATATGTAAGGCACCGATATTTTTGTTATTTGAGGTTTGATAGGGTACCCCGTGACGGGCGGATATCCAATGACGACAGGCAGGATATCCGGACCGATCTGGCAAATAAACCGTAGGCGGTCGCTGAGGCTTATCCGTACATAGTAAGCACACCCTGTGGGTGTTGATTGAGACAAGTAAAACCCGCCACCAATCCCTGTGGGAAAGGGGCTTTACTATTTGTATTCCTGTGAATACGGTTAAAATCATCTATATAGATGACGATGATGGGTATCTCATCGGGGCTCGATGCTATATTGCTCGGGGATTACTTAAGTTGAAAGTTTAAGTTTTGCTTTAGGCCTTTTCAACATCATTCATGAGTAAATGAAAACATATGTAATCAACAGTAAAACGAAATGCTTTCTAACTGTTTCATCAATAATTGCATAGACACATCATGCATGGCATATCATGGAATATATGTGAGTCATAATTTATATGTTCAACTGTGTTTGTTCCCTATTGAGCTAGGATGTAGCTCACCCTATAGACTATCCGCAGGTCCACTACTAGCATTTCAGGAGACGATCCGTGAGTCGGACCTTGCGGCCGGTGAAGAGTTGGAGCCACCTCCAGAGGACTTCTTCTAGAGGACTCCGTTGTGCCACTTTGAGGGATTTTGGAGAGGGTTTTTGTACGGCTTGGTATGTCAAGCCTTGATTGTTGTTTAAAACCATGTACATAAGGAGTTGGGATTATTCTTTTGGGACGAACCATCCGTGATGATTTCTATCATTGATGGTTCGGATCGGTTCTCTATTCATGCAGAGGCATGAGGGTAGAACTGTCTTTTGGGAAGTTAATTAATATAGATTTAAATTCCGCAAACTCGTCTATTATACTTTATGCATGCTTGATATACCAGTGTTCCGTGCTTAGCTAAAGGGCACGGTCAAGATGATCGTGCTGATGGCACGGGTTTCGGGGTGCCGAAATCCGGGCTGTCAAAGAGCATGTCATCAAATATAAGAGAAGATAGATAAATTAGTCATCTGCTAGCCTTTTGAAGTAAACACAGTTGTCGTATTCACTTTGAATATAATTTTAACCCACCATGAACGTATCAAACCTCTTGTAACACGGTCTTGGTGACTGCTTCAATCCGTATAATGACTTCTTCAGTTTACACACTAACCACTATTTTTCAGGAGACTTGAACCATTCAGGTTGGTTCATATAGATCTCTTCCTTCAAATCACCATATAGAAATGCCGTTTCTATATCAAGTTGCTCCAACTCTAAGTCCAACTGTACTACAATTGATATCAAAACCTAAATTAAAGTGTGTTTCATAATTAGTGAAAACACAGCATTGTAAATAATGCCTTCCTTTTGCACATAGCCCTTTGCTACTAATCGTGCCTTGAACCTTGTAATACTATTTTTCGGAGAACCCTCTTTCTTCTTATAAACCCACTTATACTCAATCGCTCTATTGCCCTTAGGTAGCTCTATTAGCTCCCAAGGTTTACTCTTGTAAAGAAAATCTATCTCTTCACCCGTTGTGGTCTTCTATTCCAGTGCACATCTTTCACTAATTGCATCCTTTAATGAAGACGATTCATTGTCATCTAACATCAACGTGTAGGCAATCATATCCTCCTAACTGCAGCGAATTGGTATTCTAGCATTCCTTTTGAGTGTTCCACCCACAAAGGATTGTTCTGGCTCTCTCCCAACTATTTCTATACCTTTTTCTGATGTAATAATTGTAAAAGTTTCTAACTCCACCTCTCAAATTTTTATGCTTTATTTGTTAGAAGTTCGCATAACAAATTTATCAAATGTCACATCTCTGCTGTCATAACCTTATTCTACTTGGGACACTATAACCTATATCATTTCATGCCATGTGCATACCCTAAGAAAGTCACCTTCTTAGCTCTTGTGTCAATTTTACTATTTCTGACATGATAGTAAGTTGTGTAACCAAAGACCCTAAATGCACCGTAATCTATAGGCTTTTTTGACCACATCTTAATCGGAGTCTTGATCAGTCACATAATTTATCATTTTATCACCCTTAACTTAGTGATACTAGGCTTTAATTTACTACTAATGAGATACTGATGTGCAGATATTAAAGCGAAACAGTAAAAGAGAGCCTACGTGTTAATATTTGTCAAAATAAACTCAAAAAGTAGTAAAAGGATGCTTAAGCGTAAAAGACGATTCGCTAAATGCTCAGAAACAAAAAATCACAAAAGACAATTGAACGCGATACTAAAAGATAAAATGAGAAATCGTAATAAGCGATTCTTCAAAGAAATACATATTCAAGAAGCTGAAGCGATACAAAGGAAACGAAGAATCGTTATAAGAATCGTCCCAGTATGAAAGCTATGAAAGAAGAAGAAAATCGTGATTTACGATTTTCCATAAAGAAGCTAAAATAGAAGAAATCGTTATTTATGATTGTGAAAATAAAAGCTTTTCTGCTGCTATCTGTTACTGCTGATCACGTGAGTGAAAGTTATCACCGCTATGTATTGAATAAGAAGATCTCTAAAATTAGAAGTTTGATGAATCACGGATCTGAGAAGATTGATGAAGATATGCTCCGAAGGACTCTGCTACTGAAAAGTAAAGAACCCTTTAGAAGCACATTAACTAAAGAAAGCAAGGAAGAATAAAATTATAAATTAGAGTTATAGTAGGATACTTTTATTTTAGTAGTTTCTCTATAAACCGACTCCTTATGATCTATAAATAAGAGAGCTCGGCATAAGAATAAGCATCGAAGAATTTCAGTATCAATTGACGCCTGAAATTTGATTTTCTTTCGATCAAAGTAGTGTAAAATAGTTAGAATATATTAAATATCAGAGGTTTCTCAAGAGCAATTGACGAGTATGATTGAGTGCTAAAGATTAGTGTAAATATTTGTAGTTTCTCAAGAGCAATTGACGATTATGGCTGAGGGGTGAAGGATATATTTTACTTTTCTTTTTAGTTTAAATTTATTTGCTTTGTAAACATCTCCAAGGTTTGATTTGAATTGACGACTCAGGTTGGAATTTGTAGATTAGTGTAACGATTTTACTTTTCCATCTTTAATTTTCTAAGGTTTGATTGACGCCCAGATTTTAGGAAGTTGCTGATTAGATTAAATCTGTATTGATAGGATCTTAAACTTGATTGACGCCCAATACTAGGAGACTAGAAATATAGTGTAACGGTACTGTTTAAATTTATAAATATCCAATAGCTGAAGATTAAGATTGAGGACCTTAATCTGAAGGAGGATTAGGATTTATTTTATGCACTTTAGATTAAAAAATTATTTTTTTATTCATATTTCTCCAGCATAGTAGATCTTAACGATAAATAGAAGTTTTTAAAGATAAGGATTTAAATAAAAGATAAAAATAAAGATATAATTAGATAATAAACTTTCTCGTAGGAACGATCCTATACTATAGTATTATAATTTTCATTGTGCGCTTGCAATAGGTTAAGACTTGAATTTAATATAAAATATATACATCATAATCGACAAGTCAAGTTTTTAGCGCCACTGCTGGGAAAACAGAATTTATCTAATTCTTTCAAATTTTTATCTAATATTTTTATTCTTTAGAAACTAATATTTAAATTTCTCTTTTTATATTTCTTTATATTTTTATTTTTCTTTGATCACTTCGTAAACTTTTGTAGGTTTATTCGGAGCAGCGAATCAAATGTTTTCAACTTCTGCCGGCCACAGAATTTCGAAGCTCATATTTGTTTCTCTCCCTGTTTGCTAAAATATATAAAAATTATAAAATATTGAAAATAAAAATAGCTGTTCTAACCAAACTGTCATATTATTAAAATAATTCATTATGATGGACAACGATTAGAACATGACTAAGACCATTAGGGAATACTATGCATTGACCCCTCTTACGCTATCTCCATGTATTCAAACCCCCATTGCCGATTATGAGGCCTTCGAAATCGCGCCAAATATGCTTCAAATACTTTCTACTTTTCGCGAGCTGATTGAGGAAGACCCCCAATGGCATTTAAATAATTTTATAGATATGTGTAGCATTATTCAAATTAAAGAACTAATAGGAGTATTTGTTCGTTTAAGGCTATTCTCATATTCTCTTAGGGACGAAGCAAAGCAGTGGCTATACTCTTTACCCCGAAATTCGATTGCTGATTGGGAAGGATTGAAACGCGAATTCCTTGAGAAGTACTTCCCAATATGCAAAATGAATAGAATTCGGCATCTTATTTTAACATTCCATCAATTTTCGGATGAACCTCTTCTAGAGAGTTGGAGTCGCCTCGAGGATCTTCTTTGTATGTGCCCTCATCATGGGTCGCGAAATAGAAAATAGTGCTCACTTTCTATGAAGGATTAAATGACCAAACTAGGCATATGATTGATGGTGCTTGTGACGGTATGTTTCGTAAGCTAACAGCAGAAGAAGCTTGGGAATTCTTTGAGACCCTTAGAGAGGAATCGGTGCAACACCACGCACCGGGTGAGATTGACTTGGAGACTTCAATAAGTAAGCTTCCCAAGCAAGGAAGACTTTTCAAATTAAAGTCAATGATGAGATATTTTTCAAGACTAAGGCTATGAAAGACGAAAATTCAGTCTCTGGTGGGTATAAAATCATACCCAACATCTGAACAAGGAGAAGCCGGTGGTCCTAACCATGGCCTAACTCAATCGATCTCCCGACTTCCTTCTATCCCTTCTTACCACATAGAGACCCATTACCATGCTGCTACAGAGGATACTCTGACACCAATAGCTTACAGCTGGATGCAATAGAGTCGTATCCAGACACAGTTACTTAATCATCTTGGGTAATCTGTCGAAAGATTAGAAACTCAGTTTGAGCAGCTATTGCCATTCGATAGAAAAAGTAACACACCACCATTTCATGCAGTTGGTAAGTCTAGAGGATGCATATTTATGGGAGGCACATCAACTCCCTCTGCTTTTAATTAATTCCCTCTGAAAATCGTCGTGCTACCGACTCACTCGTAGCAAAATCTTGTACCATATGTATATCATTATTATCAGTGTAATTTTTTCTTTCTTTTCGAGAAATTCATACGACTTACAATACATCCAATCGTGTTTGAACGTATGGACTTACAGGCAACCAAGATTAAGGATGCTGAATCGTAGCAACCACGACTCAATAGGTGAAGAGTCTTTTCAAACAGTGTATTGATAGCTAAAATTGTAAATGACAATTCTAGGGAATATGCAATTCCAGTGGTCTGTCTCATCAGTTACATTAGAATTCAGACCCATTAAATTCATAAGGGAAATGAACAAATTTTACATTCAATTTCACCACTTCCCAACTATCCTAACCTAGAAACCTACACATTGACATTTACTCGAAGTAACGGTTCAAAACTAAGACTTTTCCCTATAAATCCATACCCATCTATAAACCATCACATCTCTTTCGTCTTCCATCTTTTCATACCTAAAACCTCATGACGGCAGAGCATAATTAGAGTGATTCTAACAAAATTCTTGAAAAACACAGAGCCGAGCTCCTGATTGCACAATAGAAAGTAGAAGAAATTAAAGCGCCAGCGATCTGTCTCTAATGCTGAATCATCCACCGAGACTACCCTTTACCCTAAACTTAACCCAAATCTGAAACCATATACCAAGAACCCATCTTCCCCCACTTCCTAACCCTTATTCACTTACAACCCACACCAAATACAAACTCCCATATGATGATGGTGGGTTGAGCCGTCCCTCACCACCCCTCTCCATTGATTATCTTCTCCCCTCGCTTGCGCTATATTCCCTTCACATAATTTTCGCAAGGGAGCAATATAGGCAAAAGATGAATCGGAGAAGTGTTCACTTCCCACTCTTCAAAGGACTTTCATAGTGGCTTGCATTTCTTTCTAAAAAGAGAAATGTGATGTGCATTGATCGGTGGGACTTGGAAGACAGAGGATGCGATCCTGTAAAGGCATGGATATGCCTTTGGTGGGAAGGGATGAGAGACTTTGATTGAAGGTAGTTAGAAGCTGAGGACCGATCTTTATCGAAGGACTCTTATCTCGAACATTACTGCTAGTGTCTTAGTTAAGTGTGTGTCTAGATTTTTCTTAGGAATTTTTTTTTATTTCTTTCCGTATTTTTGTAAATAGTTCATATATATATAAAGTTTTTATTTATTTATTTGTTGTTTTACTAACATTTTTACTAACATCTAACTTTGTAGTTCCATAAAAATCGGAAGTATTTTTCTCCCAAGTTTGGCGGGGAAGATTTTTTTTTTTTTGTTATAAATTATAAACCCAGTTCCTAACATAGCAGTAAACTAAGATAATAATTTTTCTGTATGTCCCTTATTTTGTACAATGAGATCATTGTCTTATTTAAGTTTGGAGGGGATACATTACATAGGATATATTAATATTAGTATAGTATAATAGTAGCTTTACTTTTTCATAAAAATTTTAGTAAATTTTAGAAAGACAGTTAATCATTATATGCAAATTATGATAAAATAAAAATTCAAAATACTTAGCAATCTATCATAGTAGTAGTTCAAAAATAAAAATAAAAATAGTTACAATTCAAAGTAAAGTATCTCTAGAACACTGTATCAGATGAATGTTTAAAACTATACAATTGATCTGAACTACAAATATTTTATATTAGGTTTCAAAATTATATAACCAGTGAGCTATAGAGCCTATTTCCTCTTTTATTCTGAAAAAGAGAGACTGTTTTTATTCATGCTAAATTTTTCTTGAACTTCTCTACTACTTGAAATCTCATATTGCTGAACTTAGAATCAATATATTCTGTAAATATAATGATTTGTTTGTTTAGAACTATCTATTAAATATATCAAAGCAATAAGACATCCATATTAGTAAATTGTGAAAATGACTAAAGGCCATCTTTTGTTAAACCAAAGCCAAAAAGGCAAAATCCCAGAAAATTATACCCTTTGAACTTATATTAGAAGCCTAAAATCAAATTTCTTTGTACCAAAATTTTATAAACTATTAACCATATGTACTGACCAAAGCTTTCTACTTTTAACCCTTACAATTTCTGAGAGTTTAGAATGTAAAAGAAGGGGAGAAGAGGGAGTGAAATGAGTATATACTTAACAAATAAAGGATCTGCTGAAAAGGGTGCAACTGAAAAAGAAATACAGCTGTATGAAAATATGATAAAAGAAAAGAAATAGAAGAAATCATAAAAGACGATTCCACGAAAGAAAAAGAGAAGCAAAAAGCTTCCAACCTGAAAAAAAAAATGGGATTTATATTAGAAAGAAATGGGAAGAAGTTATCCAAAATGAGGATACTGAAGCGAGAAAATTAGAAGAAGAAAAAGAAGAGTTAAATTCTTAGAAATAATTTTGAATCCTTTTTACCTTTTTCTTTGAAACCTTCTGAAAATCCAAAGCCTTATTATAAACTAAAGGAAAGACCTTTGAGATTTACGATTTGCAAAAATATGATTCTAGTAGAGATATTTGCAGTAAATATTATGAATAAATAGAGAAGTTATATGAACAGAATTGATTATCCTTTCTATGAGATTTATCTGCTTAGTAATTATCAAATTTTTACATTTATACATATATCTACAATATTGTGAGACCCTAAAAGTTCGATTACCTTTGAGAGTGTGCCAATAAGTGAGAGTTTGGATGAAAATATTTTCTAAAAGCTGCAGTTTAGAAAAATCTATGATGAATAAACTCTTTACTGATATGCACATACTCCACGCTATACTGAATTGAACTCATTGAGTTCTAATAAAGGATAATTACGATGATGGGAGGCTAAGGATAAAAGATTTGAAAATTTAGAAATAATAATAAATATATAATGATCGACTGAGTATTTAGTATATATTTTAATTTTTTTTTAGTTTTGAAAAATATTTTGAAAAACTCAAAAATATTTGAAGTTTGTAGGTAACTTCACTGAAAACCTTTAGGAGACTACAACTCCTCCACTAGGGATCACCTAGGAGTTTAAAGGCTTATTACATCCGCTAAATGCAATCGTGCTCCCTACGAAAGTTGTATTTAAATTCATAGTTTTAGATATTTTATGTTTCCTTGTTTGCTAGGGACTAGCAAAACTTAAGTTTGAGGATGTGATCAGTCACATAATTTATCATTTTATCACCCTTAACTTAGTGATGTTAGGCTTTAGTTTACTACTAATGAGATACTGATGTGCAGATATTAAAGCTAAACAATAAAAGAGAGCCTAAGTATTAATCTTTGTCAAAATAAACTCAAAAAATAGTAAAATGATGTTTGAGCGTAAAAGACGATTCGCTAAATGTTCAGAAACAAAAAATCGCAAAAGACGATTGAGCGCGACACTAAAAGGCAAAATGAAAAATCGTAATAAACGATTCTTCAAAGAAATACATGTTCAAGAAGCTGAAGCGATACAAAGGAAGCAAAGAATCATTATAAAGAATCGTCCCAGTATGAAAGCTATGAAAGAAGAAGAAAATCGTGATTTACGATTTTCCAAAAAGAAGCTAAAATAGAAGAAATTGTTATCTACGATTTTGAAAATAAAAGCTTTTCTGTTGCTATCTGCTGCTGCTGATCACATGAGTGAGAGTTATCACCGCCATGTACTTAATAAGAAGATTTCTAAAATTAGAAGTTTGGTGAATTACAGATCTGAGAAGATTGATAAAGATATACTCCGAAGGACTCTACAGCTGAAAAATAAAAAACACTCTAAAAGCGTATCAACTAAAGAAAGCAAGGAAGAATAAAATTAAAAATTAGAGTTATAATAAAATAATTTTATTTTAGTAGTTTCTCTATAAACTGACTCCTTACGATCTATAAATAAGAGAGCTCGGCATAGGAATAAGCATCGAAGAATTTCAGCATCAATTGACACTTGAGGTTGGATTTTCTTTCGATCAAAGTAGTGTAAAATAGTTAGAATAGATTAGATATCAGAGGTTTTTCAAGAGCAATTGACAAGTGTGATTGAGTGTTGAAGATTAGTGTAGATATCTATAGTTTCTCAGGAGCAATTGACGACTGCGGCTGAGGGGTGAAGGATATATTTTACTTTGCTTTTTAGTTTAGATTTATTTACTATATAAACATCTCTCAATTTTGATTTGAATTGACAACTCAGGTTAGAATTTGCAGATTAGTGTAACAGTTTTACTTTTCTATCTTTAATTTTCTAAGGTTTGATTGACACCGAGATTTTAGGAAGTTGCTGATTAGATTAAATCTGTATTGATAGGATCTTAGAGTTGATTGACGCCCAATGCTAGGAGATTAGAAATATAGTGTAACAATACTACTTAAATTTATAAATATCTGATAGCTGAAGATTAAGATTGACGACCTTAATCTGAAGAAGGAGGATTAGGATTTATTTTATGCATTTTAAATTAAAAAATTATTCTTTTATTCATATTTCTCCAGTAGAGTAGATCTTCAATATAAATAGATAAGGATTTAAATAAAAGATAAAAATAAAGAAATAATTAGATAATAAACTTCCTCGTGAGAACGATCTTATGCTAGTACTATAATTTTCATTGTGTGCTTGCAATAGGTTAAGACTTGAATTTAATATAAAATATATACATCATAATCGACAAGTCAAGTCTTGCACTCTATTGCCGTAGATGGTGATATGTTTGCTAGATAGCACGTCGTACTGATTGCCTCAACCTAAAACTCTCTACCCAATCCTGCATTAGATAACATACATCTTGTCTTTTCGAGTAGAGTTCTATTCATGCGTTTTGCTATCCCATTCTGTTACGGTATATTCTTCACTGTGATGTGCTTAGTAATACCGTTCTCTTCACAGAACTTCTGAAACTATCCACTGATGTACTCACCACCATTATCGATTCTCAATCACTTGACCTTCTTTCCAGTCGGATTATCAAACAGTATTTTCTGCTTTTTAAAGTTTTTCAATACTTCATCTTTACTCTTTAATATGTAGATCCATACATACCGAGAGTAATCATCAATGAAGAGGAAATACTTGACATCACCTTTAGAAGAAACCTTTGAAGGCCCATATACATCTGAATTTATATAATCCAGTATGCCTTTTATAGTGTGAACCGATGTGTTGAACTTAACCATATATTATTTCTCGAAAACAAAAGCTTACAAAAGTTAACTTTGTCAGCCTTTACACCTTTAAACAAGTTATATTTGCTCAACTCTGTCATCCCTCTTTCCAACATGTGTCCTAAGGTCATGTGTCATATCTGTGTAGAGGACAAACTGTTATCATCTGACGTAGATACCGCTGCTCCACCTGTCACTATACTCTTTGATAGAAAGTAGAGGTTTCTAACCTTTTCCGCTTTTATCATAACCAGAGATCCTTTCGTCACCTTCAAAACTTTACCCTGAGCTACAAACTTGAGCCCATTGGAGTCTAATGTACCAAGCGATATGAGGTTTTTCTTTAGTTTCGAAATATGGCATACATCGATCAATGTTTTTACAGCCCCATCGTGCATCATTATTCTAATACTCGATTTTTCAACTGTTTTGCAGGCCATATTGTTATCAGAAATTATTGATAATACATTTCCATCTACCTCTTCAAAAGACGTGAATCAGTCCCTATTTGATTCATGGTGTTAGAAGCACCATGAATCAAGTATCCATACATTATGTGAGTATTTATCAGAAATTATTGATAATACGTTTCCATTGTCATCCAGAGCTTGTTCAGCTATACCAGTCTCATTAACGACCCATCATGCTTCTTATTCTGAGCAACCGCCCTCTTAGTTTATAACTGAGGACAATGTCTTCTAACATTACCCTTTTCGTGATACTTGTAGCATTCTACAGTCTTTCTAATTTTGGATTTAGATCTAGACTTTGATTTACACCTTTCAGAATTACAGTCCTCTGATCTCCCTCTAACCAACAAGTCATCTGCTTATGTATCACTATGAAAACCTTTTTTCTTTATATCGTTACAAAGCAGTGCTGTTGTAACCAGTTCCAAGTCAATAGTATCATTCCCATAGAGCAGCGTAGTAACTAAGTGCTCATAGGAATCGGGGAGGAAAGACAAAAATAATAGTATTTTGTCTTCATCCTTAACTTCCTCTCAAATATTTAATAATTCAGATATTATTTTATTAAATTTATTAAGATGTTCATTGAGAGGAGTACATGTCTTCATGTGCAGCTTGTACAGTTGCTTCTTGAGATGCAGACAACTCGTCAGAGGTTTCGTCATGTATAGACTCGCTAATTTGGCCCACAGCTCGGCCGTCGAGTTCTCCCACATTACATTATACGTAATCTCCTTCACTAGACATAGATGAATCGTACTACATGCTTGAAGTTCAAATTCTTCCCAATCACCATCAAAGATATCCGCTGACTTACCCGCAAGCCCTTTCAATGCCTTATGCAGCCTTTGTTGAATCAAGATATTTCGGACTTGTATTTGCCACAAGCCAAAATTAATCATCCCGTCAAATTCCTCAACCTCGAATCTCGCATTCGAAACTTTTACGGACTTCGATGTCATCTCTGATCCTAAAACAGAAACCTAATAGTTTTGATATCAATTTGTTATGCAAAAGCTCTCAAATTAACTAACAATCTCATGATGAACAATCAAATAAGAACGCAAAATAAAAGAAAATCAAACACAATCACACAAGAGATAATATTTACGTGATTCGGTAATATGCCTACGTCCACAGACAACGATGATTCACTATATTGAAGATGATTTCATTAGAAAACAATAACACTCGAGCCTCATCAAAGCTTTCCACAAAACCCTAGATAGATTTACCAAAGCTTTACAATGATACCTCAATTCTTTAATTCGACCAAAAGCTTTTCCTCTATATAGAAGACACAAATCCTACTTTTAAACCAAGAGAAAATAGTTAAATACGGAGTTTAAATGTAACTAGGCAGTCGCGGGTGGCTCGAGCTATAACCAAAGATGTTCGAGAGACTTAGACCAGAGAGTTTGCTTAATGCGATAGTGCATTGGTCGTTCGAGCGACTTTCACCCGAGAGTTTTCTCGCGTTAGGCGACTCACCTCGCTAGAGTGACAACCAAGGTCGCTCGAGCGAGCCAACCTCCAAGTTTAAGCCAAAAACATCAATATTGATCGATACGTATCAGTATCAGCCGATACGCCGATACAGAGTAATTTTTTTTTTAAAGAGAGTTTGAAAATATCAAAAAAATATTTGAAAAAATAGTGTTGGGAAAACTATTTTTATTTTTTTTAATATAATTTTTATACCATGCTCGTATGTAATTTCATAGGGTCATTTTTTTTATTTTAGGTGTCACAAGTCCCAAAAAAAAATGGCCCTAATCATATGTCACACATCACTCTCAAACTTGATTTTAGTATATTCTTTTTAAGTTTCTATTATATGTGAAAATAAAAATTAGCCATCCGATAGTTGCTCCATGCTCTCAAGATTAAGGATCAAAATTTTGGGTAAAATTTTGGTTTTGGGCTTGATCGAAATCAAAAATTTGAATCGAAATTTTTTTAAAAAATTGAAAATTTGGATCAAATTATTATTTTGATGGGGACCGAAACCCATGATCGTTGCCCAAGATATTATTTTGACGATCGGTAGTGAAAACGGGTCTCCTGCTTCATCTTATTCGAAGGAATCATGGTTTTCAAGGGGTTGGAAAGTTAGTGCTGTCACTCTAGAGCTGTAGAGGTGCCCTATATATATATATATATATATATATATATATATATAATTAAGGAGCCAACATGTCTTGTCCCATTCTACATAAAACATCGTACACAATCTTCACATCGACCTACTTATTTAGCTATTAAATGAACTTAAATCTAACTCCAGTTGTCATAGTCATGAGGTGATGGATAGCGTCTCCATCACACCACCGACCCCACTGCCTGAGCATGGATTGGGATGTGCTACTTTTGTTTAGCTGCCCAATTAATGAGGGCACTTATGCTAAAAATAATTGAAGACATTTAGATCTTGAGATCACATGCGTATTAGACGGCCACTTTTTTATTCCATGCAACCCATCCAAATAAAAGTGAACTATGCTTAAGAGTGATGTATACTCTCTGATTTTCGGTTTACTTTTCGGATGTGTGTCGTAAAATTTAAAAAAATGCCAAATGATATGCCGGACAGCCCATTGTCTAAAGATTCATTTTCTCATAGATTGGGAGAAAAAACAATCTTCATTGTCTAAGCAACACAATCGATGGTTTGCGGCATAAATGCCCACAATAATTAGTGGAATTAAAAAATGACCGTCAGATGATTTGCCCAGTGGGACCTATTGCCTTGAAGATTGGAATGAAAAACAATCTCCATCGTCTAAGCAATGTAATCGTATATAGATGCCCACAATAACTTGGTAGGTGCGATTAGAGCTACACTTTTATATATATAAGGCATAGCTGCCATAGAGGAGTCGCATTTGAATAGCATATTAGTGCCGAGATCACGTGTCACATGACATATGATTTTTAAAAAAAAATTTATAATAATTTTGCCCCTCAAAATTATAGTCAAAGTTTGGCCTTCACATGGCTTAACCTGGTGTATTGAATTTTTCCAACTTTGACAATGGATCAGATGTATTTTTTGTTTTTCTTTTTGGGGGTGGGCTTGATCAATCATGCGAAAGTTGCCTTCACGCCGAATCTACGGATTTTGTGCCACTTTGCACTCAAAGAGAACTAGGGTAGCTTTGAACACTACGGCTGCGTAGGGCATAACTCTTTGTTAGCCCCAACCACAACAGAGTTCACCTGCTTTAGTTGGTTCACATTCTCTTTTCTAACTCCCTGCAAAGGAGGATTTACCTGCTCTAGCAGCACCCTCCCTGCTCTCTACTAACTCTCCACCAGAGCAAATAAAATCAACTCTGACAAGGAGTGAGTAAAGAGGAGGGTAGAACTGCTGAACAGGTAAATCTTATATAAAATCTTGATATGCAAGGAGTTATCAAAGAGAAGGGGTACCTGCTAAAGTAGGTAGCAAGATGTTAGCAAAGAGGATGAGAACCTACTATAGCAAGTGAACTCTGCTATAATAGGGGCTACCAAAGAGCTATGCCGTACGTAGCCTACATGACTATTGTAGTGTCATGCTGTCATGTATATATGTATGGGACAACTGCTCGTGACCAACATTTAATCAGAAAATGATGTTTAAATGATTTCATTCGATTAATGCTAGACTTTTAATCTCAAACCTTTGAAGTGTGATTATCAATTTTCCATGTGGTTAGCATATATAATCAATCTAAATATATTCTCCAAGTGGTAATCTATCATTGGAACATTGTTTAAGCCAAAAAATCATGCCTATAAGTGGATGTGAGCCATACAATTGATGATCTTTAATATCAGCCATTAAAACTGAAAACAATGGTTGATATTAAAATCCACAAATCAAATGGTTTAAATTTCCTTAAAACACCATTTCTGGGCCTATTGTAAGTTTAATGTGATCTATCTCTTTGACGATATAGATCACCCACATCTTAAACCATTGATGTTGTATTGGTGTTTAAATGACAGTCAAGAGAGTCATGCCTTCTATATAATTGGAGCTGCTCTAACATTTTTTGTGAGGTTAATGGATTGGTTGGAGCTGCTCTAACATTTTTTGGTCGCCTAAGATCTCCCTATTTCTACTCGGCTTTGTTATTTTGGTGATTTATTCTGTCTGACATATGAGCTTCAAGATTTAGGTGTAAGTGTTGGTTTTGGGTCTTTCATGGGGGTGTTGGCATTGCCGAAACTCTCATGTTGATTTTGTTTTATCAAAACTCTCATGTTGTTTTTGTTTTATCCTCTTTTAATAAAATTCCGATTATTCGTTAAAAAAACATTATATATATATATATATATGCAAATTTTTTGTAAAAATCCCCTTATACATTGAGTTATCTCTTACGGACCTCCTTAGTTAAAAATACAACAACTGCGACCATTTTCCTCACATATGTAATTTTGGAGAAAAAAACCCATCATATAATCCTTCTCTCCCTCCCTTCTCCTTCTTCCCGGAATGCCCATCGTCGAGACCCCTCACCTGGATAATTGATCATCCTCTTAGGTGGCCATTCCTCTCTCTCTCTCTCTCTCTCTCTCTCCCTCTCTCTCTTAACACACTGGGTAAAATTACACTTTAAGGTAAAACTAGGGTTTTGAGTTTAAGAAGATGAGCTCTAGGGATTAGGATGGGTTTAAATTTTCTTCGACACTGAGGAATAAAAAGATATTGTAGGTTGCAGCCTTGGTTTCACCTCCTTTGGAGTTGAAAAGTGCAGTTTCTATGTACACTGCACTTCTTGCACCAAAAATTGCACTTTGAGAATCCGGAAGTGCAATATATTGTAGAATATTAAATGAGGTTCATTCTAACTACAGCTTGAGTGTTACAAAGTGTCAAGTGAGGTATTAAAATGTACTCGAATTACTTGCAGTGCAGTCTGCGCTAATAATACTAGAGTGACACAAATTGCATTAGGGCCATTCTAACTGAATGTTGAGTGTTCCACAATGCATTGTGAGTTAGATAATTGAACTGTGGGGACCCAAAATACAATTGGAGATCACACGGTGGATTGTGAGTTAAAATAACAGCACTTTGAGCTCACTAGTGTAGTATGAGTTAAAATAACTACACTTTGGAGTCTGAAACTAACATTTGAGAGCATACAATGCATTGTGGGTTAAAAGAATTCAGCTAGGGATACCCAAACTAAACTTGACAAGGATCATGCCAATAATATAACAACTAGAATGAATATTGCAAACCTTTTTTTAAAAATTCCACTCACTTGAAGGGGTGCCTGTGCGTTTTCAGAGGCACTACGCTCACTCTCAATGAAAAATGTTACATGGGCTAATCAAAACTTCAGGAGGGTTGCTCAAAGTATATTTTTTAACATAAAGTGTAACTTTCTATGAAGAAAACTGCACTACGATCATTACAATTGCACATAGTGTCCAATGACCTTAGTGGGTTTGCTTATTAGGAAGGCAACTGCAGTTTCAATATTTGTAGTACAGTTTGTGTATTATAAATTACACTTTGAGTAATTTTGAATACATCAGGTGTTCCCCTAGGAGCCCTAGGGGATTACACGTGATTATTTAACAATTTAAAAGAGATGGTTACCAACGTATTAACCCGTCAATAGCGTAACGATAGGCTCGTCAATGCATTATTATTGGTACGAACCACGTCAATAATATAACAACTAGAACGAATATTTCAGACCTTGTTAAAAAAATTACACTCATTTGTAGGGATGTCTGTACACTTTTAGGTGCACTACGTTCACTCTCAGTGAATAAAATATTGTGTGGGCTAATCAAAACTTCAGGAGAATTACTCAAAATACACTTTTTCTAACACAAAGTGCACTTCCTTTGAAGAAAACTGCACTATGATCACTTCACTTGCACATTGTGTTCAGTGATTGAAATGGGTTTGCTTACCAGAACTGTAACTACACCTTCAATACTGTAAGATAGGTTTGTTAATGCAAAATAAAGTCCATCAGAGAATATAAAAATCTGAAAATATAGTTCAACACAATGACCTTCCTATAAAATGGAGATGAAGCTAAGATTATAAAAACTAAACCTGTTATTTAACAAATACTATACTCACTATCCCAACATATCGAACTTTGAATTTTATAATGAACCTGTCAAATACTAAATAAAAAGATTGGCCTCTCACATATCATCAATCACACAATTATCTTGCTATCTAGACTGCACATGTTTACTATTGTATAAAAAGATTAAACACAATACATATGAATAAAATAGCTAACATCAATAGCCAATACTTTATGTTAATTAATGAAATTATTCACAAACCTCAACGCCCTCTACTATACAGCCATCTCTATAGTTGATGTCGCCAAAAATAAAAAATGATTGATGTAGCAAACATGTCCTCACTGAAAGTCCTGCATGCCAATACGAAACGTGATGACAAAGAAAAAAAATAGTAGTTTAAAAAAAAATAAGCATTCATCACTATAAGATGCAAGAAGGGATATTACGCGGCATATCTTACCTCCATAGAAGCGTACTTTAGAGGTCTACTTCCGACATTGGCGAGTGCAATATTTTTAACTCTTTATCTCTGCGAAAGTGCATAGTACAATATTTTTAACTCACACTGCAATGTGTGATCTCCAAGTATAGTTTGGGTCTCCCTAGTTGAGTTTTTTTAACCCATAGTGCATTCTGTGTTCCCAAATGTTAATTTCATACTCCAAAGTGCAATTGTTTTAACTCATACTACACTGGGTGATCTCAAAGTGTAGTTATTTTAACTTAGACTGCACTGTGAGATCTCCAATTGCAGTTTGGGTTTCCATAGTCCAATTTTTTAGTCCACAATGAACTGTGGAGCACACAACATTCAGTTAGAATGACACAAACTACAGTTTGCATCACTCTATTGTTGTTATTAGCGCAAACTACACTGGGTGATCTTAAACTATACCGCGAATAATCCTAGTACAATTTAATACCTCATTTGACAATTTGGAACACTCAAACTGTAGTTAGAATGAACCTCGTATAGTATTCTACCATAAATTGCACTTCCAGATCCTCAAAGTACAACTTTAGGTGTATGAAGTGCAGCATAACACCGAGACTACACTTTCTATCTCCATAGGGGACAAAATAATGGTTGCAACCTACAGTGCCTTTTTATTCCTCACTGTCGAAGAAAATTTAAACTCATCATAATCCCTAGGGCTCATCTTCCTGAACCCGAAACACTAGTTTTATCTTAAAATGTAGTTTTTACCTACTATATGAAGAGAGAAAAGATAGAGAGAGAGAGAGAGAGAGAAATAGCCACCAAATAGGAGAGTCGATTGCGAAGATGAGAAGTCTCGGCGACGGGGGTTCTAGGAAGAAGGAGAATGGGAGGGAGGAAATGAAAGAAAGGGAAGAAAAGGAGTTAGAATGAGGCTTTAAACCCATTTTATATGAAGGGTATGTTCGTTCAAAACTACACATATGAACAAAAAGGGCCCTCTTGTGGTATTTTTAACTAAGGGGGTCTGTAAGAGATAATTCAAGGTGTAAGGAGATTTTTCCTGAAAATCAGCTATATATATATATATATATATATATATATATATATATATATATATATATATATATATATATTACTACTCTAAAAGAGAAAATGGTGGTTAAGGATGTGTGAGGAAAACTTTCAAGTAGGACAAAAGAAACCCTATAGTTAAGATAACTTTCCTATTGGATTAAAGAAGTTTGTAATGTCAAATAAAAGTTTTAGGGGGGTCATTTAGGAAAAAATATGTTTAGAATGTAAATAGTCCTATGAATACCCTTTAGATTTTGCCTTCTCAATTTTTGTTCTATTTTATGTTGTCGTTTTTCTACTCCTATAGGGACTAAAATAGAAGAAAAAAAAAGATACTCTTCTAAATGTTATTTATTCAAATATAAAGGCCCTCATAAATTTAATTTAAAAGTCATTTAGCATTCCATACTATTACTATTTTTTTTCTTTTTGAGGATTCATACTATTACTTTTCTAAAAGAGAATGGGTTAAAAATTGATGAGAAATAACTTTCAACTGAGACCAAATTATTATTCAAAAGATGATAAATACCATAGTTAAATTCACTTTTACATATTTGAGGAAAACTTTCAAGTAGGACAAAAGAATCCCTAGAGTTAAGCTAAATTTTCTATGGATTAAAGAAGTTTGTCAAATAAAAGTTTTAGGGGTCATTTAAGAAAAAATATGTATAGAATGTAAATAGTCTTGTGAATACCCACTTAGATTTTGCCTTCTCAATTTTTGTTCTATTTTTTATTTCCCATAGGGACTAAAATGGAAGAAAAGAAAAAAGGGAAACTCTCTTAAATGTTTTTTATTCAAATATAAAGGCCCTCATAAATTTAATTTAAAAGTCATTTAATATTGCATACTATTACTATTTTTTTGTTTGAAGATACATACTATTACTATTCTAATAGAGAATGAGCTAAAATTTGATGAGAAAAAATTCTAATTGGGACCAAATTAGCATTTTAAAGATGATAAATACCATAGTTAATTTCACTTATATATATTTTTTAAATTTCACTTTTGTCATCGTTACGGATGTTATTCAACTAGAATTAATGGTATTTTGGTTAAAGGTGCTGAGGACCAAATCCCTAGGCTTGGCTCAAAGGGGTAGGTGGTCTTTAATGGCTCTTAAATGAGGGACCTTCGTCAAGGATGGTCCATTGTGGGCACAAGATTCCAAAAGGCCTCGAGAGTTGCTCCTTGGAGAGAGAAACCCGAATGGATGAGAAGATTAATGTTTCAAAAAGGATGAGAATGACGATAGCTTATTTCAAAAGAGGGAGCGAGATGGCTGGTTCCAATGATGCTCTGGTTCTTAGGGCCGGAGATTGGATTTGTTTAGTTTGTTGTAATGTCAACTTCAAATGAAGGTCCTTTTTCCATTGTTACGGATGTTATTCAACCAGAATTAATGGTATTGTTGTTAAAGGGGTTGAGGATCAAATCCCTAGGCTTGGTTCAAAGGGGCAGGTGGTCTTCAATGGCTCCCAAATGAGGGACCTTCATCAAGGAAGGTCCATTGTGGGAAACAAATTTCAAATGGTCTCGAGAGTCACTCCTTGGAGTGAGAGACCCTCTTTTTTGCCACCTGCCTGCTGACGCCATGGGTTTTCCTTTGCTGACGCCGTAGCGGGTGCTCCCCGAGCTCCACTAGCTGGCCGTACTTCGAATGGTGTCTTCCCAGAGGAATCTGACGCACACCCATCTGAGCTTAAGGAGACTACATCTATGATTTTTAAGGTGAGGTGCGTGCCTTTAAGTTTTGCCAGTTCTCATTTTTCCTCCCTGACTTGAAATTTGGGGGACTTCTGGACAATTTTATATGCCATTAAAGATTCCACCCATGCCATTCATATCCACAACTGGTCACAAAAAAGTGGAAACTACAAGATAGACTGGCCATTCTAGCCTTTACAAAAACTAAGTTCCGTCTTCGCTGTCTTTCGATTGAGACAGCTAAGGAACTCTGCATAAAAAAGGCGTTCTTCACCGACAACATGCTAGTTGAGTGTAGCCAATGGGAATCAGATGCTTGTGACCTTCAGATCCACTGTTGGGATGGAGGAGTTTATAATTCACCTATTCGGTCTCCCTCTCCACGCTTGGACCCTGGATGTCCTTAGAGGGATCGACGAAAGATGCAGTCGCTTCGTCCTTATCGACTGAAGCACCGATGATTTGTGGGAGACTAGCTATGCCCAGATTCTGGTGGCTACTAACCATTGGGAGGCTATCCCAATATCCTTCGAGGTTTGCTTCAACGGACAAAAATATAGGATCTTCGTAGAAGTGGAGCTGATGGAGAGGGTGCTCGTCCCTCGTTAGCCACAGAATGATGCCTCCAGGCCCGGGGTAGAAAGGGTCGGTGTTTTGCCTTCTTATTTCTTAAAGGAATGCTTGTCCTCAGATCCGTTGCTCCATTGGAGGTCTTCTCCGTCGGCGGGGGGCCCCAGCATCTCAGGAGTACATCCTCCATTTGACTGTAGTGATGATGGATTAGAAGAGGGTGGGGTTGAAATCTGGTCCGATGAGATGGAGGAGCTATTCCAGGGAATGGAGGATCGTCGTTCACTGTAGGAGTTGTGCCACCCTTAGTCCACAAACGTTTTCCAATTGTTGATCCCCTCTGAGGATGATCTCTCTCCGTTGCCTAATCCAATGATGGGGATTGATTCAATTCCAACGGGTACTATTTCAAATTTTGGAACTCTTCACAGGGAGGAGTTGACCTGGATGGTAGATTTAAGGGAAACGGGTGGCTGCAAGGATTGGGTCCTAATGTCGATTGAGACAACATGTGTCCTTCAGGTGACTTATGTCGACTATTGCTTGAGGGGCAATGTAGTCTTTTCACTTGATAAGGCTTTTTGGCTGATTTCTATGCAAGGGGATAAGGACGAGCCTTTTTCTGCGACTACGGGAGCGACACATGGAGGGAAGAGAAGAGGCCCTGAGGGACCCAAGGTGGTTTCCCAAACCAGCCCATGGTTTCGCAAGAGGGTTTGACGGTTTCGGTTTTTGAGGGGTCTTCTCTTCTGCCATGTGCCCTCTATGCTTTTTGGGATGGGCCCTCTCTTTAGTTCTCATCGAGGCTCTGGCCTTACAAGGTGCCTTTTAAGGTGGATTGGCCCAAAGCTCCTGGACCTGACTCATTCTTACACCTATCCCATTTGGTATGAGCTGACCCTTCTCCTTTTTCGGATATCTTATGATACACGAGGTAGCCTTCAAGTCCCGGGTCATAATTTGGGCTTCCTCCTATGGGTAAAAGTGTTCCCATGTGTTGTCCCTGCTCCTCAAGGATGGATACACGTGCTGCCTCCCACTTGCCTGTGTCGCTCCTTCCCGCCGACGTCTCTTCCTCTCCCTCTCCCTCTTCGGATTCTACATCATCCATAGCTCTTCTTGATATCTCTGAGATACCCTCTCCAGAAGATGTATCGGACAACCAATGTTCACCCTATCAGATCTCTACGATTCAATGACAAGGGTCTCTGGGTTGATTTCTCTCCCCCTCTCTCTAATGTTCCTGACAACGATTGTGGCGAGATTCAGAGGTTCTCAATCTGATCATTAAGTTCAGTAAGGACCATGGTATGTTGTTTAAGGGCTCCGATGAAGATCTCTGAGATATCTTTAGATCCACCCGGAAGTGTTTTTCCTCCTCAGCTAAAAGGAAACCGAAATCTAGGGAGTTATCCAAACTGGACTGGGGTATGTCCGATGGGAGGATTTTCGGGTCTCGTTGAGGATCTCCTCTATTTTGGTCGGGTTTTCACCATGTTTCCTTTATGAAGATTTTGTGTTGGAATGTAAGGGGGATTTGTGATCCTAAGAAGAGATTTGGTGTGAAACAACTCATGTCCTCTAATAATTCGGTGGTTATTACATTGCAAGAAAAGAAGTGGGGTAATTGTGACCGTACCAAAGTGATGTCGATTTTGGGAGGCAACAAGTGGGATTGGATAGAGGTGGACTCATTTGGGGCTTCCGGTGGAATCTTGCTTAGTTGGAACTCCCTCCTCCTACATAAGGAGGATGAGGCAATCAGGGTTTTCCTTGCTTCTGTGTTGCTTGTTAGTAAAGATGATGGGAAAAATGGGCTTTCACTGGGATCTATGGCCCAGTTGATGTCGGCCTTAAACTATCGGGGGCCCTCCGAATCTAGCTACCATGTCTAACCGCAACTCCTTCATCCATGACTGGGCCCTTATCGATTTGTCGTTTCTGGGGGCTCGCTTTACGTCGTCTAATCTCTAGAAAGTCACCTTTTTAGCCAGATGAACCATATTCTTGTGACCACAGATTGGATTGACTTATTCCTGCATGCTTCTCTCCACGGCCTGGCTAGGGTGGTTTCTGAACATAGACCTCTCCTTCTTGATTGCGGATCAATGGAAAGAGGCCTTTCCATTTTTCGATTTGAGAACCAATGGTTCATTAATGAGGATATCAAATCTCGGGTGCCGATTTGGTGGCAAGCTACCTATAGGTTGATCACTACACTTAGGCATTTGAAGGGTCATATTATGAGCTCGAACAGGGACATCTTTGGTCTGTTCCACATGTGAAAATCTTCCATCTTGGAACATCTTAAGGAGCTTGACCTTAGCGAAGAAGGTAGGATATTGTTTGATTCTGAAAGCGAAGAAAGGTTTAATCTCAAGATGGATTTCAGCGTTCAGAGTTTTCAGGAAGAGGTGTGCTGGAAACAAAAATATAAAGTACATTGGCTTAAGGTGGGAGATAATAACACCAAATTTTTTCATGCGGTTGCCAACGTGAGGTCCAAAAAGAAACTTATGACCATAATTTTCGTAAATGGAGTGGAGTACTCGAATCCAAATCAGATGAAGTAGCAGGTCTCCCATTTTTTTTGCAAGTTGTATCTCGATGAAGGCCAGTGTAGGCCTCAACTAGATGGCATCTCTTTTCCTTCCAGCAGTTTGGAGGATCGCGATAATTTGGAGAAGCCTTTTACCGAAGCTGAAATTTGGGAAGCCATTAAGCATAGCAAAGGAACAAATCTCCGGGCCTCAAAGGCTTCACCATGAAATTTTATTTGTGTTTTTGGTCTACCCTTAGCGGAGACATCTTAGATTTTTATAGTGAGTTCCATTCTCAGGCCTTTGTGTGTAGAAGCCTCAACTCGACGTTTCTTATGCTTATCCCTAAGAAAGAGGGTGCTACTGATCTCCAAGATATTTGCCTGATTAGCTTTATTAATTGTCATTACAAGATTTTGGCTAAGGTGCTAGCTAACCGTCTCAAGCCGGTTATGGGTTCCATAATTTCAGATACTCAAGGGACCTTTGTTCAGGGTCGTCAGCTCATGGATATGGTATTAATTGTGAATGAGGTGGTACATTTAGCCCATTCCGACCATTTTTCAGTGTTCATTTGGAAGGTAGACATGTAGAAGGCGTACGATTGAATCAACTGGGATTGTTTAGACTATATGTTTATTCGCTTCGGGTTCGGGGGTACTTGGAGGAAATAGATTAGAGCTTGTGTATCCTCTCCGTGGTTCTCTGTTATGGTTAATGACATGCCCGCGAGATACTTCAAAAGCTCGAAGGTTCTTTCCCCCTTTCTCTTCAACATTGTAAGCGAGGCTCTGAGTGCCCTTATTTCTAAGTCTCGCGCTTTAGATCAAATTTTTTGTATCACGGTGGGCAGCAGTGATTGTATTGTCACCCATCTTCAATATGTTGGTGACACAACCCTTTTTGGCAAAGATGATGTGGGAGATATTGATGCCTTCGCTAATCTTCTATCGATCTATGAAGCGGTGTCTAAGCAAAGGGTTAATCTACTGAAATTTTCAATCTCCGACATAGGTTTAGACCCTTCGTTTGTTGATGTTTTTGTTGGTGAGGTTGGCTGTGCATCCTCTTCCCTCCTCATTACCTACTTGGGCCTTCCTTTTGGGATTGGCTAACCTAAAGCCAAAGATTGGGACTCGGTTGCCCAGAGATTTCAAGAGAAGTTATCGTCTTGGAAGGGCAAGCTCCTCAGCAATGGGGGCAGTTACAGCTACTGAACTATGTTCTCTCCAATCTCCCTATTTTCTTCATGTCCCTCTTCAAGTGTCCTATGGAGGGTATTCATACTCTCAAGATAATGGAGAGAGATTTCTTGTGGGAAGGCTCGGGCCTAGACAGGAAGTACCATCTAGTGGCTTGGGAGGTTTATCAGATTCCTAAATGTTTTAGAGGTCTTGGTATTCGAAATCTCCACCAAGTCAACTTGACGCTTCTCTATAAGGGGCTTTGGCGAGTTGGCTGTGTTTTCGAGAGAGATAGACTATGGCTATCGGTCCTTCGGAAATATGGTAGTATGTCGGGATCTTGGGGGGTCATCGTTAACCAACCCAGGCGATTCTCGGCTTGATGGAAAGGTATCTGCTCTTTATGGCCAGATTTCTTGCAATGGGTCCATTTCAACTGGGGTGATGGCTCTCGGATTTCCTTTTTGGAAGACCCTAGTTAGGTCTCTACCCGCTAAAAATTTTATTCCCTTCGATCTGCAATGTGTCGGCTCATCCTCGCTGCCTAGTTGGGGATATTTTTTTGAGAATGGAGGAGTTTATGCTTGGGATCTCATCACTAGGAGGTCGTTAAGGGATGATGAGATGGAGCCTTTCCTGGATCTGTTAGCTTCTCTTTACAAGGCTACTAGGAACTAGTAGTGTTGTGACACAAGAATTTGGATGGCCAACAATAATGGAGATTTTTTGATTAAGTCTTTTTACCGTGTCCTTTCTTGCCAACCTTTGATTAAAGCTGAGTGGCCTTCATTTGGAAGGCCCCGATTCCTCCTAAAGCCAGATTTGTGTGGATCGAGATTCGAGGGCGCATTCTGACCATGGATCAACTAATTTTTCGAGGTAAAGATATCCTCAACAGGTGCCCATGTGTTTGCACTCGGAAGAGTCTATCCCTCATCTTTTTATTCATTGTTGGTTCACTTCGGAGATCTGGGGTACTAGTGTAACAGCCCGAATTTCCGTCTCCAGAAATCCGTGCCGTTAGGATCATACTCTGGATGATCCCGGATCGATCACACGTGTCCGCGCATATAGCGGAAGCTAGGTGGACACATCCGAGCAGCGGTATTCTGAGTCAAACAATTTCTATGCTAAACACACATCAATAATAGTAAATGGAAAGAAAACACACACATTCCCAAAAAGGAACCAAGAAGAACCATCGGTGATGGACGTACATCACCCAAACAATGGTTCCCGATAGTGGTTCCGAAATGGAATGTGGACTAACATAAAATAAGTAAATGCAGAACTATATACGTTTATACAAAGGTGGCCACCAGGCACACAGTAATCCAAAAGATCAAAAATACAAAATGTCGGGCATCAATACCCAGGCTACGGATAAAACTCGTCCGCCTGGACGTCCGTCTCCTCGTCCTCTGCCTCGGCCTCGGGATCCGGCTGATAATCCGGGTCACTCTCGGTGCCGGGCACTGCAGCCTCAGAACCTAAAAGTGTTTTAAAAAGCAGGGTGAGCTACATCCTAGCTCAGTAGAAGAAGTTCGATTAATTTGCATCTAATTTATTAAACATGATTGCAGAACATATCTTAAATCGATAAGTGAAACAAAACTGAACAGAGTATGGATTGATGCTCAAACATGCAGGAGATCGTGAATGCATAATCGTAATAATAGCAGAACTTCAGAATTTGCAAAATGCTAAGCTTATTATATTTAAATGACTTAAATCATGCATATCTCTAACTTAAGTAACTCCCGTGTATATATATCACGTGGTAGCCAGATTTGTGCCGATAGGAAACCCCAACCAATCGTCGTTCAATGAACAATTTTCGAGAATGCAATAATGCCCACACATGGAGTGCATATGCGAGGATTTTCAAGCAACTGCACATTGTGCAAGAAACGGATATACCGCCGAGTCGGTGGGGATCGTCTGAATATTAAACCTTAAATCAAATACATATTACCTCATGAATCAGATTATCAGAGCAGATTATCAGAGCATATGCAAAGAACAGAAACAGATATCAGAATACGGGAATCAGAGTTTAATGCATATGCAGGCATGCTTTCGAAAATCAGAGATAGAATACAATGTTAAGATATCATGCAATTAAATTTAGATACACTTTAAGTTGAATTTTCCCCTACCTCAGATCAGTTTATCTTCTAAGCAAATCCAAAGCTTTTTCGACGTGTCAGGGTTTATCCTATACCATATGCACAGTACATTAAGTGTTAGGAATGTCGGAGAACTACCCGGCACAATATCCGGGGTGTCTACTTCATGAAGTCAAGACAGACAAAAACAGGGGTGAGTGATCGATCACCACCCACTGTAGATCGATCACCACCCACAGTAGATCGATCACCACCTTGTTGATCGATCACCAACCTCCATATCTCTTCCTCAACACAGTCAAGGTTGATCGATCACCTCCTTGGTGATCGATCACCAACTCTTCTGTAGATCGATCACCACCTTGGTGATCGATCACCACAGCAAATTTCAAAAACTCCTCCCTCTGTCCTCATTAATTTTTATACAAATTGATCGATCACCACCTTGGTGATCGATCACCAATACCCTTGTAGATCGATCACCACCTTGGTGATCGATCACCAGACTCATTGTAGATCGATCACCACCTTGGTGATCGATCACCACCTCGGGCCTCAACTTCTCAAATCTCTGGGGTCTCTGTTCCCCTTAAGCTTATACAGATTGATCGATCACCAGCCCTTGGTGATCGATCACCAACCCTCAGTGATCGATCACCACCCTTTGGTGATCGATCACCAATGACAGGAAAGATGTCATTAATGGAGGTCACCTTCCTTCCACTTATTTCCTCTCTCCATTAATGGTTGTGCAATCACCATTAATACATCATAAACATACCCTTTAAACTATTCATTTAACCCTATTTAATACAACTCACCTTGTTCGTGGGTTTCGGGGTTCCCAAGAATGACCCAAAAGAGGGTTTCAAAACCAACCTAGATCTCGGAGCTCTTCCTCGATCCGGATCCGTGAAGCTCTTGACTCACGGTTCGTCGGATCAAGGTCTCACACCAATCTTAAACCCTGTGTAACCCAATCACTTAGGTCCAGCTCCTCTAGCTTAGAAATCCCTCATCTTCTCTCTTGCTAACCCTTTTCTTCTCTCACAAGGGACCTCTTTCACACTTCCTTAGCACAGTCTCCAACCTATGGAGCACGTAGGGCACGGGGATGAAGGAGAAGAAGAGTGAAAGTCTCTCTCCTTTGTCTCCCTTCCTTCTTCTATAAGCTACCCCCTCAAAACAGAATTTCTGTTTTGCCCTTGGTGTCTGCTCCGGTGTGAAGCACGAACACAGTTGCTTTTGCGCAACGTGTTCCACCTACCCTCTACACATCTCGGATCTAGATGAAATTTCACACGTGATCTCATCTCATCACGGTGCCACATTATTTAAACTAATATAACCTTAAAGTTTTTGAATCAACCTTGGTTTCCGTGCCGGGCACGCGAATCAAAGCTGTCAGGCTCGTGTTCTAATTTTCGGGGTCGTTACAACTAGCCTCAAGTCTTTCGATCTGAGATGGGTTTTCGAAGACTCTTGCTCATCTACTGGTTTCAAGGAGTGGCCTTAGCTGGGAAGGGTCTCATGGTGCGTTTTGGAGAGTGGGACCTTACACAGCGCTGTGGAGTATTTAGCTAGAGAGAAATACTCTAGTCTTTAATCGTTAGTGCTGCCTGATAGGCTATGTTTTGAAGTCGATTAGATATTTGATGTGCCACTAGGTTATCCTTGATAAAGATGGGGGGCAAGGGTATGCGGATCTTTGCATGTAATGGTGATTTTGTCTAGTTCTTGACTCTGAGGGGGGCGGGGTAGCGGATTAGCTAGTCTTTTCCTTTTGCGTAGTTGGGGTTGTGTTCTCTTCTGTTTGTTTCTTTTGTCTGTTTAAATTTTGTAAGCTTTTCCTGCTTCTCGCTGGCTTTCAATGATAGTAACAGTATCTTTTTACCGATTAAAAAACAAAGAGGATGAGAATGCCATTATTTTGTGTGGCTCCTTTAAAAAATATGTTCCAAAATTTCATTTCTGGTACCTTTATTTGCACACCAAGATTTTTTCATTCTCAATTCTGGTTTCATGTGCTTAAATCGATGACTGCTTTGAATCAAATGATGGAGGTTGTCATTCGTCCCAATCTTCCATACAATGGATCTTGAGATCATGGGCCTACCATCAAACAGTCGAATTTTGTTTTCATATGGAACAAATCCTAAAAATTGAACATGATCATGGACATACATCAAATGTGGTGTGTGCTATGTGGAATCAAAATCTGACCATTTGATGGCCCATGATCGCAAGATACACTTCTAAACATTGTGGCGGAAAATGATCTCCATCCTCTAATTCGAAGTAGTCAACTGTTTAAGCAAGTGAAATCGCGATTGAGAAGAAAGAATCTTGAGTTGGAAATAAAGGTACACATTTTACAATTGAATGTCTTACTTTCCCAAAAATCAAAACTCTCCTAAAACTTTTCTATTGCTCACATATATGGCTGCTATGTGGCATCCAATCTGAAAATCAGGTGCTGCGACAACTTGTGCAAACTCGCTCAGGTATCATGTAAGAAAAATGTGAAAAAGTGCCTATCTACCATTGTAAATGGGGTCAAAGTTGGTAAATGTCTACACTAGTGTGGGTCGGCATCACTCTATATTTGACCTATGATTTGAAGGGCAAATTTTTTTTAAAACCCCTATTTTTTAAGTCCCAAGTCACGCGACTGTCACTCAAAAACGAGTGTTGTTTTGGAGGTCACGTGCCATGTGGCACGTGATCTAGACAATGTGGGTAGCTCTTGGTCGCTGTCCCATGGGTACCAACATTTGAGTGCAACATTTTGCATTGCACTCGAGCAAGGCGGGTGCCTCGTGCACATGCTCTAGGTCGATCATTGACCATTCAGAAAAAACCTATATCTACGCTATCCAAATCACAGTCAATGATGCTTAAAATTCATGGTGAAATTTTTTCAAAAAAGAACTCATATTTTGACCTATAAAACCAGGGTTATACACACATTCTATTTTGTTTCTTCTAAAAATTAATGGGGAATGGTTTACCCTTACCTATGATCACGAGTCGCACCATATATTCTAAGGGCTCGTTCGGCAGTTTCTGAGCTTTCCCTGGGAGAGCTCAAAAAATCACTACCTCAGTTTCTGCCTAGAAACTAGCTTTCTAAGGAAAGTGACTTTCCTTGAGAATATTCTTGAGTTACTCCGAAACCCATTTTCCTTCCATTTCTGACATTTTTTTATGTTCTACACTTTTTTAAGAAAATGTCAGAAAGTGCATTGTGTTCTTCTGCATACTATAGCCGCATGTATTTATGAGTTTCATCTAAGTAGTTATATTCATCGGATGATCGTCAAAATTTATAAACATCCAATCGACAATGTGTTGAAGACTTTTGTTGGGTAGATTATGAGAAAATCACTTCAAACATGAGTTCTTTTATGTGGTTGTTATTACGGTATGTGTATGTTAGAAACGAGCCCAGAGTAATATAAACAATCATTGTTTGAAAAGTCTCAAACCGGCTTCAAGGTAGCTACAATGGAAAATTACCAATGACACTTCTAAATGTCATTGGTGGGTGCATGAAGTAAATGTCAGATTTACTCCTCATTTAAATCGCTAACCCCCTACATTTAAAAGTCGTATTTAAATGACATTTAACTAAGAATTAATTGGGACGTTGGCTAGAGGAGAAAGGATTCATTGAGACTCCTTACGTGTACTATAGTAGCCCAAGCTAAGAAACTGAGCTTTTCTGAGTAAAATCCTTCGAAAATAAAACGTCCATTTCTCAGGAAAATGCAATGAAAACATACAACCCAATAAAAACTCTCGAGCGTAAGAAAATCTTAGAAAGTGTTAGGAAATGATATTTTCTTTAGAAAAGATATGGAAATTGACACTTTCTTGGCTCTCGAATCAGGGCTCAGGTGCACAGGCACTCTAGGTTTGTTAAAACACTACAAATCTGTGGAGCTTTACCGGCGGTTAAAAACTGCTAGTACCAACATTTGCGGGATGTTTAAACTGCCGAGAAACACTTGCGGGATCTTCAAACTGCCGAGAAAGTCGGTGTCAGTGAATGTATGCGACAGCTTTGCCGGCAGTTTATAACCGCCGCTCAATATACATTTGTCGGCCTTATTCTCAATATACCTTTGCCGGCGGTTTAAAACCGCCGGCAAAGGTATATAGCAAGCAATTATTGCTAACTATCACATTCCCGGCAGTTCAAAATCGCCGGCAATAATTATGTCGGCAAAAACAATCTTTTTTGTAGTGAAAAAAGGAAAGAAAATATAATAATGATAAGAAAAACCCTTGTTTGCTCTTCAGTTGAGGCGCCGAAGATGTTAGTTTTTACTTAAAAATTTAGCTATTGAAATTTTTTACCTTTAATTGCTTGCTCTTCAATGACGTAAAAACAATTTTTTTTTAATCTTAGTCAGCAACCAACCTTGTGCATGGGGATGTGGCATCCTAAGGTTCTACCGACCCAAGTGCACCCCAACTGGCTACATCCTCGACAGGGATTTAAAATCGGTACATCCTAAGATATCGGCCGGGTACATAGCCGATATATTAGTTATAGTGGATACATATCAACCAAATTGGATGATATTAAACTTTTTCGATTTAATTAATATATTAAAAAATAAATATAAACAATCTGGAAAAATAAAAAATTTGCCCAAAGGGCATTTTCGGTATTATGACCGCTAAATATCATGTTATATTGGCATGATCGATCGATAGTGACTGATATTTTACCGTTAGAATCAATATGGATTCGGGTGTATAGCATATTGCAGGGCCTAAACATATATGCCGATAGGCGATAGATGTAGCCAATATTTAAAACCTTCTTTGTACTATATATATATATAACTTTATGAATGCAGGGTGGTGAGGAGGTCAAGAATGCCGTATCATAATTATAATTGTATTGTTAACCGTGAAGCGTCATTTGATAAAACAAAGGATAACGCGTTTGGACTACTTTTTTGCTTACGATTACCGAAAATGGGTACAAGGAGCAACCCTCGTATCTGCTCGTCATGATGTGTAACGACGCGAGCCCTTAAACGCGTCGCCCATCAAACATATCCAGGTATTAAAAATCGACTAATACCGATATGTATCCGGCATGCATCCATTTCTAGCAAGCAGACTTTTTGCAAATTTTTTGTTGATTTATTTTCAGATTATTTTGCTGATTTTCAGTAGATACTAGCGTCCCAGGGTGTCCCAGTGACCTGACAGTTTACAGCTCCCAGCCAGCGGGTAGCATAAGAGTATATGGTACCGCTGTTCACGCCCACGTCTCACACTCCTTTAATGCCAGCTGATTGTATGAGATTAGATGATAAAAGTCATATTTCACCCATATCTTTCACACATTATATCTTAAGATCATGGGGCATATATCCGACGATTAGTGTTTGATTAAATGTATCACATATCCCCATAAAAGGGCGCACTTGAATTATATGACACACATAATGCTTAAACATAACTTTAAAACTAGTTTTTAGGATCTGTGATATGTGTAATTCATAACTTACCGTTTGATAGGTACACCATGATCTCAAGATCTATTGTGTCGAAGATCTTTGTGAAAATCAACCTCCATTATCTCATACAATCCAATCAACAGTATTGTAGGGTCTACAGAGTGAGCACTTTTGGTAAATAAGGGGTGGCACCAGCGGTACCCATTAGAAAGTAAATAAGGGTGGTGTGCTTTTGTGTGCTTTGTGCTGTCAATCTCAATTTTAATTTATTATATCTTTTATACATTTGAAAATTGGGCACCTATCCAATGTAGATCATAATTATTAACTACAATGCTACACACTTGCAATTACTATTTTTTTATAATAAAAATACTATTATTGGATAAGAGTTAGTATCGGCCTCGGGCAAACCGATACCCGAGACCGATACCGATTTTGATACTTTGGTTGCACATGCTTCTTCATTTAGTTGTAGATTTTGCATATTTATTATTTGATCATACTACAAAATATAAGACTATTAGGGGCAATCAAAATTGTTGCTATTAATAAAAAACCTTGTTATTTCAGAAGCGACAGAGCTATTAGTGGCAGTTTTTTTGTTAATAACTATAGTTTTTACTGCTGTCGAAATACCTTATTTTTGTAGTGTCCGCTTGGTATTTGAGTTCGGACTTACCACTAATCCAACGAGTTTAACTCAGGAGTTTGGCACTCGCATTAAATCCCAAAAATTAGTGCTGTAAATTTTGGTTGCCCAATGAAATATTAGCATACCTGACCAGATGGTGCTTCGGACCTGACGGGTCAAGGTTATATGCCCAACCCAATACCAAACTCCAAAATCCTACTCGACCCTATCAAAACCCCCCTATTACCCAATTTTTGTATACATAAAACAAATCTCGGTGGTAGGGTAGGCTAGGGTAACGCGACTCAACCTGATTTTGGCAGAGCTGACCTGATCTGACTCGACCTGAGCCAACCAAATGGTCGGTCAAATGCTTCATAATGGACCCGACTGGTCAGGTCAAGTTTGTGAGCCCGACTTGGTAAAAAAATTCGCATCGAGCAGGTCAGGTATCTGGTCGACCCATGCTTAGTGCCCAACGTATAAAATATGGGCCGATACCGATACATATTAGTTTTCGGTCAAACCGATATATATCGGTATCGCTGATATGTATAGGCCGATCATATCCGGTATCGGCCAATATGTCTCGGTTTCAATCGAGTTTTTATTTATTTATTTTTTTTTTGAAAAAAAAATATTTGCCCGTACATATTGGTATCAGCCTATATGTATCGGCGTCGGGGAAACCCGTACCCGATTTGACAACTTGTTAGTGCCACATTACTCCTTCAAATTCCCAACAACAGATATGCCAAAAACCGATTACTTCTTATCAAAAACTGATTACCTAAAGAAACAAAATTCGCCATTCAAGATTTGCCGTACAATGCTTAAATGATTATGAACCAAACCCATCTACTTATTTAAGTCTACATTGACACTCATACAGATGCTCTCTCTCTCTCTCTCTCTCTCTCTCTCTCCCATGGAGGTCTATGGCAAGCGAACCCTTTCGAGCTTCATAGATGAAGAAGAGAGGAGCCTACCTTCTCCCACTCAACCCTCACTCAAACCAAACCACCAAGACATGGAAACTGGTCCTCAATCAATCCCTTCTTCGACACCGCTTTTTCCTCCAAGCCCGGAGTCTCCCTGGACGCTCTCACCTCTCCGCCTATCCCCTTCCCCTTCCCCTTCCCCTTCCCTCCTCTACCACTGCATAGCCTCCCTCCACCGCTACGACGGCAATGTCTTCTCAATAGCGTTATCCAAAGGCCTCATCTTCACCGGTTCTGACAGCAACCGCATCCGCGTCTGGAGGCAACCCCAGTGCATCGACTGCGGCTTCCTTAAATCGAGTTCCGGCGTCGTAAGGGCTATTTTAGCCCACGGCGACATGCTCTTTACTGCCCATAAAGACCTCAAAATCCGTGTTTGGAATGTTTATTCCCCAATCAATCACAAATCAAAGAAAGTTTGCACCCTACCAACAAGAAAGGGCTCCTCCTTCCTCTCTTTCACTGCATCTCAGAAGAGAACACAACATCAAGACGTCATCTCATGCCTGGCCTACTACCATGCAGAAGGCCTGCTCTACACTGGATCATGTGACAAAACTATTAAATCATGGAGGTTGGCCGACAAGAAATGCGTCGACACTTTTACTGCACATGACGATATTGTCACCGCAATCCTCGTCAACCAAGACGATGGTTCCTTATTCACTGCCTCATCGGACGGTTCGGTGAAGATATGGAAAAGGGTCTATGGAGACAACTCCCATACACTCACCATGACACTAAAGTTCCAAAATTTGCCTGTAAATGCACTGGCATTGGGTTGTTCATCGAGCCCTTGTTATCTATACTCGGGTTCCTCCGACGGTGTCGTTAATTTTTGGGAGAAAGAAGACGTGTCGGAGAGATTTAATCATGGAGGATTCCTTCAAGGGCATCAATTCGCGGTGCTGTGTTTGGCGGCTATAGAGAGGCTGGTATTTAGCGGTTCGGAGGACACTACGATAAGGGTGTGGAGAAGAGAAGAAGGTAACGGCTTTCATTCGTGTTTGGCTGTTATGGAGGGGCATCGCGGACCGGTGCGATGTTTGGCTGCTTGTTTGGAGATGAAGAAGGTGATGACTGAGTTCTTGGTGTACAGCTCGAGCTTTGATCGGACGGTTAAGGTGTGGCGGGTTAAGATTTTTCCGGGGGAGAAGACGACCGCTAGCTTGGAGGATGGTGAAAAGAGTTACATGAAGAAGAAGATGATGATGGAGTATGAGATGAGTCCAGTGTTATCACCTACATGGGTGGAGAAGAAACTACAAGGAAATTAAACCACTATTAGCCATTAAACACAACAAAAAATAAGACTATTAGCCTGAATAAGGCTTGTTGCTATCAAAAACTGCCTGAATAAGGCTGCCTACCACCTACCTCTCCCAGACCACCCTGCTAAAAGCGAGAGCCCTATGCACTTAGTACGCCCTTTCTTTCTCCCAGAACACCCAGCTGAAAGCGAGAGTCGTGCACTGAGTACGACCTTTCTTTAATTGTTTATGATGCAAACTCATCATTTTAAATATCAGCTAATGTCCTTAAAAAAATGTGTGAAGTCGTATGATAATTTCTTGCACAATTGAGATAAACGTATCTTGAAAATAACATTAGGTGTGTTTACCTCCCTTGCATTTCTATTTCCGTCTCATTCTCTTTGAAAATGCAACTCTTAAGGATCGGCCTTGTTCGGGTGTTTCCTGACTTTTCTTAGAAAACTCTAATTCCTGTTGAATCCTAACAGACTCAGATTTCTGGCTTTTCTCATATGCGTTCTTAGGTCGCTCTGAATCCTAATTTTTCCCAAAAAAACACATAATCATATCGTTCTTAAGTTCATCTCAGAAAAGCTTAGAATCAGTTGAAATGTTGGTTGTGCTCACTACAAAAAATATGGGGTTTGGTGACGGTTGCCTAATTCCAGCCGTCGGCGTAGACTTGAATTAGATGGGGCAACCCACGAGAGCCAACCTGGAGACCCACTCAATCGGGCATCTATATATGTTTCTTTTCTCGACGCTCAACCCATTTTCTAGTTTGCCGTCCCTCTCGCTCAACTCATTTTCTCTCTAGATGGATCGGCGTAACACCATCAAAGAGATGGATTTCTTCTCTGAAGATCGAAGACGAGTTGAAGCTCCAAGATCTGTTTCTCTCTCTTTGAAATCCAAACGTCTCTCTCTCTCTCTCGCGATTTCTCCGGCTAAAACTCCATTTCCATCTAAAATTTTTAAAACATCATCTCCATCTACTCGAGAACGATAGATGGCTCACTCGAATGGGGTTTAGTTCTGACGTACCATAGCTGATCATGTCCTCTTCATCTCCATTTCTGGATCTGCAAAAGTAAATTGCCAAGGTTAGTGTTTGTGGTTTTTGGATTTTTTTTTTTGAAGTTGGATCTGATTTATGTAGAGGAAAATGAACCATAGCTGATCATATCGCCATCATCTCCGTTTCTAAATCTGCAAAAATGAATCGCCAAGGTTAGGGGTTTTGATTTGTTTTATTTTTGATTGCTTTGTACTACTAGTGTTTGTGGTTTCGGGATTTTTTTTTTGTTTTTGGAGTTTAATCTGATTTATGTAGAGGATCATCTTCATTTCTAGATCTGCAAAAATGAATCGCCAAGGTTAGGGTTTTGATTTGTTTATTTTTGATTGCTTTGTACTGCTACTATTTGAGGTTTCTAGATTTTTATTTTTTTATTTTTTAGTTTGATCTAATTTATGTGGAGGAATTAATCGATTTTGTAAATTATGGTGAATGGACGAACCATAGCTGAGCGTGTCATCATGATCTCTGTTTCTCGATCTGCAAAAACATGAATCGCCATTGTATGGTCTTGTGTGGTATATTATTCAATTGGCTTTGCCCATAGTGTTGGAAGGTATTTATTATTTTTGCAAACTAACCCATTTCGTTGACATATTTTCTTCTTGCATGTTTTCAGTTTCTGTCAACTAAATTAAGTTATGTAGGTTTTTCCGTCACATGTTCTTACTATTTTCGGTTCAACAAATGGCACTGGGTCTCTTCAATGTGATGGGATCAATTGCACGAGATATGATCACCGCCAATACATATGGCTCTACTACACTATTACTTATATTTGTGTTGGGTGGCTTTATTATTCCAAAAGGTTGGCTTCAACTCTTTGGATTTGATGAATTAAACAATTTACCTCCCTGGTATAACTTGTACGAATATGAAGTTTTTCGTTGGGCCTGCCTATTGATCATTACATAATATTTTTAACTTGCACAGTTTAATATGATAAATTTCATATTGATGGTTATATCTCAGCATTAAATCTGCCATTTGGTCTGTTTTTTCTAATGATTTACTTTGGTTGCTTTTGTTTCTTTAGATGCCTTCAAGCCATGGTGGGTGTGGGATTTCTGGGTATCACCATTATCTTATGGACAACATGTAATTTCAGTTAATGAGTTTACTGCTCATCGGTGGATGGAGGTTTGCTCTTTGGAATCTTTATAGCTTCATATTTTGTTATTTTGTTAAAGCTTTGTATCTTCTGGTCTTTGAGTTCATGTCAATGTAACTTTCATTTCACCTTCTGATAACTATTGATTCAAACTTTGCCAGTTATATACGCCGTCCTGCCTAGCAGCGACCATTGGTATTGGCTTGGGGTTGGTGTTTTATTAGCATATGCTGTCCTTTTCAATGTTTTGGTGATACTTTGCCATGACCTACCTTAACCGTAAGCCCTTGAATATATCTTTCTTGTATACTGGTTCTCAGTTTCCTTCTTTTGATTTTTTTTAATATAGGATATTTTCTGACATAGTTTCCATGTTTATTCAGCCCTTAAAAAGGCCCAATCAATTATTCCAGTTGATGCTGTAGACAAAAATCTTGGTGACAATGGAGTGCCAGCTTCTTTCTTTGAGAATACCTGCAATATAATTTCTATTTAATGGCACTAAATGTAGCACTTTTACCTTGTGACCCTATTGAATTCCTGTAATTGTGCATAATCAAGTGGATAATTCACTACTGATGATTCTCTAACTTCAAGAATCATATTTGAAATTGCAATAAAAATCGAAGACTCGTCGTGGGTCTATTCCGGTTGAAAATCATATTTCTGAGAATATTTTGGACAGGGGAATGATTCTTCCATTTCAACCGTTGTCAATGACCTTCCATAATGTCAAATATTACGTTGATATGCCAAAGGTATATATGTCTAGCTGTGGATTCTTTTGATATGAACTTTCTATTATAGCTATGCAATTGACAAAATTTTCCTTTTAAAATTCTTATAGGAAATGAGGCTTCAAGGTGTTCAGGAAAACAAGTTACAACTTTTATCAGGTGTTAGTGGGCTATTCACACTGTGTGTCCTTCTTGCATTGGTTGGTTCAAGTAAGGTGGAAAACTACACTGATGGATGTGCTTGCGGGAAGGAAGACTGGTGGATATATTGAAGGTGATATTAGAATATCTGGATACCCAAAAGTGCAAAATACCTTTGCTCGGATTTCGGGATATGTTGAACAAACAGATATAAATTTGCCTCACCTAACAGTTGAAGAGTCTTTGTGGTTTTCTTCGTGGTTACGCCTTCCCAAGGAAATCAACAAAGAAAAACGATTAGGTATCCTTTTCTATATGCCTGTTGTATTTATTCTCTTGAATTTTCTGATACCATGTACTTCAGGAATTCGTTGAAGAAGTAGAGCTTGATACTCTGAGACATGCTCTGGTTGGTTTTCCTAGAAATTCTGGATTGTCAGCAGAACAAAGAAAGCGACTTACGATTGCATTGGAACTTGTCGCAAATCCCTCTATTATCTTTATGGATGAACCAACATCTGGACTAGATGCCCGAGTTGCAGCAATTGTGATGCGTACTGTTCGTAATATTGTTGATACTGGAAGAACTGTTGTTTGCACCATACACCAACCTAGTATTGATATTTTCGAAGCATTTGATGAGGTCAATAAGATAATTTTTTTAATTTTTGTTTCTTGTTGTCTTCTCACTAAAGAGATTTTAGAAAAATGCATTTCGATAACTTGGGTGTCTGGGACTCTTAAGAGTGTGTGCCTCAAGTTAAGAGTGCGTGCCCCAAGTTAGCACGTGTCAGGTTAGAACTAATTCAATCAATCAGGATTTGCACAACATTTCATGGTATATATGTCGTCTCAGTTACCGCCATTGGTTGGTCATTTTCCATTCTTATTTGTCATGTTATGATTTTTCTTTTGTTTATTCACTAGGGCAGGTATGTAGACCTTAACAGTTGTCTTCCCCAACTTCCAATAACTGAATCAAGTCATGAATACAGCTGGCCCAATCCCTGGCCTGAGCGGCTTAGCACAAGACCTTCAATTTTTTCTATGAAAGAAAAAATCTGCTGAAGAAAACTTTTATGAGGACACTAACCATTGGGATGCACTTGTATCAAAATTTTAGTTGCATGGCCTTTCTATCAACTGGTCAGGCATTCGGAATGTTATGGATATGATTCCCTCTTTGTTGTAAAAGTTATTATCATTATTAGTTACCTTGTTTCAAGTTTTTTCTAAAAATTGCTCTTATTTTTTGAAGAATTTATGCTTTTAACCTGTACAAAGAAAAATTCTATATTTCGTTTCTACCCAATTTCCCTTGAGGCTTGAGTGAAGAACATTTAAGAGAACTAGGACAATTCAGTGTAATATTGTATCTTAGAAAAATCAATGTTCTTGGCGACGAGATCAAGCGCGAATTGCAGAGGCAGGGTGCAGAGATGGATCGATTCGTCCAAATTCAGGTCTGTTTTTTTATTAGATTTATATTTTATGTTTGTTTCTATATCTTAGGATTCAATAGAAATTTTCCTAACATACAACATCTTTCTCTTGATAGGAGTAAATTACGAGTAATTTTGTGGTGAGGTCTTGTGACTTCAAGGGTTTTCAAGCTAATTTCCAATCATCCCTTCAGAGATTCGTTATTACATCGAACCCACACCCATACCCTCTGATTCTGGGAGTGCAAGAGGAGGGAAAGGCATTGAATTTGGAAGTTATATTGATCCAACCAAAGGTAGATAGGGACTACATGGTATTTCCTCCTTTCCAAATTTTCTTCCCCATGTTTTCTTATCTCACTTTATATTCCAATCACAGATGATGGACTGCCTTGCACACTCAAATTTTGGATAGATCCTCATCAAGAGTTTTGCAAAGATACACACTCGGAGGTCCGTGGATATGTAACATTCGGCGTGAAAGGATTGAAGGCATTGTAGCTCATATATTTGAACTTCATTATGTACATGTTCAGTTTTTATATTTCCATATTCAAAATCGAATTGAATGAATGATCAACAGGCTTGTTTGGGCCAAAATCTAGGTTGGGCCGGCCCTTTTGGGACCTGGCACGACTCGTCCTGAGGGGCCAAGACTAAGTGCCCAGCCTGACCCGACCCGTGTGACCCAACCATTGACAGCCTTGATTGACTCTTACTAGTAAATGCATCTTGTGTTTTTCTTTTTAGAATCGCCTAAATCTGGAGTATTAATTTTAAAATGCATGATAAATATAAATAGTACCATTGTCTTTGTAGTATTAATTTAAATCACTTTGAAATTGATTTAAATTATGTTTAAGTTTCTGCTTAGTTGCGTAATTTTTTTGCTTTCTGCCCCCTTTTAAATTTATTTACGGTCCCATTTTCTTCTTTTGGTCCAGATATATTACATATTCAAAAAGAGGAGGAAGCAGTTCGGTGTACTCAATCTGTTAAGCTATTGGCTTTTGATGGGAAACTGTTTAAAGCTATTGGCTTCTGTCTTCTTAGCGGTTAACAGTTTTTTAGATAATGAGGCTATTATTTTACTATTTGGACAAAAAAGTCAATTCCAAATTCTTTCCTAAATAGATTAATCAAACAAGAGATCAATTACTAATGGAAATCATTTCTTAACAGCCTAATCAAACAACAAAATTTATTTTCACAGGAAATTGATTTTACTTCTTTTTAGAGTTTCCCTGCTATCAAACAGATCTTTATGTGTGAATTCTAATCAGATGCATGCTTTTATAAGGATATATATATATATGTTATATATATATATATATATATATATATATATATATATAATTGTGCCCAACAAAAAAAGGGCGCTAATAAATCCCCCCCCCCCCCAAAAAAAAAAAAATAATTTGTAAAAAAAAAAAAAGACGCTGACGGGTCATGTAAATAGATAGATTATTTAAAATATTTTTTAAAACACCTATGCCGACGGCATGAGCCGTCGGCGTAGGAGTATTTATATAAAATTTATATAAATTTAAAAAAATCATCCGCCATCGGCGAGATTCATGACTTCTTAAAATGGTTAGATTCCCGAGGAGAATAGTACCGGTGTGTCGGCCACTTGGCGTGAGATATTACATTGTCGATTCGCTTTGCCGACGGCTTTGATACTTCACGATGACCGGGAGCCGTCGGCGTAGGTTACTATTTTTGTAGTGGCTACAGCCGTAGACATGATATTTAATCATTGGTATCTCGGCCAAACTTGAATTTGGTCCAAATTTTACGAGTTGTCAATCTATGTGATTTAGAATATATTGGACGATGATTTTTTTATAATACTACTTTTAGAAGGTCAATATCAAAAACCTCATACATATAGCAAATAAATATTATAAACTCATGAAAAATATTATATATTCGAGTAGGCATTGCAACAAAATTGTGATCGTCTGATGGTAAGCCCATGATCTCAACTTCCATTGTATGGAAGATTGGGAAAAAAATGAGATACGTTGTCTGGTCCAAAGAAGTAAAAAAAATGAGATATATCATCTGGTCCCGATCTGTGCAGCCTAATATAAATCGTTGTGTAGTTTTAATGGCGGATATTCAAAATCGCCTATCAGATGGTTCATATCCACTTATAGACATGATTCTTTGGCTATGTAGCATTTTCCAATGATGGATTGCCGCCTGAACAATTTAGATTGATCATAAATCGGTGCTACATGACATATTAGGAAACCACACTTCAATGTGTGAGATAACAAATTCTAATTTAGTGGTAGTAGATCACTTAAACACTATTTGGTGTTTCAACGTCAGTCTTGAGCCATTATAATATATTAAATTATTTTTTTTAGTTTTTACAGTTCAAATCTCTTTAAGCCCAAGTTAATTTTATTTTTATAAAATATATTAGAGTTTATACTCCTTAATATCAGTGTGTAGCACCATACAATGACACAACCCATGTTGAGAGATTTCTCTCCAAAATATGGTGCGTGGTGTCTTGGAAGTGTTCTCATGTATATCCGAAGACAAGAGTATACCGCTCCTTCTCAGATTCCTGGTTTTTCTGTGCAAAAAGGTCGGAAGTGACAATGTCATTTCCGCTCATAAAGTGGTCTCTTTTCTGTGGGTCCCACCGCAAACAGCAGAAACGGGTGGAAAAGCTTCGAAATTGATTGCTTTCTAAGACTAAACTCATATTCTTGCTCTTTTTGGGCAAACGAACAAGGCCTTAGGGACTGTTTTGATGTTTTCAAGGAGGTGGAAATAGATATAAAGATCTTATGGATTCCAACCTTCTAAAAGTCCATGGGAAATTACCATTTTCTAGAATCTGGATTGCACAAAAAGGTATGAAAAATAAAATAAAAGGAGCATATTCATTATACATGACACACATCAAACCCAAAATACACACACCAATTCCAGTGCCGAAAATGTCATCTTCTTCACTACAACAGCCTTCCATATAGGCGCTTTGAGAGAGAAAAGAGAGAGAGAGAGAGAGAGAGAGTGTGTAATATCCCGATATTTTCGAACCCGAGTTTGACTGATTTCGTGCACGAGTTCGACACGATTACCAATGTCAACATGGTTTTTATTTAATAATAAATCATTAAATAGTGTTAGGATCACTTTGTGTGGATCGGATTATGGTTTAAATGTTTGTTTGGGCATTTAGTGGAATAGCCGTGCGCCAACTCTTGGTGTACCGTTTAACACCGAAACTAAACCTAAGCTAAGTGGATCGAATTTTTGTTATAAATATCAAAGATATTTATTGTGGGTTTCATTCGGTTATAAGAGGGAGAGGGGATTCTTAATGGCTAAGTGTTAGCCTTTTAAATCTTAGAGAGAGAGAGAGCTTTCTCATCGTGGATCCCCTTCTTGAGATTTCGACCGTACGATCATGATCACGCCGGAAGCTCTACACTCTTTCTGACCGTTCAAATGCCGTTTTCAAAGAGAGTTTCATCTTGCGATCGTCTCTCGCGCTTTGAGGAGTTCAAGGATTGATACGTGCTAGTGAAGGACTTCATCGTGAGCTTCGTTGAGATCAATCGCCGTAGAAATCGGAAAGTTTTGCTTCGAAACCCTCTTCGGCAACATATTTTAAAGCCGTGGCATCAATCGGCAAAAGGTTAGTTTCCCTTTTATTTTAATGGTTTAGATTGTAGAATAAATCATATTTTAGTTTAGTGTACGTGTGTGTGCAAAAATAGAGCGATTTCGATAGGATTTGAAGGGAAAAATAGACCAAGGAAGCAACATGAACGGTTCTGAACCCGAGAAATTCGAGGGTCGAATTTCAAATTCGACCTCGAATTTCAATTCGATGGTCGAATTTGAAATTCGACCATCGAATATAAATTTGAGGGTCGAATTTAGATTTTTAAGCCTGATGCATTTTTGATAAATTCGATGGTTGAATTTGAATTCGAGGGTCGAATTTGGTCTGATGTGCCGCACTACTTTGGTATTTCAGCCATAACTGTTTATCCCGAACTCAGATTGATGCGATATTTGAGGCGTTGGAAAGAGGACAACTAAATCTACAACTCTTATGAATTAACCAACTGATGAATAAATTATTTTGAGGATCAAAATTTAGGTAGAAGTTAGGCCAAGTTCTAAGTTAGCACTTTTTGACTGATGTACTGATACAGCTTCGGTATTTTAGCCATATCTCTTTACTCCGAAATCCAATTAATACGATTCATGAGGCATTGGAAAGAAGACAATGAGATCTACAACTTTTGTGAATTAACTAACTTATGAATCAACTCTTTTAATGGTCAAAATTTAGTGGGAAATTGGGTCAAATTCCAAGTTTGCACGAACTTGCCCATTTCAGCCTCGATTTTTAGAGAACACTTAAATACACCAAGTTTAGTAGTAACTAGAATTAGTTTTTAATACATCATCATATGTGTGATGTAGATTGAGAGTTGGAGGCCGTGGACAAGGGCTTTTGGATTGTTTTGGAATGGCTCCGAACTTAAAGTAGGGGAAACTCAACGAAAATTACATTTTATAAATTGATTCATGGTTTCTTTGATTTTTGACCTGATGCTTTGTTTCCTTTGACACGTTTTGTTTCCGTCATGTTCCCGCATATGTTATGATATATTTTATTTTCGTCCTGTTTTCGCGTATATTTTAATTGTTCTATTTCCGCGTATGTCCTGATTATTCTATTTTCACGTATGATCTGACTGTTCTGTTTCCAACTTTTGAATCTGATTCGTTCAATTCAGTATGCTTTAATCTGATTCATTCTGTTTGGTTATGATTCATCTTGTTTAGCCTACTTATGAACTTTGAATTTGAATGAACATGGAACTCCGTTTTTAGTAATCTAACAACTTTTGAATCTTTAAAAACTTGTGAGACTGAGTCATAGTGAGGTCTCTTTCCCGGCAAGTGACACTTGGGGTGTAGGCATCCATGTACAGATGCAATCCACTATGGCCCCTCGGGTGCCACATGCATAACATCCAGGCTACTACGGATCCCGTCTCTTGACTTGCGTGCCTTGTGAAGCTATCGCACTGTGACCCATTCTAGTTAAACTAAGACTGTAATAACCCAAAAAATCACACTAAACTATGACCTCGGGATCCGTGCCCGATCGGTCATAGGTTTGACCAAATGGAAGTCCAACAGTTAGTATGTAGTGTGATGAACGGATGAGATGTGATAAATAGAATGCCTATGTGGTGTGTGTTGTGAAAGTATAGTCGCATACACCTACCGCGGTGTATGTGCTCAACACACAAGTGAGGAAGAGGATAAAAAGAGTTAATAACCCTAAGATCAAGAGTTTTGAGTTGTTGAGAGAGGAGTAAAGAAGAGAGAGAGAGGAGTAAAGAGGGTGATCAAGCAAGAGTTATTGTGAGTGATTGGAAGAAGGATTCAAGCATTAAAGAGGCTGATTCAACGCAAGGAATCCGTTAGAAACCAAAGCTGGAACCTTAGCCTTCCAACCCTAGATTTGAAATCAACTTGAGATCTATTCAAGGTAAAATTTTTGTAAATAAGATGCATAGATTATAAGGGTTAAGTTACAGTTAAATGTGGGTTAAATCATAGGATAATGGCTTAGAAAAATAGAAGAAAAAGTATGGAAAAAGATTGGGAAGAACAGCTCGAAAGGGGCTGAATCTGACAATTTCGATTAATTGAAATTGGGTTTCGATTAATCGAAATTGGCCAGGAAGTTGAAAGGTCAGAGGACCACGATTTTGATTAATCGAATTTGGTTTCGATTAATCGACTTTGGATTTCGATTGATCGATTTGGGGATCGATTAATCGTCGAGAACTCCAAAGTGGACCCCAGGGGTTGAAGGAAATGACTTGAGGAAAAATCGACTAATCGAAATGGGATTTCGATTAATCGATTTTAGTTTTCGATTAATCGATTTGGAATCGATTAATCAACTTGTGAAACTCGACTGTCCGAACTGAGGGTCTACTTTGCGAAAAGAAGGATTTCGATTAATCGAAATTGGATTCGATTAATCGAATGAAAACTCGACTGTTCGAACTGTGAGTTTACTTTGCGAAAAGGAGAATTTCGATTAATCGAAATTGGATTCGATTAATCGAATGAAGGCTCGACTGTTCGAACTGAGAATCGACTTTGCGAAATAGAGAATTTCGATTAATCGAAATTACTTCGATTAATCGATATTGACCTTCGATTAATCGATTTTGGAAATCGATTAATCGAATCAGATTCGATTAATCGATTTTGGAATTCGATTAATCGACTGAGATAAACTATGTTGACTTTTAGGTTTGACTTTAAGATTCTTGGGGGATCTTATACCTTCTTTATTGCATCCTTTGTGATGTATTTCACCTGTTATGTGGTACCATAGGTGGTACGTGTGGACTAGTGCACAAGGAGCCACGTGGGACCTTGATGCATTGATCAAGTGAAGACTTGAGGTAGGGAACACCTTGAACATGCACTTTATTTTACAAGAGCATGTATGTAGTGATATAGTTTTCCATTCAAATATTTTACTGCTTAAAGAATTGTGAAAAGTGTGTGTGTGTGTGATATTCATGAGAGTAAACTAACGAGCCATCCCCAGGGGATGAAGAAGTAAAGAGATAAGAGCATCGTGTGATGCAAGTAAATGGATACATCGAGGATGTATCCAAGGATTGAATCATGTTTGATAGGGCCTAAGCGATATAAGATAGCACACTTACGGTGAATAACTATATGTAAGGCACCGATATTTTTGTTATTTGAGGTTTGATAGGTTACCCACCGACGTGGCGGGATATCCACTGACCGACACGGCGGGATATCCGTGAATCTGACGGCGGTGAAATCAGAGCCAGTCGAGGCTTATCCGACATAGTAAGCACACCCGTGTGTTGATTGAGACAAGTGAAACTCCGCCACCAACCCCCAGGGGAAAGGGGCTTGGGTACTATATGGTATTCCCAGGGAATACATTGAAACTGTCTATATAGATGACGATGAAGGGTATCTCATCGGGGCTCGATGCTATATTGCTCGGGGATTACTTAAGTTGAAAGTTTAAGTTTTGCTTTAGGCCTTTTCAACATTATTCATGAGCAAATGAAAATATAAGTAATCAACAGTAAAACGAAATGCTTTTTAACTGTTTCATCAACAACTGCATAGATACATCATGCATGACATATCATAGAATATATGTGAGTTATAATTTATATCTTCAACAGTGTTTTTTCGCTATTGAGCTAGGATGTAGCTCACCCTATAGACTAAGTCCATCACTACTTGAGGAGACCCGATCCCGTGAGAGTCGGACTCTTGCGGCGAAGAGTTGGAGCCACCTCGGAGGACTTCTTCTAGAGGACTCCGTTGTGCCACTTTGAGAGATCTTGAGAGATTTTGTATGCGGCTTGGTATGTCAAGCCTTGATCTTGTTTAAAACCATGTATATAGGGTTTTGGATTATTCTTTTGGCGAACCATCCGTGATGATTGCTATCATCGATGGTTCGGATCGTTCTCCATACATGCAGAGGCATGAGGGTAGAACATCTTTTGGGAAGTTAATCAATATAGATTTAAATTCTGCAAATTTCTTTCATTATACTTTTGATGCTTGATATACCAGTGTTCCGTGCTTAGCTAAGGGCACGGTCAAGATGATCGTGCTGATGGCACGGGTTTCGGGGTGCCGAAATCCGGCACATGCCGCTTGGTATCGAGCTATTTTCTTTAGCAATTACGACAAGGGTTCTTTCGTCAGAACATAGGGCTTCGCTAACTAAACTTTAGTTTCAAATGCACCAAAATGTCACTAGAGGGAGAGGCCACCAAGGGAGGCCATCAAAGGAGTTTATGAGTGGAGATGATTACATCTCTCCTACAAATAGAGTGCCTTTGAGGCCCGAGGCGTAGTAGTAGACAACGGGATGAAGAAGATCGAGATCATCAGGATCAAGATCTAAGAGAGCAAGAAAGATTGAGAGAAAGACAAGAAGATAGAGAGGAGCGACAAAGGATGATGCACACTATGGATGCCATGGCACAACAAGCATCCTTTGCGGCTCATGCCGAGAGAACAAACGACCTACACCACTGTAGAGGACTGCTTGCTGTCCCTCATCATTTCTGAGTTTAGGAGGATGAGACCTCCTTCATTTTCTGGGCAGGCAGACACAATGGCCGCTGAGAACTGGCTGATGGAGATGGAGAAAGTCTTTAGCGTGCTAACATGCACGGAAGACGAGAGTGTAAGATGGGCGACTTACATGTTGGATGGGAGGTGGGCCTTGGTGGAAGTCATGTACGGACTCGGGCTCGAGAGACCCGAGTTGCCATGGACTTGGGAGGAGTTTGTTGAGGAGTTCAACAAACAATATTTTCAGTGGTGAGAAACCAACTAGAGATACAATTTTGCGTTAGTACAAGGAGAATGAGCGGTGAGAGAATACGGGGTGGAGTTTCTACGACTTGCTCGTTTGCTCGGATTACGTCACATCAAGTGATGAAATCCAAGAGGTTTCGAAGGTTTGAAGCTTCGAGGTTAGGGAGGCGAGCTCCATTTCAACCGAGGACCTATGAAGAGGTCATGAGCAAGGCGTTAGTTGTAGAAGAGGAAAATAATAACGAGATATCGGCAGAGGAGGAGCAGAGGAGGAAAGCGAACAAGGAAGAACGGCGACTATGAACCGGTGAACAAAAAGCCGAGGTTCATGGGCGAATCGAGACCACAATTTCAAGGGGTTTGAAGACCGGAATAAAGAACAACAACACCAACAGAGGTTTCCATTACTTGCGTCGGGGAGACCTATTCGCTATGAGAGCCCTGCCATGTCTACTGGCGCCACTGTTACACAGGGTTCTCGTACTGTTTCTTCCGCACCTCGAGAGACTTGCGCAAAGTGTGGCAAGCCTCATAGAACGGTGGACTGTAGATTGGGAACTAGGGGCTGTTTCCGATGTGGCAAGGTGGGCCACTTGATCAAGGATTGCCCCGAGACAGATAAAAGAAAGACGGTTTCAGTTGCAGCACCACGACCAATTCAAGCAAGGAAACCGGTCGTTCAGGGGAGAGCCTATGCAGTCACTGCTCAGGAAGCAGGGAACGTGCATGACGTCATCCAAGGTGAGATTCCTTTTAAAATTAAAGAAAAATTTTCATTTCATTAAAAACTTTAGATAGAGAAGGAGCATACATTACGAACTGAATAGATTATTTTCTTTTGTATACGAAAAGCGGTATATAAATTGAGGGTGTAAATTGATGTGTAAATTATTGTGTGTGTGTATGTATACTATAGGTACTCTAAATATATATGAAAAAGGATGCTTCGGTGGATATGACGCTCGAGTGTTGATAGACCCCGGGTCTACCCACTCATTCGTTACTCCACGTTTCGCTAAGAAGATGAAGATTGTTCCAGAGACGTTGGATTTCGTCCTATCTGTGTCTATTCCGACTGGAGAGTTAGTAGACACGGAGTTAGCTTGCAAATCCATCATTGTAGAAGTTCGAGACCTAGAAGTGCATGAATTGGAAGCAAAGTTGATACTGTTAGACATGCAAGGGTTTGATGTGATCCTTGGCATGGACTGGTTGGCGCAGCATTGTGCAACCGTCGATTGCAAGAACAAGGTAGTTATTTTCAGACCCAACACAAGAAGATCATTTCGGTTTCAAGGAGTGAGGTCGTCATCTGTGCCATTGATCTCAGCAGTAAGGGCCGAGAAAATGATCAGAAAGGGTTGCAGTGGATACTTAGCTTTCTTAAAGGAGGACAAGGAAGAAAAGAACGTCATTTCTGAGATAGCAGTTGTGCGGGACTTCGCTGACGTGTTTCCAGAAGAGTTGCCTGGATTACCTCCAGAAAGAGAAGTAGAATTCGCCATTGACTTAGCACCAGGAACGGAGCCTATTTCGAAAGCACCTTATAGAATGGCTCCCGCTGAGTTAAAGGAGTTGAAGGAACAACTACAAGAACTAATGGACAAGGGGTTTGTTAGACCGAGCGTGTCTCCATGGGGAGCACCGGTCTTGTTTGTCAAGAAGAAAGATGGGTCAATGCGGCTATGCATTGACTATCGGCAATTGAACAAACTCACTGTGAAGAACCGCTACCCTTTGCCTAGAATAGACGATCTATTCGACCAACTGCAAGGAGCAAGGTATTTTTCTAAGATCGACCTGAGATCTGGGTATCATCAGTTGCGAGTTAAAGCTGAGGACATACAGAAGACAGCTTTCCGGACACGGTATGGACACTATGAATTCCTTGTGATGCCGTTTGGATTAACGAATGCTCCAGCGTCATTTATGGATCTGATGAACCGAGTGTTTAAACCACACTTGGACTCCTGCGTTGTAGTGTTTGTTGATGACATACTAATATACTCCAAATCCAAGACGGAACACGAAGAACATTTGAGTATTGCTCTACAGACGCTACGTGAACACCAACTGTACGCCAAACTCAGCAAGTGTGAGTTTTGGTTGGAAGAAGTTAGCTTTTTGGGACATGTCGTCTCAAAGCATGGTGTCACTGTAGATCCAGCAAAGATAGAAGCAGTAGTTAAATGGGAGCAACCAAAGACAGTGACCGATGTCCGAAGTTTTCTGGGCTTAGCAGGCTATTATCGACGTTTCGTTGAGGGGTTTTCAAAGATATCAGGACCTCTCACAAAGTTGACACGAAAAGATTCAAGGTTTGAGTGGAGTGAGGCATGCGAGAAGAGTTTTCAAGAACTCAAAACGAGACTCACTTCGGCTCCAGTGTTAGCAATTCCTTCAGGCAGTGGAGGATACGCCGTGTACAGCGACGCGTCATACAATGGCCTTGGTTGTGTGCTCAACCAACACAAGAAGGTGATAGCTTACGGATCAAGACAGTTGAAAGAACACGAGAAAAATTACCCGACTCATGACTTAGAACTAACAAAGTCATTTTATACCAAGATTTGGAGACATTACTTGTATGGTGAGACATTTGAAATTTTCACCGATCATAAGAGCCTTCGATACTTGTTTACACAGAAAGAGCTCAACATGAGACAGCGCAGATGGATGGAATTCCTCAAGGATTACGATTGCTCTATACAATACCATCCTGGCAAGGCAAATGTAGTGGCCAATGCATTGAGTCGAAAAGGTTCAGCTCAGATAGCTTCTTTGATTTTGGGTATGCACCGATGGAAATTATTGGAAGACCTGGCAACCTATGATGCGAACATTGAGTCAAAGGACACTGGATCCTTTTTGGCTAACATATCAGTAAAGCCAGTGATATTTGAGCATATCCACGACCTACAGATGAAAGATCCGGCATTAACAAAGATCCATCAAGACGCGAGTGAAGGCATCAGGTCGGACTTCTCAGTAAAAGAAGATGGTTCTTTGTTGTTTAAAGGCCGTCTATGCATTCCGGACAATGTCGATCTAAGACGAACGATTCTTGATGAAGCTCATAAGTCAAATTATGCTATCCACCCTGGTAGCACCAAAATGTACCAAGATTTGAAAAAGAACTACTGGTGGAGAGGACTGAAACAAGACGTGGCCGAGTATGTGTCACGATGTTTGACTTGTCAGCAAGTGAAGGTTGATCATAGACATCCTGCTGGACTATTACAACCGTTACCAATACCAGAATGGAAGTGGGAATCGATCTCAATGGATTTCATTGTTGGATTACCCCGTACTGTCAAGAGACACAATGCCATTTGGGTCGTCGTAGACCGATTGACCAAATCAGCGCACTTTTTGCCGTACAATACCACATATACAGCAGGAAGATTGGCAGACCTATACATGAAGGAGATTGTAAGATTACATGGTATTCCAAGCAGCATAGTTTCAGATCGTGACCCACTATATACGTCCAAGTTTTGGAAGAAATTTCAAGAAGGAATGGGAACACGACTAGACTTTAGTTCAGCTTTCCATCCTCAAACTGATGGACAGACAGAGCGAGTGAACCAAGTAATAGAAGACATGCTCAGAGCGTGCATGCTTGATATGCAAGGATACTGGGATGAGTATCTACCGATGCTCGAGTTCGCATATAATAACAGTTTTCAAACGAGCATTGGCATGGCACCGTATGAAGCTCTGTATGGACGACGATGCAAGTCACCTCTCAATTGGGAGGAAACAGGTGAGAAATTTGTATTAGGACCAAAGCTACTTGAAGATAATGCTACCGTCGTTCGAATTATCAGAGAAAGGTTGAAGACAGCACAAAGTAGACAGAAAAGTTACGCCGATATGAAGCGGACTAGTGTTGAGTACAAAGTGGGCGAGCACGTCTTTGTGAAAGTGTCACCTATGAAAGGTGTAATGAGATTTGGCAAGAGAGGGAAGTTAAGTCCACGTTATGTTGGACCATTCGAAATTTTGGGACGAGTAGGTGAAGTTGCATATCGCATTGGTTTACCACCGCTATTTGATCAAGTACATAATGTTTTCCACATATCGATGCTCAGAAAGTATGTGAATGATCCGTCTCATGTGTTAGGAAAACAACCTATAGAGATGTGTGAGGACATGAGCATGATAGAGGAACCAGTGGAGATTTTGGATCGAAAAGAGCAAGTACTGCGCACTAAAGTAATTCCCTTAGTGCTTGTTCGGTGGAACAATCATCCTAAAGAAGAGGCTACTTGGGAACGAGAGACCGATGTGAAAGAACAATATCCAGCTTTGTTTCCAACGACGTGAGAATCCAATGTAAACCACAAATATGTGTGTGGAATCTCCGCTATATTAGTAATACAATGGAAATTTTGATCCAATTTGTCATAAATTGTCAAGAATAGTAAAAGAAACAAAGAGATTGAAATTCTGGAGAAATTGGACAAAACCGATTAATCGAATTTCAAATCGATTAATCGAATTGGAATTTCGATTAATCGATTTTGTTCGATTAGTCGACTGGCATGTGCCAGTGACTGGAAAATTGAAAGGAGAGTTAGAACATACATGAAGACACATTTCGATTGATCGAATTGGAAATTCGATTAATCGATTTTGAAATTTCGATTAATCGATTTTGAAATTTCGATTAATCGAATTGTATTCGATTAATCGATTTACCTTAGGGACTTAGGAGAAATTGAAACTTCGATTAATCGAAATGGATTTCGATTAATCGAATAATTTAAGAAATTCTGGAAAATTAGAAGTTACTACACGATTTCGATTAATCGAAGTGAAATTCGATTAATCGATTTTGGAATTTCGATTAATCGAAATGGATTTCGATTAATCGACTGGCTCGCGCCAGTGAGCTTAAAAATTTAAAATTTTAGTTAGATACGATTTCGATTAATCGAATTTGACTTTCGATTAATCGATTTGAGAAATCGATTAATCGATTTTACGCGGCTTAACCTAGTTTTAAATCTTGATTAATCGATTCTGAATTTCGATTAATCGAGCCGGAGCCTATATATATAAAATTGGGGATTTTCTTCCCCATTCGAAATCATTTTAGCTTGGGGTTATTGAGCGCTTCGTCTTCTTCTTTTTCTCCGACCATCCAGCGCCCTAGGGTTTGCATTTCCGTCGTTTTTTGGCTTGGATCCAAATCGTATCGCCTCCAAGACCCACGGTAAACCCTAATTTTCTACTTTTCCTTCAATTTGAGTTAGAAAACCCTAGATTTTTCCCAATATGCCGCCCAAAACCCGTTTATCTTCGAAGAAGGCAACTTCTAAGTTGTCGGTTAGGCGTAAGAACGCCGCACCACCACCACCTACCCCATCGCCGGTGAGGACTCCATCACCGTCGGAATCGGAGACCACCTCCGGTTCGACGAGTGCGTCTACGCGCGAGTCTTCCCGCGAATCCACCCCCATGCCACCACCACCCACCAACGTCGAGCAACCAAACGAGTGGTGGGCAGCCAAGACCTTTGAGGTCGAATATACCATCGACTCTACCCTTTTCACCGATCCCGAAGTATCGGGCGAGACCCAATGGGCTCAAAACTACATAAACAATGCCGGTCTCGGCAATCTTCTCAAACCAATCCGGGGTTCCTACTACCCTAGATTGGTGAGATTATTCTACCAAGGGTTAACCAATGGCCCTACCGACGACTCTATCATAACCAAGATCGAGGGTCGTCTCTATACGATCACTCGTCGCCACATTCACGAGGTGCTCGAGTGCTACCTCGAGTTCACCCCCGAGACTACCCTATTTCCACCCTTCGAGGAGGACCCTCGATTTGAGGAAGTCATGACCCGCATGACAAATGGCAAGAAGGGGTCGGGCACTTCCATCAAGAGGGTCGATCTTCCACCCTACATGTGGATGCTCGACTCCATAATCAAATGCAACCTTTACCCGATGCGCCACGACACTGAGCGCGTCGACAAAGTGCAACATGCACTTTACGCGGCCTTCTGTGGCCGATGGTTTGATGCTACCAAGGTCATCCTAGAAGGGATGAGGTACATCAAGGGCAAATTAATGAAGGGCAACATGCGGCCCAAGGAGAAGATGCCGTATGCTCGGCTCATCTCGAGCATGTTGGAGTGCTACTCCGACGAGCCCTCCTACACCATCTCGCCTTACGAGGTGAGGGCTACGGATCGCGTGAAGACGTTCACAAAGTCTTCATGGGCCCGTAGCTACAACCTTTTAAAGCGGACCCTACCAGCTCCGGGTCCCGCTCCCGCCCCAGCAGCAGCAGCCGCAGCAGTAGCCGCAGCAGTAGCACCGCCACCACCCCCACCACCTCAGCATGACCCACCCGTGGGTGGGGCACACCCTGCCGCAGCAGAGCCATCCGTGGAGAGGGTTCCCTCCCACACCACAGCCTCACCGACACCACCTGCACACTCCGCGCCCGCGACACCCACCTCATCCTACCGCCGGCGCGCCGCTCCATCCGGTCCTACCATCGAGGACGTGTTGGCTCGTATGGAGGCCAACAACGACCGGATGAACCGACGGATGGACTTTTTGATGTTCCACACACTCCGCCACATCTACCCGACCGACTACCGCCGCTACCTCGCCCAGGAGGAGGAAGACGCGCCTTCCATAGAGGACCCGTCTTCCATCCCACCACAGCAGGCTCCTTCTACATCCACTGCTCACCCGGCCGTGAGACGAACCAAGCAGACAGCCTATCGCCACCACATGACCCGCCTGACTCACACTCGCCGCACCCATAGCTCCGCCAGATCGGAGGAGCACTGCTCCAAAGACCCGATCAGCCAGGCGAGGGGACAGTTTGAGTTATATGTATTTTGCATTTTTACTGGATACCTATGTATTTTTGTGTACGCCAACTTATTGGCATTGTAAAAAATTACTCACTCGTTAATACAAATCCAAATTATTTTTTTTGTGAAATTGATTCTTCTTAAATTTTACTTCCTTGCTTATATGTGAGAATGTGTAAATAATCGTCTAATTGGAACACCTCACCTGAGGGTGTGGGGAGAGAGAGAGACACACAGAGACACAAACCTTGGGTTATTTTCGAGGACGAAAATTCCCAAGGTGGGGAGGATGTAATAACCCGAAAAATCACACTAAACTATGACCTCGGGATCCGTGCCCGATCGGTCATAGGTTTGACCAAATGGAAGTCCAACAGTTAGTATGTAGTGTGATGAACGGATGAGATGTGATAAATAGAATGCCTATGTGGTGTGTGTTGTGAAGGTATAGTCGCATACACCTACCGCGGTGTATGTGCTCAACACACAAGTGAGGAAGAGGATAAAAAGAGTTAATAACCCTAAGATCAAGAGTTTTGAGTTGTTGAGAGAGGAGTAAAGAAGAGAGAGAGAGGAGTAAAGAGGGTGATCAAGCAAGAGTTATTGTGAGTGATTGGAAGAAGGATTCAAGCATTAAAGAGGCTGATTCAACGCAAGGAATCCGTTAGAAACCAAAGCTGGAACCCTAGCCTTCCAACCCTAGATTTGAAATCAACTTGAGATCTATTCAAGGTAAAATTTTTGTAAATAAGATGCATAGATTATAAGGGTTAAGTTACAGTTAAATGTGGGTTAAATCATAGGATAATGGCTTAGAAAAATAGAAGAAAAAGTATGGAAAAAGATGAATCGACAATTTCGATTAATTGAAATTGGGTTTCGATTAATCGAAATTGGCCAGGAAGTTGAAAGGTCAGAGGACCACGATTTTGATTAATCGAATTTGGTTTCGATTAATCGACTTTGGATTTCGATTGATCGATTTGGGGATCGATTAATCGACTGAGAACCTCCAGTGGACCCCAGGGGTTGAAGGAAATGACTTGAGGAAAAATCGACTAATCGAAATGGGATTTCGATTAATCGATTTTAGTTTTCGATTAATCGATTTGGAATCGATTAATCAACTTGTGAAACTCGACTGTCCGAACTGAGGGTCTACTTTGCGAAAAGAAGGATTTCGATTAATCGAAATTGGATTCGATTAATCGAATGAAAACCTCGAATCGTGAGTTTACTTTTGAAAAGGAGAATTTCGATTAATCAAATTGGATTCGATTAATCGAATGAAGGCTCAATCGTTCAATCGAGAATCGACTTTGCGAATAGAATTTCGATTAATCGAAATTACTTAATCGATATTGACCTTCGATTAATCGATTTTGGAAATCGATTAATCGAATCAGATTCGATTAATCGATTTTGGAATTTGATTAATCGACTGAGATAAACTATGTTGACTTTTAGGTTTGACTTTAAGATTCTTGGGGGATCTTATACCTTCTTTATTGCATCCTTTGTGATGTATTTCACTTGTTATGTGGTACCATAGGTGGTACGTGTGGACTAGTGCACAAGGAGCCACGTGGGACCTTGATGCATTGATCAAGTGAAGACTTGAGGTAGGGAACACCTTGAACATGTACTTTATTTTACAAGAGCATGTATGTAGTGATATAGTTTTCCATTCAAATATTTTACTGCTTAAAGAATTGTGAAAAGTGTGTGTGTGTGTGATATTCATGAGAGTAAACTAACGAGCCATCCCCAGGGGATGAAGAAGTAAAGAGATAAGAGCATCAGGTGTGATGCAAGTAAATGGATACATCCGGGGATGTATCCAAGGATTGAATCATGTTTGATAGGGCCTAACCGATATAAGATAGCACACTTACACGGTGAATAACTATATGTAAGGCACGATATTTTGTTATTTGAGGTTTGATAGGTTACCCCACCGACGTGGCGGATATCCACACCGACACGGCAGGGATATCCGTGATCGATAATGGGCCGAAATCAGAGGCGGTCTGAGGCTTATCCAAGACATAGTAAGCACACCCTGTGGGTGTTGATTGAGACAAGTGAAACCCGCCACCAATCCCTGTGAAAGGGGCTTGGGTACTATATGGTATTCCTGTGGAATACATTGAAACTGTCTATATAGATGACGATGAAGGGTATCTCATCGGGGCTCGATGCTATATTGCTCGGGGATTACTTAAGTTGAAAGTTTAAGTTTTGCTTTAGGCCTTTTCAGCATTATTCATGAGCAAATGAAAATATAAGTAATCAACAGTAAAACGAAATGCTTTTTAACTGTTTCATCAACAACTGCATAGATACATCATGCATGACATATCATAGAATATATGTGAGTTATAATTTATATGTTCAGCAGTGTTTGTTCCCTATTGAGCTAGGATGTAGCTCACCCTATAGACTATACGTCGCAGGTCCATCACTAGCAGCAGCCGAGGCTTCAGGAGACGCTGATCCCGGCGAGTCGGACCTTGCGGCCGGCGAAGAGTTGGAGCCACCTCCAGAGGACTTCTTCTAGAGGACTCCGTTGTGCCACTTTGAGAGATCTTGGAGAGATTTTGTACGGCTTGGTATGTCAAGCCTTGATCTTGTTTAAAACCATGTATATAGGGTTTTGGATTATTCTTTTGGGGCGAACCATCCGTGATGATTGCTATCATCGATGGTTCGGATCGGTTCTCCATACATGCAGAGGCATGAGGGTAGAACTGTCTTTTGGGAAGTTAATCAATATAGATTTAAATTCCGCAAATTTCTTTTATTATACTTTTGATGCTTGATATACCAGTGTTCTGTGCTTAGCTAAGGGCACGGTCAAGATGATCGTGCTGATGGCACGGGTTTCGGGGTGCCGAAATTCGGGCTGTCACAAAGACGATAGGGAGTATGATTATGATTAGAGCCTGTGTTTAGAATGAGGGATGACTGTAGATCTGAACTATACTTACTGAAATTAGAGTGGATTATTGGACTCTGAGCTTTAGAAACAAGATAGACTTAATATTGAGTTATTCAGTTAAGTATGAACCTTGAACCCTGTATCTGAGTGTGAATGAGAATATCGAGAACATATCTGAACATTTGACTGTGAGTGAACATTGACAAGTGGACCGGTACGACGGTTATCCGTACACAGTGTATAGTGCATAGCATACATAGTGGGCTCGTACCGGGGCGATTCGTACACATTGCATAGCATACATAGTGGGCCCGTACGGGGGCGATCCGTACGCATTGCATAGCATAAATAAGTGAAGTGAACGAAGTGAACACAGTGAGTGAAGTGAATACGAAAATCTAAAAATTGAGTAAGGTGAATAAGAAAAATGAGCTATTATTTCTGTGTCGAACATCTGCTCTGTTATCGCTGTGGTTCTGTCTCAAATATCTACCCTGTTATGAGTTTTTGTTCTGTCTCAAAATATCTGCCTTGTTATTACTTTTGTTCTGCTATCAAACGTCTGATCTGTTAAATCTGTGAAATTCGTCTTTTAATATCTAATCTGCTTCCGCTTTGAACTCTATCATTAGTAAGATGTAACTGCTATTGATGCTCTTCTACTGAGCTTAGATGTAGCTCACCCCCGACTATACGTCACAGGTATAGTCTTTCATCGGGACCCTAGGCTTGAGAAGAATCTGAAGTTGCCTGCTAGAGGGAGAGCTCAATTGGATTGGCACAGTGACTTCTGTGTTTGGAGCTTGGTACATCCCTTTGTTTTAGATATTTTGTATAGAATTGGAGGTTTTTAGTTTTGCCATATGTTTATTTGTTTTATTTTTTGTTTAAAGGCGTGTTTATACCAATTAAATTCTCAGACGATTCGCTTCATGATCAAGGTCCGGATTTTCCCTTTTGGTATTGGTTTTAAAAAAAAAAAAATCTCTATGGAAAAGTAAGTTGGGAAAATTCGGCCTGTCACAGAGAGAGAGAGAGAGATTTTAGGGTTGTAAACCTAGAGAGGGGGAAGAGAGAGAAGCAAATTTTTTTGGTCGTTGTTGCCTTTTCTAGTTGAAAGATGAGAGAGAGAGAGAGAGAGCTTACCGAAAGACTTTGCACAAAATAATTTGAGAGGGAACAACTTCTCCGCACAATAGCACAAAGGGTTTTTTGCAAATACCCCCCTATGTTATGCTAAAATTGCATAAAACCCCTTAAGTTATGCTTATTTACACTACACCCCCTACACTTATGTTTCCATTACAAATACCCCCCTGCCGTTAAATGACAGTTAATTAGGAATCATTTCTTTAATTAAATAATGCATTTGCCCTTACTTAATATTATATACAAAATGACCATTGTATTTTTTCCAACTTTGTTAAACGGTGGATAAGCATTGGATCTTGCCCAAATTTTTTGGGTGGAACATGATTGATTTCCTCTAAGTTGCCGTGTTATCCGATTTTCGATTTGGGTGTCCATGATGGTTAGTTGGTTCGTAACGATGGTAGGATCGGGATGGTACCAACATGGGTATCATTTTAGCGCTATCCACGAGTCAAGTGAGCATCATGGACACCCAAATCGAAAATCCGGTAACACAGCAACTTATAAGATCTACCCAAAAAAGTTGGGTAGGATCCAATGCTTATCCACCGTTTAAAATGCGGCAAAAGTTGAAAAAAATACAATGGTCATTTTGTATATATTATTAAGGGCAAATACGTCATTTAATTAAGGAAATGACGCCTAGTTAACTGTCATTTAACGGCAGGGGTATTTGTAAAGGAAACATAAAAGTAGGGGTGCAGTGTAAATAGGTATAACTTAGGGGTTTTATGTAATTTTAGCATAACATAGGGGGTATTTACAAAAAAACCCTAGAACAAAATGCTTACTGTTTTCCACTCGAAATGGCGAAATCCTCCTATTTTATGAGGACTTTATGGTTTCCACGTTAGGTCAAAATAGTGAATATATAATGTAAAATAAGATGGTCACTTTTCGTCTTTTAATAAGACATGTTATAGCTGTCTTATTTGGGGGAAAAACAGGACGCTCCTAGATAAAATTAAATGACAGAAAAACCACTGTGTTAAAACCGTCTATAAAACATGAAGTCTTTTGGGCTTTTAACAATTTTGCATCCCATGCTTTTTTGCACCTCCCGCTCTCTCTCTCTCTCTCCAAAAAAAAACAAAAAAACAAAACCTAGCAAATAGGCAAGCAAACTCTCTCATCTCTACTTCTCTCTCTATAGACCAAAAGAGAAACCGTAGGCGCCAAAACTAATTCGGCAAGACTCTCTCATCCCCCCTCTCTATCATCTCAAAGAGAAATCCTAAACGCCAGAACTGATTCGGCAGCATCCCAACCCTCTTTATCATCCCAAAACAGAATTGGCAGCACCTAGAACTGTGATGTAAGTGAAAATCGTCACTTTGTTCTACAAATCGACAGCATCTCTCTCTCTCTCTCTCGTGTTCCAAAATGGCAGCAGAATCGGCGATAGCAGACCCAAATCGGTGGTAGCGAAATCGAAGACAGTAGTGTCGATCAACACTCTTCCGTAACCATCAACCTCCCCCTCATTTAGGTACAATCATGCCTCTAATCTATTTATGAGTGCTCATTTGCCCTTATTCCTTTGGTATATAATATTTTTTATTTCCCTTAATGGCCAATGACATGGTTTTCCTGCTCTCCACATTGTTTGGTTTGTTTTATTTTTTCCTATACTGTTAATATTCAAGGTTTTTGTCACGCCCCGGAATCCATACACCCCAAATTTCGGTGCGCGAGTGAATTCAATAATCAAAACAAAATTAAAATGTTAAACAAAACACATAACCTAATATTTTATTCATAGTTTCAAAAGAAGGGTAGATCATTGTTACAAATCATTGTTCATCGTGAATACCATTACAATTTAAAAGTCTCTTACAACCCATCACAAAACCTTACAACTCCTCGGATGACCCTATTTCAAAAGATCTCTCAATGTCTCTGCTTGAGGAGATGCACGATGGTCAACCGGATCCACCATTGAAATATTAAGGGGTGAGATAAACTCAACAAGTGGCCCCCTAATAATATCTAGTGACCTACGTCTTAATAATTAATAAGAGAGACAAAATTCAATTATGAGCATTCATTTGATTTCAGTAGATGTTATAAATGTATGCAAATTCTCTATTTAGTTCAGTGGTAACACATTTATAGGTGTAGGTTCTACTCCTATAGTACCAGATCCATGGTACAGTCACATGTGACCCTTTTGGACTTCACCACGTATTCAAATAGTCCTTACCACATCATATTGTATATATGAATTTCACACCTTACCGTGGCAGATCAGTAGGCAATATGTACTTCATATTATGGAAGCACTAGCACGGACATTTGTCCCAAACCCATACTGCCCAACGGGAAATCCCAACTAGAAATATCATATAATTATATAAATGCACAACGTATGCAGTAGAAAACCATTTGTTCAATATTAGATGCTTTTTATAATCAAGATGGCATTTCATGATGCTTTGGGAAAAGAAATAAGTACTACGATAAGTCAATTTTCATAATCACTCTCTCTATCAGTTTATAATAAGAATCATACTATAATTTCCTTGTTCATATGATCAATTGTATGCTCATGCCAAGTATGCTATCAAGAGCCGAACTACGCTTAACTTTATATAGGATTGCAATTATCAATTATGATTGTGTAGAGATAAAAGAACAAGTTCTTATATAGGTATACTTACATATTTATAATATCAACATGGAACAATGTCTTATAGATGTATCACTGTAACAACTCGAAATATTCATAAATATTGAATCGTTGACCTTTGATGAGAATGCGGCCTTTTGAGTACTTTGACCTGAGTCAAATCATTTGATCTGGGTAACGTGGCCTCAAAACCACATGTTATAATTGGGGGTACAAGTCAAACACATTAAAGCCCAACTCGTACCCTGTGTAGAGTGTACACGTGTTTGTGCATGTTACACACGAATGAACTTGGGCCTCAACTTGAATTTCAACTCATAGACCCAAGCCCGATAACCCAAACCATCACGTGGAACCTAACCAAGTGCACGTATTCGGCAAGGCATGTAATATCGCCTTGGAACTTTTGAAATAATTAATTTAGAAGAATGTATTTTGTGTGAAAAGTGTGTGCAACTAATTGGGTAGACGAGTTGAACATATTAGAGCCGACTAATTAGGCCGATTGATTTGGGCCGATCATTTGGACCAACTAGTTGGGCCAACTATTTAAGCCAATTTTGGGCCTTTGGTAGGTGAGCTAAGACGTAACTTGTGTGTGTTAGCTTCACACCGAAGCAAAACAAATTGGATAAGAGTAACACATTTGCTTGGTGTGTGTGCTTTGCACTGAGTCGGAATGAAGCCCATAAATAAAAGGCTTCTCACGCAAGCCTCATTCCTCGTTGCATTTTTGCACGAGAGAGCAAGAGAAGGGAAAGAGAGAAAGAAGAAGAATTTGAGGGAGGAGAAGTCAATTTCCGCCATCATCGTCGATCATCCGTTAGATTTTCTTCTTCTCCGATTCTTAATCGCAAGTGGGTGTCCATCGTAGAGAAGATTGCAAGTTGTGATCATGTGGAAACTCCGTTCCTACGAAACCCCCTTTTTGGTTATCTTGAAACCTCGACGTTCGTTGATCTCGCTAGATCCTTGTTTGTGTGAATCATTAGAAGTGTTGTATGCGTAGGAAGGGTTCAATCATCGTACCTGTATCCGTTGGTGATCACAAGGAAGTGGGTTTCAAACCATTACACATGCAATAGGCGAAAGCGTCAATAATTCCGATCTCCGCTCATTGTACTCATCGATCTCGTGAGATTGAAAGGTAAGATTCAATTTAAATTGGTTAGAATTAGTTTGGTTATAATTTATGGGTGATTACGATGCTTAAAAATGAGTTTTGGGTGATTTGGACCAAGGAAGAGGAAGCCCGACGAGTTCTGTACCTGTTAAAATCGATTGATCGATTTGAAAAATTGATCAATTGGATTTAAAGTATTAAAATTATGGAGAAAAATCGATCAATCGAAATTTTTGCCTTGAAAAAAATCGATCGTTCGATTTCGGCTGAAGTGTTGACACAACTTTGGCTGCAACTTTCTGTTTCGAACTTCGATTGATATGATTCTTATGGCGTTTTAAAGGTCAAAATTGACACTACGTCAAAAGGAGGGAAAAACCACTATAGCTTTATAAAATAAACTACTGTTTAAAAAATGGTATACTATTCCACTCATTAAAACAGTAGTTTTCCTCCATAAATCAGTAGTTTTTTAAGTTTAAAGCACGTCACTTGTAAGTTTAAAACACGTCATATGTAAATTTAGAGCAAATGAATTGGGTCGACGTAGACGAACCCTAAATCGAAAACCCAGCCTCTCTTTATACATCGCTCTAAAAAACCAAGCCTCTTCGGCTGACTTCTTCATTTTCATTCTCTGTGAAACCCTCTCCTCACCTCCCTCACCTCTTCGCCTTCCTCTCCTCGAGCTAGCATCTTCTCATCCGATCATCTTCATCTTCTCAACCGATCATCTTCTCAACCAATTATAGTCGAAGACTAGTAATGCTCTGTCTCCTGAAGAAGAATCGTTACAAGTGGAGAAACCTGATCTAGGTATTTTGATCTCTGATATATGTATTGGTTTTGAGATTATGATTTTGGATTTGATTTTTTTTTTTTGTTATAATTTTGAAGCAGGATCAAGTATCGGCATTTAAAGAATACGATCTAGCTGAGCTTCGAACGGCGACGAAGGGTTTCAGCTCCGATTTCATTGTGTCGGAGAGGAGAGAAACGATAGAGAGCTATGGATTGACACCAAAATGTAAGAATTGAATGTTCAGATATTTTTTTGGGGATTTTATATCTTTGTATTTCAGATCGGTCAGTTTTGGAACAGAAAGGGGGCATTCAGTTTGTAGGTTTCAGATTCGAATTTTTCTGACTTGTTTGGGGATTCTTGTTAATATATTTTAGATCTGTCAATTTTAGAACAGAAACGGGAATTTTTGGCTATATATATTTCATATTTGAATTTTTCGAACTTATTTGGGGCATTTTTGTTACTTATTTGGGGCATTTTTGTTTGTATACTTCAGATTTGTTAATTTTGCTCAATTAATCGAAGAATTGCAGAGATTACTTAGAATCGGAGAATTTAGAGTGGCAGATCACCAAAAATAACCCGGATTCGACAATTTGTACTTCGCCAATAAGGTATCATACTCAATACTTTGATGCATACTCAATAGTTCTAGTGACAAGCATTTTATTTTTTTTTTATTTAAGAAAAATGCATTTTAAATTTATGAAATCTGAGGAGTATTACATCAAAAATTTTCCTATACAAGCATCTAATACCAATCAATTTTCTATGATAAAATGTCACGATAAAATGTCAGGGAGTATTATTTCATTTCTAGATTGATAAAAAAAAATGATAGCGAGGGGAGTCATGCCCAAATATATAACTTTAGGGTCCCTAAAACTATAGTCTTATCAAAATTTCCCATTGTTTCTAAAAAGAGCTGTAACGTGATGGGTCTGAGGACCATAATGTTACACCCACTTTTGCATTTTCAAGAGCACGAGCCCACTACACAATAAATGATGGGCTACTTCCTGTATTTGCATCCATCAAATCTCTAAACACAAAACAACAACCATTGATTGTTTTAAATTAGACGATAGAGATTGTTTTTCATTCAGGCTTACAAGTAATGGATCTTTAAATCATTAGGCGTACCATCAAAACCACTGGGTCACTTTTTTGGATGTATGCCATGTCGAAGTAGACTGTCCGATGGTACCCTCATGATCTCAAGATCCGTTGTATGGACGACTGGAACGAAAAATGATCTCTATTGTCAGATTCAAAGTGATCAATGATTTCTTGGCTGTGGTGCGCTTAGAAACTCAGTGTGTGTAAATAGAAATGCTTTAAGGGTTTTCAGCATAATCGTATAGTTTGTCCCTAGAAATGTGTAAAAGGTCAAAGTAAGACCAGACTCCTATCACAACTTGTACATAGAAGAGTGATGCCACTTTAACATCTGTGACTGTCTCTAGTGCCACCTGTAAAGTCAATGTCTAATTGGAATTTAACTCAAAATCTTAAGTAGTACTAACTTCATTTGTTAATTCTTTCACCCTTATTATTATGAAATTTTGGGCCCTGATTTTATTTTCTTCATTTCTAGATTGATGCTCATGTTGGTGGTGTTAATGATCTTTCATTTCTAGACCAATTGTCCACTTTGTTATATCAATTAGATTTTAGTTTTAATCTTGATTATATTTTCTACATGCATTTGTATCTGTTACATATTTAAAGCAATAATAACACAACCAACAATAATAGTGATAATAATTTAACATAGTGAATGCTGGGATGGGCTAGGTCACAGCCACGCTTCTCACAAACACAACTTTCGGTGTCACATAAACATGCACAAGGTCAATCCAAATATCACTCGGACCAACATTAGTTTTTGGCTTAGAAATGAATGGTGAACCAAAATATTGTTTCACCATTCTTATCTCTTACCGTTGATCAAGGTGAAATAAAAATTTTCTTTTTTCCTTAAAAAACCTCCTAGTCAGAGGTGGACCCTACGGTGGCGTTGGGTGCCACATCACCATTTGAGTGAACTTTTTTTTTAAATAATAACACTTAAGGTGTCTTTCGACAAAAATATGGGTGCTGGTGTACAACATTGAGCATAATCTATATTCTTCTATGCTTCTTTGAAGTAAACCTTTCCAACTAATGAAAGCAACCATATGTATCTTGTATTCTGGTATAATCTTTCACCATTTATTCTTTTTAATTGATGATATACTTATTTCTTCTACTCTGCTGTATCAACATATTATATTTGTATGACTTTGGACTTAGTTCCCTCTGTTTCAGGAGTAGGTTTGATCTTGGATCAGTGATTCAGGAATCTGTTGGGTTGCTTGGTTCCAATAATTAGATATGGGTCAGGGTCAATCCGATTATTTAAGCCCTCAACCCAAATCCAACCTCTACCGGATTAGCAAAAACTCAAGAGTCGTGTTAGGTTGAGCCAACCTAGGTTATAATATAAGGTAGGGGGTGGATGAGAAACTAAATCATGAATGGTCGAAAATCCGACCCAAACCCGACACATGGTTGGTCGGTTCGTTTCACTCAACCGCTTGCTTCCCCATCTACGTTTCTAACCTTCGAGTACAGGTGACCAGGAAACCTCTTAAATGGGCTCCTTATTGGCGACCTAGTCCCATTTGCCACAACCTACTTTCGAGTTCTAACACCGGAAGGAAAGCAAATCTTGAAGAACTTAAATGGACTGTAAGCCCTGCTCAGATTTCCATGGTGATTTGTGAACCACCCGTCCTCCAAAAGTCTGTAAAGTCCTAATTAAAAGGCTATGAAGCGCCTTCTAGCTATTGAATCAGATCAGACCTACTTTCATGAATCCAAGGTCTATGAAATCTGTGTCAATCAATTAATGTGGGATTCTGAGGACAAAATGGTACTTTACAAAACGAGATAAAGATGTATCTGACCATCCCTCTTCTCTTTCCCATTCAATCTTCAGAAAGATTCACAATGAAAAAAAGATTACACTGAGAGAGCAAATAATGTTCGGGTCATCTGTACCACACTTGACATAGATCAACTCAGATCTTCCAGTAGAGGATTGCATTAGCTGTAGCTCAAAAACTACATCAACAAAATCAAAACCATCCAATCAAAACGCTTTTATAAGTAGATTTGGTATTAGATAACTAAAATGAGTAGCCAAGAGTTGGTTCACAGGGGACTGCTTGGACAAGTGGTTTCATCAACTGTGCTAGGTGATTTGAAGAGCATGATCGAAATATATATGGTGTCAATTGGGACATAAAAATATTTCTATCATGTAATTCACAACAGTCAACACATATAAATGGAGCGCTAAAATTACTTCTGAAACTTGCATCATAGTAAAAGCGTTTGACTGCTTCGAATTACATGATGGGAGAGGTTTTTTCGTCCCTATCTTCTACACCATAAATCATGGTTAGAAAAATGCAAAAACTCGATTCAACTCGAAAATCAGCTGAGTAATGGTAACTCGATTCAACTCGTCCTTATCTCAGATGGCATAATTCTGGATGTTAGCAGCTCTGGGGTAACATACTTTATGGAAGCAAGAGATGCAGTGGAGTTGAACAACATGGAAGTGAGGCTTTCGAATTCTGAGAAAGCCGAGGAGATAGCCATTTTGAGCTTCTAGGTGAAAAATCAGATGTCTCTTTCTTAGGTTGGGTCAGGATCATAGTGCTTCTATGTGAAAAATCAGATGTCAATTTATGTGACGGCTTTGTACCTGCAACTTTGGAGATATTTTCAGCCGTTAGGAATGTTGTGGTTGTCTTTGGTCACCAAAAGTTCCCAGCCTTCAATTTTTAGATCTTTCACAGTGACACTTTTCTTTATCTGTTCTTCAAATGCTTTGAAGAACCTTTTAATTTTTTTAGCTGTTGTAATTTTTTAGCTCCGACAACTGCCTTAGTGTGACAGCCCGAATTTCGGCACCCCGAAACCCGTGCCATCAGCACGATCATCTTGACCGTGCCCTTTAGCTAAGCACGGAACACTGGTATATCAAGCATAGAAAAGTATAATAAACGAGTTTGCAGAATTTAAATCTATATTAATTAACTTCCCAAAAGACAGTTCTACCCTCATGCCTCTGCATGAATGGAGAACCGATCCGAACCATCGATGATAGAAATCATCACGGATGGTTCGTCCCAAAAGAGAAATCCCAACTCCTTATATACATGATTTTAAACAGAATCAAGGCTTGACATACCAAGCCGTACAAAACCTCTCCAAAAATCCCTCAAAGTGGCACAACGGAGTCCTCTAGAAGAAGTCCTCTGGAGGTGGCTCCAACTCGTCACCGGCCGCAAGGTCCGACTCACGATCGGATCACGTCTCAAGCCTCCCAAGCTGCTAGTAGTGGACCTGCGACGTATAGTCTATAGGGTGAGCTACATCCTAGCTCAATAGGGAACGAACACAGTTGAACATATAAATTATGACTCACATATATTCCATGATATGCTATGCATGATGTGTCTATGCAGTTGTTAATGAAACAGTTAAAAAGAATTTCGTTTTACTGTTGATTACTTATATTTCCATTTACTCATGAATGATGCTGAAAAGGCCTAAAGCAAAACTTAAACTTTCAACTTAAGTAATCCCCGAGCAATATAGCATCGAGCCCCGATGAGATACCCATCATCGTCATCTATATAAACAGTTTTAACCGTATTCCCGGAATACCAATAGTACCAAGCCCTTTCCCCTGGGGATTGGTGGCGGGTTTCACTAGTCTCAATCAACACCCCTGGGTGTGCTTACTGTGTACGGATAAGCCTTCGCACTGGCCTACGGTTTCGCCGCTCGCCACGGCCATTTGGATATCCCGCCACGTCGGTGGGGTACCCTATCAAACCTCAAATAACAAAAATATCGGTGCCTTACATATAGTTATTCACAGTGTAAATGTGCTATCTTATATCAGTTAGGCCCTATCAAACATGATTCAATCCTTGGATACATCCCTGGGATGTATCCATTTACTTGCATCACACCTGATGCTCTCATCTCTTTACTTCTTCATCCCCTGGGGATGGCTTATTAGAATTTCTCTTATGGATGTCATACGCACACACACTTTTCACAATTCTTAAGCAATTAAACATTTGAATGGAAATCTATATCACTACATACATGCTCTTGTAAAATAAAGTACATGTTCAAGGTGTTCCCTACCTCAAGTCTTCATTTGATCAATGCATCAAGGTCCCACGTGGCTCCTTGTGCACTAGTCCACACGTACCACCTATGGTACCACATAACTGGTGAAACACATCACAAAGGATGCAATAAAGAAGGTATGAGACCCTCCAAAAATCTTGAAGTCAAACCCAAAAGTCAACATAATTTATCTCAGTCGATTAATCGAATTTCCAAAATCGATTAATCGAACCTGATTCGATTAATCGATTAATCGAAGGTCAATATCGATTAATCGAAGCAATTTTGATTAATCGAAATTCTCCTTTTCGCAAAGTCGATTCCCAGTTCGAACAGTCGAGCTTTCATTCGATTAATCGAATCCAATTTCGATTAATCGAAATTCTTCTTTTCGCAAAGTAGACTCACAGTTCGAACAGTCGAGTTTTCATTCGATTAATCGAATCCAATTTCGATTAATCGAAATCCCTCTTTTCGCAAAGTCGACTCTCAGTTCGAACAGTCGAGTTTCACAAGTTGATTAATCGATTCCAAATCGATTAATCGAAAACTAAAATCGTTTAATCGAAAACTAAAATCGATTAATCGAAATCCCATTTCGATCAGTCGATTTTTCCTTAAGTCATTTCCTCCAACCCCTGGGGTCCACTGGAGGTTCTCAGTCGATTAATCGATCCCCAAATCGATTAATTGAAATCCAAGGTCGATTAATCGAATTCAAATTCGATTAATCGAAATCGGGGTCCTCTGACCTTTCAACTTCCTGGCCAATTTCGATTAATCGAAACCCAATTTCGATTAATCGAAATTATCAGATTTAGCCCCTTTCGAGCTGTTCTTCCCAATCTTTTTCCATACTTTTTCCTCTATTTTTCTAAGCCATTATCCTATGATTTTAACCCACATTTAACCACAACTTAACCCCTATAATCTATGCATTTTATTTTAAAAAAATCTTACCTTGAATAGATCTCAAGTTGATTTCTATCAATAGTTGGAAGGCTAGGGTTTCCAGCTTTGGTTCTAACGGATCCCTCGCGTCGAATCCGGCGTTTTATTGCTTGAATCTCTCTTCCTCAACTAGTATTCACTCCTTGCATTAATCACTCTCTTCACTCTCTCTCTCTTCTTTACTCTCCTTCAACAACCAAAATACACATCTAGGGTTATTAAACCCTTTTATCCTATTCTTCACTTGTGTGTTGAGCACATACACCGCGGTAGGTGTATGCGACTTCCTATTTACAACACACACCACGCAATAATTCAAACTATCACATCTCGTCCGTTCATTACATCCTATACTAACTCTTGATCTTCTAATTGGTCAAACTTGTGACCAATCGGGCACGGATCCCGAGGTCATAGTTTTGCGTGATTTTTCGGGTTATTACACTTAGGCATAGTCTGTTTAGAGATTTTTGTTTAGTACTTAGTGTCATCTAATCTGATAATATTTGGATGTTCTTGTTTTCTCGTTTTAGAAACAACAAACAAACAATAGTCAATTCTAATGTTTTTCTTTGAGTTTAAAATGGTTGTTATTTACTACTTGTGTATGTAAGTAGGGTATGTGGGAATTTGTGAGTGTTGCTCATGTGGGGTATTGATTTTTTACTTCGATCTACATGAGATCTTATATCATTAACGCTGAAGCATGGAAGTTGATCATGCGAATTCATTGGATAATATAATGGGCATGTGTGTTTTTTTCCTCTTTCCAAATTTGCATAGTCTGTGATGGTGTAAATTAGAATGTTATTAACATTTCTTTAATTTTTTTATATAATGTTATACAATCACAAAAAAAAAAACCTAAAATAAAGTTCGTTGCAAAATGATTTTTAAATATTACTTATTTTACTAAAAAATGTTAAATTAAAGCTCACAGAACAAAGATTTAATTAAATTAAATATTTTTGTGCAATCTTTTTTGGAATGAGCAAAAAATTGTGGTTACCAAATGGGTTCTACAAAAGCTTTGATTTAATCATGAAAGATAAAACTTTTATGGGATCCAATTGAATCTGTTGAAAATTTGAACTTTTATAAATTTTAGAATTAATGATGAACTTTGATTTTTCTAAGGGCCTGTGAGATAATAGATTATCAGTGTTTTAACTTAATATGCAAAACTTGCTCGTAGTAGAAGGCATTAATATACTTTAGGAAAATGATGACACTAGTCTAACATATATGGCTTGATCTCAGCTGCAAGATTGCAAGTGAATTTCTTGTCCATCAAATCAATATCAACAAAAAAAGCACATTCTAAAAGTTTAAAATCATTGAATTTTCAGGGTGACTGCAATGGTCGGAGGGAACCATTCCTCACATGAGAAAGGAGAGTCACTCTTCAACTCTCCTTTACACCCATGCTCTCTCTCTCTCTCTCTCTTGCTTGCTTGCTCTCGCCTCTAAAATTTCAAAATGATGAGCAACTATTAATTTTTTCCTGATGTTTTTTATGTTTTCATTACTAAACAAATACATCATTTTTAATTAGAGGTGTTTGGTTACTTTTATCGTGATGTGAATATCATTTGTGCCCTTCATTGCCTTGTTTTGGGAAGTTCATGTTTTCCATCTTTGTTAGATTTTTCGACTAATGAGCAATTGCATTATGCTCCATTTGATGTATCTAATTTTTAGGGAAATGATTTCCTAACTTGAAACATGGGATATAAGAACATAAGCCCATGACTCAAGCCCCCCTAATGGTTGCATGTCACACCAATTGGCTTTGAAAGTCGATGGACATGCAGCCAATGGTAGATTGAGTCATGGGCTTATGTTAGTCCAATAACATAAGTGAGATGATTATTACCCATTTTTAAATATTAAAATATATATTTAAAATTTTAACATTAGTTATGAGCAACAAAAATATCTCATATTGTCTCGTCCTTTTGGGGTCAGCTGTTTAAATCCTATTTCTTCATTTATTTATGCTTGAGTCGGCTTTGTAAAATCTCTCTTTCTTCCAACCCTTTATTGGTCTTTCCTTCATCTTCTTCCTTTTCTGCTTATATCGGTGTTTTTTAATCTCCAGTGGATATGACTAAAGATCTCGAACAACACTAGTGGATTTTTCCTTTATTATGATTACCCTTAAACTCCCTATAGTCTCCTTGAATTTTCTATCTTTTCTTATTTCCTCTTAAATCCACAGTAGTATATGAATCTCAGCCATTTGTATTTTGTCTTGCTGCTAGTGCTACTCCTTCCTAGCCTAGGACTCCTACAGGGTAATCCATTTATCACTGCTTTATTAAAATGCCGTTTTAATCAAAGCGGCAAATACACTATACTTCTGTGTCCTCACTTTGACTCACTACACAGATTCTATTTGATATGTATTCTTTAAAGCTGTTCTACGTTTGGATGGTAGATTCCTATTATTGTAACCAAATAATCTTTCTGGTTTTCCTGTTTGCTATACTTCGTTCTTCCCTTTAATTATAAAAACTTTATTCAGAAAAGCAAACTGCCAATTACCTGCTTTCTTGTTTGGCCAATTAATACACTAACATACTCCATGAAACCTCATGTGATATATTTATTATTTATTATCAATTCAATCTATGAAATCATCTGGACGGTGAGAAAGGCCAGATTTGGAGAATTGTGGCTTTAGTGGTAATATGGGCAGTTTGGAATGAAAGAAAGCAAAGAGTGTTTAATCATAAAAGAGAGCATATGGCCTTGATTTTGAAGAGTGTTAGGGAGTTGGTGATTAGCTGGATCAGCTTGTCTCATAGTGATAAGGAGGAGGTGATCAGAGAGGAGGGATCTGAGTAGGAGAACTTGCTATGATACCCCTTTTACCTCTCGCTTAGAGAGGTCTATCTTTGGGACTAGTATTCTGACTCAGGGGGTGAGTTTATTCTGAGTGTTGGGTTAGTGGGAGGTGGTTTAGTTCTTGAGGTAATCCAGTCTTTTGTTGGTTTGCCCATGTTTGTATTTTTTTATTCTTTTTCTTGGTCTTATTATAATATGTGGTTCATTGATAAATTAAAAAAATGGCCAGTACCAAGCCTCCAAAAGTGAAGGTCATGCATTCGAATCCCACCCCCTATTGGCCACCTGCAGGGATTTATCCCTAGATCCAAAAAAAAAAAGTATGATGTGATTTTAAACTGCTGGATTATGATACCAGGAATATCGCCTTGGATTTTAAACTGCTTTCAGGAACTGAACATCTTGAGCTACAAATTCACTTATTATTATTTTTCATGCAGATACATATACCATCACTTGTTGGGCCATGAAGTTGAGGTTCAGGTTGTCCAAAATACACTTCCTCGCCGCTTTGGAGCTCCAAGCCTTCCTGAACTCAATGTTGTTGGATCTATCGATCTAACCACCCAAATATAATTTCCCTAGGATCTAAGTGCATGATCAATCAAAACAATAAATCATTAACCACATATTATAATATTTATGTGCGTACCTTATCGCAAAGATCGTGATCGTCACTTTAGCTTTAATCCGATATATTAATCCCGAGGCCTTTCCTACAAGGAAGAAGAAGAAGGTGGCTCTACCCGCCTCTCTTGCTATACTCTCTTGATGGGAAGATGCCAAAAGGTTTGTGTGTAGTGAGCGGGGAACGTCCACCAATATATATAGCATGAAGAGTCATGCCCTGCTTAGAATACCTTCCATCAAGGTATTCTAATAGGAATAAGAGTCACATGTAAATTACGAACCTTAAAGTTTCCTTCAATTCTCAATAATGCCCTTTATTATTTCAAGCAACTGCAATCCAGGGTTTTATAAAATCCTAGTGTGTGTGGGCCACACAAAATAAGAATTTTAGTTTCCATAAAAAATTTCAACAATCTCTCACTTGGTCCATACACAGGTTATGGTTTTAAAAACGACTCCCACTGGATTAGACAACAAAAACGAGTGCACTCTAAAAATAAAACGTTGTTTGAAATAATTTAGGCGTTCCCAAAATTACCCAAATTTAATGAAAATATAGAAATGGATCATGAATGCACATAGTATACCATTTTCTGAAATTGATACTACGACAGTTCCATGGTCACAAAACTAAAATTAACAATAAATTTGAGAGATTATAACCAATTTAACATGTGAACTAAATGCACAACCAAAATGTGCAAATCCGTAATGTCCCGCTCCATACTCGTCGTATGTTGTTCTGACATCCAGAAAACTCTGGCTTGTGAAATACTTCACCTAATCCTCAGAACAAGAAGTTATTAACGTGGTGCCTAATCACGTTTAACTCCGAGCAGATCCAAAAGAGTACCAATACTTACAGGCAAGATTAAGGTAAAACCTTATTGGCTTACTCACCAAGGTATGCCACCCAAATTGTGAAAAAATTTCACCCTTAATTTGTGGAAAACTCCACCCAAAATAAAATTTTTCTATTGGCTCACTCACCAAGGTGTGCCACTCAAATTGTGAAAAAACTTCACCCTTAATTTGTGAAAAACTCTATCCAAAATAGAATTTTTCTATTAGCTCACTCACCAAGGTGTGCCACTTAAATTGTGAAAAAAACTTCACCCTCAATTTGTAAAATACTCCACCTAAAATATAATTATAGAAAAATTCAACCTGATTTTGTGGAAAACTCCACCCAGAATATACATATATATAAGACAGATTTTAAGATGCATTGATGATAATTATAATTTAGAAGTGAGATAACTCTCACTTAAATGTAAAGTATAAATGTTTTACGATCCCACAAAATGACATACTAGAGATAATAATAAAGTCAAACATAACAATTAACGACCAATAACAACAAAAGTAGTCAAATAGCTGAAAATTAAAGAAATGTTCATAAGAATCTTTATCATTCGGTTGGCTTAAAGTTCTCCTCATGATGAATGTCATCAGGATTCTCCTTCAACTATTTCTTGAACATAAAGCAGTTCTTTATAATGTGACCTTTCTTCTTGCAAAAGAAGCACCCATTATTGGCTTGGTCTTTGACTGTTTTGCCTTTGTCTTTTCGGTTATTGTTGAAATCTCATTTTTTGAAATTCTTCTTGCTACTCTTATTGAGGTTTAGATGCGCAGATTCAATTTTAGAGCCTTTAAGACGTTCTTCTTCAGTAACACAAAGTGTGATAAGTTGAGTCAGATCCCATTGCTCCTTTTGAGCATTGTAGTTGACTTTAAAAGTGTCATAAGCGCTTGGTAATGACCGAACACCCATGTGAATTACCAGTGCTTCTTCAAATTTAATACCTTGTTGACAAAGTCTAATAGCCAGTGTAGATAACTTAAGAAGTTGCTTACGAATGCTTCCATTACCATCATACTTAAGGTTCATGAGTTGACCCAAATATTCATACTGTAAAGCCTTCTTTGAGCCTACAAATTGATTCTGAATGTTCTCAAGTAATTCTTTCGCTGTTTCGGTAGATTCTATACCTTTTCGAATGACTTCACTAATAGAAGCACGAATAATCATCATGGATAACCTATTAGCCTTCTCCCACTGAGTAAAATAAGTCTTTACAGACTCCATAGCATCCACTGGTGGAGGGGGAGGTTTGTTCTCCGTAAGAACAAAGTTATAATTTGAACAACCAAGAATGATCTCAATGTTTGTTTTCCAAGAAGTATAATTAGAGCCATTCAAATGTTCTATCCCTGTCAAACTTTTCTGAATAGAAGTCCCTTCCATTACTCTACAATTTCAAAGAATAGTAATAAATGCATTACTAGTGAATGAAAAAATGTCATGAGACCATAAAATCCACCAAGGATATAGACAATAAATGCATCACTAGTGAATGAAAAAAAAAATATTACGAAATCATAAAATCCAAAAGACTAATATCCACAAAGGACTCTAAAATGACTATAAATCATTAATATCCACCAAGGATATAAACATGATAATATGCCACCAAAAAGTCTAAAAGACTAATGTCCACGAAGGACTCTAAAATGACTATAAGTCATTAATATCCACCAAGGACAAAACAATTCAATTTAGGAAAATGAAAATTTATTTTCCTAACATATAAACACTTGTATATAAATAACATGAGATCTCTACCGGCATACTAACAAATATATATGCATTTAACATAGGATCTTAAGACTCATGTTCATCTCCAATTTGGGTGGCACTGCTCCAACCACACTCATTCCCAGGTCACTGAAAAAAAAAAAAAAACAGGAGAAATCCCCAAGCCATTGAAATGCCAATGAGACAAATCATAAAGTCCAAATCATAAAAGATGATTTTAAGTCAAGTGCCAACAAATAAGCCAAACTACACAAACGGTATCTAAAGTACAACACTTTATAGGAGCATTTCTAATTGATCACATTAACTATGCATTGTTCCTCTTGATTACCTTTGGAATTCGAAATCTACCGTCTTGACCACACATCAGACAATTATGAATTATTGGAAACGAAATATAATATCTACTAAGTAGTCCCTACAATTTTCAAAAACTTACACCTAACAGTAGCAAATATAAGCCCCAACCTTAATATAAGAAGGAACTAAATAAAAAAACGCACCCTAGCAAATACAATCCCAAACCTTAAAATAAGAAAGCCATATCATCATCTACGACTAAAACTCTTAAACCAGCAGGGAACTGATCCATCGTTACACCGCCCACCTTACAAGATCCGTAGCTTCTTGCCGTGCTCAGGCAAGATACAACCAATTTTGGCACGGTATCTCAATGTAAAACTCACTTATCTCAAAGACAGATGATAATCTACTAACTTTTAAAGATCCACGACAAAGAGGTCTATCTTAGAATAGACAAAATTAATTGACTCGATGCTTTGATTAAGCATGGGCCAATCCAGGCTCTGATACCACTTGTTAGATCTATCGATCCGACCACCCAAATATAATTGCCCTAGGATCTAAGTGCATGATCAATCAAAATAATAAATCATTAACCACATATTAAAATATTTATGTGCGTACCTTATCGCAAAGATTGTGACCGTCGCTTTAGCTTAATCCGATATATTAATCCCGAGGCCTTTCCTACAAGGAAGAAGAAGAAGAAGGTGGCTCTACCCGCCTCTCTTGCTACACTCTCTTGATGAGAAGATGCCAAAAGGCTTGTGTGTAATGAGCGGGGAACGTCCACCAATATATATAGCATGAAGAGTCATGCCCTGCTTAGAATACCGTCCATCAAGGTATTCTAATAGGAATAAGAGTCACATGTAAATTAGGAACCTTGAAGTTTCCTTCAATTCTCAATAATGCCCTTTATTATTTCAAGCAATTGCAATCCAGGGTTTTATAAAATCCTAATGTGTGTGGGCCACACAAAATAAGAATTTTAGTTTCCATAAAAAATTTCAACAAATGCATCACAGGTATGTTCTTTCAAATTATGCACTTAAATTAGATTATGAGCTATGTATATAGTTGATAACCCCTAGCTCTTTTTAGCATGTTAATAGTTTTGTTTCATTGTGCTAAATATTGAATCCTTGTATGGTTAAAATATATTGAAAGGATGGTGAATGTTGTTTTGCAAGATCACATAATGGGGTTATGTGAAATTATAAGTACGGTTATGAGGATGATCAGTAATAAAAACACGGTGGGGATCCTACTAGTGACCCCACATAATCTTCTTGAACCTCCAAATTTTATTGATCCCAGGTACTTGTTAGTCTGTGTACTATGCTAATAATTGCATGCTACTGTGTTACTTCTTTTTCCCCTATTTAACAATCAAAATGCCTTCAAAATGGAAAGTTTTATATGAATTCGTACACCCTTTGATCTCAATAAAAAATGAGTAAATAAAATTACCCTTGAGAAGATTAAATGAAGTATAGGAACATTTGTGGAAATAGGGCAAAGGATGCACTTGAATATCCTCAATTGAATGCTTTGTTTGCTGCAGAACAATGATGGATCGCAAAAAATATCAGGAGACAAATTGAAAGATTTATTCTTAGACCAAGCGAGCGGGTCAAGCCACGGGTCGACCCGACCTGTTGACAGGTGACAGCCTTACCACTTGCTCAACACATAGGAAGAAGTGCACATGTTAGCCTCACAAAGGCCAGCCTGTGATTGAAGGTCAAATCCAAAAAAAATGAGCTGATATTGGGTAACCGACGCATTCCCAATCTAAATTGGAACAGGTCACCGATTAGGTTATGTATGGCACTATTTTTTCATAACAACTTGATGTGAGGACCCATGTAAGTCTCTGGTGGGTCAAATATTTCATTGAAAAAATATCTCCTTTGTGTGATTCAAAGTTGTCAAACAGCCTTTAAAATGAACGGCTAAAACCAGTTTCGAGATTTACATGGTAACTTTACCTTTTAAAGGCATTTACTTCGGACCCTTCGAACCAAGTGGCACACTGTGATGACAATAGTGCCAGATATACCCAACCAGTGATCTGTTCAGGGGAAGGGTTGGTTAGTGGTTAGCCCATACTAACTAGCTGCAACAAAACGTTAGCTACCAATCAATTTTTCTTTTATAAACAACGGCTGTGAATTTTTTATTTTAGTATTCCAAACTTTATGTCATGACTGGTGGATGCTGAAGTTTATTTTCTGCATTAGGAAAGAGCAATTGCCAAACTTCATTCGGATTATGCTTCTTATTTCCCGTATGCAGATGTAACACAAATATTTGCATTTAATGGAGTCACCAATGGATGGGTCACCAATGGAGAGGGGGCTACAATAAACAATATACAAGCTGGATGGACTGTGAGTCTTCTCTACTCGTACTCATTTACAGATAGAAGCACTCATTTTAGACTTCCTCCTACATTTTTTATTAATCCAAGTTATTAAAGTTGGAGCTTATATTTAGAGCTACCATGGACCCAAAAATCACAGGCATTTCCAATTTCTATGCTCTTGTGGAAGCAATTAACCAAGGACAGGAAGGAACCGATCTAGATTCTCATGAGGGAAGCAAACGAGTCTGAGGCTTGATATTTAGCTTCTTTTGGCTCGAACCTGTGACATTGAAGGTGGAATACTTGTGAATCACTCTGTGGCTTCTGGCAACCTGATAAAGAACTTTCTCTCTGCAGGCTTTAGCTTGGCAGAGGGGATAGATACAAAAGAACGGTACAAGGAAGATTAACTTCCTGATCCCGTCAACTGACTGACTGCTTTCATATGGGAAGCTTGTTTATTTATATATATATATATATATATATATATATATATATATATATATATATATATATATATATTGTAGTGCAGCTACATACACCAACGGTCAGCTTAAGCCATATGTCCCATATGGTTTAGCAATAGAATGATTTGGATTCATCCATGTGGACAAATTGATTTGAAATACTTGGATGAAAATGAGAGTAAACATTTCTTCTCATAATATCATTTAATCACACTGTTATTTTTCTAATAGGTGATATTGAAGTTAGACTAACAAAATAAATGGTGCATGATCATTTTCACATGTGCTTGTTTTACCATTTGAAAATTATTATTCCTTTTTCAATGTCGGACTTGGTGTACTGTTATACTAATATAGTGCTCTATTTAAAGAACTAGGGACTAAGGGAAGCTAGATCTATATTATCATATGAATTAGCTTGTGTTGGTTTTTCTCATTGAGGAATCGGTAGAAGCACTGTCTCTTTAATTAAATTGACCTTTATCACTTGCTTAAGGAGTTTTGCTAGGAAAAGGTGTAGCCAATAGTTGAACATAACTGCCATAAGACTTATGCATTTCAATAGCAACATTGTATGACCTTTTTTTTTTCCCCACCCCAAATAGCTTCTCAGAGCTCTCTGTTATCATTGAAGATTGAGTAATCTATAACCACTATCATAGCTCATAGTAAAATTGATGCTTTCTATGGTACCTCTTTGAATTTGAGTTTATTTAGGTAAGAAACAAACCAGCACTATTTTTGTGTCATCCAATATTCATTCTTTTCTGATAGCTATTTAGGTAAGAAACAAACCAGCACTATATATATACATTGTTAATTTGTACATTAGCTATGCTTACAATTGTTTATGTACCGGGAGCATGATAGCTATTGAATGATATTTTTTTCTTTTAGCATACAGAGTGATAGAGCGATAGTTACAGAAATTGCTGGAACCACAAGGGATGTGGTCGAAGTTAGTGTGTGACAATTTATGGTATTCCTGTAACGCTTCTTGATACTGTCGGGATTAGAGAAACCAACGATATTGTGGAGAAGATTGGTGAGATTACTATTATTATTATTATTATTATTATTATTTTGTATATGTTTGTCTTCAGTTGCCATGGGTGCTGATGTGATTATTCTGACAAAAATTGCTCTTGATGGATGGACTTCTGATGATTTAAAATTTCTTGAGCGCATTCAAAACAATAAGGTTCTTACAAATCACCTCTCTTTCGTTGCTTCACTTTGGCCTAGCTCCTACTATTTGTAATCTTTCTGATAGATAGGAGAGCCAGTAGGCTCATTAGTCTTTTTGGCTGGGCTTATTAAAAGTCAGTTTTTGTCAAATCGGTCCTAGGTCAACAGGCCAATTCTCAGGCCTGGAATATATATTGGCTGGGCCTTGGTCAGTGTATAAAACGGTTTTCTTTTAGGCCTGCCCGTTTAAGCTATTATGATACAAGACTGGGACCAATAGTGTGGTCTGTCTCCTGCTGGGATTGGGCTCAGACCTAGGTGTTATATTCTCTGGCCTGGGCCCAACCATGCTCACTGCACCCATAATGATGGATGCAAATTGCAGTGATATGCATTTTTTCCCTTCATGTGTTTGATTCATACATGGCCTTTTAGTTTTTTATTTTTATGAAAGTCAAAAGCATTTCATGTACACTTTTAAGTTTGTTGTTAAAACTTTTTGAAAAAGAATTTTTTTTTGTGGAGAACTTGAATCTTCGACTCAAATTTTTGGGCTTGAATCCCAACCTTGAAACATTAACACGACTTATGTTTTGGTTTTCTTGTGAAATGTAGAGATCACACTACAAAAAAAAAGACTTTTGGAGACTAGTATTGGAGATGGCTTTTCGAAGCCGTCTCCAATAACCATTTATTAGAGACGATCATTTCAAAGGCCGTCTCGAATCCTTTTATTAGGGACGACTGTAGTCGTCTCCTTAGATAAAATAACATATAGAGTTGTTCTATCTAAGGTTTGCTTCATAAATAAGTAGGTGAAACTTTAAGAGACTATTTGAAAAACGGTCTCAAAAAGCCCGAGAGCCGGCTCCAAACGATCTTTAGATTAGTCTTTGGTTAACTCCTTTTAATTAAGTCGTTATAGGTTTTGAGGCTGCAAATAAGTTAACTCAACCTCTTATAAATAGGCAACGCTTAACCATTCACTCATTTCATTTTCTGCAGCTCGTCGCGAGGTGAATCACTCTGATCTCCGAAACCCTTTCTCTCCTTCGTTCTCCCAAATTTTCTCTCTAATCTCTTTGAAATGGTGAATCTCTAATTGATCTCCCAATTTTTCTGTCTGATCTCTTTCTCCAATCTCCCTCTCTCTTAAATCTGCAATCAGATTCATCATCTCAGCCTATAAATCTGCAATCTCCCTCTCTCTTCGTTTTCGATCTGTCAGTACCTTGTAGCCTTCGTTTGAGCTCCGACGTAGAGTTCTCTTTATAGTTTGAAGCAGAGATCTGTAGATAGAGGCCACTGTAGTTTGAAGCAGAGATCTGTAGATAGCGGCCATTGCAGGCGGCCCTATAAATTTTCGGTTTGAGATGAATCCAGGTCTGTAGATCTAACTTCCTTCCCCTATAATCCAAACAAGCTCTCTGAAATATGTTTGATTTTTATCGTGACGTTTGACGCAGAGAACTAAGGTTTGAGAGGAATCGTTCATTTAATTGGTAGGGAAAATCGGTGACACTTTGATTCAAAGGCGATTGGTAGGAAAAATCGTTCATTTAATTGGTAGAGAATTCAAATCGTTCATTTAGTTTTTATCCCTTTCATTTATTTTCTTTTAAATTATCTCAAATCCACGCTTATATTTATTTATCCTTTGATTTTCTTTGTAATTGTTTACATCTGATGATATTATTATTACTAATTTACTGTTACGTTGTAATCCCTCATTCTACTGTGATTTTACTAGTGTACTAGATGTAATCAATATCGTCAATCTAATTAGATCGTGCGTCTGATTTGGTAGGGATCTCAGGCCAACAGTTTGAATCGGATTTGATAGGGATCGTTCATTTAATTGCTTAAATCTGAGTAGACAAAGTTCAGATCTAAGGTGTGAGTCAGACAAAGTTCAGATCTAAGGTGTGGTTCAATTTCGATTTTCATTCAAGCTGCATTTCGAATTTACTGATCTGTTTTGAATTTCGATTTTGAATTTGTTTGCAATTTTTTTGGAATTAGTAGAACTTTTTTACATGGCAAAATACTCACTGATCTGATTTTTTCGTGTAAAAATTATTGATCTGTTTTGGTTTTATTTACATTTTTTTTTTTTCATTTCTAGGCATTTGTAAATGCAAAAATCAGAGCATCATATGTGGATGCTTTGTTTGAGTAGTTCAGATATTCCGATTAGGACTAATTACCCAAGCGTGGTGATGTTATTCAAAACTTAATGCTTACTCGGCGCCCATACTTTCTAGTTATGGGTGAGGCGCCTATAACTATTATATTTACTTCGTTCCCGTAATATTATCCATTCAGTTTGGCTCTTCTTTTTCAAAATTAAAAAATAAACAGATTTAGGAAATATAGCAGATTATATCAACAAGAATGATCAGGCGTATAGCATTGCAATAATTTGTTAATATGCTATTTATTTCGACCCATCAATTCTCTGTGAATCTGTTGGTCAGGTATGGGCTCACTTAAGCAGGTTGATCATGATCCAAATTGATGAGTAAGTGACAGTTTGGGCAGAAAATTTGATTAGCGTAGATTAGATTAATGGTGCTTCCATCAAAAGTAGGCTATCTTATACTATTCATCATAAGCAACTTGCCCCAAATCATGATCACATCTGTTTCAACTTTCAAGTAGTGCTGCCTTTAATGATTTTAACTTAGAGGCAGCATCATTAATCTAATATAATTATATTTCGTCCAAAGCAAATGTGCACTTTTTAAGTATTACTATAACTGTTTTTGTTTAGACAAATCAAAAGTAACCTTAAATCATGATTTGAGATAAATTCTTCACTTCAAATAAAAATAGATAGTTCAATTTTTTGGACACTTTAACCTTTGTTGCAGAATTATAAGGTAATCTAAAGCAATTATGCTTCCAATAACAGTTTTTTGTCTAAAATTTATTTGTATTGATTCTGTCACTGCAAAATCAATGACTTGCAATTTAGTTTTATTTTTCCTAAATTGTCAGCATATTCTTATTCTAGTATGTCAGCAATAGATAAGTGGAAACAGTGGCATGCGCTTGCACAAATATTCATTCAATATGGGCATGCGCTTGCACAAATATTCATTCAATATGGAATTTAAATCGAAATCACCACTCACAACCATTCAATATGGGCTTTTGCTATCATGCTATAACAAGTAAGAAAAAACATAGTCTATATGGCTCAAAAATCATTATTTCTAACACATGCATCTAATATCATCGATTTATATAATCAAAACAGTGATCAATATTTACAATTTCTGGGATTCTAAATCAAGAAATTAGTAAATCACTGCCATTCAATATCATGCATGTGTCCTAATTACTTCAAATCAAATAATCATTTGTTTTCAAAAGCTTGATTCTTGAAAATTGACAAGGCAAATCAATACGATCCAAGGCCATCCAATTTGAACATGATTAAAACTAAAAAGAAACTTTTTAGCCTTTAATAATGTGGTTAAATTAATATTATGGGACGCTCGACATAACTGGTGCATTAAATTTGTTCCAGCACTGATCAGGTTTTGAACAGTGGATAAGATTTATTTCAATTTTTTGTTGTGGTGATAGACCTCCATCTTGTGCATGTTGTATTGACCCCTAATCTTTCAATTAGGTGCCACTTGTCACTCAAATGATACTAGGACAGGGTTCAAATGTAAGCCGCTAACCCAGGATCTCTCAAGGCATATAGGGTTAAGGTTTTAAGATCATCTTGTCATATTGAAATGGGTCAGATGCACCTCTTTCCTTAGGATAAGAATAATGAAAGTAGCATTATTAGATTTACGAATATGATCATCGTCCCAAAATTTGTCAACAAGCATAATAACATCAGATTTGATCATCTACCATTCTCTCAGACGGTCACCGTCTCTGTCAAATTGATCCATGTACTCCATTGCTGCACAAACCGCTGTCCACACCTCCACTCCAAAGGACAGCTCTTTGAAGGCAAAGGGCAGCTCTCTACTCTAGCACATTTCTAATTTTCTTTATTACATAGATGAAACTAGATTTATTATATAGTTGTGGTAAATTTCATGTTAATATTACTATGCTTTCACTAGCTCGATTTCTTAGAAAACCACGCTTTTTCACATCTCATTTATCTTTGAGCTTCTATTTAATTATTCAGCTGATTAATCTATAACTTTTGTTATAGGTTAATGGTCAATATATAGTTGAATACATATGAATATCATCATACAAAATAAGTGCCCGTCTGAAAAGTTATATGTCGAATTATGACATATAACCTTTCGGATTATCTATCTGAAGATAGATAGTTTGGGAATATCATGTACATTACTTGTTCACTAATATGATTTTTAGAGTTTTCTCAAATGATTTCGACAATTTCTCCTTTGTTCTTCGGATACGTACTTTCATATATTATTTTGTATTTTTCATTGTCCATTGTGGATAATGAAAAGTATAAAATAGTATGAAAAGTCCGCGTATTTGAAGAACTACGTGGAGATGCTGTCGAAATTTTTAGAGAAACTCTGAACTCATATTATGTGAACAATTAAATGACTTGATATTCTCGAATGGGCAAAACTAATGAATATGGTATAAGAAATATAAACCTTTATCATTTAAAAAAATATTAAACTGTACATTTCTTATACTTTTAGGGGTTTGAAACTTTTATATGATGGAAAAGAGTTGGGTAAAAAAGTCGAGATATTCTAGAGAGTATGACAAAGGGTTAGCTGCATTTGTCGATCACGGTTTAGCCCATGGAATTACTTGCAATGGGAGGCTCAAGTGTCCTTGTACAAGATGCTGTAATTGCGTTTACTTAGAACCCGACTTATTGAAGGAGCATTTGGTAATAAACGAGATGATGAAAAGTTATGTTGTATGGACTTATCACGGAGAGAAGAGAGGGCCACTGGCTAGACATGAAATTGTGGTAGATATTAGAGCCGATGACAACGAGAACATTTTGGTTGATGACATCAAGGGGATGGTGCAAGATGCTTTTGGATTTCCGGACCCAAATGAAGACGCAGATGGTTTGGAGCAGGAACAAAGTGATGTACCCAATGCTAGTGCTTCTGAATTCTACAAATATGCGCATAATTTGGGGAATCCCTTGTATCCTGGATGTAACACACATACGACGTTGTCTTTCGTTGTGAAACTTTGGCATATAAAGGCCCTTGGTGGATGGAGCAACAACTCTTTTACGTTGTTGCTTGACTTACTAAGGGAGGTTTTGCCTAAAGAGTCGACATTGCCGGAAAACTTCTCACAAAGCAAAAAGATTATTTCAGGCTTGGGACTAAATTACAATAAAATCGACGCATGCCCTTACGATTGTATGTTGTACTGGAAGGAGTCTGAGAAAAAAGAAAAATGTGACATCTGTGGGACATCGCGATGGAAAAATTATGAGATTGAGGATGACAAGAAGACGCCTGCAAAGATTCTTCGTCACTTCCCTTTAAAACAACGATTGCAACGTTTGTATTTGTCATCAAAAACTGCAGCTGACATGAGATGGCACGATGAGAAACGCACTAAAGATGGGGTGTTAAGACATCCTGCAGATTCTCCAGCATGGAAACACTTTGACAAGATCAATCCAACATTTGCAAAGGAAAATCGCAATATAAGATTGGGTTTAGCAAGTGACGGTTTCAACCCATTCCAGACAATGAGTATTGCTCACAGCACATGGCCTGTTGTACTTATCCCATATAATCTGCCCCCTTGGTTGTGCTTGAAGAAGCCGAACATGATCCTCTCATTGCTTATACCGGGTCCGACAAGTCCTGGAAATGACATCGATGTATTCCTGAGGCCTCTAATAGATGAGCTAAAGGAATTATGGGAAGAAGGGTTGGAAACATACGATTCATCAAAGAGGGAGGTTTTCAAATTGCGAGCGGGCTTGCTTTGGACAATTAGCGACTTTCCAGGATATGCTATGCTTTCGGGTTGGAGCACTAAGGGATATAAAGCGTGTCCTTATTGCCATGAGAATACATGCAGTGAACGGTTGCCAAATTGTGGGAAGCTTTGTTATATGGGTCATCGCCGATTTTTACCTTTAGATCATAGATTTCGAAAGAATAAACGGTGGTTCGATGGAAATATTGAAGAAAGAGAAGCTCCAACCCCACTAACCGGGAAGCAAATTTTGGAGAATTTAAGAAATTATCAACATACCTTTGGCAAGATCCCCAAAACTGACTATTCTGTGAAGAAACCAAAAAAGAAGAAAAAAATAACAAAAAATGCACCTCCTATGCCAACAATGCCAAATAACTGGAAGAAGTTGAGTATATTCTTCGAGCTACCATATTGGTCAGAAAATTTACTAAAACACAATTTGGATGTTATGCATATCGAGAAAAATATGCGACAATGTGGTTGGTACACTACTGGACCTGGAAGGAAAGTCAAAGGATGGTTTGAAAGCACGTCTTGACTTGATGACAATGAACATAAGACATGAGCTCCACCCAAAAGAGCATGCAGATAACAGTAAATTGTATCTACCATCTGCATGTTACTCTATGGATAAAAGTGAGAAGGAGATGTTCTGCCTAATCCTGAAGAGCATGAAGATTCCTGATGGTTATGCCTCTAACATTTCAAGGTGCGTTAACGTCAAAGATCGAAAAATATCCGGGCTCAAAAGTCACGACTCACACGTTATTATGCAACAATTTCTACCTCTTGCTGTTCGGAAGACCGTGCCAAAAAATGTCAGTTCTGCTCTAATAGAACTAAGCACGTTCTTTCGTGAGTTATGCTCTAAAACATGTCGAGTTGAGGACTTCAAATGTCTACATGAGCGCATACCATTGATTTTGTGCAAGCTAGAGCGGATTTTTCCACCTTCATTTTTTGATATTATGGTCCATTTACCCATACACTTAGCATCAGAGGCAATGCTTGGTGGACATCCATTACACCGGATGTATCCCATTGAAAGGTATGATCCATACAATCTCTGCAATTATCTTTACTTTTATAAATTATGTTTGATTTCCCTTAATGGAAGTACATTCATTTCTATGTATGCAGATACTTGTACACACTTAAGTCATATGTACGCAATAAAGCCTATCCCGAAGGTTCCATTGCAGAAGGATACCTCGCTGATGAGTGTCTCACATTTTGCTCAAGGTACTTACATAATATTGAAACACGATTGAATAGACCCGTCAGGTATGCTGAGGACACTGCAATTGGAGGTGCCGAACAATTCATTCTCACCAATATCGAACGTAAACAAATGCATAACTATGTATTATTCAATGATGATAGCGTCGCTCGATATGTAAAGTAATAACTCTCAACCTCTTTATATTGTCGGACCATTTGAATTCAATCCATTATATCACATGTAAGTGTGAGGAGATAATTATTTTTATACACTTAAAAGAGGCACTAACTTTGTTATCTGCATCTAATAGATTAAATCAATGATCGAGGCCAATAGTACGTTGCCGGTGAGACTCGATTTACTCGCTGATTTTCCATACACTCATGCAAGAAGATTCACTGGATACACTATCAATGGTTATAAATTTCGAACAATTAATAAGGAGAGGAAGGCTACAACACAAAATAGTGGTGTGATGGTCATTGCAAGCACTCCAAGCTATTCAAGCGCAAAGGACAAAAATCCAGTTTCAGGGGAGATCACATATTACGGACGTCTCGTGGACATAATTGAGTTGACTTATCGCCAAGGGCTGAAATTAGTGCTATTCAAGTGTGACTGGGTTGATGTTGGACAACGCAAAGGTATTAAAACAGACCAATCAGGGTTCACGCTTGTGAATTTTACACATTTATCTGCATCTCAGAAAGACGAACCCTATGTGTTGGCATCTCAAGTAAAGCATGTTTTCTACGTCGAAGATCCAACCGAACCAGGCTGGCATGTTGTCATCAAGAACAAGCCCAGGGACACTTTCGATATGAGTGGAGGCGACAATATACTACTAGACGGAGCCATATGGTAGCCAAGTTCAAATTGGTACCCAAGAAGATGATAGTACTTTCAATATCGTGAGGGAAGATGTGGTTGGAGCAATTGTAGATGCACCTTTCCAAGCCCCTTGTACCCGAAAACGTCCTTCCGATGGATTCATTGATGACGAAGAAGATGAAAATTGATTTTAGATTGATATGTAATGATTTCAATTCTATATAGATGGAGCTTTCAATCCTTTCGCCTATTTGATTCTAGTTTGTATTTCAATGAGTTTTGATGTGAATGTGAGTAAATTAGGTAAACCTTGACTTCATACTATTTGATACCTTTGTTGTTGCTTTATTCTTAGTGAGCAGCAATTTGTTTGTAAAATGCTTGTCTATTGAGTAGCAGTTTCCTCCATTGGAGCTTTTTCTATATAGTCAACAATGGGCAACAGAGTGTAGATTTGTTGAAAAAGTAGACCCTCTTTTTTTGGTTGTGGTTTCTAAGAGTGCTTTTCTATGAGCTGCTGCTACATGTGAGTATACAACTTATGAGTCTGAAATTGTAATTTACTTGCTCTCAAAATATATGTTGTCACTCTTAGATTCAAATGCTCAATTCTTATATTTTTTGGTTCTTTTGAGATGCTCAACATTTTATTGTTACCTATATATATATATATATATATATATATATATATATATATATATATATATATATATATATATATACCTAATGCCCAGGGTACATGTATTTTGAACATGTTGAGATTTAATGAGATTATTTGATATTTTTATTTGTGTCAGATGGCCGACGTAGATCCACCCCTACCCCCACCCCCACCCCCTAACGTTAAGAAAGGGCGAGGGAAAGCAGTACTTGGTTTTAAAAATAAAATGAAAGGAGGAGAGAAAATTCTTGTGCTATTGTATAAGGGGCATGTCGTAGGGGATGATCAAAGTAAGATGTCCTCGATGATTGGGAAAATAGCGAAGGATTGCATTAGATTTCCTGTAAATGTTCCAAACTTTACAGATATTCCTAAGGAGAGTTTCAAAAGTGCTTATGAGGAGTTGATGGTAACAAATGACATAGTTATATTAAATAATTAAATTCTTTATTTTCTATTTCATATTCACATTGATTGATAATCAATTTTGTTGATTAAATGTAGGAAGTTTTTGACATGCCTTCCTATGATGACATTTATCGATGGCTGCACTATACCTTGCTTCAGAGATGGAAGGCTAATCGATATCATATAAAAAAAAGGCACTTCGACCCCTACACAACTACGGGAGAACGATTTGTCCATTGCCCCGATAATGTGGATAACGACTAGTGGAAGTCGATTGTCCGTTACTGGGAGTGTGAGGAGTTTAAGGTAAATTTCTAACTCATTGTTTATTTTAAAAAATTCTTTTTATTAATATAACATATTATAATTTTATATGATATAGGTAATTAGTGAGCGTAATAAAAGAAATCGCGCAAAGCTAGCCGTACCGAGTACAACCGGAAACATTACTCACATAAATAAATTTTACAAGGTATTAACATGCAAATATAAATTATAATTTGTCAATAAACTTCTACTTTTTATAGTTTACACATTAAACTCGTTATTTTTTATAGTTAAAGAAGGTAGAGGGGAAATCACCCTCAAGGATGAGGAACTGGAAGTTGAATCACACAAAAAAAGATGGTAAACCGGTGAACGACGTAGCAGCAGAGATAATGGTAAGATGATTTGTTAATTTATAAGATTTTTTAAAAATAATAATTAAATATTTAATTTATATGAAAAAATTTCAGCAAAAGATAGATGAACGACTTGCGGAGGGCTCACAAGAGAGTCCTTTGGGCGAGATGATGTATTATCTCGTATTGGGATCGAGACACGTGGTCGCGTCCGGGCTTTGGGCGGTGACCCAAAGCATTTTCGACGTGTCGTCTAGGGGAGGCGGGGAGGTCCAATTGAAAGAAGAAGTGAGCACCTTGAGAGAAGAGCTTGAAGCAATGAAGTGGTTGATCACTCGATTGATCGGAACAATGGTAAACATTACTTTAAAACTTCTATACAAATTTTTCTCTTGTAGTTTTCTATAATTTGTCATGCTAACAAACATTCATTTTCTTTTCAGAGCCCCTCCACCGCCGCCTCAACAATAGGCTCTCCTCCACAACACTTTGAATGGGTACACATTTTGGATGGGTATGTTATTTATTGATGAAGTTATTGATTTTTTAATCTTTAAAAGGCTAATTTTTGGGGAGCTTCAGAAGATAATTTTTGTTCATAACCTCTGAAATTATCTTGCTTCATATGTTTAGATTGTTCCTGCTGTTATCTTCTCCATATTCTAAGTTAATAATGTTGTGCTTTTTTTGCATATTGTTCACTGATTTGTTATTCTATTGGGTGATGGGGTGAACGACTATTGATTTGTGTAATTCATTTAATGCTTTAGGTTCTAAAAATGACCAAGTTGAAGAGGAGATTGGAGTAGGTGAAGCTGAAGAGACTGAAGCAGGCGAGGATGATCTTGCTGATGTTCATGAAATGGTGATAACGTGGAAGAGTGAGGATGGTAATGGAAGTGTTGGTGATTGTGGTGATCGTTGGTGGATTGTTAGTGATTGTGGTGGTTTGTTATTCTAATACATTGGTTTGACAATCTTATTTTTTATTTTTTAGCGCATTAGAGCTGTCATCAGATTTTAGCAAACTAAATACCTTGCATTAGAGCTGCCATCAGTTTTTAGCGAACTAAATACCTCGTTTAGGGGCAGTTTGGACCAAAAAAATAACTAGATTTGACTAATGGTGCTGCCCCTAAGTGACAATAATCATAAGCAAGGCTATCTATTCCTTCAGACTAATGGCATTGTCGGAGAACTTCTCACAAAACAAAAAGTATGGGTGGAAGTACAGTTGTGGAGCCAAGGGGTGCACAAACCTGTTCCATGCTGCTGAGTTTGTACACAAGCATCTGAAACTGAAACACCCAAACCATACGATGGATTTGACTTTGAAAGTGCGCGAGGATCTTTATTTCCAAAACTACATGAAGTAAGTTTTATTTAATTATTTAATTATTACTTTGGCACTTTATAAAAGGAGAGATTTAAGTGAGGGGTGATGGAATCTACGAAAGCAAGAATGAGATGAGAACAAACTAAAACTGATGCTACTTAATCTATGGAAGCTGGTGGGTTGATTGACAGGTGGTGAGGAGAATGTATGACATGTGGAAGGGAACAAGCACGTGTCGGAATAACGGGAGAATGCATGACATGTGCAAATATAAATATAAATTATTCACTAATTTGATGCCAATGAGACATCTGTGTTTTTTAGACTTGTCCTTCACTAATTACTACTGTTTCTGGATGGTTGCGTGTTGCTAGTAGGGAAGCTCCTACCTTTGAAGTTCCAGGGAGGCCATGGAAGGGTGATGTTGGAAATGCCATAGGTTCAATTGGAGAAAAATGCATTATGGCTGCTATTAAGGTAAAGCTTATTCCATGATGCTTTGGTGGCAAGCTCCTAAGCCTTCTTGGTAGCTAATGTGGTTTTGGCGAAAAATGTGATTTTTCTGTCCATATTATGTTTGTAAGTAATTAGGTATTCATTGAAGCTTTCCCATTTGTGATGTCTTGTTTTTATGTAGTAGTTGTGGAGAAAGCTTTATACAGTTGTGATGCAGGCAATCATAATGCATATGTTGAGTTACAAGGGCAAGGCAGATATGCAGATATGAAGACATTTCTAAACATCATTTTAAACATCATTTTTCTGTTTGTTTTTTTTTTTTTTATATTACGAACAGATTTATGTTTTCTTTGTCTTGTTTTGCACGTCAATAGTTAAAACTTAAAGTGCCACGGTTAGGGTTGGTTTTTCGGCTTTTTTTGTTTTTTGTTCCTTGTATGTAGTGTTTTTTTTTGTTCTTGTTTTTATTGTTGTTTACCTTTGGTACAATTTTATATAATGTGCATGGGCTAGGGTTAAGGTTAAAATTTGATTTTATTCTTGATTTCTGGTTTGGGTTAGGGATTTCATTCTGAATTTCTTTGCTGACAGATCAACTGTGTGAGTTTAGGGTTAGGGTTCATGGGTCCTGATTTGATATTGGAAGGTGCAGGTTCGACGTATATATATATATAAATATATATATATATATATATAAAAGGTGGAGGTCCATGTGGCATCCAAAACATTGTTTCAATGCCACATGGACCTCGGGTGCATTGCTTAGATATAGGATATATGTCAGGGTTCTTTCTTGAATAATTTATTGTGATATGTAAGGGCTAGGGTTGGAGTTTTTGTCTGTTCTTCTCTTGTAAAAGTAGAAAATTGAAGTTGCTGGTTAGGATCAGATCGATCATTGTTTGAATTTTATTTTATTTACCATTGTCAGTGGTTTGGATTTCCAATTGCTGGTCTTATTGTTATGGTGTTTGTTTAATTGCAGGATATTGCGATTTGCGAGCTGGACCCACCCCTATCCGGCTAGGGCTGGCACTCAACTTCTCAGTATTTTACTATGAGATCTTGAATTCTCCAGATCGTGCTTGTACTCTTGCCAAACAGGTAAAAGAATTGGATTTAAAATTTGTGATGTCTTGTTTTTATGTAGTAGTTGTGGAGAAAGCTTTTATACTTGTGATGCGTGCAATCATAATGCATATGTTGAGTTACAAGGCAAGGCGGATGCATATGAATATGAAGACATTTCTAAACATCATTTTAAATTTCATTTTTTCGCATGAAATTTTTTAAGATGTGGAACCCGCAGTCGGAAGGTAATCACTTTTTAAGATGCACTATTAACTAGCCTTGCGTCTTCCTTTTGTGTTGTTTTCTGGATCATCCCTCAGTTTTTTATTACCCATGTTTGCTCTTTAAAAGGACTGATCTAGTATAGTATGGTATGGTTTTCAAATTTTGGTTGGTACTTGGTAATGTCCCCCTTGTTAATTTGACTTGGTCAACATAATTGTGGCTTAATTGCCAATTCACAATTGCCTTGCTACAAGATCTTAATATCATATCAACTTGTCAATTGAAAATTGGCAAATAATATTTATTCATAGATTGGATATAAAAATCAGTTCTTTAACCTTTTAACGCCTTGAGCCTTGAACGTTAAAATATTATATATATATATATATATATATATATATATAGAAACATCTGCAATTAAAAAATATGTTATAATTGTGGCTTGCCAATTCACAATTACCTTGTCTGAATTGTCATGTTAAATCAGGGATGTATTTCGTATCGGAGGGCCTAACCCGATACATAACAGCCAATATTTAAAGCCATGATTCTGACTATAGCCATTGATCTGGTCGATGTGATCATCATGTGGTTTAATGGGATGCTAAGAGTTATTACTCCATTATAGAAAAGGAGCATGTGCCTTTTAGCTTCAAAATCTGTGAAGACTTGAGTTTCACAGATTTTAAGGCTGAATTAGTGTACTCTTCAGCCATGATGGTTTTGGCAATAAGGCTCAATTTGGATATCTATTATTTTTCTAATTTTCTCAATAGGAAGTATTGCTTTTAAAATAGCGATTATTAGTTCATTCTAAAGAGCAAACGCCTGGAAGTAGCCTGCTATAGCTTTTGTCATGCCACTAACTTATGGTATTACTCCTCCTTTGATACAGTAGCCACCATTTTCCCGCAATCCCCTGGTGGTTTTCGTCTACCAGCCGAAGAACGACAGTTGTGTTTCAGATTTCTGAGCACACTTTGTTAGTCAAGTAGCTATTGATGTCTGCGATCAAAAGTCTATTATGGAAGTATTGCTATAGGTAGCTTTAGGGTGAATAGTACATCTTTGGAGTTCTTCCTATAAGGATAAAGAAATTTCCACCTTTCTGCTGACATCCTGTATGCGACACTCATTTCTTGACTTACTTTTATGGCCATTTTCAGAAAAAATTATCTGATCTGTCACCTTTAACAGAAGATGTAACGTCCACATGAAGTTCATATATTGCCCGAAGTGGTTTGCTCAAAAGATCACTATTCTAGTCATACAAAAGTGGATTTGTAGTTTTAAATATCAAGCGCTTCTAAATTCTCAACAAGCCACCAACCTGTTCCCTCTGAATTCAGTTAATTATTTTTAATTGCATCTTGATTGCTTCATCTGCATGGCCATATAAATTTAATTGTCACATGTCAAAAAGGGTTGCCACTTGCCAGTTATCTTCGCCATTTTTGTAACATTTATTTTTCATTTTTTCATCATTACCATAATTTATATAGATCAGATAAATATGTTCAAACTCATCAAAGCATTGAGTTTTGATGAAAACGAAGGAAGCAACAAAGCAATGAAGATGCTCTCATGCAAAATCTGTAGCAAAAAGTATCACAGGAACTGCTTGAAAAATTAGGCTGAGTACAGAGGTTTTGCGACGGTCCTTGAATTTACTCATATCGAATACAGAACTGTTGCTGTTATGTTTTAATAACTTGTTCATATGACGTTTCTTTTCAGATCTATTTCATTGGAGTTCATGGGTTTGTCCCTCCTGCCGCATATGTGAGGTTAGTCCTATGTTTATGCCATGTAGGTAACAGTAGGATATTTTTTAATCATATGTTGAAATTTTTACCAAACCCATGCTTTTATGGGGTTCATTGAGGGGATGAATCTTCATCTGTTCAATCTCCTAGTGGAAGCTTACTAGTAACTTGAAATCGCCATGGGGGAAGTGTAATTCAGATCTCAGATGAACATGGTTTCACAGCTGCAAACTTGCAGGTCTAGAGTGCTGAATACTTTGTTTTATCTGAGATGATATATTATTTTTCTTTTTATTTGCTACACACTATCCCACTATCTCTGATCTGGATGGTAAAGTCACTAATTACATTTACATATGCTTTTTTTGTTCTAGGTATGTCGAAGAGCTGGAGATCCGAATAAGTTCATGTTCTGTAAAAGGTGTGATGGTGTTTACCATTGCTACTGTCAGCAACCTCCCCACAAGGTGGACCTTGTCTAAAATTTTATTTATTGTTATCGTACCTTTTTTTAAATTTTATTTATTTATTTTATTCTTTTAATGAACAGAATGTTTCTGCTGGTCCTTATTTGTGCCCAAAGCATACAAGGCGTCACAGTTGTGCTTCTTCCACTGTCTGTGGAAGTGGCGGCCGTAGCACGAGGTTGGTCAATTACTCTAAAGACAATCTTCTGCACAGTCAGTCTGTATTTCTTCTTGTTATGATAAATTGACAAGGCTTTTGAATCTAATTGTTGATTGTTTTTATTCTACTTGTAACCCTCCTGTAATCAATTTTGAAACTCCTCAATTGCTTGCAGATTTGGGGTGTGATCTTTACCTAGGTTCTCTGTCATGCCTTTGATATTGTGATCGTCAAGACCATTATGGATTGTTCCTAGCTGCTTTTTCCTATGTTCTCTCATTGTGTCAATCTAATAATATCTTGTTAGATTGATGACGGAAAGGAAGCTTAAGACAGTTATTGGACTCTAAGTATCCACTGAGCAGCGCAGAAGATGGTTGGGCTAAAAGCTTTGAGGGCCATGCTACTGGGAAGATAATTGTAGAGCCATAGATAAAAAGTTTAGGGACGGCTTTAGCACTTGTTGGATGTTAAGAAGGCAACTGTGTAAGCTATCTCATAAATAAATGGTTGTGCTTTATATATGGATTATGCTGTTAAGTTTTCTAATTCTTCAAAAAAGTATATGTGAAGGTTATGATGATATGGTGATTACGATTCAACAAAGTGCATTAAAATTGTCGACGTAAATTTAAAAAATATATATATATATATATTTTAAAATTTTCATAAAAAAATCACTGCCAAAATTTTTTTATAAAAATACCACTGCCAAATATATTTTTTTTTAAAATATATTTAAAGAAAAAAAAAATGTTGGAGACGGCTAAAAGCTGTCTCCAATAATAGGAGGTCACTTATTGGAGACGGCTTAAAGCCGTCTCCAATAAGTATTGGAAATGGCTAGATGACTTATTAGAGACGTCTCTAACATATCTTTGGAGACGGTCATATGCCGTCTCCAATAACCTTGACTATTATGGACGGCTTTCATTTGGTCTCCAAAGACAATGGAGACGGGACTATTTGAGACTACATGGAAGCCGTCTCCAATACTATTGGAGACGACTTAGACACCTTTGGAGACGGCCAAAAGTCGTCTCCAATAAACATATTTTTTGTAGTGTCATCTGATTTTGCCACTCCCATGATCCTTGTAATTAATAAAATAGACTGCACTCCATCCATCAAAGTAAAAATATTGTTCAATTTGGATTTTGCAGGTTGCCCAAACATGATACACTCCATTATGGAGTCAAATAAGATTGCACCTAAGTAAATCTAAATTGATTTTGATTTTTACCATCTCAACTGTGCGTCTAGATGCAGTCTTAACCATGGTTTCTCTATCAACTTTTCCTGAGTAAGTTGTAGTCTTGATCATGGTTTCCTTTTCAACTCTTCATAATTAAATAGTAGTTTGGAGCATGTATTTATTTTTAGATTAGTTTTATGCACAATTGTTCGAGTCATGTTGTAATTCAAACATGGTTTATTTATCACAGCTTTTTCTTCAATGGTGGAAGGGAAAAATGAAGAAATGTCAACAACAAAACTTTCTGGTGGAGCACGGATTCACATAAGATGGTGAGGAGAGTCGTTCCCATATGGTAACCTGTGAAATGATCCATAATATTTGTACGATAGTTTTGGACCCCGACCTGTTATCCACTTTTGGACCTGACATGAATTTGTTAAAAGAACGATATACTTATTATATTGTGTAACAAACAGGTACCAGGTTGGGTTCGGGTTTGGGCTAACTTGAATACAACCTATTTATATAACATGTCAATATTTTCAACCCGACCTATTAGATGGGGATTCCTTAGATAGAAGTCATCAATATCTCAATTTAATTGTTTAATATCATAAATATTTAATTACGTTCTCCTTTTGATTGTAGGCGAAGCTTTTCGATTTGAAGCTCACCTCAAACGGATCACTAGGGGACGAGGATACTTGGCAGGAGAGGCGAAGCACACACACACACACACACACACACACACACACACACACACACACATATATATATATATATATATAAATTATGAAAATAGGTCATGGGGTCCTTAGATTATTAACTCTTTTTTTTTTTTTTTTGGATAAAATGATTGAGCATGTAAAATTTAAAATATTTGATTGATTTGAAAGGTTGGATCATAGGTTGAGATGCAATCTTTTATTTGAATAAAAGAATTGGGCATCTATTTTATTTATTAATGGCATTGAATGATTTGCATTTGAGTTGAATGGATGTGTTTAAATATGAGATTAATAGCTTTTTTTCTTTATATAATTTTTTTTAAAGCATAAAAAAAATTTGCTTTTAAAAAATATTATTTTAAAAAAATTTGCATAAAAAATTGTCAACGTAATTTTTTTTTTTTTAAATATATTTAAAAAAAAAAAATTACATAAAAAAATCATTGCCCTAAACAGTTGTAAAAAAAGCAGTGATTTTTTCTATGACTGTTAAGAGCAGTTGTTGTTGAAGTTCATAAACCACTATCTTGTATAGTGGTAAAAAAAAATCACTCCTTTTTTTACAATTGTTTAGGGCAATGATTTTTTGAAAAAATCACTGTTTAAGGCAGTGATTTTTTTGGCTTTTTCACGTAGTGTGAGTGAGAAGTTAGGTCAAGTTTTGAGTTAGCACGAACTTGCCCATTTTCGTCTCGATTTTGAAAAAACATATAAATACGTCAAATTTGTTAGTATTAGAATAAATCCTTGATGCTAAGTCATATATGTGATGTAGATTGAGATTTGGAGACCGTCGATAGGACCATGGCAGTGCTTATTTTCATGCGACTTCGAACATAAGGTAAGTGAAAATGGTACTCAAGCTCATTTTATATTTTGAGTCATAGATCTGAATGATGGATATTTGCCTAGTTTGACCACATTGAATGTTTTAGAATCTTTGAATTTTGCTTGTGAAATCTAAACTCTGCATTTGAATAAGCATCTGAATATCCAAACTTTGAACATTGCTTTTGACTATTAAGAATTTGATTTGTATCTGAATATTTGAAAAATAAAAGGAATATGAGTTTTGACTTTCGAATTTGAACTGAATCATCGACTCGCATATGAACTTTATGAAATCCTCGAACCTTATGAACATTGAATATCTGAACTTTGATGGAATATGAACTTTGAAACTGAATACGTAATCTGAACTTTGAATCTTTTAATCCAAATATGATCATGGAAATAAAACTCTAAATCTCTGAACTCTGCATTTGGCCGACATGGCGGGATATTCGTGTATTTGAACATTTAATCTGTAATTTGACCGGTACGATGGGTTATCCGTAAGTAGAATCGGTACGACGGGATATCTGTAATTTAAATCGGTATGGCAGGATATCCGTAATTTGAACCAGTGCGACGGGATATCCGTAATTTGAACTAGTTCTGCAGTTTATTTGTGGTTCATTATTGTTATCGTACTTTGAAATTCGAACATTGAATCTGAACTTCGAACTCCAAAATTTGAACTCTGAACTCTTGAATATGAAACTTTGAATCTGAAACCTTGAATCTGAACTTGACTTTACTCTTAACGTAGATTTAAACTCTGAACACGAACTTCGAAAAGGAACACTTTAGACTTGAAATGTGAACTTTGAATTAGAACCCTATGAACCTTGAAATTGAGACATGAATATCAAATTTTCGAACTATGACTATGAACATCGAATCTGTGAACCTCATATTTGAACATTGAATATGAATTCGAACCTAGAAAATGAACTCTGATCTCTGAATACGAGCTTCGAACTTTGAAAATTTAGATCTTTGAAATTGAACACGAAATTTGGCATTTTTCGAATTTTAGTTTTCATATGAAATTGCCCTTGAAATTTATGCCATTGAATATGTGCATTTAATTAAGGAGATATACATTGGTATTAATTTTTTCCTATTGAGCTTAGACTGTTAGCTCACCCCGACTATACGTCACAGGTGTAAATCCTGATCTAAACCCCAAAGTTTGAGAACGATCCGGAAGACGAAGATCTTTCGCCTGTGGAGTTGTCCATAGATAGTGATTTCAAATATAGTAAGGTTTTAGATTTTTGGACATAGTATGTCCAGTGTTTTTGTAGAATGATAGAATTAGTTTTATATAGACATTGTATACCGCTGTTTAGGTGATGGTTGGACATCACCGATGATTTTATATTAAGTTTGTTCATATGCTCTATGTAGAAATGAAAATTTTAGTTCTACCATGTGTACTATCTGCTTTGACTTTCGCATCTTGTGGATGTACCAAGTAAAGTAATCTGTATTCGGATCATGACCTGCAACCCGATGGTGTTCTCAGGAACCTGTGTAAAAGAAAAAAAAATGTGTCGAAAAAATGGGTTGTCACAGTTGGTATCAAATCTTAAGCTTTAGGTCTCATGGGGACTCAGAGCCATAGTTTTAGGTTCAGAGATATGGCAATAGGTTTTGTTAGAGCATAGGGAATATAGGAAGGTCACTTCTAATTAAGGCTTTAGACCTTCACAATTACTTATGATTGAACCATTTTATTGAATATGATAGATCAGTATGGCCCCATGTGTCAGAGGAGGTAGAGGCAGACTGAGGACGGTCCGCATGACGGATATCCCTGAAGGCGAGGGCACATCGCGTGGTGTAGGAATCGCCACTGGTCCTCACACCATTCCGTTGGGAGGTAGTGACACTGGTAGTGATAGACAACTATTGGAGACCATGGCCAACGCAATGATACAACAGACGACATCCATGGCACAACAGACCGAGCTACTGGCGATTAAGTAGCAACCTTCTGTATTTTCAGAATTTAGAAAGATGCATCCTCCGAGCTTTTCACGTCAAGTCGTTCCACTTGAAGCCGAGAGGTGGCTAAATAAAATGGAGAAGATCTTCGAGATGCTACAATGCACTGAAGCTGAGAAGGTATGGTGGGCAGCCTTCAAGTTGGGTGGAGAGGCTGACTCGTGGTGAAAGTCAGTATCCAGAATCAGAGAGCATGAGATTCCCAATACTCCTTGGACATGGGCAGAGTTTGTGGATACTTTTAATTATTAATACTTCCCCAGGATAGTAAGGAATCAGTGGAAAGTCCAGTTCATAAAACTAGAGCAAGGAAAGATGACCGTGCGCGAGTACGAGGCCGAGTTCACTATATACTCTCAAGGTTTGCACCTCAACACGTGGCCACCGAGTTAATGAAGGCCAGAAAGTTCCAACTTAGCCTAAGGCCTAACATTCAAGAGAGAGTCTCAATCCTTGAGCTGGAGACTTACATAGGAGTAATGGCTAAGGCCCTTATTGCCGAGGAGGAGACTTACTCACAAAAATAGAGTGATCGGCGCAAAGAATTTAGCGGTGGAATCAATCTAATCAAAATATTGATTGTCTGACCGGGATTGACACCGTTGCTCCTACTTAAAATAGGATCTAAAGATCTAAGGCGAACCTTAGATTTAGGACATTAATTTAGCACAACTACATTACTGGTAAAATATTGACATTTTACTGCATTGAAGCACGCATGTGCGTAGCTGTGCGTGACACAGTACAATGAAAATACATATTTCTTTTTTTTTTTTCTTTCTTTTCAAAGGACTTCCTTTTGTTATTTTTTTTAATAGACTGAACGTCTATGGAGAGATGCTTCATTTGATTTGTCCATCGCCGAGAGGTTGCCTGCCTCGAGGCTTTGGGCCATTTGATGTTCCTGCACATTCTCAAGAAAATGTCAATCCCTTTTTTGTTTATATAGATAACGAATATGCATCATAATTAACAGAAGAAACACATTTTTACCTACACATTATTATTATTATTTTTTTTTTTTTTTTTTTCTTTTTTTTTTTTTTTTTTTATTTTCTTCAAGACTTATATTCATGGATTTTTTAGATTTTCTTTTTTTCTCTCTTCTTTGAGATGAAAATACAATGCTGTAAATATGTACAGGGACGTAAAAAAGGAGTATATATTTTTGGATTTTTTGGATTTTTATCTTTCTTTCTTTTTTCTTTTTTTGTGTTTAATGCCTTATCAATGAGAAGAAATAACGGGTCTCATTTTGAGCATAGTCGAACTCATTCATGAGGTTAGACCTAAATGAGGTTCAATATTTTTACCAAAGTCGGAACATCTATCACTTTGGATTGAATTAACCTTTTATCCTTACCTCGGGTCATGCGTTTGACGGTACAGTTTTAAAATCTACCTGATCAGGACCCGATTTGAGCAACTATGAGCAGGCCCAGTTGGCCACTAGATAACTCAAAAATGTATATAAAGGAGTAGCTGAATGACTTTTCTTTTCTCTTTTCCTTTTCTTTTAAAATATTTTTACTCACAGCGCCAAAGATGGGTTTTCGCCATGCCCTTTGTTGCCCTCTTTTTTACCCGTAATGCCCTTTCAGGTTTTCACTTCGTCCATGGGTATGCACTTTTATCCTAGAGGCCTTTTCAGGTTATCACCTGATCCGCACAAGCTCGCTCTTGTTACCCGTAGCGCCCTTTCGAGTTTTCACCACACCCTTTTTACTTTGAGCTTATATATTTTATTTTTCTTTTTCAAATTCAAAGACCACGACATAGACGTTGATTTCGTCATAGTCGGCTGGATGGAGTTCTTTTGTTGCCTCTCAGCTTGGCCTGTGCTGACTTAATGGATATCATGACTGCTTGGGGACCTTAAATAGGGATTTCTCCAGGGATGAATCGAGGTCATGGATTAGAAGGGATATATTAGAATTTTTGAAGGTATTCTTCAGTTTAAAGGTTTTTCTTGATTGGGTTCCAGCTGCCGTAATACACTTCTTCCTTGGGGAATTTTTACTATACATACCTCATGATTTTTTTCTCTTTTATTTTCTATTTTTTTTACTTTTTTTCTTCAAACATCCTCTTTTTGGGATTTTATTTTTCTGATTTTTTAATTATTTTGATAGTAACTCTTTTCTCTCTTTTTTTTTATTTGTTGGTATATACACGCATTTTTTCTTTTTCTGGGAGGGGTTAATGAAGGAAAGGCTAGAGGCTCAAATTGGGTAGCAAAGGATATAAGCATTCACGGATGCTTTTCTGGCTACTTGGCTATGAAATGATGGCCTCTTTTATGGGGTCCTTAAGTAGTCGCGTATCCATCTTATCAATACTTACCTTACTGCGAGAGATTAGGAGTAGAATCGACGCACGTATCCAACATTGATAGGCTCAGAAAAATGATCTCCATCAATGATGGCGAGGTGGAGCGTGTATCTAGGCAGCACTTCTCTGATGACGTAAGGTCCTTCCCAGTTGGGCTTGAATTTCCCTCTCTGGTCGGCGTGGAGTGACAAAAATTTTTTCTTGAGTACCGTGTCACCTACCTTTAAATCTCGAATACGAATAGGCTTATTGTAAGCACATGCGATTCTCTTCTGATAGGCCTAAGTGTGAGACAAGGCTAGGAGCCTTTTCTCATCGATCAAGTTCAGGTGCTCAAAGTGGGACCTCTCTCTTTCGACTTTTGGTAAATCGGACTCGATGAGGATACGGAGTGAAGGTACTTCAACTTCAACTGGTAGCATGGCCTCAGTTCCATACACAAGGGAGAACAGTGTTGCCCCTGTAGCGGTACGGATCGACGTTTGATAAGCCCATAATGCGAAAGGTAGAATTTCACTCCAGACTCGGTATGTGACGACCATCTTCTCAAGGATGCAGACAACTATTTTGTTAACTGCTTCTACGGCTCTATTGGTTTGCGTCCGATATGGTGACGAGCGATGGTGTTTTATTTCATACTGCTCGCATAAGGCTCTAATGCGCTTATTTGCAAAGTTAGTATTGTTATCCGTGATGATGTCTTTTGGCACACCAAATCGGCAAACGATATTATTCTTGATAAATTTCTCGACATGACTAACTGTGATGTTTGCGTAGGACGCTGCCTCTACCCAGTTGGTAAAGTACTCGATGGAGATGAGGATAAACGGATGTTCGTTGGATGCTTTCAGATTGACCTTTCCAACGATGTCAAGGCCCCATGTGGAAAATGGCCATAGAGGGATCATGTTGTGTATATTTATAGTCGAAGTATGTATCAGACTGGAGTGTTCTTGGCATTTGTAGCACTTTTGAATGTGCTTGCAACAGTCAATTTCCATGGTGGTCCAAAAATTTCCTTCCTGTAGGATCTTTTTAGCGAGCATGTGTCTATTGATGTGGGCCCCGCATACTCCTTCATGGATCTCTTTCATGATGTTGACTGCATGACTTTCAGTTAGGCATCTGAGTAAGATGTTGTTATATGATCGCTTGTAGAGGCACTTGCCACAGATGATGTAATTTACCGCTAAACATTGAATGGTCTGTCTATCTGTCTTGGATGTACCTTCGAGGAAAGCTCGAGTTTCGAGGAAGTTCTTGATATCTGAGAACCATGGAGGCTCATCATCTAACTTTATTGATCCTTCGACCTGTAAGCAAAAGGCAAGCGCGTTTCTCTATCCAATCATGATCGGCTTCATTTTGACGCCATATGGAATTTTGACCATTAATGCCAAGGTGGTCAGTGCATCGGAAAAGTGATTTCTTGCTCGCGGGACATAGGAGAAAGTGACATGGTCGAAGCATGCTATCAGATCTTTGAGGTGTTTATGGTATGGGATTAGCCTTTCACCATTTGTCTGCTAGTGTCCATTGGTCTGACATATGATCAGTTGTGAGTCGCTAAACACCCTGATATGAGTTACGTTCAGGTCTAGAGCTGCTTGTAGGTTGGCTACGCAGGTCTCATATTTAGCCACATTATTATTGCGAGGGATATTGAGTTTGATGGAGACTGATATATGGGACCCTTTTGGCAAGATCAGAATAGCGCCAACTCCTTGGCCTTCGACATTTGATGCTCCGTCGAAGTGCATTACTTAGGACTCCTCTATTTCCTCTGTGTCATCCTCTATCATGAACAAAATGTCTTCATTAAGGAATCCAGTTCTCAGAGGCTTATAATTAGGTAGGGGATTCTCGGCAAGATGATCATCAAGTGCTTGCCTTTTGATCAACTTCTGAGTGACATATGTGACGTCGAATTTCGATACAAGGAGTTGCCAACGTACAGTTTGACCAGTATGAGTCGGCTTTTCGAATAAGTACTTCAAGGGATTCATTCACGCTAGAAAGAGAATGACTTGAGATAGCAAGTAGTGACGGAGCCTCTGTGTAGCTCATACGAGAGCCAGACATGCTTTCTTCATATGAGAATAGCATATCTCGTAATCGGTGAACTTCTTGCTCAGATAGTAGATGGCATGTTCTCTTCTTTCAGTCTCATCATGCTGCCCTAGGCCCATCGAAAATTTTATTGTAGAGAGATACATTAGGAGTGGTCTCCCAGGTACTGGTGGTACCAAAACTAGAGGATTAAGGAGGTAACCCCTGATTTTATCGAATGTTGCCTGACAATCCTTGTTCCACTTGACGGGCGAATCTTTCCTTAGTAGCTTGAAGATCGGCGTGCAAATAGGAGTTAGTTGTGCAATGAACTGACTGATGTACTGTATTCTGCCCAAGAAGCCTCTGACTTCTTTTTCAATAGATGGTGGTGGCATTTTGATGAAAGCTTTTACTTTGATTGGGTTGTCCTCGATGCCCCTTCTACTGACAATGAAGCCTATTAGCTTTTCTGACATGGAGCCAAATGCTCATTTTGAGGGTTTAGGTGCAACATGTATTTCCTCAGTCTTTCGAATAGCTTCTGGAGGTTGACCAGATGATCACCTATCTCTTGAGACTTGGCTTCATATCGTCGAAAGATACCTCAATTTCTCGGTGCATCATGTCATGGAAGAGTGCTGTCATGGCCCTTTGATATGTTGCCCCGACATTTTTTAACCCAAACGGCATGACTCGGTAGCAGAAAGTTCCCCATGGAGTTATAAATGTTGTCTTCTCTCGATCTGCTTATGTCATTTTGATTTGATTATAACCAGAGAATCCATCCATAAATGAAAGCATCCCATGTTGGGCAGTGTTATCGACCAAGATGTCAATATGGGGCAAAGGGAAGTCGTCTTTTGGGCTTGTCTTGTTCAAATTTCTGAAGTCGATGCACATTCGAACCTTTCCATCCTTCTTCGGTACATGGATGATGTTGGCTAGCCATTGCGGGTATTTGGAGACCATGAGAAATCCTGTGTCGTACTACTTGACTTCATCCTTCACTTTCAACATCCATTCTGGCCAGAGACGTCTTAACTTCTTCTTGACTGGCTTAACATTGGGATATAATGGTAGCTCATGCTCGACCAAATCGGTATCAAAACTAGGCATAGCCTCGTATGACCATGCGAAGACGTTTTGGTATGACCGAAGGAAATCAATAATACTTTTTCTTTCCTCGGGAGAAAGGAAAATTTTGATCTTAGTGATTCTGGGATCCTCCTCGGTACCTAGATAGACATCTTCTATCTCTTCAATGATCGGGGTAGGGCCATACTCAAAATCGGTGTACCATTCAAGGAGCTCATTGGGAAGCTCCTCGATTAAGTCATCGCCATCCAGATTCGTGACTCTTACCTCTTCTTGCATTTCTACAAGAAAGAGGTTGACTTCACGTCGGGCGGGCTCTTTAATTAAGGCATCATCTTTCTTGATTTTATCGAGAATTTTAAAAGACACTATTTTTGGAGTTTGTATTTTTTCTATTTTTTTATGGTTTTCCTTTTCTTCGGAGATGGGCCTTTGGCAAAGCGGGTCTCTATACACACATGGTATTGCCTGCCAAGGGCTCACATAACTTTTTATAGGTTATTTTTTCTTAGAAGCGGGTGTGAAATTTTAGGCCACTCGAAGCTTTCAGAGTTAGGGGCATTGACGCCCAATTCCTTACCTAAGATGTCGTACCTTTACCTGGTCAGGTGATGGAGGCTAATTGAGATGACTTTTGAGGATCGGCCTCCATCACATTTATCATTGATTCGTCTGGGACTTGGTCCTCAAACATTACCACAAGCTAGGGTGGGCTAAGACAGGTGTTTGTATTGGCGGGGGAACCTCCTCCTCGAAAAGGGACAAGAGTGTCAGGTCTATTTCCATATCGGGAGGGATGATTCGGGGATTGGTTAGGTGGACAGATGTTGCCAGTTTGCATGGGGTCAACTGAGTTGCCCCATTTTGGTCTATCTTGATGACCCCTACGTTCACGAATGTGCTTCGGATGTGAGATCTCGAGCGGGGTTCATCCTTTAGATCTATCCCCCAGACTTTGGTTTCAACAATGGTTTAGGCCTTCTCTTTGGCTTTCTGGACTTCTTTATCAGTAGACTTGTAGCCTAAGCCGAACTTGACTCGTTGTCCTCCCTTGGCTCTGACTGAGTCCCTTTTTCCTTATAGGTGAGGACCTAGTCCTTTTCCTCTTTGGTAGCCTCACTTCTGGAGCATTGCCACTACTGCGTCTATTCCTCCTCTGTTGGTTAGTGACCTCTCTGACAGGTTTCGGTGCCACAACTGATATATCATACTGAAAACTGTGGAGATTTGTGTCTTCAGCCGTATGCGGCACATCCAGGGTTTTGGGGTTCTCTATGTTGTTAACCACTTCTCGCCCTTCACCTATGATGGTTATGACCTTCTGATCTGATATAAACATGAGTTTTTGATGCAAGGTCAAAGGTATTGCCCCGATTTCATGCAGCCATGGGTGCCCTAGCAGTAGATTGAAGGAGGGCTTGATGTACATGACTTGGAACAGGATTGAGAAGGTCATTGGCCCAATGGTGAGCTCAAGATCGACTTCTCCTATTATTTCCCTCCTTGTGCTATCGAATCCTCTCTCGCTTGTTCTGGCTGGCCTAAATGTGGAGGGATCAACCCCAATCTTGATTGCAGATCACAGTGGGCACACATTCAATGTCAAACCATTGTCCACTAATACAGGTGGTATTACCAAGTGGTATTACCACTAATACAAGTGGTATTACCAAGTTCCTGATTTTGACCATGATATTGAGGGATCTAGAATGGTCACTTCCTTCAGCTGGGAGATTGACGTTCAAGAACGAGATGACATTAGGAGCTAGCACCTGTCCGATCATTTGTCCCACCTCGTCTAAGGAAACTTTATCGGAGACATGAGCGTCTTTTAGTTCCCCCATTAGGGCTTGGAAGTGGGGCGGAGATGTCATCAGTAAGTCCTAGATGGTAATGTGAGCCGGGGTTCTTTTAAGATGTGTTTCTAACGCGTGCTCTCTGCTCATTTTTTCCATGGGGTGCACTACTACAGCTTCCCTTCTTTCTTCTGGCTGGGCTAGCCTCGATACCTCAGACTATTTAAAATTTTTGCCTGACAGGGTTATAAATTCAATTTCCCCTTCTCTGTTGTCACCTGCATTGGTGTCTGTTTGGTTGTAGTCGAGCAGGACCTGATTGGGATCATATGTTGGTTCGGGCATTTGAAATGGGACGGATTGTTGGGGAAATCGAGTGTGATGATTTAGTGTGTAATAAAATAGAATCAAATTAAAACAAAGGATGGATTCAGCACAATTACAATCTCCTAGACCTGCAAGATACAGAGCTATTGCAGCAAGTTTTAAAGGTAAGTAAGGGTATGTCCACAGGGAAAATGTTAATAAACTATGATGGATCTCCAGATCTACAATAGATATGACACTCTATCCTACTTTAAGCTATTCTAAAACAGGAAAGAGGAGAGGTTTTTGGGTTTTGTCACTACGAACTATAGAAATTAAATATAGTTGATCCAGAGCTTAAGAAAACACAAAAGTAAAGGAAAATGGATTAAAAATCAAAAGGATGAATATCAGCAGCTAGGGATTTGATATTTCACTGAAAATTGATTAAATCAGAGGTAATGCTTCGATCAGATCTGCAACAGTCCTTCATCTGGCTACAAGATCTCCAGGTTTTACCCCAATAGATGCGTGGTATAAGAATCCAATCTCAACCAGAGAATTGAAGGAATCTTAAGGCTATGGTCTGTCTACTTTAATGGTCACAGACCATCCCAGAGATTGTCCCAGCATATCAAAGTGATCCTAAGTCTATGATCTGTCTACTTTAATGGTCACAGATCATCCTAGAGATTGCCTTGAGCCAGTGGTCTTGATTAGAACAAGTTAATCATTATAGATGTTGTGAATGTCACGCTACAAGCTCCCCATTTCTGGCTGGTTCACAAGAGTATCCAAACTAAGGAAATCAAATATGAATAAATGAAATCTAGCTCTGAATTAACTCTAAAACTCACAATTCCATTGCAATGCTATTACTTACAATGATGTTCTCAGATCTACAATATGTGCAGCATTCGATCCCTCACAAAGCCTTTGAAACTCTCAATTATAGATTATACCCTTACCCTAGCTACTAAAGAGGTTTTTAGCCAACCATCTTTGGCTAATGGCGAGGAAGAAGGAGGAAAAAAGAGGGAAAAATGAACTCGATCTCATCTCTGCTCTCTCAATTTCTGGATACCTTTCCATGTCGTTGCTCCTCTATTTATACCTTTTTCTCATATCTGTTTCAGTCAATCAGAATTCAGAAGAATAATGCAGTTATGCTGATATGGCTGATCCCTCTTCTAGAAGCTTTTCTCCTATTGGTCCACAACTGACAAGTACATGTGAGGTAGTTAGAGTTCCCTCTTGTGCTCAGTTGAATAGCAAAAATACCCCCTAGGGGTCGCTATCGTGCCTTGGAGCATGTGCGCAAAATTTGAAAGTTGTGACTGCTGAAGAAGGGGTCATTGGAAGTTCCCAGAACGAATGTCAAGAGGTTTAGAGAGCTTTTTGATGGGTTCTTGGTCTGTATGCTCAGTCTTTCGATAGGTTTGGGATAAACCTCTCGCTGGGTTGAAGTGTACTCATCGCTAGGATTAGCCTCTCTCGACAGGTTTGAAGTAGCTCTTGATACCCTCTGTTTAGTTCTTCCTTCATCCTATTGACAGGTTACAACCATCCTATCGACTTGGTGAAGTGATCGATATGTTGGGGATCATCTCGACAGGTTCTGAAGGATCCTGTCGAAGGCTTCTCTTGTTCTGCTTGATAGTTTTATCTGAACCTCGCGACTTCCACCGCACCTTCAGCTAAGGTGTCGACAAGATTCTTTCTCTACAGGCATAACCTATCGACAAGCAACTAGAATCTTGCGATAGCTTACTGGATCTTCTCGGTAGCTTGGCATTTGAGCTCCAGAACTTTTCGACAGCTTCTTCCTTAACTTTCCTTAGTTGGCACCTATTTCTGGTGCACTATCTTCCATCTGTTAGCACTCAGCAACCTCTTGAACGGTTCAATCTATCTTCATTACAACTGTGCTTGGTCTCAAGCATGACTTGTTGAGCCTATGACCTTCTCATGAATTTGTACAACTCTGATTGCTTGACTGACAAGCTTTTGGCTGTTGTGAAACAGGGATGAGGGATAGATTGTTTCTTTGGCCTTTTTAGGTGGATATCTGTACTATGGCTGGATTTTATTGCTTATCTACAAAATATCCTTAACACACCTTATTACTCAATTCAAGGGCTCAACAAAGGTCAGGTTAGGAGGTGAAAAATGGTATTTTTCACTGCTCAACACACCCTCAAACCTAAGCTTTGCTAGTCCCTGAGCAAAGGAGAGAGTAAAAATAATTAACCTACAAAATTATATCCCACTTTCGTAGGGAATACAGGTGCATTTAGCATATGCATCAAGCCTTTTGAACCCCTAGGTGATCCCTAGTGGAGGAGTGAAGTCTCCTGAGGGTTTTCAGTGAAGTTACCTACAAACTTCCCCAATGGTTCAGTTAAATGTTAATGCAGCATGTTGAGAACAAAAATAAAGTCAAAAATGAAATTCATTCCACACCTTTTTCCTCTAAGTTCAGAAGGTTTTTTTGTCAAAAATATAGTCTTTTAAAAACTAAAATTCTGCTGCATTTCCTTCACAATCAATCAACTCATGTCAAGGAATTTTATCCAAAATTTAATACATAGCTAGCTATCAAATTGAGAATGTCTGTTATGATCCAACTCTCAACCAAACTTAATTTTAAACCCAAAGCTCACCAGGGATTGTTACTCAGAAGGAAACTAGAAGGGTGCATCAGTTCACTTAGCTCAAGAGCAGTTACAACCCTCAAATAGGATTACAAGCATGAGCATAAGCATTGCTCTAATTTCTAAATTTTTCTAACTCTTCTCACCATAGATCAGACAAATTCTCATCTCCACATGACAGCTTAATCAATTTCAGATCAGTAAGAACTTTTTATTGGGTTGTAATGTGGCTTATGGGTGAAATTTATAAAGAATAAAAGAGAATGAAAGGATTCAAATGTGAGTAAGGTAAGGAGGTGATTTGCAACTTCTCAATCTTTATTTCAACATAATTCCATCTTCTTTTAGAATTTTCAGAGCCAAAGTGGCCAGCTTCTTCTTCTTTTTTTTTTTTTTTCAAAATATATGATGAAATGACTTCACTCTTTTATTTTGCTTTTCTATTTTTCTTTTCCTTTTGTATGCCTCTCTTTTGTATTTTTCTCCATTTTTTTTTTATGGGCTGGCATGCCACAATTACACATCACTCTTGCCTTCACATGTGTTTTCTTCTTCTCGTACCAAATTGTCAAAACTTACTCCTCTAACCTCTTCAATTCCTTCACCTTTCCTTCTGAAATCTCAAAGTGAGGGTCAGGCTGCATCTGGTCATTGAGGTTGTGGGTTCAAATTTTTTTTTTTTTTTTTGGTTTGTATCAAAGAAATCTTGGATTTCAAGGCTCAAATGGTGTTTATCAAGGGCAGTTCAAAGGATAAGGATATTTTCAGCTCAAACTATTCAAGGAATGGCCTTACTTCATGTCCTCAATGTCAAGAAAGTTGTCAAGCTGTTTCAACTTGAATTTGCCTAACTTCTAGTGATCAAAGCTAAATCCAGTTAGTCCTTAGAGCAGAAAAATTGCCAAGACACTCTTTGAAAAGATAAGTTCTCAGGCCCAAATCTCACTGGGTGTGGTCTTCCATCAAATTTTATGGGGGGTATCCTCACAGATCTTCTCTCCTCTCAAGGTCACTAAGTGTTAATTTTTGAATAGAAGTTCCTGACATTTGCTTCATTATAGTGTTAGGGCTGCAACATTATTCCCAAAAAAATTTTCTTTTTCAATTTTCCTAAAAAAAATTTAGGTGGGGATTTACTTCATTTTCTTAGTTTTTTATTGAACCTTGCTGCACTACTATTAACTATCCATTTGTAAGGCATACCTTGCCACACCTCCAAACCTATGAGGAGCAGTGTCCTCACTGTGTTAAAGATAACAGTGGGTGTGCAGCACGGGAAAAAAAAATAAAGATACACACAGAAAGAACAAAAATATAAGACATAAAAAAAAAAAACTAATTAACACAAAAAAGAAATTGTATTAAAAATATACAGAGAGTAGCCACAAGATCGTAAAATGAAATACACTGGGAGAAAATCTAAGACATTCGACAATTATGTGCAAGCATCATCAGGCCATTCATAAAGATCCGCTAGTCTCCTCAACTCTTCATTAGAGAGGGGTTTTTTTATCTTGGGTTTGGACTTCTGGGCTGGCTGGCTGGGTGCCTCCTCAGATTGGGCAGCAGGTTCTTGATCTTTCTTAAGATTAGCGCCAGAGGGGACAGATCTTTTTGCAGTGAACTTTCTCCTGGAAGAAGTTCGCTTAGGCTCAGGAGGGGCAGGCTCAGTGTTGGGAGGGGCTTGGACTGGAGGAGGAGCAACATCCACAGGTTGGGTAGGAGTAGGTTGAGTGGAAGTGGCTGTAGAGGGTTTAGTGGAGGGGGAATTGGTAGGAGGAGCTGTAGCTCGAGGGGCTAGCTGAAATGGCTGAGAGGTCAGCGCAGCAATCTTTCTCTCCAGAATTTCAATTTTCTTCTTTGCATAAAGGAGATTGGACTCAGCGAGTTCTTGGGTGGCTTTGTTTATCTCCTGGGCATTGTCCAATTTTTTCTAGAGGAATTCAACTTTCTTCTTCTCGGCTTTGGCAATGATACTCTCAGCAGCAGCAAGTTGTTTTGCTTACTCATAATGAACCAATATTTTCTTCCAACCTTGAGAGATATCCTGGAGCTGGATTCTATGCTCCAGCTCCATGTTAGCAATCCTTTCCTCATAAGGGGCTTCAAGGGAAGCGCGGAGGGAAGCCATTCCTCTTAGGACATCCCTATGGATGTAGGGACTATCCCGCATTGCATACAAAATGGTGAGGTAAGGGGGATGTAGAAGGAATGTCAGGGTACAATGGGTAGGAAAGGGGGTGGAGCGGAGGAAGATGAGGGAATGGAGGCTGCTAATTCCGCAAGGGAGGGTAAAATGGCAGGGCTAACTAGGGAATGGGGTGGATGAGATTCAGGGCTGAGGATTACCTCCTCAGGGTCAGTTTGGGTGGAGGCATCTGCAAAAGCAAGTGGAAGGACAGTGTCAGCAAAGTGTGGGGGAGGAGGAGGTGGGGTAGGTAAATGGGCAGGGGGCTGTGGAGATGGATGGGCTAAATTTGCCAAGGAGGATTGGATGGTGATTAAGGACTGAGAGATGGATGCCTAGCTAGGGAGAGTGGAGGTCAAAGATAAAAGTGTGGCCTCAATGGAAGTTTGGGTATGAATATTGGCCATGACCTGGGATTGGATTGATAGGAGGAGGTCTAGGATTTGTGGGAAGGGCTTAGGTTGGATAGTAGGTGGGCGTTGGAAGAGAGGGGGTAGTGGAAATAATGAAGTGTGGGCATGCTGGAAAGAGGTTGCTAGAGGTTGGGAATGAGAAAGATGGGGAGATGTTGGCTGTGGAGAGTCAAGTAGTGGATTATATTCATGCCCAATATCGTCCACTATGGATGTCATCAGGGATGAAAATCCTTCAGTGGCTCACTCGCAAGGGGAGTGGAAAGTGGGGGAGACAGGGAAGGGCTAACAGAGGTAGTGGTTGATGTAAATGATCTAGCTGGAATTGTGACGGAGGGCAAAGTAAGGATGGGGTCTGTTAGTGGAGAAGAGAAAACTAGGGTGGATGTAGTGGTAGTGAAAAGGGAGACTGGGCTGCTTTGAGGAATGGGGACTGACATGGAAGGAAAAGAAAATGAAATGGTTGGTGTGCTAGATGGAGGGATGGTGGGGCTTGTAACAATGGAACTGTCCATGGAGAAATTCAGATCAAAGGTACGGGTGGCTAAGGTAGAGACCTCAGGAGGGGGTGTTGAACTCGGGGTAACAAAGGTGTCAAGAGTTGCTTCCTCAATCTCTTCAGTTGCCCCGTGGGTGCCTTTACCAATGAGGGTCCCACTGGCAGACTAAGCCTTTTTCCAAATATTGTGGGCTTCACCATCTCCACTTCCTCATTCTCTTTAAACACAAATCTCTTTCTTCTAAGTAAAGCAGTGATGAGCTTGCTGTAGGGGAGCCCTGATAGGGCTTGAGCTTTCATACATTTTTCATTCACATCCATCATTGCTTCAACCACCAACCAGGCAACATTAACAAATTGGCCTTTAGAGAAAAAATATAGGGCATCCACTATTGGTGTTCTTCTTTCTTGCTGATGGCCGCTGACATAGATATTCTTTCTCAAAATTGAATCGAAAAAACCGCAGGCTAGGGGATAAGTCTCTTCTCCTAATTGAGTCCCCCAACCCTACAATGCCTTGAGTCAGATGCCTGGCCATTGATTTGAAAGAGACATTTTCAGGTGCGGCCAGGCCATAAATTGGGTCATAAACAGAAGGGACTCCCAATACTATCCCTATATCTCTATAATCCACCACCATTTTCATATGATCAATTAGGATTTCTAGGCAGGGCTCAAGAGAATCTAGCTTGGTTTTTTTCTCGAGATTTTAATACCACAACTTAACCAGCCTTAGGTAAGACTTTTCATTCAATGGGTTCATCATTGGCGTAAGGCCTGCCTACCGTCCCCAAATAATTCAAAGTATCCTGACACTGCCCCAACTTAGAGAAATAGGGGATGTCGAAAATGGTTTCCAAGATCAAATTTAATTTATCCACAAATTCATTGGGTATGGATATGAGATTAGGCTCAGCCTCAGAAATTTCTGACTCAAGGTTAGGTTGTGTTTCAGGGGCCTCATCAACAATGTCTTCATTGGTTTGGGCCTTCTTAGATTTCTTATGCTTCTTAGATTGCACAATTTTCTCAGCTTCCTCCACGACAAGTTTCCTTTTGGCAGGTGGGGTTTCCTTAGGCTTTGTGGGTTGCCTACTAGATTTCCTAGTGGTTTTGGTGGCAGATTTAGAGGGTACTTTGAAAAGGTTTGCCAAGATGTCCTCTTGTTCAGCCATTGATTACTCAAACGCTTCCAATTAACAACTAATCACCACACAAGCTTCTTATGATGCTCGGATAACTCCCACAGATTCGAAATACAAAAGCCCAAAATTGAAATAACAAAGTGAAGCTGAAGAAAAGCTTACTGACAGAAATCTAGGGTTTGTGATAGCTGGATGGGCACATGACCAAAATAGCTCGGATCAGGTGCAAAATGTAGCTTTTGATGGATTGAAGCAATTTGGAAAATAATCATGAGGTAGCTGTAGCAGCCAGTGAGATAGAGAGAGAAACAAAAAATTAAAAAAATTGCCAGAGCAGCTTACCGCACAGAGAGGTGTCGAATGACGAAAAAGGAAGTTGTTGGGAGGTTTAAAGCTATGGAAAATGCTCGTCGATAAGATTGGGGCACAGTGTCGACAGGTTGTAACATCCTGTCGAAAAGTAAAGGATGGCCAATCGTGAGCAGTTCAACTAATCCTATCGACTGGATCCACAGTGACAGAAAAATTCATTTCGAGAGGTTCAAAGAACCTCTCGACGGCATTTTGGCTTTATGTAACATTTTCTTCGACAAGTTCCTTTCACCTGTCGAGAATCTATCGACGTGCATCATTAGAGGCTTCAGAACCTGTCGACAAATAATAATTCAAATCAAACCAGCTTGTAACCTTCCCCACATTCATTTTACACACAAAATTTTCAAAACCCAAGTTAATTCAAACAATTCTAATTTCTAGCCAACCTATGAAGGGCCCATGATGTGCACATGTGAAACAATATTGACAATGCCAAAAAGAAAATGAAAAAAGAAAAGAAAAGTAGTAATAACAATAACTCACCGCAGTAACTGATATACATAGTGTACATTGTTGAGATTCAGCCATGCTAAGGAGGATCATGATAATGGTTGATCAGCACTAGTTTCCCTACATTTTGAAACATATCATCAGCATTACTACAAGGACCAGTATACTGCAGCAGCTTGGGCAAAGTCACAAGCTCATCCGCTATCCCAATCGAGAAATAATCCTCACCATTTAAGTGGGGCTGATTGGCTGAATTGTAAACATTCAATTTAACTTTCATGTTGCCAAGTGACACCTCCATTACTCCTGATCTACACTGTATGCATGTATTGGCAGTAGCCAAGAAAGGTCTGCCCAAAATCACAAGAATAGGGGTGGTGCACCTACTTGGCTCCATGTCAAGCACCAAGAAATCTGCTGGGTAAAAGAATATATCAACTCCAACTAGCACATCCTCTATGATTCCCGCTGATTTCCTCTTAAATCTGTCAGCTAGTTGTAAGACCATATTGTGGGCTTCAACACTCCTAAACCCGTCTCATATACTAAATATGGAAGTAAATTAACACTAGCTCTAAGATCTAATAAGGCTTTTTTAATGGTATGATCCCCAATGATGCAGGGGATAGTGGGGTTTCCAGGATCTTGAAGTTTTGTTGGAGTTGCTATCGTCAGCACCTGATTTACTTTCTCAGTACAAAAGGCCTTCTTGGATAGATGTATCCTAGACTGTCTTTTGTGAGTGCAATTTTTTCAAGGACTTAGTGTAGGCTGGAATTTGCTTGATTGCATCCAGTAAAGGTAAGTTGATCTTTACTTGCTTAAAGATTTCTATCATTTTCTTGATCTTGGCATTCCCCTTGTCAAAAGGAGAAGCTGCTTTTAAAGCATTTGGAAATGGTAAATGGGAAATTGGCCTCCCATTTGCAGCCTTAGCTAACTCATCAAAATTTTTTTTGTTTTTATTTTTAATTTTTTCTTCTTTTTTTTCTTTTTCCTGTTAGGGAGCATTAACATCCCCCTTATTCAAACTGGACTGCTCCTGTAATAGCCCGAAAAATCACGCTAAACTATGACCTCGGGATTCGTGCCCGATCGGTCACAGGTTTGACCAATTAGGAGTTCGATAGTTAGCGTAGAGTGTGATGAGTGAATGAGATGGGATGGTTTGTGAAACCATGTGGTGTGTGTGGTGAATCTGAAGTCACATACACCTATTGAGGTGCATGTGCTCAACACACAAGCTGGGAGGGGGATAAAAGGGTTTAATAACCCTAAAAATCAATAGTTGGTTGTTGAGAGAGAAGTAAAGAAGAGAGAGAGAGGAGTAAAGAGGGTGATTAATACAAGGAGTAAATGCTAGTTGAGGAAGGGAGATTCGAGCAATAAACGTCGGATTCGACGCGAGGGACCCGCTAGAAGCAAAGCTGGAACCCTAGCCTTCCAACCACTTGATTTGAAATCAATTTGAGATTGATTCAAGGTAAACTTTTGTGAATGAAATGCATAGAGTGTAGAGGTTAGATTGTAGTTGAAAATGGTGTAAAATCATAGGTGAATGGTTTAGAAAAGTAGAGGAAAAAGTGTGGAAAAAGATTAAGAAGAACAGTCAAAAGGGGGCTGAATCTGACAATTTTGATTAATCGAAATTGGGTTTCGATTAATCGAAATTGGCCAAGAAGTTGAAAAGTCAGTGGACCCCGATTTCGATTAATCGAATTGGAGTTCGATTAATCGACTTTGGATTTCGATTAATCGATTTGGATATCGATTAATCGACTGGGAACCTCCAGTGCACCTCAGGGGCTGGAGGAAAGGACTTGTGGAAAATCGATTAATCGAAATGGGATTTTGATTAATCGATTTCAATTTTCGATTAATCGATTTGGGATCGATTAATCGATTTTAGGAACTCGATTACTCGAATTGAGAATCAACTTGGCTGAACAGAGAATTTCGATTAATCGAATTAGGATTCGATTAATCGAATGAGAATCTCGATTAATCAATTTGAGGATCGATTAATCGATATTGACTTTCGATTAATCGATTTTGAAAATCGATTAATCGAATCAGATTCGATTAATCGATTTTGGAGTTCGATTAATCGACTAAGATAAATTATGTTAACTTTTGAGTTTGACTTTAAGATTCTTGGAGGGTCTTGGACCTTCTTTATTGCATCCTTTGTGATGTGTTTCACATGTTATGTGGTACCATAGGTGGTACGAGTGAGCTAGTGCACAAGGAGCCACGTGGGACCTTGATGCATTGATCAAATGAAGACTTGAGGTAGGGAACACCTTGAACATGTACTTTATTTTACAAGAGCATGTATGTAGTGATATAGAATTCAATTCAAATATTTTATTGCTTAAGAATTGTGAAAAGAGTGTGTGTGTGTGACATCCATAAGAGTAATTATAATGAGCCATCCCCAGGGGATGATAAAGTGAAGAGATAAGGGCATCGTGTGTGATGTAAATGGATACATCCCAGGGATGTATCCACGATTGAATCATGTTTGATAGGGCCTAACTGATATAAGATAGCACACTTACACGGTGAATAACTATATGTAAGGCACCGATATTTTTTGTTATTTGAGGTTTGAAGCGGGATATCCACGTGACACGGCGGGATATCCGTGACCGATCACGGTGGCGAAAACCGTAGGCCAAGACGGAGGCTTATCCAGTGAAGAAGCACACCCGGGGTGTTGAATTGAGACAAGTGAAACCCGCCACCAATCCCAGGAAAGGGCTTGGTACTATATGGTATTCTGTGAATACGCTAAAAGTGTCTATATAGATGATGAAGGTATCTCATCGGCTCGATGCTATATTGCTCGGGGATTACTTAAGTTGAAAGTTTAAGTTTTGCTTTAGGCCTTTTCAGCATCATTCATGAGTAAATGAAAACATAAGTAATCAACAGTAAAATGAAATGCTTTTTAACTGTTTTCATCAATAACTGCATAGACACATCATGCATAGCATATCATAGAATATATGTGAGTGATAATTTATATGTTCAACTGTGTTTTGTTCCCTATTGAGCTAGGATGTAGCTCACCCTATAGACTATACGTCGCAGGTCCACTACTAGCAGCGGCCGAGGCTTCAGGAGACGCTGACCCCGGTGAGTCGGACCTTGCGGCTGGCAAAGAGTTGGAGCCACCTCCTGAGGACTTCTTCTAGAGGACTCCGTTGTGCCACTTTGAGGGCTTTTTGAGAGAGATTTGTACGGCTTGGTATGTCAAGCCTTGTTTGGTTAAACCATGTAAATATTGAGCTTGAGATTATTCTTTTGGGGCGAACCATCCGTGATGATTGCTATCATCGATGGTTCGGATTGGTTCTCCATTCATTCAGAGGCATGAGGGTAGAACTATCTTTTGGAGCATTGCTTTAATATAGATTTAAATTCCGCAGTTTCATTTATTATTTCATTTATGCTTGATATGCCAATGTTCCGTGCTTAGCTAAGGGGCACGGTCAAGATGATCGTGCTGATGGCACGGGTTTCGGGGTGCCAAAATCTGGGCTGTCACAGCTCCTGCTGTACATTTATTGGAACTGCTTCATCTTCTGTCTCTAAAATTTTCAAAGGCCCACAGCGTACCTGATTGTCTACCAGCCTTCCACTTCTTAATGTGGTGACAGATTTAGCTTCCTCATGGGAAGAAGAGACTTCACCTACCACATATTGTCTCTTTGAATTGTCCATGGGCTGACTAGGTAGCCTACCTTCCTCTCTCTTTGTCAATATATTAGACAGTTGATCAAGATGGTCTTCTATCTTTTTTATGCTCTGACTATGAGAGTAGACGATTTGGGATAAAGAGCCTAAGTTCTGTAATGACGTCAGAACTTACTCTTCAAAAGAGGGTGTTCTAGAGGCTGAAGTTGGGACATTTGCCTGCACAGGCTGAACCATAAGCTAAGCCATAGGTTGCTGGTATTGGATCCTTGGAACAAAATTCTATTGATAAGTTTGAGGAGGAGGTTTAAAAGACATTGACTATTGTGGTTGCTGATAGAACTGATGTTGGAACTGCTGGTACTGGTTTTGGGTTTAAACATTATCTTGCTTCCACCTCAGGTTAGGGTGGTTCCTCCAGGAATAACCAGCAGTTGGCTGCTGACCATAAGACTGGGCAACAGCCACATGTTCCATTACCAATTATGGAAATTGCCCAGCAGAGGGGCAATCCTGGATGGGATGAGTATGAGATTGGCAGATGGGACATGCCTCTCCCACACTAACAACCATTGGAGACTGCCTCTCCTCCATCATATTCTCCAGCTTTTGAGTTAAGCTTGCCACCCTTCTTTCCAAATCGTTATACCCACCAATCTTATACAATTTTTCTCTTGATGTATTCTCCTTCACCATTCCTCCTGGGGTGTCCACATCCCTAGCAAGAGACTCTTGCTGTAATGAATTTTCACTAATAACATCAAACAATTTTCATGCTTCCTCAGCTGTTTTATGAAGGTATGTGCCTCCACAAGAAGCTTCCACCATATTTCTACTCTTTGAGTCAATTCTTTGATAGAAACTTTGGATAAGTTGCCATTCAGGAATTTGGTGGTGGGGGCACTGCCTCAACAGCTCCTTGAATCTCTCCCATGCCTCATGGAACCCTTCAATTGGGAATTGAGAAAATGAGAGGATATTCTTCCTCAACTGACTGGTTCTAGACATGGGGAAAATTTTAGCTAGGAATTGGCTTTGCATGTCATCCCACGAGTTGATACTATTAGGGGGAAGCAAAGATAACCAGGCCCTAGCTTTGTCCTTTAATGAAAAAGGAAATAGCCTAAGCTTGGTGGCTTCTGGCCCTAAACCGGTAATGTTAAAGGTGGTACACAACGTAAGGAATTCATTCACGTGCTTGTATGGGTCCTCTTTGCTCAAGCCATGAAAAGAAGGCAACATCTGGATGGTCGAAGATTTAATCTCATAATCAATTTCCACAACAGGAAACTGGATGCAGAAAGGAATTATATGCACCAGGTGCATAATAATCCTTCAACAATAACCTCGGTTGCTCACCCATTGCAATAGATTCAGTTTCAGCAGATATAGATGGGGTTTGTTTGGGTCTAAGAATCCTTTTAACAATAACCTTTGGATTTAATGGCAAAATATGGGGGTTGAGAGTTCTTCTTCCAAACATGCACCACTCACACAATGCCCAAAATATAGTTTGCAACTAATACAACAAGGAACAAGCACAAACAGCTAATAAATCTACAAATGCACAGATTTGAAAAATAATAGAGGAGTAAAGAGATGCAAACTTCAGCACAACCTCTAGCGCAATGCTCAGAGCACCACAGATTCGGATCTGAAAAGAAAATCAAGCTACAAAATACTACAGGAGTAATTAGTCAAACACTTAACAGGTAATCACAATTACAAATCTAAAAAAAATTAGAATGAAAACTTAGATCTACCAAGTTTAGATCACATGATCCCCGACAGCGGCACCAAAAACTTGTTGGGAAAATCGAGTGTGCTGATTTAGTGTGTAACAAAATAGAATCAAATTAAAATAAAGGATGGATTCAACACAACTACAATCTCCTACACCTGTAAGATACAGGGCTATTGCAGCAAGTTTTGTAGGTAAGTAAGGGTATGTCCATAGGAAAAATATGAATAAACTATGATGGATCTCCAAATCTACAATAGATCTGACACTCTATCCTACTTTAAGCTATTCTAAAATAGGAAAGAGGAGAGATTTTTGGGTTTTGTCACTACGAACTACATAAATTAAATGTAGTTGATCCAGAGCTTAAGAAAACACAGAAATGAAGGAAAATGGATTAAAACTTAAAAGGATGAAGATCAGCAGCTAGGGATTTGATATTTCACTGAAAATTGATTAAATCAGAGGCAATGCTTAGATCAGATCTGCAACAATCCTTCATCTGGCTATAATCTTCCCAGGTTTTACTCCAGCAGATGTGTGGTTTAAGAATTTAATCTCAACCAGAGAATTGAAGCAATCCTAAGGCTATGGTCTATCCACTTTAATGGTCACAGACCATCCCAGAGATTGTCCCAACTTATCAAAGCAATCCTAAGGCTGTAATCTGTCTACTTTAATGGTCACAGATCATCCTAGAGATTTTATTGAGCTAGTGGTCTTGATTTGAACAAGTTAATCATTATAGATGCTATGAATGCCAGGCTACAGGCTCCCCATTTCTGGCTGGCTCACAGGAGTATCCAAACTAAGAAAATCAAATACGAATAAATGAAATCTAGCTCAGAATTAACTCTAAAACCTACAATTCCATTGCAATGTTGTTACTTACAATGATGTGCTCAGATCTACAATCTGTGCAACATTCGATCCCTCACAAAGCCTCTAAAACTCTCAATTACAGATCATACCCTTACCCTAGCTACTGAAGAGGTTTTTAGCCAACCATCATTGGCTAATGGTGAGGAAGGAGGAAAAAAGAGAGAAAAAATGGAGGGAAAAATGAATTCGATCTCGGCTCTGCTCTCTCAATTTTTGGATACCTTTCCATGTCGTTGCTCCTCCATTTATACCTTTTTCTCATATCTGTTTCAGCCGTTCAGAATTCAGAAGAATAATGCAGCTATGATGATGTGGCTGATCCCTCTTCTAGAAGCTTTTCTCCTATTGGTCCACAACTGACAAGTATATGTGAGATAGTTAGAGTTCCCGCTCGTGCTTAGTTGAATAGCAAAAATACCCCCCCTTGGGCGTGTCTTGTGAATCAGAAGAAAAGTTATGATCAAGAAGGGGCCATTAGAAGTTCCCAGAACAAATGTCGAGAGGTTTAGAGAGCTTTTTAATGAGTTCTTGGTCTGTATGCTCAGGCTTTCGATAGGTTTGGGACCTCTTGCTGGATTGAAGTGTACTCGTCGCTAGGATTAGCCTCTCTCGACAGGTTTGAAGTAGCTCTCGATACCCTCTATTTAGTTCTTCCTTCATCCTATCGATAGGTTACAACCATCATGTCGACTTGGTGAAGTGATCGATATGTTGGGGATTATCTCGACGAGTTCTGAAGGATCCTGTCGAAGGCTTCTCTTGTTCTGCTTGATAGGTTTATCTGAACCTCGTGACTTTCACTGCACCTTCAGCTAAGGTGTTGACAAGATTCTTTCTCTACATGTACAACCTATCGACAAGCAACTGGAACCTTGCGATAGCTTACTGGATCTTCTCTACAGCTTGGCATTTGAGCTCCAGAACTTCTCGATAGCTTCTTCCTTGACTTTCCTCAGCTGGCACCTATTTCTGGTGCACTATCTTCTATCTATTAGCACTCAGCAACCTCTTGGTGGGTTCAATCTATCTTCTCTGTAATTGTGCTTGGTCTCAAGCATGACTTGTTGAGCCCATGACCGTCTCATGAATTTATACAACTTTGATTACTTGACTGACTGGCTTTTGGCTGTTGTGAAATCGTGATGAGGGACAGATTGTTTCATTGGCCTTTTTATGTGGATCTCTGCACTAAGGCTGGATTTTATTACTTATCTACAAAACATCCTTAACACACCTTATTAGTCAATTTAAGAGTCCAACAAAGGTCAGGTTAGGAGGTGAAAAATGATATTTTTCACTACTCAACACGGATGGGGATGTCGGGTATGATTAAACTGGCGGGGCTAATGTGACAATATTTGAACAAATGTGGTTGATTGGTACAAGAGGCAGCTGGATTGATGATGATGTGGAAAATTTGGGCCAACTATAGTGGGTTGGTGCTGGAGGTGGATTGATTGGTGGTGGAGAAAAATTGGGCCAACTGTATTGGGTTGGTGCTGGAGGTGAATTGGGTGCCATGTAGTGGTTAGCTGTCGATGCCAGGAATGTCTGGTATATTTGGGGTGAAGTAAAATTGGGTTGCACATGGGAAACAGGCACAGGTGCAGGGAAATACATCCTTAAATCCAAAGGTGTTGCTTGCGGTATAGGGTTTGGAAAATAATTGGCTATGTTTAATGGCTCGATCACCCCTATGATCTCATTCTCATGACTCTACTGCCCTGGTACTATGAAATTCCCTCCCTTAGTGATGGATTCAGAGGAATCAAATTCTTTCATCCCTCAACATGTTAACAGTTGCCCTTGGGCCCATTCTTGTGGATGAGGTGGTAATGGTGCCTGTAGTATATTGGTAAGGGGGTTTGCTTGGGGAGGTGCCGGAGGGATGATCTTTCTCGCCTCTATCAAATCATCTATTGCGTGCTTCAAAGGAAAGCACCGATCGGTAGGATGTCCCAGTTCCTAGTGATAACTGCAATGCGTAATAGGGTCATAATTTCTCGGGATTGGATGCGGCGGGGGTTGCGACTGAAGCTGAGTGACTAAGCCTTTTTCGATTAGTAAAGGCAATAAGATACTCAGGGATTGCCCCAATGGTATGAATACTCGATTAAGGCGGGCCCTTCTCTAATCGGGGGTTTGTTGCCCCTAGGGGACATTGTTCTGCCTTGGAGCCTGATTTATTGGTGTTGGTGCTGGTGTTGGCTGTGCTTCCATAAATAAAAAGGTACCATACTGATGTTGGGTTGTGTGTTTATTATTGCCTGAACATTTGTCTCGTTTCTTCTCTCATTCCTTTGCTCTGTAAATTTAAGAACCCCACTAGCCCCACTAGTTGTATTTTTTTACCGTCCCCTCTCTTACCGCATCTTCACAGCATTTGGCATTTCTTACCAGGTCAGCAAAATTGGATTGCTGCTGGTATACCAAAAAGTCTGAGATGACTGGAAGAGTAGTTTTTGAAATCATTTTGATTTGTTCATCGTCGGGTATACAGTTTCTCACTTAGGCTGCTAGGGCCCTCCACCTTCCAAGGTATTCATTAAACGTCTCATCAAGCTTTTGTTTCAATAGTGCCAGATCTGATTTGTGTGGTTCGATGTCCATGTTATCGACATATTACTCTTGGAATAGATGGGTAAGGTCCTTCCAAGTTTTTATCATGGATGGCTCAAGAGAAGTGAACCATCTTAGTGTAGATCCCATGAGACTCTTTTGGAACACTTTGATAACGAGTCGTTCATCTCTGCCGTATATGCACATGTCCCCACAATAGGACTTTAGATGGGCAATTGGGTTACCCGTGCCATTATATTTATCGAAAATAGGCACTTTGAATTTGTAGGGTAGGGATACCTCTGTGAACAGGCATAAATCTGAAAACTCGGTAGTGTGGATTTTGGCTCCTCCCATCTTCATCAGCTGTTTTTGGATTTTATCAATCTGTTCTTTCAGCAACTCTGACTCCCTGGATGGAAATGATGGGATCGGTCCTCCACTAGAATGCCCCCATTCATTTTGGATGGGCTGCAGGTTGGTGAGTGTGGGTGGTGGGGGATTAAAGCTGGCAAATGCCCCTGCATAGGCCCCACTATTTCTGATCTCATACTCTTCATATTGTAGATCAACATATGGTGGAGGAAGGGTGAGGTTATCTTGTTGGTTTTGAGTGGGTTGAACGAGTACCTAGTGAGACCATTGTAAGTGTGGACTTTGGGCGGGTGCCTGATGAGTCCACTGCAAATGGAGGAAACTTTGGGGATGGGATTGAGAGGTAAGAGGATAGGTGAATTGTGAATTTTGGATGAGTGTCTGGTGAGGCCTTTGGGCTTGGTGGGAATTTTGAGGATTTGGTTGAGGGGTGAGAGGGTGTATAAATTGGGGTGGGTTGGAGGTTTGTAATGGGTTTTGATCATTTTATTTCAAAACCTAGCAAGTGCACAAGTTCAAATGTATTTGAGCTAGTACAAGGGAGTCGAACCACAGGGACAAGTCGTTTATCTAAACTAAAGCCTTATTGTGCAATCGTGGATTTTATCAATCCATTGCAACGATGTGCTCAAAAATATGGAGTCACCACCCAGAGCTTTTGGTGTCCCGAGATACCCAAAATCAAGATCGTGTACACCGAAGTGCTCGATTTGACTCTGATCCGGTCTACGCCAAAGGCTCTTAGGTAGGGGCTTCGGTTATCAATCAGGAAGGTGCTAGGCACCTGATTGACCCGCTCGTAAGCGGTCTCTACTATGACCAAGTGTAAAAAAAAGTATAAAAACGAGTGGTACTTCCTCTTATCCGAAGGTACTCTGATCCTATTTGAGCCCTCTGCTATCACCAAAATTTTGACGGCGTAACAGTTCAAGTTCTAGGATAGACAAAAAGCAAAAGAAGGCAGAGGAAATGAGGGGAGAGCCGGAGCTCTTGGGCCCTTTTAGCACCGTTGCCAGATCTTCACGTGAATGATGACTCCAATGAAGGGTTAGAAATGGGTTTCACCTTGCTAAAGCTTGGATGCTAAGAGGTTAGGAATGATGGTGTGAGATGGTTGGCCAAGGTTCTAAAGCTTGGGGGTGATAGACATGAAAGTGTAATGGTGTAGGAACAACTAGGATTCTAAGGTTTGAATGGTTTAGAGCTTGGAAATGGGAAGAGATTTTTGTACAATTTTTGCTTTAGGATTTCCAAAGTCCTTAAACAAAGAGGGGGTGGCTCTCTATTTATAGAGAAATGGTAGATTAGTGAGTTGTTAGGTCACTAATGATTTAGAAATTAGGTAATCCTAAATCTAAGGTTTTTGAGGTTTTTAAGAGCTTGGAGAAGAAAGAGTTGGGTTTTAATGGTGGATGATGGGGTGATAACTTAAATGGCAAAAGGGTGATACCTAAAGTTGGGAAGGGCATATGGGTTCTGAAGAAACAAACCTCAAGCTTTGGGATGGTCCACAAGTCAAACCCCCAATTTCTAAATCAACCATTTTTAAAAAAATGAGTTTTTTGAGTTTTGAGAAGTTATGGCCCGATTTTACAATTTCAGCACAAATCTGTATGTTTTAAATTATCATAACTTTTGATATACAACTCCAAATTAGGCGATTCTTGGCTCATTGGAAAGCTAGGAGCCTCTACTTTCCAATAGTATAGGTTTTAGGTTAGAAAACTATCTATAAAAACCTTTACACTCCTTTTTTCATCAGCTATTTTGATTGATTTAAAACATGTTCTATGGGTCCGTTTTAGGCTTCTAAGGGTTTGGAAAGGTTTGAGTTGCTTCCTAAGGGTTTGGGAATGACTCTAAAGGTTAGATTAAGTTCTAAGGATTTGGAAGGTGCTTTCGAAAACTCAGGAGTGCGACGTTCTCGATGTAGGGGTTGATCAGGCCTTGGGCTAAATTTGGGTGTATACAGATGTCCCTCTTTGGTATCTGATCAGTAACGATCGTATACCAAAGAAAGAGACATCCGAAGAGGCCCAAGGTATGCTAACGAGATATTCAAAACGAACCTTAAACATCAAAAAGGAAGAAAAAATAAAAAGAGTGGCGTAAGCCCAACACTTGGGATAACGTGCGTCACTCGGGAAGGAAAGTAGCGGAAGCCCCAACACTTGAGAAAACTTCGGCTCCACGAGATCATCGGTCTCCAAGCACTTAGCGACAATACTGGGCATAACCAAGATGATGTGATTATGCTTGATGTTTGAGTTTTATTCTGAATAAAATAGCCTCGCGAGCGGGAGGGTGATCGATCCATACTTAAAGATTGGCGTAAAGTAAAGATGCAAAGATCCACTGTTTGTGTCCAATCTCATGAGGCATTGATTGCCCCACTTGATCGGCCACGGGTGCCCCTACGCGAGGTAGGATTCGAGATCTTTGAGCGAACTCATTGATGCCGAAGTTAATTTAGGACAACTACCCGAACGGAGTGAATATTAATGTCGCAACGCTTTTTGGGAGAATGTGCCACTTTTGAATATTTATTTTTTATTTTTTTATATTTTTTGTAACAGGTTATCCAGACCTCAAACCCCGGAGGGTGTACGCCCAGATAGCGCAGACCAAAAGTCTATTCCTCCAAAATAGTTTGACAAAATCGAAGCTAAGACACTCAAGTTCATATGATATTAAAAGGATCGGGCCAGAATTGGGTGTCCACAGAAGGAGACATCCAATCCTAGTCTCTATCGTCAATGATATTACAAACGAACGACTATGCATAAACATGCACCCATCACGGGTGATAAAAAATAAGGCAATGGAAGTCCTGACCCAGATCCCGTCCGGGTATAATTTACAGGAACAAACGACCATCCTACGGATACCCAAACGCATGGCGCCTATATAAGGGATACCGTGCAGGTTTCAAAGCCTGCGGTCGAGAATGAGACCTTCTGCGTGCGTATTTGAACATAGTTGTTTAATACTTAATTTCATATATGACAGATTGGTCTTAATAAACGATTGACCTTTTCGACAATGGAGTTATCTAGACCTCAAACCCCGGAGGGAGCTCGCCCCGGACAACGTAGACCAAGAGTCTAGTCCTCTGAAAATCATGTGAAGAACTTGAAGTTCAAAGCACTCAAGTTCACCTGAAACTAAAAGGAGTGATCAACGCGAAGATTTAGCGATGGAATTGATCCGATTAAATATTGACTGTTTGACCGAGATTGACATCGTTGCTCCTACTTTGAAGTAGGATCCATAGATCTAAGGCAAACCTTAGACTTAGGGCATTAATTTAACATAATTGCATTGCCGATAAGATATTGTCATTTTACCGCATTGAAGCACGCATGTGCATAGCTGTCCGACAAAAAGCACAATGAAAACACAGATGTATTTTTTCCTTTTTCCTCTTCTTTTCATCTTTTTTTGTTATTGATTTCCTTTCTTTCATTTTTTTTAAAATAGATGGAACGCCTCAGGTGAGTGGTGAGATGTTTCATCTAATCCATCCACAGTCGTCGTTGACATGGAATGTCCTGACAACTCGAGAGGTTGCTTGATTCGAGGCTTTGGGTCATTTGATGTTCCTGCACATTCTCAAGAAAAAGTTAGTCCCTTTTTGTTTATATAAACAACAAAACAGAAGAAGAAGCAGACTTTTAGCTACATTTTTTTCTTCAATAAATATATATATATTTTTGGGATTTTTCTTGACTTATATATATTTTTTATTCTTCTTCTTTCTTTCCCCCCTTTTTTTTTGAGACAAAAGTACGATGCGACACATATATACATGGACATAAAAAGTAGTAATAATATATTTTTTTCTCTTTATTTTATTTTATTTATTTATTTTTAAAGACGAAAAGAAAGTGGTTATTATCATGATATTTGGATTGGAAGGACTTGTGGCTCAAAATTATCTGATTTTTTTTTCCATTATTGCCTTGATCAGTTTAGACTATTTGGGGCATTCGCTAGCCTTCTAAGATTAGGGTGTCCAACCCTCGAAATTGATTCAACCTTTTATCATGCCTTGAAACAGTCCAGTAAGTGTTTATCTGATTGCAACAAACGTCTAAGGACTCCAAAATATAGTATCTATATTTTCCAAAAACTTTCTGCCTCTTCTTTTTTCTTTTTCTTCTTTTTTTATTTTCCTTTTCATTCTTCTTTTTTTTCAAAACCTTTTTTACTCACAGCACCCAAGATGGGTTTTCGCCATTCCCGTTATCGCCCTCTTTTTTACCCGTAGTGTCCTTTCAAGTTTTTACTATGTCCGTGGGTTCTTGTATTTTTATCCCAGGCGCCTTTTCAGGTTTTCACCTAGTCTGCACAAGCTCGCTCTTTTTACCCGTGGTCCCTTGCGAGTTTTTACCATGTCCTTTTTACTTTGAGCTTGTATTTTTTCCTTTTCTTTTCTTTTTTATTTTCACAAAGGCCACGTTATGGACGTCGACTCCGTCATAGTCGGCTGGATGGAATTCTTTTGTTGTCTCATAGCCTGGCTCGTACTGACTCAAAGGATATTGTGACTGCTTGTAGACCTTAAAGAGGGCTTTCTTTAAGGTTGTATCTTGGTCATGGGTTTGAAAGGGATAGGTTGGGAATTTTGAAGGTATTCTAGGGTTAAAAGATTTCCTTGATTGGGTTCTAGTTATTATAATACACTTCTTCCTTGAGGGGTTTTTGCTGTACATGTCTCATGATTTTTCTATCTCTTTTCTTTTTTAATTTTTTTTTTCTTTTTTGCTTTTTTGCAAACAATCTCTTTTTGAGATTTTGCTTTTCTGATTTTTTTTTTAATTTGATGGTAACTCTTTTTCTCCTTTTTTTGTTTGGTATATACACTTTTTCCATCTTTTATAGGGAGGATTTTAACGAAAGAAAGGTCAATGGCTCAACGGGTGTAGAAAGGGTATAAGTATTCATTGACGCTTTTTTAGCTACTTGGTTTTGAAATGATGCCCTCTTTTAAGGGGCCCTTAAGCAGTCATGTATCCATTTTAATCAGCACTTGCCTTGTTGCAGGTGACTATGAGTAGAATCATCATACATACCCAACGTCGATTGGTTCAGGAAAATGATTTTCGTCCATTTGTAAAATGAGACTAGGCATGTGCTTAGGGAGGGTTCAGGAAAATGATTTTCGTCCATTTGTAAAATGAGACTAGGCATGTGCTTTAGGAGATCCTCCCTAATGATATAACGTTGGTCCCTGCTGAGAGTACCATTGAACAAAGTGGTTGCATCTTGATTGCTAAGTTCAAAAACTGGTGGATAGAGTCGGCTACAATAAAATTCCTTTGTTGGTAGAGGGGGTATCTTCTAATGAGTTCATACCCCCGGTGGGCCAACTAATGTATTCTTCGTAGACGATTCATTGGCATAGTTTTGAGAAATTGACGACCGATTACTCATCTCCTAGTTCTTTGACTTGAAGTGCATGCCCTTGCCTAATTTGTGTATTAATGTATGAAAGAGAATCACCGAACGGACGCAGACACAGGAGCTAATCGGTGAATTTTCTTCTCTTTTTTCTGGATGTAGAAGCTCGATGTTGATCTATTGATTTGAATGCTTTGAGATGAGTGAACTCCAATTTCATCGGGAATCTGAATTCTTCGATTTACAGGTCTTGCTCATGATTTTATTCTTCACTCGACCAGTGTCCAAATGAGATAGTTCTTCTTGAGATCAGGCGAGAACATCTCGGAACTATCTAAGATAATCAATCAGGTAGCCTCTTTCCTTTGGAGACAAAATACCCACATCTTTGTCGACTTTGATTGCCCTTTAGAATTTAGTTTTGTTTCTTAGTATCCTCCATGATGGAGACAGGCACAAACGCATATGGCTATAGACACCCCCATTTTGCCCTCTCGGAATATATAAATTTGTTCGGTCAACCTTTGACCTTTACCCCAACATGAGACCATATGCTGAAATAATAGTATATGACTGGAGACAGGCTGAAACAATAGCTTTGTGGGTCAAGCCCCATAACCCTAACTTGGGAACCATGTATTGAAATAATAGTACATGGCTAAACGCAGGCTGAAATAATAGCTCTGTGGCTCAGATCTCGACGTAGGGAGACTGTATACTAAAATAATAGTATATAGTCGAAATACAGACTGAAATAATAGTCTAGCATTTCAGACCCCTTTACCTTGATGTGGGATCATATATTGAAACAATAGTATATGGCTGAACACATGCTAAAATAATAGCTCTGTGGCTCAGGTCCCATGACCCTAACTTGGGAACTATGCACTGAAATAATAGTACATGGCTGAACGCAGGCTAAAATAATAGCTCTGTGGCTCAGGTCCCAATGTAGGGAGACTATATATTGAAATAATAGTATATAGTCGAAATACAGGTTAAAACAATAGTCTGGCATTTCATACTCGACCCGAACCCGGACAACCTCGAATTATGTGTCCAAAATTGCGATCAATTTGATTACACGTAAAACCACAAGTGTACAATCAGTCCCCTATTCATACTAGACTTCCTTTTTCAGACCACCTCGAGACTTGATTATGCACGCCACATGGCACGCGCGATCGGATTGAGCGCCCCACCACCGGCGCGAAATTGGCCTACGCCCGACCTAGTCTTACCGTCCTTGACCCCTAAGCTTCCTCAATCAAGAGCTTCAGAAGAGACGCTTAATTGGATTGTGCACTCCACACTGAGCACGCAATTAGTTCTGATGTGATTAGGACTAGGAAACTCGCTGAGCGAGTCAGCCGGTTGCTCACTGAGTCGGTGACCGACTCAAAGCGATTAAGCACCGGGAGACCGGCGCGTAATTCAGTTAAATGCCTGAAACAGGGCACGTAATTGAAGAAAAACCTATAAAAGATTTCTTTCTAATTTGCCTGAAGAGAGGCTGGAATTTTAGGAGAAAGGAATTTTTTAGGATTTCAAAACCAGAGAACTCCGAGGGCGAACCCATAGAGCAACCTAGTCATGATTTCAAGATTCAAGCTTCGAATCTTCGGGATTTCTCTGCGCAACCTCGACCTTAGGTAATTTTTTTTATTTCCAACCGTAGTTCTTAGTTCTTAGACTTAGGATTTTATTAGTTTTAAATTATTAATATTAATTCAGTCTTAGACTGTAGCACCCTTTTTTGGACCGTAATTTTAATATCTGGTTCTAGTTCTTCATTTCTGAAACCATTCCTTAATCTGACTGTCCGATCCATCGACCACAGACTTAATTCTGTTCTAAGATCTCAATCTCCAGCCCTATCATTAATCTCTGGTTCTAGTTGATAGCTTTTCGAACCAGCCCTTAATCATACGGCCTGATTTTCTGATTTCAGACCCGAATTCAGTCATTAAAATTTTAAATTCTAGTTTTAATTCCTTAGTTTAATACTTCTAAAATCTCAAATATTAATTTAGTCTTCTACAATCCTATTTTTATAATTTAATTCTTAATTATAATCCTGAAAATGACCCCGAAAATCCAAAAATACTCTTTTTAATCCAATACTCCAATTTATTCTCAACCTCAGCCACCCGATTTGCCCAAGGGAGCTTACGGAGGGTACTCAGGAACGAGGCCAATCCTCCTTAGCATAGCGCCCCCCTTTTTTATGATTGTTTTATTGCTTTAATTAGGATTAGAAAATCAAGTCCATAAAATTCTTAGATTCTTAGTATAATTAATTTACATGCTTTATTGTGATTAGATCCTTAGAATAATTGCTCTGATTCTAATTCTAATAAAATTAGTTCCTTTATTTTAATTAGATTTTTAGTATAGTTAGTTTATTTGTTTTAATTAGTTTTTTTAATAAAATTAGTTTATTTATTTTAAATAGATTCTAATAAAATTAATTCCTCGCTTAAATTAGAGTCCTAGTAAAATTAGTTCCATATTTCAATCAGAATTGCAGTAGGACTAGTATACTTGCTTTACTAAGAATTTCAGTATGATCAGCATACTTGATTTAATTAGAGTTTTACCAGAATTAACATGCTTGCATTCCTAGTACAGTCAGGAGATTGATATCAATTGGACTTATAGTAGTATTAGGACACTAAATTAATTAGAATTCTAATAGGATTAGGAAACTAAATTAATTAGCCTCTTGATAGAAATAGAATCATAATGTTAGATTAAATCACCATAATAAACCTACACCACTAGACTCACAATAGAATTAGGGAATCTGAACTGATCCGAATTATAGCACTAACAGGGAAGGAAACGAAAATTAAACTATTTAAATTATAAGGAAGAGTTATAACTGTTGACGTTCGTAGGCGGATGATTCAGTATAAAAGTAACCCACACCCGCTCTAAAGCGTGATTATAGACATGTTGCAGCGTCAAAGACTTGAGATGTCTGGCATACGAAGAGTGAGTTTAGGAGACCCACCATTGTGGGGATATCATGACAACCCCATGTATAGAGAAGAATCCCATTACAATTTCAGCGCACGGCAACTTGAGATTTACATGGCTGGTGAACAAGAGAATCCCTTCTCTATCCCAGACACCGAGAATAATCATAATGGGAGAGATGGTGACATCTTACAAAACCTTACTGCTCAACAAATTGTAGAGCTTAGTATCCAAAGGATACAAAGAGGGATGATGACTCTGAGAAATTGCTTTGGGGATTGGCTATCGCATATGAGACCATTAGGTCACGATAATATTCAGAAGAACGAGAACGACAAGAAAGGCCACCGCATACCCCGAGCACAGTGTCAGCCCGTGCCACACCGTTGAGGCAACCTACTCACACATTCTTTAACGATGACTCCCCAGACAAGATTGGCTCATGGTTTGCTCCAAAAGACAACACTATTAAAATTAAAGATCTCCCTAAAATGCTCGACAAATATATGGCCAAGAGGGAACGCCCCGATCACTCATTTGGATTCGATAAATTTTGTCAGGATGTTGAATTTAACTTGCCAATAGGATTTAAACTGCCGAAATTTACCAAGTATAGCGGCACCAGATATCTGAACAATCACTTGGCCCTCTTTTGCAACGATTGCCCACCCATACGTGATAATTAAGGACTTCTCATTCACTACTTCGAATGCTCATTAGAAGGAGAAGCTCTAGATTGGTTCGCGGGACTCCCGCTCTATAAGATAGAAACATTTGATGAATTAATCGGTCAATTCTTAGACCAATACAAGCACTTAATTCAAGAGACAGTCAGTCTCAGTGATCTGATGACGGCCAAATAAGGGTTCGATGAAGAATTTACTGACTTTGTCGTTAGGTGGAAAAACTCGCTGCCAGGACCGGCACGTTAATGAAAGAGAAAGACTCGATTGATATTATTATCGACAATACTAGGGAACCATTGAAGAGCGCACTTTTCATAAGTGATTGCCCCAACTTTACTGCACTCCGCTCCCAGGCAGCTCGACTAGCGCGACACATTAAAGACAGAGACCTCGCCTTGTCTATAGTCACGTGAAAAGTAGGCTCTTCTAGTGAATCAAAGTTAAAAAATAATAAGAAAGCCTCAGGAACCGAACAAGTCAATACCGTTGTCAACCAAGGACAAAATCCTGAGAATAAAAATTTCCAATCGAGAAATTTTAGGCAAAATCAGAATCAACAATGGTACATGAACCAAAACTAAGGCACCAATCAACAAAGATATGCGAACCAAAACCAAGGCCAGAACAAAAATCAAGGTTAATACTAAAACAAGAATCAATATCCCAATACCTATCAGAACCAGAATGCGATGCAAAATCTACCGGCCCACGTGTCGAACTACAATAACGTACCCCCACCGCGAAACTTCAACCCAGCTAGAGACCCCTACCAGCTGAGGTGGGAACACTATCCCCCTTTACCTAACACAATCCCCAACATTTTCCATCTCCTTAACACTCAAAATCTCCTCTGATTCCCATAGAAAAGACCCCGGCCCTAGCCGATAAATCTAGATTATAGCAAATACTACGCATTCCATCGATACGTGGGGCACAACCGAGAAGACTGTTGGATCCTCCGAGATGTAATCTACGACATGAATGTTCAAAATCAAATCGACTGGGAAGTTCTTAGGAATTCTAACCCTAGCAATAACCAACCCCAACAAAATTTAGGGATTATTAATAACCCTATGCCTAACCACAACCAAGCAACATCGGCTCAGGTCACCACCATATATCTCTCTGGTCGATCCTCCTTCCAACCCTCCACCTTAATCACTCGCATCCCACCTTCTGACACTTTTACTACCCCTATGAGATTTCCTTTACCATTCCATTCCTCGACCTTGATCACTCGAATCACCTCGCCGATCCCGCCTCCCTACCCGAAATTCACTCAGATACAAGTCTATCCTTTTAGGGCCCGAAGACCATTCCTCCATAGTCACCCACCGGAACCTTTAACCCTCCAAAGCTTAAGCCAACACCATTGCGACTTCCTTCATCTGATTCTGAGCTTGAGTATGGATAGCATGGTCTTTAAACTGTAGCCCAAATCGTCGCATGGGTAGAAAGTGTCACCCGAAAGATTTCGAACTTAGAAAATGAAACAAAGGTTGAGTGTTCGCTAAACATAGAAGAAAGTAAGCGAGAAGAGCATCCCGACCCATGCGAAACACTGGCCTCCACTTTTCTAGAAGAAGAGGATTATACACAGTACCTCCCACCTTAGAGCGACACCATGTAAGTATGCGCCCCGAGCTCGAATTTAACTCACTTCACAAAATTATCGACTTCAAGCCACACTGAGTTTGGTCAACAACCGACTTGCCTGATTCTTAAATCGGGAACCAATTACCCACCTCTGCCTTTCCCTTGAAATAAGGATTTTATAAACGCACAACCACCAGAGGGGAATGGGTGAGAAAGAGAAGTTAACTTGCCGCACGCACATCACATTATCCCTCCACCAATCCCTATGCCTCAACTGCTCCAACCACTTGCACCTAAGGCTCATCGGCCAGGCAAAAAAACTACACTCAAGCCATGGTAGGAATATGACCTTCTGCGACATCTTCAAAAGATCTCGGCCCAAATATCAATATTGGAACTCATCAAAAAATTCTCTGACCATCACCGATTATTGATAAGGACACTTGAGGGCACACAAGTGGATGAAGACACAATATTAGATGAGCTTCATCAAATCGCCTCGGTCATGGCGCAACCCCCGGCACTCACTTTCACAGACACAGACATGCCTAAATAGTAGCTCTGCGAAAGTGCAACTCCCATATACCTTATAGTCATAATCAAATGATTCTTCGTACCCCATGCGTTGGTCAATGAGGGAGTAGAACTCAATATCTGCCCTCTCACGATGTTAAAGACACTCGAATACACAGAGCAGGTTGTCAAACCCTCTGCACTATCACTTATAGCTTATGACGGCTCGCGTTGTTTCATCGAAGGAACTATCAAACTCCAGGTTCGCCTTGGACCTGTAATGAAAGATGTCACTTTCTATATTTCTGATTTCGCTAGTACATATAATCTTATCTTAGGAAGAAAATGGTTAGAGTCAATGAAAGACATCACATCCACATACCATCAATGCGTCAAATTCCCGTATGAGGACTCTATTGTCCTTATATATGTTGATGCACCCCTCCAAGAGATGGACACTGATTATACTGCAAGTATTCTGACAACTCATGATTCCGTATTGAACACGAGCCATATTTAGAAGGCCTGAATCCCTGATGAGACAACCGTTGTGGAAGTCCGTCCCTACTCCAATCCAACAAGTATTCCGACACTGATACTGCAGCCAATCTAGGGACACCTACATCTCTGCTCACGTCGTCTGATGCGCCGCCTCTAATGCCTCAGTTTGAGTCCTCTGCATGACCATCATCTCAATAAATAGGCCCTTGCAACTTTACGTCTCCCCAAGGATCCGTCTCACCTCAGGAGTGGCGCGCGCTAGTGCCGCCTCTAGATGCGCCTCCTCAAGCTGACGAACCTACGTAACCAGACCAAGTCAAAGAAAATTGACGTATATATATATATATATATATATATGAATGTCGAAAAAGCTTTGAAAAGGAAAGAACTATACCAGATCCAAATTTCTCCTCCGTATAGGCCACCGCCGCAGAACGATCATCGGATCAAGAGGAAAGCGGAAAGGAAAGTAAATGAAGGCGGCTGCAACGAGAACAAACAAATGCATCAGATAACACTATAATGAGAAAATAAACTATGAACACAATAACTAAAACATACCTGAGAAGGAATAAGAATAGATTCTTGAGGAGGAGCCTCAGGAGCAAAGTCTGAAATAGCCTGCGCAAAGAACCAAACAAGCCAACACAAGATATGTCAAAATACATAGAATGAAATAACCTAAATTGAAGAACACCACACCAGAAACTATACCTGACTCTCCGGGCGTAGAGAGGCAGCAATCGCCTCCCTCGTCTGAAGATCCTTGGCAGCCTGACGCTGAAATACCACATAATGTTAGTAAACTATTAAGAAAGTGAAACAATAACACCCAACAAACTAATGCAATGACATAAATGAGATAAGAGATTGAATGAAACTTACCCAATGCTCTAGCTAGGCTCGAAGGTGAGCCATCGTTGGATCCTCCCAACAAACTAATGCAATGGCATCCGGAACGGGACCTCTGGCAGCGAGCTCGCGTCTCTACGAATAATAATAAACACATCAATTCACGAACTCATGCTAGCAATTAATAAAATTACATTCATATAGACACTTACCAATCGATCAATCTCAGATCGCAAACTAGCCTCTACCGCTCGGTCAGCCTGCTCTTGACTACGATAGACCTCCAGCAGGGCCTTCTGGCGGGCAACCTCAGCCTCCCTCTCAAATTGTCCAAAATAAAATGAGACATTGTAGACACCCAAATTCAGCCCAAGGCCCGATCAGTCTGTACTCCGGGAGAAATACACCCTTGTGCTTCCGATGGCACCCCTGAACCCTTGGAAATCTATCCAGACCTTTAGGAATCACCTAAAACCCATTAGAACCATTCCCCCAACCCTTAGAGATCATCCCTAAACCCTAGGATCCCTTCCCAAACTCAATTTAAACCCTTCTGAGCATTTGATGGGAGGAGAGCTACAAATTTTTATACTGACCACTTTTGAGGATGAGCCACATACCTTTGGAAATAGGACTTCTCCAGCTTTCCAACGAGCTAAAGATCACCCGATTTGGAGTTGTGGTTCAAAAGTTATGGCCGATTGAAGTTTCACATAAAATGATAACTTTTGCTCAGGCGTATGTATTACATACGCCCAGCCAATTTGGCCCCAGATTGGTCAGGCGTATATATTATATACGCCTGGCATTTTTAGGCTAAATTTGGCTGGGCGAATATAATATATACGCCCAACATAGGTGGAACCCACCACGGGCACCCATCTTCTTAGATTCCCCCTGGTTTTCCTGAGTTTTACTGTGCATAAGCTGGGCGTATGTAATATATACACCCAGCTTAGCTACAGTATTTATCATTAAATGCTCAAATTTCCTCCATCTGGTTTGACCCTTTGACCATCCCCTTGGTTAAGGTAGGTGTCTTGAGGTTGGTTGCACCCCCTTTGAGCTTATTGGCAACCCTTAAGTCACCCATGGTCTCACCCCATCATCCGCCATTAAAACTAGTTTCCCAAAACCCTAGGACCTTGAAAACCTAGAAAACCTTAGATGGGGGATTACCTAATTGCTAAACCAATTAGCTCTTAAGTAAGCCCCTAACCCATCCCTTCTCTATAAATAGAGAGGCCCCCCCTCTTCCCTAAGGGTTGGTTGAACAAAAATTAAGGTTAAGAATTTTGAGCTTAAGAGAGAACCCTAGTGAGAGAAAATGCACACATTTTTCCAAAATTCCAGCATGCCTAGTTCATCCATTTCAATCCATTTACACCATTAGATCACTCTCTTTTAGCCAAAATCTATTCCCTAGCTTCACTCTACACTTCCTATTTACCGAATCCTAGCGTTAGAGCCCATTTCCATACTGTTTAAGCCATCGGAAGCACGCCGAAGCGAAGGTCTTCCACGGTGCAACAAGGGCCTGTAAGCTCCGGCTCACCCCTCTCTTCCTCTACCTTCTTGGTGTCTCCTCCGTCCAAGGATTCAAGCCGTTACGTCGCCGAAATTTTGGTTTGGCTCAAAGCTTGATAGGACCGTATTGCCTTCGGACAAGGGGAAACTCTGCCATTTTATTTTTATTTTTGGCCATAGATAGAGACCGCTACGTGTGGGTTGATCGGGTGCCTAAACCCTTCCCGATCGATAACCGAAGCCCCTACCCTAGAGCCTTTGGCAAAGACCAATAAAATCAAAGTCATATTTAGCACTTCGGTGCTCAAAATATCGATTTAAAGGTTTCTCGGGTCACCAAAAGCTCCGGGTGGTGACTCTACATTCCATTCTTAGTGAGCGCATCGCCGCGATAGGTTCGCGAGGATCCATGGTCGCACAGATGGCGACTCTGCTGGGGATATCACCCTAGCGCTTCCCCTCTTGTTGGCCTTTCTTTTTTTTGTTACTAACCATTGTTATTTATTTTTATTTTATTTTTCTGCTATTTTTTCTATATTTGTGTTGTTTTTACTAACGTACTCACCCCTACGATTTAGTCCTTTAAGTGCCTTAGCCGATTGGCGGGCTTACGTGCGCCTTTAAATTCCTGTTTTTTCGATTCTTGTCATTTAAGCCACCTTAACCGTTTGGCGGGCCCGCTCACATTTACTTTTACGTCATTTAAATTTCTGTCATTTACGAGCCTTAGCCATTTGGCGGGCCTACGTGCACTTTTCATTTCAGTCATCATATCCCACTATTAAACGCTGGCCCGTTGAGGCGGCACGAGCTTGTCATCCCTGACCCGATTTTGGACTTAATTTCACTCCCCTTTAAAAATCTGTAATTAAAAGTGAACCAACAGTGTGGGGACATCATCAAAATTATTTTTGCATTTTTTAGGTAGTTTTCGGGGGGTGTAGGCACATATATAATTTATCCTATTCCCAGTAAGGCGGCAGCCCTAGTGGTGATGATCTTGAAAAGAACCACCCTTTCCAGTACCTGAGAAGGCGCTTGCGCCGGAGGTATATCGGTTGGGTTGCCAATTCCAATCAAGCCGTAAAACCCGCATTGGTGAGAGCATAGACAACCCAAATTCAGCCGTGTATCCCTAGGAAACGGAAAGGAGGGACCCGATAACATACACAGCAGTCCCCGAGAGCATCCCTCCCCAGAAACCAGTTCAAAGACCCACATTCGGGCTTGCTGTTCACTGTCAAACTTCACTGACAGAATTGTTTTTGCTAGGCGTATATAATATATACGCCCAACAAAAAATCCCCATATTTACTCAGGCGTATATAATATATACGCCCGGCCAAATCTGCCTTTTTTTGGTCGGGCGTGTATAAAACATACGCCCAATGTATACTAGGTCACAACAACCCGATCTAAGGCCCAATCCACCACCCCAATTCCCTGATTAGCGGTATTAGTGCCCACAGTAGCCTCCTGTATTCTATAACACCCAACATGCCCCCGCCCGGTCAAGAGAAGGCGACTTCTCATTGATCTGCTTCGGGGGCTCGGGTCGTTTGCATGGATTCCCTCGCCTTCAATAGAACGGTAGGGTTCCCTTTCGCTTCTTCCGAAGTGTGTCGGATCCCGCCGTGGGACCTACTAAAGGTACATATACCACCCGAGACGCGAATTGACCCTGGGCACCAGGTCATCATTCATCTAGGTAGAGGGGAGTTAATTTCCATCCGAAAGAAAAAAAAATCATCTTCCAAAAAATAAAAAAAATAAAAAAAAATAAACAACAAAAAAGAGAGAGAGAGAGAGAGGAGAACCAGGAAGGTATACGGTCCTTATCCGAGACATCGATACAACACTTGTCAGCGGATCATGTCAAGAGCCGATATATCCCCACCCCATTCCCATATAGGAGAAGACCTGATTTTCGACACCTTCGCCCAAACCTGGTTCGATATCACGGGTCCCTTTGGGGCACCCGTGTTCACATCCACCCCACCCCCCTCCCTCATGTTCTCCCAACATACCCCCTTTTCATCCCCTACTGAAACCCCTCATTTCCCAGCTAACCCATACATCCCCATCTCCCATCCATACACCCTTACCGCACCCCCATACTCCCAAAGACCCCATAGGGAGCCCCATCCCCCGCCTACTTCCCACGTTCCATCCATCTCATCATCCATGCCCCCTACATCCCACATCCCATCCACCTCATCTCACATACCATTCCCACCACATGGCCCATCCACATCCCAACATACCCCCCCATTTACCCAGGTCATGCCCAACTTTTCCCAGGATATGACCAATAACCCACCATCTTCCATAGCCATACATCCATACCCCCCAAGCACAATCATCCATACCCCCATACCCAATTTATCTCAACCCCCATCCTTAAGTGAGCCATCATCCCCGAATCCCACACCTGAATCCATGCCCTCAATGGAGGACAAGAGAACGATGTACGTCCCATGGGCCTTCTAACCCTACATCTCAAACCCTGCATCCAAATCTCCAAAACCTCCATACCCCATTCCCTCCTAACCATGCCCAACCACCCATCATCCATACCTCCCAAAATCCCCCACCTCAATTTCAGGCCCAAACCCAAACACCTTTAGAACCATGGGCCCAAGCCCATCAGACCTAAGCACAGGCCCAAAAGCCTCAAAACCCATGGGCCCAAGCCCAAGTCCATCAGACCCAGGCCCAGTTCCAAGCCCCTCAGGGCCCTTGGACCCAAACCTATCAAGCCCAAGCCCAGGGCCCATGGACCCAAACCCAACCCCCTCATGGCCCATTAGCCCAAACCCAACAAGGCCCATTGGCCCAAAGTCATACTAACCCCCACACCCAGGCTCAAGGCCCATCAACCCAAGCCTTCCAAAACCATCAAGCCCAAATCCCTCAAACCCAAGGCCCATCCACCCACGCTCATCAAGGCCCATGCACTAACCCCATACCCCCCCACCCGCCTCCAACAGAAAATCCAATCCATCCTATTCCTCAAACCCATACATCCCGCCACATTAACCACACCCCCATCACCCTCAGAATGTGCCCCCAACTCAGCACATCATTTACCCACAAACCACTCATCCATTTATCCCTTCTCATCCCCTACAAACCTTATGGCCCCCCCAGGTCATCCAACCCCTCACCCCCCAAGTCCAAATAGTAGACCTCGCCCCTCACCAATACCATGACCAACAGTACAAGGAGGATGAGATCCGCAACAGTGGAGGAGTTGCCAGCTTCAACCCTCCCGGGCCCACCATCATCACACCTAGGGTCGAACAAAATCAGGGGGAAGCAGCCCCGCTACAGCCTCAAAAGAACCAGAACAGTTGAAAGAACAAATAGAGCGAATCTGACGGTGATGAAGATGGGAGGAGTAGAACTGCATTCAACAGACTTTTCAGACTTATGTCTGTTCTCTGATGTCCCCCTGCCACAGAAATTCAAGATGCCATCATTTGATAAGTATAATGGCACTGGCAACCCCATCACCCACTTAAAATCTTACTGTGGAGATATGTGTCAGTATGGAGGAGATGAATGACTCCTTATCAAAGTGTTCCAAAAGAGTCTAACGGGCCCAGCTCTGAGATGGTTCACATCCATGGAACCGTCCATGATAAAAAATTGGAAAGATCTAACATGCTTATTTCAAGAATAATATGTCTATAACATGGACATAGAGCCAAGGAAGTCAGATTTGGCTCGTTTAAAGCAAAGACATGATGAAGCTTTCAGTGCTTACTTAGGAAGGTGGAGGGCATCTTTTCGTGTGATCTTCGTCCTAGTGTGATGTCGAGGGATAGTATTGTTCTGAGAATGGGCGGTATTGAGAATGAGGGCGCCGGTCTTCACACCGTTCCTTTCTAGGGAGCAGTGAAGGCAGCGTTGACGGGGCGGCGACGGAGGAAGTGAAGATGGCAGGGAGAGGAGGTGCTGTAAATGGAGGGATGTATCCCTAACCCATTTTTCGTCTCTTCTGCTGGTGGCTCATTTAAATTCTCCAAGTCTGGTGGCAACATTTCTGAAGCCTCTGATTGGATGTTCTGCTCCTCGTTTTGGCTCATTATAATTTTGGTTTTCGTTTTGAGTTGTATGTTAGATTTTAGGTTTTCATTTTAGGTTGTAATTCAGGAGGTATGCCTCGGGTGAAACTTGTAAAACTTTAAATTATAATTAAAAAGGGGCATTTTTTTTATTATTATTATTTTATTCCTTATATTGCGCTGTTGGTTGGCTTGAATTTTGATCGATGGATTAATTGGACTTATTTGCTTTATCGTAGTTTTAAGATTTGAGTTAGCCTATAGTTTTAAAGTTTGTTATGAGAATGACCTAAGGTTTATCCATTCGTCCTATTAGGTCCTACTTAGTAAGTTCACTTGATTTTTATCAGGCTTGTTTGTGGTATTTTTTTTTTATTTTATTATGTTCGTTTATTGATTTAATTTATCGATAGATTAGTTAGATTTATCTGATATGTTTGATTTATTTTAGGATTTAATTTAGTATAGGGTTTCACTCCGGATTTATTGAGGTTTATCTCAAGATTAATTTATTTTATTGAGTTTTATTTAGAGGGTTTACTTGGTTCTGATGGGTTTGTTGGGAGCATTTCTTTTTCTAGTCCCAAACAAGTCAGGGTCTTATTCTAGAAAATTATTCTTTTATTTAAAGTTTAAAGTATTTTGTTTTAGTCTTTTATTTGATTTGAGATGACACTTGTTAGAAGTGTGTGAATTTAGGATTTAATTTAACATTTCTAGATGGGTGTTAAGTGTTTGAATCCTATTAGCTTATCTCGGCTTGCCATAGATTTAATTAGGTGGAGGATATTTGTGAGGGTGACACTTGTTGTTTTGTGATTTAGGAGGTGTATGTTATCAATAGAGGCTAAGGGGCTTGGTTTTGTTTTGAATTTTGTTTATAAATTTAGGATTTAAAAGTTTGGGGCATTTTTATTTTCTAATGTCATTTCTTCCTTTTTATTTTGCATCCCAGATATTAAATCCTAAGAGGTTTGTAATTATTAATTTTTTTTCTTTATTGTTGAGAATGAACGATATTTTTCTCTTATCGTGTTTATTTCATTTATGTTTGTTTATGTTTGTCATTGTACGTTACGTTAGAAGGGGAATGGATAGTATTAGAATATGGTGTTTATTTTTTCGAGTGTATCTCTATTATTTTATTTCAGGTGTTCATTTTAAGGTCCCATTATGGAAAAGTAAGAACTAAAAGATAATAAATAAATAAATAAATAATAATAATAAATGCCCCAGTTTGGAGTATCGATCTTGTGACCTAAGTATCGCTATCAAGGTGCTAGCGCTCTTAAAAAAAATGCCCTAGTGTTAAATGATGGTGAAACTTTTATCGGCCTCACAGATGTCCGGGAGTGTATTAGTAACGATCCCATGCTAAAAAGTAGTTCAATTATTTCGACCACATGGCAGGCTTGATTTTGTAAGTGTAAAACGATCATCATGTATCGTAGTTTTCAACAAGGATTGAGGAGAATCATAGATAAATAGTGATTGCATCACTTGTCATTCGAGAGTTTGCAATTTTACTCTGAAAGATATTTTGAAAATCATTTGACTCATTGTCTGAAAAGAAAATAAAGAGAGGAGGTAAGGTTTATTGATCTGAGGGTAGCTTCTTATTCGACCAAATTTTGAAATAGTAGCCAACTACTTTCTTCTTGGGTGGATAATGCGGTGCCATAATTAAGCTCTCCGTCATGGTCCAGCACCATCAAATCATTAAATTCTATAGTTAGCAGGAGTTTTATCCTCCTCCAACCACCGTACGACGACATCTAGTATTGTGAAGATGTCAGGGATGCTCTCATGGCTTGCTTATACTTTCCTAATAAGATTACCAGGAATGCCCTCATAATTTGCTTATGCTTCCCTAAATTCATTGACTGTTCATTCGTCGTATTGCACTCACTCGGTTGTGTTTCTTTTCTGTATATTTTTTTTAAAATAACCTGCAAACGCAAGAATTGTGAGGTTTGATGGAACCTTATATTTTCATTTTTTTTACTCTAACATCAACTCTAATGGCTGAAGGGGGTGTATGAGAATCTAAAGTTTTCTATATTTCAAAAAAGAGAGTTTCACGTTCCACTAGTCCCTTCGATCAACTCGCCCGAATAGGAAGGTGGTCAATGAGAAAAATGATACCTAAAATGGTTTAAAAAATAATGATCTACGACTGACAAATGCCTTGTGATGACTGCGAGGATGATAGGTATATAAGTATGTTTGTTTAGGCGACAAAACATGATGGTCATTGAGTTATGATTCCAAGGTCAGACAGTCCTTCCCCTGTGGCTGTTTCCTGGGCATGTTGCCGAGATAATATAAGGACTTCCCTTGTGGGTTTGGATTTCCTCCAGGCGAGGTGGTTGTATAGGCACTTTTCTCAGCAGTAGCTCCTCGATTTCGAGTTCTCGGTCGAGTATAAGTCCGAAGGGTTTAGGGTATAGGAGAGTATCTTTGTTTTTGAGTATTTACGTTTTGGACATTTATACTTTTAGTTTTTTTTTATACTTTTCTATATTTTTTTTGTTTTTTTCTTTTGTATTGTTTTTTTGTTATTACTATTGTGTTACAGTACAGCATCAGTTCCTTAGGTGGGGGACTGACTCAGGAAGTCCGCTTGGTGGGACATGTTGGATGGTCAAAGTGACCGTTCAATTAGATAATATTGTTTCGGGGCCCTCGATCCCTTTCGTTCTGATCGATGAGGGATGAGAGTGAGGTTATGTTTAAGTTCGTGTTTTGGATGGTATAGGGTTTATCAAAATAAGTGTAGTGTCGTTTGATTTCTTCCTTCGATAGGTCTTTTGTGTCCGGCGTCTCCTTATTGGGAGGGGCCTTCTTTTATTTTTCGACAGAGTGAGGCATCTCGTAGAGATGAAGCATACAGTTGTTAAGGAGTTCTCCGGAATTATTTATGGATCGTTGGAAAGTTGTTTATGAGTGAAGTTGAAGTGGAAATCGTTGAGAGGGACGGTAGTGTTGTAGAGGCAGTGAAAAGATAAGGCAGAGTTAGAGTAGGAAGAAGAGACGCGAAGGTGTAAGCCAAGGTTGGCCTTTCCTACATGTGGGGCAGTCCAATTTTGTTTGATTATGCTTGTTTAGTTTGATTCGCGCTTTGGGTTTATCGTGAAGTTGTTTTAAAGTTTTATTTATAATTTTTCGAGGAGGTTGAGTATCAGAAGTTTGACGTAGTAGCTTTGTCGTTGATTGGAGTTCGGTGAAGGTTTTGATTATGAGGTCCACGGAGATTTGGGTTTGATGATTAGAAGCGATTTTAGTTGTGACATTGATTTCGTGTTTTGATGGGATTTGGGGTATGTTGATTTGGATGGTGATTGGCATCATAAGATTTGAGTTTGGTTTAATTTCGAAAGTGGGAGCGCTGATCGACTCCTTGATAGGTTTTGTGGTAGGCTCAAAGGTGAGTGGGGTTGGCGTTGTAGGAATAGGTTCAATTTTAGTACTGGGTTCGTGTTCTATAACAGGCTCGAGTTCAACGATGGGTTCAAGTTTGATGATGGGCTTGGATTTGTTGATAGTTTGAGGTTTGAGGATAGGTTTAGGTCTGATAATAGGTTCGGATTTGAAGGCGGGTTCACCTTTGATGGAGGGTTCAAGCTTGTGGATGGGTGTTGGGTCGATGATAGGTTCGGGCCTGGATTAAGCGATGGGGTTAAGTTCAATGATCGGTTTGGTTTCGTGTCCGATGACAGGTTCAAGTTCGACCATGGGTTTAGGTTTGGTGATACATTCATGTTCGAGGATAGGTTTAGGCTTGATAATAGGTTTAGATTCGATAATAGGTTTAGTTTTGATAGTAGGTTTAGGTTTGATAGTAGGTTTAGGTTTAGGTTTGATGATAAGTTTAGGTTTAGGTTTGATGATAAGTTTAGGTTTTATAATAGGTTTGAGTTTGGGGTTCAGTTTCATGGTTGCTAAAACGGTAAGTTCAATAGTGGGTTTAAGTTCTTGTTTCGGAGTTGAGGGGATGATAAGTTTAGTGGTAAGTTCTGTAGGGATTGATTCATGAGTTGGTTCCAAAATTAACCCAACGAGTAATTTTTGAGTGGGTGGTTCGGAGGTCTATTTGGTGATAGAGCCGGATTCGAGATTTTGTTTTGAAGTTGGAGAGGTGGTGAGTTTGGTTGCGATTTTAGGTTTTGAGGCGGGTGTAGAGACTGATTCGTGAGTTGATTTTGAGGTTAGTGGGGTGATGTGTTTGTTATTGAGTTCAAGTTTTAAAGCAGGTGTAGGGATTGATTCAGGGGCTGGTTTTGAGATTCGTGGGGCAATGCGTTTGACAATGTGTTCGATTTCGGGGGTTAGTTTTGGAGTTGATTTGGAAGCGAGAGGATTAGTGATTTTGGGAGTAGATTTAATTACTGATTTGGGTTCAGAGTTTAGTTTTGTGATTGGTTTAAGTATGAATGGCGTCGTATAATACCAATTGATTGGTTCAAAAGCTACTCCTAGAATCGGCACGTGAGTTTGTTTGGGGGTAGTTTGCGTCATTAGTTCGGTCTGTTCAGGAGGTGTGGGGGTTGATTTGTTTGTTGGTAGGTTGTGGAGTTCAAGGGTAGGTTGAGTTGGTTCAGAGATAAGCACATTGAGCTCGGCGATGAGTTTGAGGATGGGTTGAGTTAGTTTAGGGGTGGATTTGGTGATAGTTTGGAGTTTAGTGATCCTGGTAACCAGTCCAGGATGAAAGGTAACTTCACGTTTATAGGTGCATGGGATAGGGTTGGTTGGCTGTAAGTGAATAGTATGGTTTTGCTCTGAGGGAGGTCCAATTCTTCGAATCAAGCTAGCTGGGTGGAATGGGGCGGAGGTGAATGAGTGTACAGTCTCGTATGCAAGTTGAGTTTGATCGAACAATGGGTTGTAATAGGTGGTGTTAGTTTGCATGTTGTTGGGGCACTGGTTTTTATCATAGTAAGAGTTCGTGTATTGGTTGGTGTATAGTGGTTGGTTTTGGTGTTGACCTTGGTTTATGTGTGATAATTGATTTTGGTCAGGGTATAGGTTTGTGCATAGATCTTGAGCTTGGTCGTATGGGTGGTACGGTTGAGGGTTTGTTTGGTTCGGTTCTTGGTTCGTGTGAGTTTGTTTAGAGTCTAGAGTCTCGTTTAGGGTGTTTATCTCGGGATTGTCAGAGGAGGGTCCGTTGGAGGTTAAGGTAGGAAGACTGAGGTCTCCATTCTTCAGTCGACGTTCTAAGCGTGAGCCGCATTGATAACGGCTAGCAAGGTCATGATAGTCGCTTAGGATGAGAATGCTCCGAAGAGGCTCTCGGGTATTGCTAATCACGATTTCTATCGCATCGCTTTCTTTTATTTGATTCCCCGTTAGAGCAGCAAGTCTTCTCCAACGGTTAGCGAATGTCGAGAAGTCTTCACCGTCCTCCTATCTTGTGTGCATCGAGTCAGCAAGACTAATTTCTTCAAGAGTCAGGTGTTGGTATTGATCTAGGAATCTATCGGCTAAGTCTTCGAATGTCTCGATTTCGGTTAAAGGTAAAGCCGTAAACCAGTCAAGGGCTTCTCCTTCTAGAGATCTCTGAAATTAGTGGGTCAGGAGCCCATGATTGGTGCGGATTGGTCGACAGTCATTGTAGAATAGGGCCAAGTGGTGCTTTGGGTTTCCCGTACCGTTATATTTGTTAAATTTTAGAGGTTTAAAACCAGCGGGTACAGTGAAGTCGATGTTTCGGCAAAATTTGTCGAATCCAAAAGTGTGACTGGAGCGTTCTTTGTTAGCCATGTAGTCATCTAGAAATTGGTGGAGGTTGTTTACGTTTATCGCGGTGTCTTTTCTAGATGCCTTGGGGGAGGGTTGTCCTCAGCAGTTGTTGTTGTAGAAGGTGTGAGAGGTATATGTGTTATGTGTCAGGGGAGTTGGAGCATGTGGAGGAGTCGACGTCCTTTACTTTTGTCTGTTCTTCGGAGTAACTTGTCTTTGGGACTGGAGCCATACGTCGACTTCTTTTCCCCCTTTTGTGAGTGCACTAGGAGTGTGGTCCATAACTTGACTATCGGGGTAGCTTCGCTCAGTACCACTTTCTTCAGTGCTATCATTATGATTTAAATTTCATGGAGTGAAGGGGTATTTTCCACTCTCATTAACCATGTTTACCCGAACGCGACGCTGGGTTGTCCACGGAGACGGCCTAACATTATACTCGGGGTCGCTATGGGAGCCCCATACGAGTGGGTCGTTATCATTAAAGGTTAATTTTTTTATGCCGGTCATTTTAAAATAATTTTTCTTTTTTTTTTTTTTTTTGAAAAGGTTTATCGACATGCAAGTGTGTGTAGAAAAGTGATCAAGCGAAACAAAATAAAAAGTGAAAAATATGAAACCAAATTAAATAAAACCAGGAAAATAGAAAACTAAATTAATTAAATCAGGACAACCTTAGCGAAAAAGAGTCCCATCACGATCGCCAGTTTGTTGGTGTGCGCTTTTCCTGGGTTCCTTTCGGTCCCCGGAAGCAGTGGCCTAATTCTGTCCTAAGCGAACTCTGGCAATGGCGATGATGGAGTAATAAATTAGAAAATATTAAATGCTAAAATTAAAGAGGCAAACTCTAGATGAAGAATACCTGAAAAGATGTGATCGCCAGCTGCAAATATTTATCGACGCTTATTAAGACATGAAAAGTATCACTTTTTACCCCTTAACTTAGCCTCTGTTAGACCCTTAGCCATCTAATAAATGTGTGTTAAGTCATTTCTGTAGGTAATAAACAGTAGCTGCAATAAGGCCTTAATCCTGCTAAGGAGCCCACTTTTGCCCCAAAAGTCTCCCAGAAGAATGGAAGACAAAGAGCCTGACTACATGAAGGCAGAGCACAACAGCAGCAAAGAAAGAAATGAGCCTCGCGCAGCTGTCGCAAGGTTCACATGACTCAGAAAGCCTGCCTCGCGCAATCCTCGCAAGTTTCCCATAACATCATACCAATTGTCCACGCCATTCTCGCTCAGTTTAGTGACAGAAGAGCTCCTGCAGCATAGTTCGCGCAGCTCTCGCGAAGCTCAAATATAAATGCTCGCACTGTCTCACGCAGCTCAAGAAAGCAGCTCTCAAACCTCACGCAGTTCACTCAGATCAACTGAGGAGAGAGAGCTCCAGGTATCTCTGTGCGCAGCTGTCGCGCAGTGGCCGCAGGATGTAAAAACTTTAGAAAAACCTCTTGCGCAGTTCAGAGACCAATGCACATCACATCCTCGCGAGGATCCTTGCAAAGATCCATTGAGAAACAAACTGCTCGTACGATTTCCGCGCCATTCAGAAGGAAAGTGCAATCCCGTGAAGACCAGAGCAATCCAGCGAGGATTCAATGTTCTATCGCGCGACTGCTTCAGCTGTAACTAAGACAACTCCACAACGGCTAAAATTTCAAGCTAATCTAATCTCGCGAAGATCGTGCTACCACGCGATAGTCTTGGAAACCAGTGCTACCTGGCGAGGCTCTGAACTCTAACTCTCCCTCACCTCTGCAGAGGACATTCTAGGAACTTCCAATAATTAGGGCACGCATTCCAACGCTCTAAGTTTTGTGCACGCACCTCGAGGCATCTAAGGAACAGTATTAGGCCATGTGGCATCGTTAAAATTAGGGTTTCCTAACCCTAATGCACCGCCAAACTAACTGCTATATAAACCTAAGCCTGGTTTAGGTTTAGGGGACTCTCTGCTTACACTAGAATTTGGTCTGCCTTCTTCTTGTAGTAGCTGTAGATCTCTAGTAAGGTTTAGGTAGATTTCTTTTTACTTTTTCTTCTCTCCATAGTCCAGCATTTGCTGGCTATGCCTTTGTATGACTATTTGGAATAGATTAATAGAGTTTTATGATAGGGTGTTTTACATTTATAGGATTTTTGTTTGTGAGTTGTTCTGTACAAGGCTGTTACCTTGAGATCCTCCATTGCTAGGACGTATTGCAAGCAATGGAGGACCTGATTTTATGGTTTACTCAGATCCAAGTGACCTGTGTGTCTGGGCTAACATGCTCCCATACAGGCCTAGCCCCACACATAGCACTTTAGAGGTTGAGGTTTCCTATGGATTCTTGTGCTTGTAGCGTGGATGAAGTAGTGCCTACAATGATAAACTTGTTCTGACCCATCTTTAGACTGTGGTTCCCCAATTGGATAGTCTGTGACCATTTAAGTGGACAGGTTATAGCCGTAAAGGGATTGGATCATGGCACAGAGATGAGTTGGATTCTTTCTCCTCAGTGTGATAATGTAGCCATTGGACAAGACTTGTATAGCAGCAGATCTGAATTTGAGTCATGAAACCCATCAGATCTGAACCTAATAGCACACTTCTCACCCTTTTATATTTATTTTCTCACTCCATCTTCTTTCTTAACCCTTTCTATAGTTTAGACATTAGGATACCTTAGAATTTAGATTTTAGTGACCCTAAATCCCCTTCCATTTAGGATTTCCAGATCTGTAGTCAGATCTGGAGGGCCTACTAAAGATGGCTCCCTTGGAGCTTAAGATCAACTTCCCTGTGGGACAAACTCTTACTTATCAAAAATTGCCATAACAGGCCTTGTATCTTGCAGGATTGTGCATATTTTAGGCTTGCTGCTCTGTCATTTTCGATCCACCTTTCATTCATTTTTATTCACTCCATTCTTATCACTGCCCCCAATAAAGTCAGTAGCAAGCACTTAAAAAATAGCCTAACAAGTTTTTGGTGCCGCTGCCGGGGATATTGATCTTTTAGTAGACTCTAGATTTTCTTGATTCTTTATTCTTTGGTAGCTGTACTTGTGAATAATTGATACTACTAATTTATATTTGAAATTTTTCTTACAGATTTGGACCGTAGCAGAGAAGGAGAGTAGAATTGCACTGGGAGTCTAGCCACCTCTGTTTGTACTTCTCTAACCCTCAAAACTCAGTCTATTTCTCATTTGAAGATTTCATAGCATAGCAGTTGATTAGGATAGTTACATTTTTTTTTTAAGTGCGATGTGCCTGCAAATAGTCTTCCCTGTTGTTGGTGTGTGTGTATGTTAGGAAGGAGATCCCTCAGTCCTACATTAGAGCCTGCTAACCCTAAGATAGAAAGGGGTAGAAGACCGAGAAGGCATAGACACACCGCAGTTGAGCCCCCTATTGTAATTGAGATAGCAGTTATGGGTGAAGAACAACCTAGAACATTGAAGGAATTGAATGCTCCGGATGATTACAATTCTCCATTCAGCATCCAATTCCTTGATGTTCAAGGAAACTATGAAATCAAAACTTCCATCATCCAAATGCTTCCCTCTTTCCATGGGCTTAGCAAGGAAGACCCTTACAAGCACATTGACCAGTTCTTGGCCCTGTGCACGACATTCTCCATTGCTGGTTTGGGACCAGAAGCCACTAGGTTAAGGCTCTTTCCTTTCTCCCTAAAGGATAGGGCCATGTCCTGGTTATCTACTCTCCCAAAAAACAGCATCACTTCCTGGAAAGACCTCCAGACAAGATTTTTGTCTAAATTTTTCTCAGAGACCAAGACCAGCAAGTTGAGGAAAGGCATACTTTCTTTTGCCCAATCCCCAACTGAAGATTTTAACCAGTGCTGGGATAGATTTAAAGAGATGCTCAAACAATGTCCCCACCACAAGATCCCTAACTAGCAGCTTGTCCAGAGCTTCTACAATGGGATTGATGAAAAGAGCAGAGACATGATAGATGCCTCTTGTGGTGGAACGTACATGCATAAAATAGCTGATGAGGCATGGGACTTGTTCGAGGTCATAAGTGAAAATGCTTTTCAGAAGATGTCCTCTTCTAGAACTGTTCAAGAACCATCTCCTAAGCTGGGGGTGGCTGAGACTTCTAAAGGAAAAATATATGAAGTTAGGGGAAATGATGATCTAAGAGCGCAGATGGCCAATTTTACTGAAAGAATTGATAAACTTTTGACTGTGGTGCAACCCAGAATGGCTGCACAAGTGATGGAGGCATGTCTGATATACCAATCTCCACAGCACACAGTAGAAGAATGTCCATCTGCGGGGCAATACCCTGAGTTTGTAATAGAACAGGCTGCTGCTGCCCAATCTTTTAGACAGCAATAATCTGGTGGCTACAATAAATAACCATATGGATATCAGCACCAAAATGTTGGATACCAATGGAGAGACCACCCAAATTTGAGGTGGAGGCAAGACAATTATATGCAGCCACAGCAGATGTTGGCCTTACCTCAAAGGCCACAGCAGTAGTTTAACTAGGGTTATGCCCAAAGGTCAAATTTCCAACAACAGCAACCCCAACAACAAAATCAATTGATAGTTCCCCCACCTTAGCCCCGAAGTGCTTCTTTTGAGGACCAAGTTTTGGCCCAATTGCAAAGCCTTGGACCCTTAAATCAGACTGTGACTTCTCACAGTCAAAGCATTAAGAAAATAGAAGAGCAGCTTGGCCAAATAGCCAATGCTCTGGCTAAAAGAGAGGAGGGTAGGTTGCCAAGCCAACCAATTGCCAACCCTAAGGGCCAGTATTCCATCGGAGAAGGCTCCTCCAATTTTGAGGGGGCCAATGCCATAACTGCCCTAAGGTCTGGTAGGATGGTAGACAACCAGGTGGGAAAGGAACAAGGAGAGGTCTATCCTAAGGAAATGTCATGTGAAAGTGATAAGGATTTTTTTAAGGCACGGAGTAAAGAACTGCCTGCTGCCTTTCAACAAGGGAAAAATAAAGAGGTTGTAGTTGAGCCTCAACAGAAGATAAAAATAGGAAAAACAAAAAAACAAAAGTTCAGCCATGGGCTTGCAGTTGAGGAACCAGTAGTACCTCATCTGCCATTTTCTCAAGCTTTGAGTGGCCCTGCCCCTTTTGGTAAGGGTCAGGCACAGAGCGAGGAAATAATGGAGACCTTTAAGCAGGTCAAGATAAATTTACCCCTACTTGATGCAATCCGATAGGTCCCAGCCTATGCAAAGTTTCTGAAAGACCTCTGTACTCAAAAAAGGAAGGTCAGAGGCCATTTGTCCAAGAAGGTCTTTGCGACTGATACAGTGAATTCTATATTAACCATGACAATACCTGAGAAGTTGCAAGACCCAGGGATACCCACTATTCCTCAGACATTGGTGACCACACGATTGGAAGGGCCCTTTTGGACCTTGGAGCCGTGTTAACTTTGTTGCCATACATGATGTATATCAAGGCGTTAGGTTTGGGGGAGCTGAAGCCCACCCCCATTGTTCTATTGATGGCTCATAGGTCCGAGAGGAAACCCATGAGAGTGGTCGAGGATGTCCTAGTGGGGGTAGACAAGTTCTTCTATCCTGCAGACTTCCTTGTCTTGGACATGGGCTGCAACAAGAGTACCTCTCCGATACCTGTTATTCTGGGCAGACCATTCCTGGCCACTACCAATGTATGCATTCAATGCAGGTCTGGAATCATGGAGGTCACTTTCGAACATATGAAAGTTGAGCTTAATGTATACAACAGTGCAAAGCACCCTCAGCTGGACAATGAGGAATGTTTTGCAGTGGATGTACTAGAAGAAATTGTTGAAGAAGAACTGCATGCTCTGCTGGAGTGGAGCAATATTGCCACTGATTTAACTGAAGTTTGGAACTTGGTGGAGGAAGGAAGCCTAGCTTTAATGCCAGAAGACACACCCCTAGTGAAGTCTTCTGTGGGCTTAGTACATCATTCCAATTGGAAACCTACATTACTGCCCCTTCCTCCATCCAACAATACACCAATCCTGCCATCCATACAACAAGCCCCTATCTAGAGCTCAAGAAGCTGCCAGACATTAAAATATGCTTTCCTCGAGAAAGAAGAGAAACTTCCTGTGATTATCTCCTCTTGTCTTACTAGTGAGCAAGAGGAGGAGTTGCTAACTGTTTTGAGGAAGCACAATAAAGTAATTGGCTGGACCATTGCTAATCTAGGAGGAATTGATGCATCTATCTGTATGCATAGGATTTATCTAGAGGAGGGCTCAACACCCTCTAGGGAGATACAGAGGAAACTTAATCCTCACATGCAAGAGGTGGTTCTGAAAGAAATCATTAAGTTGCTGGATGCTGGGGTTGCTACAGCTGTCGGAATTGGAAGAACTAAGGATGGATGCATATGCCAATGCAAGGATCTATAAGGAAAGGTCCAAAGCTTTCTTTGATAAAGGGTTGTTGAGAAAGAGTTTCACTGCTCGTGATAAGTTTTGGTTGTTTAACTCCAAACTTAAATTTTTTCCAGGCAAATTGAAATCCAGATGGGAAGGTCCTTACATTGTCATGCATGTTTCCCCATCTGGTGCTGTAGAAATCAAGGATCCTAAATCTGAGAGACTCGTGAAGGTGAATGGTCAAAGGCTTAAGCCTTATTTCGAAAAAACTGCCGACCTTTTGGACACCATTCACTGTCAAGGGTATCCTTCTTCAAATTGATTCCACAGGTGTGTCATTACTGTAGCATATGTACTTAGTTTTTGGTTGATTTATCTTGCTTTCTTTAGTTTCTATTCTCTAGGATTTGCTAGTGGCCTTATCTGAATTTTGCCCTATCTGTTGTGAACTTTTGATGCTTGGCTTGATTCCTACTGTTTTTGAATTGATAGCTTCTGTTGAATGCCTAATGTGGGAGGTCATTTTCGTTATCCTTGAGTGTATGATTGAGTATACATATGACTAAAGACAGAGGGTCATGCCCAGGATTCAACCACAGCAAACATGCAAAAGGGCAGAACAGAGAGCACATGCTCTCTGTTTTATACCTTAATGTCGCTGGGTCTAAAAGGGAAGCCTGGGAGGCTATTGCGAGATTCATATACTCTCGCGAGGTTAAAAGAGGAAGCCTGGAAACCTATCGCGAGATTAAAGGAGGGAGTCTGAGAGAAGTTCACGCAGTTCACCTGGACACATTCTATTCATTGTCGCAAGGTTCACAAGATTAACTGGGAGAATCTCGCGCAATTCAACAGAAATATTCCATTTACTATCGTGAGATTCTAAGTCTGTCGCGAGATTCAACATAAACTACAGAGCTTTTCACGCAATCCAAATAGAGCCTTGGGAACCGCTCACACAATTCACATGAATTACTCTCACTCTGTTGCGCGCTCCAAGGACGACTTTTGAGATTGTCGCGCAATCCAGATGTAATCAACACCCTCGCTAGGTTTATTTCCAACCCCGCGACCAGATGTTCCAAAGCGCGCCAAACTTCGCGATAAGTATTTCAACCCCGCGCTTTGTCCCTTTTTCATTATCTGCTTCCTTCTTCCCTCTGCGAAACCCTAGCTTCTGCCGCTCTCCCCTCTCCCGTCCAGCATCACTCCTACAGCTCATCATTCACTTCACAACTCTACAGAGTTGTTCCTATCATCACCCCCATCCATTTCCCTCTGCTCTGAGATCTTGAGGTGCCCTGTGCGTCAAATCAAACCAAACCCTAGCTCTCCGTCTCCATTACTCATACTAGAGGACAGAGTTAGAAATGGCTCCCAAAATTGCACAAAAGAGAAAGGAGAAGGACAAGGACCCTGCAGAGACCACCCCTAAAAAGGCCAAAACTTCAAAGTCCCCCCAAAAAGGAAAGGAAGTGGTTAAGGAGGCGGCAGTACCAACCACAAAGTTCTCTACTCCTTCTGAGCTCATGGAGTCAATTCCATTGGAGCCTGAAACAGCCTTTGATGTCCCATTCTTTGAAAAAGAACCTCTCTCTGCCCCTGCAATACAATTTCTGAGCAAAGCAGGCCTAATGCCACTGATGAGAGAAATTCCAGCACTAGCCTACCCAAGGCTAGTGCAGCTGTTTTACCAACACATCAAGGTCAAGAAGGACAACGATGGACAAGAGTGCTTGCTGGTGATGATTGACGATTTTGATTTGTTAGTGAGCCCTAAGCTGATTGCTAAAGTATTGGGCATCCCAGCAGCATTCAATCCTAGCTGTGGATATGGTCCCCCTCTGCGCGCACCAATTGACACAATTGCAAGGGCCCTAACAAGAGGATTAAAAGCCATCAAGGACTCAATCAGAAGGAGAGAACTCGAACCTGAACTGTTGTTCATTGACCAAGTCCTGCGGAAGAATATCTATTGCTCAGGACATCAGCAGGAGTGGAGAACCCCCATTGCGGATGCTGTCTACTCCTATCACATGGGCCATGGCTTCCATACAGCCTGGCTAATTTTTTAGGCTATGAAAGACACAGTGGCAAAATTAGGGTCAAACAAGAAGCCTCACATCCTACCCTATGCAAGAATCATCACCTTGCTGCTGATCAAGGGGGGCTACAAGATAGGAAGGACCGAGCAGACCACCACCCTTACCCCTACTACCTTTGCCAAGAGGCAATGGGGAATTAGCAGAAGCTTGATGGGGGTCACAAAAAGAAGAAAGAAGGAATCAGAGTTCACCCCTATAAAAGCAAAGGCCTCCAGAGCTCATCACTTCCATCCCTGCAGCAGCACCCACACCCCCTCCACCTTTTATTCCTGCATCCTCTACTCCTCTTGCATCCATTTCTCACCCCCCTCTGATTCCATTCTCCATGCCCACCTTCACATGCTTGGTCCATGGGAGGACTCCCATCCCCTACCTTACCACGACATTGCCACAATTCCCCCCTCCACTCCAACTATGCCTGCCAGCCCCCCACTCATCTCCTACAAGAAACGAAAACCTACTCAGACCATCCCAACCATCTCCCAGACACCACCCTCACTACCTTCCATCCCCATTGACCCACCCCACCTTGAAGAAACCACCACCCCAGTCATATATACTATATCTCCTCTCCCCGATATTGACTTAACCCTAAACACATCCATAGGCTTCCAAGCCTTCATCTCTACATTCCTTGAAACCATGCCTACCTACTACACCCCTCTGTCAGACTCCCCAACTACCTCACAGCACCTTTCCCCAGAACCCCACTCTTCCCCTCCCTCCACTTTCCATCATGCTCCTTCCTCCCCTTTCCAACCAGTGCCCTCTTCTTCCCCAACCCCACCTCCTAGCTTTGACACACTAACCCTCATCCTACCCCTGATCTAAGACATCCAAGCCCAATTATCCACTAATAACCACAAACAGGACCAGATGCAGGCTGAACTCACCTCCATCCAATCCACCCTACACACCTTAACCACTCCACCCATATCTACCCCATTAACTTCAACCCCCATGGTCCTGTTCATTGACAAGACCACCCAAATAGACTTCCCTCCTGAATCATTACCCCTCCCACCATCACCATTACCTCTTCCCCACCCTTTTCCTTTACCCTTTTTCACCATTCCAATTTTCCATCCCCCATCACCCCCAACTCCTGTTGAGCCTACACCCTTCTCTTTTCCCCTATACCCTCCATTCCCTCTTATCCTACCCCTCCCACCTTCTCCGCCAAATCTACCCAAATGCACCTTAACTGACCCCATTCCCCACCACTTGACTTCCCTACTATCATTCCCCCTTCCCCCCCCCCCAGGACCAAGCACTCTTCGCTCCTTTCACCTCCTATCTGCCAATTGCACCCAAACATCATTTCTGCAGCCCTCCTTACCTCACCATCCTACATCACATGAGGGATAATGCTTACCTGAGGAAGGATGTCCTGAGGGGTATGGCCAAGCTACGCCAATCAATTGAGACCCCCCTGCTGGAGAAGATTGATGAGATGACGGAGGCCCATAGTGAGCAACTACTGGGCATCTCCTTGGGGTGGAAAAATATTGTGGAGGAATATCGGAAGACGAATGCTTCAGCTACTTATTATCAGATTAATTGGGAGTATGAGAACGCCTGCCGTAATGCTTGAAAAACGACTTAACAATGCCCAAGAAATCTAAAAAATCCAAAAGGAGATCCATGAGACTGACGCCCTCAAATTTAAAGTCCAGATAGCCTCATTGGAATCCGCATTAGCCGCTGCCAGAAATAAACCTTACCACCCAACCCCACTCTCTGTTCACGTGCCTCAGCCTGTGCCAACTACTACTCCAGCTCCACCTGCCCAGTCTGAGGAGGCACCACCTAAGCCCCAAAAAGATAAAGGAAAAGCTCCTGCTTCACCTCCTAAGGAGCAGCCTACAACTACTGAGCAGTCTCCACCTCCCAAGGCCTCTACTGAACCTCCACAAGAACAAACTTATCCTCAGTGGAGGAAAGTCACAGCCAAGAGGTTTGCTCCCAAAGTTGTTCCTTTAAAAATTGGCAAAGAGCCTGATGCCCAGTCTGAAGAGGCATAGCCCCCAGCCAAACCTGAGTCCACTGGAAAAGGAAAGTCACCAGTGGTCCCCACTGAGGAACCCAAGGCTAAAGGCAAAGGAAAATCCCCTGCCACCCCCCCGGCTAAGCGTAAAGGCAAAGCCCCTCAAGAACCCAAGGAACTAAAAGCTCCCAAAGCGCCAAAAGTAAGGGTGAGGGCACCTAAAGTTCCAACTGCGGCAAAAACGCCAGCCGAGAAGAAAAAGGCAAGGGAGGAGAAGAAAGAGGGCAGAGCTGCCCTTAAGGCAAAGGCTAAACAGATGGGCTGGGATTTCCTTACAGATTCTTATTCAGATTAGATCCTAGCTTCTAGATTGTATCTTAGGTTTTTCTTCTAGTCATTCCACTTGTAACTATTTTTATTCCACTTTAATAGAAATTCTAGTTTTCCCTATTGCTTTGTTCTGTGTGTTTCTTTCTGATTGTTTGTTACTTGTGATTTTGTTCTTTTTGCCATTCATGGAAGAAGAGTTTTTGGGGGGATAATTTTCTTTGAACCAGTAATCCATCTCGCGGAGATGGTGTTTATATAAATTTATGCAATTACCTGCTTCCGGGATTGCAATGGCTCCTTCTTCAAATTGATGTGCCATCATAAGTGTACCTCGCGAAGATCCCCCGCTCAGCTGCACGAGAAATGTCCTTTCCTCATCACTTATTGCTCCTCGCGAGGATCCCCGCACGCTACACTTACCTCTTTAAATACCATGCCTCTCTTTGGATATTCATTTAATGCTACTTCTCTTTTCCAAAGAGCCAGTTGTGTATTTTCTTCTTTCCCCACACAACACCCATTTATTACCAAGTGTGAAAGCGGGCCCAATTTCAATTCTGCCGATTCATGTTCCCTCGTCCCTCTCTTCCCTCGTCCCTCTCTTTTAAACCGGCCCTCAGTCCCTTTTCATCTCATCCCTCCTCTTCTAACCCTAGAAGTCCATACCTCCTCACACAAATGGCGGATGACAGCCCCTTTGGCTTCTCAATCAAATTTTACCCCATCTGGGACGATCCCCCACCGCCTAAGGAGCCGGATCCCTTGCAATTTCTCTGGGATGAGTATGACGAGGTTCAGCGGATCCTAGCCAAGGAGGAAAAGAAAAAGAAAAAAAGAGAGAAGTTAGAGGAGAAGAAAAAGAAAAAAAGAGAGAAGCGAGAGAAGAAGAAAAAGAAAAATATGGCACCACCTGCATCTCCCCCTCCATCTTCCTCCAACCCTCCCCCGGCTACACCTTAACCCCCCCCCCCCCCATTTTCTCTTTTCTTTTTTCCATCTTTTTGTCATATTTTCTTTTTCTTTTAATGAAAGTTTTCTTTTAGTTCCATAATTAGGCTTTTGCATTTTATTTCTCTCTCTTCTTCTGTGTTTGTTTCTGTATGTTTCCTTGGATTCTACCGTTTATTCTCACCTATGAACCAGTGAGGACACTGCTCCTCCTAGGTTTGGGGGTGTGGCAGGTAGGTCTGCCAATAACATAGTTAACTTAAAGTGCAACAGAATCATGTGAGTAACATAGAAATGGAGCTGTGTTCACTTAAGAATTATGAAAATTAAGGAATTAAAAAAAATTTGCAGATCTTTAGACATTATAAATTTCTAAATTTTCACATTTCTATGATGAGAACACCAAGAAAACTCACTGGTATCAGCACTTAGTGAATCATTGAAGAGAGAAAAAGGTAAGGACATGCTTAAAAGTTTAAAGGAAGACCATCACCAGTGAGAATTGGGCCTACAAAAAAAAAAATTTGAGGAGTGATTAAGGCAAATTTCTTCTAGCTTTAAGGACTGGCTGAGTCAATGTGTTCACTAAAAGTTAGGTAACTCCAAGTTGAAACAACTGACAGCACTCATGACACTTAGGAAAGGATCAAGGCCTTCTCTTGGACAGTTTGAGCCTAAACAGACCAAACCCTAAAGCAACTGCCCTTGTTCATACACTCTTTGAGCTTCAAAGTCCAATTTTCTTCAAAACACACTTGAGTACTTGTACCTGAACCTATGGATCTGATTTAACCTTACCCTCACTCTGAGAAGTCAGAAGGTAAAGGAGAAAGAGTTAAAGATGGACTAGCTAATGTCAACATTGGATGAGTGGAGAAGAATTATCTAAAGTTCTAGCAATGTAACAACTGAGGAAAAAGGTGGCAATTCATCAAAGTAAAAACAAAAGAAAAATAAATAAATAAATAGAAGAAAACTGCACCAGAATGAAAAGAAAACAATAATGAAGAGGAGTAAGAGAGGAATCAAGAGGAAACATTCATTGAAAAAAAAAAAAAAATCAAACAAGAAGAGAAACTGATCACTTCAAATCTGAAGATTTCAAAGAAGATGAAAGGAGCTGAATTAAAGAAGGTGAAGTCATGAATCACCTCCTGCACCTACTGATTTTTGAATTTCAAACCCCTTTTTCAACCTTCCAATTCTTTTTATAACCCAATACCATAAGCCACATTACAGCCCAGTTAAAGCCCTTGTGATCCAAAGTTGAATGAGCTGTCATGTGGAGATAATGAGTTATCCAATCTATAGTAAAAATCTGCCAATGATGCCAGAACTTGAATGCTATGCCTATGCTCATGCTTACAGACCCATTTGGGGGATGTAAGTGCTCTTGAGCTTGAGAGACAATGAAACCCTCAAAAGTTCTTTGTGAGAGTATGCCCTGGAGAGTTTTGGGTCTGATATTGAATGTATTGGGCATGACCTACAACCTAATTTTTAATTTAATGATTAGCTCAGTGCTAACACACATGTGTAGTTTCCCTGTTGTGTACTGATTGGAAATGTTGTGACATCATGTGAAGTTTATGTTGCTTAAACATCTGTGCAGACAATGTATTTTAAATTTCCTATATTTTCCCGATTCAAGGGTGAACTGATACTCTGTTTCTTGACTGCTAACTTGACAATCTTGCACTACTGTTAACTATTTTATTGAGAAGTTTGTGGGTATCTTCACTGAAAACTCTCAGGAGACTTCACTCCTCCACTAGGGATCACCTAGGGGTTTAAAAGGCTTGGTACATATGTTAAATGTATTCGTGCTCCCTACGAAAGTGGCAGTTAATTTCTATAGATTTTTAGTATAGCTTTGCTAAGGGACTAGCAAAGATTAGGTTTGGGGGAGTGTTAAGACATGAAAAGTATCACTTTTCACCCCTTAACTTAGCCTCTGTTAGACCCTTAGCCATCTAATAAATGTGTGTTAAGTCATTTCGATAGGTAATAAATAGCAGCTGTAATAAGGCCTTAATCCTGCTAAGGAGCCCACTTTTGCCCCAGAAGTCTCCCAGAGGAATGGAAGACAAAGAGCTTGACTGCATGAAGGCAGAGCACAACAGCAGCAAAGAAAGAAATGAGCCTCGCGCAGTTGTCGCAAGGTTCACATGACTCAGAAAGCCTGCCTCGTGCAATCCTTGCGAGTTTCCCATAACATCATACCAATTGTCTGCGCCATTCTCGCGCAGTTTAGTGACAGAAGAGCTCCTGTAGCATAGTTCGCGCAGCTCTCGCGAAGCTCAAATATAAATGCTCGCGCAGTCTCACGCAGCTCAAGAAAGCAGCTCTCAAACCTCACGCAGTTCACTCAGATCAACTGAGGATAGAGAGCTCCAGGTATCTCTGCGCGCAGCTGTCGCGCAGTGGCCGTGGGATGCAAAAACTTCAGAAAAACCTCTCGCACAGTTCAAAGACCAATGCACATCACGTCCTTGCGAGGATCCTCGCGAAGATCCATTGAGAAACAAACTGCTCACGTGATTCCCGCGCCATTCAGAAGGAAAGTGCAATCCCGCGAAGACCAGAGCAATCCAGCGAGGATTCAATGCTCTATCGCGCGACTGCTTCAGCATTTATATTTGAGCTTAATCCCACTAGGAGTCTAATTAATTTAAACATTTTAATCTTATTAGAGCTATAATTAATTTAGTTTCCTAATCCTATTAGAAGTCTAATTAATATTAGTCTCCTAATTGTACTAGGAGTACAACCATTCTTAATTATATTATGACTGATTAGAATTGTACTGATTTGAATAAAACTCTAACTAAATTAAAGATGCTAATTCTATGGAAATTCTGATTTTAAATAAGCATGCTAGTTTTATTTAAATAAAATTAAACGAAATAAATAGACGGAAAAAAGAGGGTGTGGCCCGTTATGCTAAGGAGGATTGGCCTCGTTCCCGAGCACCCTTCGTAAGCTCCCTTAGGTAAATCGGATGGCTGAAAATTGAAAAGACTGAATTTGAATTATAAAGTAGTAATTTTTTTTATAGATTGAGAGATTGATGATTGGTATTTAAGGGCTAAAAGAAAAAAAGAATTAAAAATCGTAACTATAAAGCAAATATTAGAATTTAGAATTATGAGAAATTAAGACTAGAGCTAAAATCTAAGGACCACAATCGGGGTCGAAATTAGGAGAATTTGGACCGTGAGATTAAGGACCGATTCTAGAACCTAAGGACTAGAATTAGAAAATTAGAAATATAAATTAAGACCTAAGATCTAGAATATAAGAACTAGAGGGCTAGAACCTAAATCTAGAACTAAAATATAAAAAAGGGAAACTGATTCTAGAGCCTAAGAACTAGAACCATAAAATTGAGGATTAAGAAATTACCTGTAGAAATTGTCTAAATTGTGCAGAGGGAAATTATATAGAGGGAAATTGTATAAGGAAAAATTGTATAGAGAAAATTTGTATAGAAGAAATTATATAGAGGAAATTATGTAGAGGAAATTGTATAGAGGAAGTTATGTAGAGGAGAATTGAATAAGAAATAAAGGTCTTATTTATAGGCTTTTACCATAAATCCTATTTTATAAAATAATATGAAAAAGATACTAATCCTAATTCAACTAGGAGTTTTGAAAAACGTCACTTTTTGCGCAGCAACTGAAAATTGATAATAACTTCTTTGATATATGTCAGAATTGTGCATTTTTTAGCTCGTTGGAAAGCTACTTCGATAAGCTTTCCAACATGACCAATTTTGTCCCAATCCAACTTCTTTTAATACCTCAAAATAAGTTAAACATAAAAGTAACGGGATTGACAATTAAGAAAAGGTTGGGGAGACCTAGTTGGCTCTAAAATAAGGATTTGGGCCGGGATTTCCTAAGGGCTGAATTCTAAAACTTAAGAATTAAGGATTAGAATCTAAAGACTAGAACTATAAAAAATTAGAGATTAAAACTAAAGGCTAAAAAAAATCTAAGGATTGAAATCGGAGTCGAAATCAGAAAAATCAGACCGTAGGATTAAAGACTGGTTCTGAACTCTAAGAGTTAGAACCAGAGATTAATGATAGGACTGTAAATTGAGATTTTGAAACAGGATTAGGCCTTAAGAGTTGGTGAATTAAACCGTCAGATTAAGGACTGATTTCGGGCTTTGAGGACTGAAACCAGATATAGAGATTACGGTCTTAAAAAAAAGGGGGTGCTACGGTCTAAGACTGATAATTAAAACTAAGAAAAGCCCTAAATCTAAAGACTAGAAGCTACGGTCAGAAACTATAAATTAAATTCTTACCTAGGGTCGGAGCTGCGGAGAGAAATCTCGGAGTTTGAATCTCGAAATTATGACTAGGTTGCTCTATGGGTTCGTCCTCGGAGCTCTCTAGTTTCAGAATTTGCGGTCTCTTCTCTCTAAATTTGCCAGCCTCTCGTGTTGTGTGTTCGAAGAGGATGTTGCGGTCTAAAAATTAGAATCGGGGCTGCGGTGAGAAATCTCGGAGTTCGAATATTAAAATCGTGGCTAATTTGCTCTAGGGATTCGTTCTCAGAGCTCTCTGGTTTCAGAATTTACGCTCTCGTTTCTCAAAATTTACAACCTCTTTCTCTCTCTTCGAGAAAAAAGCTTTTATAGGTTTTTATTCAATTACATGCCCATTTTCGGATGTTTAAATAAATTGCGCGCCATTTTTCTGGCGCTTAATCGCTTTGAGTCGGTCACCGACTCAGTGAGCGACGGGTTGAATTACTCAGCGAGTTTCCTAGTCCTAACAAAATTAGAACTAATTACGCACGTGGTGGGACGTGCATAATCCGATTAAGCGTGTTACCTGAAGCGCTTAATCGAGAAAACGTAGGAGTCAAAGGTAGGAGACTAGGTCGGGCATAGGCCAATTGCGCGCTAGTGGTGTAGCGCTCAATCCAATCACGTGACTGTTTCCAGGCGCGTAATCAAGTCTCGAAACGGTCTGTGAAAGGAAGGTTGGTCTGAATGGGGACTGATCGCGCGCTTGTGGTTGTGCGCGTGATCGAATTACGGGCAAGTTTTCAAGCGCATAATTCAGGGTTGTCCGAGTATGGTCTCAAGAATGGAATGCATGACTATTATTTTAGTCTGTATTCTGACTATATACTATTGCTTAGTATATAGCCTCCCTACATTGGGATCTAAGCCACAAAGCTATTGTTTCAGCTTGTGTTCAGCCATGTACTATTACATGGTCCCATGCCGAGGGTTAAAAAGGTCAAGGGCTGACCAAACGAATTCGTGTACTCCGAGAGGGCGAAATGGGGCTGTCTACAACACTGAAGGGTCGGTCATGTTGAATCAGGATCGAGGGGAATCGAAGATGGGTATCTCCTCCATATCAGAATGTGATGGGGAAGGTGGTGGGGATGAATCGGGATCGGCGTAAGCCGGATCGACCTCCCAAGACAGAGTTTGGCGGCAGGTCAGGTATGGATTCTTTGGGTTAGGCCCAAACACTTTCTTCCTCTTTCCCCTAGGAGATGATAGAGGGTAAGGCGATGTCGATGTTCCATCCCCACAAACTCTCTTTTTTAGATTTTTGATTATATATATATATATATATATATATATATATATATTTTTTGGATGTTAAAATTTTGAGCTCCCTTCTCTTGGATTTTTTTTTACAGTGCTTTTTCGGGGCCTTGGAACTCCCTTTTCGGGTGACGTTCATACCCCTAATACCTCCCACGACGGGATCTCGATGTGCTTTAGAATAAACAAAGGAAATCATTTATTCTATGCAAAGGCATGGGAATCCACGCGACAACCCGATCCCTCAGAAGAGTCAATAAGAGGGCAACCTCTCTTGACCGGCGAGGGCATTTTGTGTGTCGAAGTGTGGGATTTATCGAGGTTATAAAAGCTGCCTAAGCGGGGGGTCCGAGAATAGTGAAAAAGGCCTCAGATTCGAGTTGTTAGGTTAGAACAAGTTGAGCGTATACTTTATATACACAAGGCTAAAATTCTGGAGCTTTGGTCTTGCGTATACTTTATACACAAGGCAAAAAATCTAGAATTTTGGCTTAGCTTATATTTTATATATGCAAGGCTATTTCTAAGGAATTTTTGCCTAGCGTATACTTTATATACGCAAGGCTAGAAGCTCTATATATTTATATTTTGACAGCAGCAGCAAACCCAAAATTTGGCTATATTTTTTTTGTTTTTGAAAGCAAGGCTTCCGAGGACACTTCTGTTTTTCCTTAAGGGGTCCCTCCTCACCGTGCCTAAAGGATACAAGGTCGATCCGCTTCCACTAACGCACTCCCCAAGGGTTGTAAGGTTTTGAAAAGTTTGATCACCCACTCAATATACCTCCGGCACGAATGCCTTCTCAGATACTGGATGGGGTGGTTCCTTTCGAGATCATCACCACTAGGGTTGCCGCTCTACCGAGAATCGGGATGGGTGTATCGTAATCTATTCCCCCCCCCCCTTTGAAAAATCTACTCGCGAGAGCGGAATTGATTAAGTCCCCTCTTGGTTCAATTTTAAAGTTCAATTTTAGGGAGTTTTCTTTAAGTTTAAAAACAAGCGGTGAGAATCCTGTGCCGCTTCTACGGACCTGCGTCCACTATTGGTATATGTTCAAGGAGTAAGAAAAATGCAAGGCCAGTCAAGCGACTAGGCAAGAAATATATATTGCATCAAGTAGGCCCGTCAATCGACTAAGGCGAGTAAATGATAGAATCGTGGGGGTGAGTAAAAAGTGTTCAAGTAGGCCCGCCAATTGGCTAAGGCGGTAAATGACCGAATCGTAGGGGTAAGTAAGCAAAAAGGTTAGTAAAAAAGAAAGAAAAACAAAGCTCACATGCAAAATAAAGGCTAAAACTTCAAGGAGAAGCTCTACAAGGTTTCCCCAGCAAAGTCACCATCTGTGCAATCGTGGATTTTATCAATCCGTCCTGACTATATGCTCGTAAGATAACTAGAGTCGCCACTCAGAGCTTTTGGTGTCCCAGGATACCCAAATCGATATTATAAGCACCGAAGTGTAAAAAATATGACTCCGATTCACCGATCTAAGCCAAAGGCTCTTGGGTTGGGGCTTCGGTTATCAATCGGGAAGGTGTTAGGCTCCCGATTGGCCCGCTCGTAAGTGATCTCTACTATGGACAAATAAAAAGAAAAATAAGAAATAAAATGAGTAACACTTCCTCTTGCCCGAAGACACTCCGATCCTATTTAGGCCCCCCGCAATCATTAAAATTTTGGCGGCGTAACGGCTCAAATTCTAAGATAGAAGAAAAGCAAAGAAGGTAGAGGAATAGAGGAGAGAGTCAAAGCTCTTGGGCTCTTGTAGAACCACTATGTACCTTCGCGTTGATGTCGATTCCGCTGAGCTTCCGATAGCAAAAAGGTTAAGGCAGGTTCTAGCAAAGTTGAGGCTTGGAGGGATGATGAGAGAGGTGAGCTAGGGTCTCTCTCTTGATAAAGCTAAGGGATTGGTGATGGAATGGAGTTTAAAAAAGGAAACTCAGTTCTAGAGTTTTATGGATTATAGCATGAAAGTGGAGGGAGAAATCTCTAAAGGGTTCTCTCTTTTAGAATTTTTGTCAAGCCCTTAATCAAGGGGGGTGGCTTTCTATTAATAGAGTTGGATGGGATTAGTGAAGGGTTAAAGGGCTAATGGGGTTAGCAATTGGGTATTAGGGATCTAAGGTTTTCTAGGTTTTTGAGAGTTTAGATAGGTGGGAAATGGGTTTAATGGTAGATGATAGGGTGAGGTTTTAAATGGCTAAATGGTTGAAAATAGAACTAATGGGAGTGCAACTATCCTAAAGAAACCCACTCCAAACATTGGGGTGGTCAACAAGCCAAACCCCAAATTCAAAAATCTCACATTTTCCAAAAAAACCTATTCCTAAGCCTTGCGTATATAAAGTATACACTAGGCTTACGAAAAATGTTTCCTCAGAAACAGGGAGGTTCAGAGCCCGTGGCTAAAGGCTGACTCAGAAATATTACTTGCGTATACTTTATATACGCAAGGCCCAGATTTGAGTTGAATGGGTTTAGTCATGGGCTCTATGGGTCTTGGGAAGATTCCTAAGGGTTAGGGTTGGTTCCTAAGTATTTGGGATGATTCCTATGGGTTTGGGGAATGCTCTTAGAAGCTCAAAAGTATGTATTTCTGAAAGTATGGGTCAATCGAGCCTTGGGCTAAATTTATGTGTCTACAGGGCATCTCAAGACCTTCATCATGAGACGCAGTAGGCGGTGGTGGTGGTGGTAGAGGCAGAGATTGTGTTTGGGGATGGGTCTCTCCTTTGTAGGAGGTTGTGTTTTGGACTTAGGTGGAGGTTGGACTTTCGATTGGATAAGGGCTTCGGGTTTGGAGGGAGTAGGAGGATGGGGATTGGGTGGGGCTAGGGTGATGTTATGGCTGGGGTTGTGGTTGGGGTTGGGGTTGTGGTTGTGGTTGTGGTTGTGGTTGTGATTGGGGCTGGGGTTGTGGTTATGGTTGGGGCTGGGGTTGGGGCTGGGGTTGGGGCTGTGGGTGGGGTTGAGGCTCGGGGCTTGGGTTGGAGTTCGAGCAAACCATGCACCTCACCTGAGTTTTGGGCTGAGGCAGACCATTGCCATTGGGGGACAAATGTCTAATAATTCCCAGCATGTAACAACGGACTTCCGGCCACATTGTGGGCCTACAATATGAGAAGAATATCAGTTAATGTTTAATCAATAATTAACATGTAGAAGAGTTCGCGATTCATATCCGAAGCATCGACTCATCATAGTCAATGCATCGTTGCATCATGCAGAAGCGTCAGCACCTTATATGAAGGTGTCGGCGGTGCCATGTCATGTAAAGGCGTTGGCGCTTCATATCCACAGCATGGAGCTTCAAATCCGCAGCGCCGATGCTTCACATCCGAAGCATCAATGCTTCATTGTTGGATTTCCTCAAGTTCATCATTTCTCCAGCATAGTTTAGAAGCATACCTCGGATAATTTTCTCAAAATCTCCTTCAAAGATGCTTGTTCATTCCGGAAGAGGGCGAACTGATTTTTAATATAACCCTGATCCTTCAAGATCATGACGATCTGATCCTTCAATTGTTGTTTCTCTTGTTCCAGGTGGAGAACCTTTAGACTGAGGTTGTCGAAGCCTTTGCTCCGTTCTTTAGTTGACCTCTCACAACATGCAATTCTTGAATCGGTAGACTACTTCCATTTTTCATTAATCCTCTATTTTGCGGACTTACGGACTTTGGGCTCTTCTTCCACTTCTTCTTTTTCCTCTTCTTCTTCTTCTTCTTCCTCCTCTGCCTCTTCCTCGTCCGACATGCTAATAGCATCAATTTTTATTTTCTTCCTTCGTGCAATAATGGGAGGGGTCGGTTGTCCTTCACCCACTTTTGTAAGTCTCTGCCCTGTTCCCAATACGACTTCCACCACAGGCAGGGTCCTCTCATAGTGTGGCCTCTAGTTCTCAAAAGCACTATAAGATGATAGATATTTCACATTATTTTTTACTAATAAATATTTTGGGAAAATACGACTGCCTTCTTAAGAAGAGATTGTGCTCATGTTAGAGGCATCATCGCTTCATTTGGAAGCATTTGTGCTTCTACAGTGTAGCGACAATGCCTATACTTGGATGTGATATCGCCTCGTATCGAATTTACCTTATTCTCGAAGTTCGTGATGTATAACTTCCTCGTATTGTCGTTTGCTTTCCATTTCAGCAACCATGGGAAGCGGATGTCATTAGCAACATTGGGTGGGGAGGCGCACTTGTGGTTAATCTCGTATGCTCAGATCTGAGAAAAATAAAAATTTGATGACTTTCGTAATCGTCAACGCTTTATAGGAAATAAAATAAGACATTCTAGGAGACGACATTACCTGCAAGGAAATAGTGCAGTCATAAATATTGTAATCCTGCATTGCCCTTGCTTTCTCAGCTATACCCCTCATCCTCTTCGCTTTGTCCACGCACGCTAGAAGGTGATTGTACGCGTAATGGCCCCATGGATATTCATTGAAATTGGGGAGATCATCAAGGAGGTCGAGGTGGGGGTTCTCAAGGGTGTATTTTATATTTGGGAAGAGGACGGTGTGAGGACAAACAATAGAGCTTCAAAAAGTCCTCGTCAGCTCCTTGATTAACTTAATGGCATCAAAGATGTCTCCCCTCTTTTCATCTTTTAAGCCCTTAAAAAACCTATCTCTAATGGTCTGTTCCATAGGAATCTTTGCCTTTGTAGGGTAACGAGGGGGGACGGTCATTCGAAGACCAATTATCAAGGCAAAATAAAGGGTCTAAAATCTAATAATCCCAGTCCCAAAATTCAAAGTGTTGCTGTAATAGCCCGAAAAATCACGCTAAACTATGACCTCGAGATCCGTGCCCGATCGGTCACAGGTTTGACCAATTAGGAGTTCGATAGTTAGCATTGAGTGTGATGAGCGATTGAGATGTGATGGGTTGAATGTCTATGTGGTGTGTTGTAAATGTGAAGTCGCATACACCTATCGCGGTGTATGTGCTCAACACACACGAGAGGAAAGAGATAAAAAGGGTTTAATAGCCCTAAAAGCAAGAGTTTGATGGTTGTTGAAGGAGAGTAAAGAAGAGAGAGAGAGAGAGAGAGAGAAGTAAAGAGAGGAGTAAATGCTAGTTGAGGAAGGGAGATTCGAGCAATAAACGCCGGATTCGACGCGAGGGATCCGCTAGAAGCAAAGCTGGAACCCTAGCCTTCCAACCATTTGATTTGAAATCAATTTGAGATTGATTCAAGGTAAAAAATTTTGTGAATAAAATGCATAGATCGTAGAGGCTAGGTTGTGGTTGAAAGTGGGTTAAATCATAGGATAATGGTTTAGAAAAATAGAGGAAAAAGTATGGAAGAAGATTGGGAAGAACAGCTCGAAAGGGGCTGAATCTGACAATTTCGATTAATCAAAATTGGGTTTCGATTAATCGAAATTGGCCAGGAAGTTGAAAAGTCAGAGGACCCCGATTTCGATTAATCGAATTGGAATTCGATTAATCGACTTTGGATTTCGATTAATCGATTTGGGTATCGATTAATCGACTGGGAACCTTCAGTGGACCCCAGGGGTTGGAGGAAATGATGGCTTGAGGAAAAATCGACTAATCGAAATGGGATTTCGATTAATCGATTTCAGTTTTCGATTAATCGATTTGGGATCGATTAATCGATTTTAGGAACTCGACTACTCAAATTGAGAATCGAGTTTGCGAAACAGAGAATTTCGATTAATCGAATAAGATTCGATTAATCGAATGAAAATCTCGATTAATCGATTTGAGAATCGATTAATCGATATTAACTTTCGATTAATCGATTTTGGAAATCAATTAATCGAATCAGATTCGATTAATCGATTTTGGAATTCGATTAATCGACTGAGATAAAATATGTTGACTTTTAGGTTTGACTTTAAGATTCTTGGAGAGTCTTAGACCTTCTTTATTGCATCCTTTGTGATGTGTTTCACCTGTTATGTGGTACCATAGGTGGTACGTGTGGACTAGTGCACAAGGAGCCACGTGGGACCTTGATGCGTTGAGCAAACAAAGACTTGAGATAGGGAACACCTTGAACATGTACTTTATTTTACAAGAGCATGTATGTAATGATATAGAGTTCAATTTAAATATTTATTTGCTTAAAGATTATGAAAAGTGTGTGTGCGTGTGACACCCATAAGAGTAATGACAATGAGCCATCCCCAGGGGATGAAGAAGTAAAGAGATAAGTGCATCAAGTGTGATGCAAGTAAATGGATGCATCCCAGGGATGTATCCAAGATTGAATCATGCTGATAGGGCCTAACTGATATAAGATAGCAAACTTACACGGTGAATAACTATATGTAAGGCACCGATATTTTTGTTATTTGAGGTTTGATAGGTTACCCCACCGACGTGGCGGGATATCCACGACTGACACGGCAGGATATCCGTGACCGATACGGCGGCAAAACCGTAGGCCAGTGCGGAGGCTTATCCGTACATAGTAAGCACACCCCAGGGGTGTTGATTGAGACAAGTGAAACCCCGCCACCAATCCCCAGGGGAAAGGGGCTTGGGTACTATATTGGTATTCCCAGGGAATACGTTAAAACTGTCTATATAGATGACGATGAAGGGTATCTCATCGGGGCTCGATGCTATATTGCTCGGGGACTACTTAAGTTGAAAGTTTAAGTTTTGCTTTAGGCCTTTTCAGCATCATTCATGAGTAAATGAAAATATAAGTAATCAACAGTAAAACTAAATGTTTTTCAACTGTTTTCATCAATAACTGCATAGATACATCATGCATGGCATATCATGGAATATATGTGAGTTATAATTTATATGTTCAACTGTGTTTGTTCCCTATTGAGCTAGGATATAGCTCACCCTATAGACTATACGTCGCAGGTCCACTACTAGCAGCTGCCGAGGCTTCAGGAGACGCTAATCCCGGCGAGTCGGACCTTGCGGCCGGCGAAGAATTGGAGCCACCTCCTGAGGACTTCTTCTAGAGGACTCCGTTGTGCCACTTTGAGGGCTTTTAGAGAGATTTTGTACGGCTTGGTATGTCAAGCCTTGATTTTGTTTAAAACCATGTATATAAGGAGTTGGGATTATTCTTTTGGGACGAACCATCCGTGATGATTTCTATCATCGATGGTTTGGATCGGTTCTCCATTCATGCAGAGGCATGAGGGTAGAACTATCTTTTGGGGAGTTAATTAATATAGATTTAAATTCCGCAATTTTGTTTATTATACTTTTTGATGCTTGATATACCAGTGTTCCGTGCTTAGCTAAAGGGCACGGTCAAGATGATCGTGCTGATGGCACGGGTTTCGGGGTGTCGAAATCTGGGCTGTCACAGTTGGTATCAAAGCCATTTTCTTTTAGCAATTCTGACAAGGGTTCTTTCGTCAGAACATAGGGGCTTCTGCTAACGAAACTTTAGTTTCAAATGCAGCCGCAAATGTCATCTAGAGGAAGAGGCCGACCAAGGGGAGGCCAACAGAGGAGTCTACGTAGTGGAGATGATTACATCTCTCCTACTAATAGAGTGCCTTTAGGAGGTACTGAGGCCCCAGGGGGCAGTAGTAGTAGACAGCGTGATGAAGAAGATCGAGATCATCAGGATCAAGATCTGAGAGAGCAAGAAAGAGTGAGAGAAAGACAAGAAGACAGAGAAGAGCGACAAAGGATGATGCACACTATGGAGACTATGGCAGCTGCCATGGCACAACAAACGCATCCTTTGCGACTCATGCGTGAGAGAACAGCACCCACCTACACCACCTGTAGGACCTGCGTTGCCTGTGCCCTCATCTTTTACAGAATTTAGGAGGATGAGACCTCCTTCATTTTCTGGGCAGGCAGACACAATGGCCGCTGAGAACTGGCTGATGGAGATGGAGAAAGTCTTTAGCGTGCTAACTTGCACGGAAGATGAGAGTGTGAGATGGGCAGCTTACATGTTGGATGGGGAGGCTGGGCCTTGGTGGAAGTCCGTGATACGGACTCGGGCTCAGGAGACCCCAGAGTTGCCTTGGACTTGGGAGGAGTTTGTTGAGGAGTTCAACAAACAATATTTTCCGGAAGTAGTGAGGAACCAACTTGAGATACAATTTTTACAATTAGTGCAAGGGAGAATGACAGTGAGAGAATATGGGGTGGAGTTTCTACGACTTGCCCGTTTTGCTCCGGATTACGCTGCCATCAAGTGATGAAGTCCAAAAGGTTTCAGCAAGGTTTGAAGCCGAGGTTAGGGGAGGCGTAGCTCCATTTCAACTGAGGACCTATGAAGAGATCATGAGTAAAGCACTAGTGGTTGAAGAGGAGAACACAAATAGATATCGACAGAGAGAGCAGCAGAGAGGAGTAAATGAACAAGGAAGATCGGGGCACTACGAATCGGTGAACAAAAAGCCGAGGTTCATGGCCCAGAATCAGAGACCACAGTTCCAAGGGGGTTTCGAAAGACCGGCACAGCAACAACAACACCAACAGAGGTTTCCATTACTTGCGTCGGGGAGACCTATTCGCTATGAGAGCCCTGCCATGTCTACTGGCGCCACTAACACACAGGGTTCTCGTACTGTTTCTTCTGCACCTCGGGAGACTTGCGCAAAGTGTGGCAAGCCTCATAGGACGGTGGATTGTAGAATGGGAACTAGGGGTTGTTTCCGATGTGGCAAGGTGGGCCACTTGATCAAGGATTGCCCCGAGACGGATAAGAGAAAGACGGTTTCAGTTGCAGCACCACGACCAATTCAAGCAAGGAAGCCGATCGTTCAGGGGAGAGCCTATGCAGTCACTGCTCAGGAAGCAGGGAACGTGCATGACGTCATACAAGGTGAGACCCTTTTAAAATTAAAGAAAATTTTCATTTCATTAAAATTTTAGATAGAGAAGGAGCATGCATTAGAAATTATATAGATTCTGTCTCAATACAAAAAGCGGTATGTGAATTAAAAGTGGAAATTGATGTGTAAATTATTGTATGTATGTGTGTATGCTATAGGTACTTTAAATATATATGAAAAAGGATGTTTCGGTGGTTATGACGCTCGAGTGTTGATAGACCCAGGGTCTACCCACTCATTCGTCACTCCACGTTTCGCCAAGAAGATGAAGATTGTTCCAGAGACGTTGGATTTCATCCTATCTGTGTCTATTCCGACTGGAGAGTTAGTGGACACGGAGTTAGCTTGCAAATCCATCATTGTAGCAGTTCGAGACTTAGAGGTGCATGAACTAGAAGCAAAGTTGATACTGTTAGACATGCAAGGGTTTGATGTGATCCTTGGCATGGACATTATTGCAACCGTCGATTGCAAGAATAAGGTAGTCATTTTCAGACCCAACACAAGAAGATCATTTCGGTTTCAAGGAGTGAGGTCGTCATCTGTGCCACTGATCTCAGCAGTAAGGGCCGAAAAAATGATCAGAAAGGGTTGTAGTGGATACTTGGCTTTCTTAAAGGAGGACAAGGAAGAAAAGAACGTCATTTCTGAGATAGCAGTTGTGCGAGACTTCGCTGACGTGTTTCCAGAGGAATTTCCAGGATTACCTCCAGAAAGAGAAGTAGAATTCGCCATTGACTTAGCACCAGGAACGAAGCCTATTTCGAAAGCACCTTATAGAATGGCTCCTGCTGAATTAAAGGAGTTGAAGGAACAACTACAAGAGCTTATGGACAAGGGGTTTGTTAGACCAAGTGTATCTCCATGGGGAGCACCGGTCTTATTTGTCAAGAAAAAGGATGGGTCAATGCGGCTATGCATTGACTATCGACAATTGAACAAACTCACTGTGAAGAACCGTTACCCTTTGCCTAGAATAGACGATCTATTCGACCAACTGCAAGGAGCAAGGTATTTTTCCAAGATCGACCTGAGATCTGGGTATCATCAGTTGCGAGTCAAGGCTGAAGACATTCAGAAGACAGCTTTTCGGACACGGTATGGACACTATGAATTCCTTGTGATGCCGTTTGGATTGACGAATGCTCCGGCGTCGTTTATGGATCTAATGAACCGAGTGTTTAAACCACACTTGGACTCCTGCGTCGTAGTGTTTGTTGATGATATACTGATATACTCCAAATCCAAGACGGAACACGAAGAACATTTGAGGATTGCTCTACAGACGCTACGTGAACACCAATTGTACGCCAAACTCAGCAAGTGTGAGTTTTGGTTGGAAGAGGTTAGCTTCTTGGGACATGTCGTCTCAAAGCACGGTGTCACGATAGATCCAGCAAAGATAGAAGCAGTAGTTAAATGGGAGCAACCAAAGCAAAGGATGACCGATGTCCAAGTTTTCGGGCTTAGCGGTGCTATTATCGACGTTTCGTTGAGGGGTTTTCAAAGATATCGGGACCTCTCACAAAGTCGACACGAAAAGATTCGAGGTTTGAGTGGAGTGAGGCATGCAGAAGAGTTTTCAAGAACTCAAAGCGAGACTCACTGTGTTAGCGATTCCTTCAGCAATGGAGGATACGCAGGTACAAATGACGTCATACAATGGCCTTGGTTGTGTACTCAATCAACACAAGAAGGTGATAGCTACGGATCGAGACAAATTTGAAAGAACACGAGAAAAATTACCCGACTCATGACTTGAACTAGTCCATTTTTATGAAGATTTGGAGACATTACTTGTATGGTGAGACTTTTGAAATTTTCACCGATCATAAGAGCCTCCGATACCTGTTTACACAGAAAGAGCTCAACATGAGACAGCGCAGGTGGATGGAATTCCTCAAGGATTACGATTGCTCCATACAATACCATCCAGGCAAGGCGAATGTAGTGGCCGATGCATTGAGTCGGAAGGGTTCAGTTCAGTTGGCTTATTTGATTTTGGGTATGCACCGGTGGAAATTATTGGAAGACCTGGCATTCTATGATGCGAACATTGAGTCAAAGGACACCGGATCCTTTTTGGCTAACATATCAGTAAAGCCAGTGATATTTGAGCATATCCATGATCTACAGATGAAAGATCCGGCATTAACAAAGATTCATCAAGACGTGAGTGAAGGCATTAGGTCGGACTTCTCAGTAAAAGAAGATGGTTCGTTGTTGTTTAAGGGCCGTCTATGCATTCCGGACAATGCCGATCTAAGACGAACGATTCTTGATGAAGCCCATAAGTCAAATTATGCTATCCACCCTGGTAGCACCAAAATGTATCAAGATTTGAAAAAGAACTACTGGTGGAGAGGACTGAAGCAAGACGTGGCCGAATATGTGTCACGGTGTTTGACTTGTCAGCAAGTGAAGGTTGATCATAGACATCCTGCTGGACTATTACAACCTTTACCAATACCAGAATGGAAGTGGGAATCGATCTCAATGGACTTCATTGTTGGATTACCCCGTACTGCCAAGAGACACAATGCTATTTGGGTCGTCGTAGACCGATTGACCAAATCAGCGCACTTTTTGCTGTACAATACTACGTATACAGCAGGAAGACTGGCAGATTTATATATGAAGGAGATTGTAAGATTACATGGGATTCCAAGCAGGATAGTTTCAGATCGTGATCCACTATACACATCCAAGTTTTGGAAGAAATTTCAAGAAGGAATGGGAACACGACTAGACTTTAGTTCAGCTTTCCATCCTCAAACTGATGGGCAGACAGAGCGAGTGAACCAAGTAATAGAAGACATGCTCAGGGCTTGCATGCTTGATATGCAAGGATATTGGGATGAGTATCTACCGATGCTCGAGTTCGTATATAATAACAGTTTTCAAACGAGCATTGGCATGGCACCGTATGAAGCTCTGTATGGATGACGATGCAAGTCACCTCTCAATTGGGAGGAAACAGGTGAGAAATTTGTGTTAGGACTAAAACTACTTGAAGATAACGCCACCGTCGTTCAAATAATCAGAGAAAGGCTGAAGTCAGCACAGAGTAGACAGAAAAGTTACGCCGACATGAAGCGGACTAGTGTCGACTATAAAGTGGGTGAGCATGTGTTTGTGAAAGTGTCACCTATGAAAGGCGTAATGAGATTTGGCAAGAGAGGGAAATTAAGTCCACGTTATGTTGGACCATTCAAAATTTTGGGACGCGTAGGTGAAGTTGCATATCGCATTCGTTTACCACCGTTGTTTGATCGAGTACATAATGTTTTCCACATATCGATGCTCAGAAAGTACGTGAATGATCCGTCTCATGTGTTAAGAAAGCAACCTATAGAGATGTGTGAGGACATGAGCATGATAGAGGAACCAGTGGAAATCTTGGATCGAAAGGAACAAGCATCACAAGACTAAAGTGATTCCCTTAGTGCTTGTTCGGTGGAATAATCATCCAAAAGAAGAGGCTACTTGGGAACGAGAGGCCGATGTGAAAGAACAATATCCAGCCTTGTTTCCAACGACGTGAGAATTCAATATAAACCACAAACATGTTTGTGAAATCTCCACTATACTTGTAATTCAATGGAAAATTTGATTAATCTGATTTGAGGAACAGAATTATATGTACATGATCAAGTATATACAACTCTATGGAAGAACCACTTGATGTCATAAACTACCAAAAATAATCAAAGAACCAAAGAAATTGAAAATCTGCAGAAATTGGGCAAAACCGATTAATCAAATTTCAAATCGATTAATCGATTTGGAATTTTGATTAATCGATTTTGTTCGATTAGTTGACTGGCATATACCAGTGACTGGAAATTGAAAGGAGAGTTAGAATATACATAGAAGACAAATTTCGATTGATCGAGTTAGAATCTCGATTAATCGATTTAGGATCGACTAATCGATTTTGAGAATTTCGATTAATCGAATTAGAATTCGATTAATCGAACGGCAAATTCGATAAATCGAACAAACTGAGAATGTTAGAAGAATTGGGAGTCAATTCATGAAATTTCGATTAATCGAAGCAGTGTCGATTAATCGATTTTGGATTTTGATTAATCGAATTAGATTTCGATTAATTGATTTACAAAAAGGACTTAAAAGAAATTGAATTCAGATATACGATTTCGATTAATCGAAGTGAACTTCGATTAATCGAAGTAAAATTCGATTAATCGATTTTGAAATTTCGATTAATCGAAATGGATTTCGATTAATCGACTGACTCGCGCCAGTGAGCTCTAAAACTTAAATTTTAAAAAGGATACAATTTCGATTAATCAAAATGTTTTCGATTAATCGATTTTGACTTTCGATTGATCGATTTGGGAAATTGATTAATCGATTTTGCGCGGCTTAACCTAATTTTAAAACTCGATTAATCGAATCTGTATTTCGATTAATCGAAACCAGTCTATATATATTGGAGTTAGGGTTTTGGTACCCATTCGGAATTTTCAAACTTGGGCGCCATTCCTCTTTCTCCTTCCTCTTCTCCAACCGGTCAAGACAAGTTAGGGTTTTGGGGTTTCTTTCGTTGGTTCTGGACCAAGATCGCCTATTTTGGATAGAAACTCTAAGGTAAACCCTAGATTTCCATTTTTCCCTTCAATTTGCATTAGAAAAACCCTAGATTTCGTTATTTCACCAACCATGCCGCCCAAAACCCGATTATCTTCAAAGAAGGCGACTTCTAAGTTGCTGGTTAGGCGTAAGAATGCCGCACCACCACCACCTACCCCATCGCCGGTGAGGACTCCATCACCGTCGGCATCGGAGACCACCTCCGGTTCGACGAGCGCGTCTACGCGCGAGTCTTCCCGCGAGTCCACACCAATGCCCCCACCACCCACTAATGTAATACAACCAAATGAATGGTGGGCGGCCAAGACATTTGAGGTCGAGTACATTATCGACCCTACCCTATTCACCGATCCCGATGTGCCGGGCGAGACCCAATGGGCTCGAAACTACCTTAACGGCCTCGGCAACCTTCTCAAACCAATCCGGGGTTCTTACTACCCTAGATTGGTGAGATTATTTTACCAAGGGCTAACGGATGGCCCTACCGATGATTGCATTTTGACCAAGATCGAGGGTCGTCTGTACACGATCACTCGTCGTCACATACACGAGGTACTCGAGTGTTACCTCGATTTTACCCCAGAGACCCTATTCCCCCTTGAGGAGGACCCCGCTTCGAGGAGGTCATGACCCGCATGACCAATGGTAAAAAGGGGTCGGGCTCCTCCATTAAGAGGGTTGACCTTCCACACTATATGTGGATGCTCGACTCGGTGATAAAGTGCAACCTTTACCCAATGCGCCACGACACTGAGCGCGTAGACAAAGTGCAACATGCACTTTATGCGGCCTTCTGTGGCCGGTGGTTCGACGCCACAATGGTCATACTTGAGGGGATGAGGTACATTAAGGGCAAGCTGATGAAGGGCAACATGCGGCCCAAGGAGAAGATGCCATATGCTCGACTCATCTCGAGCATGTTGGAGTGTTACTCTAATGACCCCTCCTACAGCATCTCGCCTCACGAGGTGAGGGCTACGGATCGCGTGAAGACATTTATGAAATCTTCATGGACCCGTAGCTACAATCTTCTAAAGCGGACCCTACCAGCTCCGGGTCCCGCTCCAGCCCCAGCAGCAGCAGTAGCAGCACCAACAGTAGCACCTCCACCACCCCCACCACCTCAGCAGGACCCACCCGTGGGTGGGGCACACCCTATTCCCGCCGAGCCATCCGTGGAGAGGGTTCCCTCCCACACCACAGCATCACCGACACCACCTGCCCACTCCGCGCCCGCGACACCCACCTCATCCTACCGCCGGCGTGCCGCATCATCTGGGCCGACCATCGAGGAGGTGTTGGCCCGTATGGAGGCCAACAACGAAAGGATGAACCGGAGGATGGACTTTCTACTCTTTCACACCCTCCGCCACATCTATCCTACCGACTACCGCCGCTACCTCGCCCAGGAGGAGGAAAGGACCGTTGGACGCACCACCTTCCACAGAGGACCCGTCTTCCATCCCACCACTACAGACGCGGTTCCCTCTACATCTACATCCGCTCCGCAGATCGAGACGCCGCAGCCACAGCCGACCACTCACCAAAGCCACAACCACCACTGCTTATTTTGTATCATGATTTTTGTACATGTATATTTTGTATGCCAATTTATTGGCGCTTTGTAAAACTTTTGATATTAATAGAAATCCCAATTTTTGTGTTAATTGTTTTCTTTCGTCAAAAATTTAAATTCCATGCTTGTGTTGTGAATACATATACGTCTGAGTCAACTGGACCACCTCACCTGCGAGTATGGGGGGGGGAGTGACCCAGACAGACAAACCTTGGGTTATTTTCGAGGACGAAAATTCCCAAGGTGGGGAGGATGTAATAGCCCGAAAAATCACGCTAAACTATGACCTCGGGATCCGTGCCCGATCAGTCACAGGTTTGACCAATTAGGAGTTCGATAGTTAGCATTGAGTGTGATGAGCGATTGAGATGTGATGAGTTGAATGTCTATGTGGTGTGTGTTATAAATGTGAAGTCGCATACACCTATCGCGGTGTATGTGCTCAACACACAAGAGAGGAAAGAGATAAAAAGGGTTTAATAGCCCTAAAAGTAAGAGTTTGATGGTTGTTGAAGGAGAGTAAAGAAGAGAGAGAGAGAGAGAGAGAAGTAAAGAGAGGAGTAAATGCTAGTTGAGGAAGGGAGATTCGAGCAATAAACGCCGGATTCGACGCGAGGGATCCGCTAGAAGCAAAGCTGGAACCCTAGCCTTCCAACCATTTGATTTGAAATCAATTTGAGATTGATTCAAGGTAAAAAATTTTGTGAATAAAATGCATAGATCGTAGAGGCTAGGTTGTGGTTGAAAGTGGGTTAAATCATAGGATAATGGTTTAGAAAAATAGAGGAAAAAGTATGGAAGAAGATTGGGAAGAACAGCTCGAAAGGGGCTGAATCTGACAATTTCGATTAATCGAAATTGGGTTTCGATTAATCGAAATTGGCCAGGAAGTTGAAAAGTCAGAGGACCCCGATTTAGATTAATCGAATTGGAATTCGATTAATCGACTTTGGATTTCGATTAATCGATTTGGGTATCGATTAATCGACTGGGAACCTCCAGTGGACCCCAGGGGTTGGAGGAAATGGCTTGAGGAAAAATCGACTAATCGAAATGGGATTTCGATTAATCGATTTCAGTTTTTGATTAATCGATTTGGGATCGATTAATCGATTTTAGGAACTCGACTACTCAAATTGAGAATCGAGTTTGCGAAACAGAGAATTTCGATTAATCAAATAAGATTCGATTAATCGAATGAAAATCTTGATTAATCGATTTGAGAATCGATTAATCGATATTAACTTTCGATTAATCGATTTTGGAAATCAATTAATCGAATCAGATTCGATTAATCGATTTTGGAATTTGATTAATCGACTGAGATAAAATATGTTGACTTTTAGGTTTGACTTTAAGATTCTTGGAGAGTCTTAGACCTTCTTTATTGCATCCTTTGTGATGTGTTTCACCTGTTATGTGGTACCATAGGTGGTACGTGTGGACTAGTGCACAAGGAGCCACGTGGGACCTTGATGCGTTGAGCAAACAAAGACTTGAGATAGGGAACACCTTGAACATGTACTTTATTTTACAAGAGCATGTATGTAATGATATAGAGTTCAATTTAAATGTTTATTTGCTTAAAGATTATGAAAAGTGTGTGTGCGTGTGACACCCATAAGAGTAATGACAATGAGCCATCCCCAGGGGATGAAGAAGTAAAGAGATAAGTGCATCAAGTGTGATGCAAGTAAATGGATGCATCCCAGGGATGTATCCAAGATTGAATCATGCTGATAGGGCCTAACTGATATAAGATAGCACACTTACACGGTGAATAACTATATGTAAGGCACCGATATTTTTGTTATTTGAGGTTTGATAGGTTACCCCACCGACGTGGCGGGATATCCACGGTACACGGCGGGATATCCGTGACCGTCTGGCGGCAAAACCGTAGGCGGAGGCTTATCCGTACATAGTAAGCACACCCCAGGGGTGTTGATTGAGACAAGTGAAACCCCGCCACCAATCCCCAGGGGAAAGGGGCTTGGGTACTATATTGGTATTCCCAGGGAATACGTTAAAACTGTCTATATAGATGACGATGAAGGGTATCTCATCGGGGCTCGATGCTATATTGCTCGGGGACTACTTAAGTTGAAAGTTTAAGTTTTGCTTTAGGCCTTTTCAGCATCATTCATGAGTAAATGAAAATATAAGCAATCAACAGTAAAACTAAATGCTTTTCAACTGTTTTCATCAATAACTGCATAGATACATCATGCATGGCATATCATGGAATATATGTGAGTTATAATTTATATGTTCAACTGTGTTTGTTCCCTATTGAGCTAGGATGTAGCTCACCCTATAGACTATACGTCGCAGGTCCACTACTAGCAGCTGCCGAGGCTTCAGGAGACGCCGACCCCGGTGAGTCGGACCTTGCGGCCGGAGACGAGTTGGAGCCACCTCCTGAGGACTTCTTCTAGAGGACTCCGTTGTGCCGCTTTGAGGGCTTTTAGAGAGATTTTGTACGGCTTGGTATGTCAAGCCTTGATTTTGTTTAAAACCATGTATATAAGGAGTTGGGATTATTCTTTTGGGACGAACCATCCGTGATGATTTCTATCATCGATGGTTCGGATCGGTTCTCCATTCATGCAGAGGCATGAGGGTAGAACTGTCTTTTGGGGAGTTAATTAATATAGATTTAAATTCCGCAATTTCGTTTATTATACTTTTTGATGCTTGATATACCAGTGTTCCGTGCTTAGCTAAAGGGCACGGTCAAGATGATCGTGCTGATGGCACGGGTTTCGGGGTGCCGAAATCCGGGCTGTCACAGTTGCCATCGATCCAGAACTTGATGATTGCATCCAAGAGGCTATTGATGCTTATCATACCCTTTGGACCCACAAAGAATACCCCGAAGACCGACAATGAAAGCAAATTTTTCCTCCCCTCAGATGCCTTGTCAAAAATCACCCAACACTTTCAGATGGTGCACTTAGTCACTAGAGTCTTGAGAATCATCTTCAAAATATATGAAACAGAAAAAGGAGAAGTTTAGAAAAGAAAAAAGAGAAATTTAGAGAAGAATGTACTAATAATAGGAGCGGTGTCGCTTCCAAATACAGGCGCTAGCACCTTGAATGTTGGGGCGCTCCAAAAGCTTGAGTGCTGAGGTGCCCGTGCCCCTAGATGAGGTTGTGCATCCGTGGGATTTGTGACGATCCCGTCGTGACGATGCGCTCTCAAATAAAATATTTAGAGTCGTCACCTAGAGCTTTTGCTGTCTCGAAAAATATAGATCAATTTTATAAGCACCAAAGTGCTACAAATATGGCTCTGAATCCAGTCTATGCCAAAGGCTCTTGGGTAGGGGCTTCGGTTATCGATTGGGAAGGTGTTAGGCACCCAATCAACCTGCTTAATACAGTCTCTACTTATGGCCAAAACAAAAATAATATAAAAGAAAAGAAAAAGGCTTCATCTTGCCCAAAGGGTTTTAAAATTTTATTTGTGCCCCTCCGTTCCTATCGAAAGTTTGGCGGCAGAACAGTACAAATGGGAGGATAGAGGAATAACCGAGAAGGTAGAGGAATAGAGGAGAGAGCCGGAGCTCTCAGTCCCTTATTGCACCGCTATAGAGCCTTGCGTTGGCTTGCTTCGGTGAGCTTTTGAAGGCTTGTATGATGAGAAATAGGGTTCTAACTCCTAGGGCTTAATAGTTAAGAGGTAGAGAAGGAAGGCTAGGGGGTAACACACACCTAACATAAAGCTTTTGGATGAAATGTTAAGGTCTAAAGGAAGTTTTAAAGTTCTGGAATTTGTATCGGAGTGGTGCACTAGAGGAGAGAGAGAAGGGATTCCTTAATCTCTTAAATGCAAATTTTTTCAAGTCTTTATAAAGGGAGGGGTACCTCTCTCTTTATAGAAAAAAGAGAGGTTAGGAAGGTGTTTAAAAGCCAATTTAGATTAGCAATTAGGTAATAAGCAATCTAAGATTTCCTAGGGTTTTTAAAGCCTTAAAAAGTGTGAAGAGTTGCTCCAATAGTGGATGATAGGGTGGGGCTTTAAACCACTTAAGAGGTTGCACATAGATAGTAAGTTGGTGTAACAGAACTAGCAAAACACACTCCAAAGGTCTAGATGGTCAACAAGTCAAACTCTAATCTCGAAATTTGAGGCAAAGAACCAGGGTTACTATTCATATGCCTGGCGCAACTATTAGTTATGCCAAGCATATGTACAGTAAAATAGTGCTTGAGCAGTGCCTAGGAAGTTGGCTGCCCACGGGGGACCCACCTTAATGCTGGTGCAACTATTAGTTGCGCCAAATCCCTAGGGGGGGTCTCCACACTATTTACCATTCTATCCATGCACTTCGGAATGCGATATCTTCTTGTGTACAGCTCCGATTGGGGTGATTCTTGGCTTGTTTGAAAGCTGAGGACTTCTTCTTCTCGATGGTATAAGACTTGATTATAGTAAAAGGTCACAACTAGTCCCAATGCACGACCTTTCATCCATTGCTTGGGAAAGCTAGGTTTAGATTCGGAATGGATTCTAAGGGTCGGGATGGGTTTCTAAGGGTTCGTGAAGGTTCCTTAGGGATCTAGGATGATTTCTAAGGGTCCTAAGGGTTCCATACATACCATCAAAAGCTCAGAGATGCGCCTCTCTCGAAATGTGTCTCGATCGGGCCTTAAGCCAAATTTGGGTGTCTACAGGTGCCCCTCTTTGGTATCTGATCACTAATGATCGAATGCCAAATAAAATAGACATTCGAAGAGGCCCAAGGCATTACTGATAGGTCCGCTATATTCATAACGAACTTCAAATATTAGATGAGTAGGATGGTGAGAAAACGAAAGTCTTGTATGTTAAAAAAAATGATCGTTTCTTAAGGTAATCGGTTTCCAAGCGCTTAACGATATTACTGGGCATAACTGAGGTGGAAAATGAGTTGTGAAAGCCTAATAGCTGAGAAAAATAGTCACTTTTTAAGATATTTTGATGTTCAAGATTCATTCTGAATACAACAACTTCATAAGTAAGGAGGGTGATCGACCCATATTCAAAGATAGGCGCAAAGCAAGTACACAAGGCTCCACAGTTTGTATCCAATTATATGAGGCATTGACTGCCTCATCTGACTAGTCACGGGTGCCCCTACTTAAAGTAGGGTTTGAGGTCATTGAGTGAACCCATTGATCCCGAAGTTTATTTGGCACGACTATCGAACGGAGCAAATAGATGTTGTAATACTTTTGGGAGTATGTGTCGCTTTTCCAACGTGCCTCGAATCATCATGACCCAGAGTATCCAACCTTAAATAACACTGAACAGATCCGGCCAAAATCGAGTGCCCACCGAAGGGGACACCTGATCCTGGCCTCTGCCAATAATGATTTTACAAATCATTTAACCATGCATAAACCTACACCCATTAGGGGCGATAAGCAATAAAAGCAATGGAAGTCTCGACCCAGATCCCTTCTGGGTATAATTTACGAGAACAAACGACCATCCTATGGATACCCAGACGCAAGGTGTACACTTTACAGGGATACCGTGCCAATACAGATTTTAAGCCTACGAAAATAAAGGAAAATGAACCCTTCTGCGTGCATGTTTACACATAGTTGATTGATCTATAGTTTTATTTTCAACAGGTTGGTCTCAACCAACGATTGACCTTTTTCACAATGGAGTTACCTGGACCTCAAACCCCGTAGGGCGCACGACCGGACAACGTAGACCAAGGGTCCACACCTCCGAAATAGCTCGTGATGAATCTGAAGTTAGACACTCATGTTCATATAAATCCAAAGACAGAGAGTTTAGCTCGAAGATTTAGCAGTGGAGTCGAACCGATCAAAACATTGACCGCTTGATGGGGATTGACATCGTTGCTCCTACTTTAAGGTAGGATCCAAAAATCCAAGGCGCACCTTAGATTTGGACATTAATTTAGCACAACTGCGTTACTGATAAAATATTGACCTTTTATTTCATCAGAACACGCATATGCATAGTCGTGCGTCCAATCGTATGAGGCATTGATCGCCTCATCTAACTGGTCACGGGCGTCCCTGCTTGAAGCAAGGTTTGAGGTCTTTAGGCGAACCCACTGATCCCAAAGTTTATTTAGCAAGACTACCCGAGCGGAGCGAATAGATGTCGCAACGCTTTTTGGGAGTACATGCTACCTTTTCAAAACATATATTTTTGTTATTTTATGTGAGAAATTTTTGACCTTTTTTGTGTTTATCATTTTATGTTATTTTTAGATTTTGAGTTATCATTTTATGTGATTTTTTAGATTTTAAGTTATCATTTCATATGATTCTATCACTTTATTACTTCCATTATTTTATGCGAATTATTTTTGGGATTTCCTTTATCTTTTTTATGGATTTTTAGATTTTTAAGTTATCATTTTATGTGATTTTTTTAGTTTTAAGCTATCATTTTATGAGATTTTTTAGTTTTTTAGAACTATTATTTTATGTGAATTAATTTTGGCTTTTTATGTGGGATTTTTTTTTTATCATTTTTTAGAGTTTTTCACATTTTTCTATGTAGGATTGAGATGCCTATTGATCTTGATCCATTTTATTCTAGCACGGCTTCCCGGGCAAGCCGAATGAGGATCGACATGCCGTTTGGGAGCACGTGCATCGACTGGGAGTACCAAAACGAAGAGAAGGGGGGTACCGGACCATGTAAGTGACCCGTACCAGGCCCAAAACCCGACCTGTAAGTAGTTGGTGCAACTATTAGTTGTGCCAAGTCAAAAGGAGGCTCAAAATAGCCTAGCGTAACTAATAGTTGCACCAAGCATGGCTGGGTTTTGAATTCAAAACGCCCGAGTTCGGGTAGCAAGGGCATATTTTTGAAAATATTTTCTCCCCCTCCCTCTCTTGAAACCGAAAACTGGCCTCCTCTAGGGTTCCTTTACATCGCCTCTACGCATGCCTCATTGCCGAAACTTGCTTGCACCGATTGATCGTCCACACCGAGCTAGATCAAAGACCCCATCTCCTTCAAAGGTAACCATTTAAAACCCATTTTCTTTAATTTTTCTTATTTTTTCTTGCAAATATGATCATGATCTTGTATTCTTAGATGATAAATGGTTTATTTTTGTTGTCGCATGTCTGTTGATAATGTGTTAATGATTTTTCATAAATAATGCCCTATTTTTGTGGTTTTATGGGTTTTATTAATGAATATATATATAATTTTTTTGTTTTTATTTGTGCCTGTAGAAGGGGTTTTATTTTTATTATTTTTTGTTTTTGTTTTGAATATAAAGCAAGGATTTTTGGTTTTTATTTTTTTGAAAACTAATTAGGAAAAGGGGAATTTTAGTTTCTTCTTTTTTTTGAAAATTAATTAAGAAAAATGATTTTTGGCTTCTATATATTTTTGGTTTTTGTTGTTTTTGTTCTCCCTCTTCTTCTTTTTTTTTTATTTGAAAACTAACTAAGGACTTGATTTATCTATTATTATTTATTTATATTTTGTGTTGGTTTTTGATTTTATGGGCATAAAAGAAAGGCTATTTTTTTTTTATTTACATAAAAGGACTTTTTGTTTGGTTTTTGGTTTTTAGAAGTATAACGGGAGGGATTTTTTTGTGTTTTTTACCTTTTTTTTTTTTCTAAACATAAAAAGAAAAAAGGATTTTTTGGTTTTTTTGATTTTAGAAGCATAAAGAAAGGATTTTTTTTTTTTTTTATTTTGTTTTTAACTTTTATTTTTCTAAACATAAAAGAAGGATTTTTTTTTTGTTTTTGATTTTAGGAGCATAAAGAAAAGATTTTTGCTTGTGTTTTTAACTTTTTTTCTTCTAAACATAAAAGAAGGATTTTTTTTTGTTATTGATTTTAGGAGCATAAAGAAAGTTTTTTTTTTTTTTTTTTTTTTTTAACTTGCTTTATTTTCAAAGATAGGAAGGAAAAATTTGTTTTATTTTTTTTTATTTTTGAAGAGAAAAAGGAAGGAATTTTTTTGTATTTTCATTCTATTAAAAAGGGATTTTTTTTGTTCATGTATGTGTATATCTTTGTTTCTGAAAATAATAAAACGGATGAGCATACCTACCTTCCCTTGGCCTGTAGCAAAAATAAATGGTTCTTTATCACTACTCTACTATGATGTGATTGCTTGCTTTTGCCTCAGAATGTCTGGCGATGAAGAGTACGTGCCTGAGGAGGGCCGTGAGGAGGGACCGATGTGGTTTATGATCCGCGTGGGGAGCAATTTTTCGTGGTAGAACGCAAGGCGGGTCCCTGGCTTAAGATTTAGGGCGAGGCTGCCCGAGTTGGCCTTCTCCACCAGCAGTATATCCATATCTCCAACTTTGGCATAGCAGGCTAGGTAAGAGAGAAGTTCAGTTATTTCTCCCTTTTTTTTTTGTGCGGCTTTGCTTTATTTCCATGATCATATACATTTTTCTCTCTTGATGCAGGCTTTGCCCCATATCGTGTTCTGCGGGGGTTGGTTGAACTTTCACGATTTTTACCATTACGTTCCCCCTGTGGTGAAGTATTTGCTAGAACAAGCGGGTTGTAAAGGAGTTCTGTATCTGAGAAATCTGAGACTTGGTTGTCCAATTTGAGCAACTTTCATTCTTGATCATCTGGATCGAATAATGGAAGGCCCCTAGCCGAAGAAAGAGACGATTCTTCGAGAACGTATTGAGTTGTTGATTGATGAGAAGAGGGTCCTGCAAGAGTTTTTGGCCCAAGAGAAAGTTAGAGCAGAGGTAGCGGAGACCAAAGCTGGCATAGCTGAGAGTGAGGTCCTTCGTCTAGAAGGATCCTTGAATGTTGCTCATGGGGTTGTTGATGCTTCTCGGAAGAGGTACAAGAGCTTCCACAGTCGCTAGCTGACTGAGAGGAATGTCCGGGAGGACAATTTTCACCCAGAGATTAGTGCCTTGAAGCGCGAATTGGGCCGTTGATTCTGTCCTGCACATATATCTTTTTGCACAAATCAAATTCACAGAAAATGGGCATAAGAAACCCCTTTATAGATACACATTTTTTGGTATACATATTTTCTTTATGTTTTTATTTTTTCTGCTTTTGTAAAAAAGGAAAGAAAGAAAGGTAGACATTACACTGATTATTTTTTGGGATGTGGTATAAGCGGTGCAGTTGTAAATGGAAAAGGAAAATCTATTATATTTACAATGACTTCTCCTTTTTATTGTTCTTTTTTATTGATGGATCCCTTTTGGAATGTGCACAGCCTAGGCATGAAAATGGAAAAGAGAAATCGTTATCTTTAACAAAAAGGGCTTCCCCGCCCAGGTGCACGAAGTGTGAGCAAGAGCATGAAAGTGGAAAAGAAAAATTATTATCTTTTGACAAAAGAGGCCTTTCGCCCTGTCCTTTATTCTCTTTTTATTTGGTTTGATGCCTCAATCACAGGGTGAGATCTCGGGTCCCTTTTGAGTTTCAGCAGCTTTACCAAGGTTGGAACGTCAATCCCTGTGGATTGAGTCAAACCTTTCTCCTTACCTTGAGTCATACGTTTGACAAAGTAGTTTCATTAAGACCATATTAGTCTGGGCCTGATTTGAACTAACATGAGTGGCCTAGTCGGAAAAAGGGGATCAGGGAGAGTAACCAAGAGGACTCCTACAACATCAATCTTATCAATCAATTCAAACCTTTCTTTTTCAACCTTTTTTTCTCTTTAATTCTTCAATCCTTTTACTCACAATGCCCAAGGTGGGTTCGTCGTGCCCGTTTTGCCCTCTTTTTACCCGCGACACTCTTTCGGGTTTTCACCATGTCCATGGGTTTAGCGCTCTTACCCCAAGCGCCCTTTCGAGTTTTCACCAGGTCTACACAAACTCGTTGTTTTTACCCGTAGTGCCCTTTCAGATTTTCGCTACGTCCATCTTGCTTTGAGCTTGTATTTTTATTTTATTTTATTTCTTTATTTCTTTTTTCAAAAGCCACGACATAGACGTCAATTCCATCATAGCCGACCAAATGGGGTTCTGATGTCATCTCACAACTCGGCTTATGTTGACTTAACAGATACTATGATTGCTCGTAAACCTACAAAGAGGACTTTCTTTACAGTGTAGCTTGGCCATGGGTTAGATTAGAATTTGAAGGTATGTTGGGCTAAGAAGGTTTCCTTGATACGGTTCCAATTTTTCACAACATACTTTCTTCCTTGCGAGATTTTACTTTACATGCCCTATAATTCTTCTATATATATATATATATTTCGTTTTGTTTCAGGCAATCTATTTTTTGAGGTTTTGCTTTTTCGATTTTTTTTTTATAGCCCTTCTACTTCATCTCTTTTTTCCTTGTATATGTACACACTTTTTCTTTTTCAGGGAAGGGGTTTATTAAAAGAAAGGCTCAGGCTCAAATGGGGTAGCAAAAGATATCATTATTTTTAGGGATGCTTTTTGGCTACTGTGCTCGGAATGATGGCCTCTTTTGGGTGGCTCTTGAGCAGTCATGTATCTATTTCACCAATACTTATCTCATCGCGATAGACTAAGAGTAGAACCGTTGGATGTATCCAGCATTGATGGGATCAGGAAGATGATCTCCGTCCATGGTAGCGAGGCGGATGGCGTATCCCGGCAGCACTTCTCGGATGACGTAAGGTCTCTCCCAGTTCGGCTTGAATTTTCCTCTCGGATTTAATATCCTTGATATTTTAACCTAATTTCATTTACCTCGATAAGTGTGCCCAAAAATAATTATGATATTTTATGGGCTTTTTAGTTAGTTTTGGTTATGATGAGGGACATGACCAAAGGACTTAGTTATGAGATGTGTACAAGTCAGGAAATCAACGACGTACACAATAAGGTTGGTATTTGTGTTTAACACCGGAAGTTTTGCAAGAATAAATGGATAAGTTGTAAATAAAAATATCTAGATTTTTATTTAGAATTTTTATTTTATAAGAAAGAGAGAGGGTGCAAGAGAAGTTAGCTTCTCCCTCTCGTTGGGAATCAAAACTCTAAGGCTTTGCCTCCTTGTTAATCTTAGATCTAGTGATCTTGAGAACCCCTCTTTCCATCTCAACCATTAATTAACCTTGTGCTTGAATTTGGATCAGTTTAAACTATTGAAAGAGAAGAGAGATGTGGAGAGGGTGAAAATCTGTGTGATCTTGTTGAGTGATGTGGCTGTAGCCTCCCTTTTTCTGGACTGATTTGAAGATCTAAAACCCTTGAGCTTGGAGATCTTTTTCGGATGTGAATCGGTTCAAAGAAAGCAACAGCTTATACAACAAGAGGTAGGTCTTTAACACATTCTTTTACCTTTTAAATTCAATTTAGGTTGAGAATAGTATGTGGTTTGTTAAAGGAGATCTAAGGCTGTGTTTGGAAATGAAGAAAAAGAATCCGGGCATGAAAAAGAATCCGGGCATGTTGAATTAACAGCCACAGAGCCTGGGAAATTCGACTGTCGAAATTGGAAATCGACTGTTGAATTGGAAATCGACAGTTGAAATGAGATTTTAAGCCTAAAACAGGGTTCTGAAATTCGATGGTCGATTTTAGAATCGACCATCGAATTTGAAATCGATGGTTGGATTTTTTATTTGTAAGCCTTTGCATTTGATTTTTGGGTTCTATATTAACGAGGGTGTTAATATATGTAGGTTTTGACAATTGGGAGTCCTTGGAAGGACGCTTGTTCATCTTTTGAATTTTCTTGGTTAAGGTAGGGGAATCCTAATTATTATTTGCATGAATTATAAGCATAAATGTAAATCATTTTATTTTAGAAGCATAAAATATGGAAATTCAATTAAAACTTTGAACATATGCCACAATCTGTAAATTTGTAAACCTTGGCATAAATAAGAATCATTGGAAATCAGAACCTCAGCTAAATTTGAATCAGAACCTCAGTTAACTTTTGAATCAGAACTTCGAATCAGAACTTTAAAAAAAATCAGTATATGATATGAATAATAAGCTTTGATATGTGTTAGCATTTGCATTTGATTTTGGGTTCATAAGACGATGCCCTAGATTCTACCAAGCCGTGTTGAGGTAAAACTTTAGCAAGTTTCCCTCATAGCGTAGGGGCTTGTTGCATTTTCGAAATGGGTTCATGAGCAGCGATGGTCGATGGGGTCTTCCCATCGGTCACGTAGTCTGCTCTCATGCTATAGGAAATTTGGGAGATAAAATTAAGTTATAAATTTAAGACAAGAAGCATGCTAAATCAGAACATTTTGAACACTTTAGATTTTATTATCAGTTTTGACTCAAGATTAGAACTGGAGATTTAATTTGAAAAGCATCATTGAAAAACCATATTTGATCCGATTCCGTCTTTTGAAAACCTTTACTTATAAGAAATGCAAATAGATCTGTCTTCCTCTATTGAGCTTGGCTGTTAGCTCACCCTCGACTATACGTCACAGGTGCTGAGACTGACCTTGGGTCAGAGGATCCGGAGGACTCTGATTATATTTCCGAGGAGGATTTGGACATACCAGCTGAGGAGTTCTTTCCGTGATCTTAGATTTTGTATTTTTGGTATTTTGTCTGGATATTATTTTGTAATGTTGAGCCTTAGGCTATTAATTTTGTTCTTTTGATATCACTTGAGGAACCATTATTGTGAACCTCTATTTTAGGTGATCGGATTGGCCATCACCGGTGGTTCTTTTTGGTTCCTCACAGTGATATATCTAATTTTGTTATATGAAGCTTTTGTTGTTGGATTAACAATGTTGCCTCTGTCTTTAGACCTTAGTTTATGTTGCCGGCTTCTGTTTGTTACGGCTTATTGAGAAATCAATAAGTTGATGAACAGGCCTTTCCTATACCTTAGGGATTGGAAAAGTCGGGTCGTCACAGTTGGTATCAAAGCGAGGCTCTAGGTTCAGAGTCTTAGGACTAGGGGTTAGATTATTTCTAACAATTTATTACTGATCAATTGTTATTGTTTGTTTAACAATGACAGATCAGCATGCCTCCACGGTTTAGAGGCAGAGGCCGAGGTATAGAGGGACCTCGTACAGCTCGCATTGAGGAGATAGATGAGGGCGTAGGCAGCTCATATGGCAGAGGGCGAGTTGCTTCTGGCCCTAATGCAGAGCCTTTGGGAGCTGCAAGGCAAGACAGAGGAAATGTGGACGAGGTGTTGGCAGCCTTGGCTACTAACATGGCCCAATGATGATCCAGACCCATTGGCCCCAAGAGATTCGAGTTTAGGAGGATGAGACCTCCTACATTCTCAGGGCAGACGGATCCTATGGAAGCCGAGGCATGGCTGGATGAGATAGAGAAAATATTTGAAGTGTTGCAGTGTACCGATATCGAGAAAGTACGCTGGGCATCTTTCAAACTTTTGGGTGAGGCCAGCCCGTGGTGGAAGTCTGTTTCCAGGATGAGAGAGCAGGACTACCCCAATACTCCATGGACTTGGGCAGAGTTCGTGGAGACGTTCAACGATCAGTACTTCCCAAAGATCATACGTAATCAATGGGAGGTCTAATTTATCGAATTGAAACAGAATGAGATGTCGGTGTGCGAGTATGGCGCAGAATTTGATAGACTTTCCCGATTTGCACCCCTACATGTGGCCACTGAGCTGATGAGAGCTCAAAAATTTCAGAGAGGTTTGAGGCCGAACATTCAGGAGAGGGTGTCGATGTGGGAAATGGAGACGTATGCTGGCGTGATGTCCAAGGCCCTCATTGCAGAGGAAGATATTCAAAAGCAGTACTTGAGGCGAGAGCAGGGTAATAAAAATAGGTTTGGTCAGAGACAGCAGAGTGCTTCAGAGCAGGTGAACAAAAAGCCAAGGTTCTTTAAACCTCCTCCCTACCCTAGTCAGCCATCATATTCTAGACCGGCTGTTGCTTCAGGACCAGTGACGTCTTCCTATCAGAGACCTCAGAGTACGTCACCAGGACGACCTTTCAGAGCCGGGAGCACTACTGCGAGTGGAGCTTACGTGGCTCGATCGGCGAGAGGATCGGTTACTCCTGTTTCTACCCCAGTGTGTGCAAGATGTGGGAAACCACATAAGACAGAGGATTGCAGACGGAACACTAGAGGATGCTTCAGGTGTGGACAGGTTGGTCACATGATCAAGGATTGTCCTACTATTGAGAAAGGACGAACTACGACGATCTCTACGCAGAAGTCAACACGACCTACAGTTCAAGGTCGGGCTTATGCGGATGGCCTGCAGAGATGCCCAAAGCGTCGAATAGCGTCATTCAAGGTATCATTAAAGTTGAGATGTCAATTATGCATTGATTCAATTATTATTGTTTAAATCTACATACAAGTCAATTGTTAAAACACATAGGAATCATTGCATATAATTAACAAACTTTTAACTAAAGGTACACTTATGATGAGTAGTCGAGACGACGTGGATAAAATTGAAGCACGAGTGCTTATAGACCCTGGGTCTACACACTCGTTTATTACTCCTTCCTTCTCAGAGAAGTTGGGTATTACTCCCAAACCCCTTGCTTTCATTCTAGATGTCAAGATTCCTACGGGGAGTTCGGTATGCACTGATACAGCATGTCAGTCAGTCATCGTGATGATTGATGAGCACGAGACATTGACCGACATGATTACGTTGAGCATGGAAGGGTTCGACGTCATTCTCGGAATGGATTGGTTGGCAGCTTATCACGCGAGCGTGGACTGTCTTCGGAAGATAGTGACCTTCCGACCGCCAAAGCGAAAATCATTCCGATTACGTGAGTCAAATCCAAGGTTGCGCGTTGGTTTCACCATTAAAAGCGGCGTATGATGAAGAATGGTTGTAGTGGGTATCTGGCCTATTTGCAAGATTCGACCGAGAAGAAGAACGACTTGGCTCTTATCAAGGTGGTCTGCGATTATCCTGATGTCTTTCCAGAGGACTTACCTGGATTACCACCTGACCGAGAGATTGAGTTCGCGATTGAGCTAGCGCCGGGTACAGAACCGTTATCTAAAGCTCCATATCAAATGGCGCCTGCTGAGTTGAAAGAGCTCAAGGAACAGCTTCAGGAGCTGTTAGACAAAGGATTTATACGACCGAGTGTCTCTCCTTGGGGTGCACCGGTTCTATTTGTGAAAAAGAAGGATGGATCGATGCGTCTGTGTATCGATTATAGGCAGCTCAACAAGATGACGATTAAGAATCGTTATCCTCTTCCGCGGATAGACGACTTGTTTGATCAATTGCAGGGTGCAAGGTTCTTTTCGAAGATTGATCTGAGGTCAGGCTATCACCAACTCAAGATCAAGGCGGAAGATATATCCAAGACTGCGTTTCGGACGCGTTATGGCCACTATGAGTTTCTAGTGATGCCATTTGGATTGACGAATGCGCCTGCATCTTTCATGGACCTGATGAACAGGGTGTTCAAACCACATCTTGATAAATCTGTGGTAGTTTTTGTAGATGACATCCTCATCTATTCGAAAACCAGAGAGGAGCATGTGCAGCATCTGAAGATGGCTCTTCAAATACTCAGGGACCATCAGTTGTATGCCAAACTCAGTAAGTGTGAGTTTTGGCTTGAGCAGGTCAGTTTCTTGGGCCACGTAGTCTCTGAAGCGGGTATCTCAGTGGATCCTACAAAGATAGATTTTGTGGTGACATGGGAACAACCTACGACAGTTACAGAGGTCCGAAGTTTCCTTGGTTTGGCAGGGTACTATCGGCGATTTGTCGAGGGTTTCTCGAAGATATCGGGTCCACTTACACAGCTCACAATAAAGAATGCTAAGTTCAATGGGCGAGCAGTGTGAGCGAGCTTTCGGGGAGTTAAAGCATCGCTGACTACACCGATTTGCTATACCTTGGCGTGGAGGTTTTGCAGTATATAGTGATGCTTCCTATGGCGGATTAGGCTGTGCTTAATCAACACGAGCGGGTCATTGCGTATGGTTCTAGGCAGTTGAAGGACCATGAAAGAAACTATCCGACGCATGACTTAGAGCTAGCTTGAAGATCTGGCGACATTACCTCTCGGTGAAATCTTTGATATATTCACCGATCACAAGAGTCTCAAGTACCTCTTCACTCAAAAGGACTTGAATATGCGGCCTGACGATGGATGGAGTTCTTGAAGGACTCGATTGCTCGATTCAATACCATCAAGAAAGGCAAATGTCGTTCTTGATGCTCTTAGAGAGGTCTTGACCGCAGTTGTCACATCTTGTTAGCGGATTGAGAGATGGAAGCTTTTGGAGGATATGGCTTTGGGCGCTCAAGGTTCGATGTAAAAGGCTCGGGGCATTGATGGCTATGCTTGTATTACGTCCTCGCTCTTGAGAACATTGGAGCTTGGATGACCGATGATGAGTTAATGGCAATCGGGCGAGATGTCGAGAATGGCGATGAAGGATTTCTCCATTCGACGGATGGGACCTTGCTATTTCACAACCGGTATGCGTCATCGTCGAGTAACACCATTCTGGAAGAGGCTCACAAATCCATGTATGCCATACATCCTGGTAGCACCAAGATGTATCAGGACTTGATGAAGAGTTTCTGGTGGCGAGGTTTGAAACGCGACGTCGCTGAGTACGTATCACGGTGCTTGGTTTGTCAACAGGTTAAGGTTGATCATCAAAATCCTGCAGGTCTATTACAGCCTTTACCTGTGCCTGAGTGGAAATGAGAAGCCATTTCGATGGATTTTATACTCGGGTTGCCGAAGACACTGAGGAAGAACAATGCCATCTGGGTTATTGTAGATCGGCTAACCAAGTCTGCTCATTTCTTGCCATATAATACCACGTATACAGCCAGTAGACTTGCAGAGTTATACCTGAAGGAGATTGTTAGACTGCATGGAATACCGGCTAGTATTGTGTCTGATCGAGACCCGTTGTTTACTTCACATTTTGGCGAGATTTCGGGAGGCATGGGTTCTCGTCTTGACTTTAGTTCGACATTTCACCCACAGACGGATGGCGGGGCCAGCGTGAACGGATCATTGAGGACATGTTGAGAGCATGTATGTTGGATTTTCACGGGTCATGGGACCAACACTTGCCTCGATGAGTTCGCCTACAATAATAGCTTTCGGCTAGCATTGGTATGGCTCCATTCGAGGCTTTATATGGAATGCGGTGTCGATCACCGTTGAAGGGGAAGAAGTGGGTGAGAAGCTCATTATTGGACTGAGATAGTTGAGCACACTACCAGACGGTTCGGTTGATCTGTGACGACTCTGAGTAGCTCGAGTAGTCGGAAGAGCTTCTACGCCGATCTCAAACGGAGACACGTGGATTTTCAGGTAGTTTTGATATGTCAATGTGTATTTCTTCACTTGGTATACATTCCATGTGAAATTGGCACTAATGCTCGATTTTTCAGGTCGGCGAGAATGTCTTTCTTCGGATTTCGCCTACCAAGGGCGTTATGCGGTTCGGAAGACGAGGGAAACTGAGTCCTCGGTACGTTGGGCCTTTCGAGATATTAGGCCGAGTCGGAGAGGTTGCATATCGTGTGGCGTTACCGCCGCAATTATCAGGCATGCGTCTTTCATGTGTCGATGCTACGTCGATACATCCGTGACCCGACTCACGTGCTTGATTACCAACCCATCGAACTTCAGGATGGTTTGAAGGTGGTCGAAGACCCGATTCGCATTTTGGATCGCAAGGAGCAGATCCTACGCACTAAAAGCATTCCTTTGGTTCTCGTGCAATGGCAGAATCATACACCGGAGGAAGCCACTTGGGAGCGTGAAGCTGAGCTCCGAGACCAATTTCCGAACCTTTTTGATTGAATTTTGAGACATTATGTGTTGAATGTATGATTTCTTGAATTTTTATGTAAATTATTAATTTTATACAGATGATTTGGCGAGAAAATTTTGTCGGTCCAATATACAGATTACTTGGTGCATGTTTAGAAGACTCTACATTATAAAAAATTCAATACTTTTGGGCCTAAACCTGGTATGTTCCACACTACTGGCCATGTGAAATAAAATTGGTCCTATAGTTAGCTACTTCCTTAAATTTCACTGAGCCATTTGGCCTTGATACAGATATCATGGCCCTATATATATATATTATTTTGTAAATGTTTAACAGTTTTTGTTTTTGTGTTACGTTGTGGAATTCCTAAACATTTTACGAGCCCGCCCAGACCCGGACTTGTTGTTTTTCCGAATAATTATATGAAATAGTTTGGCCAATTGCTTAGCCTATTCTTTAATTTTCTACTCCAATTTCGGCTGTGATAATGCAGTCATAGTCCGATAAGGTGATGGGAATGAAATGGGATCAAAGAAGGCACATTTAGACCCAAGGGCATGATTGGAATTCCAAAAATTTTGAAAAATTTTAAAGATAACAGTATAAAAAAAATTCGACTGTCGAAATGCAAAATCGACCATCGAATTCATGAGAACCTTCAAGCCATTTTCAGCCAAAAATAGGACCTGAGAAGTCCTGAGAAAATCGACTGTCGATTTCAAAATCGACCATCGATTTGGGAAATCGACCATCGAATTTGAAATCGATGGTCGAATTTATCGATTTAAGTTTGGGGTTTAAAAATTTTTGGCATTTCGGGTTCCAGATTTGGGGGTTTTGGGCTTAGGGTTTTGAGGGGTTTTGGCGATTTTGGGGTGGATCATCCATTTCGGCCGAATTTGGGGGAGAGATCCATTACAAATTGGACAAGGGGCTTCGATTTTACCTTGTGGAAACCAGATTTGGGCTTTTTATAGGTAATCTCCTCCCACAGCTACCTTCTTTGGGGATTTTTCATCCTCATGCATTATTTTTCTTTTTTATTTTTTTGTTCAATGGGGCCTAAGAAGCGGACACCCATCAAATCCCACCTCAAAAAGACCCGACTTCTAAAGTGCGTCTACAAACCGCACAAAACAGCCCAGAACCACCACATCGGTTCCACCACCTTGTCTCTCCCTTGCGAACACCAACGAATTTTGGAGCATTAAAGGCTTCACTACGGAATATTTGTTTCACCCGGAGTTGTTTGATCAACAAACAACCACACAATGGGCGGGTGAATACCTTGAAAAGGCCAAATTGACCTCCTTGTGCACATCTTTTAGCGACCATTTCTATCCCTGACTCGTGCGCCTATTTTATCAGCACATGAGCCGCAAAAACGGGAAAAGAATATATACGGAGATTGATGGCCGAGATTATACTTTTGATTTAGAGGACATGGCTGTGGCATTGCGATGCCCTTTGAATCACTCCCAAACCATGGGTTTAGGTCCTCCCTTCCCCAAACCGGTTCGTTTTGAAGATGTAATTACGCAAATGACGCAAGGTCGTCATGGGTCCGGTAAATCCATCGTCACGGTCCATATGCCAGAGACCATGTGGATCTTGGATAAAATTTTAAAGGCCACCCTTTACCCTTTTGGTCATCAATCTAAGCGCACCGGTCCCCTCCAACAAATTCTATTTGCAGCCTATAAGGAGCGATGGTTTAGTGCTCCTGACGTCCTTTTCAAAGGAATTATCAAAGCCCGAGAGAAAATGGGTAAACATGTGAAGAAACCGTTGAAGACTATGCCCTATGCTCGCTTAATTTCAGTGATGATTGAGAACTACCGAGCGGGCCCTGCTTATGATATCCCTCCTACTGAACCCAAATCCACAGCGGGTCGAAAGATTTATAACTTGGTCAATTGGGGTCAAACCTACAGTAGGTTGGTAAAGACTCCAAAGGATGCAGAGGCACCTGATACAGCTAGTGAGGAGGATGATGACCCTACTCCTTCTATCCACGACTTCTTTGCTACCCTTTGCACCTCCTCATTACACTCTCCGAGTTCACCCGACGGATGACCGTCATGAGCCATCAGTTCAAGAGCTCACCCACCACACCTGTCGTCGAGTTGGATGTCCATGGCGGCGCTCTCTCTTATCTGATGCAGCATGCGTTTCCCGATGATTACACGACATATATGGCCGATATCCGTGCTTCGGTATATCGCCCTTCGACATCGGGCGCTGGTACTAGCATGCCTTCTGCGGCCAGGGAGGATACGGGTGATGATGATGCTGCTGCGGGCGATGGTACTTCGGATCGGGCGGGTCCATCTTCTGTCGGGGATTGTTAGCATACTTGGGGGGGGGGGGTTCTGGTTTATTTATGGTGATTTTGGGTCTGTATTTATTTTACAGTCTGGATTATTTAGGACCTAGTGGTCCTTCTTTTGTTATCTTTTATCTTTTCTGTCTTTTGCTTTACTTTGGATACTCTGCTTATCTTGTTTGTATATAGTTCAGTTCGATACTTGTTTTCATCTTTAGATATGCGTTTTGGATCTCTATGTGCGTTGCTTTTGCTATCATTTTTGGTATATGATTCCGTTCGATGCTTGTGTGGATTTACTCTTATGTCACTTTTGTACTTCCTGTTTCTTTGATGGCTTTTCATTCTCTTTATGGCTTTCATGTGTCACTATGCATCAGTCTCCCGGCACGTGACACTTAGGGTGTGGGTATCCATGTACGGATGCAATCCACTATGGCATTTTAATGCCACATGCAGTACATCCATGTTACTACGGATCCCATCCCTTGGCTTGCGTGCCCTGTGGGATCGAAACATGGTGCCCCCTATTTTCTATTCTTTTATTGTCTGTTGTGTGTTGTGTTCAATTTTCGCGGACGAAAATTCCTAAGGAGGGGTGAATGTAATATCCCTGATATTTTAACCTAATTTCATTTACCTCGGTAAGCGTGCCCAAAAATAATTATGATATTTTATGGGCTTTTTAGTTAGTTTTGGTTATGATGAGGGACATGACCAAAGGACTTAGTTATGAGATGTATACAAGTCAGGAAATCAACGACGTACACAATAAGGTTGGTATTTGTGTTTAACACTGGAAGTTTTGCAAGAATAAATGGATAAGTTGTAAATAAAAATATCTAGATTTTTATTTAGAATTTTTATTTTATAAGAAAGAGAGAGGGTGCAAGAGAAGTTAGCTTCTCCCTCTCGTTGGAAATCAAAACTCTAAGGCTTTGCCTCCTTGTTAATCTTAGATCTAGTGATCTTGAGAACCCCTCTTTCCATCTCAACCATTAATTAACCTTGTGCTTGAATTTGGATCAGTTTAAACTATTGAAAGAGAAGAGAGATGTGGAGAGGGTGAAAATCTGTGTGATCTTGTTGAGTGATGTGGCTGTAGCCTCCCTTTTTCTGGACTGATTTGAAGATCTAAAACCCTTGAGCTTGGAGATCTTTTCCGGATGTGAATCGGTTCAAAGAAAGCAACAGCTTATACAACAAGAGGTAGGTCTTTAACACATTCTTTTACCTTTTGAATTCAATTTAGATTGAGAATAGTATGTGGTTTGTTAAAGGAGATCTAAGGCTGTGTTTGGAAATGAAGAAAAAGAATCCGGGCATGAAAAAGAATCCGAGCATGTTGAATTAACAGCCACAGAGCCTGGGAAATTCGACTGTCGATTTCAAAATCGACTGTCGAAATTGGAAATCGACTGTCGAATTGGAAATCGACAGCCGAAATGAGATTTTAAGCCTAAAACAGGGTTCTGAAATTCGATGGTCGATTTTAGAATCGACCATCGAATTTCAAATTCGACCATCGAATTTGAAATCGATGGTCGAATTCTGTCCAGCTTTTGACTTTTAAGAGTTTGGTTGGATTTTTATTTGTAAGCCTTTGCATTTGATTTTTGGGTTCTATATTAACACTGAGGGTGTTAATATATGTAGGTTTTGACAATTGGGAGTCCTTGGAGAGGACTGCTTGTTCATGCTTTTGAATTTTCTTGGTTAAGGTAGGGGAATCCTAATTATTATTTGCATGAATTATAAGCATAAACTGTTATAAATCATTTTATTTTTAGAAGCATAAAATATGGAAATTTCGTTGCACACAGTGTAATTAAAACTTTGAACATATGATACAATCCGAAAATTTGTAAACCTTGTCATAAATAAGAATCATTGGAAATCAGAACCTCAGCTAAATTTGAATCAACCTCGATTAAATTTTGAATCGAACTTGAATCGAACTTTGAAAATCAAGTATATGATATGAATAATAAGCTTGGATATGTGTTAGCTTTTGCATTTTATTTTAGATCCATAAGTACGATGCCCTAGATTCTACCAAGGGTGTTGACGGTAAAACCTTTGGCGCAAGTTTCCCGCATAGCGTAGGAACTTGTTGCATTTTCGGAATGGGTTCATGAGCAGCGATGGTCGGAGGGTCTTCCATCAGTCCGTAATGCTGCTCTCATGCTATAGGAAATTTGGGAGATAAAATTAAGTTATAAATTTAAGACAAGAAGCATGCTAAATCAGAACATTTTGAACACTTTAGATTTTATTATCAGTTTTGACTCAGGATTAGAACTGAGATTTAATTTGAAAAGCATCATTGAAAAACCATATTTGATCCGATTCCGTCTTTTGAAAACCTTTACTTATAAGAAATGCAAATAGATCATCTTCCTCTATTGAGCTTGGTATTAGCTCACCCTCGACTATATCGTCCGCAGTCTTGAGGCCGACCTTGGGTCGAGGATCCGAGGACTCGATTATATTCGAGGAGGATTTGGACATACCAATGAGGAGTTCTTCCCGTGATCTTAGATTTTGTATTTTTGGTATTTTGTCTGGATATTATTTTGTAATGTTGAGCCTTAGGCTATTAATTTTGTTCTTTTGATATCACTTGAGGAACCATTATTGTGAACCTCTATTTTAGGTGATCGGATTGGCCATCACCGGTGGTTCTTTTTGGTTCCTCACAGTGATATATCTAATTTTGTTATATGAAGCTTTTGTTGTTGGATTAACAATGTTGCCTCTGTCTTTAGACCTTAGTTTATGTTGCCGACTTCTGTTTGTTACGGCTTATTGAGAAATCAATAAGTTGATGAACAGGCCTTTCCTATACCTTAGGGATTGGAAAAGTCGGGTCGTCACAGGTGTGGAGGGATGGGAAGATCTTCTTCAGCACAGTGTCTCCTATCTTCAAATCTCGACCGCGGACACATTTATTATAAGCGCGTGCAATTCGCACCTGGTAAACTTGAGTATGATACAAGGCTAGGAGTCTCTTCTCGTCCAATAAGTTCAATTGTTCAAAGCGGGATCTCTCTCCCTCTACTTCAGGTAAGCCTGATTCCATGAGAATTCGGAGCGAGGGTACTTCAACCTCTACCGATAGGACAACCTCGGTTCCTTACACAAGGGAGAATGGTGTTCCTCTGTAGCGGTACGGATCGACGTTCTGTAGGCCCATAAAGCAAATAACAGCATTTCGCTCCAATCTCGATAAGTGACGACCATTTTCTCGAGGATGCGGATGACCATTTTGTTCGCAGCTTTTACATCTCCATTTGTTTGAGGCCGATAAGGGGATGAGCAATGGTGCTTGATTTTATATTGTTTACAGAAGGCTCAGATGCGCTTATTCACAAAGTTTATGTCATTGTCCGTGATAATTATCTTTGGGTACTCCAAATCAACACACAATATTATTTTTGAGAAACTTCTCAATGTGACTTGTCGTGATGTTGGCATACGATGCCGCTTCTACCCACTTGGTAAAGTATTCAATGGCGACGAGGATGAACCAATGTCCGTTGGATGCTTTTGGATTAATCATTCTAATGACGTCAAGGCCCCCAAGTAGCAAATGGCCAAGGAGTGGTCATGCAGTATAGATTGAAGGTAGGAGCATATATCAGACTGGATTGTTCCTAACACTTGTAGCATTTCTGAACATACTTGCAGCAATCTGATTCCATAATGGTCTAAAAGTACCCTTGCCGTAGAATTTTCTTAGCGAGCATGTGACCATTGACATGGGCACTTCATACTCTTCCGTGGATCTCTCTCATGATGTTAATCACTTCACTTTCTGTAAGGCACCTGAGCAAGATGTTATTGTACGATCGCTTGTAAAGGCATTCCCCACAAATGACGTAGCCTACCGCTAAATGTTGAATGGTTCGTCGGTTTGTCTTAGACGTACCCTCAAGGAAAGTTAGTATCTCGAGGAGATTCTCGATATCTGAGAACTAAGGTGGCTCATTATCAGGCTTGGTAGGTTCCTTAATCTGGAGGTAGAAGGCCGGCTCATTCCTTTGCTCGATCATGATCGGCTTCATCTCAACACCATTCCGGATTTCTATCTTTGATGCCAACGTTGCTAATGTGTCGGCAAAGTGATTCCTTATCCGCGGGACATATGAGAATGTCACGTCTTGGAAGCAAGCTATTAGATCCACGAGGTGCTCATGGTAAGGGATCAGTTTCTCGTCTTTCATCTTCCAGTCACCATTCATTTAGTATATGATTAACTGCGAATCACCTAATACTCGAAGGTGAGTTACATTCAAATCGAGAGCCGCCTGCAAACCAATGGCACAAGCTTTGTACTCGGTCATGTTGTTAGTGCAAGGGAAGTTGAACTTTATAACGACTGGTATATGTGATCCTTTCGGCGAAATTAGAATTGTGCCAACTCCCTGACCCTCGGCATTGGCTGCCCCGTCAAAGTGCATTACCCAAGATTCCTCTGCTTCCTCAGTATCGTCCTCCATCATGAACAAGATGTCCTCATTGAGGAACTCAGTTCTCAAGGGTTCATAATCTAGCAAAGGATTGTTGGCAAGATGATCAGCGAGTGCTTGCCTCTTGATCAACTTCTGAGTGATGTATGTGATGTCAAACTCAGACAATAAAAGCTGCTATCGTGCGATTTGTCCAGTAAGAGCCGGCTTCTCGAAAAGGTACTTCAACGGGTTCATTCGAGCTAAAAGTAGAATAGCTTGGGATAACAAGTAATGGCAGAGCCTCTGAGTAGCCCATACAAGAGCCAGGTGCATACTTTCTCCAGATAAGAATAGCGCGTCTCATAATCAGTAAACTTCTTGCACATATAGTAAATGGCATGCTGTCTTCTTCCCATCTCATCATGCTGCCCTACGACACATCCCATCGAAACTTCCCTCATGGAGAGATACATCAGGAGTGGTCTCCCCGGCTCAGGTGGTACCAAAATAGGTGGGTTAAGGAGGTAGCTTTTGATTTTGTATAACGCTGCCTGACAATCGTCGTTCCATTCAACGGGCGAGTTCTTCCTTAGTAGCTTAACGATCGGCGTACAGATTGGAGTTAGTTATGCAATGAACCAACTGATATATTATATTCTGCCCAAGAACCCTCTAACTTCTTTCTCAATAGATGGTGACGGCATTTCTGTGATAGCTTTAACTTTGATTGGGTCGACCTCGATCCCTCTCCTATTGACGATGAATCCTAATAGTTTCCCTGACATGGCGCCAAATGTGCACTTTTGTGAATTCAGGCGTAATTTGTACTTTTTTAACCTCTCAAACAGCTTCTGAAGGTTTACCAAGTGATCGCTTCGCTCTAGTGACTTGGTTATCATATCATCGACATATAATTCAATCTCTCGGTGCATCATGTCATGAAACAGCGCAGTCATAGCCCTCTGGTACGTTGCACCAGCATTCTTCAGTCCGAATGACATGACTCGATAGTAAAAGGTCCCCCACAAAGTGATAAATGTCGTCTTCTCTCGATCTGCCTCTGCCATTTTTATCTGATTGTATCCTGAGAATCCGTCCATAAAAGAAAGCATCCCGTACTTAGCAGTGTTATCGATCAAGATGTCGATGTGCGGTAATGGGAAATCGTCCTTCGGGCTCGCCTTGTTCTAATTTCTAAAATTAATGCACATGTGAACTTTTTCATTTTTCTTCGACACAGGCACAATATTGGCTAGCCACTACGGGTATTTAGATTTCATGAGAAATCCCGCGTCATACTACTTGATGACCTCATCCTTGACTTTCAACATCCACTCGGGTCAGAGACGTCTCAGCTTCTGCTTGACCGACTTCATATCAAGATAGAGAGGCAACTCATGTTCAACCAAATCGGTATCTAAACTAGGCATGTCCTTGTATGATCAAGCAAAAATGTCTTGGTATGATCAAAGAAAGTCGATCATGCTTTTTCTTTCTTCGAGAGACAGCGACGTTCAAAATTTGGTGATTCGGGGAATCTCCTCAGTTCCTAGATTGACGTCCTCGGTTTCTTTGACAATGGGGGTAGGGCCATGCTCAAACTCAGCAAACCGGTCAAGGAGCTCATTGGGGAGCTCCTCTAATGGGATATCCTCGTCCAGACTTGTAACTCCTACCTCTTCTTGTATTTCTACAGGAAAGTGGCTGATTTTATGTGGGATAGGTATTTCAATTAAGGCATCTTTTTATGGGATTTTATTTAGAATTTTAAATGATAATATTTTTAGACTTTGTATTTTTTTAATGTTTTTAGAATTTTTATTTTCTTTGGAGACGGACCCTTGACAGCACGAGTCTATATATATAAAAGGTATTGCCTACCAAGGGCTTATCTCACTTTTTAAAGGTTATTTTTTTTTAGAAATGGGTGTCAAATGTTAGGCCACTCCCTGCTTCCAGGGTTTGGAGTAAAGATGCCCAGTTGCATACCTGAGAGGTCGCTCCTTTACCTGTTTGGATGGTGGGTACTGACTAATACGGCTCTTCAGAGTCAGCCTCCATCATATTGATCCCCATTTCGTCTGAGATGAGGTCCTCAAACATTAACACAGTTTTATGGTAATTTACCACAGGGGGAGTTTGTTCAGGTACGGGCAGTCCCTCAAAGAGGGATAATGCGGCCAAGTCTATCTCCAAGCTGGGAAGGGTGATGTGGGGGTTGGTGGGGTGAGCCGATGTTATGGGCTTTTGTGGGGTTAAACGGGTTACCCCATTTCGGTCAATTTTTACAATCCCGATGCTCACGAATGAACTTCTAATATGAGGCCTGGGATAGGGTTTCTCCTCTATGTAGATCCTCCTAGTTTTTGTCGCTACCATTGCGCGAACTTTCTCTTTAGCCTCTTGCACCTCTTCTTTCGTGGGCTTGTAACCTAGTCCAAATCTAACTTTTTGGCCCCCTTTAATTGTGATGGGCTCCTTCCTACCTTGCAGTAGAGGCCCAAGTCCTCTACCTTTTTTATAGTCCCACTTTTGGATCATAGCCACTATCGCTATCATTCTACCTCCAGTTCTTACAACGATGCCCTCGATAGGCTCCGGGAGTATCGTCAACACCTCGTATTCAAAACTGTGGAGGTCGACGTCCTCCGTGGTGTGTGGCGCATCCAGTACTTTGGGCTTTTCAATACTGTTAGTGGTCTTTTCCTTCTCACTCTACCCCTCACCGATGATTGTGATAATCTTATGTCCGGATGCAAACTTGAGCTTCTGGTGCAGTGTGGATGGGATTGCTCCGACTTCATGCAACCACGGGCGCCCTAACAGCAAAATAAACGAGGATTTGATGTCCATCACTTGAAATAATATGGAGAAGGTCATTGGCCCAATCAATAGCTCAAGGTCAACTTCTCCCATTATCTCTCTTCGTATGTTATTGAAACCTCTGGCACTGGTTCTCGTAGGTCTCAGCATACACGGATCTACTCCAATCTTGGTGGCGGTTCTCAGTGGGCATATATTTAATACTAACCAGTTATCAATCAAATCCAAAGAAATTATCATATTTCCGAACTCAACAGTAATGTTAAGGGATTTGGAGTGACTGCTCCCTTCATTTGGTAAAACGATATCCGAAAATGAAATGGCATTTGGAGCCATAACCTGACTAATTATTTGCCCGACTTCATCTGGGCTAACCTGGAGTGACACATGTCATTCTTTAACGCTCCCATTAATGCATGAAAATGGAGTGGGGACTTCATTAACAGATCCCATACAGTAATATGGGCAGGCATTCTTCTCAGTTGAGTCTCCAGTATATGTTCTCGACTCATTTTCTCAAAAAGATTCACGGCATTATCCTTCTTTCCCTCTGGTTGGGCTTGTGATGCCACTGGTGCTTCTGGCTACTTCGAAATATTTTCGGATCGGGTAACAAAATCCACTGCCCCTTCTCTGTTGCTGCCAGTGTTGATATCTATTTGTTCATAACTCAGCGGGACTTGATGAGGATCATAGGTCGATCCCGAAATCGGATGCACTTGCACTGCAGGCTCTGAGGGTGTGGGTAACACTTGATTCACTTCGGTGATAGCTGGTTGGGTGGTAAAATTGGGGCAGATGGGGGTAGTGAAGCTTGTGGGTGGTTGCACTTGGGATAAAGGGATAGGAGTAGGCCATTGGTAGCTGATAGGTGTTGGCAGGGGATTGGGGGCATGATGGCCTATCGGGTAATTGATGGGAGTGGTGGTGTATAGTTGATATAAATTTATGTGCACATAATTGGCAGGTATGGGTGATGGAAAATAAGCCCTAAGATCTAAGGGTTCAATTCGTGGTGTCAGGTTGGGAAAATAATCCGATAAATTCAATGGTTCAATCACTTCAATATTCCTTTCTTCATAATCTTTCGACAATGGTGCCACATAGTTCTCCTGATCACTGATGTAGTCTAACGGGTCAAATTCAAACTCCTCCTCACATTCTTCTATCATCCTGATGGTGGGTTTGGGACCTACTCCGGTAGGATGTGAGGGTAATGGCACCTGATAAATATTTGTGTGTTGGTTTACTTGAGAAGGTGCAGGTGGGATGTTTTTTCTGGTATCGATTAAATCTTAGATCACATGCTTCAATGGAAAGTAGTGATCAGTCGAGTGACCCGAACCCTGATGAAAATTACAGTGGGTATTAGGGTCATAATTCTTTGGGATCGGGTGAGAGAGAGGTTGCGGTTGACGAACAGCAACTAATCTCTTTTCTATTAGTAAAGGCAAAAGTACACTTAGAGATTGCCCTAGGGGTGTAAACACTTAGCCATAACGGGCTCTCCTCTGCTCTAGAGTCATCTACATTCCTTGTCCATTCCATGCTCTCTGCATCTGCTCAATTCTAACTAGTGTTGGCTGAGCTGCTTGAAATTAGAACGAGGTTATATGATTATTGGGCCTGGTGTTGGCAATGTTCTCGACATCGACCCTTGTTCTCTTCTCGTTCCTCTGTTTCAAAAACCTTCTAACCGCACTGGCTCCACTCGGTGTATTCTTGTTCAGGCGACCTTCGCTGATGGCATCTTCATAGCAATTGGCGTTCCTTACTAGATCAGCAAAGTTGGACTGCTGCTGGTATACTAAAAAGTCTGAGATCACTGCGAGAGTATTTTTAGAAATTATTTCGATCTGTTCATCATCAAGTATCCCATTCCTAACCTGAGTTGCCATGGCTCTCCAACGCCCCAAATAATCGCTAAAGGTATCATTCGGGTTCTGCTTCAAACGAGCCAAGTTTGACTTACGCGGTTCAATGTCTATATTATAGACATATTATTCATGAAACAGATGCGTCAAGTCCTTCTAAGTTTTCATCATAGATTGTTCCAAAGATGTAAACCATCTTAAGGCTGGACCGGTCAAACTCTTCTGAAAGACCTTTATCAATAGTCTTTCGTCCCTCCATACTAGCACATGCCCCCATAAGACTTAAGATATGCTATAGGATTGTTGGTGCTGTTATAGTTTTCAAAAGCCGGCATTTTAAATTTTGGAGGAAAAGGGACCTCAGCGAATAAAAAATACAAATCTGTGAAGTTGTGGCATGGATTTCAGCACCACCTATTTTCAACAACTGCTTCTGAATTTTATCCAACTGTTTCGATTCCTTGGATATGGGGGCCACTCTCTCAGTAGTCTGTTGGACTTCACTCTGAACTACCAAGGGATGGGCAATTATAGGTGGGGGTTAAGGTTGGTCAATGCCCCAGCATAAGCTTCACTATTTCTAATCTCGTTCTCTTCATATTGTTGGTCTATACAAGGTGCAGTGAGGGCGAGATTCTCTTGCTGGTGTTGGATGGATTAGATGGGGATGGCATGAATGGGAGTTGGGTGAGTCTATTGGAGATGAGGAAAGGTTTGTTGGATGATGGGATGAGTGGAAGTCAGATTTTAGGGTGAGGCCTTATGAGGCCATTGGGCCTGGGGAAAGGCTTGAAACTGACTTTGGGATGTTGGGATATGGATGAATTGGGGTTAATATAAGGCTGGGTATGAGGGTTGTGAGTGGGTAAAATTTTGAAAGAATTGTAAAGGGTATGGGTGTGAGGCTCCAAGGTTTTGTTGGGCTTGGGTTTGGGCTATGAAGCCTTGGGAGGGTTGGGCTAGAAGGTTTGGCCCATGGGTCATTGGGAAGCTTGGGCCACAAAGCCTTGGTCATGATGGGTTTGGGCCATGGGCCATTGATGGTTTTAAGCCATGGGCCCTTGATGGGTTTGGGCCATGGGCCCTTGGTGGATCTGGCACATTGGGCCTTGATGGATATGGCCTAATGGGCCTTGATGGGTCTGGCCTAATAGGCCTTGATAGGTCTGAGTCATTGGGCCTTGGTGGGTCTAGGCCATGGGGCTTTGATGGGTCTAGCCCATTGAGCCTTGATGGGTCTGGGTCATGGGCCCTTGATGGGTCTATCCCATTAGGTCTTGATGGGTTTGGGACATTAGACCTTGGTGGGTCTGGGCCATGGGCCCTTGATGGGTCTGACCCATTGGGCCTTGCTGGGTTTGGTCCATGGGCTTTTGAGGCATGTGGGAAATGGGGGTTTGGGCTATTAGGCCTTAGGGTATGTGGGAAATGGGGGTTTGGACGATTGGGCCTTGGGGCATGGGGCATGTGAGAAATGGGGGTTTGGATGGTGTGAATGATGGGGGGGTTGATGGGGGTCATGAGAGAATGAGGCATGGAGGCTTGATAGGGTCTCGGATGGATTCATGGGTGTGTGGTATGGATGAGGGGGGATGTGTTGGGAAGCCTTTCACCTATTGTAGGTTTGGAACATCTCCTCCACTATGGGCATGAAAGGGGGATCGGATGGAGATGGGTTATTTAATAGTTTGAGGGGTATGGATGGGGTGTGTAAAGAAAAAAAATTGGGCATGGCCCCTGTAAAATCGGGCATAACCTGGGTAAGTGGCAGGATATGAGATGGGTTGGAGGAATGAGGTGTGGCATTGGTGGATGGAATGGGTATATATGGGGAAGATGTATGGGGCATGGAGGTGGAGAATGAGAGATAAAAACTGGTCATGGTTTCAGAAAAAATGGGCATAACTTGGATAAATGGAGGGATGTGTGGGGGATTGGATGTGGGTGGATCGGGTTGGGCGGATGAGAAATAGGGTATGTTGGCTAAGGTGGATGATGGGTTTTGAATGGGTGTGGAAGGAAGGTGAGATAGGTTGGAGATGGCCATGGATGAAGGCATAGCTTGGGAGAATGACGAAAAATTTAGATTTTGGGTATTTTGAGAAGTGGTAGAAGGGAAATAGGGGCACCGAATGGGCCAGTTATGGTGAGGGTTGATTGGGTGAGGGGGGTGGAAGTAAAGGCTTCGTCGGTATGAGAATGGGTTGAAGAATGTGGCAGGGATGAATCGGGATCGGCATAAGTCGGGTCCACGGCCCACGACATATCTCGTTACTGGGTTGGGTATGGGTGCCTCGAATGGGGCCCGTAAAGTTTCCTCCTTCTTCCCCTACGGGATGACAGAGGGCACGATGATGTTGTTATGCCGACACCAATCAAGACTCTATTTTTGGTTTGTTTTATTTTTAATTTTTTTAAATTTTTATAAGTGAAAAGAAATGAGGATTTCGGGGCCCTTTTGAATTCCCTTCTCGGGTGGCTCTCGTACCCTAAATAGGTCTCACAATAAAAGTTTTGAAGCGCTTCGAAAAAATCAAAGGGCAACCCCTTGATTTATTGAAGGCATGAAAACCATTGCAAACAACCCGATCCCTCGAAATGAATTGAAAAGAAGTCACCTTCTTTTGACCGATGAGGGTGTATTGGGTGTCGAAAGTTGCGGGGTCTAAGCAGAGGCACTAAAGGCACTAATCGGGGAGTCCGAGGTGTGAAATAGACCACAGATCCGAACCAATGCTGCTCAGACCAACCTAGCGCAACTAATAGTGGCGTCAGAGCAAATGTTCCCAGAAAAAAGCTGGCACAACAAATAGTTGCGCCAATGTTCTTTTAGGACATTTTGCATTTGCGCAACTAATAGTGGCGCCAGAGTAAAATGGTTCTCCAATTGTTTGACAGCAGCAATCTCAGTTCGAAATGGGTCTCCAAACTGACTTTTTGTGGAAGCTAGGCTTCCGGAGACTGACTGTTTATATTATACGTCTCTTTCCTCACCGACCCTAAGAGTTTAGAGGCCAAATTGGGTTCACTATCGCTCTCTTTTTCCCGACTTTTAAGATTGATAACGAGAAGGTTACCCACCCGATATACCTCAAGTGCAAGCACTTTTATCAGGTACTAGGTGGGCTGGGACTTTTTCAGATCATCACCACTAGGGGCTGCCGCCGTACTAAGATCCGGGAGTTTATATGTGTGTCTAAACAACCCAACCCTTGAAAATCTATCCCGTAAAAATTAATTTAAATCCCCTTTGTTGGTTCAATTTTATTTTTCACTTTTAAGGAAAATTTCTTAAGTTCAAAGACCGGGGGTAATGATCTCGTGCGGCCTCTACAGACCGGCGTTCACTAGCGGAATATGATTGCGGAATTAAAAGCGCAAGTAGACCCGCCACATGGCTAAGGCACTTAAAATGACAGAAATATAAGAAATTTAAATGGCAATACACAAGTAGACCCGCCGATCGACTAAGGTGCTTGAAATGACGGAAATATAAAGAAATTGAATGACAATGCGCAAGTAGGCCCGCCAAACGGCTAAGGCTCGTAAATGACGTAAAAGTAGGAATAAGTAAAATAACATAATCGGAGGGGTGAGTAAAAAAAAATAGTAAAAATAAACTAAAAAACAGTAATAAAGGGTTAGTAAATCAAAAATAAAGAGGTCAAGTTCAAGAAGAAGCTCTACTAGCTACTCCCCAACAGAGTCGCCATCTGTGCAACCATGGGATTTGTGATGACCCATCACGACTATACGCTCTCAAATAAAATATTTAGAGTTGTCACTTGGAGCTTTTGGTGTCCCGGGAAACATAGATCAATTTTATAAGCATCAAAGTGCCTCAAATATAACTCTGAATCCGGTCTACACCAAAGGCTCTTGGGTAGGGACTTCGGTTATCGATTGGGAAGGTGTTAGGCACCCAATCAACCCGCTTAATGCGGGTAGATTGGGTAGAGGAGAAAATAATATAAAAGAAAAGAAAAAGGCTTTCTCTTGTCCAAAGGGTCTTAAAATTCTATTTGTGTCCCTCCGCTCCTACTGAAAATTCAACAGTGTAATGGCACAAATGAGAGGATAGAGGAATAATCGAGAAGGTAGAGGAATAGAGGAGAAAGTCGGAGCTCTCGAGCCCTTATTACACTACTGTGGAGCCTTGCGTTGGCTTGCTTCGATGAGCTTTTAAAGGCTTGTATGATGAGAAATGTGGTTCTAACTCATAGGGCATGATAGCTAAGAGGTAGAGAGGGAAGGCTAGGGGGTAACACACACCTAACCTAGAGCTTTTTGGTGAAATGCTAAGGTCTAAAGGAAGTTTTAAAGTTCTAAAATTTGTATAGGAGTGGTGCGCTAGAGGAGAGAGAGAAGGGATTCTTTAATCTCTTAATTGCAAAAAATTTCAAACCTTTGTAAAGGGAGGGGTGCCTCTCTATTTATAGGAAAAAGAGAGGTTAGGATGGTGTTTAAAAGCTAATTTGGATTAACAATTAGGTAATGGGCAATCTAAGGTTTCTTAGGGTTTTTAGAGTCTTGAAAAGTGTGAAGAGTTGCTCCAATGGTGGATGATAGGGTAGGATTTTAAATCACTTAAGGGGTTGTACATAGATAGTGGTACAACATAACTAGCAAAACGCACCCTAAAGGTTCAGATAGTCAACAAGTCAAACCTCAATCTCGAAATTCAAGGCAAAGAATCAGGGTTACTGTTCATATGCTTGGTGCAACTATTAGTTGTGCCAAGCATATGTACAATAAAACAGTGCTTGAATAGTTCCTGAGAAGTTAGCTGCCCGAGGGGGACCCACCTTAATGCTGGTGCAACTATTAGTTGAACCAAATCCCTAGAGGGGTCTCCACACTATTTACCATTCTGTCCCTTTACTTCGGAATGCGATATCTTCTTGTGTACAGCTCTGATTGGGGTGATTCTTGGCTCGTTAGAAAGCTGAGGACTTCTACTTCTCAATAATATGAGACTTAATCACAGTAGAAGATCACAGCTAATCCCAGCGCATTACCCTTTATCCATTGCTCGGGAAAGCTAGGTTTAAGTCCGAAATGGGTTCTAAGGGTCGGGATGGGTTTCTAAGGATTCGGAAAGCTTCCTAAGGGATCTAGGGTGATTCCTAAAGGTTTAGATAGGTTCCTAAGGGTTCCATACATGCTATCAAAAGCTCAGAGATGTGCCTCTCTCGAATTGTATCACGATCGGGCCTTGATGAAAATTAATAGAGCTAGGTTACTAGATGCAGAAATAGGGTTTCACCGCTTTGATGTTTCTAACTGCGCTCTAAGAAGATGAAAATTGATAGAGTAAAGATGAAAAGTAATTTGTGAATTTATAATTCACAAAAATATCGCCTTAAATATTCTTTTCGAACGGGAATAATGGTCATTGCACAACACATGATCAAGAGCCATAATCCCGACCGCCACGCCTCGCTCCTCATTTAATGTTCCGACAATGGTAATAAATTACATCCGGTCAAGCTCCACTTCGCACAAACTGGTACTACGTGGCAATATTTTGGGCCACTTCATGTCATAACGAAGCGCTAGCGCTTACTATTAGTCACGCAAGAGCAAATTGATAAAAGCGTCAGCGCTTCTTACCGAAGTGCTAGCGCTTCTCACGTGGTGTCAAGCTTCGTCTGACATAAGCACCATTAATGTTAAACATTCGACTAATACAAAATATTCGGCCAATAAATGGTCTCTCCGAAGGGGTGCCTCAAACAGCCATTTCAAATGGTAATGATTATCATTGAAAATCTGCTTCTTATTTAATACTCTAATGATGGTAATAAATGAAGCAAGGTCGGACGGTGCTTCGCGCGAAAAAGTGTTTCGTGACAACTTAAACCTGCTACGTGTCATATGGAAATTGTCTTCTATTTCCCTGACGAAGCGCTAACGCTTCGACATAGTCGCGCTAGCGCCCGATGAAAAAGCGTTTGTTTTTCTTGTACATAGCGCAAACGCTTCGTACCGAGGTGAAACCACAAGGAGCGCAACCGATCTTCCCTAAGAGGCGCCTTAAATAGTCATTTTCAATTATAATGATAATTATTGAAAATCACGATGTCATGCACCGCTTCTCATTTAATGTTCTGACGATAGTAATAAATGATATTACGTCAGACGTCACTTCGTGTCATTTGCTGGAAGCTGACCGAAGCGCTACACTTCTTGATATTCGCGATAGCGGGCCGTATAAGAAGCACAATCGCTTCCTTCATAGAAGCGTAAGCGCTTCGAAGTAGGTAGTCTTTTCGAATGTAATCATGCCCAAATCACGATGTCAGGCACGTACCCCCTACGCCTGGCCTCGCTTTGCCTTTTTTATTCTATCACTCGTAATCACGATTAAAGCGGGGTTAAATGAAGAAAATGAGGGAATGTCGCATCAGCGATAGAGGTGCTACATGTCGAGCTCCTATTAATATGCGCAGAAATATCTCTACGCTCAAGCGCATATATATATAGACAGAGAGGAGAATGCGCCCAGGCCTAGAGATATCTCTACGCCCAAGCGATATAGGCGTGACGCGTAGCACCTTTTTGTAAAGTGGCGGGTGCCATGGGGCCCACTTTACTAACTAGGATTAAACTTTTAAAATATTTTAAAAATTATATTCCCTTTTAGCCGTCATTCTTGTCTTTTTTAGAAATCTCTTTCTTTTCTCTCTCTTCTCCCTTTTTTCAAGAAAGCGTAAGGCTTAATTTTTAGATATATGTTACTCAAAAAATATGGGCGCCCAGTAGCGAAGCGCCAACACCTTAGTAGCCAATCACGGACACCCAGATAGAGAAGTGCCGACACCTTGGGAGAGAAGCGTTGGCACCGTCGGGGCACCGGCGCCTCGATAGCGAGGTGTCTGCGCTTCACTACCGAGGCATGCAAAAAAACAAGGGTATCATCACCTCGATATAGGGGCGCCGGCATTTCGCTACTGAAGTGCAAAAAAAAAAATTTTAAATCTTTTTTTTTGCACCTCGGTAGTGAAGCATCAGCACCTCGATATCGAGGTGTCGGCGCCCCGACGGTGCTAACGCTTCTCTCTCGGGGTGTCGACACTTCTCTACCGAGGTGTCAACGCTTCGCTATCGGGCGCCCACATTTTTTGAGTAAAATATATTTGAAAAAATAAGTCTGACACTTTCTTCGAAAAATGAAGAAAAGAGAAAGAAAAGAAATATACTTTTAAAAAAGTCAAGAATAACGGCTGAAAGGGAATATAACTTTTAAAAAAATTTAAAAGTTTAACCCTAGTTAGTAAATTGTACCCTATGCTTATCACTTCACAAAAAAGCACTACGTGTCACACCCATATTCAATATGCACAGAGATATCTCTACACTCGGGCACATTCTCCTGACCCTCTTATATATATATATATATATATATATATATATATATATATATCAATTTGAGTGAAATCCCAAACACTCTAAATGACGATTTAGAAAGTCGGATACTAGAAAACAAAAATAAAATTTTAAAAATCACAATTTTAGAGTTTTTTTTTTTTGTTAAATATGGGCACCGAAATTTCGATCAAATTTTCGATTTCGATCGAACCGAAACCGATAGCAAATCCGATATTTTGATCCTTCGTTCAAACTATGGCTATGAATATGATCCCAATTGTGGTTTTTTTGTTGGAAAAGGACAGCAAATTTGTGGTTTTAGTTCAAAGAATTGTTTATACCCATTTATAATTTTTTTTTGGTTAAGCGGGGTAAATTTATTGTTTTCTGCTCGATAAGCATGATAAATTTGTGGGTTTGGTTCAAAGTATTTTTTTAATACCCTGTGATTTTCAGTTGGATAAGCAGCATATTCTGGGAATATTTTATATATTTTTTTTCGAATTTATGAAATATTTTTTATTTTTTTTATGGGAAAATTTTTGTGAATTTGTTAACTTTACTATGGTTTAAAACCGCCGTTTGTATTTAAGGCTAAAAAAGAAAGGACGCGACGTTTGAGACCGTCATGCACAAAAAGTAAGATGATTTTTGGACCATCGTTTGTCTATCTTTTTAACGTAGTCGTCCGATGGCAGGGAAGCTGAACCCATTTTTCGCATTCTATTTCTGTTGCCAAACACGAGAAATCATAGAATTTTTTTTCATCCATTTCCTTTCTTTTCTCCGAATCCAAATACAGCCTTAGCAAAATCCTAATTTGTGCTCTGGGAAGGCCCTCATTAAATAGTTACTCTTAATGGGTTTGGACAAGCATTTTTTATCCAAAATTCTACGTGACCAAGCTTTAATGGATACCTAAGTTGTAGGAAATCATGGAATTCTTTTGTTTTCTTTTGTTTTTCATTGTTTGGATAATCACATTGTTAATTGAGAAAACTCTGGATTAATCAAATCCTGTGTTTGAATACATATGCAGAAAATAACATATCTCAACCAAATATTATATATGTATTAATTTTTTTTTTCTTTACATATCTTATTGAATTGATGTAGTGGTTGATTTAATACTTTGTCAAGGTAAAGGTTCTAGGTTCAAACCTTGTTATGTATAATAAATTGTTTATTTTTTTAATTAATTATATTAGAGCATATACACCATATATGTGAGTATGCCTTGTTATGTGTATAAATTACTTATTTTTTAATTAATTATACTAGAGCATATACACCATATATGTGAGTATGTAGCTCTACAACATAGCAGAGCATTTGTAAGAAAATTTTCTCCCAAAATAAGTCCGTCTTATTTGTAATGAAAACAAATACCATAAAAAAGATTGTTTGAAGATTTTGATAATTTTAGGTGGTCAATATAATTTTGGATGGATAAGAATCCACTAATATAAATTAGGACCCCTAAAGCTTAATAACAAATTGTTAGAAAGTTTGGGTGGTCAATTGATCACCCAAGTCATAACGGCGCTCCACGTCTAATTTTTGTGGATGTGTGCCATATAGAATCAACATCTGACCATCTGATAGGAGCGTCATGATCTTAAGATCTATCATGAGGAAGATTGAAAAAAAAGCACTTTCTATCATATGATTCAAATCAGTCAATGATTTTCGTTTGTGAAAAATTTGTGTGATATAATTAATAAACGGATGAGAAGAGTCGTACCCTTATTTTTTCTTCTCCACTCCTCATATCTTTCCGAGGTGTGCCGTGGAATACAATACTTGAATTGTAGTCCATTAAAGGCCCAGTGACCATATTTTACATAGTTACCGAGTCCGAATTCAGGAATTGAGAAGAGTACATGTGATCGCGAGTGTAGAGCATGTCATAAAAAACCAAAGTTAAATAACCCCCCAAACTCGCCACCACCGCGGCAACGCTGCTACCATAAGGTGACGCAAGCCTCTCTCCTTGGTTCTCTATCTTTCGCTCTCTATATTAATTTTCCTAAACCTTAAATACCTAATTTCTTAACTCCTAAATTCATTTTCTAAAATCTAATTTCTAAATCTCTAATATCTTGAACCCTAAATCTCTTTTTTAAACCCTAATTTTTAAATCGTTAATTTAATTCTAAAACCTAAATTAATTTTCTAAGCCCTAATTTCTAAATCTCTATTTTCCTATGTCCTAAATCTATTTCTCAATCTTTTGTGATTGATATTTTTTAATTTTTATTTATTTATTTATCTATATTTATATATAGTTGATTTTATGATTGCTGGTAGCTTTTAATGTTTGCAGCCGACTCTCTTGACGGTCATTTAAACACCAATACTGTATTTAAATGATCTCACCACCAATGGTTTAAGATTGCAGGTGATTCATATCTGTCAATGTGATCGCTCATAGATTGAAGTACAACAAGTCCAAAAAAGGTCTTTTAAAGAAATTTAAATTATCCAGTCTGTTGAATATAATTATAATATCAATAATTTTTTTTAATTATAATGGCTGATATTAAAGTTCATCAATCGAATGATTCACACCAACTTAGAGACCTATTTTTGTGAGCTGAGATATGATCCAATAATGGATTGCATTAGGCATATATGGCATAATAATAAATCACAGTTTAATAGTGTATGATTATTTATTTATTTTGCTAAAAAAAGATTACGTTAAATTAGGGAGGAATATTTTTTTCTCGCTGTCCATTTATGTGTGAAAATTTATTTATCTCTATATTTGTCTAATAATATTTTGTTGTATCATAATAATAATGTACTTGCTTGGCTTGATCATAGTGACAAATTTCGTTTACAGCAACATTTCGGTAGGGGGTTATTTCGGTTCATTTCGGATAAATTTCGAGAAAAATTCAAAAAGTTTCGGAAAAATTTCGAAGAGTACAAAAAATATTAAATCATAAAAAATTTATTTATTATATAAAAAATGACAAAAATTAAAAAAGATTTATTAATTTCGGTGAAATTTCCTAATTTTGGCAAAATTTTGTTCATTTGGCTGCAATTAATGAAATTTCAGCGATTTCAGAGAAGTCATCGAAACTTCGCCAAAAGTTTCGGCCGACCCCTATTTCGGTAAATGTCGAAGAAATTTCAGAGAAATTTGTCACTATGAAATTGATAAGAAGCAAATAAGGAATAAAGAGTTGTTATTAGATGATGATTAGCACCATTAAAATATGAGTGTCCTTATAATCAGCCATTAATTGGTGCATATGCACTTAAATTTATTTTTCTTATAAATTTAGTTAAAAATTTTGTTAAAAATTATATATATATATATATATATATATATATATATATATATATATATATATAAAAGTTAGCTTGCAACCCAGCTCGTCATAGGGCTGGGCTAAGATTGAGTACATGGCACCCTAGGTCGCCTAGGGCAAGGTTGAGATTGACCCGAGCCAAGTCCTAACCCAGCCCATCGACAACCCTAATTGTGTGATTCGAAAGTTCTACTTCGGTTAAAATGATGTCTTTATAATATAGCAGTAACGACTAGCAATAATATATAGTGCAGAATGTTAGGCACCAAATAAGCGACAAGAAGAGAGTGCATGGAGCTGAGAGATTATATGCTAAGAGGGATGAATCAAATAACGAGAAAAAGGATAAAATTAGGAAGGAGTACAAAGAAAAAGTTTGAGAGTGACACTAATAAAGGAAACTTACAAAATATCATTTCATATTAGTTTGGACATGTCATTGGAGGTCAGATCAGAAAGAGGCCCTCCCTAAAATAGTTAGACGTTACAAGTACAAGAAAAGAAAAAGACCAGTGAAGACCTAAAGGGAAGCAATGAGAAGTGATATAAAAGATTTTAATTTATGAAAAGCTTAACACTAAGCAGAAATGAGTGAAAAAATAGGACTTGCAAAACCAATCATAAATAGATAACATAAAGCTATGATGATGATTAGTGAATCATATCCCAATATTTCAAATCAGCTTTGTGAGTCTCATATCTCGAGTCATTTTCATTCATGACTAAATCCTCTAGAGTATTATATAATCGTCCATATGGTTTCACACCACTCCCTTCAAATCTTTACTGCTCTTCCATTGTCTTTGTATTGTTTCAACCATTCATATAAGGGTTATTTTATGCCCTCCTTTGAATCATCTAAAAACGATACCCACCTAACTTACCATTTTATTAGGGCACCCCTAAACTTCATCTTATGCACTTGTTTCTAATTCTTACCTCTTGTTGCTCTACATTTTTACCCTAGCATATGCATCTTAGTCTTCTGGTCACTACTTAACCTCGAATTCTACGCGACCAAATAATGTAATGCTCTATAAAAATGTCCCTTCAATCGAAGTGATACTCTAGCACACAATATAGTACTTATCGTCTCGACTTTGCCCATCCCACACTTAACCTTTTCAGATGCCACCCTCCAATTATATACTAGAGACCACATGGCAAAATCTATAGTTTTATGGCACTGAATCGCTTACTATAACCAAATTCATCCTATCACTAGACATTCCCTCTTTTTCAACTATTTTCAAAATCCCTTTAACTGCGTTTCCCCATAATTCCAACTTATTATTTGGCCTATAAATATCACATCATCAACAAACAACATCAAATTATAAATAAATAAAATCATTTAACATTTTATTATCAAGTCACCCATAATCAAATGCAAATAAGGAATCAGAGCAAACCCTCTACTCAACTATCTGTCCAAATACAGATAGTTACTGTCCCTCATATATGTCTTAGATTATATATTCATGTGGAATGTTTTCCTTAACCACTATTTCATAATTCGTCTCAATAAAAAATAAATAAAGTAATTAATACAATAAAAAAATAAAGATAAAAATTAAAAAAGATGGAAGAATTTTACAGAGTTATTGAAGTGCCTTAAACAAGACCTATATGTTTTTAACAATCTAAAAAACTGGCAATGGACATTTGACTACTCTTCATTATTTCTTTTACAACTCTAAAGTAAGATATTTTGTCTAATCCCTGTCATTCTCCTTCAGTCATTGCCTCCTCACTTAAGATTAAAGATATATATATATATATAGCCTATAAGAAATTTTTATTATAAAAAAATAAAATTTAATAATTAAAAAGGCGAAATTTTTTCAACTCACCAAGAACAAGAATGTGAAACAGAAGAAGGCAGTAAATTTAACAAGGGTTTACAGTCTAACAACAGCATAAGCATTGGGTAGATCAGGATCAATTTGGAACAATGAAAAAGAGCTAAATAACATTACAACCTGGAAATGGAGATTGATTACTACACATTCTTATAATGCATTTCATCTTTTAGTAGGATACAAGAGGAAAGTTCAATACCTTATACCTTAAGTCGCAGTCAAATTTATCAACTTCAGTTTCCCAACACCCAAAATTGCAATACAAATCATGCACAGATATACAACTTATTTATAAAACAAAATAAACAAAATTGAGAAATGTATTTACAAAAAGAATTCCACAACTCTGTCTCCGTAGTTGAGCTTTTCAATGATCAACACCGATGCAAACTACGAAGGATCATAAAGACTCCGATATTTGTGTCGAATCACTCGTGTTGACGAGCATTGATTTAATGGCATTTTGCATTTTTAATGTTATAGAGGAAAACCCACCGTGGTGGGGGCGGCGGTAGCTTTAGAAAAATGAAACTGAATTTTAGGAATGGTTCTTGAACTTATCTGTAGGTTCCATTGGTTCAATATCTAAAATTTGAATGACCAAAAAGTGAAACCCAGATGAGATTGACTTTATTCAAGCATGATCAGAATCTTTACCAGCCTTCGAGCCACTCAAGGGTATTAAGCTCATCTGCATCTTGAGAAGGAAAAGAGGGAGGAAATGAGCAGTCCTCTGAATGGTTTTCCAAATACATATTTATACGAGATATGATTTCCTGAGGAACAGAAATGTTATGATCTGTTATTCCTTTCCAGTCAACACCTTTGAACCATGGATGACTTTTGATAGAACTTGGACCCTGGCTTCCAAGTCTTGCACTTTCATCAACTTCTAGTAACTGCAGAAGTTGCATAGGGACAAAGCTCAGCCAAAGGAATTGCATTCATTAATTCTTTGAAATATCAGATATCGATAATTACTCGAACTTAAACCAAGGGATCAATATATTGGCTTTGAAACAATATTCAGCTACAACGATATTGCATCAGATTTATATCAGCCAGTATGGAAAGTGGAAACATAATATACAGAAAAGGAAAGCGCGAACCTATGGTACTTGTTAACATGTTCACCGTGCACCCAAGTTCCATGTGGAACTCCACGTGACACCCAAAATACTGTTTTGGTTCCATGTGGAGCTCAGGTGCATATATATATACACAGACAGCGGGACGCTACATTAGCATTGTAGCGTTCAACGCTGCCCTAGTGCCATTTGGGTGCTAAGTGGCACCTAATCCGAAGATCAAGTGCCAAGGCAACATGGACGGGGTCTATCCAGTTCATCTTCAAAAAAAAATGTTAAAAATACATCTTATCCACCGTCCAAAGCATGGTCAAAGTTGGAGAAATTCACTGCACCAGGTTAAAGGGCGGAGTTCAAACTTTGACCATAGTTTGAAGGGCAAAAAAATCGTTAAAATGACTTATTTATTTTCTTAGATCACATGCCACATGGCTAATGATCTCAAAATGGGTGTTTATTTTGGGATCACATGCCATGTGGCACGTGATCTCGGCACTAATGTAGCACTCAAACTCTACACCTGTAAGGCAGCCACAACAAAACCTATACATATATATACAAAACCTATATATATATATATAGGATGATGATCCTCTGACTCGAGTCACGAGTATCCCAGACATACACTCGCGTGTTGAGATGACTCGAGTTACCTGTGACTCGAGCCATATGCCAATTTCCCATATATTTATATATTAATATATATATATATATATATATATATGAGGTGTGAGACTATATGTTCAAGTGCAGCCTGGGACACTGCACTGTAGCCATTTCGGTGCCACAGCAACACACTCAAGATCGATCAAGTGCCATCGAAAAAAAAAGGTAATTTTTCAGTTGAATATTGGGTCAAAGTTGAAATTTTTAATGCACCATGTTAGGGAGGCAAACCACTAACTTTGATATGTGATTTGAAGAGAGGGGGGGGGTTTCTATATTTCTAGTGGACGGGGGGGCTGAACCTTAGAGGATGTGGTGTAACACGCAATCACATGCCACGTGGCACATGATCTAGAATGCATGTGCAGAGCCAAAATATATACTATATATCACAATTAATATATGGAAAAGGGACGCGTGAACCTATGGTACATCTTTACATGTTCACCATGCACCCAAGTTCCACATGGAGCTCCACATGACACGCAAAATATTGTTTTGGTTCCATGGTGGCACCAAGCATTCGAACTAGGTAGGGACCATATGGCACCCATCCAGGGGATCGGGTGCCACGGCAACTTGGGCAAGGACGACCAGATCCATCTACAAAAAAAAAACGGACGTATATCCAGTCCCAAATGTGGTCAAAGCTCTTAAAATTCAAGGAGGAAAAGTCCGGAAATTGAAAAGTTGTTTTAAGATTACATGCCATGTGGCATGTGAACCAAAACGGGTGTTGTTTTGGGATCACATGCCACGTGGCATGTGATCCTGAGGTCGAACGCATGGGTTCATTCATGCATTCAAACCCACAAGCCCTTTTCCCTACATGTATGCATAATGAGGTGCGGGACTATACGTTCAAGTGCAGCCTGGGATGCTGCACTCGAGCCATTTTGGTGCCACAGCAACATGCTCAAGGTCGATCAGGTACCATATAAAAATATTACAAAGTTGATTTTCCACAGTTGGATATATAGTTAAAGTTGTTTTTTTAATGCACCATGTTTGGGAGGCAAAGCAGTAAGTTTGACCTGTGATTTGAAGGGGGAGAAAGTAATAATAATAATAACAATAATAAATTCTAAAACCCTAGGGGAATCGCTGAACTCTTAGAGGATGTGGTCTAACACGCGGTCACATGCCACGTGATCTGGCATGCCTGTGCAGAACTGAAATGCTGCCGCACGCACCTTCCCTTTTGCTTTTATAATGTGTGTGTGTGTGTGTATGACAATGATGTGTGTGTGTGTGTGTGTGTGTGTGTGTGAGAGAGAGAGAGAGAGACGCAACACTACATTTTATGCATCATACTGGTATGCTATGAGACCTGTTTGTACCGGCTGGCATGTAATTTGTCGACTAGTAATCATGACCAGAGAACGACGAAAGAAGTGAAGAGTGAAGTAAAACCTTGGTGATGAGATCAACCACTTCTGTGCTGAAGGTTCCGGGAAGAGTCACTTGTCCTTTGGCAATCTTTGCAAATGTTTCAAGCTCACTGTCTCTCCATGACCCAAATGGCATTTCGGCTTGTAGCATGAAATAAATCATAACCCCTAATGCCCACCTGCAAAAATCTACCCATTTAGAAATAGGGGGGCACCCATGACGGTCACCAACAAACAAAAAAAAAAGAGAGCCAAAACAAGGGTGGTAAAGTTTTCTGATGGTATCACTAAAGTCGTAGTACTAGAGATTCCAAACCAAAGAAATTAACTAATTTTTCCAGTCCATATAAATCAGTGTAGGTACCATCAATTGAATGTATATCCGATAGAAATCACATCCTTCCAGGGCATCTATTTTAACAATAGAGTATACATGAATGCAGCAGAAATGTTTCTCGAAGCCACCCCAATGTACTAGTAAATCACAAATAGACTGACTCTCCTCACTTTCATCATAATCTTATCAATCTTATATATGGCATTTTTAGGCACCAAATTCTCTCAAAATCTCACATATATAGGAGCCCTGAAATCTGCAGAGGTCAACTTTTTTGTCTGATTTATGGGGTAAAAGGCTTTCCATAAGCTAGATAATTTTATGATACTGATGACAGCACATTAATCTATTCTCAGATAATATCTAATCAACATTTTCCAGAAAAGATGCTGGAGTATCCAGCAGATTTTGGATTTCAAAAAAAATAAAAAATAATTCGTGGATGAAACTCTCAGATCAAAGGATGATAAGACACCACAGTGACATTTTCAAGCATCCAAAAATCTGAAATCGATATTATTGTCATTGACCTAAGCTTTTACGGCCTCTTTGCATGGCTGCCATTTCGGGCGTGTGAAGAAGTTAATTTGTCTCATTTGCGAATTGGCACTGGCACCCTGTTAGGATGAGTGCCCAAATACAAGTAAATCAGTTGTTTAAATTGATATTCCACAACAAAATGCAGTTGGTATGAATTCTCATGACACCTGAATTTATCACAAATTCACCAACTCTATAATCAAACTTCAACAATCATCCATCAAATCTTTTGCCACATGTTGCGTTTCTAGAGGTTTTTGTAGTGATAACACCAAAATCTAGACATTGAGCTAATGATCATTTTAATGATATATGATAACCCTTAATCGTTATATTTAATTTGCTAAATTATACTTTTCCCACTACTTATTTAAGCTCCGTACATGGATTTGGTAAGACATTTTGATGCAAGCACAGGAATAATTTAATCATTGGGGGGCCTAAGTCATATAGACACGACAAATTACTCTACTATGCAAAACAAATCTCGAAAAGACAGCTATTGATTATCTAGAAAGTAATGAACTCTCCTCACTGGCCTTCTCCCAGCGTAAACGCTATTTGCTTCAAAATCCCTTGAAAAAAAAACTTTCATGGAGCTCAAGGCTGAAAATTTTCATGCTCAACTTTTAAATCCTAGAAAATCACTTTTCCAGAAGATTTTATGGCTTCAAGGTAATTACTATTTTTGAAAAAAAAAGTAGGATTCGCACGTCCATTAATCCATCTAGAAAAACCTAGAAGCAGAGCAAAGGTTATCAAAACTCGGCCGATACCGATACGTATCGGTTTCATCGAGAACCGATACCAATACCACCCCAATACAGGTATCGGTATCGGACCGATACTAGTTGGTATCGGACCGATACTGGTCGGTATCGGACCGATACTGGTCAGTATCGGCCAATACTGTCTCGGTATAGGCCAATACTGACCGATACAACCATTTTTTTTTTATTTAAAAAAAAAAAAAAACCCGACTGATACGGTGTCGGCGATACCGTATCCGTATCAGCCGAATGGATCGATACTGACACCTTAGCAGAGCATATAGTAGTAATATGGTAAAGCCTCTTTACCAGTCAGCAGCTAGACCATGGCCTTTTCCTTGGACGATCTCCGGAGCTAAAGAATCTGCCATGCCACATATTGTGAAAGTTCTTTCACCGGATAACTTCTTGCTGAACCTGAAGTCAACTAGCTGCAATACAAAAAGACGTGTAATCAGGTGATTGTTAGTGGCACTCCAAATTAGTTTGTCATGTAGCATACACTTGTCAAAGAATGGAATAAATTCCAAAACGGACCTGTAGATGACCTGTTTTGTCAAACATTAGAACATCAGGTGAGACACCTCTGTAAAGGACAGTACTCTGAGTCAATAAACCAGAGGATCAGTACAGCTTCCTTAAATCATGACCACACGATCATAGAAGGGGAAAAAAATCGTCTCCTAAAGTTCAAGAAACAAGGACGAGTAAAATTTCTACATCCAGACAGCAGACCTTGTGTAGTTCTTCCAAAGCCACGATGACAGAAGCAGCACAAAACCGAGCCGATGCTTCATCAAGGGGTGTGTGAAGTATCGAAGCCAATGAACAACCCAGGCATGTATTTAGCAATATGCCCACATACATTGGATCGGCACAAGTGCATAGGACTTGTGGCACAGAAGCTGATGGGCTCAAACTCTTCATTAGATCTTTCTCTCTCAATACCTGTGTTTCCTTCCCAAGCTTTTTTATCCTCTGCTTTGAAAATCTTTTCAAGCTCAGCATATTTTCTGATAGCCAATCAGATTGAAAATGGATAAGTTCATAAGGGGGCATATAAGGATTAGAGGTTGAACATAATTATGATGGAATGTATAAGTTCATTTGGGGTACTTTAGTCAGCACACCAGACCTGTAAAAATGAGGGTGCATTTCGCTTAGCTGTGTAGGGCCTAAGAGTGGCTCTTGGGTTCTAACGCGGCAGTCTTAGGTCCAGAGAACATTTAGTAAACCAGCTCCCCGTCCCGTTTGAGCTGGCGGGGAGCTGTTTTAAGTGAAAAATGAGCTCCCCGCCAAAGCAGATAAAACCTGCTCTGGCAGCTAGTGTTTGAGGAGTAGACGGAGAGCTGTAGTGCGCTGGTGTGGAGCTTGTCCAAACACACCCTTAACATACCCCTGATCAACCTTTCCACTCACAGCCAGCTTTTACATGAAGCAACATAGTTACGTGAAATATTCCTCTCTCCTATTTTACATGCAAGAAAAAGAAGCGCATAGAGAAACAAGACGTGAGCATAAAAGCAGTGCTCCAAGGTAGTGGTGTGTCATAAGCAAAAAAAAATTAAATACGTACCCATGCCTTTCACACGAACAAGCCCAATCTCGCTGCAGTCGGTTGAATATAGACCTGTTCTCCATTCCTAGATAGAAAATGCAATTGGGTGAACTCATTTACCTCTTTGTGGAGTACAGCAACATTAATACAAACAAATAGCACCAGAAGCCATGCCTCCATACCAAATCAGAGAACCGAACTTGGGAACAACTTGCAGAATAAGTATTAGTAACGCATTTCTTAGAAGAGCCCAAAGAATCATCCTTCATCTTTCGATCATCTTGCGGAAGTTTTGGTAGAGGTCCCACTGCTGCGTCAAATTTCTCCTTTGTAAGGACTACACATACCACATCTCCAACAGCAACGGCATTCAAAGGACCAACACGTTCTCCAAGAAGTGCCCATTCGCCAAAATAGCTCCCTGCTGGTTTCTCCACTGAGTGTTCTATGTTATTCTGACTATGATCTTCCCATTCAAAATTATCAGATAAAATACTGCAAACATTTGGACTGTTTAATAGGCCCGCATCATACGTCAGTCTCACCTGACCCTTTTGAATAATATACAAAGCAGAGAGGCACTCATTCTGCAAAATAAATATGTAGAATCAATTCAGGTGGCCTAAAATGCATGACATCATTTTCAGATACCTAGTTACATTAATATAATCATTTTCCCATGTATTTAAATTCAATCAGACAAGAGAAAGTGTAGAAGTCGATTAGGGTCAGCGGTATTAGGTTTAGGGTTAGAATAGGAGAAAAGGAGAGAGAGAGAGAGAGAGAGAGAGAGAGAGAGAGAGAGAGAAATGAGAAGGCTTACTGAGAGAGGAGCCCTCACTAGCATTTATATTAAGTGAGAAACTAATACATAGACACCAAATGACAATACACACACACCACACTTATATTCCCAACACTCCCCCTGAAGCTGGAACATGGATATTGACCATCCCAACTGGACAACATCACTAAGTGTGCTAGGCCCAACAGCCTTAGTCAAAATATTAGCAAGTTGCTGAGAGGATGTAACAGTAATCAGAACAAGAGTCGTGTCCCACACATTCTTTCAAACAAAATGAATGTCGACCTCGATGTGTTTGGTCCTCTCATGATGAACAGAATCAGAAGCAATCTTCTATGTTACCTCGTCACGGTGAAGAGGAACAAAATCTAAAATAGGATAACCAAGTTCATATAGAATAAAATGCAATGCACTATGAGTTAAATTAGTTGGGTTCGATTAGGGTTAGGTTAGGTGAGGAGGAAGAAGGAAAGAAGGAGAAGAATAGTGGATGAAATTAGGGTTGAGTTCTAGTTACTCAAAACCTCTTTTATTATTAGTATTTATATCACTTATTTACAATGATGACCACCCATCCTCACTAACACCCTCACTTAGATGTAAACTCAAAATAAGCACTCAAACACCAACTAAATGACAATTCCTATACGCACACCAACACTTCCCCTCAAGTTGAAGCATAGATGCCAATCATTCGCAACTTGCCAATAATATCATTGAGACGATTTCTTCCTAGTTCCTACAGTTTTAGTTGGAATATCTGTCAGTTGATCTTCAGTACTAACTTGAGGAATGTTGAACTCCTGAGCTTTCACCTCTCTTATATAATGACAATCAACCTCTGCTTAGTGCCCTCATAGTAGACCAGATTCTCAGTTATGAGTTTTGTAGCTTCATTGTCTCCCTAACAACATTGGGAGAGTAAGATTAATGCCAAGATTCGCAAGAATAAACCGAATCCATTCCCTTGCACCTTGTGGCATTGAAATATACTCACCTTCACAACTTGAATTTGAAACAACATGTTCTTGTTTATTTTTTCAAGTTATCAGATTTCCTCCTAAGAGAGTGCAATAACATGAGGTAGACCTAATATCACTGAGTAAACCAGCCCACTCTGAGTCTGTGAACTCTTCAGCAATCAAGTCTTTTTCTATAGAGAAGGCCTCTACCTAGGCTTCCCTTCAAATATCTCAAAATTTCGTAAACAACATAAAGATGAATAGGTCCTAGGAGCATGCATGTACTAACTCACTACACTCACAGCATAAACAATATCTGGCCGAGTCATAGTGAGATAAATAAGTTTCCCAACTAATTATCGATATTTTCTGATGTCCTTTTAAAGGCTCACCCCATTCTCCACTGATCTTATGATTTCGTTCCATAGGAGTAGCTGCTGGCCCTACAATCCAACATGCATGTATGACTCAAACATCAAGAATATACTTTCTCTATGATAAGACAATCCCCTTTGTTGACCTTGCCACTTCAATTCCTAAGAAATACTTCAAGAGGCCCAAGTCTTTGATATCAAACACTTCACTCAAGTACTCTTTCAGCTTCAAAAGTTCATCATTGTTATCCCCTGTGACAATATCATCCACATACACAACAAGAGCAGTATTCACACCCCTCTAATAGCCGTAACAAATAGGGTATGACCATAGTGGCTCCTCTTATAGCCATAACTCATCACAGCATCACTAAATTTTTTTAACCATGCCCTTGATGACTATTTCAATCCATAGAGCTTTCCTAAGCCTCCACACTTTATCTTTCTCTCCCACCGGGAGGAAAGGCCATATAGACCTCCTCTTTGAAATCACCATGCTAGAATGCATTCTGCACATGTATCTGATATAGTAACCAATCTTTGCAAGTTTGAAGGGATATGAGCACCCTTATTGTATTTGATTTTGCCACAGGAGAAAAAGTCTCATGGTAATCAACTCTTTGAGTTTGTGCGTAACCCCTTGCAACAAGTCTTACTATGTATCTCTCTATCTCACCATCTAGTCTGTATTCACGGTGCAGACCCACCAGCATCCAACAACCTTCTTTCCAGTCGAAAATTCAACAATGCCCCAAGTCTCGCTTAGTTTCAGAGCGTTCATTTCCTACATCATTGTCGCTTTCCACTAAGGTTGGGGAAGGCATCAAAAACACAAGTAGGAATAGAAACAAGGGTCAAAGACTATATGAATTACTTATGAGGTGGAGAAAAGACATGATAAGACACATAATTACCAATGGGATACCGAACGCAAGACCGAGGAACCTTCCTAAGAGGAATTGGGAGATCAAGATCAGAAGTTGGACTTGAATGTGGGGAAGGGTCTTGATTAATAGTATGAGAGATAGGCTCGCCTTGAGATGGATTCTCATCTTGAACTTATAACTCCTTAAACTTCTTTCGCACAAAATTTTTCTTGAAATTTTTTGAGTCCTCATTTTTCACCGTTGTCATATTGGGGTTGCTCCTCTTTTACAATGCTATGCTCCCTTCTCTACACATTCTACGCCATCTTCTACAATATCTTACTAGGTAACATCTCAACACCATTAACACCTTTCCCCCCCCCCCCTTGAAGAGGGCACTGAGAACCTTCTCCTGGAAGCTTAGAGTAGGGAGTATCTTCATAGAGTAACATCCATGATCACAAAAGATTGATGAGATAGGGTCAAAATATTTGTACCTTTTTTTTTGTAGGAGGATATACAATAAAAAGACATCGAGTAGCTTTGGGATCCAACTTAGTACGATGAATAACAGGAACATGGGCAAAACACAAGCAACCAAACACACAAGGTGACACAAGAAAGAGGCTTTTGGTAGGATACAATAGTTGAAAGGGAGACTTACCCCCTAGAATGGGAGTAGGCATACGATTTATCAAATAAGCAGATGTGAGAAGAGTATCACCTGACAAAAACTCCATCACATTCGTACCAATCAAAAGAGAATGTGCGACCTCTAACAAATGACAATGTTTTCTTTCAGTCACTCCATTTTGTTGTCGAGTGTAAGGACATGTGGTTTCTCACACAATTTCATGCTCAAAAAGATACGATTGAAGACAATGAGAAGAGTATTCATCACTATTATCTGGTCGTAAGACTTTCACATGAGTATTGAATTGAGTGCGAACCAATTGAAGGAAAGTTGGGAACAACATAGCAACTTCATCTTTAGACCTTCATCAAGAATAACATAGTGTAATGTGTGCAGTGATCAATAAAGAAGACAAAGTAACAATATCCACTAACAGAAACAACAGAGGAAGGACCCCACACATCAGAATGTACAACTCAAAAAGAATACTACTTCGATTACCACTAAGAGGACAAGGACCTCTTGTGTGGTTAGAGAGTTCACGCACATGATATCTCCAGAGCTTATTATACACTGTCTTAAATTAATGAGGAAATAGATTCTTCGGCCTCTAAAAGGGAACGTGGCCACAATGAGCATGCCACAAATGTATCTCATCGACTGAAGCAGCAGCAGCGGCGGCAACTGACCTCTGAATCATTTGATTATCATGACTTCTCTTAGCTTCAAACATATACCCTTTGTCCTCTCTACCATGACCAATCACCTTCTCTATTGACAAGTCCTAAAAAACAAAATAGGAGGGAAAATATGGTAACACTGCAATTGTGAATTCTTGTAAGACTTTTAACTGACAAAAGATTAATCGACATTTTTGGAACATATAAGGTAGATTGTAAAGAAAGAGAACCAGCATAAAAAGTTCCTTTAACAATAGTAGGAACAAGGAGCCATCAGCAACCCGAATGAGACAGTGTCCTAGCAAAGGAGTATAGACCAATGACGATTTGTCTCTCATATGATCAGTAGCACCACAGTCAATGATCCTTGAGGTACAAGAAGAATCGGAGGCATGTGCAGAACCGGCAATATCCTTCTCACCAATACTAATAATATATCTGCCACCAATCACCAGTTGATTTTCTTCTATTAAGAACTCCTAATAAACAAAGTTGTCTACACAGCGATCACAACACTATCAGCAATAAATGTCTATAGAGACAATTCAGTAAACACCACATATGCAACACTGCGGATAGCCAAACAGCTTCGCTCACAAACTGCTGAATGCATAGCTCCTAAACTAGCACCATTGCGTGACTACACAAGCACTACACCACAGCCACCCAGCTGCCCACAAGATATAAACCACAGGTTTCACAACCTTCTCAGATCACCAATACCACAAATTAGGAGGGGTGAAGGGAGGGAGGTTCTACGACCCTTCTTTGGCACTAACAACAGCCAACACAAAGAAATACATCCTTGGCACACCTTCAAAGAATACAAAAAAGTAAACTGGGAACTCAAACACAAGTCCCCCCAAGCTGCTGCCCTTGTAGTTTCACTGTTTGCAGCCAATAGATCAGATTTTTGCCAAAAACCATTAAAAACAGCCCGATCACCATATACATTAAAGTTACATTAACATACACGAAATGACGAAAATCGACATAACTTTCTCTACAGTGCTCGGAATCCACTCAAGACTGATTTCATTGTATGCAGAATTGGAAAAAAAAAAAAAAATCAGAAACACACCACTTGCATGTCCACAACAATCGCATATGCAGTGAGGGACCAGAAAAACGTGAATGACACCTCACTAATGGAATTTTAAAAATCCAAAAAAGACTACGTAACTCTCATCAAAAAAACAAAATGAGATCGAAATCTTACTTCACAATCCATTCCTATCCAAACAGTACTAGGTTGAACACCTGGTGTGGTCTGATCCTCGAGATCTGTGAAATTTCAGGTCTAATGGCAAAAGCCCAAACAACCTTTAATTCTTGCAATCATCCACCATAACTGCCAGCTCTAAGGATTAAAAGTGTTGAGATTGAAAAATCAAACCAGAAGATAATAATTCTATGGTGATTCAAGGTCAACAAATTGATCGTGATATTGTTAGCATGACATCAGCACATAAGATGATGATGTCCGCGCAAGGATTGCAGAGCCCAGGTCTTGGCTTTGATATCAAGTTAAATTAGTTAGGGTCGATTAGGGTTAGGGGAGGAAGGAGGAGGAAAGAATTTTACTATTTACATCACTTACTTACGATGATAACTAACACGCTCACTTACATATAAACTCAAAAATAAGAAGCACTCACACACACCAACTCTATGGCCCTATATTCAGCTTTTGTATTGGATTTAGACACCACTAACTACTTCTCGGTCCTCTAGGCAACCAGGTTGCCTCCCCAGAAGACACAATAACCAGAAGTAGACCGGCAATATTTAATAGATCCAGCCTAATCGATATAGACTAAAATACTCAAAAGCCCACAAGCATGATATACCAATCTAAACCGAGGGTTGGAGTTGTATACCTAAGAATGCGATGGACAACAAGAAGGTGGACAGTGTAGGGGCATGCATAAACGGGCTCAAGAAACTGACAGCAAACATGATATTAGGCCTAGTGAGAGTGAAATAAATCAATCTGCCTACCAATCTCTGATACTCATATGAATCAGATAGTAAATCTCCATCCTTCTCATGAATTGAAAACTTTTGATCCATTGGTGAGGTTGTTGGCTTAAAACCATTCATACCAATGCCAAGCAACAAATTTATTGCATACTTACTCTGAAAAATAAATATCCCTTTCTGAGATCTAGCAATTTCAAACCCAATGAATTATTTGAGATTTCTCAAGTCAAAAACCTTTCTGAGATCTAGCAATTTTCAACCCAATGAAGTATTTGAGGTTTCTCAAGTCTTTTGACTTCTAAAATTCTAATCAGTTCACTCTTAGTCCAACTGATAAAGGCATGATCATCACCAATAAAAATAATGTTGTCCACATAACTGAAATAATAGTGCAACCAAAAGGATTAGTGTGGATAAAACCCATATGATCAAAATGACATCTCCAGAACCCCAAATCAACAACAGCATTGCTAAAGCGGTGGAACCATGCCCTAGGTGACTTCTTCAACCTATAAATAGATTTTTGAAGTCGGCAAACATTGGCAGTCTCTCCAGAAGCAAGAAAGCAGGAGGGCGATCCATATAAACATATCAAGGAGGTCACCATTAATAAACGCTTTTTTGGCATTGAGCTGATAAAGAGGTTATTCCTACAAGGTCGCACGAGCTATGAGAACACGAGCTGAAGTCAAGTTGGCTACAAGAGCAAAGGTGGCCTCATAATCGATCCCATGGGTTTAGGTGAACCCTTTTGCAACAAGTCGAGCCATATACCGAGAAACTATTCCATCTAGATTGTGCTTCACAACGAATCCCATTTACAACCAACAATTTTCTTCTCTGGTGGCAGAGGAACCATGTCCCATGCATGGATCAACATCTCGGTTTCGGTTTCGTTCACCACCCAAACCGTAATTTGGTCAAATTTCCGGTAAATTTCGATAATATTCGATAATTTTTTAAAATTTGCTCCGAACTTTAGTGAACTCTTTTTTGTTTTTGTTTTTTGAAACTCCTTCACATTATTAGCAACAATAAGGATGGTTGGAAACAAAAGGATAAATTGTGGGTTGGCACTTAGCTAATAGTAGGTACCCAGCTATGGTAAGGTTTAAATGTTATGGTCATTTGATAAGGGTCATGGATGTTAAACATGCAGCACTAGCAAAAGGGTATAAAATTCTTTGAAGGGGTAAAACGTTAAAAGGAGTTTTAGTGTTAAAACCCTCTTTTAAGAGAGGGGGTTAAAATGTAAATACCCAACTTTTAGACTTTACCATTTGAGACCCACTCTCTTAATAAAATTAAGAAAGGGGTTATAATATAAAAACCCAACTTTTAGGTTTTTGCATTTGAGACCCACACTCTTAAAAAGGGAGGTTATAATATAAAAACCCAACTTTTAGATTTTTGCATTTGAAACCCACACTCTTAATAAAGTTGTCTCACCACATAAAACTCATTCAGTGAAAGCCATTAAACGAAATGACAAAAGCTATTAAACGCGATGCGACGAGACGTGATGCGAGTGAGAGAGAGATTGGCTGCACCCTTTTAATCGCCGAAATATTATCAGAAAGCTGAAGGAAGAAACAGCGAGTGAGAGAGACTTTCTCTGATTAGCTGCACCTTGTTAATCGCCTAAATATTAGCAGAAAGCTGAAGGAAACAAAAATGCTATAGAATTCCTTTCATTGCAATATATTTCAAGGGAGGTTTTAATTTATTTATTTTATTTACTTTAGAAAAACCCTAGTATCAATAACGATGCAGGTTTTTTCCCTTTTTCCTGATTTTAATAGTGCGAATATATAGGAACCGCGATTCCTAAAATTTCATAATCGCGTTTTTTAAGCGAGCCCGTTTATGATTCGCGGAATCTTCCTAAGAAATAAAATAAAGTTATTACACACTGGGAAGTTTTAAAAAAAAGCAGCTTAAATAAAATTATTAAAAGGCATTCCAAAATCTCGGCGATAATTTGAAATTGTCGGCCAAGATTTTAAAGATTTCGGATTATCGGCCGATAATTTCAAATTATCGGTCGATAATCCAAAACTAATGCCGATAATTTGAGAATTTCAGCCCATGGCCGAAATTCACCATATTTTCGATTTGGAGGGCGGGTCTGAATCGATTCAGCCAAAATTTTAAATTTTCGGCCGAGATTTTGACCCACAGTCCCATGTATGATTGATCTATAAGGCATCCATCTTCTCGACCGTGGCAACCTGCCATGAGGAGTGATTAATGGCAGCACGAATAGTCCGAGAGATCGTCTCAAAGTCAATAGCAGAGAGAAAGGCTTGGTAGACATGAGAGAAGTCATGATAACAAACAAAATGGGCAAAAGGATAAGGGGTCACACAAGAACGAACCCCTTTCCTAAGTTATAAGTAGATCCAACTTATTAGTAGAAGATGAAGAAGAAACAAAGCAAGATCAGGGACACTTACAGGAGTTGGAGTCAACGCTAAAGAGGAAGTTGGAGGAGGTGCTACAACAGTTGGACCATGTCACCTGGTCGGACATAAGAAATCACTCCCTTCTATTGTTGGGGACCTGAGAAGTCCTGAAGTGCAGGCAAACAGAGAGGAGGGGCAGGGGTTTGATTATGACAGTCCTCAATAAAATAATGAACATCCTCCGAAAGGTGACATCCATAGAGACGTAAAAACGACGAGTATGAGGATCATAGCAGTAGTACGCCTTTAGAAAACTTACCCAACAAAGAGACATCTATATAACCTTATCATCAAATTTTTGTCGAGCTGGACGAAAGTTCCTGGACAAAACAAGTACACCTAAACACACAAGGCTCAACAAAGAAGAGAGATCTATGGCTCTAAGAGTATGATATGGAGTATAACCCGCCGACACCCTAGATGCGGTGTTGTTCATAAGGAAACACGCAGTAAGTAATGTCAAAAACCAAATAAAGTTTTGGCACGTACATACCACGAAGTAAGCAACGAGTCAATCCTAGAAGATGCATGTTCTTACACTCAGCAACACCACTTTGTTGCAAAGTATAAGGAAAAGAAAATTGATGAAAAATGTCGTGCATTTTCAAGTAGTTTACAAAGGATTGAGACGTATACTCCCCCCATTATCAGACCTTAGAATTTTCACAGTGGCAACATATTAAGTTTGAACTACTGCAATAAATTCTTGAACTTAGAAAAAACTTACTCTTAACTTTCAGCAAATAAAGTCATGTACATCTAGTGTAGTCACCAATAAAAGTAAGGTAATACTGAAAGCCATCAACAAAAGTAATTGGGGAGGAATTCCACAAACTAGAGTGCACAATAAGAAATGGAGGATCAGATTTATGCCTATGTAATGGATAAGAATTTCTAACATATTTCAAAAGCTCTTTAATTGAAGTGCAAAAAGATTAGAAACTAGGAAAGGTTTGAAATCCGACATGTCTAAGTTTGGCATGCCACTAGGATATAAAGTGTCAAGGTTAACACTAACAGAAAATGGAAAAACATATGAGGAAACAACAATGGTAGGTGTACTATAGTCAATCTGCAAGTAGTACACAGACCACCTCTTTCAACACCTCTACCAACAATCTTCTTCATTGTAAGCTTATGAAACACACGGTAAATAGGGTAAAACATCACACAACAGTTGAGTTTCTTGGCAATGCTACTAACAAATAGAAGATTAGTAGAGAAATGGGAAATATGTAACACATGAGACAATGACAAAGAAGATATGAGAATAATTCTGACCCTTAGAATGGGAGTAAAGGAACCATTAGCAATGTGAACCTGAGCTGGAGATAAAGATGGAGAATATAGTGAGTATCCCTGAGGCTCACCCGTCATAAGATTAGTGGCCCTTGAGTCAATGACCCAACTAGGAATAGTAGTAGTAGTCATCGCAGCAAAAGCAGATGAATCAGATGTACCTAGTGGCTCTAAAGCAAATGTAGAAGTTCATGTGCAATCGAGAAGAGGTTTGTGACGCACGAAGCTCATATGATTAGAATAACTCTGCCACCTGGTATCGAAGGGAGTTGAAGTCACGAGTAGAAGTTTCTGGAGTGTTTGTGCTAGTAGTATGGGCAAATGTAGAGGATCTAGGCTAATAACCCTCTGGATAGTCATAAAGACAATAACAGTGATCACGGCCATGTCCAGTAAGACCACAATGAGAACATGTGAGGGAGGAGCGACCTCCTCTACCCCCTCGGCCACTTTGACCTCGTCTACCTCCTCTATCATCTCTCCCCCTACTTTTTTTTTTTTTGATAACTAGGGTATCCGAGCCTCTTAGAGCACCCGCCTAATCCTAGGAGCACATGCGCACCCCAAATTCAGCACATGTCGGGTTAGCACAGGATATAAACCCCTAGGGTGGCCTCAAGAGGGGAGGGGATTTGAACTCAGGTCTCCTGCTCTTGGAAGCAGGTACCTAGCCAGCACACCTAACCCCTTGAGGTTTCTCCCCCCCTACATTTGATAGCAAGAGGGCAAATATCCGATGGAAAAGCAACCCGCTCCCGAGAAGCAGAAGTGACAAGAATACTAGAAGACATCACATGGCAACGGTGCTCCTCGGTAACAGGTATCGCATAGATAGTGCTCAACGTGGGGAGGGGTCCGGTAATGAGAATTTGTGTGCAGGTCTGCTCATAGTCAGAACGAAGGCCACTCGGAAATTTGTAAATCTGATCTCACTCATATCGCTTGGCCAACCTAGCAGCAATTTCTTCAAACTCAAAAAGAGGCTCATAGTGACTAAGCTTTTCCCACATGCTTTGAAGTGAACTGTAATACTCCCCCATAATAGAATTCCTTTGCTTACACTCAGAGATCATCTTCTTGAGTTGACAAATTCGAGTATCATGATCGGAGGGTGCACACAAGGTTTCAAAAATCGGCTAGGCTGGCTGCCCGAGCGGATCAGGTCATCAACAGATCCGGATGAGGCTAGAGCGTTACATGAGGTAGGCTGGGGCTTGGGCGCCCACCCAGGTGGCCACCTGGGCGGGTCCAAAGCCTGTTCAAATCAAGTCGAGGCGGTCGGGCTATATAAAAGTAAGTTTATTTTTTTTGGTCATTTGGAATGGGGTTGGGGTTGGGGTTGTGGCTAGGGCTCTCTCTTCTTCCTCTTTGGCTCTCTTCCACAACCGCCATCACCGAACACCGGCAGCTCTTCCACACCACCGGCAACCATCGGTGACCCTCAGCTAAGTTTTTTTTTTTTTTTCATTTCTTTTTTCTTCTTCTTCTCTAAATTTTTCGGCGATCCTCCGACAACCCTCCGACACGCATCAAACCCACCGGCGACCCTCTGGTAAGTGTTTTTTTTTTCTTCATTTCTTTATTCTTCAATTTTTTCTTCTTCTTCTTCAGCTGTATTCTTTTCTTCTTCATTTTTTTTTTCTGCTGTTGTATTCTTCGTCTTCGCAACCCTCCGCGACCCTCTGGCAGCAACAGGTTTTTTTTCGTTTTTCTGGTTTTTTTCCCTTCGTTTTCCTGTTTTTTTTTCTTTTTCTTCTTCCCTGCATTTTTTTTCTGGTCCTGACAATGTCCTGTACGGTTGCAATGTTGTATGATCTTTTTTTTTTCCTTCTTCTTTCCTGCAAAGTGCACTGTGTGTGTGTGTGTGTGTGTGTGTGTGTGTGTGTGTGTGTGTGTGTATATATATATATATATATATATATATATATATATATATATATAGTTATATATATAGTTATATACTAAAATGAATAATCAAATAATCAATAATATATTATGTGTGTGAGCTGTGTTGTGAGCCAGTGACTGTGTATGCTACTATACTCAATATTGTATAACTCTGTATACTCAAAAAAAAAAAAAATATATATATATATATATATATATGTGTGTGTGTGTGTGTGTGCCGGTGTGTATATAATTATATATATATATATATATGCTAATATATATCAATATTATAAATTTATAATATATATAATTATATATATAATATTTTTTTGATATTTTTTTTGGATGTAGTTCACTGGTTTGAGCTTCAAACGTTCAAATGTCGTCTTCTTGTGCATTAACCGGTGCATCCGGAAAGAATAGTGGAGATCTTAGTTGGAAGTATTGCTTTCTAAAGGATCCATCAAATCCAAAGAGAATAGCGTGCAGTTTTTGTAAAAATGAATGGCATTCCAGCATTAATCGGTTGAAGAAACATCTTGCTGGTGTTCAGGGAGACATAATCCCTTGTAAAGATGTATCAATAGAGGCTAGGGATGAGATGTAAAGCACTCTCAACTTGATCAAAGAAAAGAAAGTCACCAAGGAAAAAGAAAATCAAGCAATACGGGAGTCTGTGCGAATTATTAGTGATGATGAAAATGGGGACTTAGGTTCCAATGATGAGGGTAATGAGGAGGTAATTAGAGAAAGACGTCACTTCTTATCAAAAAGACCACGCACTCAAGGGCCGATGGATTCTTTTTTACACTGTAAACCAATTGATGAAATGAAGGGAAAGGGAAAAATGCGGTAAACCATCCTCCCATAACACTTATCGAAAGAGATAAAAGGACGTATAGACCAACACGTTGCTAGATGGTTCTTTGTCTATGGCATAGCTTTTCACACTACTAAAAGCAAGTATTTTTTGAAAATGTGTAAAGCAAATGGCCAATATGGGCCAGAATATATTCTTCCTTCAAATTATCAGTTGGGGGTTCCTTTGTTGATGGATGAGATTTAACAGTATAAAAAAGAGAATAATCTCGCATAAAGAGGCATTGATACTTATGATTGTTCTATCATGACAGACACGTGGACAGATAGAAAGGCAGGGAGTATAATGAATCTTCTAGTGCACTGTCGTATGGGAACAACTTTTTTAAGATCGGTTGATGTTTCGTTGGAAATTCATGACACACAGTTCATCTATGAATTGGTTGAGCAGTGCATACAAGAAGTAAGGGAAAAGAGAGTGCTCCAAGTGGTCACCGACAATGCTGCAAACAATATAGGAGCTGCAAAAATATTAGATATTAATTATCTGAGTATATATTGGACTCCTTGTGTGGTGCATTCGATTGATCTTATATTTCACGATAAGGGTATGCTAACGCAGATAAAGAGGGTTGTTGAAAAGGCAAAGACTGTATCAACATTTATATACAGACATGTTAGAGTGTTGGCTTTGATGAGGAAGAAGATAAAGAAAAAAGATCTTGTTAGAGTCGGGGTCACACGATTCGCTACTGCTTTTACAGAGCTTTTTTACGTTGAGGCTCCCGTTAAGGGACATGTTCTCCTCTGAAGATTAGAAGAAATTCAGATGGTATAAAGAGAGGGTAGGGAGGAAAATATAGAGTATCGTATTGAGTACTGTTTTTTGGAATGACGTAATTTATGCTTTGAAGGTCTTCCAACCGCTCATAAAAGTTCTACGAATGCTTGATTCGGATTCCCCTATCATGGGACACATTTACGCATCCATTGAAGTGGCAGAAAGAGAAATTAAAGCCTCTTTCTAAGACAAGGAAGCTCGAATTCAGAAGGTATTGGAGATCATCAAAAGGAGATTTGAAAAGCACTTAAAGCATCCATTGGTTGCAGCGGGACACCTCTTGATTCCTTTCTACTACTATAAAGAGAAAATTCGCAGAGCACCGTGGTTTATGAATGGCATAAACAATTGCATTAAGAAGTTCATTGATCTTGAACTCTAAGGTGCCGAAATTTTTTAAGAGATAAGTTATATGGATTCGGAAAAATCTTTTGGAGATTCCTTAGCGATCAAGCAAAGGAATGTGGATATGAAGGTATTGCATTCAAATAAGAGGCCTAACCTAAGTAATTTACAGTTAATTATTATTTTAATTATAATTTATATTTTAATTTAGAGGTTTCAATTAAGTAATAATTTCTTAACTTAATTTTCTTTCGAAATTAATTAACAGCTACTTGGTAGGAATTGCATGGTGCGGAAGCTCCTAACTTGCAAAAGATGGCACTACAAATATTGAATTTAACATGCAGTTCTTCTGGATGCGAGAGAAACTAGAGTACGTTTGAGATGGTAAATACTAAATAAATTTATAGAATATAAGCATATATTTATGTTATTGTATTTAATTGTTTATAAAATTGGTTGTGTATATATCAATTAAAAGATTTTTGTTTTATATGAGCAGATCCACTCAAAAAAAAAAAAAATAGAATTGGGACCCCAAAGTTGAATGATTTGGTATATGTCCAATTTAATACCAAGCAACTAGATCGCGGGTCTAAAAGAAAGGGGAAAGAAGATATCTTGCTCTCTGAAGACAAGGAGGGGATGCTTGAATGGTTAGTCGACCCCAATGAAGAAGTATTTCCTGGCGTGTCCTTGACTTGGGGTGTTGTTGGCAGTGCTTTAGGTGCAAATGAAGAAGTATAACCAAGGAGGAGCACGAGAACCGTCACACAGCTAATGAGAGAAATTAATGAAGAGGAACTTGATGTAGAAGTGAGAAATGAAGGGGATGATGATATCGAGTTTATTTATTCCGATAATGATGAACTTGATTTACAAAACGAAGAAGATGAAAATGAGGAGGGACATTCAGAATGAACAATTATGTGCTCTAATATATGTTATATTTTTAGACTACCTGATTATGTGAAATTGTGATGGTTAAAGACTTAAAGTTGAACTTCATATTTAGTAGTATTTACTTGAATTGAATTCAATTGTGTGTTTAAATATAATTTCTAAACCTTCAATTTCCTCTTTTGATACTCTAATATATATATATATAGTGACCGCCCGGTTCTTGAGGCGCCTGCCCAGGCACCGACCCACCCGATCCGCACAAAAATTCAGCCCAACCACCCAAACCCGCCCGCCGACTTTAGGAACATTGGGTGCACAGGTATCTGCCAGCTTGCTCCAGAGCTTGGAAGCAGAATCATAAAACATAAAGGTCCTGTATATGGAGGAATTCATAGAGTTTAACAACCATCCAAGGATAATGGCATTGTACGCATCCCATTTCTCAGCGTCCCTAGGGCTTGTGCTCAAGTCTAGGGGTCGTCCCGGTCAATAAAACCATCTTTAGACAGCCCTGAACATAGAGAGTAATGGTCGTTTTCCAGTCCAAATAATTTCCAGAATTTAGTTTTATCGATGTGATGGTAGTGGGAAAATTCTCACCAACCATGTTCTTATATCCCCCATATATCGCAATTAAGAGGGACAAAACAAAAAGATCGGGAATCACACCAAAAACAAGTCCAAAAAGATTATTCCATTCCAATACAAAATACAACTTTAGTAATTCAAACCAACTGAGATGCAGGCCAGCACTATTCAGATTGAAATATATAGGATCCCAGAACATACAGCATAATCGATAGGATTCTAAAAAATAATCAGGGTGTAAACCACTGAAACATCCGAAAAAAAATCATAAATGCAAAATACCTCACGGAATCGAGTGCCGCTTGTTGCAAATGTTGGGGAATTCAAAACCGATCCATCCTCAATGGAGAGCAGCCCCACGAAGCAGCTTGGGAGGTGCACAGAGAAAAACCGAAAACTGGGTTTCACAAGCCCTCAAACAAAACACCTTTGATACTCTATGATAGAGTTCCCAGCTGACGCCAGCACGAAGATGAGGCTCGCAGGGGTTCGACTAAGCTCTCAAACTAAGAGTCGCTTAGGCTTAGGTTGATGGTATTAGGTTTAGGGTTAGGGTTAGGTGGTATTAGGTATAGGGTTAGAATAGGAGAAAAGGAAAGAGAGACAAAGAGAGAGAAAGAAATATAAGGCTTAGTGAGATAGGTGCCCTCACTAGCATTTATATTAAGTGAAAAAATTAATAGATACACATCCACTGAACAACACAGACACCCCACACATAAAACACTTATATTCCTAACAACTGTTCCACATGGAAATCAACCGTAAGGACATACTGCTATAAGACAAAGGAAGCCCATACTTAAAAATTATTCATTCGACTCTTCATGGTAAATGAATAGTTGTAGAATAAGTATCTTAGTCCACAATAAAAAGGTAACTAACAAACTTTCCATCCACATTCCTTACTGCTATCAAACTATATGCTACACACTTGGCCTCCATGGATTTTTTTTTCCTTTCTTTTCCACGGCCTACACACCACCTCCAAAAATAAATGGGAAATCATATATAGATTTTTATTGGATTCTATCTCCTCGCTAGTCTAATTTAGAATACTTTTTGAGAACAGGTCTACCTGAACTTTCTACAAGCTTAAATGAATAAGTCACATTGAAATATCACAGAAACCTTTTTAAAGCAACCTACTACTCTGGTCTAAGGTCATCAACTTAATTCAACCTGCAAAACATAAGGTTGGTCCACTACATGAAATCACATCCATAAGGCTCTAAATAGCTTTAGCATAAGGTACCCTTTTAAGGAAACCTACCCTAGCAATCATCTTTAGATATGAAACCATCACCAAGATTGGCATTTTGTACGAACAGACCTGCCAGAAATCATCAATATATACCTTTATTCCTAGGCCCAACAAAAAAAAATTCGTTATTGGATATTATTATCTACTAGAACATATGATGCATTTCCTAGATCTTTCACTTCAAAACTCTCTAATTGAGATGTTCTCCTCAAACCCTAACATTCCATTCCATAGTACAGCCCGGATACCTAAATCTCTGACAGAATCACACATAATGGTTTCTGTTTTGACTAAATTATCCTCCATGCTCTCGTGTCCACTAAAGTTGCACGTTTTGCTGCTGTTTAAACTCCTTTAAATATAAATCTTTACTCCAAATTTCTAACTCTCATTTACTTGTTTGTTGCCGATGTCTAGCCTAGTAGCTACATGTCATCATTAAACAACCACATTCAGAATCTTGTCCGAGACCACGACATATCGGACGATACTTCTCAGTATTAGAAGGGCCCAAGACAGGAAATATATGTCTCTGGCCGTATATATAAAGCATATAATTTTTTGTAAAATTTTTAATTTAGAATCCTCCACCCCCTTCCTCCCTTTGTACAAAGTTTGTGTCGATCATACCTGAAACAATTCATCTCAGTATTGGCACAGACCGATACAGAGACTTATACCAAGATTTTAAATGTTGTAAACATCATACACCATGCAACCTCATTTTTGTATTTCTGCTGTCAACTGTATCTATTAGAAGATCTACTAAATTCATATATTTATCTTTTATTTTAGGCTGGTGTTACTACCACATCAGTTAATGTTACAACCACCTCACTTAAACAAAGGGAAAATCAGTTGACTGATTTAAATCAGACGATGGAGATAATTTTTCATTCCAATCTTTCACACAATAGATCTTGAGATCATGGGATTACCATCAGATGATCAGATGATTTCAAGTGGCATATCCCAAAAAGTGAACATGAATAATGTTTGATGGTATGCTATGATTTTATGTGACTTTAATATATATATATATATATATATATATATATATATATATATATATATCATACAGAAAGAGAGTAACATATGATTGGCATACTTTATTAATTATTGTTTCCCCATCTGGGAAGGAAACTTCCAAAAGGGAATCAGCAATGTGACTCAGCTGTAAAATTGTAAGCCTTGACAGAAGATCCACAGACCGAAGCACCTTCAACGATTGTAAGTTAGAGAACTCTGACATAAGAATTCCTCGAAAATCTTCTCTCTTTAAGGCCCAGAGTGTTCCACCTGTTACGGCACGAACAGATGCCTGGAGTGGTTTGTTATACCTGTTTACCACGAACACATAAAAAACAATCAAAAAGTAAGACAACAGCCGTTTCCTTTCAGGCTAATAGCAAGAACGCAAACCATGAAACTATAATGTAACATCTCACATCAATGCCAGCTCCCCGAAGGATGACAGCTTTTCTGCTGTGTATTGATGCAAAACCCTGCGCACCTCTTTCCCTTCATTTTTCTCTTCCTGTCATTTTACGTATCTATTTATCATCCAACATGAAATAAGCTCATAGATAGCATGCATGAAAAGTTCAACTGAATATTCAGTCACAAATTCCATAGACACTTACAATGCTACCTATCAATATAAAGCGGGGTAATGGCTCCTGACCGACATTTAAACACCATTTGGGTGTAATTTACATTATGCCATGTGGCGCAGATCTGTGACCAATCTAAATTGTCCAAGTGGAAATTTATCATTGGAACCTATCTCAACCCAAAGAAACATGCCTATAAGTGGATGTGAAGCATCCGATTGATGAACTTTTATATCAGCACATTAAAACTAAGAACAACAGTTCATATTAGAATGCACAGATCAGATGGTTCAAATCTCCCAAAAATGTGATTTTTGTGCCCATTTCCCTCCAATTTATGATCTATCACTTTGATGGTGTGTATTACCCAAATCTTAAACCATTAATGGTGTAAGATCATTTAAACCATTTTGGTGTTTAAATGACGGTCAGGAGAGTCGGGTCCATATAGTCCATATAAAATATAAGAAACAAAATTAGCCAGGTAGGAGACGATACTACTAAGAGTACCCACTTATTATTTAATAAGGGTATTTCTTCAAACATCCTAAGACAAGAAGCTGAGAATAGTAGACAAGCAAACATGCAGATGCAATGAACATATAAAATACATATCCTTCATCTAAAATGAGAACCTGGGTGGCTAAGACCTCAAACTCCCCACTGCCGACAACATAAAAGCAATCACCTTCTCCACCCTGCAAATTGGTGGCCATTAAATCACAAGTTTCCTGATAAATATCTTCTTTATTGTTATGATCATGGTATCAAAACTCGGCCAATACTGTTTCACAGAAACTGATTCCGATACCAGTATCAGGGTTGGATCAGTATCTGGTATCTGTATCGGCCAAGGGCCCGTATCGGTCAATACGTATCGGGTATTGGTCGATATGGATCGGGTATCAGCCGATACCCCCTTGATTTGAATTTTTTTTTAAGTTGTTTCACCTTTTTTAAAAAATAGAAAGAATTTGCATCGGCCGATACGTATCGGTCCTCCATGGACCGCTACCCTATACCGATACTTTGGCTATGATTTAATAAAAGTTCTCCAGCCTGAAGATGAAATTAAACATGAAATTAACCTCTTGCACCACTACATCACCAGGTTGGACTTCAACTCTTTGCATGCAATCCAACAACACATGACACTGAGAATCAGTAAGTTTCCTAAAGAGGAAATGGCCATGCAAGGCACGTTCAATATGTGCCTACATAGGAAAATAGCCATATAAATAAATGAGTATTGTCACAAAACAAAATAAACTTACGAGATTTTGAAGAAACAAGGAAGCAAAAGAGAAAATTTACCTCTTCTTCCCAAGTCTTCCTATGTGCAGGAGATGGGGGAACCCAGACATGCCCATTCTCAAGAGAGCTTTCAATAGCCCGCAGACGAGCCCGTGACAAATCATGCCTTGCCCGATTGTTGCTAGAATTCCAATTAAAAGTGGAAGGGGATTCAGATCCTGTCACCTCAATAACTTGAGGTAAAGGTTTTATGCCAACATCTGGGCCTGATTGAACAAAGTCCGTCTGGCAACAAATTGAAAAGCAGTAAATAAAAACATAAATAATGGGGCCCGACTCTCTTGACCGTCTTTTAAACACCAAAATGGTGTTTAAATGATCTTACACCATCGATGGTTTAAGAAGTGGGAGATCAATACCATCAAAGTGATAGATCATAGATTGACGTGCAGCAGGCCCAAATATGGTGTTTTAAGGATATTTAAATCATCCAATCTGTGGACTTTAATATCAACTGTCGTTTTCAGTTCTAATGGCTGATATTAAAGTTCATCAATCGGATGGTTCACATCAACTTATAGGCATGTTTCTTTAGGTTGAGACATGTTCCACTGATAGATTTCCACTTGGAAAATTCAGATCGATCACAGATGCTCCCCACATGGCATAATGATGATCACACTTCAATGGTGGGAGATTAAACGTCTAACTTTATTGGTATAAGATCATTTAAACCCCATTCTGGTGTTTAAATGTCGGTCAGGAGCCATCATCCCCAAAGAATATTATGTATTCAGATCAAAATAGAACGAGATTAACCAAATGGACAAGCCCCGTACATCAGTTAGCCCATTAATATGCACAACTATGATCGTAATGTCATCGGTGCGAGTTTCGTACTGTAGCCAAAGTCGATAAGATTCAGCAACAATTGCAGCACATGCATCTCGAGGTTCCTTATACTTTGCAACCTAAAAACATGCAGACAAAAAGTTAAGAAAATTGATGGAATAAGTTGACAATGCTTTATGCCATTTCAACTAGAGGTGAGCATGAGAAAGAAGGGCACTTAAGAGGTAAACACATATATTCATCTTAAACCAAACGAGATAAAAGAGAACTAATCAAAAGTTACAATGAAGCAATGATTATGCTAGGGTTAAGGTTCTGTGGAGTCTCAGTTGATACCCTACATGGAACATTGTAACCATTAACTTACGAAGCCTGGGATTGGACATGGTCTATGAGCAAACACTTTGAAACACATTAATTTTGGGGGGAGGGGGGGGGGGGGGAGGGGACGGACACAACAAAGATATATAAAGTACGTAGATGTAATCAAATAATTTCATTTCAAAATTGGAAATATTAGTTTTATAAATAAAATGTAGGAACCGAAGAAAGCCAAAGGAGTATGCAAAAGAGAGAGCAATTCAATTCAATTATGAATAAAACGGGAGCTTCAAGCTTCATAAAATAGCTATTGAAGCTTCAATCCAATGTTTGGCCTTTTGAAAAAAACTCACTTCGGCCACTAAGTTCTCATGTTTTGCGGCAGCGATATGGCATATTTGGCATCAGAGTAAATCACCTATATTTGATGGAGTCATCACACATAAAAATATTCTTCTCTCAAAGATCATTGATTATATCAAGTATTGTTTTGATATCCATGCTTTGCAAGACCTTGATACGAATGACAGCCGATTAATTGCAAGACCAAGATATATAAAGTACGTAGATGTAATCAAATAATTTCATTTCAAAATTGGAAATATTAGTTTTATAAATAAAATGTAGGAACCGAAGAAAGCCAAAGGAGTATGCAAAAGAGAAAGAGCAATTCAATTCAATTATGAATAAAACGGGAGCTTCAAGCTTCATAAAATAGCTATTGAAGCTTCAATCCAATGTTTGGCCTTTTGAAAAAAACTCACTTCGGCCACTAAGTTCTCATGTTTTGCGGCAGCGATATGGCATATTTGGCATCAGAGTAAATCACCTATATTTGATGGAGTCATCACACATAAAAATATTCTTCTCTCAAAGATCATTGATTATATCAAGTATTGTTTTGATATCCATGCTTTGCAAGACCTTGATACGAATGACAGCCGATTAATTGTTCACAAGTGGAGTGTCAATTTTATTCCTTTTAGGCCAAATTACTCAACTCACTTGGATTTAGAGTTGAGTCCAAGTCGAGTCGAGATTTCGCTAGGATGCTGCAACAGGGGTGCTCATAAACTAAAATAATTTTGTGAGATAAGGTCATAGAAATCCTATCTTTTCATAACATATTAATTACTCATTTTACCAACATATCTTCCTCTTTTTTCTTCTCTATTTTTTTTTTCTATTAAAAAAAGGTTTTATTTTTATCAAAGGTATATTTTTTAAAATATTTATAAATTACTGAGTAGGATCGAGTCGAGTTTATCCGAGTCTTCGAGTTAACTCGGCCAAGCTGACTTACAACTCGAGTCGAGTTGAAAGTTTTCATCATTGTCTAAATAGAAGTCCTAAAATCAAATAACTCATAAATCAAATGCCCCAAAATCAACTACCAAGGATGGATTTTAGTGATGACCCGGCACGAAAATAAAAAACTGACTATAAATGAGGTTTAAGTGGTGCTTGAGGTAGGCAAATGTAGTCCGTGCAGAAAAAATAAGGTATGTTGTCATGATGACATCATCCCGAATTAACATGTTAAAAGATAATGATGTCTCCTATAAATACTCTACAAGCAATTTCTTTTATTGAATAAAATTGTAAACTAAATAAAGACTTCCAAAAGATAAGACCCTAAATAGAAATATCTTAAAACAATTTCCTAATATGTGCTAAATTACTGTTATAAAATAGAACACCTAAATAAGGCTCCTAATGAAAATAATAACTATGAAGCACACACTTTAAAATACAACTAATTAAAGAATCGTAACACCCTATCCACCTAATAAATCAATTAAAACACCAAAAAAAAAAATAGCACAATTAAATTTCCAATCCTCATGTTCAGGAGATGATGTCAACCTTCTTCACAAAAACAACTTGATTGAGAAACAACCCACACAAGAGAGATAAAATGTTTCTTTTCTGTTTCTTCTTTCTCGCAAAATTTGTCCGCATCAACGTAAAAAACACAATACCACAAACATGAAATGAAGGGAAATGCAAAAAGGAAATGCTCAATACAAAAGGAAAAGCTTTAATGGTATATTATAACTGCTATAAGACTGGTTGGGCATCACAATAGAACCTCCCGATAAGAGTACCACTCAGGTAACCCAAGCTTCCCCATGGAGTTCAAGAAACAAATGTAACATTCCGCTCATGGTAGATTTTAAAAATTATAATCTCATTGTTACGAATAATATTAGAAAATTAATAGAGAAGCCAAGTGATGCCAGACTCCCACATAGTAACAAAGTTCACTTTCGGCAATTTTCGTTGAGGGGTGATTTTGATTCAATTCAGATTAAATTTGGAACAGAAGATTTGGGAAAAAAATTTGAGGATAATAAAAAATATAAATTATTAAGAATATAAAAACATATATTAACCTATTTAAAGTTTAAAATGATATCGATCACATAATCCACAATCTACATGCATCACAAATCGATAATAAAAAACAAACAGACACAATTGTAAGTATAATTAAACCGTGAATCCAAATTCATAAATCATTACATTCGAAAATTTTCCCTTAAATTTCAGAAAATTTTGTTGATTCTTCGAAATAGGCGAAATTTCACCGGAAGTTTCAATGGAACCCCATTTTACGAAATTTCGGTAAAATTTGGAGAAATTTGTGGCTATGCTCCCACCGACCCCATTTAATAACAATTGGGAGTCTCCCTTAATGCATAATTGGGGAAGTAAATCCATGCCAACAAACAACTGAAGACAAATTAATTATAAGGGCTTCAGCATTAATTAACATGCAGTAGAACAAAATCATGGATTTGAAATCAACTGAGAGCATAACCCCAACGCCCTAGATAACCCAAGATGCGAAATTTTTTCAAATTGAATCATGGAATGGTCGAGCCTGCACCCATGCATGCATCATCCACGTTGAGGACATGATCAATGGGGTGCATGAGATCTGTGGCGAGATGAATGCAGCATATCTGCTATTATGATGATCAATTCGATGCATGAGATCTGTGGCAGAATGCATGCACCATAACTGATGCTACTACTATGTAACTGTAATACAATTAATAACATATATTTGGGAGGGTGCATGCGTGACAATTAATTCATATTTGGTAGAAAAGATGTATGATGTAGGATTCATGTGTTCATCTCTAGTTAACAATCTCCCCTCAGTTTAGATCACCTGCTTTGACCTCCATTAAACTCTAAAGGAATCTCTTCTAAGTAACTATCTCAAGCCAAGAAAAGAAAAGAGCAATTTAGCAGAACAGAAATTCATTTTGATAATAATTATTGTGAATAACAAAAGTGAAATAATTATCAAACAGGTACCCACATACAATTTTGGGAAAATACATATTTTGGTCAAAAATCTGTGTGGATCCTTGTTTGATAAATATTCATTTTTGCTATTCACAGATAATTTTTTTCAAAATAAATCCTGTTTTGCTAAATTTCCCAAAAGAAAACAGTAAAGGAATAGTAAACATCAGACAAGTCTCAACATGGAACTTTCAAAATACAAAAAAATAATAAATAAATAAATCATAAAGTAAGAATATATGTACCATGTCAACCACATTTTGGCTCGAAAGGAACTCAAACACCCCATCGCTAGCGATCACAAAGAATGGATGATCCGCTGTGAGCTCCAACACAACAATCTCCGGTGTTGCAATGACCCCAATACTCTCAGCAATTGAATCCCCAATACTCCTTGTGAATGCTGTACCAGGATACATCCCATTTTGCACCCACAATCTAGGTGGATCACCATCATCCCCTTCTTCCGTACCCCAACACTGAACCTCTGGATTTTTAAGACCCTCTATTTGATCTAAAGTAAGAACTCTAGCTCCACAAAGCTTAACCCGTTCAATTTCATCTGATCGAAAAGGAGTTTGATCAATCGAAAGATCAACTGCTACAATATCCTTCCCTCTCTTCTCTGCAATAACAGCCCTAGAATCACCCGAATTTGCGACATAAATAGTCCTACCACGAACCAATATTGTTATTGCCGTGGTCCCGCTCATCGTATCATCCAAGCTATCTGAATGCAGTTGCACATTCGTCGATAAGAAGGCAGCATGGCACGCCTCTACTGCGTCTATATGAAAATGACTGTTTCTTAGCAAATTTTCGCATAACTTACGCTTCACAAATTGCGAGCACTCAGCCCCAAACTCACCGTGGCCATCGAAAACTCCGAAGAAGTGGTCATCGGGATTTGTTCCCAATGGGGTGTGTATGCAGAAACTGTCCTGGTTTGCTTTATCCAAAGATTCTGGATAGTAACCTCTTTGAGATAGATAGGAGTACTTTAATTCATAGTTTCCCGACGGAACCCTAACTGTACGGGACCCATCAGAAGGAAGGAATTGTGCAGAAACCCTCGAAAGTCTACTGATACCAACTTCAGAATCCCTATTTATGTTTAACTGATTCAATTGATCATCATTTTCTCCATCTTGCCCAGTTGACGAATCAGGAGAAAGTGCGGAATTTCCAGTTGGTCTGAAGTTTTCACTTCTCTTAACCCTAGAATCCCTCGGAGAAATGGGGACTTGCCCAATGCATCCTCCCTTTGAATAAAGACACCCCATTGCCCTCAACAACTCTGACAATAACAAACCCAAGTCCCAGATTTGGTCATAATATTCCACTTATGAAGAGATTTTCAAATTCAACCATCAGCTACTTGTTCAAGAAAAACAAAATGATAATTAAAATCTCAACAGGTTTCATCAAAATATTGATCACCTCTTATAACAGATTTAGAGACCCATTTTCTGCTTTTATGATTTACCAGTTCAAATCAAACACATCCAAACTCCATAAATTCAATAAAATCCATCCGATTCCATTTCTACAATTTCCATGCAACATCAAAGAATTGGTTATTTCGATAAAATCAACACCAAATCCTCAAAATATCAAGAAATTTCCTGAATTAAAACTTAGAGCTTGAAACACTTTAACACACTCTTGTTCCGAAACTTTCACAAAAAATTCTTAATAACTCCACCAACAATTTCTGTGTATATCTGCAGAAGAATTCATCGATTAAACTGAAATCTATTATTGATTGCGATAAACAACACCCAAGTCCCTAAATTAAAGTGGTTATATCAGATTCCACTTAAAGCTCAAAAAACTTATGGGTATTTCTGACAGCAAACCACACTTAAAGATTAAATTTAAAATGCTTGTGGGGATTTTTTTTCCTTTTTTCTCATAAACCCACATCACAAAAATTCATCACTGATCAGATCACCTTCCAAAAATTTCTGGGTAATTCTGCAAAAGAAATCACCAACTCAGCCTCAATCTACTGATCAACTTTAAAAAAAAAACAGATTCCACTTAAATTTGAACTGTGTGAGGATATTTCTGACACCAATTCTACAAAAAATTCTTTTGGGTTTTTTTTTCCTCTCACAAACCCCTGTCACAAAATCCATAAAAAATTTGCCATATGAACTACCAAAAATTTTCAGGATAATTCTGCAAACAAGTTTACCAACTCAGCCTCAATCTACTGATCAACATAAACAAACCCATCTCCCCCCACCGGGACAAAAAAAAAAAAAGATTCCACTGAGATTTTAAACTGGTTGTGGATATTTATGACAACAAAATTGAACTGTTTCTGGGTACTTCTTCCAAGAGATTTCAAGAACATAGTGCACAAAAGGAAGCTCGTACCTTTTTTTAGATCTGAGAGATTACAACGCCTTCTTTTTATTGATGTTTGCAGAAGCAGCAGGAGATCGCCAAACTGGAAAGTGGAAAGCATAGAGATTCATATCTCCCCTGTTGGGTCCCTCTTAAAATGAGCCGGGGTGCGTATTACTCGCTGATTTTTTTGGTGTGCGTGTAGAGTGGCGTACGTTGTCTGCACTTTTTGTAGTCTTTGTCTGCACTTTTTGTAGTCCAGTCTCCGGAGAGAAATAGTTATGTTTAGAGAATTATCTAAATCCAAATCGTTTGGTAAAAATGATAGCGGCAAATTTTGTTTTCGGAAATTTTTCGGTGGGGTTACTTTCGATACCTTTTAGAAAAATTGGGGGAAACTTTTAGAGATTAAAAATATATAAAATATATATTTAATTTTTTTTTTCAAATTACTACAATATATGCTAAGTTACTAACATATTTAAAAAGTAAATAAATAAATAAAATATTAAACATAAAAAAAAAAATACCAAAATTTATCAAAATTTCGCCAAAAAATACTGATAATAAGAAATCCAATGGGCCTAACTCAACCTCACAAAATCGGCTTATAAGGTTAGGAGTGTCTGGATTATATATAGCCCAAGACTTCCAAGACGACAAGCAACGTGAGACTATTCTAATACATTGACCGCTTGGATTTTTGCCATTGGCAGGGCTGGCCCCAAGCCAAGGCCCAAGAGGCAGCTAGCTGCCTTGGGCCCCGTATTAGGCACATTTGCTTAATATAATTTATAATTTTTAATGTATAAAAGTATTAAATTAATCTAATTGCTTAGTTGGTTATATGACAATTGTTGTTTTACTATTTTCCCAACGGACTCATGCATTCTCCGAAAAGCGCCCACGTCCTAAACTCCTTGAAAACCATTGATTCCTTTGAATGTGTGATTGAAATCATTTTCATACCTATCTTTCACAAAATAGATCTTTAGATCATGACCCACCTTTCAAACGGTCAATTTTTTATTTCATGTGTCACAAACCCCCCAAAAATACCCTTGAATCATATGGCACACATCATGCTCAAATGTGATGTTATGGCATTTTTTTGGATCTGTGATAGATTAAATCACAAACCGACTGTTTGATAGGTGCACCATGATCTCAAGATCTATTGAGTGAGGGATATGGGTGAAAAATGATCTTTGTCATATGATTCGAATGATTCAATAATTTGATTTAAGTCGTTCCCTTATACTCCCCATCGCACCTAAATAGGATTTTGGAAGTTACATTGATCTTCACGGGATCTTAGAAGACACTTGAGCATCCTCCATAAAGGACGGAATAGGCTCACATTTTTATTATTAAATGACAATAACTTAAAATAGCGATTTCAGGCTCATTCCAATTCCATTTTTTACAAATGACCTATCAATTTTAATCTATTCAACAAAACTTATCCAAGAAACCCATTTTTAAACTTTTTGATATTGTTAAAATGCTAAAAAAGGCCGTGAAAGATTCAATGACTGTTGAAATAACAAAAAAATGTTAAAATGTTAATGGTTGGGTTACTCGACCCGTCAGGTATGTTCTACCATTTTGTTTTTCTCTTTTTTGTGTTGCATTTTTCTTTAATATATATTTTCGATAATTTGTTAGTTACATTTTCAAATTATAAACAATAGAATTGAATATTGAGATATTTGTAATATAAAAACACTGAGTATTTCCATAAAAACAAAACACTGAGTAAGATCGTATATTCTTATCATATACTAATAAGTACGAGGGAGTAGAAGGGGAAGACCTTTCCATCCAAAAAAGTTGAGAGTCGGGAAAAGAAGCTTTATGGGAGGGGGTGGGAAGGAGGGATTTAAGGGAAGGGGGGATTTAATCTCTTTTCATCCAATTTTTTTATACTTTCAATAAATTAATCTTTTGGGGATCATCTTTTGTTTGGAGGCTTCGGCTTTTCATGTTTCTCTCATTTTTTTTCCTTATTTTAGGGATAAAATATGAGAGTTTTATCCTCTCATTGGTGAACTCTTCTTTTCTGAGGAGATCGACTCTACGAAGGCCTTTTTGCAATCCATATTTGTTTCTAAAATAGTTTTGGTCACGGGTTTTACCGACATTTTGCTGGCTTCGTTGTTGTGCAAACACATGTATTATTTCTACGCCATAAGGCATTGTTTAAAAGTTTCGATTGAAGCGATGTGTGAAGCTTTTGGTCGGTGTTTGCCCTCGTTTTCAACCTTGTGGGAGTTTTTGTAGATCGTGAATTTGCCGATAGTAGTGGAGTCTCTTTGGATGGATCTTCGGTATTGGTTACCGGCGGATCATGGTAGTGAATTCTTGAATATTTACCTTACTTTGAAGGTCCCTGAAATCCATGTCAGTGTTAAATGGGTCTTAGATGTCATTCAATGTATTTTAATATTAGTTATTGTAATTACCACTATTGTGGCCTTTTACTCTGTAACCATTCTCCATTTCAAATAAAAATAATAAAATTTCATCTCAGAAAAAAGAAAAAAAAAAAAAAAAAAAAAACACACCAAGTATTATTCTATTTGTCAAAAAAAAAAATTAATAGAAAAGAGGGGCTCATGAATTCGCCTTGGGGTGTACATGTTGGATCAAATTAAGTGATTATTATCATGTGAATGTCTGCACCACATATCAAAGCTGCCAAGCGTAGGCCACTTTTCCTTATGCAAGTCATTTCTAGTTGCACACAATTATTAGAAAAGTAATGATAATAAATTTGGGGTACCTCTATTTATGATCACGCTATCTCTGAAACTCCCACATCTTAGACCCCTTGAAAACCTTTGATTGCTTCTGATAAGATGATGGAGATCGTGTTTCATACTAATATTCTACATAATAAATCTTGAGATCATGGTGCACCTATTTCAGACGGTCCGTTTTTTATTCTGTCACTAATCCCCAAAAAATTGCTCTAAATTCACATTTGGGCGTAATATGTGCCATATTATTCAAGGACCATTATTTAGGGACCTCTGATCCATGGAATAAAAAAACAGACTGTCTGATAGATGCACATGATCTCTAGATCTCTTGTGTTGAATATTGGGATGAAACATGACCTCTATCATCTGTATACATAGTCGTCATCGACTGTATAAATTATTATTTTTTTTTTTTATACAGTCGGCATCGATTGTGTAAACAGTCGATGTCGACAGTTAAAACAGTCGGCACCGACTGTGTTAAGAGTCGTCATCAACTATTTTAAGAGTCGGCATCGACTATGTTAAAAGTCGGCATCGATTGTTAAATTTTTTTTTTTTTTTAAGAGGCGATATCGCCTTATAAAGGTGTATCTGGGTCGATCCAAATAGCAGATCGGAATAGATTGGATTGAGGAGAAGGCGTCGTCACCTTCGTCACCTCTGATTTTTAGAAACTGTAGCAGATTAAAATAAGGAAGAAGATGATGTTTTTGTGCGTTAAAGAAAGGGGGTAATTTGGACTTTTTGCTGTTCTTAGGGTCGGCTAGGCTTCCAGTTGGTCGATTTGGGTAAAGGTGAAACTATAGGGTCTCTGCAGTAAAAGGTACATCTGACAGGGTCGGTCAGGTAAATTTCCCTTATTTTTTTCTTTTGATAACCTGGGTATCCGGGCCTCTTAGAGCATCCGCCTAATTTAAAGAACACATGCACACCTCAAATTCAGCACATGCCGGGTCAGTAAAGGATATAAATCCTTAAAATGGCCTCAAGTGGGGGAGGAAATTCGAACTCAGGTCTCCTACTTTTGGATGCAGGTACCTGGCCAGCTCAACAATTTAGAAAAGGTATGTAGAGATCTCTTTTAGACTTCTTCCGATTTGTTTAGCAATAGGGGTGGCAATGAGCTAGGCTAGGGTCAACCAAAGCCATGATTGGCGTATTTGAACTTGGCTTAAGCCCGATGATGTAGGACGACAATCTAAAACCATGCATATGCGTCGACTACTTTAATGTAGATGATGGGTAGACACCCATTGTAGACTGATGTGAAATTTTAATTGTGATGTTTTACTCGCATGCGCACGAATCAAATTGTATATAGTGGGTGCAGAGTACAAGATCGTTCCCACGAGGATCAATATAGAAAATCTAAAAAGATAAAACAGCAACTTAAGAAATCTACCAAGAATTAATAGTATCCTACCAATATTATGATTTAGGCGATTTTGTGAGATGATAATTACTGACTACAAAATAAAATTCAATTGATGATTCAAAAATAACGGGAAAGATGAAGAAGATGAAGATACTAAATCCTCTCATCTTTGGTTTGTCCTTCCCATAATACAAATCTAAGGATTAATCTATGAGATATACCATTGAAGAAAAACATCTTTTATGAAAGATAAATGGTCAAAACCCAGATAGGTTCCATGTTGCATCCCTGCAATCAGGACTTAACTTCAGAGATGATTTCCATATATAGATATGGGATCAAGGGCATGGCTCGGCACACTTGATCTCAGGTTCAAATAAAAATCATCCTCAAAGTGGGTAAAATTTTTAACAAGAATACCACCATAGATCTGAAATTAAGGGCATGACTCGGCACACTTGATCTCAGATTAGGGAGTAATTAAGATAAACTTACCATTACAGATCCAAGATTCAGGGCATGGCTCGACACACTCAATCCCGGATCATAATCGTAAACAGATCCACACGATGAAAGCAAAAAGACTATATAACAATGATTAGGATAAAATTACCGTCACAGATCTGAGATCCCGGGCATGGCTCTGCACACACGATCCCAGTTAGTGGTGGGGATTTCATCCGTTCGTAATAGCATAACAACCATAAAATAAAAATCTCATATTTTAATCCTAGATTTATATTATTATAATTACATCCCTCGGATGGGAATCATTAGATCCCCATCTCTTAAGAGACTAGCCACACATATTGTGATTAAACGACATAAACAAATAATAAATGAAAAATAACATTAATTTAATGAATTAAAAATACCTCAAACTTCAATAGAAAATTATTTGATCCACAAGTACGATGATCTTCAGAAACGAAATTAATGTAGGAATCAACTGAACAAAAATAATAAACTGAATGAATGAATACTGAAAAGTTAAAGGAACAAAGCTCTCAAAAAGGAAAAAAATAAAAATTCTCTATCTCTAATTCTACTCTAAAAAATAAAAACTCCTCTAAAACTAATAATCCTCCCTTTTCAAAACTCGTGGCTTCCTTTTTATATGGTCGAGCAACCCTAACCCTAATAACCTCAATCGATTGAGAATTAAATCTCAATCGATTGACTTTTAAGTAGGGAAAAAGTTGTCTTCTCCTGTCAATCGATTGAGACTTAGTTCTCAATCGATTGACATCTTAGGGACAAAGTAATTTTCGCCGCCCAACTTTGCATCAGACACTGTCTCGGTATTTTGGCTATAACTTTCTGTTCCGAACTCGAATTGAGGCGATTCTTACGGAGTTGGAAAGCTGACGACGAGCTCTACAATTTATATATTTTAGAAATTTCCTGAAGTTGACGTCTTGAAGGTCCAAATTGAGTTGCAAGTAGCACCAAGTTCCCGATAACCCAAAGTTATAGTGTTTTGAAATTATTTTCGGGATTCTTTGGCTGTTTTACGCACTTAGATTATATTTACCTAAAACACTTCAAATCTAGTAATTCTCATCAGATAGCCTTCATCGGACGGCTAAATATAGGTATTTAGGGGTGAAATATCATCATATTTCACTACTCATCACACTCCCAAACCTACACTTTGCTAGTCCTCGAGCAAAGCAAACTAAAGAAAATAAATACCACTTTCATAGGGAACACGATTGCACTTAGCATGTGCAACAAGCCTTTAAACCCCTAGGTGATCCCTAGTGGAGGAGTTGTGTCTCCTGAGGGTTTACAGTAAAGTTACCCACAAACTTTCAAAATTTTCAAATCATCGGCAAAATTGAGTTTTCAAAATATGATTTTTATAATATCTTTAACTTCAAAACTCAAAATCATTAATCAATTCAACATGCAAATTCTCAATTTTAAATAACAATGTTATACTAATCATATTAATATCCATTCAAATTAGTCTAATGCTCAAATTGTTAGATAACTCACCCATTCATACCTAAACGTGCAGTGTGTGCATACCCAAACCAAAATTCATCCATCTCGAAACTAGTCCAAACGGGAAACCATCAGATCTGTTGTCTCGACTCAATCTTCACTTTAGGTATACTCTTGAAATAAAATCACTCCGATGATGGGTAAGTTTTCGCACACATGTGAGAGATTAATACAAAGCAAGCAAAAAGGTCTCGCATGATAAATGAAACACGGTATAATCAATGAACAAAAATAAATCTCATAAGAACAGATACTTGTATATCCTAAGCATGTCATATCAAGTGTCATAAGTATCACATATTTACTCTCTACAAAGCAGTTACCAATGCAAGATTAGATTATGAAGGTCTTTTATAGGGTTGTAATGGGGCTCAGGAAAGGGTAAGAAAGAAAGGGAATTGAGATTCAAAGTTTATGAGAAATCGAAGAAGAAACTAACTTTTGATTTTTCTATTGCTCTTCTTTTTCTTTTGTAATCTCTCGCTATTTTTTTTTCAGTATTTTTCTTTTCTCACTCTTTCTTTTTCTTTTAAAATTCCTTTTCTTGAAACACTTCATATTTTTCATTATTTTTCACAATTTTCTTTTTCTTTTATATTTTTGCCATACACTCTCAGTAAACACCACAACTTAGTGTTTCTTCACTTACTCTCTTTTCGTTCACTCTCATCCCTCGTTCCTATCTCTTAGAAATAAGAAGGGTAAAGCTGAATTTTCAGAAATGGTGAAGGGTAAAAGGTTAACGTGGCTTATCAAAGAATGTATAAAGGTAAATTTTTCAATAGACTCAAAGGGATACTAGAAGGATAAACTTATTTGAGGTGGAGCATTTTAAGCACAGACGAGCCAAAGATGGCCTTCAATCATATCCTTAAAAGATGGTAACTTTGTCTATTTGTCTTGAGTAGATATACAATACGTTCTAACACAATAATATGAATTTGATATCATGCAAAGTCACAAGTCAAAATAAAATATATGAGATTATGCAAAGTAATTTGTATTCAAAGAAAACTCCGAGTTTATGTATTCACTCATCAATGACAGAAAATTAGCTCTAAAGCTTACCGGATTTAGTCTCCACTAAGAACCTAAGATTTAACGTTCAAAACAGTTCATCGATTTCTAAGTCTTAGTTTGGTATAAGTGCAAAAATTATAAGCATAAATATCAAAATTACCCACAAAATATCACATTAAGCGTCATTATCCTAGATACAAGTAATCAAAATATGACATCGATATTCTCAAAATTAAATTCACATGTATCATCAACTAAAGTTTGAAAACTATCGCAAAATAATATGCATGATGGCTCCCAAAAAAAATTAGTTTTTGATTTTTTGTTTTGTTTTATTTATTTATTTATTTTTTTAAACTAAATAAAAAATAAGTGATAAAAGATAGATAATCATACATACCCCCAAACCTAAAAATGACAATGTCCTCATTGATTGAAATAGGTAGTGCACCCCCAAACCTGTTGAAAAGTATCTCAACACAAAGATCAAGTGTGCAGAGAATATGTGCATCAAAGTGGAACATGACAAACAAGCGAGAATAAAAATGTATTGAAGGTAATGTGGCTACACTAATTTGGAAATTGAAAACAACCTAAACTAAACTAAAAACTAATATTCTAGAACTAAATATATTTTTTTTCTCTTTTTTTTATGTTTTTTTTGTTTTTAGGGGTATCCAAAAAAAAAAAAAATCATAAACTACACCCCCAAATCTAAACAAAACAATGTCCTCATGATTGACAATAAGTAAAATATTAGATTAAAGTGAGAAAGCATACCTGGAGTAATGATTTGAGGTGCGTGATAGCACATGAAAAGGGGAGAGGTAGAAAAAATCCTCCCCCAAACCTACATGAAAATATACCAACATATCCAAGCATCCTCTTCACATGAACGAATGTTAACAATAGTGAGGAGATTATCAAAACTAACAAAATGTTAATCGAATAACACTATCGAAACCACGATTGACCATAAAAACGAGTGTATCTAAGCATTTTTTTTTTTCCTCTTTTTTTTTTCTTCTCTTTTATTTATTTATTTTTACTTATTTTTTATTTTTTATTTTTTTGTTTTTTTATTTTTTATTTTTTATTTTTTAAAGGAAAATTGCGAAATTAATCTACAAGGTGTAAATTCATTTCGCGTCCACGAGGATCCCAAATCTTCATGAAAATTTTTCTAAGCAGGATCATCGATTTATTTAATCGTTCCGATATTTCTCTTATCAAGGACTTAGTTACACCCCCATGATGTGCCCAAGTGCCACCATTATAATCCATCTCTACCCCGTACTTGACATTCCCAAATTCGCACTCCAAATTCAGACTCTTTAATTTCTTTTCGGCATTTTGTTGATTATCTATGTATTCAATGAATGGACAACATATTTGAAATTCATTTTTCTTCCCCAAACCGAATTTATACTCATCGGAGAAAGTTATGTCTCCCTTATCAGGTGTTGTAAGGGTGTCATTTTCTTTCTCTCTCATCTCAATTTGATTCTCAATTATCTCCTCAACATAAGTATCGTTCCATTCCATTTCCTCTTCTCCTCGCACTCACACTACCTCAATGCTCGTTGTGTCATTCTCAAGCGTAGTGACCAATTCGTCCTGCTCATATTTCTGAACGAAATTAGAGGGGTCATCATCATTCTGACTGGTAAGAGCCTCCTCTATTTTTTCTTTCATTTGTAAGTACTCGATCATCTGACTTACTTGAGACTGTATCCTAGAAATTCTTTGAGTGTTGGTGTACACCAATCCTTTTAAATATTCTAAGGAGTAAGAAGAATTTTGGAATGGTTCATATGGTTCTGTATCTTGAAAGTATTGAGTTTGCTGTGAAAACTCATAAGGAAAATTGTTGGGATAAGAACTTTGATCTTCGTTAGGCATTATATCACACATTGGAGGTTGATTAAACCCCCACATATTATTGGGTTGACTTTGCGAGTCATAGGTGCTCCAAACAGGATTGGGCTGGACTTGTTCAAGGTAAAAATTTGAGTTGCTCAAGGGACACAGGTATAATGTGCACAAAATTTCTATAAATAGCACATGATTCTGGATTGAATCCATGCATTGACATGATTTCACCAATAACACATTTAACACCAATTTTTTTTAAAAATATTATTATTATTTTTAATAATTTAAATTTTTATTTTTTTTTTAGCAGGAATACTAATTTAATCTCAAGAAATTCCTAAAATTAACTGTCTATTTCCTTAAAATTTTGATTTTCTTGATTTGATCCCCGGCAACGGCGCCAAAAACTTGATGTGAAATTTTAATTGTGATGTTTTACTTACAAGCGCACGAAATAAGATTGTATATAATGGGTGCAGAGTACGAGATCGTTCCCACGAGGATCAATGTAGAAAATCTAAAAAGATAAAACAACAACTTAAGAAATCTACCAAGAATTAACAGTATCCTACCAATATTATGATTTAGGCGGTTTTGTGAGATGATAATTACTGACTACAAAATAAAATTCAATTGATGATTCAAAAATAACAGGAAAATGAAGAAGATGAAGATACTAAATCCTCCCATCTTTGGTTTGTCCTTCCCATAATACAAATCTAAGGATTAATCTATGAGATATGCCATTGAAGAAAAACATCTTTTATGAAAGATAAATGGTCAAAACTCAGATAGGTTTCACGTTGCATCCCTGCAATCAGGACTTAAATTCAGAGATGATTTCCATATATAGATCTGGGATTAAGGGCATGACTCGACACACTTGATCTCAGGTTCAAATAAAAATCATCCTCAAAGTGAGTAAAAATTTTAACAAAAATACCACCATAGATCTGAAATCAAGGGCATGACTCGGCACACTTGATCTCAGATTAGGGAGTAATTAAGATAAACTTACCATTACAGATCCAAGATCCAGGGCATGACTCGGCACATTCGATCCCGAATCATAATCGTAAACAGATCCACACGATGAAAGCAAAAAGACCATATAACAATGATTAGGGTAAAATTACTGTCACATATCTGAGATCTCGGACATGGCTCGGCACACGCGATCCCAGTTAGTGGTGGGGATTTCATTCATTCGTGATAGTATAACAACCATAAAATAAAAATCTCATATTTTAATCATAGATTTATATTATTAGAATTACATCCCTCGGATGGGAATCATTAGATCTCCATCTCTTAAGAGACTAGCCACACATATTGTGATTAAACGACATAAACAAATAATAAATGAAAAATAATATTAATTTAATGAATTAAAAATACCTCAAACTTCAATAGAAAATTATTTGATCCACAAGTACGATGATCTTCAGAAACGAAATTAATGTAGGAATCAACTGAACAAAAATAATAAACTGAATGAATGAATACTGAAAAGTTAAAGGAACAAAGCTCTCAAAAAGGAAAAAAATAAAAACTCTCTATCTCTACTTTTACTCTAAAAAATAAAAACTCCTCTAAAACTAATAATCCTCCCTTTTCAAAACTTGTGGCTTCCTTTTTATATGGTCGAACAACCCTAACCCTAATAACCTCAATCGATTGACTTTTAAGTAGGGAAAAAGTTGTCTTCTCCTGTCAATCGATTGAGACTTAGTTCTCAATCGATTGACATCTTAGGGACAAAGTAATTTTCGCCGCCCAACTTTGCATCAGACACTGTCTCGGTATTTTGGCTATAACTTTCTGTTCCGAACTCGGATTGAGGAGATTCTTATGGCGTTGGAAAGCTGACGACGAGCTCTACAACTTATGTGTTTTAGAAATTTCCTGAAGCTGACGTCTTGAAGGTCCAAATTGAGTTGCAAGTAGCACCAAGTTTCCGATAACCCAAAGTTACAGTGTTTTGATATTATTTTCGGGATTCTTTGGCTGTTTTACGCACTTAGATTATATTTACCTAAAACACTTCAAATCTAGTAATTCTCATCAGATAGCCTTCATCGAACGACTAAATATAAATATTTAGGGGTGAAATATCATCATATTTCATTACTCATCATAGACTACTAACTCTACAATATAAATGAAAAACTACCACCATGCTTAGGACAAAAAGATATTCTTTATGGGTATAAATATTTTAGGTATTTTATTTTTTATATTAAAGTAAGAGCTGCTTTTTTCATGTTTAGCCAAAGTTAACTTATATAAGAAGGGGATGATGATAATGATGATGATGATATGTGATGTGGTCCTCAAGAAAGGGAAGGTTATAGATGCACTAGTAAAGACTGCTCCATCTTTTTCTTTGATTAAATTATTTTCTAACACCTATTATGTGGAAGCAGGAAGAAGAGAAAGGTAGCCCGCGTGGTTAGAAACTTTATGATAGAAAGAGAAACAAAAAGTAAGTAGAAAAAGTATAAATATGGTTGGTGTCAGAAAAGAAAGACTAAGTGCATGTGTGGAATGTCAGTGGCCTTTGTGACATCATTCATTCTTCCTCCCCATCCCTATCATGCTACCCTCGATTATTAGAACATATCTTAGATTAGACTTATAAAATAAAATATTATTTATTAGAAAATAAAAATAATAATAAATATTAGACAAAATTACACATATTTGGACAAAATATAATAGCCGTCCACAAGTCATCATTTTAGCTTTATACATGAGTGAAAATAGCACCATATATACAAATGAGATTATTAGTACACTTTCAATGGTGTGTACTAGCAATTCATCACATGCAAATTCAATTTCAAAAAGATAAGTTTCTCATCCTCGTTAGTTGTGGTATAATTATATCTCCCTCAACCGGAAGATACAAAACGTATCGGTCATCTCATGTGATATTTAAAATTATTGGGTCTTTGTATATCCTTCATATGCCTGAGAGGGCAATGCTTGAAACGTTCTGCCGACACCTTAAATATTGAGTTGTAGCTCTTCCATCATTAATTGGATTTGGTCGAAATAATAGCTCAATGAGATATAAAATCCTACATGTGTTATCAGAGTCAAGTTAAGGGTCGAATCCCGCTCGGATAGCACTATCGGGGGGGATTATTGGATCCTTGTACAACCCTCGTGGGCCCAGGGTGGGGGCCTTGCCCAAAACATTAAAACATTAAAACATTGAATTGGGCATATTCCAACACCAATTGATTTTAGTTTGACTGGTAGCTCATGGGCTATAAGATCCTACAAAAACTATGATCAAAACTAAATAAGCCACCACCTCTTAGGAGTCCGTGAGCCCCCCTCCCCCCCCGGCCGGCCGGCCCAAAGAGTCATATGTATATGCCCAACCCAACCCAACCCAACTCAAAAAAATTAGGGCAAGTTGGGTCAACTTAGTTCAAAATCGTCTAAACCGTCATATTTATTTGTACAATATTAGGTTGGGCCCAGTAAACTTTTGCCTGACCGGGCCGAAAGGCCAAGTTGCATACTTCACACCCAACCTGACTTGACAAGTCAAGTTTACAATCCGGACTCAATTAGTCAAGTCATGCACAAGTTACAACCCTTTTACGTTATTGTGAGGCTATCCAAGTCATCAGAATGATAGTTCATATACTGAATCGAAGTAAGCCCAAAAGTCACACTCGCTGCAAGGTTTAAATCGTCCGATCTGTTCACTATAATATACATTTATGCATATAAAGTGCACCTATCATAGCTTCCAATCCTTCCAAAGGGATTAAATTTTTTTTTTATCATTATAGCTGAGCAGCCAATTCAATTGATAAATGAAATGAGTCACGTGGCATAAAATGGGCAATCATATACCTAATCGTGTACAAACGATTAGCATAGTAGCCCCGCCTTAATATAGATTGCAAGTGAGATGAATTGGCTAGATTGAGACCGGCCTCCAACTGCACCTCTAATGAAGGGGAAATATCCACATCTCTTGGCTTACAATGCACCTAAGATGTGACATTGAAGGCAGTGCAAATGAGCTAAGGACCCCCAACTCATTGGTGGAAAACGATATTTTGTAAGGATTTGGCTCATTGCTATGAACCAAATAAATGCACATTGACTCATTGCCTCCTTGTCTATGAGCCTGAAACGAGCCCTTGTCTCATTCTAGACAAATCTCTCATTAATAGCTAGGGCAATGGTCAAGTCCAACTAAGTGAATCGGTGTTTGAGTTCAACCACGTACCTAACCTTTAGAAATAAGAGAATTTGACTACACGTCATCCTATAAAACGTAAAAATCAAGAAAATTAAGATTCTCCCTTACCCATGAGCTGTAAATGTGGTTGAACTCAAAATCCGAGTCAACCTGATTGGATCTTACCATTGCGGTAATAGCCAAGGCAATATACTACAGTGAATTACCAACAATGTACTTGGTTTGCTAAGGAAGGAGTGAGCCTTGAAGGGCGCGGCTGCCTACAAATTTCCCTAGTGCATCTAAAACTGCTACCAAACTACTCTAGGATCAGTCTAGTCTTAGAGCCCGATTTCCTTTTTAATTTAATATTGCGAAGAGAGGCGTGAGAGAGAAGCGGAGAAAAATAGGATATTAGCGGCAACCAAAAATTTTTGCTATTAACAAAAACTTGTTCCTATTAATCTGTCGCTGCAAAAATTTGCTGCTATTAGGGTTGTGCAAAAACCGATCTGAACCGACCAAATCGATCGAAACCGACCCGAATTTCGGTTTAGTTTCGATTTTGGGACATATTGGTTCGGTTTCGATTTTGAAAAATAGCAACCGATAGTTATCGATTCGGATTCGGTTTAACGTTAAAAAATCGAAACCGAACCGATAAAAAACCGATAGTGGTGCTACACGGCTGCATAAGTGCATAGTGCATACAAAACTTAGGTTGCAAACAAAGAAGTCTGTTTTTCTCCTTTGAAATTTTATATTCTCATGTGTTTTTCTGTTGTTGGAAGAACCATTTAAGTTAAAGGCTTTGGGGAGTGGTAATGGGTTTAAAGGATGTGTATTTATGGGATTTTAAGACTCCATTTTGTTTAATTGTCATTTCTGTATAATGTATTTGAATGTGTGATTTTGGGTTTTCTTAGGACTCCCTTTATAGTTTGTATTTGTGTTGATTTGGGTTTTGAGGTTGTATTTGGGATTTTGGTTTCCTGAATTGTTCTCATATATTTGTCATTTTTTATTTAAAATAAAATTATATAGAAAATACTCGTCGATCTGGACTGTCCGATTGGTGCATTAATTTCTGAGAAATGTTCTTAGCCATTTGATCAATCACCTACTTTTGGATGGTTAATAGCGAATTAGCGATATAAGCAACCTACAGAGTCTTCAATGGTCTGACCCTTATGAATTGACAATGGCTTCCTAATAAAAATAAATAAAAAATTGAGGTTTAGAAACCGAAAATCGACCGAACCGATAGTTATCGGTTCGGTTTTGATTTTGAACCTTATCGGTTCGATTTCGGTTTCATAAAATAGAAACCGATAGTTATCGGTTCGGTTTCGATTTTGCCCCAAAATCGACCCGAACTGACCCGATAACACCCCTAGCCGCTATTAGTCCCGTCGCTACAAAAAACTGCCTTACAGCTAGTGCGGCTGAAACACCTTATTTTTGTAGTATTTATAAGAGACATTTTTGGGTACCTTTATTTTTCAAATTCGGGTTTCACATGTTTAATCTGTTGACTACTTTGAATTAGATGTTGGAGATCTTTTTTTGTCTCAATAATAGATCTTGAGATCATGGTCCTACCATAGACAGTTAGATTTTGATGTCACGCACTACAAAAAAACAGATTATGAACGGCAGTTTTTTGAGAAAAAAATTGCTGCTATTAACAAAAACCTATTAAAGACTATTAGCGGTAGTTTTTTGTTAATAGCGGCAGTTTTTGGCTGCCGCTAATAGTCTTGTCTTTTGTAGTGACGTGTCACACATCCCGAAAGCGACGCACGACCCACGTCGGTTTGATCACTACAAAAATAAGGTGTTTCAGTGGCACTTACTGTTAAGGCAATTTTTAGTAGCGGCAAGACTAATAGCGGCAGTTTGTGATAGTGACAGGACTAACAACAACAGTGTTTTGTTAAAAAAATTGCCGCTAAATCTTATTTTTTGTAGTGGATGTATGCCTATAAGCACGCACATCTTACTGGATGTGTCACATGGAATCAAAATTTGATCATTGATCGTAAGCCTAAGATCACAAGATCTATTATGTCGAAAAAGAATCTCTATGGTATAATTTAAAGCAGTCAATAGTTTAAGAACATAAAACCTAAGTTGAGAAGGCAGAATCTTCAATTGTAAATAAAGGTACCTTCTTGAAAAATGATAAGGCACAAACTTTAGAGGGTACCTGGTCTCAATTCCACCGGTCTCATTTCCACCCTCCTCCCTTTTTACGAAATAAAGATGAGTTAACAGACAGCTGCAAATAGATAGGATACAATTTCAATAATTATATATATATCAAAAAAGGGATGCTAGCTTAGAGGGATAGATCGTGTCACATGGTATTTGAGTGTCAACCAAGGATTAAAATTTTGATTTTCGCTTCGGTTTCAGAGGGGACTAAAACTAAAATTTTGGACTGAAATTTCGGTCCCAAATTATCATTTCAGTGGGGACCGAAATCGATAGTTTCGACTGAAATTTCAGTCATTTCGGCCAAAATTTTGATCCTTGGTGTCAACAACACATCCTCTAATGGTTCACCCATTCCTCTAACTTTTTAGAAAATAAAAATTTCTGCCCATCAAATCACGTGTTAAATATCATGGTTCGTAGCCCAAATCTGGTAAATTGAAAATTTTCAACTTTAACTCAATATTCAATAGTAGAAAAAAATACTTTTTCATTTGTTTAAGGTACTCGATCGAGACAAGTCTGGCACCCGATTTTATGTTAAAATGATTAAACGCACACTTTTGCTTTGCCGATTTGCATACTTATTTTGCATGACTAGGAAAGCACGAGGATTCAATTGATCAGCTATTGATTGAGGTAGTGGAACATTACTGGAATCAAGGTGTCAATGCGTGCTTGGTAGCGGGTATCGGCTGATACCGATACATAATTATGGGTTAAAAAAAAAAAGCAAAAATATAAATAAAGAAAATGAAGTACACTATACATATATCAGGTATCTGCTGCCGCATGCAACCACCTTGCTCCCCGAGCAGTCGAACACCGACTAGTCACACTTGTGCTATGCTGACGCCACTACAAAAAATAAGATTATTAGCAGCGGCCAAAAACTACTGTTATTAACAAAAAAATTGTCGCTAATATCATTGCCGTTAATAGTCTTAATAGTTTTTTTATTAGTAGCGGCAGTTTTGAGATCCAAAAAATTGCTGCTAATAGTCTTATTTTTATGTAGTGCTCGTGTTATCAACGGGCTCTCCCCCCAAGTACCAATGATGAATATCTCCCAAGTATTGACAGTTGTATGCAAGAAACCTACTCTAAACAGCTGTAAACAGCAAGCAATTGCCAGTAGCCAGTAAAGTAACCGGCTCATCCAGTCACCCCTTTTTACATCGCCATTCACCCATATCGCCATAACCCCCTCGACAACTCCACTCTCTTCTCAGAGGCTCCAAGCCATTTTTTAACAAGCAAAAAATAAAAAAATCTATTTTTTATTTTTATGTTTTATATATGTTGTCTAGAAAAGAAATGGGAAGTCGATGCACTGCATAAACTCGTACAAAAACACAGGCCGTGCAACAGATTGGACAAATCATGTCTTCTATGGATGCAGACACCACGACAGATAATTGATACGTATTGGAGCCAATACGTATCAATTGGCTAGAAAATCGATATGCATCGCCAATATGTATCGGTATCGTTGATTCCTTGGCTGGAATTGAGTTAGTATTATGGGGGGATCTGTACAATTTTCTGCCATATGCATGAATTCCCCACCTCGCCCAAAAATTTCTTGTTCTTCAAAATATCCTTTTTTCAACAAGATTAATCGCTGGACTCATAAACCATTTTGATATTGCTTTTATTTAAGATGTCACCTAATACAAGTTTTTTAGGTATGTCAGGCACATAATGAACCTTGGTAAGAATGACTATCTTGTCAGAAGTGAATTTGATATCCATTATGCCTATTCCAAAGACCTTCGCTATGACATGAGTATCAAGTTGCATTGCACTTCATCCATTGGTGTGCATGCCTTAAACATACTATGGTCATATGATATGTGAATTGTAGTGTTGGTATCTAATCACCACCCTTCATCTTTTGTCGCAGTGTTGACTTCAATTATCATGAGTATCAGTACGTCCAAAATGGCTAAATTTCTTTCTTTTAATAAGACGGTCTAGGACAGTCTATTTTTATAAAAAAAAAGATGGCTCCCATTTTCATAATGGGACGAAAATAATGACGGTTTTACACTGTCTCTTTTTTAATAAAAAAAGATGGCTACAAACCATCCTCTAAATTTCATTTTAATAAGCTTATGCCTAGTACTAATCTTCTTTTTTAATGGCTAATATTGAAGATCATTGATCGGACGGTGTACAATTTATTTATAAGTCTGATTTTATAATTGAGATGCATTCCAATGATGGAGAGTCACTTGATCTGTATAGATTGATCACAAAATATTGTCATGTGGCATAATATTAAAGTATTTTTCACCAATTTTAATGGTGTAAGATTATTTAAAAACTAGTTTTCGTTTCACGGGGGTTGCCCGAGGCAACTTGGACTCGACATTTATTTAGAAGACTTGGTGGATTTGTGGCTTCATATCTCGAAAATTGGATACACGCGAGACTCAAAATCATAACGGTGTAACAGCTTAAGCTTTACAGCCTCTCTCTCTCACATCTCTTTCTCTCATCTCTCTTCTAACCATTTCTCATAGGCATTAAAAAACCTAAAAACTGATCCTTTTCCGCTGCAAAACTGATGGATCTCTGTGATAGGGATCCTCATCTTTAGATCCTCCCTCTCAAGAAACGTCTCCTTCAGTTGGGTAACAGGGATCCTCATCTTTAGATCCTCCCTCTCAAGAAACGTCTCCTTCAGTTGGGTAAATGCTCATTCTTCAAATCATTCTTCTATCTTCAAATCACGTCGATTGGTAGCATGCACAGCTCGTGATCGCTCAGGCATGATGAATCTAAGCACAAGCCGTTTGCTTTTCAGCGTCCAGTGTGGGCCTTAAATGCTTGTCCAATGTGGGCTTCAAATGCTTAGTGCTTATGTGTTAGAATAGTCACACATCAGCTGTGGGCTGAAAGCCTTGGGCTATATGGCTGGGTATGGCAACACTCCCCAGAAGAGTGGACAGCCACTAGAGAGTAATTTTGTTATCAGAGATGGTGTTTGTTATCAGAGATGGTGTTTGCTAAATGTCTTTAGAGAGCAGTATGAAAGATACTGCTATAGGAGTTATTGTTTGGTAAAACAACTTCTGCATATAAGATTTTAATTTAATGACTAAAATGTCCTTTAGCAATTTAAAAGACTTGCATAATTTATACTTCAAAATAGTGATTTATTTCTTAAAATAAAATAAAATAATAGTGATATATAATAAGGGAGGGGAAATGGGTCCGGAGCCTAAGAGAGCTGCATCCGAGTACCCAAAACACTACCCATTTTATGTGGACCAGCCATTTGGCGAATGATTAAAAAAAAAAAACAACAGATTTTTGAACCTTTTTAGCATTTGTTTGATGGGTCAAAGATAAGGTGATGCCCCAAAAATTTGATGCACTGATCTTGTGCACCTTTGACCATATTTTAGACGATCGATATGTATTAAATCATGACCAAATTTTTTATATGACACCTAATCGATATTAACCAAATTTCTTTGGTGCCCGATCATTGTAAAGGGTGTCACACAGCAAGGATAAAAAAATCAGATTTCGTTTCGGTGTGGACCGAAACTGAAATTGTGACAGCCCGGATTTTCCTTACCATAAAAACCCGTGCCGTCGGATCATACACACGAGATTCAAGCTACAGTGATGTTATAGTATCAAAAACTTATGTCACTTCCTCACTAATTTGGTAAGTCTAATAGCGGAAGCGAAGAAATCAAAGTAAGCACAGCGAAACATGTGAGTGCAAAGCTACAACATAATAAAAGACAATCAGCTGCAAATTTAACTAGCTATAATGATCAATCTAAACTATCCATAGCCCCCTGGTCAGGACTACACCATGCCAAAAAGAGTGTAAAATATTTACAGTCCGCCGATGAAGGCCGACCTTCATCTAGACAATGGACCCAAGATATGAGTATTTAATTACAAAAAAATATCTTTACCGTTTCTCTCTCTCTCTTTCTCTCTTTTCTCAAAATTCCAAAAGAACCCCCAATAAAATCCCCTAACTCTAGGGAAAATGCTGCTCCGGATGCTCCTCTTCCTCCTCCTCAGCAGGGTTATAATTCAGGTTTGCTTCTTGCTCCGGATCCGGTTCACCTTCAGCACCTGCAGCTGTGACGTATAGTCGGGAGTGAGCTTTATCCAAGCTCAATAGGGAAAATCACAATAGGAAAAATCACATTGCTAAGTACATTCTTGTCATAACTAATTCAAGTTTCTTGATGCAGAAATAAAATATAATTTAAAAAAGAGCTCATGCTTATCTATAACGTATCAAATACAAATTGAATTCTGCAGCTGTTGTATTTTAAATATCAAATTGTACACAAGATACTTGATGTTAAAATGTTGCCAAAAGATAAAATCAAATGCATGTCCATGGTGAACGATTTGACGAGAAACGAGCCATGAGCACATATACCGAAGATAACTGGGGTTTGAACAATTTACACGTCAGAAACACAAGACGTATCATATCACATGGTGTTAGTGTAAGTATCCTGTATTAGGAAACTAAGCAGTCCGTAGTAGGCGCATAGGGCCGTCACCCCGGGGCCACCCCCCTCATGGAGACTCCACTCCCCTTACAACTAGTACACTCAGAGCACTTCACATGACAATGCATCTTGTATTAGAAAACTCAGCAGATCGTATTAGGAACACAGGGCCGTGACCCCGGGGACTCCACCCCTTTCATGGAGACTCCACTCCTCATTGCACATGTACACATATAACACACGAATACACATCGAAGGTGTGTTAACACAAATCGAAGGTATAGACAGTACGAAGTTAAAGCGGATATCATGAGGTCAAGATGCAGTGTCATGTGTCATGTAAAACATGTATGCTGAATTTAAATCTTATATGCGAGAAGTTCATAGGCATGTACATAAAGGTAAATAAACAGTTTATTGAATTTACATCATTTGCTAAAAATACCATTTATGAAATAATTGCACCATAAACTTGAACTCGAGAATCATATAGGTGGCAAGGTAGTTTCCCTACCTTAAGTCGTGTCACACACGCTTGTTACTTTTCTGTACGCTTTTCTAGATGCTCTTCTTCGTGTTTCCTCACCTAATTTCACGTTGCCAGACGTATATCTTAGCCATAAGTATTCACTACATAACTCTACGTATAATACAGAGTGTGTGTGTCAAGTTTTAGCATAGGAGATAACAAAATCCAAAACACGCCATTACGCTCGAGCATGGGTATCTTACACTCGAGCGGATTCCAGTGGCACCTTGCAGTGTACGCTCGAGTGTATTTCACCCGAGCAGATTTGACCTAAAATTCACGCTCAAGCGTAGGCTTCAGATGGTTTTACGCTCGAGCAGTCGACTCACGCTCGAGCGTAGACTCAGTGTAAATTCTCACTTCACGCTCGAGCGGACTGGACCCGAAAGTTTTGGCCTGAAAAGAATGCTCGAGTGTAAGCTCTAGATGTCTTCACACTTGAGCGGGCTCAATACGCTCGAGCGTAAACCCAGTTCAATTTTTCAATATACACTCAAGCGTGTTTGACCCGAGCCAAAATAGCATACGAATCATGCTCGAGCGTAGTGTCACGGACTTAGTTATCGCACCTCGACTATCCGTGCGGCTCTTGCACTTAATCGCTCCCTAGCGTCGCAAGATTAGCCTAAATCCCGAAAACCAGCAAGGAGACTAAGAGAGAGTGGAAGTGAACTCAAAAAGAGAATGCAAAGAACTTATATTCAAACTCAAGAATGCTTATAAGTTGTGTGGTGTCTTGTAAATGAGGACCTCTACTCTATTTATAGGTTACAAGGTGTATAATGGACGGTGTAAGATTGGTCTATGTGTCTTTCATCCAACGGTTGGGAATGTTCTAGAGTTTCCTTTAGAAGCTTCTCCATCCTTCCCTTTTCTATACTTTTTCTAGGACTTTTCTCTAGGTTTCTAGAGTCTTCCTTAGAGCTTCTCCATCTTTCCCTCTTCTACACTCTTCCTAAGACATTTCTCTAGGTTTCTAGAGTCTTCCTTAGAGCCTCTCATATGCCTTCTTTACTTGTACACTATCGTATATACAAAATAGAGTGGGGAAAGATCCAGTTTGTGCATAGGATGTGACACTCTCCCCCACCTATGTTGGCGACGTCCTCGTCGCATCTTCTTCTTCGAATTCCCGTATTTGCTCCTCGAATTGCCAAAGTGTGTCGGCGGGTTCCCAACTAGATTCATTGTCTGGTAGCCCTTTCCACTTCACGAGGTACTCCTTGTAGGGTCGAACGCCTTGACATCGAATTGTTCTATCAGCAAGGATGTTTTCGACTTCCTTCTCAAATGAAGTTGTTACGGTGGTTGGGGATCGTTTGGAGATGCCCCGGGTTGGGTCATCCGTGTCTTCATGGTATGACTTTAAGTTGCTGGCATGGAAGACCGGATGGATCTTCAATTTTTTGGGAAGTTGAACTTGGTAGGACACCTTGCCTACCGTCTTAGTGATAAGAAAGGGGCCTTCATATTTCCTCACTAACCCCTTATGTACCTTCTGAAAGACCTTGAAGTGTTGGGGTAAGAGCTTGATCATTACCAAGTCACCTACTTGGTACTCGACTGGTCGTCTTTTCATGTCTGCCCACTTCTTCATCTTTTTGGTGGCTTTCTCCATATGTTCCCTGGCCATATCCGCCTTTTCTTGCCATCCTTTTGTAAATTGGTAGGCCGTTGGGCTCTTTCCTGTGTAGCTCGTCACGACGGTGTGTGGAGTCAGGGGTTGTTGTCTCATGACAAGCTCAAAGGGGCTATGATGTGTAGACTCACTCCTTTATAGATTGTAAGAGAATTGGGTAACATCTAACAACTTCACCCAATCTCTTTGGTTGGCACTCACAAAGTGCCGTAGATATAACTCCACTAGAGTGTTGACGCACTCTGTTTGCCCGTCTGATTGGGGATGGAAACTCGTGGAAAAGTGAAAGTCTGACCCCAATAGTTTGAACAACTCAGTCCAAAATCTTCCCGTGAATCGAGGAGCTCGATCACTGATGATGGTTAGTGGTACTCCCCAAAGCTTCACCATACTTTTAAGGAATAAACGTGCAACTTCTTCAATAGTGCAATCTGTTGGTGCTGCAATGAAGGTGCCATACTTTGAGAATCGGTCCACCACTACCATGATCAAACCACATCCCTCCGACTTCGACAATACATTGATAAAGTCCATAGAGACACTTTCCCAAGGTCTCGTGGAGATGGGTAGGGGTTCTAACAATCCCCCTGGTTGTTGTTGCTCGATCTTGTCTTGTTGGCACACAAGGCAAGTCTTCACATAGGCCTCGACATCACTCTTCATCTGAGGCCAGTACTATGCCGACTCTAGGAGTGCCATCGTGCGACGTTGGCCTGGGTGGCCAGCCCACCGAGTGTCGTGGCACTCCCTAGTGAGTTCCTTCCTTAGGTTGCCCCACTTTGGTATATATAGTCTTCCTCCCTTAGCATAAAGCAACCCATTGTCCTCCCAGAACCGTTTCGTAGCTCCCGTGCGAGCAATTTCTAGCAATCCCTTTGCTGGAGGGTCTTCCTTGAACCCTTCCCTTATGCGGTATGGGAGCGAGACTTGTAGTCGGCTAATCGTGGCCAACTCTTGTTTTTTCAAAGTAGCCAATTCCCCTTTTCTACTTAACGCATCGGTCACCAAGTTGGTTCTTCCTGACTTGTATTCGAACACCAAATCGAACTCTGCTAAGAAGTCTTGCCATCTAGCTTGCTTGGGACTCAACTTCTTCTGGGACTGGAAATAGCCAGTGGCAACGTTATCCGTCTTTATGGTGAACTTGGATCCTAGGAGGTAGTGTCTCCAACTTCTTAAGCAATGTACTATTGCAGTCATTTCCTTCTCTTGGGTGGTGTAACGCCTTTCAGTTTCATTAAGTTTTCGACTCTCGTAGGCTACCGGATGTCCTTCTTGTACCAACACTCCGCCAATAGCAAAATCCTAGGCGTTAGTTTGAACTTTGTAAGGCTTGCCAGGGTCTGGCAAGCTCAAGACTGGTTCTTCCATAATTTCTTTCTTCAACTCTCCGAAGGCTCATTGGCACTCATCTGTCCATGCCCATTGTATGTTTTTCTTCAATAGGTCAATGAGGGGCGCTACCTTCCCGGAGTACCCCTTGATAAACCTCTGATAATAGTTCACCAAGCCAAGGAATGACCTAAGCTCGGTCACTTTGGTTGGTGGCTCCCATTCTTGGATAGCTCGTACCTTGCTACTATCCATGCTTAGCTTGCCGCCATAGATCTTATGCCCCAAGAACATTACTTTCAACTGTGCAAAGGAGCACTTCTCTTTCTTTACATATAGCTCATTCTCTTGGAGTAACTGGAACACCTTCCTCAAGTGCTCGATGTGTTCCTCCAACGTGTTGCTGTAAATGATAATGTCGTCAAGGTACACCACAACAAACCGATTGAGGTAAGGGTAGAATATCTTGTTCATGAGGGTGCAGAATGTTGCCGGTGCATTGGTGAGACCGAAGGGCATGACAAGGAACTCATATGAGCCATACCTAGTTACACAAGGAGTCTTTGATTCATCTCCTTTAGCGATGCGGACTTGATAGTACTTGGATCCCAAGTCAAGTTTCGAGAAGTAGCGAGCTCCTCCCAATTGATTGAAGAGGTCTGCTATGAGCGGTATGGGATACTTGTTCTTTATCGTGACCTTGTTGAGCACCCTATAGTTGATACATACCGTAGAGAGCCATCATGCTTCTTTTGGAACAACATCGGTGCTCCATATGGGGCTTTGGAGGGTTGAATGTAGCTTGCATCCAACAAGTCTTTGAGTTCCTTCCATAACTCTTCCAGCTCCAGCAGTGCCATGCGATAGGGTGCTTTGGCAGGCGGCTTGGTCCTGGGTTCCAGCTCGATTTTATGGTCCAACTCTCTCCTAGGTGGTAGTTACTTGGGCAGCTCTGGAGGCATTACATCTTGATATTGGCTTAGCACCTTGTCAATCTCTTGGGGCACTTGGTTTGTGGTGCCATCTTCCTTCTGCGAGAGGGTGGCTAAGAAAGTCACATCTCCTTTCTTGACTCCCTTGGCTAGTTGTAGGGCTGATAGAGTCTTTGTAGTCGGGTTGGTTTCTCTTACTGCAGGAACCATGCATGGGGCGCTCTCCTCCATAATGCAGACGGTGTTTACAAAGGCATAGGTACCGCCTTTACTTTGTTGAGGAACTCCATCCCCAACACTACTTGGAAATCATCTATCAGGACCACCGATAAGTCTAGAGTCCCTTTCCAGTCCCCTACGGTTAATGCCACTCCTCAGGCCGTGCCATGAATTGGTTTTGCTTTTGAGTTGACGGCCTTGAGCCACCCCTGCTCCTTGGTCGTCTTTATGCCCAACCGGCTCGCCTCCTCTATCGAGACAAAGTTGTGAGTGGCACCCGTGTCCACGATAGCCCGTGTGGTCTTCCCGTTGATGGTCACCTCAACATACATGAGTCCTTTGTCGATGGACTTTAAGTTCTCGCGTCATTTTGGGGCCTCAGATTGATTCTTAATTGTATTTATGAGTCGTAGAGACCCCATAGTCATGTCTTCTTCATCGTCCTTCTCTTTTAATTGAGAGGCAAGAGCTGTAAGGGCTTTCCTTTTCAAGCAATCCCTTGCCACGTGTGGTCCATCACATAAGAAGCACTTCAAGTCGCGAGTTCTAGTGTTATCGTACTTCGGTTTCTCATTTCTTGAAAACTTCTCATACATTGGCTTGCCAACATCCTCTTTTGAATGTGAGGGGTTGTCTCCCCCACTTTTGTCATAGTTTCCCTTGGGAGCCAACTTTCTGGATGTCTCGGACCTCTTGAATTCGACGAGGGACTCGGTAGCGACCATGGCTGAAGCAAGGTCTTGGACGCCCCTACGTCGTAATTCCTGCTCTGCCCATGGTTGTAGGCCGTCCATGAAGTTGAAGAAGAGGTCTTTGTCTGGCATGTCGGGGATCTCGAACATGAGTGTGGAGAACTTTTTTACGTAGTCTTAGATTGATCCCATATGTCGTAATCTTTTCAAACTTTTGCGAGCCGAGTAATTGACATTTTCGAGATAGAATTGCTTCTTCAATTCCTTCTTGAAATCCTTAGAATTGCTTCTTCAATTCCTTCTTGAAATCCTCCCAAGTGTCGATGGTGCAAGTGCCCCGTTCAATATATGCCTCGCGCCTCCACCACAACATGGTTGTGTCATAGAGGTAGAGTGTGGCAACTTGCACCTTTTGATTCTCGTCGACTAGGGAGATTGCTTTGAAATATTGTTCCAAGTGCCATAGAAAGTTATCAATCTTCCTAGCATCTCTAGATCCGCTAAATGCTTTGGGCTCGGGTGCCTTTACCTTTGGGGCATCCCAAGTTGTGACCACACCACTGATCACAACCTTTTTGCATAAGGCCCAATCACCTCTCATTTCTTCTAATTTTGCATGCATGGCATTGATGGCATCCCATACCTTAGCCTCGAGGCTCTCGCGTGCCTTCTGTTTCGTGTGCGCTATGACGTTAACTTGGCCTTGCATCTCTCCAAGTAGCTCCTCGAGTCCCGCCTCTAGAGTCGAGATGTTTTGACCTACTTCCTCAAACCGATCATTCCCATCGGCAATGGCTAGCTCCACCCTGCCTAGTCGCGTGCCAAAGCTAGCAACCAAGTCACGAGATCTCTCCCTTCTCAGCTTGCCGCCATTGTTACCGTGTCCTCCCTCTTGCACGATTTTGGATGACTAGCGATCCCCCAATCCGAATGATCTCCCTTAAACCAACGTGGCTTTTCCCTAATCGATGTAGCTTTGATACCAATTGTCACGGACTTAGTTGTCGCACCTCGACTATCCGTGCGGCTCTTACGCTTAATCGCTCCTTAGCATTGCAAGATTAGCCTAAAACCCGAAAACCAGCAAGGAGACTAAGAGAGAGTAGAAGTGAACTCAAAAAGAGAATGCAAAGAACTTATATTCAAACTCAAGAATGCTTACAAGTTGTGTGGTGCCTTGTAAATGAGGACCTCTACTCTATTTATAGGTTACAAGGTGTACAATGGACGGTGTAAGATTGGTCCATGTGTCTTTCATCCAACGGTTGGGAATGTTCTAGAGTTCCTCTAGAAGCTTCTCCATCCTTCCCTTTTCTATACTCTTCCTAGGACTTTTCTCTAGGTTTCTAGAGTCTTCCTTAGAGCTTCTCCATCTTTCCCTCTTCTACACTTCCTAGGACATTTCTCTAGGTTTCTAGAGTCTTTCTTAAAGCCTCTCATATACCTTCTTTACTTGTACACTATCGTATATATAAAATAGAGTGGGGAAAGATCCGGTTTGTGCACGGGACGTGACAGTAGGCTTCAGATGATTTCACGCTCGAACGGACTTAGTACGCTCGAGTGTAAACCCAGCTCACTTCCTCACTACACGCTCGAGTGTGTTTGACTTGAGCTAAAAATAGCCTACGGATCACGCTCAAGCGCAGGCTCCAGATGACATTTACGCTCGAGCGTAAACCCAAAAATCTGCATCTCTATCGTCTTGGTGCCTCTGCTCGAGATAGCTCCTATGGCTTCTCAAGTGGTCCAAATAACACACTATACACAACATACTTTAACCATCTCGCCTTTGTGAGGTTTCCTTCCTAATATACTCTTTTAATACGCTTGAATCTACGCATCACATGTTCACATTCATTAGATTCGAGATACGCCCCTTTTTCCCCAATTTGAGTCACATGCAAAGGTTCCATCTATTGAACCCAACGCGTATCGGCTCTGGCGACTTTCACACTTTCGATCGATGAAAATTGTGCATGTTGCATCGTCGATTATCCCTTAATAATCGAAACCATTTACTAGAATGTAATGCATGCGTAATGTGGGTTTACCTGTAGTTAGTTATTTCGCACGCGACCCTACGCACAATGCCGACATCGAATTCGCTCCGTCGCGGTGCTGATTCGACGATCCAGTCGATGCTCTCGCTTTGATTGAACAGCCGTGAGGCTTATGGTTCCCCAAGAAGAAAGAGGGTCTTCTCTTTGAAGTAGAGAGGAAACAAGCCAAATCTAAGGGTTGGGTTCTCTCAAGAGAAGCTCGACTGAACACCCCCAAGCTCTGGAACAGTCGGTGATCACTCTCCCTTCCTCCCTCGGTTTCTCCTTCGGTAGCCGACTTCTCAGAAATGCAAACGATTTTGCATGCTTACGTGAAGGGACATATATAAGGGGTTGGGATTCAGTGTGTGGCTCTAATACACCACCAAGGTATATAAGTCATGCTTTGGTTTCTAACCAATGGGCCTAGGTACCCAGTCCCAAGTGGGTTCTAACCTCTAGTTCCTAATGGGTCTTAGCTGCCTATGGGTCTCAAATGTGTTAAGAGTGGCCCGGTCTACTAGCGATATAGCCCTCAAGTGGCCCAAAAGGTTACAAACTCCTAGTAAGCCCCAAGTGGGTCATGGTTCTAATGGTTCATGGGCTTGGGTTCAACCATAGCAAAACTACCTATGGGTTCACTGTTGGGTCTAAGTGGCGTATGGCTTATGGTTACTAAGGACCCTAGGTGGCAAGTGCCCATATGGGCCCTTCCTATTTGAGGTCCAAATGGCACATGGCCCGGACTTAACTCGTGCACAGACACGGGGTGTCACAGAAATTTTGAATCGAAATTTCGGCTGAAATCTTCTCCACCATAAAAAAAAATGAAAATTTTGAGATTTTGTCTCGGTGGGGACCGAAACCGAAACATTTCGGCCAAAATTTTGAATCATGCCACATAATGCCAGCTGGTCTAAGTGCAAAATCTCAAGCCTCTTATAAGAAAATGCTCTTAATTTTTTTTGCTAATGGTGATTTATTACAATTGAAGATCAAATCTCACCCAGTGAACTCATAAACAATTGAAGATCAAATCTCAGAGTAGAATATTCAAAAGGTAATATACATTTATTTCGATACAAATTAATAACAACAATAATGGTTCTTTTTTATTTATTTTTTGAAGAGAGACAACATAATCTGGTATCTATTTTTTTTAGTTGAGGAAGCAAGAATCATGATGACGCCCAACAACGTGATCATCGTCAAATGGTTCTTGATCATCTCAATAGTCTCCATTACCATCATAGCTGTTGGATTTCCTTACTGATTGGAGCATCCCATTAGATTTTTTGGTACCAAACCTAGCTATTAAGCATTAACAATATATTTTCCTGTTAATAGAGCATAATTTCATGCACCATATATCATCTCATCAAATTATGCATACAATTTTTTACATATTTGATAAATATTTGAATCATATATTTCCATACCAAAATCTTCCGAAGTTCAAATAATGAAGAATAATGATACATCTATTGAGATAGAAAACCCAAATAAGTGAATAACAGTGCCAAGGCTGAAGCATTGTGCAAATGTGCCCCACTCCACCTAGGATTTAGCTAGGGCTGAGCATATCAGAACCCCCCTTAGTTCTAATGCGGGGTGGATGTCTGTTTGCCTAACTCTTTTACAGAGCCTTAACAAATTTCATTCAATATCAAAGAAATGTGACTTTCTGATCTTAAACTGCAACAATCAAAATAGTCTAATAGAAAGCTCTTTTACCACTGGAAATATGAATTTCCAGAAGCTATAGTAGTATTAAATAAACACAATATCAGGGTGGTAAATTGGCTTAAAAAAAGGAGCTGTTATTGAATTTAAGTTGGCCATTAATGTACCAAATAACTTCATGTGCAATTAACAATAGGGAGCCCAATGTCATGTGATTACTTGATGACAGAAAAACCTGGAAAAAATAAAAACAAAAGAACAAGAGGTCTTTGAAGAAACAAAATAACTTAACCATTTTTTTAAAACACAATGAATTAATTAAATTTATTAGCCATTTCTTGGATGGATAGCAGGTTATTTCCTAAATTGAAGATTGGACAAAGGCGAGTGGACAATGACAACCTACAAATCCTCGACTAGTGAAGCACCCAGCCACTTCTACCCATTGAAACTCGGAAATTTGAATCATAGCTTTGAAGTAAGGTAGGGTAGAGGGAGCGAGGTGTGGTAATTGCTTTGCTGGAATTCTTGCTAATATAGATGCAATCATAAATTGGTGTGCAAATTTACTCAATCATTTACTACCATCGACATAACGTGAAATAATCATTTAGATTGAATAACAACCTTCCCTCATTTTTATTTCAATAGAGAAGCTGATGTCACGTGGTAGATTACGTGAACATAATGCTCAATTGGAACCTAAAAAACGCTGTTCTATTACCTCCTAATGACAACAGGAACTACAGAGTCTTGGTCATACACGGAAGTTGTGTAAACTAGCTTACTGCAAGTTTGGAGATGGAAAATGGACTGAAGAGAGTTTGGAGCAGTTTTGGGGAAGACAGAGCAGCGACATGAAGGATGGAAATAATTGAAGGGAAAATAGACACCCTGATCAAGCAACGAAAAAGCAGAAAAAGTAATATATATATATATATATATAAGTGATGACTTTGCCCAAATGATCATAAACACCACGAATTGAAGAAGCTCATAGCATAATCAAAATAAAAAATATATGCTCTACTTCAACTTAAAGGCTTTTAACCAGAATGATTAACATACATCTAAACGTTTAAAATAATTTGAGAGAAATCCTCGTAATAAGGATATGAAGTAAATCAAAAAAAGAAGTACATATGCAATAATCATTCAGAAAAGAATGTCAAACTTACAAGGGATGACTTCTCAATCTAATCAACCCAATAATGGATGCTCTTAGTATTTCCAAAAGCTTGTTTTTTTCCACTAAACAGGAGAACCTCATATACTGTTTAAAAACAGGTCTTTGGGTAATGATTCAACTGGATGGTTGATAATATTGCAACCGTGAGGTAGCAAAATGAAATATTAAAAATTAAAAATTATAAAAAAATAAAATCTGGTCCTAGGCGACCAAATCTACAGTAGCACGGAAAAAATGAAATCAAGTCAACCTGACAAGTCAAAATATATGTTTATTAGAACATATAGTTTATTATGGGGATCAAAGCTAGGAAGATTCCACCAAACTCGGTAAGCAAAATCATAAGAAAAAAAAATTATGGGGAAACTATATGTTTATTAGAACATGCTCAACATATTGAATAACCAAAATCATGTAAGTCCATCAAAATACATGCAGTTTGCAATAAACGTAAGTTATGAAATAGGAAAACAGTTCATTAAGTTTCATAGAACAAACCTCTCAAACAACCATGGCATCTTGATTGGTGCCTTTCCTACCTCGTTGAGTAAATAAGGAAGCAATATTGCTCGCCCCGTTCAAGAGCATCCTCCCAAGAATCCTGTGAAGTTGCTCTTCCCTCTTGGAATCGAAAGAAGAAATTCGTTTCTTCGATTTCTTTACACCCAAGGCGGACGATGGCGACTACGAGAGAGAATTTCTAGCATTCGCCACTGATGAGCAAGACCTAATGGTGTCAACGTGCCAGGCTAGTTGCACAGGCCTGGGTTAAAGGTTCTGGTCTAGAGGAGGAGGCTTAACTTGGATTTCGTGTTTGATTAATAATCAAGCTAGACATGAGCCCACATATGTTATCATTTCAAGCCCACCAAGCTACATCTGATTAAAACCAAGCCATTTCAAGCCCATACCAAACCCAGCCTAACCCATTGGCAGCCCTAAACAATAGAGGTCCATGAGAACACTAAAGAAGGCATCCAAATATCGACTCACCAACTGCGCTTTAATGAGAGAATTGTAGAAGAGAGCAGGTATCACGGTTTGAGGCGATTTTCGTAATGAACCGTGCTTTAATGAGAGAAATGTAGAAGAAAGCAACATCATTGTTGGTCTCCCTGAAAAGTCATGAAATAGAGAACTTGAGAAACGTTCTCATCTAACAACAGTGGTTGTCAGTGAAATCTCTAGCAATGGAAGATGCTTAATTTCAAAATGTATAAGTGATACATAATAAATGATGCTAAGGACCATAATAGTTGGTGCTAATGATTAATTTCACCAAGTGGCACTACAATGGAGCTTCCACAACTATATTTAAAGACCCATGCATCTAGATGACTACAAGATATGTTCATTAATCAAGGGTGGCTTCGTAATAGTTACAATGACATTTATAAATCAAGGGTTATGGTAATATGTCTTTCATATATGATACATAATAAGATTTCATAAGCTACATAATTACTTCAAAACAATGGACAATGGCACAATGGCTGACACCTTAACCAGCCAACATGGTTTAAAAAGTAATATTTTGGAGTGGTTGAGGAATTTAAACAAACATGCCATATGCATAAGTCGACTATACACATAAGTGTATCATTTTGGAGGTTATCATATTGGGACAAAGGAAAAGGGACTAGTGAGTTTTGTAATATGAGAAGCTGCATCATTTTTACAAATTTCATATGTTAGCCTAAAAAAAATCAACACGTTTGTGTTCGGTAGACTGACATAGTAACTAGCCAACATGGTTTAAAAAAGTAATATTTTATGTGGTTGAGGAATTTCAACACACAGGTCATATGCATAGGTCATATTCAAAATAATGTCTAGTTACATCTTCTGTAGCAAGTGAATAAACAATAGAAATATGTAATCTGTAAATAAAAATGATAGCAAGTGAATAAACAATAAAAATCCTCTATGTTATAACTCATTATAGCTTTAAATCTATAAATAAAAATAAAAATAAAAATAAAAAAATTAATTATACAAACCCTAAAAAAGGCCTGAGAGAGCCGAGTTTTTGCATCAGTAGCAAGTGAATAAACAATAGAAATCCTCTATGTTCACTCATTATATCTTTAAATCTGTAAATAAAAAAAAAAAAAATTTGTTTATATAAACCCTAAAAAAGGCCTGAGAGAGCTGAGTTTTTACATAAGATACCTTGATTAGAGATTTCAGATCGTGCGAACAATTTTTGCATCACAGGCCAAATTCAAATCATTTGAAAAAACGACGACGGCGATGAAGATCAAGTAAACCCCCTCCATTTAGAAGTTCAATAAAGCAGTGTGAAACCAGGAAATTGCCATTAGGGTTGGGCTGGAGAAGACGAACTTCGGGACGATTTGGCTGGAGAAGAGGAGCCCAAGTTTGAAAATTAGGTTTGATGAATATAAGAGGCATTTTTGGTATTTGCAAACGTTTATGGGATACCATTCAAAAACATTTGCTTCCCGCAAGCGCTCCCCGCAAGGCCGCACCCGTAGAGCTGCTTTCGTCCGCTCCTCGCAAACCTTAGATTTGTTGTATGCGTCGCTACCACGGAGCTAGAAGCTTGTTGTACCATACGTGCTCCACGACCAAGAGCTGCTCCCTTGGAGCAGAGAGCCCCTCTGTGCCTCCACGGAGCTTTGCCATACGCAACCTATTGCAAGCCGGTTTTGTGAGGTTGAGCTAGGCCCGTGGAATTCTATCATTACATTATTCAGTGCATTTTATGAACCAAATAATATAGAAGACAGTCTAAGCTAATTAAAACTAAAAAGATAGAAACAACCCCAATATAAGGTACTACTTTGATGAAATGAATTTGACAAACAGTGATGGCTCATAATGTGCAATGAAATTTAATGAGAAACAACGTCCATGCCAACACCATCTTGTCTACTCAGACCAGTGTCTGAATACTGAAGAACTTAGGAGGTCATAGATGTGGGTAAAATTTTTAATATTAACGACTAGTTTAGTCTCGGGAGGTTATTGAGTCTACGAATCATGATCAAATATGTTCATTGTTGGTGCATCAGTTAACATGTTTTCCTTCTGTGCCTGTGACAAATCGTCATATATTATATGTGAAAGTATAATATTGTCTTCTATTTTTTTGTGATATTTCTTTATGCTTAGTTTTGTAAAATTATATAATTCAATTATGTGAAATCAATTTTGCTTTCCAATAATCCACAAAATTATTGTTTCATATTAGAAATGAACTTCAATTTTAGATTTAGTTTCAAAGTCGACGTGCCAAGTCCGCACGACTCATTAATCTTGTTTTTCTTAGTGATGGTTCTAACGGTCTTTTAAAAACTGTCTTTTTTGCTTTCAAAAAGATGGTTTTCGGCAGCCCTTTTTCTTTGGAAGCAACATTAAGCATGGACTCAGAGATAGCCAAAATCATCTTTTTTTTAAAGGGACGGTCTTGGACCATCTCTTTTGACATTTTTTTTTTCTTATATATACGTAATGGATCTTCTCCTCAATAATATTTGCTTGAGGTGATGAGCCTTCTTGCTTCTTTTAAAGGCGTCAATCACCTTTGAAATGATCAGTTTACCACAGAAGTAACAATCACCGCTTTTCTTCTTGAATCTATCTTGGTCATTCTGATAGAAATTGAATTTCTTCTTGAACTTTCTTTTATTCTTCTTTGACTTCAAATTCTTATTTGGTTTGAGATCATTTGATTTTATATCTTCAAATAAATTTGTCTTAGGAGGAACTCTTTTATCTTCTTTAGAATATCACAGTCTTAACTCTTCTTCGATTTGAAGATGATGTAGAAGTTGAGTCATAGAAGAAGATTCATTCTCTTATCGATCATTCATCTTCTTTTAATCATTCCAAGAAGGCAATAATTTGGTGATTACAACACTAATTTTTAATTTCTGAGGAAGTTTAATCCCTACATAACTAACATAATTAATGAAGTTGAAGTCATATACTTGCTCAAGAATATACTAGACTTATCAGTTTTCATCTTAAATTCAAATAAATTCTCAATGAAAAAAGTATAAATTTCAGATTCTTCTATTTAATCTTTTTCATCAGGTGCATACCGGAATCGAATTTCTTTGCAGTGCGATCTGTGATGTAGACGTAATAGATTGAATCAATGAGAGCATTCAAAATGTGACCCTTGCAAATGTAGTCGTCGTCTTTCTTTTACCCCGCAACACGACTTTTGCAGTGTTGTCTAGGTGGAAAGTTTGTGAGATCTTTATCTAACATATAAGCAATATTCAAGGTAGTAATGAAGAATAAGATCTTATGCTACTAGTGGGTGAAGTTCGTTCTGTCAAATTATTCCAATCACAAAAAATCTTGAGTCATCACTTTGATAGATGACATGGATGCTTCCATTTCATAAATAACAATTAGCATTATGTGAAATATGAAGGATACTCTTGTCTCTGTTGTCATAAATATAGATGATTATGTTTTCGATCATCATTCTAGGATATAGATTGAATCCCTCAAGGTAGGTGATCATCTGTAAATATTGTGATATATTTAATATAGGATGCAAGCTTCTTTTATCTTTTCATAACTCATTACTTTGACATAGCCTCTCCATATTGTAGACATTTCTCAAATAGATGTATATTCTAGAATAAGACTCGAGTCTGGCTCAACGTCTATATTCAAAGTTTCAATAGTGTTTCAACTCGGTCCTTTTAGGAAAAACACCATTGTTTTCTTATAATATTGTCTCAATTGGGGGAAGGCCACTATTCTTTCATATTTGTTCACATAAAAGTTTCATAATCCTTCAATGGGCGAGAATTGGAAGTACGAATGATATAGGAGAGGGAGAGTGGCCCTCTAGAAGTACAAACAAGGTATCGATATTTTCTCCCTTCTTGTAATACCTTTTAGGTATTCTTCTCTAAAAGTTTATCTTACTGCTTTCAAATCTCGGGTGCTATGTCACGCCCCTTTGGCCCCACAGACCTCGTACACCTGCACAATGCTCATTCCCGGGGGTCTCGATAGTCTGCTAGCCGAATGAGGCATGACACACATACCGATATTCGATTTCTCTTCTCAAAATACTTGAACCGTCACACAAGGTTCTCAGGTCCGTTTTTCTACTTTAAATAAATGCGGATATATTTTCACAAACTTTCAATCGAATTTCAAAATCTGTCCATCAATTTACAATATTAAAAAAAACAACTGTTTTTAAAATTAATTATTCAAGTTACATATACAAAAAAATTTCAAAATAAAAGCAATACAATCGGAAAAGTCATGTGGTCCATCCACACGTGTGCGGTGACTCTAAAACAAGAGGAGTCTGGCCACTATCTGCTCCTTGCAGACATTTGGATCGCGTCTCAGCCTCCTTTTTCCAACACTTGCTAGGTGATTGTGTCCCTGTCTCTAGAATATTTGGGTCATGAAGGACTGTAAGCGGTGAAGCTCATGACCGTAAACGGTGAAGCTTAATAAAGTTCCAACATACTTCTAATTATAGTTTGAATTCAAAATTCTTATAATACCGTATTATAGTTTACCATCATAAATCCAATATCATAATCATGTTGATTCTTTAACAATTCTAATAAGGACAGTCAGATACAACAATTCATACTATCATGCTTCAATAGCCATTCTATGTAGTTGAGACAATCCAAGATGACAATATATCAATTTCAAAAACTAATCATTTTGTAACGTCCCAAAAAATTTGAACTTTGAATAGTGTGCCTCGGGATATGTGCCCGTCAGGTCACTAATTTTGAGCAAGTGAAAGTCAACTTGATGACTTAGATTGGATTAATTTTGGTGTGAAAAGTGCACACCTGTATAGTGTTAGATCATTTTATAGGGTCTTATACACCTATTGTGGCGTGTATGCATTTTACACGTGAACCAGGCTTTTAAGTATAAGAGAGGGAGGGGCTTCTTTTAGAAGCCATTTGGTTGAAAGGTTGAGGCTTTAGGTTTCTAGAGATAGAGAGGGAGAGGAGATAAGAGAAAGAGCAAGAGGAAGAGATGGGCTTTGCATGCATTGTGTGCGAAGGATTAAAGAAGGTGTTCTAATCCGTGTGAAATCTGGAACTCCAAGCTAAGAAGATCTAGCTTGTTGTGTGAAAGCTCGGATCGAAGAATTGATGGATATAGGAGGTTTGTACGAAGCGTGTGTGGATGATCACCTAATGATCGTGTCGAAATTGTGAAAATCGTGGGGCTTGGAAAGATCAAAAGGGGTTTGGAAACCCATTTGCTTCCTAGGAAGAAGACCATCCGATCGGGGAGAAAATCGTTGGATTAAAGGTAAAATTTTTTATTTAAGTTGTGATTTGTATATAGATTAATCCTTAGTTAGATTATGAGTGAGAGATTTGAAGAAAATGGGTTAAGATTTAAAGAAAAATGAGGTGGATATGCTTGAACCCGATTTTGGGTGAAATCTGATGAAACCGTTCGATCCAAATTAAAAATCGATTGAACGATTTCGTCAAGAGTGAAATCTGAAGGTTTCTGGTCGGTGAAATCTGATGAAATCGTTCGATCGAAATTAAAAATCGATCGAACGATTTCGTCAAGAGTGAAATCTGAAGGTTTCTGGTCGGTTTGGAAACCATTCGATCGGTTTTGAAAATCGTTCGAACGAAATTAGAAACCGTTCGATCAATTTTGAAAATCGTTCAAACGAAATTAGAAACCGTTTGAACGATTTTCAAAATCGTTTGAACGAAATTTGAAACCGTTCGATCGATTTTAAATCGTTCGAACGATTTTGACTGGGCTCGCCGATACTGCTTCAATATTTTGGCCGTAACTTTTTTACCCTGAACTCCGATTGACACGATTCATATGAAGTTGGAAAGAGGATGACGAGCTCTACAACTTTTGTGTTTTAACTAACTTATAAATCTAAATATTTAAAGGTTAAAATATAGGAGGAAGTTACGTCTAATTCTAAGTTAGCATGAGTTGTCTGTTTCAACCTTGGTTTTGAGAAAATACTTAAATGTATATAAGTTATTAGTGAGTAGAGTTGATCTTTGATGCATCATTGTGTGCTTGTGATATAAATTGAGGTGGAAGGCCATCGATAGGACCTTGCTTGGCTTCGCGCAACCTCAAGATTAAGGTAGGGGAAACTTGACCTAAATTTGTATATTTGACTTGATTCATAGTATTAGATGTGTTTGCATGAATATGATGAGTTGATCGGAGTTGGATATGTTAGAATTGGAGTCTTATAATTTGGAATATGAACTCGTGAAATAGTGATTATGCATGTGATAATGTTCGATTCTAGATAACCTTTGATATTGTTGAGCTTGACTCGTGTTTTGAAAGTAAGATCTTTAGATCGCTGATGACACTCGTGAATCGTTTTGACACCCTTGGAACTATCATTTACTCAATGACGCTTGGACTTTTGACATTTGCATTTGCATTATGAATCCTTTGGATTCTTTGACTGCATCCCTTGGGCCGGTACGACGGCCTATCCGTACACGCATTCATACATACGCTGCATATGCATCCCTTGGAACATCATTGCATCCCTTGGATACTTTGGAATCATTGGACACCTTTGGACATCATTGCATCCTTGGACACTTTGGAAACATTGAACACACTTTGGAAACATTGAACACCCTTGGACACCTTGGAATCATTGAACACCTTTGGACACCCTTGGACATCATTGCATCCCTTGGACACTTTTGAATCATTGGATACCTTTGGATACCATTGGACATCGTTGCATCTCTTGGACACTTTGGAAACATTGAACACCCTTGGACACCCTTGTGTTATTTGAGTTTGTGTTTGCAAATTCGACGTTATTTGGAATGTGTGTGAAATCTCAGATATTTTTGGATAAGTCTAATTGTTTTAAGATTCTTTTTTATGTGTACTTTTGGATGGAATATCATGGTAAAGTTAAATGTTTAAGGTTAAGTTTTGAAATAGAAGAAATTGATGAATGCTTTGAAAAATGTATTTAAAAAAAAAAAGGGAAATGATTAAGTTTTGGAAGCAGAAATTAAATGATGGTTTTGACTCTTGATTCAAGCCATGTTTTCGAATGTTAAATGTGAATTTATGTTGTTTATCCTCTACTGAGCTTAGTTGTTAGCTCACCCCGACTATACGTCACAGGTGTAGGTTTGGGAGGGCCCAGATTACATATTAAAAGAAGGGAGCTTCCGCACAAGGATTTGTACTCTGTTCAGGGATTGTAGAATTGTGCTTTATAGATTTGGTGAGTTAAGTTTTGGTACATTCGTATTAGTGTACACCATTGCTAGGTGATGGTTGGTCATCACTGGTGTTTATTTAGTTTTATTCTTGTTGGATTTTAGATCTGGAGGTTTTAATTACGCCATATGTAATAATTGCTTTGATTTCCGTATATTTATGGATGTGCCAAGTATTCTGTATCAGATTGTGGTCTATGATCTGGCGGTCCGGGTTTTCCCATTGGGTTTAAGATGAAAAAAAAAAAAAAATCTCAAAATTTTAGGTTGGGAAAATCCGGGCTGTCACAGTTGGTATAAGAGATTAGGCGTTAGGTCGTATTGGGGCTCATGTGTGATGGAATGAAATTTTGTCATAACTTAGGAGGGATTCCCAATCCCTATTTTGGATCCTTCTAGAGATTCAGAGCAATGTCTCTGAATGACTTTAAGTTTTGTCCGATCCTAGGCGTTAAGTCTCTCATGAGACTGAGAGCCCTAGCTGTAGGTGCAAGAATATAGTAGTAGGCCTAGAGATGTGACATTAGGTTCTGTCAGGACATAGGCTGTGAATTTTTGAATGTTCTATTTGAATATAATGACTGACTATTAATTGAAACCTGTGTTTTATTGTAACAGATTATTATGTCTGGTAGAGGTAGAGGTCGACCTAGAGGCGGTCGCAATAGAAATCTGGGTGAGGATGAGATCCCTGCGGGTTATAGTAGAAATCAGAGACACCCGCCTGATGAGAGAGATAAGAGGAATGAAGCGACGGATAGGATGGCGTAGGCCATGGGGGCCGTGGCCGCTGCCATGGCCCAACAGACTCAGCAAACTGCACTATTGGCTGAGCAGACTGCACTACTGGCTGCCAATACGTGATCCATCAACAGCCACCACCACCACCTCCACCAGCATTATTGCCTTTATCATTTGTGGACTTCATGAGATTGAGACCTCCTAGTTTCTATGGGCAGACAGACCCGCTAGAAGCAGAAAAATGGTTGAATCAAATTGAGAAACTTCTATAAAGACTTCAGAGCACTGAAGACGAGAAGGTAGGCTGGGCCTCCTTCCAGCTTGAGGGAGATGCCGATCCCTGGTGGAAATCGGTATTGAGAAGAAGGGAAATTGAAAACCCTCATCGTCTATGTACTTGGGCAGAGTTTATAAGAGAGTTTAATCGGGAATACTTTCCCAAACAGGTGAGAGTTCAGATGAGAAGAGACTTTGCAAATCTGCAGCAAGGAAGTATGTCGGTGCGAGAATATGGCATAGAGTTTACACGCTTGTCACGATTTGCACCTGAACTAGTATCCACAGAGATCATGAGGGCAGCCAAATTTGAGGAAGGATTGAAGCAGAACGTCCGTGAGCGGGTATCGATTTTCGAGCTAAAGACCTATGCTGAAGTGATGGGAAAGGCAATTGTGGCCGAGAGAGATATAGATAATCAGTATCAAAGGCGGGATCAGCAGATCAAGAGCGATCAAGTACTTCTGGGCTGACAGACAAGAGACCAAAATTCTTGATGTCGGCACCACCTCAACCTACTCATACTGCTTATTCAAGACCGTCCATGTCTACACCTGCGGTGCCCCTTCGCCTTACAAATCCCACAATCACTGGGGCATCGCGAGTACAACAAACTTCCCACACTTCCTCGTCCGCACTGAGTCAGTCACGCTCAAGATGCGGGGGATGACATGCGGCAGAGAGATGTCGGTGGACTACGGGTGCTTGTTTCAATTGTGGCCGAATGGGACATCAAATTCGGGACTGTTCTAAACCAAGGAAAGAAAGAACAACTTCGGCGTCTATTCAGAGGCCTTAGGTCCACTTTGACTATTGATATTTTGTTTTGTTTTGTTTCTTTTGTGGACATGATTTGTAATTCATGATTCACTTTTGATGCGTGATCGCATAACCTTTATCATGATGAACGAGTTAAGTCTTGGGGTGTGTTTCCATGTTTTGTGGATATTATCGTCATAGCATTGGTTGTGATAGATAGCTTATGACTTAGCTTTTGTGGTTGGGAGATGTATTTTCTAAACTTATGATATATTATGTAAGATAATTATTGTCAGTTTTATTAACATTTAGAGTTTTGATTTATGGAGATATAGCTATGATATGTGGGTTCGATGAGGTGGTTGGTGAATACATCATGGGTATGTATGCGAGTAGCTTTCTTAGCACCATTTTTGATGAATCCGTTGTGGAAAAAAAAATCAACTTATGTAATCATAGCCAACTTTTATAGTGCCTATGGTGGGTATGCCGAGTGAGCTTTCACGTATGGTCAATTCTCGAGAACGAAAATTCCTTTAAGAGGAGGATGTTGTGATAACCCTAGTTCGATGATGTTGAATCTTGATGAGGATACCTAGATGGGGTTGCTTAGAGATAGCTGCAGACCTTGGATTGATTTAGAGACACATGAAATATTTCAAATTTTGATATTTTTCCTTTTGGATGTTTGTAAGTCTTTAAAACAGGTACTTTGGACATGTGTCCTTTCAAACAATCATGGCATGTTTGCCACTGCTCACTATTTTTGACGATTGGGGGATAATTGCCACCAGATGATGCGATTATATGTGTTGGTTGCGCTTTGTATATTTTCCTGTTTTGATATATATGTCATGGTGTTGATATGACTTAGTTTAGTTGGGTGTTCTCTATGTTAAAGGTATTGTTTTATCTTGGTATATGTGGGTGTTGTGATTGCCTCGTTGTACAGGTGATCCTATGTCGTGATTGTTGTGACTGCTTTGTCATGTAATTTTGTCGGTATTCTTTGATCAAACGGAATGCCTTTGCTGGTTAAATTAAATTTTTTAGCGTATTGTGGCAACATGGATGTCAATTAGAATTGTACAAGATACATGGGTTATGCAGGATGTGTGGATTTGTAACTTTTGCAGGATATGTGGTTTGAATTTATGCAGGATGTGTTGTTGTGTTTGCGTCCATAGACGTGTTTTACTATGTGTGTGGGTCTCCCATGCGAGGGGGGGGGGGAGCCCTTGAGTGCAATTTTCAAAACTTAAATGTTTTAAAAAATAATGCTTTCACAGTTTTTTGAAGTTCTGTGACCCGTGAAAGCATTGTTTTTTTAATGAGGATTTGAGATCTCACGGATCTCTGAACTTCAAAAAACCGTGAAAGCATTGTTTTTTTTAAACGTTTAAATTCTGGACTTTTTTACTAGAAGGTTTGTTTTTCTAATTTTCCCTATTAAATATTCAATATTCAAAGATCGATATTCAATATGCGATAATTAAGATTCGGTATTTGGTATTCGGTACTCCATAATCAGTATTCGTTATAGGCCCCTTGTTCAGCTTCTGACCTTATCGGGATACTCATTCAATAGTTCAATGTCAATAGTTTCATTAATAGGTTCAATTTCAATATTCCAATAAATAGATATCAATATTCGATATTCAATATAGGTCTCCTGGTCTATTACTTGATACACATGGAGACTTCTATTCGATTTCAATATCACAAATTCAGTTAGAAAATCAACCAGTTTGGTTCAAATGCAGCATTTGATCAGTTCAGATTCAATCATCAAATCAATAGTTCAATATAATCTCTAGTATGAATTAATCGGATCAATATAATTTCAATGTATCAATTCAATCGATTATGTACAATTTCAATGTATCAATCCAATCAATTCAGTACAATTTCAAATATCAATTAAATCATATTGATTCAAGTTCGATTATCAATCAAATAGTTTAATACTATTTCAAATATCACTGTAATTGGCTTGGTTCAAAGTCAAAGATCAATGAGTTCAGTTCATATTCAGTTATCAATTTAAATAGATCTATTCTATTTCAAAAGATCAATCAAGTATATGTCAAATATTGATTCGAATTCCTTTCAATTACCAAATTGGTCTATTTAAAGCATCAATCTACTTATTTCAAAATATCATTTCCAATCTATTTCAAGCATTTGATCAAACTTATTTCAAGTGTTGATTCAAATCCATTTCAAATATCGGATCGAATCTATTCCCAATTCAATATCAGTTCAGATTTTTCGAATACAATATTATTTGAAATACTTAGAATTCAATATCATTTCAAATCCATTTCAAATATCAGATTAAATCTATTTCAAAGTCAATATCAATTCAAATACTTTTGATTCAATATTTAATTTAAATACTTCAATTTCAATGTCGGTTCATGTACTTCAAATCTAATACCATTTCAAATATTTCAACTTCAATATATAACAATTCAAATTCATTTCAAATATTAGATCAAATCTATTTGCAATTCAATATCAATTCAAATACTTTTAATTCAATATCCGTTTAATTAAATTTCAATATAAGTTTGAATACTTCAAATTCAAAATAAGTTCGAATACGTCAAATTCAAAATCATCATTTCGATATACCCAATATCAGGTATTTCAATTTCAATATCACCATATCAGTTCAATAAGAAAGCAAATGTATCAATGGTTCTATGGGCATTCAAACTCATCAAAATCTAAACAATATTTTCTTTTAGGCCCTGTTTATAGCAATGAAACTCCAAAGAGGAAATGAAGGTTGCGTATGACATTGCTATTTGGTAGCCCCTGCCATAGCAGAGCTCACCTGCTTTATCAGGTTACCATCCTCTTTGTTAACATCCCGCTACCTGCTTTAGCAGGTAACCCTTCTCCTTGATAACTCCTTGCATAGCAAGATTTTATACATAATTTACATGTTTAATAGTTCTACCTTCCTCTCTAGTCACTCCTTATCAAAGCTGATTCTATTTTCTCTGATATGGAGCTAGTAGAGAGCAGGGAGGTTGCTGCTAGTGCAGGTAAATCATGCAAAAAATCTTGCTATGCTAATAATAATTTCGGGTCGGATTCGAATATATACGTATGGTTCTAGGCAGCTGAAGGACCATGCAAGAAACTATCCGACACATGACTTAGAGTTAGCAGCAGTTATATTCGCTTTGAAGATCTGGAGACATTACCTCTACGGTGAGATATTCGATATATTCACTGATCACAAGAGTCTCAAGTACCTATTAATTCAAAAGGACTTGAATATGAGGCAGCGACGATGGATGGAGTTCTTGAAGGACTATGATTGCTCGATTCAGTACCATCCGGGAAAGGCGAACTTCGTTGCTGATGCTCTTAGTCAGAGGTCTTCAGCACAGTTGTCACATCTTGTTAGCCGGATTCAGAGATTGAAGCTTTTGGAAGATAGTATCGAAATTCAAATTCGAATACAATTCGAGTTGATTGTGGCTGGTTTAATTCGTTAGGTTTTCGGGTCGGATTCAAATTTCGATTCAAAACTTGCACCCATACGCATGTTGGTCATAAGAATTAGGCGAACACTTAACTTTATTTGACTTAGACAAGCATATGATACTTTTACGTAGGGCTTTCAACAGATCATAGACTTAATACTCGATCTGCTCGAAACAGCTTTTTTATTGGACTAGGTACTAAACTTGACCTGTTGGGCTAAGTTAAGTATGAAGTGTCAGACACAATCTATAAGTATAGTTGGGTCGGGTTAAAGAAAAATTTGGTCGACTAAGCTCGAGTTACAAGATTTTATATAATAATAATAGTAGTAGTAGTAGTAGTAGTAGTAATAATAAAATATAGTGTTTTGAACCATGTAAGGTTAGGTGTCAGGTCAGGTTAGGCATATACCCTTGACCCTTCAGGTTAAGGTCGAGATAGGTGTCAGGTCGGATTGGGCATATACCCTTGATCCTTTGGGTATTAGGTCGAGTCGGGGTGCACCATTAGGCCAGGTCAGATCAACATATGCCATTTACTAATCGGACAGTCAAACCTTTAACATGACCTATTGGCAATCGTACTTTTAGGTTCTAAATTATGTGTTCATTTTTAATGATATTTTAACATAAATATGATTTATATTATAATCATGTGAACCATGTGGCTTTAAAATGATGACATGTATATAAAATTAAGGTTAGAGATTTTATATATGGGGCATCATTTTGATACCATGTACTGATACGTGGTGCAAGTGATTAGTATACATCTTCTACCACATTTTTTTGTTAAAATTTTTATTTTGTCAACATGTGCAATGCACATGCATTTTTATGAGATTTATAGTTAATGATTCTAAGTTTTTAATTATATAATTAATAAATCGATTGAATATCAAATGACATGAGGTGATTTGTCAATTGCATGAACCAAATTTTGATACATGTTCGAAAAATTAGTAAGTTATATGGCTCTTTTCCCTTTTGATGGTATGCCCATGATTATGTTTAGGAACGTCGTGTCCAACATGGTTTCTAGTTATTTTTTGGGATGAAAGATTAAAACGAATATCGAACCGTTCTATTTACACTAATCGGATTTTTAATGGTACCATAGCCGAAACCCATTAATTGCTTTGAATCATCTGATAAATACCACTCTTCACCCCAATCTTTTACATAATCAATATTGAGACTACAAGAGTACTGACAATCAATTATTTACCTCATGTGGTATACATCGCAAAAAGTTTGAAAATCACAATTAAACATGAGGTGTGCCACATGATTTTCAGTTAATTTTGTGGAATGTATGCCAGGTGGGATAAAAAGTTGAGCCTCTAATGGTACATCATTTATGTAAGGATCCATTGTGTAAAAGATTAAAATGATAATCATGCACTTAGAGATCTGGTTGGTATAATTAGAGTTATCCTTTAAAGGACAGACTTAGTATTTGGAGGACTTAGGCCAAGTGAAAACTTCATCTTCGCTATAGGATTTAAAGGTCATGATTTAAAAATATTTAATGCAAAAGACTGGTATAAAATAAAATCTCTATTATATAATTCAAAGTAGTCAAATATGAATTAGATGATGGTCATTTATTGTGTTAAGCCATATGATAGAGATCGAAGATCTTTAGAATATGACATTTAAATCAAACGAATTTAATGGTGTCTCCACATTTATATTAACATGTGCAACACATGTGTACTTTTATTAGTAGGTATAAAAGTAGGAATATGTTTGTATCTATTAATCGGTTTTTGGTCCACACGAATAGTTGCAGTTAGGGATGTGCATTTTTTGGGCCAAACCGGACTGAGCCGCCGGTTTTGGTTTGGTTTCACAAAAAAAAATTCAAAAAGTTCGATTTGGTTTCGGTTCCGGGCCTTCCCAAGCCGAATCCGACCAAACCTAACCAAACCGATTATAAGTATATATTTTTAATATATATATATATATATATATATATATATATATATATATATATATATATATATATATATAGTCAACTTGAGTCAAACAAACACCTCCCAAAAACAAACTTGATCCATCATTGGCACCATTTGTGGAACCATCATTTGTTAATCTATTCAGGTATTCTTCTTTATCCAAACTCTGATTAATTTGAGTGAAAGTCATGCATTTATTTGTGTATCTGTTGTGAGAAGGGTGAAAAGATTATAAAAGTAAAACGATTTCGGAAAAATGAAAATAGTAAAAGTGTAGAATAGATTGAGAAATTGGGAAAATTTTGATGTGCAAGTAAGAACTAATAGGAAAACCGAAACCGACCGAACCAAACCGAAACCGAATCAAATCGGGTTGGTTTGGTTCAACAATTGGATGGTTTGGTTTGAACATTTAGAAACCGATTAGAATCGGTTTAATCGGAAATTTTGGTCTAAAACCGATCAGATCAAACTGAATACACCCCTAGTTGCAGCAAATGCTTGTAAAAAGGCATTTGTAACTAATCGTATAGGAGATCTTGGTTTCTATCATCACTGTGAAATCTTAAATTTATGATAAATCTACGAAAATTCACCAAAGTTGTTTTTAAAAATATAGCGATTCAACATGAAAGAACAACTGAATGCAATGATTATTACATAATTTTTTTAGTTGAATGACAACTATAAGACGATGAGGTATCACAATCGTATTTAAAAGAATGGTGATTTGTCAAGGGAACCAATACTTGCACCCAAAATATAAGCTATTGCAACATTTTAATAATTGCACAAACAATATGTGATTGCACCTAACTTCAAGGGGTTAGGTGAGCTGGCTAGGTATCTGCTTCCAAAAGCAGGAGACCTGAGTTCGAATCCCCTCCCCCTTGAGGCCACCCTAGGGATTTATATCCTGTGCTGACCCAACATGTGCTGAATTTGGGGTGCACATGTGCCCCTGGGATTAGGCGGGTGCTCTAAGTGGCCCGGATACCCAGGTTAGAAAAAAAAAAAAAAAAATAATGTGATTGCACCCCACTTAAACATAAATAAATAAATAAATAAATAAAGTAAACATTATCTTAGATGAACATTATGTGATTGCACCCCACTTAAAAAAAAAAATGGGACCTGCGTGAGCATTATGTAATTGCACCCCACTTAAAACAAAAAGAGTGAGAATTATCTTACCATGCAATTGAGAAATCACAGATAAATCGTCTGAAATCCTATAAATCTGAGAGAAATCTTATTCTTCGTCATGTGAATCGTCAATATACGCTTAACGCAATAGATCCATAAGCTTTAGATTGTTGGTCATCAATTGTTTTTTTCCTGGATCACAAACTAAGCGAAACCTTTCTTCTCAACCTTTTCTCTCTCTACCAATCTCTTCATTTCCGTGCTCTCTTCATTTCCCGTCCTTTCGAGAGAAAGAACAACTCAAAACAAGGAAATGACTCAGAACTTGCATCGTCTTTTAATCTTTTAAAATGATTTTACATGGGATGTAAATGCTTGCACCATTTCTGTAACTTGCACTCTTTTTTAATTCCTATTTTGCTTTTTAAATGGTGCAATGGCATATATTTGGGGTGCAAGTATTGGCTCCCTTGATCAACATAGCTCTAGCACAAATATGTGTACTTTCATAAGGTTAAATGAAAAAGGTGTGAAAAGATTAATTTCAAGCTTCAAGGGAGTGCCATTGATATTTTAAAACAAATTTAAGTTTGGGGAGGAAAATAGTTGAGGAAGTTTATTAATAGGGCATTAAGTGGAAAAGCCCCATTCAAGGTTGTCTCCAGTGGAGCTGGTATATGTTAGATAAAATTAGGAATAGAAATCCGAAAATGATGAAAAGGGCAAGAGAATTAGACTCGAGGTACGTAATCGTTGTCTTTAAAATGCTATTCGCTCCCTACTCGAGTAAATCTTCGAGTTTACAAAAGGGTTCCAGCAAGACGTTTCCAGGATACAGCCCAATCTCTTGGATGCGATCCGTTACTTTGCAATAATAGAGGATCGCCATAGAAAATTCAATCCGATGAAGTACCACCAAAAGAAGAAAGCAAGAGGAATTCTCAGGTTGTTTGCAAGGAATCCAATGGATTTCAGAGTGTTCAAATATTTTTCCTAAGGCCACCTTATATAGAATTTTCAAAATGACTGTTGGACCAACAGTCATATTTTGGACGGCTCAGATCTTTCAAAGATCACAACCGCTTCATCCAATGGCTGTATGAAAGGTTGCAACTTTTCGAATTTAAATTCGAATAAGTACATACCTTTATAAGCGGTTATGTAACGGTTAGGTCCAACAGTCAACATTTAACCAATCCGTTTGGTCCAATATAATTGATTTGACCCACTGATTAGTGGCCCAGACCCGGCCCATGAATAATTTGACCGTTGGATCTACCTGATCAAAAAGCCTAAACGCTAATCACCACGTACACGCGTGCGTGCGTGAACGCGGCGGCTCGCCGCTAAGCACACTCTTCTCTTCTTATTGTCAAATAATTTTAAAAGGTGCAAGGTACTATGTATAGCATAGACACTTTTTATTTTTACTATTGTGGGACTGTTTACTTGCATATAAAACTTGAGAACATCTATTGCCTAAGACCCAACCCAAAACTAAGAAATCAAAATAAAGTTTTATTTTCTTTAAATTATTAAAATATTTATTATATTAATAATAAATATAACAGTATAGGGTAGCCGATCCATTCTCAATCTAGATTGGGAATGGGTCACCGAATTTGAAAATGTGACACTACTTTCACCTGATGTAAAGGAACCGATGAGAACATCTACGGTGCCAAAGACGACATCGAAAAAATATCTTTTATCTTTTGATTCAAGGCTATCAAACTTTTTTACAATGAACAATTATCATGTAAATGTATCCCAAAATTTTCACACAAGGAAAATATGGAATATTGGATCATGAAACTTTGTTCATAAGCTTCTCAGAAAGAATTCAATAAATGGGTAATACGAATGGGACTAAATTTTTATTTAAAAAGAAAATCTTAAAATAATAATGAAAATCAAATTATCCATAAAATTGAAATAAATAATCCCAACATCCATAACTGAAGTAACTAATCTAAAAATACACCGGTGACGACTGTATGTCACACAAACAATGGCACTTACGTCAATGTCCACGAAAAGCAATAAATAAATTGTGACAGCTCGGATTTTGGCACCCCGAAACCCGTGCCATCAGCACGATCATCTTGACCGTGCCCCTTAGCTAAGCACGGAACATTGGCATATCAAGCATAAAATGAAATAATAAATGAAACTGCAGAATTTAAATCTATATTACAGCAATTCTCCAAAAGACAGTTCTACCCTCATGCCTCTGCATGAATGGAGAACCGATCCGAACCATCGATGATAGCAATCATCACGAATGGTTCGCCCCAAAAGAATAATCCCAAACTCAATATATACATGGTTTAGCCAAAACAAGGCTTGACATACCAAGCCGTACAAATCTCTCTCAAAAGCCCTCAAAGTGGCACAACGGAGTCCTCTAGAAGAAGTCCTCAGGAGGTGGCTCCAACTGGTCTCCGGCCGCAAAGTCCGACTCACCGGTCATTGCCTCAAGCCTCTCCCTCACGCTAGTAGTGGACTCACACGTATAGTCTATAGGGTGAGCTACATCCTAGCTCAATAGAGAACAAAACACAATTGAACATATAAATTATTACTCACATATATTCCATGATATGCCATGCATGATGTGTCTATGCAATTACTGATGAAAACAGTTAAAAAGTATTACATTTTACTGGTAGTTTACTCGTGTCTTTTATTTACTCATGAATGAAGCTGAAAAGGCCTAAAGCAAAACTTAAACTTTTAACTTAAGTAATCCCCGAGTAATATAGCATCGAGCCCCGATGAGATACCCATCATCGTCATCTATATAGACACTTTTAACGTATTCCCTGGGAATACAATATAGTACCCAAGCCCCTTTCCCCTGGGGATTGGTGGCGGGGTTTCACTTGTCTCAAATCAACACCCCTGGGGTGTGCTTACTGTGTACGAACAAGCCTCCGCACTGGCCTAGGGTTTCGCCGCCGTATCGGTCACGGATATCCTGCCGTGTCAATCGTGGATATCCCGCCACGTCGGTGGGGTACCCTATCAAACCTCAAATAATAAAAATATCGGTGCCTTACATATAGTTATTCACCGTGTAAGTGTGCTATCTTATATCAGTTAGGCCCTATCAAACATGATTCAATCTTGGATACATCCCTGAGATGTATCCATTCACTTGCATCACACCTGATGCTCTTATCTCTTTACTTTTTCATCCCCTGGGGATGGCTCATCATAATTACTCTTATGGATGTCACACACACACACTTTTCACAATTCTTAAGCAATAAAATATTTTGGATTTGAATTCTATATCACTACATACATGCTCTTGTAAAATAAAGTACATGTTCAAGGTGTTCCCTACCTCAAGTCTTCGTTCGATCAATGCATCAAGGTCCCATGTGGCTCCTTGTGCACTAGCTCACACGTACCACCTATGGTACCACATAACATGTGAAACACATCACTAAAGATGCAATAAAGGAGGTCCAAGACCCTCCAAGAATCTTAAAGTCAAACTCAAAAGTCAACATAAATTAGCTCAGTCGATTAATCGAACTCCAAAATCGATTAATCGAATCTGATTTGATTAATCGATTTCCAAAATCGATTAATCGAAAGTCAATATCGATTAATCGATTCTCAAATCGATTAATCGAGATTCCCATTCGATTAATCGAAACCAAATTCGATTAATCGAAATTCCCTACCTATCATGTCGATTCTCAATTCGAGTGATCGAATTTCCAAAATCGATTAATTGATCCCAAATCAATTAATCGAAATCCTAAATCGATTAATCGAATTCCCATTTCGATTAGTCGATTTCTCCAAACTATTTTCTTTCCTCCACTGGAGTTCACTGTAGGTTCCCAGTCGATTAATCGATATTCAAATCGATTAATCGAAATTCAAAGTTGATTAATCGAAACTCAGTTCGATTAATCGAACTTGGGTTCCTTGACTTTTTCAACTTCTTGGCGAATTTCGATTAATCGAATCTCAATTTCGATTAATCGAAGTTGCCAGATTCAGCCCCTTTTGAGTTGTTCTTCCCAACCTTTTTTCACTATTTTTCCTCTATTTTTCTAAACCATTATCCTATAATTTAAACCATTTTTAACTACAATTTACCCTCTACAACCTATGCATTTTATTCACAAAAATTTACCTTTAATCAATCTCAAATTGATTTCAAATCAAGTGGTTGGAAGGCTAGGGTTCCAGCTTTGGCTTGAACGGATTCTTTGCGCAAAATCGGCCTCTTTAATGCTTGAATCCCTCTTCCAATCACCCACAATAACTCCTTGCTTGATCACTCTCTTTACTCCTCTCTCTCTCTTCTTTACTTCTCTCTCAACAACCAAAACTATTGATTTTAGGGTTATTAAACCCTTTTATCTCCCCCCTAGCTTGTGTGTTGAGCACATACACCTCGATAGGTGTATGTGACTTCAGATTTACAACACACACCACATAGCCACACAACCCATCACATCTTGTCCATTCATCACACCCCATGCTAACTATTGGACTTCTATTTGGTCAAACCTATGACCGATTGGGCACGGATCCCGAGGTCATAGTTTAGTGTGATTTTTCGGGCTATTACATAAATATTCTAAAAACTATAATCTTAATCAAAGAATTTTAACAAAGGATAATATTCTTTGTGTGGGAGATCTTCCTCATCTCTAGGGGCGAAATCAGGATTGTCTTTCAACTCAGGATCCTTGTCAACTCCTGTACCTGTGACACAAAGTGTCGGGGTGAGCAAAAAATTTCACATGCTTAGTAAGAAGATTCTAAGACCATTTGTGTCTTAAGCCATCCAACACATAATTTCAATGATTATTCAATTAGTAATGACTAAAGATATAATAAAATATGAGAGATCACCACATATTTACCCTATGATAAATAACTCCAAGTACAAATTTGAGTTCAATTTATATAACCTACAGTGGTGTCTTAATGTCATATTCAGGAAATCTAATTTTTCTTTTGCATTTTATTTCATATGTTTAATTTTATGTTCATGATTACATAAATATGTAATTTAAAGTAATCTCTATTACAAATATTGCACGAGAGTCAAAGTCAAAGCACCGATGGGGATTTTAGCCATCATCGTTCTAGAGCAATTTTTTCAAGTGTCGTAGCTCCTGCCAAGTGAGGTAGTTTGTGAGGTTCAAAATACTGTTATAACGGTTCAAAGCGTTTCGTAGCACAGGATCCATCCAAATTCAAATCTTAAATCACATGCATATGTCTAAAGCATAGTATTATATTTATACTTTTAATAACTGACATGTAATTTTAAAATTATTTCAAGGTTTGGCATAATTCTTATATAATATATTTTCTCCTTTTTTCTTTTATTTTTTCCTTTAAAAGTATAAAAAATAAATACTATTCAAGATCCGACTTTTCTAATCTCATGTTCAAATATTTAACAACTTAAAGATATCATGTTGTCATATGGCTTAACAATACAGAGTTAATTAGAAATACATTAGCCAATCAAGTCTCCAAATTTTAACTTCTTCAGCAGGTGTCTTCTTTCAAATGGAGATTACACCGGTGTATAGGTCCCGTCGAATGGGTGGAATAGTGTTGCTACAAAAATAAAGTGTTTCAGTTGCACTTGCTGTTAAGACAATTTTTTGTAGCGACAGGGCTAATAGTGACAGTTTTTTATAGCAATAAGACTAATAGCAACAGTTTTTTATTAATAGTGGTAATTTTTAGGTGCCGCTAATAGTCTTATATTTTTTAGTGTATATTCATGAATGGGATATCAATGTGTATCGATTATGATGTGTGGGACAAAGGATATATAAAAGGTCAAAGTTTATTATTTTATTAATAAATAAATTCTCAGTGATATAAAATAATTTGAACCTTGGATAAAAAAATTAAGAAATTTTAATAGGGGATGAAAATACACTAAAAATTTAGGATGAAGTTGCAGTGCTTACTGAAAATTTCGTGAATCAAAACAAGTCACGATGATCAAAGGGATCAAAGATAGGGAAATTCACTACTGAAAATTTAGGATGAAGTTGCAGTACTGACAAATCCAAATCTGGCCCAACTTTGAGGCCACATTCGGTATCCACATATTAAAATTTTGAAATACAAGTTAGTCGTTAGAATCCTCTATCGAAGTTCTAAGGTCGATTACCCAATTTCTTGCTCTTCTTCTTCAATACAAGAGAAAAGTTAAAATATTAGAAACCAAGCGAGGTCTATGCATAGCCAACAACAGGTTTATTTCTTGATTAAAATCAAAGTTGAACAAGAGCAAAACTTAGAGATGGGACGATTTGGAGGATCTTATGAATCCTTGGCATTGAATAAAATGCAAGAGCTATGCGTGCTCCAGAATTCCATAAGAACAAAGTGTTGTCTTCTTAAGATTTGTTACAAGCGAACCAATTAAAGAAAAATGATGGACACATGATAGGGATTTGGGTATCCCCTGTAAACCAGGTGTACTTGTCACAACTCAACCAAGAGGTCAACATGGGGTTTCCACATGGCATCCCAAAATGACTCCAACTTATATAAGTACCAATGCGTGATTCTTGTTTCTGGTCTTTACTAGACTAGAAGGACCCTAAAAGAAGTAAGTCGGTTAAGGTATTTGACACACACAATTAACATGTATGTAACCATATGCTTTATATATATTTTTATATCATCTGCTATGATTAATCCAAAACTAGCATGTATGAAAATCAGATTTGTATCCAAGGCCTCATGTCCACCAATTCGGGTCACTATCCGCCGAGCCCATGTTAATATATTAAAATAATTAGTGGCACCTGGCCATGGTCTAGAACCCAACACTAAAAGTGTGACTATATAAGATTACTACAAATGGGTGAAATGGAGATTACTAATAACTTACTAGTATTAATAAGACAAAAATTTTAAGTATATATTCCATGCAACTGTAGTACATATAAATAGGTGCAAAGGATTCATACTAATTAAATCAAAGCCTTTAATGATTTCAATAAAATCAACGGTACAAATAATATTTTATTATATACCCAATCTCAGAGTTGTAATTTCAAATAATTGTTTATAAATCAAGAGCATCGAGATCATAAGTCAGTAAGTCAACGAAATTAAAATCAGGGTCGTTATATTCTCCCCTTCTAATAGAAATTTTGCCTTCGAAATTTACATACCTTAATCAAAGTTGTGTGAATAGTTTTCGCAAATCTCAGCCTCATGCTCCTATGTAGCCTCCTCGGGTTTATGGTGCTGCCCCCCCTAAGGAGTACAAGCGGGATTCGCTTGTGCCTAGGATTTGCTCTTTCCTATCAAGGATGTGAGTCAAATCCCTCATATACTTCTGTAACATAGACACGTAAAAGACATTGTGCATGCTTGAAAGTTAAGGCGGTAAAACAATCTGATAAGCAACCTCACCGACCTGACCGAAAATCTCAAAAGGTCCAATATAACGTGAGCTTAACTTTCCACATTTTTCAAATATCATAACTCCTTTAGTCGTGAGATTTTGATAAAGACCTTGTCTCATTTCTGGAAGGAAACCATTCACAACATTATATGAGGAATACAAATAATTAAAATTTAAATAAGATAATAATTATTCATCAGTTCACCTGAAACTCAACATTCATTCATTCTCTCTAAGTCCGCATAACTTTTCTGTCTACTTTGCACAGACTTTAGTCTTTCTCGAATCACTTTAGTAGCTTTGGTTGCGCTTTCAACAAGTTTTAGACCTAATAAGATCCTTTCTCCAGCCACTTCCTAATTAAGTGGAGATTTGCATCTCCGACCAAAGAGTGCCTCAAAATGAGTCATTCCAATGCTTGCTTGGTAGTTGTTGTTGTAGGCAAACTCGATCAATGCAGATGTTTAACTCAAGATCCCTGAAAATCTAACATACAAGCCCGAAGCATATCCTCAATAACTTGATTCACCCTTTCTAGACCTAGTAAGATCCTTTCTCCAACCTCTTCCCAATTAAGTGAAGATTTGTATCTTTGACCATAGAGTGCCTCAAAAGGAGACATTCCAATGCTTCCCTGGTAGCTGTTGTTGTAAAAAAAATTGATCAATGGAAGATGTTTAACCCAAGATCCTTGAAAATTTTACAAGCTCGAAGCATATCCTCAATAACTTGATTCACCCTTTCTGGACCTAGTAAGATCCTTTCTCCAACCTCTTCCCAATTAAGTGAAGATTTGTATCTTTGATCATAGAGTGCCTTAAAAGGAGACATTCCAATGCTTCCCTGGTAGCTATTGTTGTAGAAAAAAATTATCAATGAAAGATGTTTAACCCAAGATCCTTGAAAATTTTACAAGCTCGAAGCATATCCTCAATAACTTGATTCACCCTTTATGTTTGGGCATTAGACTGAGGGTGAAAAGCAAAGCTGAAATCCAACCTTGAGCCCATGCCTTATTGAAAACTTTTCCAAAACTTTGATGTGAATAATCTACCTCTATCTAAGACGATGCTAATCGGAATGCCATGAAGTCTGATGATCTCTATGATGTACAAGTCGGCTAGCTGGTCGGCAGCATACATAGAACGGTAAGGTAGAAAGTCTGCAAATTTTGTCAAACGGTTGATGACCACCCAAATGGCATTATACCACTGCATAGTCCTCGACAAATCAACGATGAAATCCATTGAAATATTCTCCCACATCCACTCAGGAACGAGTAAAGGTTGTAGCAAGCCAGATGGATTTCGATGATCGATCTTAACTTGTTTGCACACTATACATTTGGAGATGTAGTCTTTTATCACCTTTTTCAAACCCCTCCACCAAAAGCTTTTCTTAAGGTTTTGATACATTTTTGTGCATCCCGGATGGATAGTATATTTTGACTTATGCTGTAGTGATATGAAATTTTATGCCTTTGATATACTTTTTTTCTATGTATATGTTTAATAGTGTATATCCCGCATGTTTGAAATTTTCAAAAGTTTTAATTGAAAATATCAGTTTTACTTTTAAAATTTTATATTTATTTCCGCATATAATTTGCACAAGTTATGTGGTAGCTAACTGGTTAGAGGCTTGATTTAAAGACTAGAGGTTAGAGTTTCAAACCTAGTATGCAAGTTTTAAATATTTATTTTAGCCATTAATTTAAAATTCTAAACATCCTACTATGGTGTGCTATCTTAACACCGGATGATTTCCTAATAACTTAGAGTCAAAAGGCTTAATATGGAGAAAACCCTAAATCACAATTTTATTAGTCTTTCTTAAGAAATAAAGAGCTCTCTTCGTAAGAAACCCTAGAGACTTTAAGAGAAGAGGTAATAGACCAAACTTCAAGATTTTTTGGTGGTTTAGAAGCTTTTCTTTTTGAAAGATCTATAAAACATTCTTCATCATTTTCTTAAGCGATTTTATCATCCTTCAAGATTCATCTTCGCAGTGAAGAGCATATTTGGGATTCGAAGATCTGCTTTACAATATATCAATGTATGGAGAAATCATGCATTCTTTTAGAATTTAATTACGGATTAAAAGTGATATTTATCTTGAATAATATGTTTTATAGCATGTAAGATGAATGATTATGATTAGATTTGAAGCATGCTAAGATAGTCTACCATGTTGTTTTTGTAAATGACTCTAAACTAGGTTGGATCGTTTGAGCAAGTTAGAACACGGACCTTCGTAGCCTTTAAGACAGAAGTCCGTAGATAACACAGACCTCTGTAGCTGTGACGACCCGACTTTTCCCCTTATCATATCTAGGAAAGGTCGTGTCGTCGGAACACCTAACATGATTCTGTCATACAAGTGCATCATGTCGTGTACAAAGTATTGCATATGCGAAAGCAATTTAATAACTCTGATGTGAAATAATATGACAAAAACTGTTATTTACTCATATATTAAACTATAAACTAACAAGAGATATCAACAAGACTAATTGATGCAATATATAGCTTTCCACCGATGACAGCCACCTATCATCTAAACAATGGAAAGAAAACTTATACATGAAGTATAAAATATCTCAAAAATATCATACTGTGGTTTATACAAGTGTTTAAAATCAATCTCTCTCTTAAACCTATTTCGAAAAGAATTCCTCAGCGAATTCTTCCTCCTCGTCCTCCTCGTCCTCTTCTTCTTCCTCCTCCTCCGGCTGATATGTGGGATCACCCTCGTGCTCTAGATCAATATCTGCAGCTAAGACATTGAATTCGTAGGATGAGTTATCATCGAAGCTCAGCAGAGAAATTTACAGTGATAACTTATATGTTAGATTTCTAATTCACTTTTTGATGCATAAAATATAAATTAAAGCATATTATATCTTATCTTGTATCTATTCTAGCAACATATAGCATAAACAAGTCAGTATCATGTGAATAATTTATCATCTTGACATGCTGAACAATCATGTTGAATATATACAAGGAAATCATGGTGTAACAAATACGAAGAATCATGCTGAAACAATCTTAGGTTAAACAAGCTATCAGATGTAAAACATACATGTATGAGAACCAAGAAAATCAAGCTCCTCAGTTAGTGGGGGATCACTTGGATCGAGACAAATCAAGCTTCCGAGTTAGCGGGATCACTTGTCAAGCTCCCGAGTTAGCGGGATCACTTGGACCAAGACAATCAAACTCCCGAGTTAGCGGGATCACTTGGACTAAGACGATCAAGCTCCCGAGTTAGCGGGATCACTTGTCAAGATGTACACAGCCAAGCTCCTGAGTTAGCAGGATCACTTGGCTCAAAACTAAGTAAAAACATGTATATGGCATCAAGGATAGCGGGATATTAACAACGTATGGTTTCAGGTATGCGAGAACAATATCATGAACAGATAACATAAAAGTATACATCAAAACGGACTAGCATAACAGAACTTGCATGCTCAAACTGAAAGTAGTATATCATATATCGGAACAAAACTAGCATGTTCATACATAATCCTACGTTGAATCTGAATTTGCATCATTATTCATAAACATTCATCATCTAGTTTCATCATTCATAACCATAGATCTCAACTGCACTTAAAAGATCATCATCCATAGGCATGCTTCTATACTTGCATCATCATTTCATACACCACATATAGAACTGAGCTATCATCGTCAAGGCATAATCGTATATCGAATAGAATTTCATTAGCATGACCATATGTCAAACTGATCTTATTATCATTATGTTAAACTATCATCATGTTAACCTAGCATAGTTATACATTAAAATTGACACAAGCCGAGTCATGCAAAAGCATATATTGCAACAGACTCTCATTATTAACAATACTGCCATGAGCATAGTCCTACAACAACACTCATTGATACTAAATCTATGCATTACACATACTAACTTAGCTTGTATTAACTTGCTAATTCAGAGATGAATGAGAAACCAAAACATAAGTCAGCAAGGTAAACTCCCTACCTTAGATTACACTTTACTTGCGCATTCAAGCTACATTTAGCGGTACGAGCTCGTCATTTGCACCAAGCACCTATAATTTAATATTCATGGATTTAGTATTTAAAATGGGTTACTGGGTCACCTTAGACCCTACGTATGTGCCTTACACACCCATGTATAGACCAAAGGTACCTCAAAGCATAGGCACCAACCAAACATAGGCTTGCCTCGACAAGCCACAAGGTTGCCGCGGCAAGTTGCTCAGCTGTGCACCTTGCCGCGACAACCTTGTGAGGTTGCCGCAGCAAGCCTGCTGCAAGAGCTTGTCGTGGTGCCTCCTTGTACCATTTGATCTTTGGGCTTGCTTCAACGTGTCAAGGCCTTATTATACTATATATAATGTATATTTTATGTTTTATTTTACACCGAGAACCTCTTTTGTTTAGTCAATCCGTTATGAGAATTTCGGCATGCAAAAAATTGGAGATTTCGACTTCGAAACCTTTTCAAAATTATAGTTTCGTGTGATGTCGATTCGATCCCATATAATCGACACCACAGACCTATACCTTCTCGTAAAACGAATCCAAAGGAAACTAATATATGGTTCGTGTTACAACATACCTTTTGGTGGACTCTTTGTTTGTGATGACGCCGAACGTGTGTCAGTGTCGAGTTTGCCGAGCTCGTGAACTATGTGTCGAAGCTAGGGTCGCAAGGCCTCTCCGAAATCAATGGATCATCTACCTAAACTCTCGCAACCAAATCGGAGGGTCGCTTTGTGACTCCTGATTTCGAAGCTAAAGTGTGAAGACTTGGAATAAAGTAGTGGTCTGCTATGGGATTTTACAAATTTTGCATTTTGGCAGGGTCTGTTTACTAAGGTGTGAAGAAATATAATTCGTAGCAGGAGAACGAAGTGCTGCTAGCGAGGTTTATAGTGGTTGGTTACCACTTTGCGTGCATGGGATTACATGGTGATTCACGCAGTCGTGTAGTCAAGAGGTGATGAAAGTAACTTATAAGCTACAAGGGGCTAGCATTCCATATAAAGCTAGCACTTGCTGTTTAATATATAAGCATAAAAGACAAAACAGACTTAACTTCAGTCTAAAGCTCATACACTGCTTAAGTGTATAAGCCAGTTTAGTGTAAAGCCATTAGTACCTAATGAACCTTATTAGTAATAATTACAACAGGTAGCAAGTACACCTATATACTAGATACCATCTAGGATAGCATTAGTAAATAATTAAACTACTTGGTAATATGAGGATAGCATGTTTTTGTTCGGTATATTTGGCTAATACACCTTGATGGTATATAAAAATTTACTGGGTTGTCCTAAAAAATTTTACTGGGCCACTAAGGGCCTTACATTCGTATTAGTGTTGAATATCAAATTATATAGGTCTTTTGTGTCCAGTGTTCCCGATCGAATATTATGGTTTTCAAAATATGGTAGTTGTTACAGTAGCCTTCAGGATTGACATCCATGGAATCGTAATGGACTTCCGTAGTCTTCAGGACGGACGTTCGTGGATTCGTAACGAACGTCCATGCTTTTTGAAGACTGTCCAGAAAGTGCTATTTTGACGAACGTCTGTGGATTCATAACGGACATTTGTGATTGTGGCTAGTTTCTCTTGGATGAATTAAAGAGGTTGAGAGTGTTGAGTTAATTTGAAAGACTCTACGCAACAGTTGTATTTTTACCCTTTAAAACTTTATAATGATATAAGATTTTGAATGATAAGAATTATAAGAATAAGATAAAATGTTGAATTGAGATCATGCTTGATTAGACCCAACGTTTTGATAGGGAATTAGTCTAATGAGTAATGAACAATATGATTAATTGGACCCAACGTCTTGGTAGAGACGAAGTCTAATAATACAAGAATACGGATTCATTGGACCCAATGTCTTGATAGGGACGGAGTCTAAAAGTCAACGTCTTGAGGAACATATAAAAGTTGAACTTAAAAGAGAAGATGAATTCATGAGATTGATGTTATGATGAACCCATAATACTTAGTATGAAAGATATTGTCGATCATAATGATTATAGAATTGATGACATATTTTAATGGCCTAATAGGAAATCTATGCAATGATGATTTTCATGTTATGACCAATGTTCTAATTTAGATTATTGAGATTATATTTGTCACATGCACACACATAAGTTATAGAAGTTATTATGATAATATGTTGAATGTCTTTAAAATTTTAAAGGAATGCATGTCTGGTCCACACAAGTGTAACTTACAACCACTACAAAAAATATGTTCATTAGAGACGGCTTTTGGCAGTCTCAAAAGATGTCTGAGCCGTCTCCAATAGTATTGGAGATGGCTTCCATGTAGTCTCAAATAGTCATGTCTCCATTGTCTTTGGAAACCAACTGAGGGTCGTCCCTAATAGTCAAGGTTATTGGAGATGACTTATGACCCTCTCCAAAGATATGTTGGAGACAACTTAAAGCTGTTTCTAATAAGTCATCTTTTGCTATTGGAAATGGCTGTTAGCCGCCTCCAGTAAGTGAACTAATGTTATTGGAGACGACTTTAAGCCGTCTCCAATAAGAGAACTCCTGTTAATGGAGACAGCTTTTGGTCGTCTCTAATAATTTTTAAAAAAAATGTTATTTAAGTGTTTTGCTCTTAGGACCCAAGGACCATATTGCCTAGCAGTACACATCTATAACCTGCATTTTTTTAATTTTTTTTTTTATGCTCAAAGCTCATTTAGAAAAGTAAATTTTAATTCATAACACCGCAATTTCATTCACAACAAATTTACGTGTACAAGTAACGATTTCCATTTTTTCTTGCTACAATATTACAAAAGAAACATGCATAGCATACTTTGGTAATTTTTTTCTTCACCGAAAACTTTTTTTATATGCCCCATTTCACTTGTATTCAGACTTATATCACCATTGTCGACTCATTTGTAGTCCTGTAAAGAAAGAAGCTTCTCAACATCTACCAAAGCAAATAAAGAAGCTTCCTTGCCTTTAAGAAATTCCTTAATGATGACTCGGCAACCAGTAGCCCCAAACTATCCTTTACCAGCATAGAATCAATAGCTTTGAATGCATACTCCACCGAAAAGAGAAAAAGCATGATGGTAAAACTGAAACTATAACTTCAATGTACTTAAAGGGTACTAATTCCACAAAGGAAGCGTGTAATCCTTTCAGGACCTTGCAACACAGTCACACAATCAGAAACAAGTCATTAAACGCATTTCCGTGAACATGATAAACTATATAACAAAATGATTAAACATTGTTTTGAACATTACAAAATTACATTAACCATTTCTGCAACTCATTTTAGGTATAGACTTTAAATTTTCATAAACATTTTAGGAGGCAAAGAGAGAGAGAGAGAGAGAGAGAGAGAGAGAGAGAGAGAGAGAGAGAGAGAGAGAGAGGGACCCTTAAAAAAATCATGAATCATAGAACATGATTATTTATCTTTTGCATCATATCATATTACTAGCCGTAGTATGTAGTTATTATTAAAGGAATCACTGCCAGACAGGAACTTACTTGAATCGCCGACCAGGTATGATGAATAGCTGCAATATCCTTTCCCAAAACTGGTTCCCAGGAAGGCTATCAAAGGCCATATAGGCAAAATATCCCCAGAGAACCGAGGTGGGAATCGTCTTGATGATTGGCCTTGCCCTGAGGCAAGCTGCCCACAAGAAGGGATTGGAGCAAGTTGCTCACTCTCTGCTCATTAACCCGGACAGGCAAATATGCATCAATGTGCTTCTCAGAATCAAATGCACCATTTGCTTGCCCTTTGTTGTTGTTGCTTTTCATAACTGCCTCTTTCAAGTCTTCCAACTCTTTAGCTACTGAGATAGCCTACATAACAGATAACATGCAATTAGAAAGGCAGACCAACAGTAAAAGAGGCAATCTTTAATGCTTTCTCCACTTAATAAATAGTGGTTGATTTATTCTTTCATCAAACAATAGACACGATATGAAGTTATCCCTGAATTTAAATGGCAATAAATTTCAAATTTGTGTGAAATGGACTTTAAAATAGCAACATCCTTAAACTAAGTGGATTACTGAAGCAAACATCATTGCCACAAAAGAGAGAAAAAAGAGCAAAAAAAAAAAAAAAACAAAGCAAGATGGTCGTGACTCAACAAGTCTTCTATATATTCTTCTATTTAACTTCTCCAAAAACTGACTACCAAAATAACATTGAAAAAATGTCCATATTAGGAATTCGGCCTATAGCCCAATGGAAGGTTGACAATATTGCAACCTCTATGTCGCAGGTTCAATCCCAGCTTAGCTATCAAAACAATAAAAAAATGTTCTATTAACATACATCAATAACTGACTCCAAGTCTCATGTGAGACTTCTATATGTTTTGGATTCCTATTTCCTAACCAACTACTGGGTTCAAAATTTAAATAGGGCGGGCTTGGACTTGAGCCTTTAGGTATATATGAAATGTTATTGAGTTCACTTGTAATATTTATAAAAAAAAAAAAGTAAGGCCTTGTTCAAGTGATTCTGTCACTTTCCCAAAAAATGCGCAGAATTTGGACACCCCATTTTCTGTCAGAAAGTGGCTTCATCACAGATTCCTTACCTGGAAAAACTTGTTTTTGAGTTATAAACAAAATGCCTTTTTTGAGCAAAAAAGCATTTTCCTTTATTTTTTTGTTAGACAGAAAGTGGCTTCATCACTCATATTTTCCCTCTACCAAAAAAGGCAACTTTCTGAGTAATTTGCTCTGGAAATTTAAGGCCCACTTTCCGCAGATTCTTCCTTCTCAACCCATGTTTCACGCCCTTAAATCGTTGACAGCTTTGAATACGACGATGGGGACCGTTTTTCGCCCCAATCTTCCACACAACGGATCTTGATATCATGGGCCTACCATCAGACTGTCAGATTTTTTATTCCCTATGATGTGCATTGCAAAAAATGAACATGATCATGGGCGTAATGGTATGCCCATGATCTCAAGATCAAGTATGTGAAAATTGGGGTTTAAACGATCTTCATCATCTTATTGAAAGTAGTCAATGACTTAACCACGTGAAAACGGGGGTTGAGAAGGAAGAATATTGGCTGAAAAATAGAGGTACCAAGTTAATATCATAGCAACAGTAACAACCCACGACTCGTTTTGGGATAGACGTTAGAGGAGAAAGTGGGCTAAAAAAGTTTTCATCACCTTTTTTGTAGAAATTTTTTAGGTAAAATGTTATGTATTTACCACAAGTTGTGGGACCCACTGACACTACCAAACAATGGAAAATCGAGCTTTTAAGTAATATCTATAATTTTACTTCCAAATTCGGAGTTGTACATGTTGCCAAACAGGCCCTTAAAGAACTATAGATTGTTGAAAGTTTATGATGGGCTGGGCTGGGATGGGCTTGGGCTTTGAAAGGTTATGACGGGCAGGGCTTGGGTTTAAAGTAACCCCACTATGGGATTGGACCAAGTTCATATCCGCCGGGCCGGGCTTTGGTTTACCCTAGCTCGGCTCATTGCTACCCCTAATAATAACTTGTGCTAGCTTACCTAACAGCTTTTCTAATGAAATAAACAACTCGTAAGAACTAAAAATCATAACTAGAAAAGAGTCATCAGCTAAGCTTATTTCCCTTCAATCAGACTATTAGTAAGTATCTTGTATCCCCTGTGGGTCTTGAATGGACACTTGCTGAAATTCTTCAAGGAAAATTAGACTCTCCTAGATGATCTTCCTAGATACTTCTCCTAGATGATCTTCCTAGATGGATAAGAAGAACCAACACTTCTCCTAGATGATCTTCCTAGATGGATAAGAAGAACCAACACTTCTCGAAAAAATGGTCATCATGACGGGATCAATTACCAGCTGTATACAAATAAAGTGCACAGTGTTTTTTCATAATTCTAAGGATACTTTTACAAAGGTTTCAAAATTTGTGAGAAAGGAGTAATGCTGCAGAACAAAGATAACAACTATCCTAAAATGAAAGAGATAAACTTAAATTAACAGGGTGAGTGTGATTAGGATTCCATGATAGTAAGAAGCTAAAACTCTAGCATTCTTCTTACATTTGGCAAAATGGAAAGCATTTGAGAATATTCATCATATAAGCAAGGGCTGTTTTAGTAATGATTCTGCGAGAGTAACACTTACAGGTGGGGACTTGTCCATTTCTATAAACACTTCTAGCATCTTGCCATAAATTTCCAAGATGCTAGCCTGCTGCCTCATGCCTTCCTTGGCAGTCTTTACCATTTTCTTCCAGAGTAACTGAAAACCACATATAAGATCAAATCAGGAATTAAAGCACTCTATCTAAACCAACAATCCATTGGCAATATTTATCCAAATCCTCTAACACACCTGTCTATTGAGAACACAGTAAGACTCTTAGTGTGCATTGGGTACTGTGGGAGAACACCATTTCAAGGAGGAATTCCAACCAATATACAAATCAAAACCGAAAATTGCAGATTAAATCCACGAAAGTGTTTTGAAATATAGATGATAATGATACATTTACATCAAATGAACTGGCAAAACCTACACCAACTGTACCATGAATCCGAGCAACAAGTTGTCATTAGGGCTGGGCAGAAACCGACACGAACCGACCAAACCGACAGAAACTGACCCAAATTTCGGTTCGGTTTCGATTTTGGAACATATCGGTTTGGTTTCAGTTTTGAAAAATGAAAACCGATAGTTATCGGTTCGGTTTCGGTTTTAGCGTTATAAAACTGAAACCGAACCGATAAGAACCCGATAGAGCTGCTGCATACAAAAACTTAGGTAGTAAACAAAAAAATTTTGTTTTAAAAACTTAAAACTATAAAAGGCAAAAAAGCCCTAATAGTCTAATACTGTAACCAATAAGCTTTCCTTCTTTCTCAAAAAAAAAAAAGAGCTTTCCTTCTACAAACTACAGAGCCCTAAAAGTAAAAGCTAAACCTGTAAACCCTATCCAACTTTTCTTTCGTTTGCTCCAAACCTAGAGTTTGTCGTCCGTCTCCGGCACCGGGACGTCACACTCCATAGTCTCCACCCTCCACCACAGGTTAGTACTCTGTCTTTCTCTCTCACTCCCTCTCCCTCTCCCTCTCTTCCTCTCTATAATCTCTCTCTTCCTCTGTCTCTCTATGCTATTCTTTCATTTTAATCCTAACAAGCTTTCCTTTCATTGATTTGTGATTTCTGTATATGGATTTGTGATTTTGGGTTTCTTCGGGACTCCTTTTGAATTTGTGTTGATTTGGGTTTTGGCCTTTTGGGGTTTTGCATGGGATTTTGGTTTGCTAAATTATTCTCTAATGAATAATGATATGTTTGTCATTTTTTATTTAAAATAAAATTATATAAATATTACCCATTAGTTTCATTGAAATGCAAGCAATGCATAATTATCCTGGTAAGATCTTGCAAAATTAGTTCAGACGCTTTCTTATGAATTGACAACCTAATTAGCTTCCTAATAAAAAAAAAGTTAAAATAAAAAGATGAAAACTGAGGTTTAAAAACCGAAAATCGACCGAACCGATAGTTATCGATTCAATTTCGGTTTTGAACCTTATCGGTTCGGTTTCGGTTTCATAAAATAGAAACCGATAGTTATCGGTTCGGTTCCAGTTTTGCATGAAAACCGACCCGATAACACCCCTAGTTGTCATAATGGTAAGCCGATGGGTTTTTGAGATTGAATTCTTTCACAGCCAATCAAGCTTTAAACCGTGGTAAAAAAATAAAGACTTGCAATTAAGCACGTAGACGGGACCAACTTCATATCCTACAGTTTGGGTATATGAAACATACAATTAAGTACTTTAACAAAGAAGTTCTGAAAGGAAGTCCAAAAAACTAAATGTGCACTTTATATATTTATATGACACCTTTGAAGAAATTAAGGATTCAATATTGATATACTCTGTTAAAAGCATTGTTTAGGATTCAAGAAAGGTAGCAAGTTTGGCAAAAATAAGAAGGCAACTAGTCTGCCAAATTATATTCATAATTTGAATGAAGATAGTTTTAACAATGTGGACAAAAATGAAAACCCTCCCTTACAAACATAACTCATGCAAATGGATCCACAAAGATCCCCAACTTCGTGCACCAGCAAACTTCATATATGACTCAATCCTATGCTTCTTTTCTTTCAATTTCTAACTTTTCATTTAACTGTTGGATAGTCTCTCAATTTTCAAACTACACCACTTTATATTTTCAATCAATGAGTCAATCTTAAACCTAAGAAAAAGTTTAGCTTTGGTATATAATGAGAATGCACTCTCATTCCTAACATGTTAATTCTATACTGGGGCACCAGAGTAACAATTTTTTGAACATCTACACTAAAAGAATAAAGATTTGTCTTTGTGCATGGTCCTGAACCGTGACCATAGTTCCCACAAACTGCAAACTGATTTTAGCAACCTCATTTGCTAGTTTAGACTATTTCTCTTAATTTTACTAGAAACACTCGTACTAGTGAACTACAGACTATGATGAGAAAAATGATGGTGAATCTAGCAACATTGGTTCAAAGATGGATTTATGAAGAAACACTAAACCAAACTTCCTAAGCTAAATCAGAACATCAACATGATATGAGCAAACAGACTATGTTCAAATGCTACAAATAAGTAAAAAAGTTCTACCAATATATTAATACCTTTATGATGGTCTAAAGGGTTAAAGATCCATCCTCCCAAAAAAGAGGACTAAAGAGTCTCCTAGGAACCCCAGAAGGAACTTTGCTCGATATACTATATGACAATGCTGTCCACAACACGATCATCAGAGGAACTCCATAGTCTGCAGTAAAACTTCTGAGCAACCCTGTATTGATCAGAGAAGTTCAAGTTCACATGCATGCCGCCAACTCTTACATATATTGAATTACCTAAATTATTTCACAAACCTATGCCCCTATCACCACGACCTTGCCCTTCTGCTCTTTGTCGTAGTGAAGAGAAAGCCAAAGGAGAAAATGATTCCCAACAACCCATTAATGTAAAGCCAGTGGAATTCATACCGTGCCGAACTTGCGTCTTCACCTTTGGGAATGCCAAATTCACTCACCACTCCCTGTGAGCAGTTTGACGATTAACTTAACTTTTCTTTTTTCAGACATACTAAGTTTACTTTATTATTGCAATCAAAAACATACTTTGATGGCTTCTTGTATGAAAAGAACTGCAATCAGCATTCCAAAAAGCTCCCCAGCAACCATTGTAAATCTACTGATAATTAGACAAGCAAGAAGAAATAGCAGGAGAGCAGTCTAGACACATACCCTACAAAAAGGAATGCCACCAAAATCAACACATCAAACCAAGTCAGTAGATCGAGCAATGAAGAAGACAACCCAATGAAGTAAAATAAACAAACCTGTTATGACAAGTAATAATCAATGTCCCTTTTTAGCTCACTCAGGGTGCCTAACTCTTTGAGCTGTCCCTGAACAGAGGTGATTATGAGGAACAACCATTATCTCCTACATAGAGGTGAAGCATTTTTAAAGTCATCCACACCTACTATTGATCATAGAGGTACCAATAACCAGTACCTTTCAACAAGGATAGACTGCCACCTACCCACCCATACATACAGAAAGATTTTATAAACAAATAAATAAAAAGAGGATTCATCGGAGGTTTCTCTAGGTAAGAACATAAATCCATATTTATGAAGGATCCAACCGAAATGCTTCCAAGGCACGCTTCTGACATAAAGATTCTGTCATGGCAATGTACCTAGAAGGAGGTAAATTCGATGGATTTATACGACAATCAATCTATAAATTTGCACAGAGAAGAATAGCAGATCATATCTATCGATAAATACTACATGACTAATGAAAAGAATGAAAATTTGGCACAAAGGAATACCTTTAAATAAAAAAGGTTAATTCAACCATATTCATCAAAATTTGAACTTGATCACGAGATCGACAAAATCAAATACCCTAGTGTAGACACCTCCATTTCGCCTTTTCGGAATATATAAATTTGTTCAGTCAACCTTTGACCTTGACCGTGACTTTTCAGAAAGGACTTACTTTCTCTGAAAGTTTTACAACCCTAATGTGGGAACCATACACTAAAACAATAGTACATGGCTGAAACAATAGCTCTGTGGCTTAGGCCCCATGACCCTAATGTGAGAACCATATGCTGAAAATAGTATATGGCTAAACACAGGCTAAAACAATAGCTATGTGGCTCAGACCCCCTAACCCTAAATTGGGAACCATGCACTAAAACAATAGTACATTGCTGAACGCAAGCTGAAACAATAGCTCTGTGGCTCAGATCCCAACGTAGGGAGACTATATACTGAAACAATAGTATATAGTCGAAATGCCGATTGAAACAATGGTTTGGCATTTCAGACTCGACCTGGACCCGGACAACCCCAAATTACACGCCTAAAATCAGGTGCGCAATTCAATTGCACGCCAACTCACAAACGCGCAATCAGTCTGTTTTCATACCAGACTTCCTTTCTTTAGACCTCCTCGAGACTCGATTGCACGCATAATCGGATTGAGCGCCCTATTACAGGCACTTAATTGGTTTATGCCCGACCTAGTCTCAGTCCTTGATTGCCAAAACTCCACGAATAAACACCATATCTGAAGCGCTTAATCGGATTGCGCACTCTAATGCAAGTGTGCAATTAATCCTAACATGATTAAAACTAGGAAGCCCGACTTAGCCAGTCAGTCGGTCGCTCAAAGAGTCGCTGACCGACTCAAAGCAAATAAGCGCCAAATAATTGGCGCACAATTTAATTAAACGCCTGAAACAGGGCATGTAATTGACAATTAAGCACACCCCACAGGGCACATAATTAGAAAAAAAACCTATAAATAGACTTGTTTACCTCGTCCCAAAAGAGAGGACCACGCATCTAGCAATCAAATTTTCAAATCCTCTGCATCTAGGCTTCGGATTTCGAGATTCCTCTCTGCAGCCCCGACCTTAGGTAAAATTTTTCTTTTAGCTTTTAGTTTTCGATCATAGTTTTTAATTCTTAGATTTAGATTTTTTTGTTTTAACTATTAGCATTAAATTTTCAATCTTAGACTGTAGCACCCTTTTTTAGACTGTAATTTTTAATATCTGATTCCAGTTCTCAGAATTTTGGACCAGTCCTTAATCAGACTGCCTAATCCCTGACTCTAAACCTTAATTTTGTTCTAAAACCTCAATCTCCAGTCTTATTATTAATCTCTGGTTCTAGTTCTTAATTTCTAGAACTAGTCTTAATCATACGGTCTGATTTTCTGATTTCGATCCCGAATTCAGTCCTTAGATTTTAAAGTTTAGTCTTAATTTCTCAATTTGAGATTTTTAAAATCCCGATTTATAGTTCAGTTCTTAATTTCTAGTTTCAAAATTTAATTCATAATTATAATCTAAAATTGACTTTAAAAACTAAAAAAAAAAATATCTTATAATTCAAAAATCAATTTGCTTTAATTTCAGTCAACCGATTTGCCCAAGGGAGCTTGCGGAGGGTACTCGGGAACGAGACCAATCCTCTTTAGCATAACGGGCCACACCCCCTTTTCCTTTTATTTATTTCGTTTAATTTTATTTTAATAAAACTAGCATACTTACTTTAAATTAGAGTCTCTATAGAATTGACATATTTAATATAATTAGAGATTTATTCAAACTAGTACAATTCTAATCAATCTTACTAGAATTAGAATAGTTGCATTCCTAGTACGATTAGGAGACTAATATTAATTAGACTTCTAGTAGGATTAGGAGACTTAATTAATTAGATTTTTAATAAAATTAAACTATTTAGATTAATTAGACCTCTAGTAGGATTAGGAGACTAATATTAATTAGACTTCTAGAAGGATTAGGATTCTTAATTAATTAGACTCCTAGTAGGATTAGGATACTAAATCAATTAGACTTCTAATAGCATTAAGCGACCTTTTAAAATCACAGCAGAATTAAGACACCTAATCATAGCACAATTCTAATAAAGGTAGACGCTCAAAAGTAATTAGATTCCTAACTAGTTAGAATTCTGATAGTATTAAAATATTTAAATCAAGTAGACTTACATTGGGATTAGGAAACTAGAATATTAGATTAATTCACCACAATAGGTGCATGTAGTTAGACTCATAGTAGAACTAGAAAACTTAAGCCAATTAGAATTAGAGCAATAATAAGAAAACTAAATTATCTAAACTTCAAGAAGAGCCAGTGCAGCTGACGTTGGCAGGCCAACGATTCAGTAAAGAAGTAACCCACACCTGTTCCAAAGCGTGATCATTGACGTGTTGCAGCATCGTTAAATATCTATAGCTGGCGATCGCAACAAACTAGGGACCTTTCTAGAAACCCCCCCTTTATTTTCAGCATTCAAAACACCGCATTGCCATAGTCCACCTAGGACAGAATTGGGCCACTAATTCCCGGAGACCGAAAGGAACCCCGAAAAAGTGTGCACCAACACCTAAATCTGAAACAAATCAACCCAGTAAATAACATTGGCTACCTTTAAATAAAAAAGGATCTCAGAACCATACAATAAAATTTATGAAAGACAAAAAAACAGAGATAGAAAAATTTTAAACGTAGATTAGCGAGAAAGAATAAAAGGTACCTTGTAACTGCAACTTGAATCAAAATGTGAATTATGACTTGAACCAAAATCAAAATCAATTTGGAACCTAAATTAAAATTGAACCGTATCTTGAATCAAAATCGAACAACAACTTGAATGGTAATCGAATCAGACTATGCGATTTTGTAACCATAGGTTGAATCAAAATCGACTTGTAACTGGAATCGAAATCGAAATTGAATTGTAACTTAAATCGTAATCTAATCGCAGCTTGAACCAGGTTTTGTAACTGTAGCTTGAATTGAGAACAAATCAGCTTTCTAGGGTGTTGTTTCTAGGGTTTCACAGTCCATAAACCAAAAATCGTACAATCTGAGGCCCAAAAAAGTAACATCTTCAACCCCAAATATCCCCAAAAATCACAAATTCCCTAAATTTCTGAAATCACTTATCCACAAACCAAAATTCCAAACCCATAAACAAACCTAATCAACAAATCATGCAAAGAAACCCCCATTCTTTTTCTCATGAAAACCAAAATCTACCAATTCAATTCAAAACCAACCCCCCCCCCCCAAAAAAAATAAAAAAAAATCACAAATTCCATAAATTTCTCAAAACATGGAGCACAACCATGAGTTGGGATTGGATTCGGGGAGTGACCTGGTCTTCATCCTTGCTGGTGGGCCAATCAAGGTCGATTTGGAACCCTAGGACTGAATCAGATCGCAATAGACGAAGAACTGGCCAGAACAACGAGATGAGAAGTTGTAGAAGAAGTAGAAGAAGAGGAAGAAATTAACGAAGAAGTTCACCTTTTGGTTTTGAAACCTTTGAAATCGCAATGAATACCTCCAAATGACTGAATACTACTCTGAACAAAACCTAATTCCCAAACCGAATGCTTCCTCGCCCAATCCGTCCTCTGAAATCCTAAAGAATCCGCCAAAACCCTAAAATCATGTAGTGATGCATCGATTGGATTACTGCGATCGGATAAAAGATCCCAAGCCCGATGCTATAGAATGGGATGGACACTAGAAACAATTCAACTGCGAGATCTCCTTCTTCATCCTTATTCAACAATCTGACTATTTTGAGCTTATCAATCTATAGTCGTTTGATTTCCACCATGAAATATTGAGATAAAAGCTCATAGATCATCGAATTCAGCTTATTTTAGACACCAAGAAATAGAGGTTGATTTGGAACCCTAGGCCTATCAGACGGTGATGAAGAGGAATAAGGTGGTGGAGAATGGATTCCATTGCTCGCGGATTTGCTTAAGTAGGGTTGGATGGAAGATTTGGGAGGGAGTGATTAGGAAATTTGAAGGGAAGGATTTGTGTTACGGATTTTGGAGATGGTGGAGAGAGGAAGGAGATGGAGATCTTGGTTTCAGAGGAGTTAGAGAAAGTGCGCGAAATGGCATTTTTATATTTTAGGGCCTCCATTAGTTTCACTCTCGTGCATGCGATGTTAAAAACGGCTTCACAACGTTCCCCTAGCTCAAAATTAGACTTTTAAGAGACGGCTTTTGCAGTAGTCTCTAAAATTGAAACCAGCCAAAACTTTTGGAGACGGCGAGAGGCGAAAAAGCCGTCTCTGAAAATAACATTAGAGATGGATTTTAAAAAAGTTGTCTCGAATAATAATATTAGAGATTGCGTCTAAAAAAGCCGTCTCCAATAAAAGGTTATTCGACACCACATTCAAAGCCGTCTGCAATATCCATACCCAAAGTTCTATTTTTTTGTAGTGGCCCTTTAATGTAGGTGGCCAAATGAGATAGGTACAACTAATGACAAAGTATGAGTGATGGTTATGAGACCGCACGTGAAGCTTAAGAACCGGAGATCATTGTTGTCAGAAGCGACCGGATATGTGATCCTAAAGGTGATTTTCGCATATGCCATGATGGCATATGCGATCACATTCAAGTGTATGCGATCGCATACACCTCCAATGGTCATAAATATGATCATTGTCATTTTTTTTCTATTTTTTTTTTATACTTTAGGCCTCCCTAAAGCCTATAAATAGGGGGTTCCTCTTCCTAATCCAAACCACATCCATCCAAGGTATGATTTTTGTCACTTCGATCTTTTTTTTTGAGTTTTTACTACTCGCTTTCTCTTTATTTCTCTATTTCTCTCTCTCTCTCTCTCTCTCTCTCTCTCTTTCTTAAATCTTTATTTATCATTTTTTGCTCTATTTTGTAGTTAATTAACCAAATACTCCAACGAGTTGAGAGTTGAGACTTGAGAGAGCACAAAATTAACACAAAACATATATTATATAGTTTTGGGAATTTTGAGATTTTTTTGGAAAAAAAAAAAAAAAAAGTTATGCCATTGCATAATCGCATATGCGATCCACATATGCGATGGCACTATGCCATTGCATATGTGATTTGACAACAATGCCGGAGATAGATAGTGACAAAGGCTTTGCAGCCTAATTATTTATTTTCAGTTCATAAATATTTTATTGGGTATTGGATGAAACAATAGTCATCTATAAGTTTTTCTTTATTTTAGTTGAACATTAATTATGATAGACATGAGTTTGAAAATTATAGAATAAGAGGATTAGCATGCATGATTAGTATTTATCATTTATGTTTCTTTTTCCCAGCTGCTTAGATGCACTCTTGTATTATTCTTTTGCGAAACTTTGGACTATGGTACAATGATAGTAGGGCATAAGATCTTACAATCAAGGATTGTGAGGACTTGAGTCGTTACAGTGTGCTTCATCAAGAATCTCACGTAGAACCTGAATATCATATGGCACACAAAGTCGCCCTCTAAAAAGTAAAGAACTATATTCTCATAGAGAGAAATCAGGTTTGCCACCTTTAACTACATCTTCTCTAATGGTAATAAGCTCATCATCGAACTCCTGGAGCTTTCTGATTCTGTCGAAGATCGTCAGTCAGATAGTGATATTGACCATCAAGGCGCCTGATGCTTTCACATCAAAATTTGCATCACATAAGAAAATATCTTCATACAGTTTCCATCGATGGATTCTTGTAATGAGATTAGACAACTGCACAAATGACTTCCGACTTAATGCATTGGCTAACACATTTGCTTTTCTGGGGTGATATTGGATAAAACAATTGTAGTCTTTTAGAAACTCTATCCACCTTCGTTGTCGCATGTTTAGATATTTTTGGGTGAAGAAATAAGGCTCTTATGATCAGTGAGAACCTCAAAATTTTCTCCATAGAGATAGCCCCTCTAGATCTTTAATGCAAAAATCACGACTGCAAGCTCCAAGTCATGGATCAGGTAGTTCTTTTCATGAATCTTGAGTTGACGGGAGTCATACGCAATGACCTTTTCATGCTGATTTGATACACAACCCAATCCGTTATGCGATGCATCACTAAAGAAAGTAAAACCTCCATTGCCTGATGGAATAATGAGAACTAGTGCTGAAGTAAGATTCTTCTTGAGTTCTTGGAAACTCTTTTCACATTGATCGTTCCACTCAAACTTCGTATTCTTCTTTGTGAGTTGCGTGAGGGGTGTGACAAGCTTGGAGAACCCTTCCACAAATCTTCTATACTAACTGGCTAAGCCCAGAAAACTACGAACTTCAGTAACTGCTTTTGGTTGTTCCCATTTCACAACTTCTATCTTGGCAGGATCCACAACTATCCCAACATCAGAAATAACATGCCCCAATAAACTTACTTGCCTAATATAAAAATCACATTTACTTAGCTTTGCATATAACTGATGTTCACGAAGTGTCTGGAGTGCAATGCTTAAATGTTGCTCATGATCTTCGTGCATTTTTGAATAAATAAGAATGTCATCTACGAAAATGATCGAGATGTGACTTGAATATTCGGTTCATTAGATCCATGAATATTACAGGATCATTTGTCAAATCGAAAGGCATGGCTAAGAATTCTTAATGGTCATATCTTGTACGAAATGATGTCATGGGCACGTCCTCTGCTCTAACCTTCAACTGATGATAGTCAGATCTCAAGTCAGTCTTTGAGAAGAACTTTACTCCCTAAAGTTGATCAAACAGGTCATCGACATGAGAGAGTGGGTAACGGTTCTTGACCATCACTTGATTTAGTTGATGATAGCCTATACAAAGTCTCATAGAACCGTCCTTAACAAAAAGAACAACGGCTCCCCATGGGGATATACTAGGTCGGATGAACCCCTTGTCTAATAGTTCTTGAAGTTGCTCCTTTAGTTCTTTTAATTCTATAGGTGCCATTCAATAAGGAGCTTTAGATATTGGCTCCGTACCCGAAGCTAATGGAAAACTCAACTTCCCTGTTTGGAAGAATTCTTGGAAGTTCCTCGAGAAAAATATCAGGGAAGTCGCATACAATCGAAATCTTTGCAATGTCAACTTTCTCTTCTCGCAATTCTTGTATAAATGCTAAGTAACCTTGGCATAGATTTCTCAATAGACAGTTGGCACGGATGGCTGATATAATAGGTTTAGTACTCGACTTAATCCCCTAAAAATGGAAAGGTTTACCCTTTGGGGGTTGGAAGGTGAGCACTTTCCTAAAGCAATCAACACTGGCATGATATGTTGATAACCAATCTATGCCTAAAATCACATTGAAGCCCTGAAAGCCCAAAACAATAAGATCTATTGTTGTCTCATGGTCCTCAACTGAAATGACCACTGACCAACATACTGTATATGTAACAACTAAATCACCAATAGGAACTGAAATATCTAGAATAAAATCTAACGGTTTCTGGTTTAATCTTCAATTTCTTTGTGAATCGAGGGTTCATGAATGAGTGAGTGGAGCCCGGATCGATCAAGACACGTGCCTCATGATGAACATTATCAAAATCCCGATGCAAGTGCAAGGTTCCTAAGGTACATAAGTTTAAAAAAAGTAAATAAAATAAATAAAATAATTATTCTCACACTATTTTTTTCTTATATATAATCATCTTAGCAATTAATTGTAATAAATGCAACACTAGTAAAACTACACAATTATCCATCAATTTAAATTCAATAAAAGAAAAGAATGCAAAAATTAAATCGTACCCTGGATGATATCATTGGCGGCTTCAGCATCATTAACCGAAACTGAATAAGTACAACCCTGAATTATAGGGTGAGAGGATCTTTGAGTAGATGTCGGTGTTATCTTCTCCTTGTTCTTATCGAATCAATCCTTGATTAAGTGTCCTTTCTGGTCACAATGGAAGCATGAACCCATGCTCCATCGACAATCTTCCAGCTTATGACGCTTCTCGCTCGTGAACATAGTTCGGATGGAACGGATTGAGTGATATATGAAGTCCTCCATGCTATAGATGCTTTCGATGTTGCAAGTTGTGAGGAATAAAAGGGCTTCACATGTGTTGAAGAAGTATGATTGGAAGTGATGGTCTGAGCTGGTCGAGAAGGTGTTAGAGCTGAGAACTAGGTCCTGTTACTGGTCTAATCATTGGTAAATTACTGTGCTCGACTCACTTTATTCTTACTTTGTTGCTCTCGTCGTTTATATAACTTCCTGATATCACGATCATCAATAAGGGCACTATCGATGAACTCTGCATAAGTCATCAACTTGACGAGTGAAAATTTCTCTTGAATGTTTGGTTTTAGGCCACACTTAAACTTTTTTACCTTCATGATCTCCGTAGCAACGTGTTGTGGTGAAAACCTAGAAAGCCTTGTAAAGTCAGCCTCATACTTGGCCACATATTTGGCCCTGTTCCAGGGAAATAAAATCAATCTCAACTGCTCCCTAACTGATTCAAGGAAGTATTTATCAATTGGGCCCAAGTCCATGGTGTGTTAGGCATATTCTGTGCTCTAGTTCTTTCAACTGTCTTCCACCAAGGATCTGCTTCTCCCTCAAGCAGAAAGGAAACCCATCTAATCTTCTCCTCAGTGCAGGGTGTGACACAAAATTTTTTCTCTACTTGCTTCATCCATTGTTCTACTTCGTACGAATCTACTTTGCCAAAGAAACAGGGTGATTTCATCTGTCAGAGTTTTTGAAATCCGGTGGGTTGTTGCCTGGTTTCAAGTAAAGTGGTTTGTTGTGCCATTGTGTTAGCTGTTGTTTCTAGGGCTGTCATCGGGTCGGGTTTCAGCCGGGCCCTACCCGGCCCGGATTGGTGGGCTTCTAGCCCAAGATTCTTAACTAATTTAATAAACGGGTTGGGTCGGGCTAAGCCTGAATAAGAAACGGGTTCGGGTTGCAAAGTAGGAAATAAATGGGCCTAAGTAGGCCTCAAAATTTTCGGGCTAGTAAGCCCGGCCCGAAACCGGCCCGACCCGGCCTTATAGAATGACGCCCTTTACCCCCACCTTATTACCATTCAAGTACTTCAACAGACTAATAAGGGGGTAAATAAGTAATTTTACCCCCTTATTAGTTTATTAAAGTTATTAGTCCTATATAAGGACAACTAGGGTTTCTCTTATCTCTGATAACTCATTCTCTTACAATCTCTCCTCCCAGCAGCCGCAACTCTCTTTTCTTGAATCTCTTCTTCTCTCTTTCTCTCTGCAATCTCTCTCAGCTGTAGTAGGCGCAACTCTCTTCCTCACAAGTCACAATAGCCGCAACAGGCACAACACTCTTCCTCACAAGTCACAACAACCCTAGTCTCTTCTTCTTCTCTCTCTCTCTCTCTCTCTCTCTCTCTCTCTCTTCTCTCTCTCTGAAATCTCTCCCAGCCGCACCTCACTACAATCTCTTCTCTCTCCCTACAATCTCTCCCAAAGTCCTAGCCACACCTCACAACAACTCTCTTCTCTCTCTCTACAATTTTTCCCAACCATTTTGGTTTGCCAATCTCTCCCAGATTGGTATCATAGTAGGGTTTCTTCACAATGGATGGCCGACACCGATGGGTTTCAAGGGTTTCAATCCATGCACAATACGCCACCACTACCAGGCCACACACCACCGACACCACCAGTCCACCACCATCAACTTGCCAATAAGTTTTTTATTTTTATTATTAAGTTTAAATCAATGCATTAGTTTTTTTTTTTTAATTAATTTTTTTTAATCCATTTTTTTAAATCAGTTAATTTTTTTTCTATTTTAATCTATCTGTTTTAGTGTTTTATTAATTTTATCATTGATTTTTTACTAATCTGTCTCTTTTTTTTTAGATCTGTTTAAATCAATTTATTATGCTTAAATCAATTTAAATCATTTTTTGTAAATCAGTTTTTAATTCAGTTTAAATCAATTTTAAATCAGTAAGTAATCTGTGTGATCTTTTTGTTAGATTGTATTTCTGCCTGATCTTATTTATTTATTAATCTATCTGTTTTTTTATTAAATTTGTTTAAATCAATTTATTGTGCCTAAATCCGTTTAAATCATTTTTTGTAAATTAGTTTAAATTAATTTTAAATTATTAAGAAATCTGTGTGATCTTTTTGATAGATTTGATTTCTACCCGATCTTTTATTTCTACCCGATCTTTTTGTTAGATTCATAGATCTGCCTCACTGCCTGATAATTTTTAATTTTGTTTAGTTATTTTTTAAAATTAGTTATTATTTTGTTAGATATGTCAAATCCCTTTGATTTATTTGAGGATCATGACATTGAGGAGATAGAGGCGGTAGACAATGATGTTAATATCATTATGAGCCCTACTCTAAAAGGAAATCCACTACCAGCAGGTAGTGTGGGCCCCTCTACCTCCACAATGCCCGTTGATCCAACGATTCCGGCTCCCTCTACTTTAAACCCTAATGAATGCCCTGATTGTAAAAAAAGAAAAAGGACATCTATTGCCTAGAATTATTTTAACGAAGTGGTGGTTGGGGGAGTCCTCAAAGACGAATGTAAGCTTTGTAAGACACAATTAGTCGCCAAAAGTGAGCCTAATGGAATTAGCCATATAAATAGACGTGGCGAAAAAACTTGTTCAAAAATAAAGGGAGTTAACAATGATAGTAAACATCAACAGTTGTGTGTGGATGGAAAAGGAGTTGGTAATTATAAGTTTGACCAAAGTAAATATCGCGAGCTAACTGCTCGGATGATAATTTTGCATGAATTACCATTTAATTTTGTTAGTCACGTAGGGTTTATTGACTTATGTAAAGGTTTACAATCCAAACATAAAATGATTTCTCGTAACACAACTAAAAAAGATTGTTTTGATGTCTTCAAAAAAGAGAAAATAAAATTGTGTAACTTACGTCAAAAAGTATCAGAAAGGGTTAGCTTTACTTCAGATATTTAGACTTCAAATCAACAACTTGGGTATATGTGTCTAACGACCCATTTCATTGATGAGAGTTGGAATTTGCAAAACCGTGTGATTAACTTCCCTTGTCCTCACACGGGTCAAGCACTTTTTTGTCATATTTTATCATATATTATTGAATGAAAATTAGAGCATAAAATTTCTTCCATAACATTGGATAATGCATCTAATAATAAAAATAAAGCTAAATCTTTAAGAGAACATCTTAATAGAAGGATGTGACATCTCAGATTTCCTAATCGCGAGACTCGGGCCGTCAGATCGACGCTAAGGCCAAACCCCGAACGGAACACTTGGCATAATCACGTGCAAAGCGAAAACAAAGCGGAAACCATCACTAACGAACATAGCTATCATAAGTAAAAGGAATGAATCTCTAATTCCATATCTCAAAAACTCAAAATAACGGTTCTAATTCCATACGAGTGCATATAGATAAAAGAATCGGAAAGAACCACCGGTGAGGGGCATCCCTTACAGAAACATGGTTCACAAAACATTGATGCAAAAATCACCAAAAACCATATTCTTTACAACATGACATAACCATAATTCTAAATGTACATCCAAGGCCGGACCTACCCGGGCCTTGCACAAATAAAGCAATTCTCGGGATGGGGCTCTTGCTCCTCCTCTATCGGCACGTAATCAGAGTCCTCTTTGTCTTGGTCCTCTGTACCTATATCTTCACCTGTACCTGTGGCGTATAGACGAGGAATAAGCTTCATCTAAGCTCAGTAGGGAAAAGCTAATAGCATGCATTCCTTATCAAGCACATATCTCTCATGACAAATAATGAAAACATGATTTTCTTATAAGTAACCCCAAATTCAAAAGCAGTAGCCAGAGCAAATGATGTTATTGGTACACATGTCAAGATGATCAAATGGAACAAGCATTTTTCGTAATTAAGGAAGCTTGTCAGGTGCACATCTACTGAATTACATACACAGGGAGAAACTTAAAGTGGTTTACTTAAATCAGTACTCAAGTAGCTATAGCCTTGAGTCCCCGATGGAATACTTGCCATCGTCGCTCATATGAACCATTCGTATAAGGTGCTCAAGGTCCCAACAAAGATGGACGCTTGTGCCGAACACATATTTTATCATTGACCACTATGATTTCACAAGATCACAAAGGGTGTACGGATATCCCGCCGTACTGGTCACGAATATCCCACCACGTCGATCAAGTATTCACATATAAACCTCAAATCATCGTGCATAACTTATAGTTTATCACCGTGTGATGTGCTAATTATAATTAGATTTAGAAGCAAAATGAAACACAATCTTTCACACTTATCAAAATGAATCACGAAGGATTCCACATAGTAGCACATGGCTAAAACAAAGTTTGCAAAGTTTCCTCATCACAATGCATTCTCACGAAGGATTTCAAATCACACACGCACACTAACACATTCGCATTTGGGTCTTAAAACCATTTATACTAAGATGTTGACAAAATCTATCATATCATAGCATACACGTTATTGACATAGAATAAACATGCTATAGTGATTTCTCTACCTCAATTACAAAGTCGCAAGCGAAGTTTCTTAACGCTCTCAAACCTCAACCTTTCATAAGTATACGTTCAACCTAAACAAAGTAAATCCATAGTTCATACATCAAAATTGACGTGAAACAAACAATATAAGATCTCCTCAAAATCCCTTAGGCAAAACGGATCAAAATCCTGAATTTGATAATTTCGATCAATCGAATCCCCATTTCGATCGATCGAAACCCAAATTTGATCGATCGAATTTATCTCGATCGGTCGAATCCAACAGAAGCTAAACATCAAACACACAGTTCGATCGAATGATTTTAAATTCGATCGGTTGAATTAGAACGAATGATTTTAAATTCGATCGATCGTAATATTTTTCGATCGATCGAATCCTAATTGCAAAATTTCCAAATCCCTGTTATATACATTTCGATCGATCGAGTGAGAGACTCGATCAATCGAAACACATTTCGTTCGATCGAATCTAATTTCGGTAGAACGAATTTCTTCAGAAATTGCTTTCTTCTATCTTAGGTCAATTTCGATCGATCGATCGAAATTTATAGATTTCATTCTTTCTTGAGTTTTCGCATGCCTTCTCCGTTATTTCTCAAATCTAACCTCGTTTCTTATCATTTTTCGATCATAACATGGTTGAAACACCATCTAACACAAATTCACCACTTAAACATAATTTCCATACCTTAATCTAGTCCAATTCCTGTATCTTCGTTTGTGGTTCAGCCTAGGGTTTTGCAAGGTGGACTCGGATTCTTCTTCAATCCAATCTCTTAGCTTCACACTTCAAAACAAGTCGCACACTCTCTCATCCATTCAAAATTCACTCTCCTCTCTTCATAACTCTAATCATAAAATGTAAATGGGGATTGAATCCAAAACCTTTAAGGGTATTTATTGCCCTTATAACTAAGCCTTAGGCTTAGGTGTTAAGCTATTACACCTAGCATCGGTGTACCAACTCCACCTTACCATTCAAGCACTCCCTAATTCTATCTCTCACACAAGATCCAATCCATAGGATCTAATCCACAATATTACTCAATCTTTTGGCACGATCTTCGACGTGCGAATAGTCAGGCATGCACACCGAGGTGTACTGTTCACAGATCAAAGTTTCGAGACGTTACATTCTCCCCACCTTAGGAATTTTCGTCCTTAAAAATAGATCGAACTACGATAGGGCGTAAGCCACAAAAAGTGACCTCAAAAGGTACCAACATGGTTAAACAAAGCAATTACTAAGCTAAAATTTCCACACATACACACCATGATCATTCAACATTTACCAAGGCTGGATATAGAAATTCAATTGGATACCACACACACATATGGTACACACATACTATGATCATCCTCAACCTGTAAGAAAACACTAGGCATATAACCAGTCGTCATTGCAAAATCATCTATCATATACACATCCAAAACAAAAATAAGTTAATGTGGCAACCATGCCACCATAGTTATAAAGAGCAAAAGAAACGGATGTGGCAACCATGCCACCATAGTTATGAAATTATACAGTTATCCACCAAAATTTAAATTTTCAGAAAGAAAATCCCTCAATGCTCACAAAACCTTTCAAGTACATCAAGCATCAGCCCCTCCCTCCGCTCAAGTAGGATCATCTGCTCCACCAGCATTGTCACCGACTTCGTCGGCTGCCGCTGCTTGTGGGTCGAACACACTAGCACGCATCATAGACATTCGTTGGAGGTAGTCCGTCGGATACATGTAGTGCATGGTGTCCTCTGGTATGAGCTTGTGGTAGTCGAGTCGACGATTCAACTGGCGGTTGCTCTCCTCAATGAGGGCTGCTAATCCCTCCATGGTCATGCCGGCAGCCTGTGGATGGTGTGGAGGCACAAGGATGTGAGAGCGGGAGGTACAATCTCGGGTTGATCCTGGTAGGGCACATCATGAGCTTGTTGTTCATACACTGGGGCATCCTGAGCAGGCTGGTTTGGCCGTGGAGCGTCTTGAATTGGTTGCTCTTAAGCTTGGGGAGGAATAAGAGGTACTTGTGGTGCTGGTTGAAGATGTGGTTTCAACCGATTGTAAGTCTTCCTCCAATGCTTAAAAGTAAACAGCTCCACATTATCTGAGGACTTGGGCTCGCGCGACACTCCTCGAATACTCCTCCAGCATGCTAGAAATGAGGCCCACATATGGAATGAACTCCTCTGGCTTATCAGCGCCTTCTAGCATCTTACCCTTGGCATGTTTCATGCCCTCAAAGACCACTTCAGCGGCACTGAACCACCGCCCTTCGAACGGAAAGAACAATGCTTGCATCAGTACTCCCAACCTCTCGATCTTATGGTGTATGGGGTATAAGTTACATTTGAAGATTGTGTCGAGCATCCACATATGACTAGGTAAATCAGCTCGTTTGATTGCTCGTCTAGATGCCACTCGACCCTGAGTCATTTGTGCGGCTATGACTACGTGAGGTATTTCATCGGGGTAAAATAATAGATTAATACCGGGGCCATAGCCATAAAAACACTTTAAGGCTTTACAAGCCATCTTCTGAGTGAAAATGTAGGTCTTCCCATCAATTTTGGTACAAATGGTATTAGGATTTGGGCCATTGTACATATTCTTGTAGAAAAATCGTACGAGGCGAAGGTAGTAGTATTCATGAATAGAGTTCAAAAGGTTATCTAATCCGACTTTTCCCAAATAATCAAGAGCCCAACCGTCTATACTCGGTACGTCGGGCATCTCAAATAAGGCCGGATCGATCTTGAACTCGTAGGCAAACCCTTTGGCAGCCCACCATTCGTTTGGTTGTTCGGGTTGTGGTGTTTGCGCGGTATATGGTGGTGCGGTTATCGGTTGTCGTGGAGGGTTTGGTGGTGGTTGCAAAGAACCTGGTTTAGTTTTGGTTTTCTTCGACGTAGGGGTTTTAGACGATAGCCTCGTCTTAGGGGCCATAGGTTTCACAATAAAAATCTAGGGTTTCTTTAGAATCCAAACAAAATAAGTGTATTTGAATGCTAGATTCTAAAAGAAAATTAGGGCTTTACCTTTTTGATGAAGTTTTGATTTGATCTCGCGAAGGATTCATGCGCAAATGATCGGTTCTTCGATCTCCAAGAAGAAGCACACGAAGCCCTAAGAAAAAAGCACCCCCAAATTTCTAAAATTTTTGAACCAAAAAGGTTCAATTTATTTATATACTGCGCGATTTGATCGATCGAATTTTACTTAAATAAAATGGAACCATGATTTCGATCGAATGAATTTAATTTCGATCGATCGAAATTAACTTAAGCGAAACTGGGCCACGATTTCGATCAAACGAATTTAATTTTGATCGATCGAGTCCTAAAATTCGATCGAACGAAATAAATTTCGATCGGTTGAATTTGTCAGGTTACCCACGGCCTTTATAAACCTTGATTGAATGAAATTTAATTCAATCGAATGAATTTTATTTTGATCGAACAAATTTATTATGCCTTAATTTATTATAAAATCTTTTTCTGCTTGGTGTTTTCGATCAATTGGTTTACACTTCGATCGATCGAATTTATATTCGATCAATCAAAATTTACATAAAACACTTAAAATTTATGTTTTTGAGTTTCCTTCTTGATTATTGGCCTTTAGACTTCCAATTCTTGAGTTTTATTAATGATTAAAGTTGTTTACATGCACTCAGAGTCACAATAGACTTTTACAATTCCTTTTTCTCTCCTTGTTCACTGAGACAACGAAGGGTGCTGGTTGCGAATCTCGGCTTCGCGCTCCCAAGTAGCTTCCTCCTTAGAATGGTTCTTCCATTGGACTAACACTAAGGGAATCCATTTTGTACGCAACACTTGTTCTGTTTGGTCCAAAATCTGCATTGGTTCTTCTATAACCGTCATATCTTTATAGACTTCGATCAGTGGTGCATCAAGTATGTGAGTCGGATCCCTCACATATTTTCGTTGCATGGAAACGTGAAAAACATCGTGTACTCTATCGAGTTGCGGGGGTAAAGCGACCCTATATGTAACTTTGCCAACTCTTTCCAATACTTCGAATGGTCCAATGTAGCGAGGACTTAACTTCCACGCTTTCCAAAGGGCATCACACCCTTCATTGGAGAAATTTTCACAAATACGTGATCTCCCACTTGGAAATCCACACTTGTTCTCTTGATATAGGCATAAAACTCTTCTGCCGACTCTGAGCTGTCTTGATTCTTTCTCGAATAATGCAAACGACTTCAACATTTTTCTTTATCACTTTCGGTCCCAATATAAATTTTTCGTTGGATTCCTCCCCTCCGTCCATACAGCGCTTCATACGGAGCCATCCCAATGCTCTGCTGAAAGCTGTTATTATGCGTGAATTTAATCAACGGTAGATGTTGATCCCATGATCCCTAAAAATCAATCATGCATGCTTTAAGCATATCTTTAATAATCTGATTGACTCTCTCAGTCTGACCATCCGTCTGCGGATGAAATGCCCAGCTAATCTCGTGTCCATGCTTTCTTGAAATCTTTGCCAAAATATTGAGGAATATAATGGGTCACGATAAAAAACAATGCTTGTTGGAATACCGTGTAATTGGACGATTTCTCGCATGTACAAATCCGCCAATTTGCTTGCCATGTATGTTGTATTGTAGGGCAGGAAATGTGCCGACTTCGTCAGTCGATCAACTACCACCCATATAGCATTGTGGCACCTCATCGTCCTTGGTAATCCTACAATGAAGTCCATGAAAATAGACTCCCATTTCCATTTCGGTATTGGGAGAGGTTGTAATAGATCTGTTGGGTGTCTATGATCCACCTTTACTTGCTAACACACTAAGCATTTAGAAACATGTTCGGCGATATCTTTCTTCAATCCTCTCCACCAATAATTCTTCCTCAAATCCTGATACATCTTGGTATCACCAGGATGAATAGAATATTTGGACTTATGGGCCTCATCCAAAATTGTTCGCCACAGATTGACATCAATTGATATGCATAGACGTCCTCAGAATAGCAACGATCCATCTTCCTTAATAGAGAAGTCTACACTGGTGCCGTCTGTCACACTCTGTCTAATCTTTAAGAGTTTTACATCTTTCATCTGAAGCTTATAAATTTAATAAAAAATTGTGGGTCTGATTGTGATATTAGCCAACAATGCGAAAGAAACTTTCACCTCTATATTCTTAGCATACAAGGAAATGTCTTCCAACAATTTCCAGCGATGAAGTCCCGCTATAAGGCTAGCTAACTGAGTCAAGTTCTTCCGACTTAAAGCATCTGCCACGACGTTTGCTTTACCTGGGTGATACTAAATCGAGCAGTCATAGTCCTTGAGAAATTCAATCCATCTCCATTACCTCATATTCAAATCCTTCAGCGTAAACAAGTATTTGAGGCTTTAGTGGTCTGTAAAAATCTCAAAGGTCTCATCGTATAGGTAGTGTCTTCATATTTTAAGTGCAAAGATCACCGCGGCTAACTCAAGATCATGAGTCGGATAGTTCTTTTCATGTTCTTTCAACTGTCTCAACCCATAAGTAATAACCTTCCTATTCTGGTTAAGCACAAAGCCCAGGCCACTGTATGACACATCACTATAGACTGCGAACCCCCCCTGCTTGATGGAATCGCTAATACTGGTGTAGAGGTAAGTCGTTTCTTCATTTCTTGGAAGCTCTCTTCTCATGCACTGGTCCACTCAAATTTAACATCCTTTTCTTATAAGTCGCGTGAGCGGTCCTGAAATCTTAGAGAATCCTTCCACAAATCTTTAGTAATACCCAGCCAGACCAAGGAAACTGCGAATCTCAGTCATAGTCTTTGGTTGTTCCCAATCCACCACTGCCTTAATCTTTGCTAGATCAACTATGAAGCCTGCTTCTGAAACTACATGGCCTAGATAACTCACTTTCTCCAACCAAAACTCACACTTACTGAGTTTGGCATACAACTAGTGCACACGTAGTGTCTGTAATGTGATGCATAAGTGTTGCTCGTGGTCTTCTCGAGATTTTGAATAAATGAGGATGTCATCCATAAACACTACTACACATGTGTCAATATATTTCTTAAACACCCTGTTTATAAGGTCCATAAATGAAGCTAGTGCGTTCGTCAAGCTGAAAGGCATCACTAAAAATTCGTAATGTCTATATCTTGTTCTGAATGTTGTCTTTTGAACATCTTTGGCCTTCACTTTCAGTTGATGATACCCTGACCTCAAGTTGATCTTTGTAAAGAACTTCACCCCTTACAACTAATCAAAAAGATCATCGATCTTGAGTAATGGGTACTTGTTCTTGATCGTAAGCTTGTTTAATTGAAGATAGTCAATGCAAAGTCTCATCGAATCATCCTTCTTCTTAACAAACAAAACTGGTGCTCCCCTAGGAGACACACTAGGTCTTATGAATCCTTTATCCAATAGCTCTTGTAATTGCTCCTTCAATTCTTTCAACTCGGCAGGAGCCATTCGATAAGGAGCTTTAGATACCGATTTTGTGCCTAGAGCTAAGTCAATTAAAAATTCAATCTCCCGATCCGATGGTAATCCTAGTAAATCGTCGAGAAACACGTCCTCAAACTTGCATGCAATTGGCATATCAGTGATGACATTCTTCACTTCCTTTTGTTCTTGTAGAAACGTTAGGTATCCCTTGCACCCGTTCTTCATCATCCGTTCAGCTCGTTCCGCGAAGATGATTGGTACAATCTTGCCCTTGTCACCAATAAATCAGAAAGACTTCTGCTTCGGTGGACGAAAAGTAATGACTTTTCATAGGTAGTCAACACTCGCATGATAAGCGGATAGCCAATTCATGCCAAGAAGTACATCAAATCCTTGCATATTCAACAAGATAAGGTCCGTCATGGTCTCTTGATCCTCTACTCATACAGCAATCGATCGACAACACGTCTGTAGTCACTGCACTTCCCGTAGGAAATGACATGTCCAATACGAACTCCAACTCCTCGAGAATGACTTTCAATTTTTTCATGAATTTCAGAGTTACAAACGAGTGGGTAGACCCTGAGTCTATCAGAACTCGTGCATCACAACGATCACCGTCATTTTCTTGATATAATTGTAACGTACCTATATTAATACATATACTAGGCGTTCAGGCATGCATGTCAAAAGTTAAACAGTCATGAAATAAATCTATAGATCATCCTACCAATGCACTTTCTTCATCTAGAAAGTAAGTAAATAAACTTAAACATAATTTGACGCTTATACCTTGGATGACATCATTGCTCGCTCAAGCATCTTTAGTGGTCACTGCAAACGTACGGCCTTGTATAGTAGGTCTTGTAGGTCGCATAGGCCTCTGAGCTGCTGCAGTAGAAATCGTACCCTCTTTACGCATTTCTGGGCAGTCTTGGATCATATGGCCCATCATCCACATTTGAAACAGCCCCCCAGATCTCGTCTACAATCTGATGTTTTATGTGATTTGGCACAACATGCACATTTAACTTGCAAACTAGACGATGTTGCTCTCGAGGATCCTTGCATAACTGATGCTCCAGACATCTGAGTCTGAGCAGGGCCCTCAATATGGAAAGGTCGCACTGGAGTAGATGTCGTGGGCCTATGATAACTAGTATAGGGTTGTCTTGACATTGGAGCTGGTGCTGCAAACCTCGAGTTTTTATTCCCCGAGTCGTAATCACTTGCTCTTCCTTGATCGACTTTATTTTTGTTTTGTAGATACCATCTCTTGTACATGTTATTAATGTATCTCTCTGCCACGATGGCCTTTCCCATCACCTCGATGTATGTTTCCAACTCAAACATAGACACTCTATCCTTTATGTTCGGTCTCAGGCCTTCTAAAAATCTGTTGGCCTTCATCTCCTCAGTTGCCACTAACTCTGGTGTAAATCTTCATAAGCGTGTAAATTCATTACCATACTCCCGTACGATCATGCTCCCTTGCTCTAAGTTGGCAAAATCCTTGTTCAACTGGTTCCTTACTTGTTTTAGAAAATATTCTTTATTAAATACTCAGACAAACTCCGCCCCATGTCCATGGATCGTGAAGACCCTCAACTTCTCTCTTCCTTAACACTGATTTTCACCATGACTCGGCATCACCCTCCAGTTGGAAGGAAGCCCAACCAACCTTCTCATTTTCGAGGCTCTGGAGTCTTTCTAGCAATTTCTCCATCTGATTCAGCCATTTTTCCACTTCTAGCGGATCCATTTGACCGTGGAAACCTGGAGGTGGTAGTGGTGGTGGCTGCTACTGGTGATTTATATTGTTGGCAGCCAATAAAGTCATCTACTTAGCCAATATAGCAGTCTGTTGAGTCTGTTGAGCCATAGCAGCGACTACAGCCTCCATGGCTTGAGCCATCCTATCCGCTGCCTCGTCTCGATGACCCCTCTCCTCAAGAGGTGGTCTCTACTTTCTACTAGTACCCGCAGGGATATCATCTATGCTTCTCAAATTTCTATGGTGACCTCCTCTAGGTCGTCCTCTACCTCTCTGATCCATCTGAATCTGTTACAATGAAATAAAAGTCTCATTAACAAACGGTTCCTATAATCCAACAAAATCTCAAATCTCTAAACAATCTAAGACTTGTTAGAAGTCTCTAAAGTCGGAGCTCTGATACCAACTGTGACAGCTCGGATTTCCTAACCGCGAGACTCGGGCCGTTGGGTCGACGCTAAGGCCGAACCCCGAACGGAACACTTGGCATAATCACGCACAAAAGCGGAAACAAATCGAAAACCATCATTAACGAACATAGCATCATTAGTAAAAGGCATGAATCTCTAATTCATATCTCAAAAACTCAAAATAACGGTTCTAAGTCCATACGAGTGCATATAGATAAAAGAATCGGAAAGAACCACCGGTGAGGGCAATCCCTTACCGAAATATGGTTCACAAAACAATGATGCAAAAATCACCAAAAACGATATTCTTTACAACATGACATAACCATAATTCTAAATGTACATCCAAGGCAGGACCTACCCGGGCCTTGCGCAAATAAAGCAATTCTTGGGATGGGGCTCTTGCTCCTCCTCTATCGGCATATAATCGGAGTCCTCTTTGTCTTGGTCCTCCGTGCCTATATCTTTACCTGTACTTATGACATATAGTCAAGGAATGAGCTTTATCTAAGCTCAGTAGGGAAAAGTTAATAGCATGCATTTCATATCAAGCACATATATCTCATGACAAATAATGAAAACATGATTTTCTTATAAGTAACCCCAAATTCAAAAGCAGTAGCCTGAGCAAATGATGTTATTGGTACACATGTCAAGATGATCAAATGGAACAAACATTTTTCGTAATTAAGGAAGCTTGTCAGGTGCACATCTATTGAATTACATACACAGGGAGAAACTTAAAATGTTTTACTTAAATCAATATTGGAGTAGCTATAGCATCGAGTCCCCGATAGAATACCCACTATCGTCGCTCATATGAACCATTCGTATAAGGTGTTCAAGGTCCCAACAAAGATAGACGCTTGTGCCGAACACACATTTTACCGTTGGCCGATATGATTTCACAAAATCACAAAGGGTGTACAGATATCTCGCCGTACCGCTCACGGATATCCCGCCGCGTCGGTCCCGATTATACTGTCGCGTCGGTCGGGAATTCACATATAAACTTCAAATCATTGTGTATAACATATAGTTTATCACCGTGTGATGTGCTAATTATATTTAGATTTGAAAGCAAAATGAAACACAATCTTTCACACTTATCGAAATGAATCACGAAGGATTCCACATAGTAGCACATGGCTAAAACAAAGTTTGCAAAGTTTCCTCATCACAATGCATTCTCACGGAGGATTTCAAATCACACACGCACACTAACACATTCGCATTTGGGTATTAAAACCATTTATACTAAGATGCTAACAAAATCTATCATATCATAACATACACATTATTGACATCGAATAAACATGCTATAGTGATTTCCCTACATCAATTACGAAGTCGCAAGCGAAGTTTCTTAATGCTCTCAAGCCTCAACCTTTCATAAGTATACGTTCAACCTAAACAAAGTAAATCCACAGTTCATACGTCAAAATTGACGCGAAACAAACAATATAAGATCTCCTCAAAATCCCTTAAGCAAAACGGATCAAAATCCTGAATCTGGCAATTTCGATCGATCGAATCCCCATTTCGATCGATTGAAACCCAAATTCGATCGATCGAATTTATCTCGATCAGTCGAATCCAACATAAGCTAAACATCAAACACACAGTTTGATTGAACAATTTTAAATTCGATCGATCGAATATTTTTCAATCGGTCGAATCCTTAAGACTCAAAGTTTGGCACTTAACTCTCGATCGAACAATTTATAATTCATCAATCGAATCTCAAATTCGATCGATTGAAATATTTTTTGATCGGTCGAATCCTGACAACAAAATTTCCAAATCCTTGTTATATACATTTCGATCGATCAAGTGAGAGACTCGATCAATTGAAACACATTTTGTTCGATCGAACGAATTTCTTTAGAAATCGTGTTCTTCTATCTTAGGTAAATTTACAGATTTCATTCTTTCTTGTGTTTTCGCATGCCTTCTCCATTCTTTCTCAAGTCTAACCTTGTTTCTTATAATTTTTCGATCATAACATAGGTGAAACACGATCTAACACAAATTCACAACTTAAACATAATTTTCATACCTTGATCCAATCCGATTCCTCTATCTTCATTTGTGGTTCAGCCTAGGGTTTCGCAAGGTGGATTCAGATCCTTCTTCAATCCAATCTCTTAGTTTCACACTTCAAAACGAGTCGCACACTCTCTCATGCATTCAAAATCTACTTTCCTTCTCTCTTCATAACTCTAATCATAAAAAGTAAATGTGCAAAACCTTTAAGGGTATTTATTGCCCTTATAACTAAGCCTTAGGATTAGGTGTTAAGCTGTTACACTTAGCATAGGTGTACCAACTCCACCTTACCATTCAAACACTCTCTAATTCTATCTCTCACACAAGATCCAATCCATAGGATCTAATCCACAACATTACTCAATCTTTCGGCATGATCTTCGACGTGCGAACAGTCAGGCACGCGCACTGAGGCATACTGTTCACAGATAAAAGTTTTGAGATGTTACAAAGGACCTTGCTTCCAATTGGTGGTAAGATATTTCACGTTCGATGCTCCTTCCATATTCTCAATTTGATTGTATAAGATGGGTTGAAAGCCATTAAAGATACCATTTTCAATATTAGGGAGAGTGTCAAGTATATTAAATCATTACAATCCTACTAACAAAATTTTAATATTTGGGTAAAAGTGAATGCTAGGCACATTTCCGAGGGATTATATCTAGATATCTTAACTCGATGGAATTCCACATATCTATTGGTTAAATCTGCATTTCCATTTAGAGATGGGTTTGCTTGGTTAAAAGAGTGCGACTCAAACTATCAATGAACTCCATCGGTTGAAGATTGGGTTAATGCCGGAGCCCTTTTTGGTCATTTGAAATTTTTTTTCAAAGCCACAAATATTTTTTCCGGTACCAAGTATCCAACCGTTCATTTATTTTTTCATCAAGTAATTGAGATTTATATACAACTTAAAAAATAAATGACAAATGAAAAGTTACGTGGGCTCATAATATGGCTAAGCTAATGCTAGCTAAATTTGATAAATACTGGAAAAAGTATTCTTTACACCTCTCAATTGCGGTGATTTTAGGTGATTTGACCATCATATTTGATGAGTATAATATTAAATTTGGTTTCAATGATGATGGTAATGATTGTGAATTATCTCCGAGTATTCCAATCAATGAGGATGGTCCTCAAGTTTTTTCATTGTGGCAACAGTTTAAAAGTAAGAGTAAGCATAGAGGCCCGACTACTTTAGGAACAAAGTCTGAATTAGACTTGTATTTAGAGAGCCCACAAGAGCCTTAAACAAAAAAATTTAATATTTTAGCATGGTGAAAAATTAACTTAACTACATACTTGATTCTTTCTCAAATTGTGCAAGATGTATTAGTTATTCCCCTTTCAACAGTTACTTCGGAATACATTTTTAGTACCGGATGACGGGTGCTTGATCAATCTAGATGTTCCTTACATCCGGAGATGGTGGAAATGCTAATTTGTGGTCAAAATATGACACGTCATGATTATAGTGTTGTTGTTGATGTAGATGAGAATGAAGGATTATGAGTTTTTTTTATATTGGTTTAATTTGAATATAAGTTATACTTATAACTTATATAATGTATAAGTTCTAATGCTTGTGTATTTTCTATTTTGCAGGTTAATGAACATGGAGATTTTCACGGAAAATGATTGGAAAGGAGATGAATGGAAGCGATTGGAGATATTTATGGAGACTATAATTTCATAATTGTAATTTGTGATTTTTATGATTGTATAATTTCTAAATTCTAAGAACATAGCTTTAGCCCATAGTACGTGAAAATGCAAAAAAAACAACATTAACCAGTATAAAAGAACCATGGCGAAAAACACTTGTAAATAAATCGACACCCTAAAACAGTTGTTTATTGTGTTGTAGTTACTTTCCCTAGTTTTTTCCATCGGGTTTTTTCCATGCAAAAATAAAAGAGAAGTTACTTTTATTTGCACATATTCAATATTTGAGGGCACCTAAGCTAAACAAATATTGATTGTTTTGAATCAAATGGTAGAGATCATGTTTTACCCCAATGTTTCATAGAATGAATCTTGACATCATGCACTTACTATCAGATGGTGCATTTTAAATTTCATATGGCATAAGTTACATGAAAATCACGCTTGAGATTGATATCATGCATGTGTCTTTTATTCAAATTTTTTGGATGCGGTCACCATGGAAATAAAAAATGGACCATCAGATGGTATTCTCATTATGTCAAGATCTAATGAGTTGTATATGGACCTAAAAAATGATCTCAAACGTTTGATTCAAACCAATCAATGTGTTTTGGTGAAGCTGCCCTCAAAGACTGTAGTTTCAGATAAATAAAAATTCTAGTTACTTAAACAATCCTAACAAACTCTCCCACTCACTGTCGACCTCTTCGACTCCCAACTTCTCCAACTCTCGACCTCTTCGACGCCCAACTTCTCCAACTCTCTAGATCTCTTTCTTCCTCCTTCGAATCCTCATCTGGAAATCACGGTGCTCTCTCTCTCTCTCTCGTTCTATCTCCCGACGCTCACTCCGCAGAAGTCAAATTTGCGTGCATTCCATTAACAGGTTAATATAGCAAATTTTATTTTTATTTTTAAAGGTTTACTAATCTCTTTTTTGTATCTTCTTCTCCCACAAATTTATTTAGTATTTTTTTGGCTCTGATTTATTTTTATCTTCTTCTCCCCCAAATTTATTTAGGGTTTTTTTTTTGCTCTGTTTTATTTTCCTATTTTTATACTTTGTTTGCATTCCAAGGTCTTTGTTCAAGTCGGCAATCAATAAATCAAGGTATGCTTTCTCTGCTCTGATTTATTTTCTCGTACTTTGTTTGCATTCCAAGGTATGTTTTCTATGATTGAAGCCATTTGATCTCTTAAACACCTTTTAAAATGAAAAGGCTTCCATAAAATAGTGGTGATTTCTTTGATAGGTCTCATAAAATTGGATGCATATTATGAAAAAATAAACGGTATTAATAAACAAGTTTATCTGTAATTGCAGACATTGAGCCAGCATCTTGTAGGTTGTCCATTTATTTGAACTTTAAAATGTCCCAGATGTTTATTCTCTAAGTCTGTGCATGTCATCAGATCCACTCACTACGCAGCTGACGTGACAGAGTTCATTGTAATGGCTCATTGCAGACAAACTCTAAATAAACCCAACAACTATCCAATAAAAAGATACAAGCAAAAATTAAAACAAAATTAGATTTAGCAGCTTCAAAATTAGAGGACTGGGCTTCCAAAAGGTTCAAACATGAGATGTTTTCTCTTGGGGTACTTTAGGGATGAATAATGATCCCTTTGCAAGGATGCATACCATCCATTTGAAGGACCAAATACTCGAAATGGGATACTTGACCACATAGGGCCCCTCTAGTTACCAAAGAGAAGCACATGTACCAAAATCGAGAGATTTGAATAGCTCTGAATTTTCTCTTCTCGAAATTGTCATTTTAAGTTGAGAGAAATCAATTTTATATGTCACCTCATATTCGGATTGTCGCACAAGTTGGATTTTGCGATGTCAAAAATATAAATGCTGTTTGATCAAACTATAGGTTACCGATTTTGTGGACACTGATAGGTTACAGCAGAGTTAAAAAGAACAACTAATTATACATTACAGTAAATCATTGTGATTAATACATACACACTGAATACCAGTCTGTGCTAATTAGTGGCCGATACCAACTCGATTTCATCGAATTGGTGCAATAAACAAAGTTTTTTAATAAATTTTTTAACAATGTTTATTGACTTTTAGAAACCTTTTTTTTTAATCTTTTGATGGGCAAGCTGAGAATTAATCTTGGGACCTCATTGTTTCAATATTGGCAACTGCCCAGTTGACATACAGGCCCAACTCAACCCTTTTAACCCTTTTAAATAACCTTTTCAATTATAAACCAAGGTATCATTCATATTGGCTAGATGTACAAGTATGATCATGTTTTTTGGGATCACCAGTGGCTGAAACATTACAAGAGCACTATTTTCATCCCTTGAATTGATTATAATAACTTGCTTACTCATTTTTTGACGGCCTTGTTCTCTTTAAATGTACTAACAGTGTTATGTCTGTAGTAAATCACCGATTGTATGGAGTTAGAATGCATTAAACATTTGGTGTTTTGTTTGTTGTGTTAAATCGTTGAACTTTTTTTTGAGCCTCTTTGTTTATTATCTTCTTTGATATTTTTATCAAGGTGTGGGTTATGAAATTTTCAAAGACCAGGAGGAAGGTCGGGATTTGGTCACGGAGGTGGTGGTTTTGGTGTTGGGCCTACAAGCTCCAGCTTTTCTTAAATGGATATTGCCCCAATTCTCTTTAATTTTTGTCAGGTAGAGAGCCCATTTCTAGATTTTTGCAAACTGAAAACTCAGCTTATTGTTTTATTAATGCCGTTGTGAAAGTAGTATCATTCGAAAATGCTAGTATGAGTTTGTTTGAGATTTCCATTTGGACTGCCATTGCCATGGGAAGAAATTTGCAAATGCCTTCTACCTTTTTTTAGAAAAAAATTGTTTTACATGTGATGTAGTACATTCTCTTCTACTTAAAAGAGGTGTTTGGATGAATGAAAATGTATCTGGATAGTAGCAGAGCCAACAAGCCTCGAGTTTGAGTCATGGAAGTGGCGATCTGGGGGCCCTAAGAGGGGTACTGGGTTTAAAGTAGCCATAGAATGGGCCGCTGTGGAGTCCCGGAGGGGGAAACTTGAGGAAAGGGGCCCCAAAAAGGAGGTACCTGAGTGAGAGCCCCCCACAGAGTGGGCAGCTGCGGAGCGTGGTGGGTGGTGGTGTGTCACAACTCCAAGTAATAAGGGATTAATTTCTGCCCCACTGACGCCTATGCATTTTGGGACTATTGGTTAGTACCTTAACAACATACAGGCTGATTGACTGTTTGACTTGTATTTATTTTTGGCAGTCATCTGAAATAGGCGCCAATTTGCAAATGATGTGTGGTTTAAATCGTCTTGTTTACAGTTTTGCACCCACCAAAAGAGCTACTTGGATTGCTAGTATTACTTCTACTCAGTAGTTTCTCATTTGTGAAATCTCAGAACTAGGGTGTGAGGATTTAATTAATTTCTTCAGCCCCCTTATTGACTAGTCAAATTATGTTTCTGAATCCACTTTTTATTATGTTGGGGTAGATCTCCTTCCCTAACCTTAACCTTGGGACAAATCAGTGGAAGGTCGAAGGTGTAGATTCACTGATTTTGCATGCTCAAAAAGCTGTGTACCGCCTGCCCTTTGACGGAAAGATATTGACTCGAGCACTGCTGACCGTGCTATGGTCCGGTACCTAGAATTAACTTTTTATTTTAATATTTTTATTGTTGATGGGGCTTTAGAGGTGAGAGGTCATATTTTGACAATATCGCAACATCAAGGTCGCGGGTTCGAGCCCGGCTTACCTATAAAAAAAAAGACTGTTTAGGTTTTCTTCCTGAATTCAGTCACATCCTACTCATGTGACCTACATGGTACCCAATACCTACATATAAATACAAATTTCTAGGGGTTACAATGACCTCAGCAAATCTTACTTAGTTGGAGGGAATCCCATTGAGTGGAGCCCTACATTGATTTAAGAGTCACTAAGTTGATTGAAGATGGGAGACTAGTTAGTGCAACTACCATTTATGAATGGAAAAAAAAGGGTGGAATCAGCTCTTGTGAATACTTTGATGCCAACTTAGTCATGGACTTTAATTTGTAATTCCTTCCATAACCAATGACAAAACAGGGGTTGGGCCTTTAGCTTAATTGGAAGGTGCACATATGACACAACCTTCAGGTGGTAGGTTCAATCCCATCTTTTCTGACAGGAAAATAAAAAATCTAGAACCTATATAGATAACAATGCATGAAGGACAATATATCATATACACAAATCAATGGTTACTAGATCTAGCTACTAAGAGAACTGTTGGTTAAGACATTGAAAGAGGAGGACTATACTATTTGGATGTTGAACAAAGTGTTCTTCTGCTCCTACTGTTACTGCTGCTTCTTTACTTGGATCTTTCATCTTGTTTTTGTTTTGAACCCGATTATCCATGACATAGGTAAAAGCCTCCTTTGCAAAGGTGGAGGTATGGGGATAAGGGGTCGCCTTGTTTAAGCCATAGTTCTCGGAGACGAAGTTATAGGGAGATCCAGTGATTAAAAGTTTAAAACAGAGAATTAAGAAATGGAAATGCATTCCTAAATCAAAGAAATCCAGGTCTCATCACAGTATACTTGGTGTAAAATGGAATTGTTGAAGTCCCATCGGACACGATCATAAGCTTTTCTAAGGTCGATCTTAAAACCGAGGTATTTAGGACTGGTTGATCTCAGTACATTAACATAGGCTTTCTCTTTGTACTGCAAAATATGAATAACCTATTTTGTAATCCAACTTGATTGTGATCTTTATTCTTTATATAAAACCAAGTTAGGACTTTATTCATCATATTTGTGTAGAAAACCCTTGATTTAGCAGGTATGGACTAAGGTTTGGCCGGTCAGAGGTCCTCCAAAGATCAATTTTTTTGGTTGGAGTGTGGGGTGGTGGTGCACTCTTACAATTGATCAAATTCTGAAAAGTGGGATGAGACTGAGGAATAAATGTTTGATGTGTTTCCTAGAGGAAGAATCATTTAATCATATCCTGATTCACAGTTGGGTGGCTATGGAAGTGTGGTGTGTGGTTTCGAACCTTTTAAATGTGTGTTGGGTCTTCCCGGATGATTGTGGCAAGCCTATTGATGGTTGGGATGTGGTTAAGTTTGAGGAATTAAAGAGGGTTTTTGGGTTATTATGGTCTTTAGCTGTGATGTGGGTCATTTGGACTGAACGGAATACACAACTGGTAGGAGGCAGGTGCACATGATTATGAAGGCTGTCCAGGATGGCCAATTCCATCCACATTTCTTTTTGTTTTTCTGGCCAATAAGTTGAAATTGCATTTCACGGACCACCAAAATAAAATATATATAAATTGTGTGGAGATTCAATTGACTTTGTTTCTTTTGGTTCCCCTTTGCTACATATCATACGTTCCTTTCAGCAGCTTCTTGTGTTTTATTTCCTTGCTTTTCACTAGAGCCGCTACTCCATTTGAGTGGCATCATCATCATCATCATCATCATTGTTGTCGTCATCACCATCACCTTTGCATCATCCGATCTCTTTGGGGTCGGCTTTCCAAATCCTATTTCTCTACTCATTTTCTGTTCAAGAGTAAACTCTCTATTGCTCCATGCTCCAATCTGTTTTTAGTTACACTTCAAGTCTTAACGAGATTTCCCCTTCTACTTTCTTATGCTTGTATTGTTTTAATCCTTCGTAGGGATGCAAGTTCAGGTGCTCAACCTGTAAAACCGGAATCGACCCAATTTTGGGTTGGGTACTTGAAGTTCTTAAGCACCTCAACCCGAACCCAACTTGCACCTAATTTTTTTGGGTCTTGATTCGGGCCGGGTTCGGTTTTCCTTATTTAAAAAAATTCTTTTCACTTCAGTTTCGGATCGGGTTTTTCCGGGTTTTTTTTTGGATTTCTCAACCTACCCAATCTGGCTGTTGGATTTGGGGGCCCGAAACCGACCCGAACAACTTCGGTTCGGTTCAGGTTTGGTCGACTTCGGTTTCAGTTTGGGTGTGGGTCGTGTCGGAATGTCAGGTTCGGGTTTCTGGCCCGAACTTGCATCCCCAATCCTTCATAATCCTTGAATTGGCAGTTGTAAATGCAGCACTATTTTGATCATTGTGGGTTGAACTATAGTTGGCAGTTGCACTTGGAAAGAACTCGACAAGGGTGGTGCATTGATCCCTTTTCCAAATAAGCACGCAGTTGGTTTTTTGTTGTTGTGTAAGTTGCAACCCTATATTATGGCTCAGTTGACAGATGCAAGGTTTTCCTGCTTGTAATGGCCTAAAAGGGTTACACTTAAGATTAAGATTCTGCTTGTAGCTAACAGGATACCTTTTATACCTTTTATTGGGTGATTCCAATGCTTCTCCTTTTCATCAGCTTCAGCCAAGGTTTAACAATCCGAGCAATTAGACCTTTTTTTTTGCTTAGGCTTAGACAGTAAATTCACAGTAACTCGACCAAGTCACATATCTTTTATCACTACTCAGCGAGTTGTATTAGACTTGGCTGAGTCCAAACCGAGAGTTAAATCTTTAGATTCCTGTGAAAAATGTGTTTCTTAATTGTGATATGCTTCATGGTAATCTATGGCATGATTAAAAGTAAATATGAAGTTGCCTCATGCCTTTTATAGAGATATGGGAAGAAATGATATAGCTCTAATAAACCTATTTGTGATCTCAAACATGCTCCAAGAAACTCCTCACGTTCATATGCCTTCATGATTTCATAGTCTTTGCATCTTAATGAAAGTGCTTTCGAGTTTTTTGCAACATTGTCTTGGCTATTTCTGGCTACATTTGGCCTCATTTCTTATTGGACGTTGAGGTCCTCATGTAATTTTCATGCTTGATTATAGTACAATGAAATACACAGAGATGCTTAATGCAGTCATACTCTTTTATTGTGAAGGTTCAGTTTTCTAAAATCATATATATATATAGAGCCGGGGATATGCTCTCAGGCGTAGAGATATCTCTGTGCCTATTGATATGGGCACGACACGTAGGACTTTTTGTGAAGTGATGGGTGGCATGGTGCTCACTTTACTAACTAGAGTAAAACTTTTAAAATAATTTAAAAGTTATATACCCTTCCAGCTGTCATTCTTGACTTTTTAAAAGTCTCTTTCTTTTCTCTCTTTCCTCTCCCTTTTTCCAAGAAAGTTTCAAACTTACTTTTTCCGGTATAGTTTACTCAAAAAATGTGGCGCCTGGTAGTGAAGCACTAGCACCTCGCTAGTATTAGAAGAAACATAAGTTTTATTGAGAAAAGTAAATAAACAAAGTCAAGCTAGTGGAAATTGCCTTTCACATGGTTTTATCCAATTTGAAGCATATCATAAAGTTTGCCTTGCCGGCCGGCAGACGTAAGGGGCAGTTTATCATATAAGTCCCTCCCTCAAGGTCAACCTCTTATTTTAACCCCACATGCCCCAACCCGAACCAACCCAACCCGACATTTTGCTAATCGGGTTCAGGTTGAGGCCTGAAATTATCAGGTCTGGTTGGATTCAGGTTGAGGTAAACAGCAATCAGCTTTACCTCGAACCGACCCATTTACAGCACCATCTCGTCAGTTCTTAAGACTCCATTGTAGACTCCTAGTCTGATTTAACTGAGAGGTAATGGAAGCTTTGGACCCATCAATTGCAAAAATGTTGGTTCTTTCGCCACAGAAGAGTCATTAGCCCATCAAAATCTGAACATGACTTGGAGATGTGCAGGCTCAAACCCAACGAGGTGGCAATTTTATTAACACTGGATCATCCCGAAAAAATAACAAGTAAGCAAGGTGCACCAGTTAGTTCTTATGTACCTACTCATCCTTCAGTTTTTGTATCTTTTCAGGATCCGTCTCATGAATGTGTTTCTTGAACTGCTGCCTTACCATATCGACGACAAGCTCTGTATTGTGTTGCTGCAAAACCACCACTACCTCCATGTTCAATTGCTAATCCTCACCGGTGAAATATAGGTTTTTACGAAAAAGAAAATACTGGTAAAATTTGCATAGGCCAAACATACAAAAGTAAGCTGGAAGTGCCCACATGTATTTTGATATTTATGAGCTGGTATTAGGTACCCGATCCAAGCACCAGCAGTGGCACTTGGGTCAATCTCCTTTTATTTAAATGGTTAAGCATCTGGAATGCACTGCTCTTTGAGCCACGATGGTCGATGAAAGTCTTTGACTTTTCACTAATTTTGGCACTCAATATTATTAGCATATTTACCAAGGCTGTCTGGTCTGAGTGCCAACGCTGGCACTCAGGTCCCTATACTAAGTCAATATGTTATACAGCATTGTTGTCATAATAGTATCATCCATGATGCAGATCTTATGATTCATATCAGATCGGGACATTTCCAATTCGATCCTAGGACCGGATCGGAAATGCCCCTGGATCATACAATCCGATACGATCCACGATTCCAGCTGGATCGTATATTTATTTTTAAATCTATTTTATTTTATTTTTTATTTTACAACAATGCGACAAATTTTGTGAGAGAGATCCCGACTATACTTACAATATATTGCCTCAATCTAGCTAGGTTGTTTTAGAAATAGATTTGAAGAGAATAATGTCATATGCAGCACACTCTTTTATCTAGTGCTTTTGGATTCTTTAGCACAATATCTGAAAAGTAGTAGTTTGCATTTATTTCTTTTTTTAATAAAACTAATACTTTTTTATTTTGGTCCCATGTTTTCTATTTCATACTATTTTTATTTCAGGTGGGCAGCAATTGCTTTAACAACTTTTATGATTCGAGGGGCTACAGTTCCACTTCTAGTAAATCAACTAAAAGCTACATACAAACTTACTGTAAGTTGCATCAATGCCTCATACCTATATACTTCTATGATTCTATCCACACATATCATTCACATATTGACAACTTGATATCGATGCATACATATCATTCACCAGAAATGGGGTTTATATCATTCAATATAATTGTTTATTCAATATTAAAAAGAATAATTATATTTTTTCTGAAATATTTATTGTGAAGACAATGAATGTACGTGTTCTGTTTGCGACTATGAAGCAAGCAACCAATGAATAGATCTTTTTGTTTTATTTTTAGCAAAGAATTAATTGCACAATCTGAATCTGAAACAAGTGGGTTTGAGTCTCGACCAAATGGGTCTGAACAAAACGACGCTCAAGAAAATCAGTCTGAACAAAGTGATATTCAAGGGACTGGTTAGTTTGCTGCTTCTTTTTTATATAATAATTGTTATGAATAGATTACTAACAAGATATTATTCATTTAGGTGAGCATAATAAATGACTGCATTTCAATGAATATGGGCAACCTGTTGGAGAAGGTTCAGCAGAATTCTCTACTAGGTCGAATGGCGAGGGCACATTGCCCACCAACATACAGTGCTTGGCGTGACGTACCAATTGTCGTGAAATAGCAAATATGGAGTAAAGTCTTTGTGAGTGGAAGTAAATCATTTAAAATCAAATTTAATTGTTCTACTAATAATTTTTTTAATCTTTTTTTTATTATATGGAGTAAAGTCTTTATGAGTGGAAGTAAATCATTTAAAATCAAATTTAATTGTTCTACTAATAATTTTTTAATTCTTTTTTTTATTATCACAGGCTAAATATGATATTTCAACAAGTCACAAAAGCATGATCTTATCGAAAGCTAATACTTCATGGAAACAGTGGAAACATGATCTGCGCATACACTACAATAAACATAAGACAAATGTGGAATGGAAAAATGATATATCAAATCGTGTGAAGAAAGAAGACTGGGAAAATTTTGTTGATATGTGTTCGACAGAACAAGAGCAAGTGCGTCGAGAAAAAAGAAAGTCTTCCAGGGAAAAGATGAAAAACTCACACACTACTGGTAGACGAGGGGCAACTAACATGGCAGAGGAATTAGAAATATATATCCAACATTCTATTTGTATATAATTATTTGAAATATTAATATTTACATAAAATTTTTATTGTACAGAAAAAGTAGAGTTCTGATGGTAGAGTCACTAGGACACAAATATATATAGCCTCTCATACCAAGAAAGATGAGACTTGTCCTTTTCCCGCTATGAGCAATCAACTAGTAAGACTATTATTTTAGTTCATTTTACATCAAAATTTTAGTATTGAAATGTTTAATTAATATTTATTTTTTGCAGGATGATATTAGAAGAATCATCATGAACGATCCTCTTCTAGGGGATAACGATTTAGATACTGACCCTGTTGCTAAAGTAAATGATGCTCACCTCCCTTTTTTGTTTCTTCTTTTCCTTGTAAGGAATTTATAGTTCTAAAATATTTTGTTGCTTAGGTTTGTAGCCGTGATGGAAGAGGTTGTGTACGGGGCATGGGTAGGGGTGTATCTAAGACCGTTATTCAAGCATCAGCGCCTTGCAAAGAGAACGCTCAACAGGAGAAGAGAGCACGTGAAAACATTGAATTGAAGTTTGATTTACTTATTTAACAATCTGATGAGGACCGTAAGGCACGCAAGACCCTTGAGGAAAAAGTCAATGCATTATCGAGTCAAGTTCTCTCTCAAGGAACACATATGCCAGATTTAGGTTCTTCTCAGGTACAAATTTCAATCTCATGAAAGCCCAAATTCCTTTTCAAAATTATAATTTTTCGATATAATTTTTTTAATACTAATCAGTTATCATTATTTTCGTAGGCACAACAACATTCATCAGTTCTTCCTGATTCACTAGTGGATCAATCATCCACGCGCTGCTTATTAAAGAACTTCAGGAAAAAATTTGTTGCACTGGGACGTATTAATAGAGAGACGACAACATCAACAGATTCATTTAGCATCATAGTAGATGATATTTATGATATCGCCGCCGAGCTGTATGCGAGTGAAGGGACATTAGCAGATATAACAATTGGGGATACAATTATCTGGCCAAAGGGACTTATCCAATTTATATGATTATTGTTAGGCATAATATAAATTGGATTTATTTGGTTATAGACACTTAATGGATTTGAATGCTTAGTAGTTTTTTTTGAGAATTTTAAGTTTTATGCTTTTTATGATTATTTCAAAATTGAAAGTTGAAAGTTGTAATTAAGGATGATGATTATCAATTTATTTATTTTAAGATGTGAATTTGCTTATGGTGAATTTAGAAATTTATGTATTTTGATGATTATAGATTTCATTAGATTTTAGACGAAAATTATTTAAAAAAATGATGTGAAAAAATCATCGTTTTTCAAATTTTAAATATTTAAAAATATATATAAATAAAAAAATACGACTGCTCAAAACCGTAATTGTTTCATGAACATAATTATTCTAAAGAGAAACGATAGTCATAATATGTCGATTATGGGGGGAATACGTCATGTCTTTTTCAATAAAACGACATAAAACACAACAGCTCAAAACAGTCGTTTGTGGTCAACAGCCGAAGACAGTCGTTATTTTGATGAGATAAACGATGGTCTAAATATGTCGTTGAAAAATACTACTGCTTTTTCTAGGATGGCTCACTCGACGGTCAAAAACCGTCGTTTTTGTGGAAAACGACTGTTTTGGACAATTGTTTGTTTTGCATTTTCACGTAGTGGGCCATAGGTGGCATGGGATACCTTATTATTTTATGTAGTTTTTAAAAGTTATTATTGTGTAATTCTATTTTCTATTTTGAATGTTGAATGTTTATAATAATTATAGCTTGAAAAATGTTGTTGAAAAAAATTATTGAAAAAAGTTACAGGAAAAAGCTCATACAAAAAGCTATAGAAAAAAACTCTTAAAAAATATTAGAAACCTGGCTCGAAAATGGGCCCGAACTCAAGCCTAAACTCGGGTTTCGACCCGATTCATAGCGGGCTGAGGTTTTTTGGGCCGGGTTCGGGCTACAACATTTAAAATCGGGTTGCGCCAGGCCCGACCCGGATAGCTATCGGGACGGGTTCAGGCTCTTATTATATTTAAGAAAAATGGACCTACACAAAAACCCGGCCCAACCCATTGATAGCCCTAGTTGTTTCTAATAATTGTTCAACACGCCTATCAACACTTCCTCCTCCCAATGGGATACCATTGGAACCGGTGGCAATTCCTTCCTTATTTGAAGTGTCTTCAATATTAATGGTATTTTATTTATGGTGAGGAGCCATATGGATTTGTTAAAATTGAAAAAATAAAATATGCATTAATAAATCAATTAAGTGTAAACAATCCAACTCATGTCCCAATAAGAACCTGAAGCCTAAGCTCTAGTGCCAACTATAATGACCCGGAATTTCCACACAAGGATGATATGGAATATCAGATCATCAAACTTAGTTCATAAGCTTATAAAAAAGAATTCAATAAATGGGTAACATGAATCAGACTAAATTTTTATCTTCAAATAACCCCAACATCCATAAATGAAAATACTATCGGTAACAATTGTACGTCATACAAACAGTGACACTTACATTAATGTCCATGAAAAATAATAAATAAATATTCTAAAGAAAATTGATTAAGTCTTACCAAGTCTTAATCAAAGAATTCTCACTAAGGATAATATTCTTTAGGTGGGAGATCTTCTTCGTCTTCAGCCATGAAATCAAAATCCTCTCCCGACTTAGGATCCTTGTCAACTCCCAAACCAGCGACACATAGTATCGGGGTGAGCAAAAAATCTACATGCTCAGTAGGATGATTCTATGACCATTCGTGTCTAAAGCCATCCAACACATAATTTTAATGATTATTCAATTATTAATGACTGAAGATACAATCAAAATATGAGAAATCACCACATATTTATACTCTATGATAATAACTTCAAGTACAAATTTGAGTTCAATTTATATAACTTACGGTGGTGTTTTGATGTCATATTCATGAAATCTAAAAGGTGAATTTTATAGAAGTACCCAATTGTGATATTTTTCTTTTTCATGTTTAGTTTTATATTCATACATTACTTAAATATGTAACTTAAAGTAATCTGTATCACAAATATAGCGTTAGAGTCAAAGTCAAAACACTGATGGGGATCCTGACCATCATTGTTCTAGAGCAATTTTTTCAAGTGTCGTAGCTCTTGCCAAGTGAGAGAGCTCATGCAATTCAAAATACCGTTGTAATGATTTAGAGCGTGCCGTAACACAGGGTCCCTCCAAATTCAAATCTTAAATCGCATGCGTAAATCTAAAGCGTAATGTTGCATTTATTCTTTTCATAACTGATGTATAATTTCAAAATCATTTCAAGGTTTGACATAAGTCTTATATATTATATTTTCTCCTTTTTTCTTTTATTTTTTCATTTAAAAGTGTCAAAAGCAAATATTATTCATTCAATAGTGACAACAAGATCTAACTATTCTAATCTCATGTTCATATTCAACAAATTTAAAAAAAATCAAGTTGTCATATGCCTTTACAATATACAGAGTTAACTAGAAATATTAACTTCTTCATAGGGTGTCTTCTTCAAATGGATAATACACCGTTGTGTACCCATCGAAATAGATGAAATAGTGTATTCATGCATGTGAAGTCGATGGGTATCGATCATGATGCATTCGACCAATGATACATAAAAGGCCAAAGTTTATGATTTTATTAATAAATAGATTCTCAGTGATATTAAATAATTTGAACTGTTGGAAAAAAAATTTACGAAATTTTAATAGGGGTAGTGCTACTGAAACTTTCGTGAATCAGAACAATTACGATGATCAAAAGCGTCAAAGATACGGAAACTCACTACTCAGAAAAATTTAGCCTTTAGAATGCAATTGTAGTCCTGGCAAAACCGATTCTGGTCCAACTTTGAGGCCATATTCAAATAGATTAACCGCTAAATCGGATCCGATCATAACAAGAAAGTTAAAGAGGGTCATATAACAACTTTCCATAGGATTTGACGGCAGCTTATTTGGATGTGTGAATTAATTTTTATGATCCATCAAAGTTAGTAAATTACACACTTTGGTTTCATTAAAATTCTTCCAAATAGCAAATGGGCATATTTGGTGTACACTTGTTGAAACCTAAGAGGCTAAATTTGCCGAAAAGTCTAATCAGAAAAGTCAAAGTGCTAGTATTTGATTTCGCTACTAATATTGCAGCACACCCATTTTAATCTTGAAAGGCGTGAATTCATAGTTTCACGAGATCGATGGTCATAAATAATTTGTGAATCAGCGACGATCCGAGGCACAACAAGGCACATGGTTGTAGCCGATTATACACTATGATAATTAATATATATATATATATATATATATATATATATATATATATATATTACGAGTCATTAAACATCCTCATATTAAAAGTTTAAAATACAAGTTAGTCGTTAGAATTCCCCTACTTGGGGTCCTAAAGTCGCAAGAAATTGGTTGAAAGATCCGAGCAGTACTGTTGATGAAAGAGAGGTTGATGAGAATCGAAGTTGTAAGGCTGATTACCCAAATTCTTCCTCTTCTTCTTCAATATAAGGGAAAAGTTAATATTAGAAATCATGCCAGGTCTAAGCATAAATATCAATTGGTTTATTTCTTCATTAAAATCGAAGTTGAACAAGAGAGAAGTGCAACGTTCAATACACCCTAATTGCATGAAGAAATGAGAGAGAGAGAGAGAGATTTATCATTCATACTTTTAAAATAGCAAAAGCTAGAGATGGGACGATTTGGACGATCCCATGAATCCTTGGTATTGAATAAAAATGCAAGAGCGATCTTCTAAAATTGAGATGTGCGGTTGAGAATTCTAGAAGATATATGTGTCATGTTCTTAAGATTTAAAGAAGTTGGATGAAGATATAATAGGGATTTGCGATCGGATATTGGGCTTTCTTGTTTATGAGGCACAAGAGAGGGAGTGAGAGTAGTGACACGTTTTCACGAAATCTTAGAGTGTGTTTGGGTTAGCTCCCTGGAGCAAAGAGCAGCTCTTTTAAGAGTGATCTTTCAAAGAGTTTTCTTGCTGGATTTATTGTTTTGGTAATAGTCTTGAGAGAGCGGTTTTAGAGCTACTCCCATAAAAGTTGGTGTTTGGTAAAAACAACTCTATATAGAATATTATAATTAGTTGACCAAAATGACCCCGAAGGTATTGAGAGAATAATTTAAAGACTTATTAGGTGTAAACTAGTAATACCATAAATATTATATCATACGACATTCATTCAAAGGAAAATTAACATATACGTCATCAACAAAATTTAACATGTGACGAAATCTCTTAATAAGGAACAAAATACTAAACATTCAATAACACTTAATTTAAATCTCAAATATTGCCACTGTGGTTATCTAATATAGCATCAGCTATCGCATCTCGAATAATTTCCATTTCCCTCTAACTTTGGGAAGAACCTTCGTGTTCAACATCGTCATCAGGTTCTCTCGGCCCGTCTTCGACATATTCATCATTACCATATTTTTGAAAATATTTATCAGCAATTTCCTTGTCTTATAAAATTATGAATCGCCATACATGTGATCACAATAAACCTTTGTGTCTTTAATGAATATGGAGGCATTTTTGATAAAATTGGCCATTTTTTCTTCAGAACTCCAAAACAACGTTCAATAATGTTCCTCAAAGGCGAGTGCACGTGATTGAATAATTCTTTCTTCTCTCTTGGTCGTGGACCATTTAGAAAGGCTGGAATATGATAACGAGTCTTTCGATATGGTGCTAAGAACCCCTTCATATTAGCATATCCATCATCTACAACGTAGTACTTACCTGTGAAAAAATAAAAGTTACTCATATTTAAAATTTAAAATATATTAAATATTGAAGATAAAGATACGCACAATGTGGAGCATGTGAAAATTTTAAGTCAGAATTGGTAATGGCCTCATGAAGAATGCGAGAATCATGCCTTCCTACCCAACATATGTAAATGTGAACCTCATGTGAACATGCTGCCATCAAGTTTTGAGTTATCCCTTTTCGATCACTTCTGTATGGAATTTGTTTCGCTGCTGGTACATAGGCATCAATATGTGTGTTATCAATTGCTCCAACACAATCCTATAATATTTAAAAAATAAATAGATTATTAGTATGTATTACATGTGATAATAAGTTCAACGAAAATAAATTTTATATTGATGTTTGAAATCGTTATTTACCTTGAACCATGGCATGTATTTCGAATTCATATTAATATGAGTAGAAACCGTCTCAAATGATGGGGGTACGATAAATGACATTGAAAGTTGTACTATTGCCATCAATACTCGATGAAATTGACGAGATATTGTTTCTGGTGAGTGGTGGAAGCGTTCTGAAATCATTCGATTTCGTTCATTGTGACCAACCGTCACAAGGAACATGGCTAGTTGCTCTTCTAGTGATAAATTTCGTGTATCTTGAAGTAATCCTCTTTCCTTTAAAGTCTCACACAACCTTAAAAAAATATGTCTCTCCATTTGTAATTGCTCAAAAACTATAATAGGGTGTCTCAAAATGTGCATGATCCAGTCCATGCCTTTAAAAATACAATCCCTGCCTTTAAAAATACAATCCCTGCGAGGTTCTTTTAACACAAAAAAATTATGGTACTGTATGGCTATCGTTGCACCAGTAAGAGCTAAAATCTGGATTTCATCGTCAGAATCTATAAGGCTATTCTCTTCATCAGAGCTTGTACCATATGCAGTACTAAGTTCGACATCAAAACTCATTTTCTGTAATAATCCTTAGAAATATATATATATATATATCAATTACATACACATCTACATCAAATGAACATCTCTAATTATTAACAGAAATAAAAATAACTACATTGATAATCACATAAATATATTACAACCATATCTATAACCATAATGAAGTAAATAATCAGCAACATAAGATAAACTACTATCTCATAATATTAACTCATAAAAAAGAACTCAAAAAGGGAAGAAGGCCCAACATTCAAAAAGGGAAGAAGGCCCAACACTCAAAAAGAAGAAAATAAAAATATCTAATTACATCCACATCTACATCAAATGAACATCTCTAATTATTAACAGAAATAAAAATAACTACATTGATAATCACATAAATATATGACAACCATGTCTATAATTATAATGAAGTGAATAATCAGCAATCTAAGAGTGGATAGTCATAAACTACTATCTCATAATATTAATCCATAAAAAAGAACTCAAAAGGGAAGAAGGCCCAACACTCAAAAAGGGAAGAAGGCCCAACACTCAAAAAGAAAAAAATAAAAATGTCTACTTCATCCCACCATGGCTAGCTCGATCCGATCGATGTTGTAACCAAGCTAGGAGGCTTTCATGATCATCAAGATTAGTGAATAGGTCTTGACAATCTTTTTTTAAGAACTTATCCAGCGCAAAGTGGTATAAGGGGCTTCCTTTTGGGACATTCGTCATCTGTTTCAACAGGTCCATGCACTCCTTCATTGTTGTATGCCTATGGCGAGCGCTCGATGTCATTCTTCTATTCTCAATGGCCTCATGAATACCCTTGAGTTGTCTATCAAGCATGGTTGCTCCTGATACCTTTCGGCGTTGTGGTAGAGGTTCCGATTGAGTTTTAACACTCCGGCGACAACTCGAAACCCGTTTAGTACCATTTGTAGCCCCCAACTCTTTCCCATTGACGGTAGGATCAATTTCCTCAATCCCCTCAGTACCAAGATCTGGTCATGGTTGTATAACACCATTAACATCATTATCATTGGTGTCATCTCCGATGTCCATAAAAGAAGAAGATTCTCCTCTCCCAACTGAGTGCAGTGTATCATCCGGAACTGACCCTTGTGAGGGTGCCTATCCTAGCCTACCATTGGCCGTCACCCCACCATACATAATATCCATCTCTTCTGCGAATTCTAATCTTTCATATTGCCATTGAGCATCTGCTGGGTTTTTCTACAATTTAAAAAGCATTTTGTTATAAGGACGTAGAGAATATTTTTAAAATAAAAACTAAAATAACTCATAATACCTTGTTCCACTCATCCCACCATTCTTGATCTGTCGAAACTGTCTTTCTTTGGTTGTCCCATCCCAAACCAGTGTTACTCCTCAGCTTATCCCATCTTTTCTATATATCTTTTTGTTTATCCCAGTGGTTCTTAAATTAATTCTTATTATACTCCAATCCAGTTCACTTCTTAAATTCATTGCACAATATCTCATACCCTGTCTTATCGAGATGAGTGTTGGGCCTTCTTCCCTTTTTCACAAGATCAACACATATCTCAAGGAATGCTTTATGAGCATGAGAAGGCCAATTGGCTCTGACCAAATATTTATTTTATTAATTTCTTTTTTTCATTTTACTACCATTAAAACAGAATAAAAAAATAATAATTATGGGAAAAAATAATAATAATAAAATAGAACAAAACTTTATAAATGCTTGCATAATATTCATCTCTCCCTTCCATAGCAACCTTATTCCACTACCATGCTACTAGATAGCAACAACTTTTCCATTAACCAAAAACTACCCTTTGGCAATTTTGGGCCCTCAATTAACCAACAAGCCTTATCCCATCTAAATAATTTCTCTGTTTGTGGAGGGATAAGGCGGACTGGTGACTACGAGTCTGCCTGAATTCCCTATAAATGAAAAAAGTATACACATCTATGATACTCATGCCATAACCAAGTCGCACACTGGTGCATGACTTGCCAATTTAGTTGGAAGGTTCTTTACAGCTGGTATGATGCGCCACCTGGCATAAGCATTCTTCCTGATTAAAATCAAGTTTTAGCATTTGGGGTTATAAAAATGGGTCAATGGGAGCTCCTTGTTCTTGTAGAGATTCCGAGATTGGACTCAGTTCCCAATTTTAGACCTTCACAGATTTTTTTACCAATCTATGTTTTCCATAATATGAACATCATTTACTCAATGTGAAAAAATGCTCATCTGAAGATTCAAACCATTTCATAATTGGAGTTTATTTGGAACATGGGATGTTTACTGTTGGTGGTACACTGACCAATGTCAGTCTCTAGATGGTAAAAAATGTACCTGTACAGATGCACAGATTTAAGGATTTCAATGTTTATTCGTGAAGGTACAATGAGATCAACCTGCTATGCAGAGGGGGGGAAATCAACATCTAAGATCTGCATGTTTTGTGGGAAAAAGGACTAGACTATAGAACATCTATTCATTTTTTGCCAATGTGCAAGACATTTGATCCTCTAAGATCTGCATGCTTTGGAGTGAATATTGTTTGGGGAATCCTTTGCCAAAATTTTAGCGGAATGGTTAAATTTTTCTGTTCCAAAATAATATGGCCCTCTGTAGGCCCATGTTAAAGAAAATACTAAGCAAATACTTCAAAATGGACATCATATGTGAATAACATAGCTCAGTAAGCACTCTACAAGAGCAATTGTCAGCATACTCAGTTTTAACTTCTATGGGGCATCGCCTACATCAATAGATAAAACCCTCAACACCACCCTTCTATGCCATGTGGTGCAAATATGTGATCAATCCAAATTGTCCAAGTGGTGGAACATAATTTGAACTAATGTCTGACAAAAGAGTATGCCCCTTGATTAAAACCAACTGATCTAGGCACTTTACTCATGAACCATTGTTCATATTAAATAGGGTCTATATAAAGTGTTCAAATTGGATGGTCAAAAGCCTCTTAGGGCAGGTTGTTTTTTGGGCCAAGTTTAGTTTATATAACATCCCACTTGGACTAATTGAATTTGTAAATCGCATATTTGTAGGTCATATGCGATTTGGCACCATATGACCTACAAATATGACAATGAAGGTGTTATCTATTGATGTAGGCAGCCAGAGTCAATCTCTTTCTAAAATACCATCAAAGCTTACAACGACTAAAATACCCAACATGACATGCTTAAATTTAACCAACTTTGTGATAAATATTTTATTTTATTTTATTAAAAGAGTAAAGAAAATTTGGGATATGAATTGAGTGCTTGGATAATTGAATCAACATTATCCAAACCGTCCAGATGTCTCGCAAGTTGCATGGTTGAAATTTTGCCCAAAAAGTATGTGATTTGATGATTTTGAAACCACCTCTTTGATGACCAACAATTGGATGATTACAAGTGTATAGGAGACAATTCATATTCAATATGCAAAATGCATTTTGATCGGATGACCGAGATTGTCCAATGTGCATTATAAGTAAAATAGATAAGCTGAACACCCAAACACCAACTAAACCAATCGACCATCAGAAGGGAATGGGTACCTAAAAATTCCCATTTTTCATGTGTATCACTTCCATCTCATTCACTTCAATTCCATAGTGTTTTGAATTCAAAATTTCAAATTCTTGAAATGGGTCCCTAGAAATTGCAAAGAAAATAAAACCCAAATGATTAAATTCAAGAATCAACCCCACCCATTTTCCATGGTGAACTAAACTTGAAGTGGGTTCCATCAAAACAACAAGAACAAGCCAAATTACCACAAAACAACAAGAAAAAAAATGATATAGAATTAAAAGATCTTCTGTTTCTAGGTGCATCATAATGGTGCACCAGCACTCTTAACATTAAAAGAATGAATTCTATGTTAACAAAAAATTAGAAAGTTTCCTGGATTCTAAAATCAACAACATGAAATTAAGCCCACACCAAAAAAAAAAAAAACTACAAAATAAATAATTAGAGGGCATAATTTGAAAGATAAATTAGCTAACCTTTAGATTTTTTATATGAGTTCATTATTGATGGATAGCTAAATAGATTGATAAATTAATTAAAGTGATTAAGAAATGGTCACTAAGCGTAGACAAATTCAGCACCAGAAATACCTCAAGATCTGACTCATGTTGAGTAATGTCGGCAGGTCAAAGTAATGGACCACAATATTTTTTTTGTGAGAGGTGGGCAATGAGCCATATTGTAAAATTACAATCTCATAGGATTTGGAGAGATGTTGATTGAAATTAAGCATGATCTTACATAACCAAATGTTATAAATCCCATTATTTGTGATTGGAAAGTACAAATGAATAAAAAAAAACCCACTATCTTGTCTAAATATCTACTTTGTTTGAAAAAAAAAATCAAACAAAGAACAAAGAACCATCACAATCGTATACCTTAAAAAACTAAACCCAAATAGCAAAGTACCAAACTATGAGGAAGATTACCAAACCCTAAAACACCGGATAGATAATATGCATAGCCAATCAATTAAAAAGAAGAGTATAAGATAATAGAATCATATCAAAGAATATGAAAACTAATCAGACTTGTATATAAACATCAAACATCTGCATCGTTACATCAAGCTGCTTGACGAATGAATTATAGATTGAAATGAGAGCGCGCGGACCGGTAGTATTTGACCTTTTGATTGTTGAAGACCTTGTTTTGTTGTGCACTCGCTGATCGATACGTCACTTCGTAAAGCAGAGAAGAGACGCTAATGGCTCTCGTTCTCTTCCAAGCCTTAGACGCAAAGTGATTTTCTTTCTTATAGTGGTTTTTTTTGTATTAGCAAAACAGAGTGGGGCTATTTTAGTCCCTACAACAGGGAAAACACCGTCGTTTGTTTCCTGCGAGAGCTCGCTCGACCCACTTAAAAGAGCAGCTAAAAACAGCTCTTTTAAAGAGACCTAAAATCAGCTCTTTCACTCTCTGAAAGAGTAGAGAGCACTTGCAACCAAACATACTTTTATGCTAAACTGTTCTATAAAAGAGTAGAGAGCTGCTCTTTGCTTCAAAAGAGCTAACCCAAACACACCCTAAAATCAGGTCTTTCACTCTCTGAAAGAGTAAAGAGCACTTACAACCAAACAGACTCTTATGCTAAATTGTTCTATAAAAGAGCAGAGAGTTGCTATTTGCTTCAAAAGAGCTAACCCAAACACACCCTTAGTCAGGTATGTGATTTGGGCATCCCATGTATACGAGGTGTACTTATCACAAATCAACCAAGAGGTCAACATGGGGTTTCCACATGCCATCCCAAAATGGCTCCTAGTTTTTGTTTTTCATTATTTTATTTTTTTTGTGATAGAAAAATGGTTCATAGTTATATATAAGTCGGTGGGTTATATACATTTAATAACATGTATGTAATCATATAATTTATATATATATTTATATCATTTCTTATAATTAATCCAAAACTAGTATGTATGGACATAGGATTTGTCTCAAAGGCCTCATGTCCACCAATTCTGGCCGCTATCCCCGAGCCCATACAGAATATAATGATTATTTATTAAAATTTTGGATTAATTATTATAAATTCATATAACAAATATTAATATATATAATAACTAGTGGCACGTGGACATGGTCTAGATCCCAATACCATAACTGTGACAATCCAAGATTGCTACAAATGGGTGAAATGGAGAGTACTAATAACTTTTTTTTTTTATGACACTTTTATCTTTTTTATTAGATATGAAGAACGATTGCAAATTGGATAATAAGTAATCTCAAATGGACGATTACAGAGTAAATGGCCACATTCTAAAGAGTGGTAGTTACAATAATTAACATTAAAATATATTGAATGATATTCAAGATCCATCTAACAACGACACGGAATTAGGGACCTTCAGAGTAAGGTAAAAATTTGAGAATTCACCACCATCCTGAACATCTGCCGATAATCGACACCGAAGATCCACCCGAAAAAATGCCACCACGATCGGCAAACTCACGATCCACAAAAATTTCCACCACGTTGGAAACGGGGGCAACAATCGATTAAAAGTTTCACACATCGCTTCAACCGAAGCTTTTAAACAATACCTCATGACGTAGATATAGTGCATGTGTTCACGAAACAACGAAGCTACCAATACGTCGGTAAAAAATTCGTACTAATTAAATCAAAGCTTTTAATAGTTTCGATAAAATCAACAGTATAAATAATATTTTATTATATACATAATGTAAGAGTTGCAATTTAAAATAAAAAATTTTAAATCAAGAGCATCGAGATCAAAAGTCAGTAGTGAGTCAATGAAATTAAAATCAGGGTTGTTATAGTAAATCTCTAGGCCTCCATTGAAAAAGCATTTGATTACTTTATCTCACATTATGGAGATGTTTTTTTTATGAAATCTTATGCCACCAAATTTTTTTGCATCTCATGACACTCGGTCAAAAATGAGAAATGAAAAATGGTGCCACATCTTCATAGCTAGTGACCCCTTCAAAATTTGGATTGATCATGTGTTAGTTGTTGGGGTTATTAACAGGTCAGGTCGAACGGATACCCGACCTGCATGATCTAGATTTTTTAATGGGTGAGACGCATAAACATGACCCACTGGGATGGGTCGGGCATGACGTATTTGATCTGACCTTGAGGGTTCATGTTGAGTAAGGGAAAAATAGAGTCTAGTCAAGTGATATTTAATTATTTGTATATAAACTCTTGGAGAATAGGGTTTTTTTCTTTGTGTCAAGTCAGGTTTCAGGTCGGGCATTGAGTTGGGTCAAATTCACAATCGGGTCTGGTCGGGCATATGACATTTTTTTTCATTTGGCAACCAAACTTTGGCCCAACTCAATCCAACTCATTGAGAGCTCTGCCTCTACAAAATCTTGTTTGCCTGAGAGGGGTGAGTGACAGTTGTCGGAGGCATAGTCACAAAAATTGTCGAATTATTAAATAATTCATAAATAATTTGTAATTTTTGTGAGAAACTAATGAAACATGAACTATTCGCGATTTTTTGAAAAAAACGCTGAAATTGCTGAAGTTCGTGAATAATTTAGGAAATTCGTGGACACTAAACTCTGAAGTCGGCTACATTTACACGCTAAGTTACTTAGTTTTTTTTATGCCTTGTTTGGCAGAACAAGTTCTAGAAATAAATCCGTAAAATCTCAAGATTCTACTGGAATGAAAACTTTCCACTGTTTGACAATGTAGTGGGACCCATAAACTAGAGTTTTTTTGAAAAAAAAAACTCATATAAAAGTTCAAGCCAAAATTTGGCTGAAACTTGTTTCCACCCATGACATGGGTTAAAAGCTTGAAGAGGAATTTTGGTGGCCTCCCTTGCAACCTAAAATTCGTTCTTCTCAACTCGGATATTTTATGCTTAAAGTTGTTTGATTACTTTGGATCAACCGATCGAGGTTTTTTTTTCACCATAATTTTTCATATGGATCTTGAGACCATGAGCTTATCATCAAATGCTCAATTTTTTCGTTGATGTGACACACATGTCAATACCTCTTTGTTCACGCTCACGCGTTCTCTGAAAGTGCCTACGTCTCAGACCCCTGAAAAAACGTTGATTTTTTTGGATCAGATGATGGAGATCTTGTTTAACAAAGATCTTCCACAAAATAGATCTTGGGTTCATGGTGCATCAATCTGACGGTCAGTTTTTGATTTCTTGTATCACCAATACCCAAAAAATGACTCTTCAATCATATGGCACACATCATGCTTAAACGTGAATTTAGGGCCATTTTTTGGGGACTAGGGACACATGGAATCACAAACTGACTATCTGATAGGTGCTACATGATCTTAAGATCCATTCTGTGGACGATCGGGGTGAAAAACAATCAACCTCATCTGATCCAAAGCAATCAATAGTCTTCAAGGGGTTTGGGACGTGAACAGAGGTACCCATAAATAGCGACGCTAATAAATGTAACCCAACCATTTAAGCCACTTAATTTGAAGGTCATGATCTAAAGATTATAAGTGAAAAGATTGACACCAAGCATAATCTTTATCATATGACTCAATGAATCAAAAGTCATTATCCGATTCAACAGTTGATTGTATCGAATTATATGATAAAGATTGAGTTTTGCACCACTCTTTTGCATCGTAGATCAGTAGATAATGGCCTTTATATCAGACAGTTTAGATGCAACCTCACCTTATAATCGTACAATTTATTCGCATTGTAAAATCGTAATTGCACTCCATCTTCTTCGGCCAACATGCATTGACTGCTTTGAATCTAATAAAAGAGATTGTTTTTTTATCCCAATCTTCTACATGATGCATCTTGAGATCATGGGTATATCATTAGACGATTTTTTTATTTCATATGACACTCATTCCAAAAAATGACCCGTGATTTGTATTTGAGCTTGATGTACTGTTTGAGATTTGTACCATGTGGAATAAAAACTAACTATCTGAGTGTATACCCATAATCTCAAGACCCATATTATAAAAAGTTGGGACATTTCATGTTCTAATTCAAAGCAATTAATGCATTTTGGCCCGACGAGATGGGTTGAAGTTATATGTTCACATGGTGTGAAGAATGGTCCATTAAGAACAAAAATTTACACAATGTTGCCAAACAACTGAAAAAAATAAAATAAAATCATTGTAAACTTTTTAAAATAAAACTTTCCATGAGTTTTTTTATTTACAAGCCCATGTAACGTAAAAAAAAAAAAAATCATTTCCATGAGTTTTGTCAAACAAGGCATTAATAGTAACTTATTGATTACATTTACTGATTTACACTCTGCGTTACTTAAGAGTTAAAAGTTTATATATATATATATATATATATATATATATATATATATATATATATATATATAGTTAAAAAGTAAAAAGGTTAAAAACCAAACCCTCTAGCTCTCTCAAACCCTTCATCTCTCCTCTCTCCTCTCTAGGCTGTGCTCCTCTGAATCTGGACTTTGCAGTATATGGAGTCTGGTCGGCTGGAGAGTGGAGACGCCGACATCTTCTTAGAGTATTTTTCTCCCAGTCCCCAACTTGCTCTGATTTTTCTTTGATTGCATCTTCTTGTAAGTTTTTTATTTTTTTTTCTCCAAATTTTTTCTCCAATTTTTCTCTCATTTTTCTTTGATTGCATCTTCTTTTAAGTTTTATTGCATCTTCTTGAAAGCTTTTTTTTTTTTCTCTGATTTATATATATATATAGTTATATTTTTATAATTTTTATTTTTTCGAATTGTTCCCGAACTTTGCCAGCATCAGTCAAATTGGTCCGGACCCCAACCGAAAGGAGCGGCCATGACTAAATTTAATTTTAATAAGACACCGTGAGCGCCACTTTAATTTCTTCCCGCACACCATCGGTTCCGACAAAATTACAACTCACTGACGTTGGAATTAGGGCTTCTTGGTGTGAAAGTTAGGGTTTTTATATGAGTGGGTGTTCGGGTGCGCGGAAAGAATTTGACAGCACTTGGAGTGCGGGTTCAGAGAATTTTATTTGGTGCGCGCGCTCTTGATTAATAGAGAACCGTGGCTGCGAACTCTATATATTGAACGGCGAACAGCGGCTCTCTCAAGCTTTTCAAAATCATAATGGAGAAGGAGGAGGCAATAACGAACCAGAAGAAGAAGAAGAAGCAAAAAGTGGTCTATGTCTACGGAAACTACAAAAGCTACTATGGATATCGCGTATTTTCTATTCTTATTCTATTTTTACATATATATTACTGTTTCTCTTTCTTCATGAATCCTTGTTTTTATGTCAATAGTATATTTGGTCTTCTTTATCATTATCAGAATTCAAAAAGAAGGAAAGCCAATCGGTTTTTTCAAGTCAACTTGATGAACCTATATATACATGTATATATACATTGTTGTTTGTTTTTATGTCAAATTAACAAATTGGGTCTTCTTTATAATTATCAAAAAGAAGAAACCCAATCAATTTTTGCAAGTGGACTTGATGAGCCACAGTAGCGAAAAATGGAGTGGTCATGGTGCTTAGCACCAAGGTATCAAATATATGCCGATACCTGTCGGTGATACCTGTCATTTCTCGGCAAACTGATACGTATCAGTTATCAACTCGGGTATCGGTATCCGTATCTGGCGATACCTACCATTTTTATTTATTTTTAAATATACTGATATAACTCGGTATTGGCCAATTCGTATTGGCCCTCCATGGACCGATACCTGATACTGGTACCCGAGCTGACACCTTGCTCAGCACTGTATTATAATTGGAATCTTTGCTATTAAAAGCTACGCCTAGGCCCTCTTAGGGAGGGTGATCGCCTAGGCATAACCCGCTTGCTGTTTACCCGCCTTGGACATCATAAGGAGACATGCTAGGCTTCTAGAGGACATTTGGGTCGGTGGATTTAAAGGTATTTGGTACTTAGTGAGTAAATAATCATGGTTTTAGTTGTTATTTTCTCATATTTATCAGTTATTCTAAATCCTCATAGATTATTATAGTAAATAAACCAAATTATTGCACTATTACTAAGAATCATTGCCTATGCTCCTCTTAGCTCTAAGGAGAGTCCACCGCCCGTGCCCTGCCTGGCGCATTTAACTACTATGATTGGAACTGTGGGTTCTAACTTCTGACCCACATTCATCTTAAGCTATTAAAATGCACGTTTGATCTTATACAATTAAAATATACTTTATTGTTATGCCATGTGGCACACATCTTTGATCAATCCAGATAGTCATAGTGGCATTCCACCATTGAAACATGTCTCATCCAAAGCATCACGCCTTTTTACCCGTGTGAAAGAGCTGCATAACTCCATCAAGGGAGAGCATAGTAGGACCTACAGTGGTTGGGATCGAGATAGGGAGAGGAGGAGAGCCCATCCACATCGTGAGCCGGAATATGACCTCGATGAGCCCATTCACTGGTTGTCGGAGATGGACCAATATTTTAATTCGTATAACATGTTAGAGGAGCGTCGGGTTAGATCATCCAAGATTGTGATCCATCTGAACAGTGAGCTTTAATATTGGCTGTTAAAATATAAGAACAACAACTGAGATTAGAGTGCACAGATTAGATGGTTCAAATCTCCCATAAACTGTGATTTTCACGCCCAATGCTGCTCAATCATCAACGTATGAGCTATCACTTTGACAGATTGGATTATGTACATCTTACACCTTTAATTGTGTATGATCATTTAAACACCAACATGGTTTTAAAATGACGTTAGGAGAGTTGAGCCCATTATAGTTTGCTGTTAGCAATCTTGAATTTTTGAATAACCACAACAACTCAAGTCATGGTATTTCCTACTCTTGGGTTCATACTTATGAGAAATGAATATAATTGGTTATGCGTTTCATACATCTCTCACGTAGACATTGTATGGTAATTTTAGAAAGCATAGCAAAATAACAAGTGTACATTTAAAACGCTTGGCGTGTGCATATGATCGATGACTCGAGCACAAATGGCATTTCCCTTATAACATTGGTGGTCTAAAATTATTACTAAAAAATAATAGATGATGCTATGGTTCCTATTTTGATTTGCTTGAAGTAAATTGTAGCATATACATTTAGCTAAAACAAGTATCTTGTTCTCGTATTGATCTACCGTATATAGAACCTTTTGTATAGATGGCATGCAAGGAATAAGGATGCAACTTAACTTCAGACTAGAGCATGGGTGAAATTTCGATGAAGCGCTTTGCAATATTGGTAGGATAATTCACTATGCTATAAGTGCAAAACAAAAAATGTTATCTTTTTTTTGCAGCCGAGTGAATGTTCACGAGAGTGTTACTTTGCTAGGAGCTTAGTTAATACCATTCAATAGACTTGTTTGGGTTGGGTACTTGCGTCTTTCTCCGTGCATTCCGATAAACATTCAATAGCACTTATTTCTTTTGGAAGGGAAGCAAGATCTAGAGTCTTGTCTTTTGATGAGCGGTTGGATCTGATCATGAATCAGTTTCCCCCTAAACCAAGTTCATTGGATAGCTGCCCACCCATAATATGAAATTATGAATTTTGAGGAAGGAACCTATTTGAATTAGCCAAGTTGCTAAGCACCATAAAAGATGCCAACATTCTATTGAAGATTGATTCCAGTTCCAAGAAAAGGAACTCGATCTATATTATGACAACTTTGCAAAGATTCCGGGATTGATTTTATGATGAGCACAAAGAAGAAGCAATATGGCGGCAACTAATTAGTGTTACTCGATCTAGCCATTATAGGGAATAAAGTAAGAAACCTGGAACTTTGAAGAAAGGCCTTATAATCAAGGGAAGTTAGCATAACGAAGATGGAATACATGGAGAGTACGGTTGGTAAAAACAAGAGCCTGGAGGATGATTTGGTCAAAATAGAAAACCATTTAGTACTGCATTATCATATCTTTCAGTATTTAGGCTCTACTATACAACTCGATAATGGGTTGGAGGAGGATATTTGATGGGGAATTCAGATCCGCATGTTTGGACCGTGACCGAGCCAATCGAAGAAAATCAGCAAGGAAGAAATGGACCTATAAATGGGCTTTCAAACAGCCGTGAAGAAGAGGAAATCAGGCGTAAAGACGACAATTCGGGAAAAGAGATCGAAATGTCAATGGCGATATTTTATGTATATGAGAATTTTAATCGAACGAAATTCAATTTCGATCGATCGAAATTGCGATCGAACGAAATTCAATTTCGATCAATCGATTTTCAATTTCGATCGATCGAAATCGCGCCGAGCAGTTTTAGTTGCTTTAAACTTCTAAATTCGAACTTTAAACTTTAGGGGTTTAATTGCCTTTTAGTTAATATTCGTTTAGGGTTTTCTTAGCCTATATAAAGGCATTGTAAACACTTTTATTAAGGGGAGTTGATTATGGAATGAAAAGAGAATTGCTTTTGTGCAAACCCTAGAGAGCTTGTGAAGAGTTTTCAACCGAGGGAGTGAATCCTTCAAACTTTGAGGAGTGAGCAATCGTTTTTCATGCGACTTGATGCGAAGCCGACGTACAACCGTGGTGTGAAGCTTTAGAAAACCTGTTGGTGTGAAGCCGACAAGCCTCTTTGGAGTGAATCCGAAGATTTCTACCTTATTCTTCTTTTTATTTTTATTTTAATGAAATGTTTGAATACCCTAAACCCCCTTCCGCGCGGGATTTTGCTACTTTAGGGTTAGCAAGCGATATCGTCCTGCGTCAATTTGGTATCAGAGCAGGCCGCCCATCATGAGTAAAGAACAATTTATCGAAGCCTTGCACGAGTTGAATGGATTTATGATGGCTAGAATGAGATCGTTCGTAGATCTGTGAAATCTCCTTGATTTGTATCAGACGATTGGTGAGATTAGACAAGCTTGGGAGGCAGTAAAAACTAGATCGCAGAGTCTGAGGTATTTGAGTTCAACACCTCGATATTGGCCAGCTTTATATGATCGAGCGTTTACTCTTGAGATTAGACGTGAGTTAACAAATACACGTCAAATAGCGGAAGCATTAAACAAGAGTCTCGTTCAAGAATTTCTTGAAGATTTTCTCCTCAAACTACAAGAGGAAATCATATCGGTGAGGCATGAAGCTTTGAGATTTAAGCTTTCAAAACTTGTATTCGTTAACCCAAAGCCCATTCCAGAAATCAAGCTCGAACCCATGGTTGTATCTGTATCGGTGGAAGATACCGAACCTATAGTAAATCAAAGTACTTCCATGCCTATGGAAGAACCGATGGCGCCCGTTGTTCACGCAGATTCAGTTATCCGCCTTGATCTTATGCCGGAACAACGTCCGATTGAAGAGTTCACACCGGTTGCTACGACCGTGGCAGATCTCGAAACTGTCGAAGAGCCCAAGATCGTTGAAGTTCAAGCATCCAAGATAGAACCTACAGAACCCGCAATCATTGAAGCACTGGCATCTGTGATCGTTCCTACCTTGTCCGAGACCATTCAAAAGTTCGAGATCCATGGGGAACAAACATACTTGATAACGCTTATCGATGTCGACCAAAGTTCGAGGTCGAACTTTTTCAAAGTCGAGGAGATTGACGGGGAATTCAGATCCGCATGTTTGGACCGTGACCGAGCCAATTGAAGAAAATCAGCAAGGAAGAAATTGACCCATAAATGGGCTTTCAAACGGCCTCTGAAGAAGAGGAAATCAGGAGTAAAGACGACAATTCGGGAAAAGATATCGAAATGTCAACGACGATATTTTATGCATATGAAAATTTCGATCGAACGAAATTCAATTTCGAGCGAACAATTTTCAATTTCAATTGATCGAAATTGCGATCGAAATTTCGATCAATCGATTTTCAATTTCGATTGATTGAAATCGCGCCAAGCAGTTTTAGTTGCTTTAAATTTCTAAATTCAAACTTTAAACTTTAGGGGTTTAATTGTCTTTTAGTTAATATTCGTTTAGGGTTTTCTTAGCCTATATAAAGGTATTGTAAACACTTTATTAAGGGGAGTTGATTATGGACTGAAAAGAGAGTTGCTTTTTTGCAAACCCTAGAGAGCTCGTGAAGAGTTTTCAACCGAGGGAGTGAATCCTTCAAACTTTGAGGAGCGAGCAATCGTTTCTCGTGACGACTTGGTGCGAAGCCGACGTACAGTCGTGGTGTGAAGCTTCGGAAAACCCGTTGGTGTGAAGCTGACAAGCCTCTTTGGAGCGAATCCGAAGATTTCTACCTTATTCTTCTTTTTATTTTTATTTTAATGAAAGGTTTGAATACCCTAAACCCCCTTCCGTGTGAGATTTTGCTATTTTAGGTTTAGCAAGCGACATCGTCCTGCGTTAATATTCAAACAGAATCAATTCAAAATGGATGTAGTGAAGACAAGCAAGACATTTGTTATGTGATCAATCAGTTCCACTATTAAATGGCAGTAAGATCTACATTACTATATGGTGCAACATATTGGGGTACGAAGAAGTATCAAGAAGACATAGTTCATGCGCTTGAGATGTAGTAACAAGAGTACATAAGAGGAAGTTTAGGGGCAACCTGAATAAAGGAGAAAATTACAGAACATATCTTGATGTGGTTTTGGCATGGCCATCAGACACATGAAATGGCCCTTATAGGAGGGATTAAAATGATGCATGGAAAAGGAAAGGAGTAGAGGAAGAAAAATAAATATTTGGAGAGTAGTGAGAGCAACGACATGAGGATCTGTGGAGTAAAAGATAGTCTAACCCAAATGAGAAATCAGTAGAGATAAAAGACTTGCATAGCAGACCTCAAATAGATGAGACAAGGCGATGATCAAAACAGAGTTAGGGGGTGGTGAGTGGGACCTCGCTCAACTTTGAAAAAAAGATATGTATGAGACAAGGACCCCCTCCCCCTTCTAATAAAGAGTTTTTTTTTTATTATAACTTATTGTGAGAAGTTTGAAAACCAAAATCATTTAATAAAAAAAAAGAGTTGGTATTAGGTACCTAAACCGATCACCGATGTTCTTCGTACTCGGGCCACTTTTTGGGAGGCATCCCATGCGGAACCACCATGTGTTCTGTGTGATTGGACACCCATGATGCCAATATTTATGTTGCAAAAGATAGAGTGAAGGACGATATCCATCATCTAATTGACTCAAACCGCCCAAATACTAACTGATACTAACTGATTAAGAATAGAAAATCCAAACCGCCCAAATCTCACTTAAGAGAGCTAGTACAAGTACCCAATCTGAATACCGATGCTTTTGGTACTTGGGTCTCGTCTTGGGATGCCTGCCATGAGAAACCATCATGTGTTTTGTGTGATTTGACGCCCATGAGCTGAAAATCTATCGTGTAAATGATTAGAACCAAAAAAATCTCCGTCATATGATTCAATGCAGCCAAAACGCCAACTAAAATTAACCAAATGTTGGATCTATGTGGTATTCAATAATTTTGGATGTCAATTGATTGCTTTTGAATCAAACGATGGGGATTGGCTTTTTCCTAAAAATTTTACCCCAACGATCCTTATATCATGGCGCACTTATCGGATAGTACACAAGTTGATTCCACATGGCACACACATCCCAAAAAAATTGACTCAAGTACCAAGTCAGTTGGGTGTTCATGCCGCTTATATAATTCTCATACCTAATACTAACTCATTTTCTCAGTGACCATACCTTGCCCCCCATGGAAGAAAATTCTGGCTCCGGCACATACGATGATGATGATTAAATTTCTATCTGAAGTAATTTTTTTACTCTAAATACATTTATCTTATTAACATGGTCTGTCCTAAAAAGTTCCTCAATATCTCTTCACATAATTTAGTAATCACCGATGCATTTACTAAATTGCCCCTACATTTTTCCTCAACTCCTCGAACTTTCACCAACCTACCCTTGCTTTTTGCCTAAATTCTGACAATTTTTATTACCCTAAAGATTGTAAACTTTGTTTCCCTGGTCTTTCCCAAAAAAATTCCTAACTATCTCTTTACATGATTCAGGTAATCATTGATGCATTTACTAAATTGCCCCTACTTTTTTCCATGAATACATTGAACTTTCAGTTTTCACCAACCTACCCTTACTTTTTTGCCTAAATTACGAGCAAACCCCGCCTCATTACTTCTTTTTTATCTGTAAGCTTGAGGTTGGGGGGACCTCACCCTTTCATCAAAAATCAAGAGGAATACACACACAGTATATACAAGAGGATAGTAACATATTGAATCAGTCAGAGCTTCGGCATTGCCATGGGATCCTAGCCTAAGATTCACAACTAACCTTGAGCTAGCAAACACTGGATGCTACCTTCAACAATTTTCCCACAAGAGTTCCCTATACACCCAAGGGTTTCTCTCTGCCATGCATGTAATGGAACCCCATGTGCTGTAATCCTAACTCCCTACAGTCGTGTAAATATTAACAGCATTATTGTCTGAAAACAAAGTTTATCCAGCCAAAGAACTCTCCAACCATCAAGTAAAGCCCTTTCAACTACCTACCCAACAAGAAAATACCATCAACTTAAATCTCCTACAAAAAATTACCTTTGGGAAAGACTTCACCTCTCAACATCTAGAAGCACAACTTTGTAATTTGCCCAAGCGCACAAAAGTGTGAGACTGAGAAGCCACTTTAGCCATGTACCTCCTCAAAGCAATAGCTCTATCCCTCGTTCCCTCCACCATCACCTTATCTAGGTGCACTTGACAATCATACATAACTTTACAGAATTCATACCTAGGCTAGACTAAGTAAGTGCATTGCCCTCTCTCCCTCTTTTGTGTCTCGTTCGACCTAGTGTATCTCTTTCCCCACATCAAGCATCCATTAGTTAGTTCATCTACTAGCATTTTTTCCCAACACAATCTACCTACCTCTCACCCTTCCTGAGCCATCCCAAAAGATATCCTTTCTGAGCCATCCCAAAAGATATGTGATGGCTCTCTTCCTTCCTAGAACTACATGAAAGCCCATTAGAGAATTTCTGAAAGTTAAAGTTTATATTAGCGCACCTGTTACATAACCAATCCCCCTCCCTCCAGAAAATAGCAATTTGCAATTCTGCCACAAGTTATGAACACAAATTAGGACTCAAAGCATATCCTTGATGCGACCAAACTCTGAAAGGCCATAAAACTGTTTATTTACATGAAGTTTTTACCCTGCTTATCGCTTCTCATATATTCTCGAATAATCTTAATATATTCATTCAGAGTGCCCTTCTGCCTTAGCGTCCACCAAATTATTCTTCCTGCAATCGTAGTCCTTATTCAAATAGATACATATTTATGTTATTTTTTTTGTCTCTAAAGTTTTCCATAAGTTCAGTTTATTTTTCTAGCGTAAACCCAAACTGGTTTGGAAAAAAATTTGATTCTTTTTTAAACGTTGGTCCATTACTCTCTCATAATTTTATAAGGACTTGTAAATTTAATACTTTGATAGTTATCCCAATTTTGGATATCCCAGCATTCTTCCTCTATTTAGAATGCATTTCCTCAGTTTCTATCAGATTGTCCGTCTCAACACCCTCATTGGCCTTATCTTAATCGATAAATTCTGGATGTAAACTCTTCCACAAGTTGCATTAACAAGAATATGATTTTAGTTCTCAATTTTCTTGGTATAAGATCAAACTGGTTTTTAGAATTTTAGTTCTTTGTTAGATGTTGCTTCACTACTCTCATAACATTAGAAGTTTAATGTCGTGTAGTTGGTACAATTATGGATTATGGTTCTTTTTCTGCTTCGAACAATTTTTTATAATAAAAAGGAAGCAAATTTAAAATCTTAATATTTGTTGTGGAAAGTGGAAAAAAATTTCATAATAATCATAATGTAATACAGGAGGAAAACGATGAGTTTCTTTGGGGAAATGCATGCATACTAGGAATTCGAGGATACTGACGATGAGAATGAGAGAATAGATCTGGAAGACCTCATAATGCTACATTTTGGTAGCTGCTTTCCATTTTTCTGCTGTTTGTCAAAGTTTTATGTATTTTGTGCATGAATGCGCCTAAATCTTGTATGAAAAAGATTGAATTTGGCTGTCGAGGTCCTCCTCCCTTAGTTATTTTATCTTTAAGTAATCTTAGGTGGCAGATTCTTATCATTTAAGCATTTAACCTGTGCTCTGGTATGATAGAATAGAGTGCATATTTTTGTCCATATCTCCATTCTGACCTTTTTGGATTGGATTTTCATTGATGGGTGGCCTTCAGAAATTAAATACTATGCCCCAATGAATTGTGTTTAAGTCGTTTGTGAAGCATTGTAGTTTGAAGCATTTGATAGGCATGTGTTTCCACTTAGCTTCTTGCTTTTGTTATTTAAATTTTTGGTGATGGTTTATCACTCTACCCAACATATGAAGAGAGCGACCAAGATTTCGGGAGTGTTTGTTAGAGAGTGATTTTAAATATTTTTTTTGTATTAGGGACCAGTCCTGGTATGATTTTGTCTCTCTGATCTTTATCTTTTTCATTATGAAAATATTTTATTTCTGCAAGTTATCTAAGATGCTATTCCGTACTCTCTGATTTCCTTGTGCTGGTGTAAGTTCACCATATAATTAGGGACCGACTCTCCTGACCGTCATCTAAACACCAAAATGGTGTTTGAATGATCGTATACCATCAATGGGTAATCCACACAGTCAAAGCGATAGATCATAGATTGAAAAGCAATGGGTCCAAAAATCACATTTATTGAGAGTTTTGAACCATTCGATCTGTGCACTCTACTACCAACTGTTGTCCTTAGTTTTAATGGCTGATATTAAAGTTCGCCAATCGGATGGCTCACATCCACTTATGGGCCCGATTCTTTGGCTAATACATTTTCTAATGATAGATTGCCACCTGGGCAGTTTACATTGATCATAAATGTGCGCCACATGTCATAATAGTAAACCACACTTCAATGGTGTGAGATAAAAAATTCTAATTTAATGGTGGAAGATCGTGTAAACACCATTGGGTGTTTAAATGTCTGTTAGGAGCCTTTGGCATAACTACTTTATTATATAAGTTTGAGAAGGGCATGAAAGTGCTTTGTGCAACCAACTTATTGTATAATTTTATACTTTTCTGAGAGTTGTTTCTCTGAGCTGAAAAATAGGATTTGTCTTATTTAGATTGGTCATAACCTGAAGGAAGACCCTCGGCTAGCAGTGTTGAAAAAGGAATGGTTTGAAGGCAAGGATTGTTTGGATATTGGCTGCAATGAGGGGTTGATAACTATCAACATAGGTAAACTTTTATGGAGTACCTGAAATTTAATTTCATGCCTGTTGTGCACTGTTTCATCTATAGTCCACTAAATTGGTGATATTCTTAATTCATTTATTATTTTTTCTGTTAAGTTATGTAGATTTTCGTGTCTTATCATAGATGTTATGAGCACCAAAGCTTGGATGAAGATTCTCTTTTTTAAAGTTGTGTTAGATGTTTTATTTGATGTTGAGAGTTATGTTTTAGAGTGATTTAATTTTGATCCTTTGACGAAGCTGATTGTTGATAGCCATATGTATGTCCAAGTTATCATCATTTTTTGGAATCAACTATTAAACTCCAATTTTTAGAGTGATTTAATCTTGGTCCTCATTTTTCAGAATCAACTATTAAACTCCAATTTTTAGAGTGATATAATTTTGATCCTTCGACGATGCTGATTGTTGATAGCTATATCTATGTCTATGTCCAAGCTATCCTCATTTTTCCGAATCAACTATTAAAGTCCAATCATTGTATCAGGCAACACTTTCTATATTCTTGTATAATTCATCCCTTAATTGCATGGAAGAGTATAAGTTTTGTCTGGCCATATAGTCTTAGCTAGGTTCCATGCCTGAAGGACTGGTTAAGAAAATGGAATGAAGAGATATAATTTGTTGTAAAAGCCATTTGTTTCTGGCGAATTCATCGAGATATTTCACCAGATCTTGGCTAGGACCAGTGTAAGTAATGTCTATTGTAAGAGATGTGGAAACTCATGTAAAAAAAACTGTGATGCTTTGACGGACATGGATTGTTGAAATTCCAACCAGTAAATTGGACACTTGTTGTTACTATTTTGATCGGCTCGTAATTTCAGTCTGATTGTGTGTTGATATTCAATAAGATTGAGATTGATCAATGCAGGATCAATATTCCATGCGGCAGGAGAAAATAATGGATTCCAAAATAATCATTCAATAATAAAAACTTGGAAAAAAAGTCACGTAAACATTTTCTCTTGCAAATTCTAAAATAACTTAATCTTAATCTTATTCATCTGTTTATAAAACCAAAAATAATCCAAGCCATTTATCTACCAGCTATTCAATAATAAAAATAATATCAACAAAAAATTCCTAATTATAACGAAAACTAAATAAATGTTCTTTATAACATCCCTCATTCCCTTTTTATTGGAGAGAATTCAAATTGAACTTGGTTTCTCTACATTGTTCATATGTGTTGGTTGTCTTTGAAATTTATTGGTCCCAAATAATGTCGAAGTTGTATGTTTTGATATTGAACAACACTTGATAATGGTTTATCTAAAGGTGGGTGGAGTTGCAGTCAAGCAAATTGAAGATTTATCCTTTTTTTATGTAACTTGTAGAGTTATTTATCCAAGATTCAAAGAAACATACTAAATTTCATGGCTTAAGAAAAATTTGCAAGGCCTAAAGTGAAGGATATATATATATATATATATATATATATATATATATATATATATATATATATATATATATATATGGAATTGGTGGCAGAACCTAATATTATGTATCTTTTCGAGCTCCATGAAACTCCCAAATTACTTTTCAATCATGAAATCTTGACGAGGATAATATTTTTGAGTAATGTTCTAAAATTTTGAAAACTCAATCTTCAGGTTCTTTTGGGAAAATGTTCATCTTCATTTAGATCACCCAATTTGACGCTTCTCTTTCACGAACTCAGGTACCCTTTTTTCAAGCTAAAAATTGGTCGACTCGGGAAATCGGGCAAGTTTTTCGACTCGACGAGTTGACTATTACCATAAAAAAATAAGGATAAGGTGGGTCCGTTTTTTTAGTTTTAAAAGGGCACTTTTTGTAAAAATGGCTTTTATTATAAAATCCTTGCAAGAAATCCTCTCGTCTCTCTCGACCGAAACCCCCACCAGAATCCCTAATAACGTGACCCAGCGAGAGAACATCTCGTCTCTCTTGAGCTAAACTCCCTCTCTCGACAAGAAGACGAAGAGCTGAACTTGTTCTTGAGCTAAACTTCATCTCTCTCTCTCTCTCTCTCTCTATATATATATATATATATATCTGTTTGGGGTGTAAATGACGGTCGGGGGAGTCATGACGGATGGGGTTTTCCCATGGACTTTAAATTTAAATGATCTTACACCATTGTGGTGTTCATCTTACACCATGAAAGATGTAACCATGAAAGATGTAGGATGTGATGAATCCAACCCGTTATAGTGATTCAGATCATCTCTTGAACTGAAGGGGGCCCTGAAGTCATTTATTTTTGGGGTTTTGAACTATCTAATCTGTTCACCTAATACGAGCCGTTGCTGTTATTTTTTAATGGCTGATATTAAAGTCCAATTGGGTGGTTTTCATCAGCTAATAGGTATGATTATTTGGCTGACATTTTCCAATGATGGATTACCACATGGACTATTTAGATTGTTCTTAGATATAACCGTAAAGCCTACTTTTTATTGTATATAATTTTTAAATGTTTATTAAATAATTTGAGTCGAAACGCGTTTCCGAGTTAACTCTACTCAGATGACTTCTGAGTCGAGTCGATTTTTAGTGTTTTCAAGCTATGGTTTGAACCATTATCCAATGTAAACTGCACCTCATTTTTTGGATTGACCTCTTCAATTCTAGACGAAATGAAGTTGGCACATAGTTGACATTTTTCTCTTCCCAACAGTAGATTTAGACATGGTAGTCAAAGGCGCAAGGTACACCTGAGGCGCAGAGGGTCCTTGGGGCCTAGGCTTTAAGGCACAAGCCTTTTGTACTGGGCACATTTTTATTTTGATATATGTATATATGATTTTATTATATATATATATATATATATATATATATATATATATATAATTGTTATATTAATATAAAATGATTTTAATGATTGTATTCTATAATTTTGTTATTAAATGATGACATCTAATTTTTAAACATAACCAGTGGCTCTTTCCATTGTGCAAGCAAGATTGGTGGGATTAGCCCACTTTTCTGTAGGTTATATATTCACTTATGCAGCTTTCTTGATTGCCTCTACATCAGGCAAATTTGGTTAATTCATTTTTTTGAATGTGCTGTATCAGTGATAATTTCATTTCTTTTGATGGAGAAGGGGGTCCGCCTTCTTATATTTCTACATCTAGGATCCGACCTGTATCATTGATAGTAATAGGAACTGAACCATTATGGCAAGGAAAAGTTTGATTCAGAGGGAGAGAAAGAGGCACAAATTGGAACAGAAATATCATTGGATTCGTCGATCCTCAAAAAACAAAATTTTTAAATCTAAATTTATTATGCATTAACATGTAAATAAAGACCAATAACAATCAACACATTCACAACATAAAAAAATACAAACACCATAAACAATTAAACATCATGTGCTCTAAAAATGCAATTTAACAAACTAGACTATTCAGTGGTCACTAAGTAACAACTAATGGACTAAAATAATAACTAACAACTGAGCGCTACAACTACCAACTAATAAATCAACAAGTAAAAAGTAAAACGTAGGGATTACCAATCAACAAATATAAAATACAGAAATAAACAATCTCAGAAACAATTACACATTACTTGCACTAAAAAATAGTTTAACTAAGAATTAAGTAACAAATATACAAGTTAAGCAAGTAAAACATCTATATAAAGTGAGTTATATCTATGTAGCTTATAAGTTACTTATAACTTAAAAGTTATGCAGTACTTGAACTTTATAACTTGTAAGTTATAAAGTATGAAGTTCAGAAGAATCAAAACAACTAAACCTTTTTCTCAATTTCAAAAGAACTAAACCTTTTTTCTCAGCTCCGTGAGCCTAGCTAATAACTACAGTGAATGGATTCTAATAGTGCATGGCTTAGCGGCACCACCCCTATCATAATAGAAAGGGGTACTTTCGTGCTAATCTGTAAGGGATCAAAGCAACTAACTAGTCTACTCTCAAACAAAAGAGTTGACTTCCCTCCCCTTGAGACACTTATTCCTATCTTTCAGCACCTATCCTATCAAATCGAGTGGGACATATTGCTCTCTAGGAGTTATAAAGTATAAAGTTTATTTTGTTATGGTTATATAAAAATGTATAATAATGCTATATATTTTTATAAGTTTCATTATTTAAACTGAGGTGCTCCTAGATGTAAACCTCCAAAAGGGCGCATAGGCGAGGAAGGCACATCTAGGCGCATGCCTGATTGCATCTGTGCCTAAAAGCCTAGGCGCAGGCACAACAGCTGTGCCTTGGGCCTAGGTGTGGGCCTAGGCTTGCCTTTGACTACACTACATTTAGATTTCGAAAACATTGTCCCTTTAGCATATGATGCGAATGAATTTATGCGTGGCCTTTTTCTTCTGTCAGTCCACCATTCCGACATCAGTATACACCTTGAAACAGTCCATGATTCATTGACCTTCTTAATATACTCTTCTATTTCCCCTTTGAAAGATGCTAATATCTATGCTCTAGTTATCTCACTACTAATCATATAATAATCCCTATGTGCAATCAAAGTTGAGAGCCGGCAATGGTAAACGGTGTTCTGGTCTTGAGAGCCGACAACTGGATATGCTCAGTTTGCCGTAATGTAAACTTTAAACGCAAGGCAATCTGTCATCACTACGGCTGCTCTTCTTCGAGAGTCAAGGGTATTGTGGTTAAAAGGGACGAGGAACATATCCCACGGATAGGCTCTAAGAACCAGCTGGTTTTTAATGGACACCAAATGAAAGATCTGTCGTTAGGATGGTCCATTGCAGGGAGGAGATTTCATAGGGCCTCGGAGTTCGTTCCTTGTAGCGTGGGGCCACCTACCAGACGACATCATGGCGTTTCGTTTACCGAGGCCGTAATGGGTGGCCCATGACAAAACCTTACCAGTTCCTCACAAGGCACTTTCCTCGAGGCTATTGCCCCTGGGCACCTTGACTATCTTGTGGATCATCCCCCCATGGTAACTGGGGGCTCGCATTAATGCTCTATCTCTCGAGGACCCTAACTTTTGGTCCCTAATCCTTAACCTAGGAGATTACTAGGTTGTTCTTTACATTGTTAAAGACACCATTCTTCCTTTACGCATTTACTTGTGGCTATAAAAAAAGTGGGCATTACATGAAAGACCGGCCGTAGAGGGCATTTCAAACACAATATCTTCTTCGGTGCCCCTCGGCAACTATTGCGAAGGAGATTTGTTCCAATAAAACCTTCTTCATCGACGACATACCAGTTGAGTGTAGCCGCTGGGAACTAGAAGTGAACGAACTCCAGGTTCACCGATGGGATGGTGGGGTATAGATCCGCCTATTCGGCCTTCCCCTCCACGCCTAGAACACGAAGGTTCTTTGGATGATTGAAGAACGATGTGGCCGCTTCATCCTCACCGACGGAAGCACTAACGATATGTGGGAGACTAGCTACGCCCGAATCCTAGTGGCTGTCGATCGCTGGGAAGCTATTCCTAGAGCTTGCGAGATCTCCCTCAATGGCAAAAAATACAGGATCTTCATAGAAGTGGAGTTGATGGAGAGGGTGGTCCTCCCTCGTCAACTGCACAACATAGCCGAGCGGTCCGAGGTTCCCAACAAAGACATACTCGGTGCTTCCACAGGAAAACTCATAGCAGAGGTTTACCCATTCCAGGATGGGATAAATCTGGCTGGTGCTCGGCGGCCTCCTCTTGCTTCGAAGGGGTGCTTTGCCTCGTATTCGTCTTTCCATCGAGGCGGGTCCTCGACGGCGGGAGATCCTTGTCGACGAAGTGATACCGTGGATGGCCATTCCCTCCTTGATCCTACGGATAAGGGGCTTGAAGAAGGGGAGATCGAGATTTGGGCCGATGAAGGGGAGGATTTGCAAATGGATACAACAAGTCTCAGGGAGATCCATGTTCCTCGCCGGAGTTTTCACACCCTTTACCAGCGTTTCGTCTCCCGTCGCTTGATCTGATGAGGGTGGATCTCTTACCATCCACTGATCCGACGACTGAGATGAACTCTCACTCAACGGACACCTATGCGAATTTTGAAATTTTTTTTTATGGTGATCTGTCCCTGCTGAGAGAACTAGAAGATAACGTCTCTGCAAATCCCTGAGACCCGATGTCCTTTGAAGCGACATGTGGCACTTGGGTGACAGGTGGCTGTATCCACATGAGGGGCAACTTAGATCTTTCAACGGCAAGGAAACCAAAACCAGCTAAGGACGCGATGGGCACGAGTTTCAACGTGGTTTCCATAAAGCAGCTCATGGTTTCGATGGCCGGTTTGGATTTCCTTCTTTTAGATGAGGCTGGCGGTTGCCCATGTGTCATTTGGCCTTGGACCTTTGGTGTGTACCAGCCCATGGATTCTACTTATTCTTCATCTCTCTGCGTCGGGCCTCTCTCCATTACTCGGTCCACTTTCCGGCCTTTCTCCCCTCGCGGGGGATCTTTGAGCCTCCTTTCTCCTTGCAATGCCCCTTCCGTCGGTAGAACTCAACCCATGTGTTCTCCCTGCTCCCTGGGGATGGGTACACATGCTCCCACTTTTTTGCCTCCCCTGCTTTCCCTTCCCACTTAGGAGTCTTCTTCTTCCTCTTTCGATCTGCGTTCTTCCTCGGAGCTGCTTGATGTCTCTGGAATTTCCTCCTCATCTCCGGACTCTTCTTGTAGCGATGTTCTTCCTATTCGCTCCTTGAGATATGCTAAGGGATGATGGGTAGAATGCTTGCCAGGCGTAAATTCTTTTCCTCTCCGTGAAGTTTCATCTCTCTCCTGGTGGTGGGTGCGACTCGAAGTTAGATGCGATCGACGAGATCATCTCTTTTGGTATGGACCACGACATGTCCTTCACGAGCTCTGATGAGGCACTAAGGGAAATTTTCCACTCCATTACGAAGGGATGACTTACCCCCGCTGCATCTTCACGAAAAAAATCCAAGTCAAGGGAGTTAACGAGATTGGAATGGGGCATGTTTGAAGAGAGAGGGTCGGGGGTCCCATTAAGACTCTCTCGTGTTTCTTTGGGTTGGTCTATTCTCCTCATTTATGAAGATCTTATCCTAGAACTTTAGGGGCATTTGTAACCCCAAGAAGAGAGCTACAATGAAGCAGATTCTATCCTCCCCTAATCCGGCGATCATCACCCTGCAAGAAACAAAATGGGGATGTTGTGATCAGTCCAAAGTGGCTTCTGTTTTGGGCGGCAACAGATGGGATTGGATTGGTGTGGATTTTGTGGGGGCGTCGGGTGGGATTCTTCTCGCTTGGAACTCGTTACTTTTTCAGAAGGAAGACGAAGAAATCGGGAAGTTTTCCGCCTCGGTTAAATTGGTGAATAAGGATAATGGTGAGAAATGGGCTTTCACAGGTGTCTACGACCCTACCGATATCGGCAACAAAGAGGATTTTGGGTATGAATTTGCTGTGATTGCGAGTAGATGGGAGGTGCCGTCGTGTGTGGAAGGCGACTTCAATGCATCCGATACCCCTACGTGATATCGGGGGGTCCTCTGGACAGGTCGGACATGTCTAATCTCAATTCCTTCATCCATGATTGGGCTCTCGTGGATCTGCCGCTGCTGGGGGGTCGCTTTACATTGTCCAATAGGCAAAATGTGGCCTCGTTTAGCCGCCTGGACTGACTCCTTGCGTCTACTGACTGGCTTGGCATTTTCCCCCATGCTTCCTTGGTGGGCCTTGCTAGGGCGGTATCGGATCACAGACCACTTCTGCTCGATTGTGGACCTATGGGAAGAGGCCCTACTCCATTCACGTTCGAAAATCAGTGGCTCATCAACAAGGATTTTAGGTCGCGGATCCCGATTTGGTGGCAAGAATCTAACCCTCGTGGCTTGGCTGCTTTCCGGCTGATATCCAAGTTGGGATACTTAAAGGACCACATAAAAAACTGGAACATAAATGTTTTTGGTTTGTCTCACGTGTGGAAGTCGAATATTTTGGATAGACTTAAGGAGTTGGATTTACTAGAAGAAGGTAGGGATCTTTTTGATGTCGAGAAGGATGATAGGCTTAACCTCAAGATCAGACTTAGCGAGAGGAGTCTTCAGGAAGAGATTAGTTGGAAACAAAAATCCAAAATTCATTGGTTGAAGGTTGGGGACAACAATACAAAATATTTTCACGCGATGGCCAGCGCAACATCCAAGAATTTTTTGTTAACCAAAATAGTGGCTAATGGTGATGAGGTCTTTGATCCCGATCAGATCAAACTTCAGATTGTTGAAATCTTTCGCACACTGTATCAAGACGATGGGTGGACTAGACCCTATCTGGATGGCCTTTCTTTCCCCTCCATCGGCTTGGAAGACTGCCTATATTTGGAGAAACCCTTCACTGAAGAAGAGATTTGGGGAGCCATTAAATCTAGTGGTAAAAACAAATCTCCGAGTCCCGACTGTTTTAATATGGAATTTTATTTGAGGTTTTGACCTATCCTTAAAACCGATATCCTAGAGTTCCTTAAAGGGTTCCACTCCTAGGCGATTGTTGGTAAAAGCCTTAATTCGACTTTCATTACCTTGATTCCAAAGAAAGAAGGTGCGGCTGATTTGTGTGATTTTCGTCCCATTAGCATTATTAATTGCCTCTACCAAATCCTAGCAAAGGTGCTTGTAAACCGTCTTAAACAGATTTTGGGATCCATCATTTTTGAATCTCAAGGAGCCTTTGTTCAGGGTTGCCAGCTCATGATATGGCGGTTATTGCTCACGAGGTTGTTCACTCGGCTCATTCCAGCCACTTGCCAGCTTTTATTTGGAAGGTTGATATAGAGAAGGCGTATGATCGGGTGAACTAGGGCTGCTTAGACTATATGCTGCTTCGGTTTGGGTTCAGCGACACTTGGAGGAAGTGGATGAGAACTTGCTTCACCTCTCCTTGGTTCTCGGTGATTGTCCATGGCTCTCCTGCGGGTTATTTCAAAAGCTCGCGAGGCTTAAGACAGGGGGATCCCCTCTCCCCGTTCCTCTTCAATTTAATTTGTGAGGCTTTGGGAGCTCTCATTTCCAAGTCACAGGATCTGAACTGGATTTTGGGTATTCCGGTGCACAACGATGGTTGCGCCGTCACTCACCTCCAATATGCTGATGATACTATTCCTTTCGGCAGAGCCAATCCAGACGAGATATCAGCCTTCGCCAACATCCTTACGGTGTATGAAGCGGTGTCAGGACAAAGGGTTAACCTGCTGAAATCCACAGTTTCTGGAATTTACACCAATCCTTTGGATGTTGAGATACTGTCGAACATGGTTTCCTGCACCCTTTCACCTCTCCCTATTACTTATCTGAGCCTCCCTTTGGGGACCGGCAAACGTAGAGCTAGTGATTGGGACCCCACCATTTAGAGGTTTCAAAGGAAGCTTGCTACTTAGAAGGGCAAATTTCTCAATACAGGGGGACGTCTACAACTGCTGAATTCGGTCCTCTCCAACTTGCCTTTCTTTTTCATGTCTACTTTCAAATGCCCTATGGCGGTTATTCGCATGCTTGAGGTGATTCAGCGAGATTTTCTTTGGGAAGGCTCTGGTTTGGTGAAAAAATACCACTTGGTAGCTTGGGATGTGTGTCAACTACCTAAATGTTTTGGTGACCTTGGCATTCGCAATCTTCACCGTACCAATTTAGCGCTGCTTGGCAAATGGCTGTGGCGGGCTGGTCGGAACAAAACAAACTCAGGGTCTCTATTCTTCTTCAAAAATATGGTGGTTTGCCGGGAGCTTGGGGGGGTAAATGTTTTTCGAACCAGGCACATGTCTGCTTTGTGGAAAGACATCTGCTCAATTTGGATGGATTTCTTGCATTGGACACTTCAGCTGGGGCAATGGGTTGCGGATTTCCTTTTGGGAAGACCCATGGCATCTTCTTTACCCGCTGAAATCTGTGTTCCCACCGATCTTCAATGTGTCATCTTCTCTAGGTGGCATGATTGCAAATTTCCTCTCGGCGAATGGGAGTACTGTGGTTTGGGATGTCACCACTCGGAGGACGGGCTTTGAGAGACGAAGAGGTGGCACCTTATCAGGACCTGTTGTCTTTGCTCTATGGCTCTTTCAGAAATCAGCATGGCCGAGATTCGAGAACCTGATTGCCTAGCAAAAAAGGTGACTTTTCGGTCAAATCTTTCTACCGAGTCCTCACGAGTAGGCCGCTAATTAGAGCAAATTGGGCCTTTATCGGGAAGGCCCCGATTCCCCCAAAAGTTAAATTCTTCATTTGGACGGCGCAGTTGAGTCTATCCCTCACCTGTTTATTCATTGCGGGGTTGTCTCGCAACTATGGGGTATAATTTTGGAGTCCTTTGACCTTAGCTGAGTCCCCCCGGAGAACCTCTCGGGGTTTCTTCTTTCCTGGAACGGACTGAAGTGGGAAGGTCCCTAAGGAGCTTTCTGGAGTGTGGGAGTGTATGCAGTTTTATGGAACATCTGGCTCGAAAGGAATGCACAGGTCTTTAACCGCAAACGGCGTCTGATTGGGTTGATTTTAAGCCTAATTAAAGATACGATGTGTCACTGGGTCATATTAGATAAATATGGGGGGCAAGGAAGTGACGACTTTTGTATGTGAGGCGTTTTTGTATAGTCTCTTGTTTCGTCTCTTTTTTTGGTTTGTTGGGAGGGGCTTGGGGGCTGCTGTTTCCTCCCCTTTTGGCCTCCCCGCCTTTTTGGCTTTCTCTGCTTTTTGTATTACTTTGTATTTTCTTCCAGCTTCTCGCTGGTTCTTTTTAATATATTTCTCTTTACCGATCAAAAAAAAAAGTTAGCTCACTACTAAGAGGAACGTATACTGGATCATGATTTATAATGGCCGTGCATAAATCACAAATCTCCACCATCCTCCACAAATTAAATGATAAATTATTTGCAACTATACAACTTACTATTGATATATTGGCAAACTCTTTTTTTTGGTTTTAAAATTAAAAAATAAAGAAGTTATCTACAATTGCTGTGAACCTTTGCAAGGTCTTGGATCTGGTAATTGAATTAATGCCAACTACCTTCGGGTCTACCTAGCCTCACAAAATCAGGTGTCATCCTCTTTTTAACGATACTTAATGCCATGCTACCAACTGAATCAGGGACTTCAGGCATACACGCACATCCCTGTCAGCTATCTTCGACAAATGAATTTTCATGAGTTATCGTTCCCTCTGCACTTAATCTTCCCTCCAATCAACTACTCCTAAAATTGATCCTTTGCTCTTGGCATTTTATAATGAAAAGTGAACAGTTAAAAACAATTCTATTAATCCGTTAACAGTTTTAAAATAACAATTCTAAGATTTATGGGATATGTAAACATGGTATTAATTTATACAACACTAAAATTCAGATCATCCATATCTGAATTTGGATCATAAACATGAAAATTCAATTCATGTTTACAATATTGAACATAATATTTGCTGCTGAATTCATAGTATTAAATAAATAAAATATTTTTTGAGATAATGTTTATCATGATATTCAATAAACACAGATCAATACAACCTACAAATTCATCATAAGCACTAAGTGGTAAAGCAATAACTACACTACGTGGTAGCACAATAAACAAATGGTCTGTGCAGTAAATGTGATGGCAGAAATATTGTGGGAAATATGCTCTCATGGATTAATGTGATGGACTGTCAGTGGTTAAAATTCCTCATTTTCTTAAGATTTCGAGTCCTACAAATAGGACTTTCGTTGAACATAAAAGTGGGATCTCAAAAATCATATTATCCATAATTATATTAGGGACTGAAATCTGTAATCTCTTATTTATTATTCTCAACTTCTAGTGTCCACAAAAATTAGGAAAAATTACTATATTTATATTACTTGGAGTCCAAGTTTAGTAGGAGTCTATTAGAAGTAAAATTAGAAGTTTATTTAGAGTACGAATAGGATTTTTTTTTATCTTCTCTTATATGAGTTAAACTGCACAATAATAATGGGAAGAGGTGAGATTTATTTTGTGCATGAAGTTTTCTTTAAAGAAATATTAGGAAGATTTTCGAGAGAAAGAAAAAGGGTATGAGACCCTATTTTCTGGTGATATCTTCAAGGTTTTTTGAGCCTCTTACTTGCTGCCATATCGTGTCTTTTTAGGCCCTGTGGTTGCTGCTGTGTTATGTGCTGATCTGAAGGTCTGTTGAAACTCCTGATTGCTGTTGCTGTCCGAATTTATATTGCTGCTGTTGAGATCTCATAGTGCTGCTGAAAAGGTGTGATGCTGTTTGTTTTATTTGTTCAATATACGTCGAAATAGCAGTCTTTCATATAATTAAAATGGAGATATACTACAGAATTTGGCAGTGTGCTTATATAAATATTGGGGCAGAGCTACAGTTATTTAACTGTAATTATAACGGTGTTTTTACACAAAATTCTGAACTAAAAAAATACTGTAAATCAGTGGCTGTTTAACCTTAATTTATATCATTGTGGGCTGCAGTCTGCATAACTGTATGCGAGTCAATCTTGTTTTCATAATATTTCTTCTATTTTGTGGTCCAATTGGTTCACATTGTCCAGAAAACTCGAAGATTTCCTTGACAGCATTTTTAATTAAAATCTTGAAGCTTTTAGGCTGGCCAACCTAAGCTGTTGCCTTACCTTTGTTTCCGCAAAAGACCCACCATTCACACGCACAACCTCCTCTTACGACAGCAAACACATGACTGAAAAGTCAAAAATTGATTTATGGCATGATGAGACAACTCGCAGCATGGGTCTAGCTTATTGATACGTTCCAGAAAATCCCACTTCCATCCATTTGATTCCTTGTGACCGCCGTACTCGAAAAAATCTGCTCAGTCCGAGCACATCTGGTCAAAGTGTATCTTGTCCTTACCACGAGTCATTTTCCGTCCCTTCAGCTGGAGTCGTTATGATATCAATTGATGCAAATCATAGCTTGCAAACAATACTTAAAAAAAAAAACACTGAATAACTAGAAGACAGTATAAATAATTTAAATATTAAAAAAGAGAAGACTTTTATCTTTTCTGAAGTTGCAAGCTTAATCAAAATCATAAAAAATTCCATATTGCAATGACTTGAAATTCTGTAGGTAATAGGTTACCTTCACAATATATTTTTTTCATAAGCTTAATTGAAACCATGCCAATTCTTTTAATACGGATAAATATCCCTAATCTCATCATCAAAATTGATACCTAAAAGAATGCTGAAATAATTGAATTTCCTAAGACAAACAATCAAATTGCGGCTCTACTTGAGTGGATATCTATAGAGACAGTATTAGGTGGACAAGCCTGTGTCACCAATATTTTCCGCATGTTAACACATGTTCCCTATCTCTAGTTGACAGTCATCGTCTTGATGGGATTTAGCTCAAACATCCTATGGTATGAAATTATAATTTGGATTTGAAAAACATGAGGAAACTACGTCAAAATATAGCGTTACCACTTTTAAGTAGACTGAAGCATTTAATGTACATTTCATGTCAAAGAAGAAATATTTTTCTGCTATGAATCTTCATTTTGAAGAACCTAACCAGTTTCAATTATAATTCAAAAGCTCGTTTCCCATGTTCATAACACAACTCATTACCCATAGAACTGTTCGCTGGGGCATTTTGCCAAAATGGGTCTCTACAGCAATATGGTTATCATATGGATAGAAAATGAACTTTTTGCAAGCATAACTTAAAGCGAACCAGAAATTTTTATTAGCTTATATTCTAAACCATATCAGTTGTTAAAATCTATACTAATGTTTTCAGATTCCTTTGCCTTTGTTAGAATGTGTTACAATGTAATTCCTCCTGTTCTTCCAGCATAGACAGATCTACTAAGTTCTTTATGTTGTGCGTCACACAGTCTTCAAGGACGTTTGTCACTAAAATATTCTCTTTCTCTGAGTTTTTGTGCAGCGAAGAAGTTTTGTTGTCGAAGCATTCTAGGAATAGACATTGATGGGGGTAAGTTTCTGGCATACAACCTTCATTTGTTTGTTCACTAGACAAGTTAACTGGAATTTATATTTATGTACACCAATGTGCATGCAAAGATTTCTTAATTTTTTATTTTTAAGCGCAAACAATTGATAATGGTGATTCTTCCATCTCCAGAGCTTGCATAATACTGATTGCTAGGAAAAAAAAAATTTATTCTCGAATTTCATGGGCATTTAAAACTTGGTAAATACTTATACTCCAACATGATTTCTTGCCCATAACAAAGGCATTCCATATTTTAAAAAAATGCTGTGTTGGACGCCCCATGCCCCATAACACTTTTATGACTTATCACTTATTGTTGTTTGTGGTTCATCATCAGAGCACTTTCACCAGTTTTGAGATTCTTTTACTAAATTAGGTAGGGATTTAATTCTAGGCTTTTAAATAAACAACAAGCAATCTCTTTGCGTGTGAAATGAAAAAGAGCGTTCTTGAGAGGCTGGAAAGGAATGCTAGAATTTTTGAGAAGAAAACGTGTCCGATGGGGATGGTCATTAAGTCTGTCAGGAATTACATGTACTTGTGGGTTTCCAGGTCTAATGATGATGTTGGGGACAGCCCTGTTCCTTGGGACCCAGGTTAGGTTCTTACCGGCCCGGTCATTTTCCTGGTCCTGTTCTTGGGGCTGTGCTCCCTTTTTGTTTTTGTGTTTTTGCTCTTGTTTCTTGCTTTTTTGAGTCGGTGTAATGTTTTCAGCGCCTTGCTGTTTATAACATATTTATATCTTACCGATCAAAAAATAAAATAAAATAAAAATGAAAAAGAGCATCTTGAGAGGCTGGGTTTCGAAGACGCAGTGGGGATCACAGGTTTTTTTTTTCACAATTCATCTTGGTTTTAGTTCTCTTCTCCATCTTTTCTCTTAGGGTCTGTTTGGATAGAACCTGTTAAAACGTGGTAAATTTGTTAATTTCTTTCCACGTTTTACCATGTATTCCTAACTTGCAGGAATACTACATTTCTCCCCTATTCTCGAGGGAGGGGGGAGGGGTTCGTAATATGTTTTGGTGTTTTGTGGTAAATAGGGGTAATAAATTTAAAAACACCCAAACAGTTGAATCCATGGTAAAAGGTTTTACCATACCACGTTTTACCATGTATTCCCTGTACCCAAACAGCCCCTTATATTCAAACTCATATGGTTTTACACTGCTATTTCTTTGTTCATCCGGCGTCTACATCATTTTTCCTTTAGAATTTTGTGTTCTTTTCTCGTTGTAGATCTGTTACTGTGTCCATTCTATCTTTACTTCTACTCCATTAGCTTTTACGTTGAACTTGATTGAGAGCCGTGTTACTGTTAGTATCTTTTTTAGTCTCGAGTCTCTTGTTTTCCTCTTCAGTTTCTTGCTATTTGAGCATCTTCTTTCTTGTCCCCTTCTCTCCAATATCTCCTATTGAGCCATTGGCTGTGGAAAATCAGGTTCCTTATTGACTATCCTCTATAATCTCATTTGGTTTCCTTACTAAAACATCAACTTTGATTATGGAAACCACTAACTCAAAAGATTTATTTTTGGTACCAGATGCCTTGTATGATATCCTTTCCAAACCTGCAATCACAAAAAAAAAACCAGGCTATATTGCTCCCTCAACCAGCATCACACAACTTGCTGGCTGATCATCTTGGCATGACCATTGATTCTCTTGCCAAAAATTCATCATCCAAAACCATGTCCTTACAGTCAAAGATTAACTGATTAACTGAATGAAGGGTATGATCTCAGCCAAATATCTGGGGGAAATTTGATGTCCAACTCAGTGCGAAATACCAGTGGTCGTACTAGTATTTTTGTCAATATTGATAATACAACGATATTATCAAATGATAATTCTGCTGGAAATCAAGTAGGGGAATAAAGTAATATGCCAGAAACACTGGATCAGCTTTTTTCATCCTGCTGCAAATCAAGCAGGGGAATAAGGCCACAAAATTCTCGAAACACTGGATCAACTTTTATCGTCCAGATACCCATAAGGTGGAAGGCAGAAGTCTCAATTTCATCCCTCCAACTAGCATTATCAATGAAAGATAGCCGATTGACCAAAAGAGGAATAAAAGAGAAGTAAGTTGATTGTGGGTTATCTTCCTAACAAGAAACCTAATTGTAGGGGGGCTTAGATGGCCATAGAAGGAAATGGAAGCAATGGGGGCGGGCACTCGGGTGGTTCGGGACCCCGGGCGCACCGGTTTAGCATGGGGTGTCGACTCGGGGGAACAGGGCCTGGGGCGCCTGCCCGGGCCGCCTCAGAGCCCGCCCACAGCCCCGAACCCTTGCCTGGGCGCCCACCATTTGTTTTTGTTTTTTTTCTTGTGTAGCTTTTAACCTATAAGTTATGTTATAAGCTTATAGCATATAACTTATAAGTTATAAAACTTATAACTTTATAAGTTATGAATTATAAATAATTGAAATATAACTTGTAATGTTATATGTTATAAACTTTTAAATTTTTGTAATAAATAGTATTGTCGTATTTTGCTTTAGTTAATCTTTATGAATTATGAATTTTTATTTTGATACTCTCTTTTAATATTTTATTTTTATTTTTAATAGATTCAAAAATTGAATGCATGCATACATTTACGTTGAAATAAAGTATATATATATATATATATATATATATATATATATATATATACACACACACTTCAGGGTCGCCTGGAAGCGACTTCCGCCCGAACAATCACCCCACTGCCCCAACCCGCCCATCGACTTTAAAAACATTGAAGTATGATGACTCCCTTGATGTGTTATCAATGTCACTTAGTTCTTCCACTTTAATATAAGCCATAGTGGTGGCTAAAGGATTTAGACAAATAGATGGTATTCACTTCTTTGAGACCTATGCACCTATGGTCAGAATTTCGACTATTAGAGTCTGGATAGCACTAGCATCTATTTATCATTTCAAAATACATAAAATAGATACGAAAATTGCATTGTTAAATGGTGAATTAGAAGAAATTTATATGGAATAACCTGAAGGTTTTGTAATGATTGGATAAAAATGTAAAGTTTGTAAATTGTCAAAAAAAAATTATCGTTTAAAATAGGCCCCTAAATAGTGACATGAAAAATTCGAAAAACATAACAATATCCCTAAATTTGAAGGTTAACGAATTTGAGAAATGTATTTATAGTTGATTTGTTGGAATAAGAGTTATTATATTCTATCTGTTGATGGTATGCTTTGTATTCGATACTGATTTGGACAATTTTGTGGATACTAAATCATTTCTGTTTTTTGTTTTTCATATGAAAGATATGTACAATACTATGGTTATTTTAGGAATTACAATAATAAGAAATAATAATGAATTTTTTACTCTTTCTCATTACATAGAGAAGATTCTGAAGAAATAAAATCATATAGATGGAAGCCAATTGGGAAAGAGAAGACAACATTCGAGAAAAGTACCCACAACTATTCTCTTGTACTACCTTCTAAATTTCGAGGACAATTTTTTTGTAAGGGTGAAGGATGTAAAACTCTGAACTTTCATTAATAAAAGTGACTTCAATTGTTGCTGATGTTATACAATTTATGGTTAGTATAACTATTATTATTATCTGTGACCAACACCAGATAATTCTCTAAAAATAAGAAAGGACAAATTTAGAATTTGTTAAAATTATTAAGAGTAAACCTGTACTTTTAGCACTAGGGGCAGTATGGGTATTTTTCCTAAACATGAAGGGAAAAAGGTAACATTATCTTAAAATAATGCTGAGAGAAAAAGAAAAAATAAAACATACTAAATAGTATAATATATGTGTGTGTCTGTAAAGGTGGACCCCATTGGGGTTTCTTCTAGTTTGGCCGGCATTCCCAAAGGGGTGATGTCAGCCAAGTGCCTGACACCTCCTTTGGGGAATTCAGTTATCCTAACCGACTTCCTCAAGGATGGGGTAGATCGGTTATGGTGATCGACCTACCCAATGGGGTTTCTCCCTTACGGGTTCTATAAATAGGAGGGGGAGGGGATGGAATTTCATCCATCTTACTCCCATTAGGAAGGAGGGAGGGAGAGCAGGAGTGATCAGGCTCGGCGACATGGTCATGTCCAGTCTAACTAGTCAGCAAGTTAAATTTCATTTAGGCTAATTTACTTAGCTAAGAATTGTTCAATCTAGGTTTTCCTTTAGATTTTGAAGAATAATTACCTTTAAGGGTCTTATTTATACCTTAATCAGTTACTTTTTTCATTTACAAATATTTTTAAGAATTTCATTTAATTAGCTGTCAAAAAGAGGTTTTCAAATTCAATTTAACTTGATCCTCTCTCAAATTAATTGATCATATAAAGATTGTCATTAATAGATAGAATAATTGATGATTTAATGGTAAATCTTTTTGAAAGGGAGCTACAACTTGCACACGAGTTGTACCATGACACATGGTTAAAACGAAAGACTGTTATTTTCGGAGTTCATACCTGGTAGAATACTATCTAAGCCGTGTGCCCTGGAGCATAGTGACAAGTCGGCAAGTCGGCAATGAATCGGCAAGGAGAAAAGTCGGGAAACTTCGGCAAAATCAGTAAACATCGGGGAAAAGTTAGGAATTATGAAAAAAATATAAAAAAATTAGAAATATGCATGAAAAAGTTTTAAACTAATATTTATGCATTTAGATATTAAAAATTCAATGTATAAAGCATCAAAAAATATATCAACTCACTATTTACCAATTCTTAAATATATGTGCATAAATTGATTTTAACCATAAACCATCTCTCACAAAATTAAGTTTCAACATTCTATAAAGCATCGAAATTATAAAAGTTAAATAATGAGTTCACAACTATAATTTAATTAATATTATGATCTTCATAAAGATCATAATAAATAATGTTATCGTTTTCATTTGCTTCGTTGTCAGTAACTTCTTCAACTTCATCCTTATGACTTGATGGTGCAGAAGATAACTTTGGGACTGCTTCGATGTGTTCGAGATAAATCGGTACAAAATCTTTCTTTTTCTTTACTTGTCCTTTTCATAAGCAAATTCATCCGAACATACACCAAGTCTTCCAACGTCTTAGGTTCCAACCTATTCCTTTTTTTGGTATGTACCGCTTCAAATGCACTCCAGTTCCTTTCGTAAGCAGAAGCACTACATGGTTGGCTAAGCAATTTTATTGCTATTTTCTGAACAATTGGAATGCTAACACCAGCGATTCTCCACCAATCCCATAGACAAAATATAATAAGCAATTCATTTATTTTATTTTATCATGCATAAATATGAAACAAAAATATTATACAGTACAAAAAAATCATTATTTAACTTACTTGGATGCTTTGAATGAATGAGTTTTTTTGAAAGCCCATTAAAGATGTCAGACTTCATACTGATATAATCTTCAATACCATTACTGAATTCTTGTTTTTCTACTTCACTAGAAAACATTTTCTCCAAAAACAAACATACTGCATCTTGGATTTCATCATCGTACTTCACCAATTTATCATAAAATAGATGTGGGTTCAAGAGGGCCGCTAGCGAGTGGATATCACTATGAATCTGTTTTGACAATCTATCATCAATGATTGCCCAATAAGGTTGGTAACTATTTTCAATTCCACCATAAAAATTTTTAATTGCCTCTTTACATCTATCCATCGCTTCGTAAACATATCCAAGAGTAGACCCTTCTTAATCAACCATCCTTCGAACTTTCACAATCGGTTCAACTGTTGTTAAAATTTCTCTTCCATCTTGCCAAAATGCATCATTTTGTATGACATGCGTTATCTTAAGTCCCTCTGCTTTTTTTGTTTGAGATAAATTCCTCCAGTGTGATGATGCAACCATAATGCGTAATGTTTCTTCATTTAAGATAGACTTCAAGCTAAGATAATTTGTTGCAAAACGAGTGGCCCCGGGCCTCTTAAGCTCTCTCCCATGTGAGTGTGTTCTAAAACAATCTAAAACATGTTGGGAAGCATACAAAAATGTAGATATCGATTTTGAAAGTTCCATGATATTCTTCACCTTTGGTATCTTATCAATGTTTTCTAAAACTAAATCCAAACAGTGAGTAATACAATTCATTTTAAATGCATGGGGAATTTGATATTCCAATATATCACCAGCAGATTGATAATTTGAAGCGTTATCTGAAATAATTTGGACTACATTTTCTCTGCCAACATGAGCATCAATCCCTTGTAAAATAAAATTTGCAATAAACCCTGGTGTTTTAATAATTCCCTCAGTTGATTGTGAACATAAAAAAATTGTGCCAGCAGGAGGCGCAGCTAACAAATTTATATGAAGCCTTCGACGCTTATCTTGCCAACAATCTGACATGATTGTACACGCAGTTTCAGCCCATGTTTTTTTTACTTCCTGTACATACTCTGCTGCTTCTTCTTTCAATGAGGCCAAATACTTGGTCCTGACTGTTTCACTACTTGGCCTACATATCCAGGACCATGATTTGAGATAGCACTAGCCATCATTTTAAACTCAGGTGTTCTTAACACATGAAATGCAATATTATTTTGAATAATGAACCTTGAAACGGCTAAATTAGCAGTTTCTTGTTCTTTTTTTCGTACAACTCTATTTAATGTTTGTTGTACACCTCCAAATCTAACTCCATGTGAAGTTGTTAATGATGGGTCTTCTTGAATAGTAGAACTATTTTCAGCTGAATGCCTTATAAAATCAACAAAGCTCTTTTTGCCCTTTCTAGCAACATCTTCTATGGCGTTATGTGCAAATTGGACAACACTTTCGGGTGCTACATTACAAACTTTAATATCTTTATTGGGGATTCGACCTAAATGATTTTTCATTCTTGTAATTGTCGCTGTAAATTCTTCTTTACAATAATTGCATCTCAACTTGTTCCCAATTTTAATAACATGTTCCCACGTCTTATCTTTTTCCTTAGGCATATTTGCTGATAGAAAATGGATGATTTACAGTAACCTGCAATTTGTATAAAATATAGATTGACAAATAATATAATGAAAATAAAGCTCTTTAGTATTTTAATTTTTTATTAATTAAACTTTGACTTTACAAATGACAACATATATAAACAAACAATGGTCATTGTCAATTGTCAAGTAGGGTTTTCAATAAATGATATTAAAAAAATAATATTTATTAAAAGTTAAATGTTCTATATATTTTATTATAAATGTGCTAATATATATTTTATTATATTATAATATAATCTAATATTAGCTTATAATAGTATAATATATTATATAATATTATATTATATGATAATATGGTATAATAATATATTATAAATTTATAATATAATAATTTACTGTGCATATAATAAATATAATAAAGCCTTTAATTTATACTATGCACCGGCTAGGTTGCTAGGTTGCCTAGGCTGCATAGGCTATGATGTATATTATAGTAGGCTACTGGAGGCTAGTAGGCTAGTAGGCTGCAATGTTGCATATGCTATGCATATAATAAATTTCCTGTGCATAGTATTCTATAGGGCTACAGGAGGCTAGGCTAGCAGGCTACTCAACTACTCAAGTAGTAATAAGAGTAGGGGGATCGGATATTATATTAAGTTTAAAACGAAGTAAAATAATGAAAAGAAGAAGGAGAAGAGAAGAACCAGTCTGTGTCGGAGCCGAACGTGCGGATCGCCGCTGTTGCCTCTTCTCAAAAGAAAACCCTTAGAGCTTAAGTTTTATCTTTTATTCATCTGTTTAAAAATCCTTTTTTTTTTTAGAAGGCAGTTGGTCTTCCAAATCGCCGACTCAGCGATTCATTGCCGACACAACGCCAATTCGGTGATTTGGCCGACTAACCGCCGATTACATCGTACCACTTAACATCAGCGACTATTGTCCATTTTTTGAATAAATCGACGATGTTTGTCACTATGCTTTGGAGACCATGATGTCAAGATCTTTGCGGCAAAAAATTGACACGAAAAATGATCTCTATCTTATGATTTCTCAGAGTAAACCCACGAATCAAATGATGACTTTCGACTGTATTCAATCGCATGCATGTTTTGTGTCAAACTTTGGCCTCAAAGATCTTTCCATCATCACCTTTGAATCAGATGGCTTGGATGCTCTTCCACTTTGCACAAATCCAAAAGATAACAAATTTTTTCTTTTTAGCCATGTGTCATGGTACAAACGTCGTGTGCAAGTATTAGCTCCCTTTTTGAAATCATAGCATGTTTTTTTATAAACGAAGTCTTCATAATTGACACTTGCTACCTGATGACTTATATTTGAATACCTAAAATCTGATACTTGATAACTAAGCTTGAGATCTGATATTTGATAATTATGAATCCCAACTCGATATTGTATAGTTTCATGATATTTTTGACTAGAATACCAAATAAGTTAAACACAAGAAAGGATTTTCCCTAATCAGAAAGATCTAACCATAAAAGCATTGACCAAGAGGAACCAAGCCATCAAAAAGAGAATGTGTGACTTGGTTAAGGGAAAATCCTTTCACTGGCCAACATATGACTGTTGAGCACTTGGTATTCATGCTCGTAGCTATGCAATAGCTTTAGTTGTATGTTAGACCAACCGCTATATGTCAGTTTAGTATTTTAAGTGACGTTATTTTCTGTTACGCACTTAATGTCTGGTTTCAGATGCCTGTTTAAATACTCGATACTTGTTTTTAGACACCTGTTCATGTACAATTGATGCTTGTTTTCCAGTTATATTTTACTTACGACTTTGATTACTATTGGCAAAAAGAAGATGACTAGCACATTTGGAAGGCTCCAAGATTAAAAAAAGGCTCAATAAGATTCTGGGATGATAAAGAGGAAAGAGCCTACTAATAATCTCTTCAGCAAGAATGAAAAGAGCATGGGAAGGAGGATCCCCCTATCTTAACCCTCTCAGTGAAAAAAAAATATCCCGTCAACGATCCATTAATCAAGATAAAAAGAAGCTACTAGAAAGGAATCTTGAAACTATTCCGATTCATATAGTTGACAAACCAAATTTACGCAAACCTTAAAAAAATAAACTTTTCAACTCTGTCATAGACCTTCGACATATCAATTGTGGAGACTACATTCCTTTTAAAGGATGATTTATCCAAGTCTATAATAAATTCATTGGCAAGAATGATGTTACAATACTGGTGTGACCCTTAACAAAAGCACCTTGTTCAGAGGTAATCATCATCATCATCATCACATCCTTAACCATCGATTTGTAGTTGGCTTTGCTAGTCCTATTTCTCAGTAACTTCGCAATCAATATTCCTTATTCTTGCTTCCCTCTAAGTCTTCATTGCCTTTCCTCTGCTCCTACTTCCTTGTGCTTGTAGTGTAATTTTACCTTTGAACAAGGGGAAGGGGAAGGGACGCTTTTTATAAAACGAGAGTTAGACTTGCCATATTATATGGTGCAGAATGTTGGCCTATGAGAAAGCGGCAAGAAGATAGTATTGGCATGTATTGGTGTGTGTGTGTGTGTAGAGTGTACCACTTATGGTGTGTGTGTCAATATGTGGGGTGTACCATTCTATTGTCTATCTTCTCTTCTTCTTCCTCTCTCCTACAAAACCTAATCCTAACCGTAAATTCAAGTGGTAGAGTACATGTGGTTGAGATGCATATGATAAGATAGATGTGTGGAGTAACAAGAAAGGGTAAAATTCAAAATGAGTAGATAAAGAGAAAATTTTAGAGTGACACCTATAAAAGAAAAATATTGTCGCTTGAGGTGGTTTGGACATGTCTATCAGAGGCCAAAAGTAAATCATATACAAAGGGTTGATACGCTACAAGCGCAAGGAAATAGGAGAAGAGAAAACTGGTGAAGACTTGGAATAAAGCACTTAGAAGGGACATAAAGGATTGCGATATTACAGAGAGCTTAACTCTGATAAGAAACGAGTGGAGAATTAGGACTCTCTAAGCCAACCCCAAATAGATGGGATAAGTCTATGCTGATGGTGAAGATGATGACGGATACAAATCGATCACACAAATATCATTAAGGAGGGACATATCATTGAGGTAAGTAAACAAAAGTTATCCTCAAAGCAATGACTGGTTTTTCAAGGCACAAAATCTAACATTTCCTACTTATTAGACTCATGGTGTTGGGCTTAGTTGCTTTCATCCTTCTAATGGACACATGGAATCTCATTAGGAAAGTCCAAACCTTCTTTCACTCTTGAAGCTCATGACAAGATAACATAGAAGTTGACTTCCAATGGTTAATATTATGTCAGATCCTTCTAGGCATTCATACCTTTTCATTTCCCTCAATTATATTGGACCTTCTTCATTTAGCACAAAATGGTACTCCATAGCATGCATCTTGGAATGTCGTTCAATATAAATTTCTCACCCCATATTTTTCAGTAGAGGCTTCTGAAATCCTTCAAGATTCATCTTATGTTGGTCGATGGGGGATCTCCCAACTGCTTATCTTTTCATTGCTTGTATTCAGCTTGGATATGGCGACTGATTCTTGGGCACCTGTGTATGACATAATCTTGAGCCCACTCTTATTGATGCGGCCTTGACTTGCATGCTCATTTTAAAGGCAAGGCGAAATTCACATCTATTGCTAAGCTGCCTTTATTTATGTTGCCGATAGAGTGTTCCTTGAAGATCCCCAAAGGTACAAAAGCAATGCTGCACACCATCCTTAATGATGTCTTCATAAAGCTTGGGTGTGAACTTTCAGATATTGTAAATACAAATGAGGCACGATCTAAAATACCTCTAATTTGTCTCTCCTTTACACCATATCCTTCTTTCATCAGGTTTTCATGGTCAAAACCATCTTCAGACTGCATCAAAGGAGGTTATGGTTCTATTGTCTATAACTGGATGACGGGTGACCGATTTAAAGCTCTCTCTGCTCCTTGCCTTTTTGACAGTATTACCTATGTTGAGGTTGTGGGCAAAAGATATGTAATGTCCGTTGTGGTTGAACTCCAAATTAGAGAGATCCAGTTATAATCAGACTTTGATGTGGCAATCAAGAATATAATCAGATACTATGAACCCCTCTATTGTAGAGCACTTTTTTTCTCAAATAAAGGTGTTACTTGCTTCATTCACTTGTTGGCACATCAATCATATTCATAGAGAAACAAACGGTTGTGCTGATATTTTTAGCAAATTTAGGAAAAGCTTCATTGATTTATTTATCACTTGGGATCATGGATCAAAATCCCAGGCGAAGCTGATACCTATCATCCGATATGTATCGGTTTTGGAGCAAACCGGGTCGATACATTGAATGTATCGATCAATATATTTTGGTATGTATCGGCCGATACATACTTGTATCGTCCAAAACCGATGCGTATCATCTAATACTTACCGGTTTTGGAGCTTGCCGATACATACCGGAAAGCCGAGATTTTGATCCATGCTTGGGATGTTGATTATCCTAGTGAACTCGTCCAACTGACCCTCACAACCCATTGCTTACGGGCCAAAAAGAAGAAATATTGTTGAGGGGATTTGTGACTGGAAAGTATCCTTAATATTTTTGCTTGTTCCATATGTAGTGGAGTATATGGCTGTCTTCCTCTGCTCCACAGTGATTCTTTTTCGCTTTTTAAATCTTTAATGAGAATGTCAAATGGCATGGAAAAATATGTTTACACTTTACAGTGTATATTTCTGGCTGTCTTTGATACATAGGTTTATTATACTCTGCTAGTTGCTAGATCTCTATGTTATTTTTTGATGACATTCTCTTGATGGTTATATCTTGCTTTCCCAGGTTTGGTGGAGACTGCAAAATGGAATCTCAGCAGATTAGACAGAAAGGAGCGTGCTAATAACCAATCTATGAAGGTTTCTGAATCTGATTCAGAGAGAACAAATGGTATGGAGCATAGGGTCCCACCTACTTCTTTAAATGAGGATACAGTGATTTTTGCAAGAAATTCGCCTTCTCCCAATGAAGGAAATCTGCTTGATAGAGTTTCTTTTCGAAAAGAAAATTTTGTTGACAATTTGCATGCATGCTCAGCAAAGTATGATACAATATTATGGTGAGTTCATTAGTTTGTTTAGTGTCATCACTGGCAGTAATTTGTTCGTTTGTGTTCTTTAATTGTGTTACTTTCCTCTAGTAAATATTATTGTTCTCCTTTTTTGCTTTCTTTTAGAACCAAATGCTGCGGATACAACTAATTGAATCTGGGATCCTACTATTTATCCTTATTTAATGTGTTATTAGTTGCTTAATATAATGGATATGGTTCGTATTTGCAGTTTGAGCATAACTAAATGGATCCATTTGAACTGGGGCGATAATGGATTGATTACTTTATTTGTGAAGATTTGGAGACTTCTTCGTTCGGTATGTTTTCGTAGATTTAATTGAATAAATAAAAATTTTTATCTTTATATTGCTTACGAATGCAGGATTTGTGTATTGCGTTTTAGTCTTTAGTACAATGTGGTAAATGCATTTTTACTTGTGGTTTATTATGCAATATATTGACATTCTATTTTTGTGAGTAGGGTGGTATTCTTGTCTTGGAACCTCAACCTTGGGAATCATATAAAAAAAAGCGTGTGGTGTCTGAGGTATTGAGAACCTTCCTTTTATGTGATCTAGTGTCATTAGTATATGATTGACAATTGTCCTTTTATGTGTTTTAGTGTGATCAATTCTTATGGATTAGCAGTCTTCCTTTTTGTGTGTGCTACTTTTCTCTCTGTTTCTTGAAATGCTAGAAGTTATGCTCTTAGATAATTTGGCCAGTTTTTTTATATTAGAAATAAAGTCTACATCATCATCATCATCATCATCATCATCATCATCATCGGTACCATCACCATCAGCATCATCATCACAATCATATCCCATCTATTTGGGGACGGCATGCTGTGTTGTGCATCCGTGAAAACGTTAAGAATCACACCAGCATGTTGTTTTGTGGCTGCAAAAATTTTCCTCAAGGTGAGCAGGGGAAGAACCTTTGTAGAATCCTAAATTAGATAAGAGTTCGCGAGCTTGAGTTATGATGTTTATCATTTAACACGTTTTTGTATTGCCTAACCCTTGTACATATTAAGTTATTCCTCACTGATCATGACAGTGTAACATTCAGTAGATATTGTCTAAATATTGGGAAACCTTGTTGGAGATGGAAAATATGATGTAACCCATAATATAATCAAGGTTCCTATGAATGGTTTCCTTGGTCCCTAAGCGTTTACCTATAAGCGAGCAATTGGTTCCTCTTCTATTTTATGGCTGTTTAGGTTTCCCAAGCTCTCAGTCACTTGGTTGGTTAGTCATTTTGCTAACTAATTGTCAACCAATTCCAATTCAAGTGGGTAATCGTAGTTTGAATTCTTGGAGGAAAATGAGACATATTGTTTAATCTAGGTTCAAATCCTCCCACCCCTGTTATCCTATGGTTTTGAAAAAATAAATAATTTTTTTTTGAACTGAATCGAACTAGCGTCCAAACTGGTCCACTAACCAGTTCGCAGTTTGGTATAAGGTTGAGTGAATTAGGTAACATAGCTTGAGACTACAGATTTGGTGGTCCTCAAAACAAAATGAATCTCATACAAGACCTCGGATGTCTTGCTCATCTAGGACGAGACGAGAAGGGGGTGGAAATTGGTCTAATCAGGGCTAGGTCTGGTCTATATGTAAAATGCATAACCGACCTGTTAATGTTTGCTGTGGATCCAGGTCAGGTCTCGTCCGATCTGAGTCAAGCTAGATCCATAATCGACTTATTTATATTAGATTGGGTTCAGTCTCAAGTCTGGTTTGCAAGTCCGATTCGTGATTTCACGTCTGTGCATGCATGTGTGAGATATTTATTCCGGGTTTAGATTGCTCCAAATTTTAGTGCCCCACACCTGACGCATTTGGATTTTTGGTCTAGGTTAATTTCAATTCTTTGTGGCTTAGATTCATTACATTTGGATTTGGGTTCAGGTAAGCTGTGCTTATGGTGGATCCAGGCCCAGTCCTTATTTCCAGTCAAGTACAAGTTTTGGTCTTGGACCTGATCGGGCTGCCTAGACTTGGATCCATTTCCAATCTGGTAGGGCCTTGGTTGAACCGACTCATTTGTACCTTAAGGACGAGTTGAGAAATTCAATTTCTTCTTTAGAAGCTATTGTCTTCGGTGGTCCTCTTCTTTTTTTTCGTTTTTTCTTTCAAACAAGAAAAGGTCATAATAGATCCATTATTCCATCATTGGCGTTTGTTTCCATGTAAGAAGATGGTTTAGGAGTAATATGGGTCATAGTAGATCCATTATTTTCATTTTGTTTCAACGTGAGAGAGGGCTTAAAAATGTTCACTATTTCCTACAAGAGCGCCCTTGAAAAGTTGCATGGTTAGTGCCAGATTTTATGCAGAATCATCTGTGGTAAAGCTTGGTTTAGCCATTTCAACATTGGAGTCCTATCTAGTTGGCGTGTGTCAGTTTGAACCCATTCACTGTCTAACCATGCAATTGGATCTGTAAGCAGCCGATGTCATGGAATTGCCACCTACCGGATGAGCCACACAATTCAAAATCAGTTCGACATTCAAAGACTGTCCATCCTGGTGTTTATTAGTGAACCAGACCATCCATCCTGCCAGTTCTGGTTGAACCAGGACGAACCGACTGGTTCGGTTCAGTTTTTAAGGCATTGGTCGGAAGTCTATTCTAGTACTTTCAGAGATATCCTCTAGCAATTTATTTATTTTGATATAAATTGATTGGTATACCAAGCTATCATCCTTTTTCTGATTGACTGCAGATTACTACGATGAATTTTCGTAATATTGTGTTTGGTCCAAAGCTCTTTCAAGAAATACTCCTTGACAAGGTAACATCTGTTCTAGCTAAATGTCTGTTCCATATGTTAGAGAGAGAGAGAGAGAGAGTGCTGCTTGCTGATTTATAACTGTTGGTTGCAGATTGGTTTTAGGAGTGTGGAGAACATTACGGATGCATTACAGGGAAGTTCTGCTGGATTTGACAGGCCCATTTTTGTCTTCCGAAAGTGATTTGCTTCATCATCATCTTCGTTTTTTTATGTGGTTTTGTAATTTGGATGGTGGTAGAAAAGAAAATGCATATATTACATGATTTTTGGATGGCTATCCATTGATCAGATTCATCGTTCAATAGTTTTGCTTTCTCCATTTTGGGTATAACTGGTGATTTTTGTTTTCTTATTTTCCTCCTAAGGTAGATAAATTTTGTTGGCCATTCTAGTCATTAGAAAGCTATAAAATCTACATATTCCGATACACTTTGGCCATGAAGGAAGTATCTGAGGAAATCAGTTGGCATGATCAGGCCTAAACCGATACATATCGGCTGATCTTTAAAACTATGCTTGGCATGCTTCATTAATAGATTTTTTTTTGGTAAAATAGGTAACATCTTAAAACCATTTTCAATCTATTGGAACTACTTTGCAATTAATTTTATTTTAGGTTATTTATTATTATTATTTTTTTTTGGTGCATCCAAACAACGGCAAAATAATCGCATGATGAATCATGAATAGAGTAGAAATAAAGTTGAAATTATTTTGTTGATGAGATGGTACAAAACCTTGAACCTTGGCATCTTACTGCTGAATTTAGTCTGGTAACAAGTGGGGCAAGGGAAGTTTGGTTAAAGTTGAAATTATTATAAGCCTGCTTGTATGAGTTGTGAATTAAAATGAGTCTTTTGGCTTGTAATTTATGGACCCACAATAATGCTTAGTCAAGATAAGATATGTTTGTCTTCTTATCACATTGGTGCAGGGTCATAATACAAAATACTATATCCTCATGCATAGGTAGGATTTTGGGTTGTGGCACATAGATCTCTATTTGTGAATGTAGTTTAATAGTAAGCATCATTCATCGTGCACATAGGTTATATAAGAACATTGATATTATAGATAACAAAGATGAATAAAAGACCATTATTAGGACCCGATGGAATACCTATAAAAGTTTGGATTGTGTTGGAGAGAATATAATAAATTGGTTGACTAAAACATTTAATAAAATACTAAAAATAAAGAAAATGCTTGAGGAATGGAGGAAGATAACTGTAGTCTCTTTCTATAAGAACAAAGGAAACATCTAAAACTATGCAACCATTGAAGGATTAAACTAATGAGTCAGACTGAAACTTTGAGAGAGAATGGTAGAATAATGACTCACACAAGAATTAAATATATTAAAGAACTCATTTGGATTTATGCCAGGAAGATCAACAATTGAAGCTATTTTCCTATTTAGAAAACTTAGGAGCAATTTTAAGAAAGAAGGAAAAATCTTATATATGGTCTTTATTGATTTGGAGAAGGCTTATGATAGAGTGTCGGGATAGGTAATTCGGTCGAAGGTGATAAAGAAATGCATCCTGGAATTATATATTAAAAATTTTCAAAACACACATGAGAGGGCTATAGCTAGTAACAATGTGCGAAAAGATGAGCGAGTTCCCTGTTGGATCTGAGTGACATCAAGAATCTGCCTTGAACCGTTATTTGTTTGCCCTAGTCATGGATGCATTCACCATAGACATATAAGAAAAGATTCTACAATGATTGTCATTTGCGGATGACAAAGTATCAATTGTCCAAACACAAAAAGAAATAAATGATAAGTTAGAATTATGAAGAAAAACTTTTAGTCAAGCTGTTTGAAACTTAGTAAAATAAAGATGGAATAACAGGATGCAAATTTAATGAACATGATGGCTTGGAGAGGGGATTTAATTGAAATAAAAAAATCATTCAATGTTGTATTGCTGTAGATTTTGCTGTTTAGGCTATACTTTACAATCAGATGGTGGATTTGAAGAGGACGTCTCAAATAATATTAATGCAGGTTGGATGAAATTGAGTCAAGCAAGTGGAGTAATGTGTGACCCAAAAGTTCCACTTATATTGAAGGGGCATTTTTATAAGACGTTTGTTAGACCTGTCATATTACATGGTGACGAGTATTGGGCTACGATGTGGCTGAGATGCATATGTTGAGATGAATTTGTGGAGTAATAAAAAAAGATAAGTTTGAAACGTGTACATAGAGAAAATTTGAGAGTGACACTTATAAAGGAAGAATTATGGAATGTCACTTGAGGCGATTTGGACATATACATTAGAGGCTAGGGCAGACCATGTACGAAACGTTGAGATACTATAAGCACCAGAAGTAGGAGAAGAGGAAGACGAATGAAGACCTGAACGGAAGCAAAGAAAATTTACATGAAGGATTGCAAATTTACCGAGAGCTTTGACAAACTATTATATATAAGACTCACAGAGCCAATCCCAAATAGATGGGATAAGATTGGGACGATGACGATGATATTATGTATACAAAAGGCAACATTGGAATAAATAAGATGTTTAAGTGGTGGGATGCATTCTCAAAAGCAATTTCCCACTAGCCAAACTAAAATGGTACCTAAATGTAGGGTGCATTCTACATAGGAGGTGTGAAATAGGTGGGATTTGTTCATTTTTCATGGACCATTGCACGAGACTTTCAAAATATGGTTATCGAGTTTGGTGGAGGAAGATTGACACATGCACACCCCCCTTGGTGCATAGACTTGATTTAAGGATTAGGGTTGTAAGAGAGAAAAAAAAAGGATAGATATATTACATACACAACACATATTGACACACATACCATAAGTGGTATACTTTACACACACACACCGAACTCACACACACCAATATACTCTAATACTCCCCCTCAAGTTGGTGCATCGATATCTATCAATGCTTAGCTTGACAATAATATCCTGAAGAAAAGCAGCACCGAGCGCTTTTGTGAAAACATCTGCCAGTTAATGTGAGGATGTGGCCTTGGGAGTTTCTGTAAGTCCAGCTTGGATCTTCTCTCGAATAAAATGGATATCAACGTCAACATGTTTGCTTCGCTCATGAAGAATTGAGTCTTTAGCAATATCAATGGCTGTTTGGTTGTCACAATGAAGTGGCATAGGAAGAGATGAGGGAAAACCAAGCTCAATAAGTAGAGAATGTAGCTAAAGAGGCTCACAAGTCCCATGAGACATAGCTCGATACTCAGATTTGGCAGTAGACTTGGATGCAGAATCTTGCTTCTTATTTTTCCATACCATAAGGTTTCACCCAGAAAATTGCAGTATCTAGAAGTAGAGCGACGATCAGTAGGTACCTTAGCATAATCAGCAGCAGTATAACAACTAAGATGAAGATGACTGGTATCACCATAAAAGATGCCACAGTCAGGGGAAACCTTAATATAATGGAGGATCCGATGAACAACAACCATATGAAGAGTCCTAGATGCATGCATGAACCGAACCACCAAGGAAACAACGAATGCCAAATCAGGACAAGTGTTGGTAAGGTAAATAAGCCTTCCAACAAGACGCTGATACTCAGAAGGATTAGGTAGTAGCTCCTCAACATTTGCATGTAGATAATGCTTAGGATCCATAGGAGACTTAGTTGGCTTACATCCAAGCATGTCAGTATCCCTCGATAAACCCATTGAATACCTTCTCTTGGAGAGAGATACCTCAAGCAGATCTAGCAATCTCAATACCCAAGAATCGAATGAGACCCAAATCTTTCACATCAAAGGCTTTGCGCAGTCCAACCTTTACATGCGCTATAAATGCAACATCTCCTATGATGATGATATCATCAACATAAACAATCAGGATAGTCCTCAACCCAATAGTACTAGTGTGAATAAAACATGTGTGATCGAAGTGACACCTCCTAAAGCCTATGCTGAGAATAACGGTACTGAAGCGATGTAATCAAACCCTCAGAGATTGCTTCAATGGATAAGTGGATTTGAGAAACCAACCAACTTTTCCCGAATACTCCCACTGAAGATGATAGCCAGGAGGGGGTGACATATAGATCTCCTCTTCCAATTGTCCGTGATGAAATGCGTTCTTCACATCTAGTTGATAGAGAGACCAATGATGATGTGCAATAAGAGAAATAAGAACACGAACAAACGTAAGCTTCATAACAAGAACAAATGTAACTATATAGTCCAACTCAAGAACCTGAGTAATCCCCTTTGCAACCAATCGAGCCTTATATTTGTCAATTGTACCATCATTACGATCTTTCAAGGCAAAAACTCATTTGCATCTAACTACATGCGTGTCCGATGAAGGATCAACAAGTTCCCAAGTCTTATTACTCTCATGAGTAGCCATTTCCTTAGCCATAGTAGCAACCCATAAGGGATTCTATAGAGCTTCTTTGAATGAGTGAGGGATAAAGACAGTAGAAGCTCTTTCAAGGGCAACACGGATAAAGTGAGAAAGACTCTGATAAGAGACATATTGAGTAATAGGGCAAGAAGTGGCACAACTTCTCTTACCCTTACGATTAGCAATAAGAAGATCAAAATCATCAACAGTAGAGGGAGCAGTAATAATAACGTGAGAATGCAAAGGAGAAGTGGGTGCAGGTATACATGAGGACGCTAACTCCAAGGGAACCTCTGGCAATGGAGTAGAAGTATGAGGCACGTATCTATTGTGGCGTTGATATGTAAGACGAATAGGCAACCAATCATCAGGAGGAATAGGTGCCGTAGGAGAGGGAGTTGGCGCCGTAGGAATACTCCTTATGGGCTCAATAGGGATCGGAAGAACCACAGTAGGAACTTCAGGAGTGGACGATTGAGGAGAGAAATATGATATATTCTCAAAGAAAGACACATCCATAGTTGTGAATAATTTCATGGTTTTGGGATCATAACAGCTATAACCTTTTGAAACACTAGAATATCCAACAAAAAAACACCGAATAACCTTATCATTTAACTTCTCCCTTTACATGTGAAGGTCATGAACAAAGCAAGTGTATCCAAAGATATGAGGCTCAAGAGAAAACAAAGGAATTCCGGGCCTCAAGATATGCATAGCACTTTGACCATTCAAAATGCGCATGGGTGGTTGGTTTATGAGAAACGTAGCAGTAAGCAAAGCCATGGACCAAAAAGATTTAGGAACTTGTATGCCACAAGGAAGTGAACGATTCACTTCCATGAGGTGCCTATTCTTAAGCTTTGCAACGCCATTTAGTTGAGGAGTATAAGGGCACATATATTGGTGTAAGGTCCAAAAGCCTTGTTGAGATGGTCCTGAAATATTGAGGATGTGTACTCACCACCATTATCAGAGCGATGAACCTTAACGGTCTTCCCAAACTGAGTACGAATTATGGTAGAGAAGGCGATATAGGTGTTGAGACGTTGAGTACCTCAACTTTAGATTTCAATAAGTACACCACGTGCATTGAGAATGATCATCAATAAAAGTCACATTATATCTATAGCCTTCAACCAAAGGTAAAGGAGCTGGTCCCCATACATCACTATGTATAAGGTCAAACAATGAATCACTACAAGTAGGGTGAGAAATGAAAGCTGACCTACTATACTTTGACAGTTGACAAGTCTGACATGGAATTTAAAATTATTAGAAACATTTTTAAATTTTGGAAAGAGAAGACACAAACTTTGTATGTTGGCGTGCCCTACACGAGCATGTTAAAGATCTTTGCTACTCAAAGTAGCAGGAACGGAAGACAAAGCAAAGGCAATCGTAGGTCTCTTAGAGCCAAAGTAGTAGAGGCCATCATGTTCAAACCCATGTCAGAAGTTTTCCTCGTAGTTAGATCTTGTAGGATGCAATGAGTAGGAACAAAAGTTATTGAACAATTCAAGGGACTTGGTAAGACTACTGATATATAAGAGATTAGCTTTAAGATTTGAAACATGCATAATATTTGAAAGTGAGAGATCAGCTGATAGGGGAACCTTACCTTGACTAGTGATAGGGATAACAGATCCATCATCAATACACACCTGCCTAGGAGTAGATAATAGAGAGACATAGGAGAATAAACAAGACTCACCAGACATATGCTTAGATGCTCCCGAATTAATGATCCAATGAGATGAAGATGATGATGGAATGGACATAGCTGCAGAGTAGGTAGAGTAGCTACCTGGAGCAGGAGGCGGATCAAACTGAGAAACATGAAGACGCCCACACTGATTGGCGAGATCCACTTGTAGAGCAGATAAGTCATCAGTAGGCACTGCAGAAGCATCAGTGGATGGAGAAGTATCAAACTCACAAACTCCGGTAGCATTAGTAGTATGAGCAGTAGAGGGTCTCTGACGAGGAGGAATACCATAAAGCAGAAAGAACTTCGAGCAATCATGTCCCTCTTGAAAGCAAAAAGAACATACTGAGAGTGGAATAACACCATGACCACCACTCCCCGTATCCAGAATATTAGATGTAAGAGCATAGTGCTCTGTAAGGGTAAAAGAGGAGAAAAGAATTTCTCTTATCCTGAATATCAGCTCCATTATGAAAAAAAGCATTCACAATTACATCATAAGAGAATTAAGTAGAAGAAATATGCACGAAAATTTGTGGGAAAGAACATCTACAGAGGCCATACAAGAAACTAATAGTCCCATGTTGTAAATAATTGGCTGCAAATAAACTGGCAACAAATAAATTAGTTGCAAATAATTGGCTGCAACTAAGCCGATTGCAAATAAATTGGCTAGTGTTGTTGAAGGCACGCTTCGCTTTTAGGTCCACCCTCTATGCCCGCGCCTTTGAATTTAGGCATAGGTCCAGTGAGGCGCGCTTAGGCAAAAAGGCGCAAAAGTGCGCCTAGGCGTGCCTTGAGTTACTTTAATAAAAAAAAGTTAAACATCTTGTAGAACTTAGAAGTTGTATACAAGTTACAAGTTGAAATTGTGTCTCTTAAAGCTTAGCTCTTAAAACTTATATCTCTTAAGTTTACAAGCTCCATTGCTACAATCTTCGGTCAGTCGAGAATTAACGTGCACTTGCTAGTTACTTAGACATCAACTTGTTAGTTTGTTCATATATATTTTGTAATTCACATAAATACATAGTGTTCAATTGTTTATGATATCTATATCTGTCTTGCATTTCATATTTGTTGACTACTTGATTGCTATTATATCTTATAATACTATTATTTATTTTAAATTTATGATTTATTTTTTTTAAATAAAAAATTGATTTATAAAGATATTTGCATTTAAATGTCACAAATTATTATTAACAAAAGTATAATTGGAATAAATTAATAAAAATATATTACTTATATTAATATATTAATACTTAAATATATAAAAAGTAATAAAAAAATATATATAAAAAATTTAGAATTAAAATGTGCCTCGAAATAAAAAGCCTGCGCCTTTGCGCGTAGGCCCCCTTTCGCCTCAGTTGCGCCTAGTGCTTTTGACAACACTGAAACTGGCTTCAAGTAAGTAGCTTCAATCTCCTTATCTGTTACCCTATCTGCCCCCCCTTCCCTTTTTCTTATCCCCATGGACTTCACTATAGAAAATCTCCACAAGAAACTTGTCCTCACTGATGAAGCATCCTCTAGTCTGCTTGTAGGCGCAGAGAAGGAGTTCATCCCGAATGCAATCTGTCTTGTTGGTCGCGTCATTACGCCCAGAAGAATCAACCTAGATGCTTTTAAAGATACAATTCGGCAGACGTGGAACCTGCAACAATCTCTCCGAGTGATTGAAGTGGACGATAATACCTTTGTTTTTGAATTCTCAAAACAAAAGCAAAAGGAGTGCATTATTCTCCAGAGCCCTTGGTGCTTTGATAATCACCTATTGGTGCTGAAGGAGTATCAAAATTATCTCACAATTAACCAAATTCGATTCAATGAGTCTCCTTTCAGGATTTCGGGCCTCCCACTTGGTGTTATGACAAAAAGTATGGGGGAAAAGATCTCAAACCACATTGGTAAAGTGGTGCAAACCGAGACCTTAGATAATGATATCGGTTGGGGCAAATATCTTCGGTGCTGTATGATCATTAATATCTCGAAGCCATTGTGCAGAGGTACCCTCCTTAAATGGATGGGTATCGAACAATGGATCTCGTTTGCATACGAATGCCTTCCTATCTTTTGTTACAAGTGTGGGATTATTGGGCATAGTGATAGAGAATGTTGTTCTACTAATCCGGTTTGCACAAAGGATCAGTATGGCCCCTGGCTTCGCAATGCGCCTAGATCATCTAGGTCCTCGGGTGGTTTCATGAACTCTTGGAAAAGCAAGCAGCCCTAGCACAGTGGTGGCCGACGGCTGGCGGAGAACTCTGGTTAAGAGTATAATTTCTCTCCCTTGGGATAGAAGGATGCTATGGAAAATGGGGGTGATGCGGAAAGGAAAGAGGCCTCTGTTAGCCATGAGAGTATTGGCTCCAAGGATCATGTGGCATTTGAGCCAGTAAAGGTTGGTGATCTATCGAGACCTAGGAACATGGAAGTGAGTACTCAACTTGGGGAGACCACGGATGGGGCTAAGGATGCAAGGGCTATTACGTGTGGTGGAGGGACTGGAAAGGGGTTGGAGTTGCCAACTAATCCTCATCTTATTCCTAAATCCGCAGAATCCTCGTCTAAATGTCTTATTCCCCTTTCAAACCCAAATCAGTAAACCAGTTTCTGCTACAGCTGAGATCATCCTTGATGGTACCTCCGGAGCCTCTTCGGAACCTCCTCCGAATTCCAAAGAATTGCTGATCTCAACCGAGAGAGGGAATGGAAAAAAATAGAAACGCGCTGCTAGATTGATAGCTGATCCGCATTGCCCAGAACCTGCTGAACTTCAAATCCCGCAAGCAGTAAGGAAACTCAAGAACAAGAACATTAGCAGTTATGACTCACCGGATTTGGAGTGTGATAAAGTTGATGTGGATACAGACAGAAATAGCAAGGTTACTAGAACTAATGTCATCTTGGAGCATGGGCCAATGGGGATATCGGCGGCGGTTGCTTTGCACCCCCACCGGATACAATGAAAATATTAGCTTGGAACTGTCGAGGGCTTGGGAACCCTCGAACAGTTCGTGAGCTTTGGCAGTTGGTGGCAAAGGAAGATCCCGATCTCCTCTGTCTCATGGAGATAAAATTGGCAGCCAGGAGAATCGATACGCTGAAATGGAGGCTTCAGCTCACAGCCTGTATTGCGGTGGATTGTGTGGAGAGATCAGGCGGTTTAGCTTTATTTTGGAGGAACTGTTTCAATGTTTACCTTCAATCCTGTTCTTGCAACCACATTGATGTCACCGTTATGGAACAAGATGCGACTAGGTGGAGATTCACGGGGTTTTATGGGGAGCCCGATGTTCACAAAAGAGGGTACATCTGGTCTCTTCGCCGTTTCCACAAACGACTCAACCTCAAGTGGCTATGTATGGGAGATTTTAATGAGATCCTATCATCACAGGAAAAAGAAGGTATGCTTCATCGGAGCCAGAGACAAATGGATGCTTTCCGATTGGCGCTGGATGATTGCATGCTTCTAGATGTTGGATACTGTGGGTCAGATTTCACATGGAACAACGGATGGGAAGGTGATGATTTTGTGAGGGAGTGGCTGGATAGGGCCGTGACATCTCTGGATTGGGTCTCACACTTCCATTTTGCTTAGCTGAACCATCTTTTGCGACGAAATCAGACCATCTACCGATCTGCTTGTCTACTTCCCCTCTGATACAACGGTACTCCATCGGCCCAAAACCTTTCCGTTTTGAGGCAATGTGGCTGCGTGATGAGGGCTGCAAGGAAATTGTTAGCAATTGATGGGGCAACGACGGGATGACGACCTGTATCATGGACTTTCAAAGTAGATTGGAAGCTACTTCCCATGACCTCCTAACATGGAACAAAACCTCTTTCGACCACATCCAAAAATCTATCTTTGCCGCCTCAAACAAGTTGCACGATTATTACAATCGTGGGGTAGCAAAGCGGGATCATATGGCCGAAAAGTGAAGAAAGTGTGAACTTGAAGGACTGTTGGATCGACAAGAAATAATGTGGAAACAACGTGGTCAAGAGTTGTGGCTAAAGGAGGGTGATCGCAATACCGGCTTTTTTCACTCGCGAGCTTCTCATAGATGGAAGCGAAATCGCATTATTAAACTTAGAAACAAAGTAGGGGACCTGTGCACTAAGAGTGATGATATTCACAGTATCATCCTTGGCTATTATGAAAATATGTTCTCTTCTAGCTACCCGACGCAGGTGGAGGAGGCCCTTCAATTCGTTGAAAGCAAAATCTCTAGTGGTCAAAATGAGGCGCTCAACACCCCTTTTACAGCTTTGGAGATTCGCACAACACTTTTCCAAATGCACCCGCTTAAGGCCCCGGGGCTTGATGGTATGCCTCCATTATTTTACCAAAAATTTTGGCATTTAGTTGGGAATTCTGTTATTAATGTTGCTTTGAGTTTTTTGAATGGTAATACCTCTATATCAGATCTCAACAGAAGTTTCATCACCTTGATCCCAAAAACAAAAAACCCGAACTATATCTCCGAATTCTGCCCGATCAGCCTTTGCAATGTTATATATAAAATCATCGCCAAAGTCCTTGCAAACTGGCTGAAACCTCTCCTCCCTTCCATCATTTCTTCCTCCTAGTCGGCCTTTGTGTCTGGGCGCCTCATTATGGATAAGATTCTTACCGCCTTTGAAGTTGGGCATTACCTGAAAAATAAAAGAAAGGGGAAAGTTGGGGATTGTGCACTTAAGCTCGACATGAGCAAAGCGTATGATCGCGTTGAGTGGGGCTTTTTGGAGCGCACACTCCTGAAATTGGGTTTCAGCACCAAATGGGTCAATCTCATTATGAAATGTGTCTCCTCCGTGTCCTATTCTTTTCTCATAAATGAGAGAGTTGTAGGAAATGTAATCCCGTCTAGGGGCATTCGGCAAGGGGACCCCCTTTCCCCATATTTGTTCATCATATGCTCTGAAGTTTTGTCGTCCCTACTTGACCGAGTTGTTACTAATGGTTCTCTATCAGGTATTAAAATTTCTAGAGAAGCACTTGTTATCTCTCATCTCTTTTTTGCAGACGATAGCATCATTTACTCAAAGGCAACTATTGCCGAAGTTCGAGAGATCACTCTTTTGTTGGAGCTCTATGAAGGAGCCTCTGACCAGAAAATCAACTTCGATAAATCGGCTATCTCCTTTAGCAAAAATGTCTCTTCGGAAGATCAATGCAGTATCATGATCAATGCAGTATCATGCAGATTCTTAACATTCAGAGAGAATCAAATCAGGAAAATTATCGGGGCCTCTCTTCTATAGTCGGGCGATCAAAGAGGAAACTATTCAGGTACATTAAGGAACGAGTCTGGCGAAAGCTCCAAGGGTGGAAAGAGAATCTCCTATCTAGTGCCGGTAAAGAGTTTTGATCAAGGCGGTAGCCTTGGCCATTCCCACATATGCGATGAGCTGCTTTTGACTCCCAAAAAGTTTTCTAAAGGAAATTTCCATGCTAATGGCTCGGTTTGGTGGGGTACAAGTAACAAGGAAAAGGGCCTTCATTGGAAGGGATGAAGTTCTTTATGTATGGCCAAAGATGAAGGTGGGTTGGGATTCAGAGATCTGGAGGCTTTCAACTTGGCTCTTTTGGCTAAATAGGGATGATGTCTTTTAACTCGTGAATCCTCAACGATGGCTAAAATTCTCAAAGCCAAATACTACTCGGGGGGAACATTTTTATCGGCGACACCACGAAGAAACCAATCTGCTACTTGGGCCAACATCCTTAGTGCGAGAGACCTTGTCGAAGGGGGAGAATAAAAAGGGTGGGAACCGACACTACAAATTTGGGAAGACCGGTGGATACCCAAACCAACAGCTTTCAAGGTTGTCATGCCTAAACCTTCCTCGTGTCCGAACAGTGTGGCTGATCTCCTTTTACCCAATACAAATAAGTGGAATGAAGGCCTGATCAGGGAGGTATTCTTCAAAGACGACGCTGATGCTATAGTAGGGATCCCCATTAGCAGAGAGACTCACAATGAAAAAATTGCTTGGGCTTTTACCAATAATATATCCTTTACTATTCGAAGTGCTTATCACCTAGCAATCTCTGAAATGAAGATCAGGCGGAACTCGGCGAGCTCTAGCTCTACGGAACTTAATCCGATTTGGAGACAAAAATGGCGGTGCAAGGTACCAAACAGATAAAAGTTTTTGCTTGGAGAGCCTTTCATCACATCCTACCCACTTGTCATGCTCTCCAGAGAATGAGCTCTCTCTCATCAATGACAAATGTGCCACCTGCGACAAGCTTGGTGATACCACAATCCATGCACTCATAGAATGTGATTTTGTGGATCGGGTCTGGTTTCTCTCCCCGCTTGGTCTTCTATCTTTTATGATAAGTGCTTCATCTTTCAAAGATTGGCTGATTGCTACGATAGATATGGTTGGTGAGGAGCATCTAAACCTATTGCTTACTGTGGCCTGGGCTATTTGGACCAGCAGAAACAAATTTATACACGATGGCGAGCCATTGAACCCCCAGAAAACAACCATCCATGCTTCTCACCTTGCTGCTGATTTCGCCTCGGCCAACGAAAAGCCCAGGCTGACTTCTGATCTTCCTTCCCCTGCTTGTTGGCAGCCCCCAGATGGTCATGTGCTGAAGATTAATGCCGATGGGGCTTGGTGTTGTCAATCCAAAAACATTGGCATTGGTGTGGTTATTAGAAATGGTGCTGGCAGGGTTATGGGTGTAAAAGCGCTAGCTGATAAAGGTGGCCACAGTGCTCTCTATGGAGAAGCGCTAGTAGCTTATCATGGAGTTTGTCTTGTGCATGAGCTAGGCTTCTTGTGCGTCATCTTGGAAAGCGACTCTCATAACCTCATTTCAGCTATTCAAAGCGGAGATGACTGGTCTGAATTGAGCTTCGTGGTGGCGGATATTAGAAAGACTGCTCTTGAATTTCCCTCTTTTTCCTGCAATCATGCTCAACGTGCTTCAAACAAGGTTGCTGATGCTCTTGCTAAATATGGTCTTATGTGTTCTTCCGAAGTTGTGTGGGTGGAGGTTGTCCCTCCACCAATTTCTGACATTGTTTCCTGTGAGTTGGTCTAATAGAATTTTTTTCCTATAAAAAAAATATATAAATATGGTTGGAGAAGTAGTTTGTAGTTGCAACCTGAGATAGCAAAGGGTGGACCAGTTGTAGATGCAACTGGAAGCAGAAGAATAAGAAGAAGAAGAAGAAGAAGAAGAATGTTCACCGTAGGTATGGTTGCAAATAGCACATCCTGAAAAAATAAATATAGAGAGAAATAGGCTTTCTGTAGTTGCAACCTGTGGCTGCAAGAAGACTGCAATGGTTGTTTCAACCTACTAGAACAGTGAAGAAGATGAAGTGAGATGATGCTTCATAGGGCAGTAAAAACTCCAAATCAGACCATGGGATGGATGCTCAAGTTATTTCCACCATAACCCTTAGTTATGGGTTGAATCTAACCCTAAAAACACCACTAACCAGGGATTTTAGGGATTCGTTGGGAAAAACACCACTAACCAGGGATTTTAGGGATTCGTTGGGAGGTAGAAGATTATCCAAACCCCTCCTTGGAACACTCTCCACTGTGCAACTCCCAAACATTCTCGACCCAGGAGGCAAAAAATGACCAGCCCAAAAATCTAGCTCTTTTGGGGCAAAGAGCAGTTCTTTCACTTTTTGGCTCCGACGGAGAACTACTTTTACATTTGGGCTGTTTAAGTGATAAAAACTGCTCTATCCCTGCTCTATTCAGAGCAGAATTTATTTGCTTTGATAGAGAGCAGGCAAAGAGCTGCTTCTGCTCTTATAAGAGCTAACCCAAACACAGGCTAAGAGAGTTAGAGAATAGAATGGTGTAATTAGGGTTAGATAGGACCCAACTAGCCTATACACTCATAAAAGCTATATATTACATACACCCCATATATATACGCACACACACACCATAAGTAGTACACTCTACACACACTGAACTCACTCACGCACACCATGCCAGTTCAAGCGCCTAATATCAATTCTCCTCCTACGATTATTCAGCTCATAAAAAAACCCATCTTCCACCCATAGATCAGGTATCGCAAAATCTGACATAGATTACTTTTTTTTTAAAATATTTTTTAATGAGTTGTTACGTAGAACTGACCCAGATTTTGCAACTAAAATGTTCCTATTCGCTCAATAACCTAATGAAGACTTGGATCCACAGTTTGAATTGTCCCTTTCTCTTTCATCATCAACCCTCCAAAACTATCTTCCCATAAGGGTATTCATATATTTCAGGCTTCTAATGTCCAACCCACCAAAACACTTAGACAAAGACATACTTCCCAACTCAACAACTAATATTTCCTATTAGGTCCCACTGCTTCCCATAAGAAATCCCTCTCAATCTGCTCAAATTTGTCAATAACGCATGCATGGCACACATATATTGACATATAGAAGACCAGCAGAGTAGATAAAGTGCTCTTCACTAAACATAACTGACGCCCACTACACAACAGTTTCCCCTTCCATTTTGCCAAACGAAATTGAGAGGATTTCCTACCACTAGATCCCATAGATCAGCCACCTCCTCATAAATTGTAAGCACATTCGAAACTGCCCTAATCTCATTGCTATCAGCTCTATAGGAAACCATCGTATCATTACCATATTGAAAGTGAGTAATAACCCTCCCATTCCTTCCCACCTTAAAACCCAAAATATTATTGAGTTCATAAGCTTTTTAATCAACCCATCCAAGTCTTCAGCTACCATATTGAAAAGCATAGGAGCTAAGGGGTCTCCTTGACGCAAACCACGAGTACTCTTTGTTAAAATTATAAAATACACAAGAAAACAAGAATAAGATGAAAGATAACTGATGTGTGGTAGTTATCAAGTAAGGTACATTCTAATACTCTCCAAATAGTCGTTAGGGGACTCGTTAATTATTATCGAGAACCAAGAAAACAAATAACATCTTCCAATTTCTTCATTTATCCCCAAAGCTGAATTCAACATTTAATCAAGATATTTCCAGCTAACCCTTTCATACATCTTCTCCATATCCACCTTCCAGATAACCCTCAGAGATCTATAAATACGAGCACACAATGAATCACATCTTGGGGAGATCTACAAATATGAGCAGAGTGAATCACTTCTTGGGCCACCACGGCAGAATCCTTTAAATGTCTCCCAACAATGAAAGCATCTTGGTTTTGAGAAATGATTTTGTCCATGCTTGATTTCAATCTCTTTGCCAGAATTTTGGCCAGGACTTTGTATAAACTGCTAAGGAGACTAATTGGCCTAATAATCTTTTACTTTTTCTGCCCCACTCTTTTTGGGAATCCGGGTGATGAATGTGGAATCCATATTTCTTCCCACGACACATCTTTCATGAAATACCATGAAGAAATCCATGATACCAACTTTCAAGAGACCCTAGAAATTTCTAAAGAACTCAAGCAGTGTAACCATCTAGGCCAGGTTTCTTATTTTTCTCCTAACTTAATCTTCCTCAAAATTTCTCTCCAACCCAAGCTTATCCTCCTAAGAATATTTTTTTGAAGGCAAGCGAATCCAAGACAGGTCTGTTTCATCCCTCTTCCCTGTATAAAAAGAGATTCTGATTAGCCATCTGATTTTTATCCTCATATCGAATCTCATCCCCAGAATCTTATTTTTACCTCTGGCGTTGACCACAAATGGAAGAACTTCATATTCTGGTCACCTGTCATCAAACAATGATCTTTAGATTTTTTAGGTCAACATTATTATTTTTTTGATAACTTGTCATTGAACTTCATCTTCAAGTCCAACCTGATTCCTCTGTCCTCCTCCGTAAGGAAACGAAGCTCCTCCATGTTATCAAAGGCATGGATCATGTGCACAAGTTCATCTTTCAATGGTCCACCATCCCAAAAGTTTCCACATTTCATTGCTTGATGTGCAATTTGAGTTTCCTAAGCTTTAAAGAGAAGTTGTAGGTAGCGGACCCTTCAACTGTTTCTTCTCCCCACCCTTATTTGCACCACTAGCTCTCTAAATTTCTCATATGGAAGCCACATATTTTCAAATCTAAAAGGAGAGGGTCCTCTACATTCACAAACTGATCAGCCTGTGATCAGAAATAGGTCTAGTTAAGCCTTCCCAGGTAGTATGAAGAAATATGTCCTGCCACTCAGGGGAGCACAAGAATCTTTCAAGGTGACATAAAGTGGGCACATTTCATAGGAAAGTCCAATAAGCCACATATCATTAATGAAGCTTTCAAAACATCTCATAGCAGGAGGTGAGTGGAGGAGTCGGATGGGTCGAGTGCCTGAATGGCATAAGGGCGATTGGAAATGTAAGGTGTGCCGATGCTAGAACTTTGCCTTCCGCGATTGGTGTTTTGGTTCTGGATGCAAAGAACACCGCTGCAATGGATTGGCCTGGTCTCCGAGACCTATGGGGAACCCTATCCTTTCGAAATCCCAAGCTAAAGATGTGGCTACGGGATGGTCCATCTCGGGAAGGACGTTTAAGAAGGTCTTGTCGGAGGAGGCACTTTCAACGGGTGAGGGCGGCCCAAGGTTGGGGGATTGTGCTGATGTGGTTCTCGTCGATTCTTCTACGGTGGAAGGTTGGGCGGACTGGCTCTCGGATTTCTGTGCTACAGGCCTAGCCGACGTTGACCTGCCTGGGATTGAGCAATTATCGATGTGGGCCAAAAGAGCTTGGGAGATTGAAAATCTTTCTGTCAAGACAATTAATCATCGTTTGGTTCTATTTGAATTCTTGAGCAAAGAAGACAAGGAAAAGGCTTTATTGGGCCAAGATGGGTGGTGGCTTATTGGTAAGGGAACCATCTCCCTTAAATCTTAGAGTAGGGAGCTGGAAGCTGCTCAGACTTGCAGTTTTGGGCAAAGCGCTTGGCTCCGCCTGAGGGGTGTACCGCTTCATCTCTGGGTCTCGGCTGCTTTCAATACCATTGGAAACTTATGGGGAGGATTGCTTGAAGTAGACCCTGAAACCCTAGCGTTTGAGAAGCTGTCTTTTGCTAGAATACAGGTCAAATCGTCTTCGTGGGTTGATATTTCGAGAATCCTGTGGCTATCCTCTAGTGGTTACCGATATCCCATTACCGTCGCAGTGGAGATCGTAGAGGACATAGGCTCCATGTCTAAGGAAGCAGCTAGGACTACAAAGTCAGAGCCATCCCTTGTTCGTAGTCGTGAATCCTTCAAGAGAGGTGACAGCTTGAGGGAGGCGAATTCCATTGGCGTGGGGAGCAATTTTGGGGTGCGGAGACATTCTCTAGATGCTTCGCTTCCTGACATCGATACCGATGCAAAGGGTGGAGTTGACGGTAAGTTTCAGAGATGGAGGAAGACACTCTCGGCACCTCCTCGCTTGATTCCCGGCCAGATGAAGAACTGGAGGACGCATCATCCAACTCATGATTCTAGTCATGCGATGAAGAAGACACGTCGTTCTACTCGTGTCGGATTCAACTATACTTCAATTCCGAGGCTTCCCATTCAAAATGGACGTGAAAGCCTGCCAAATCCGCCTTGTGGCACTTTTTCTTCCTGTCGTCCAGCTAGCTCAAATAGTAACGGGTATCTGAACGATGATAACAGCTGTAAATTTACCTCGTCCTCTAAATTGGGTCATGGGTTTAACAGTGGGCTCGTATTATCAGACCGGGGAATCAAAAGTAACACCCACTCATGTTTGGAGCGGGTTCATGTGTTGGGCCAATGGGGCAATAAACCGCTTAAGGCTGACCCAGTCGATCATTTCATTTCTGCCGATTGCTCTTCTTCTCAATTGCAAGGTCTGTTTAAGAGAAAAATTAGAAGGCGCATGGTGTTTGGAACTACTGGTGGCGAGTCTTCTTAGCCTCATATTCTAGACTTGGAGTTGGAGGAATCGATGAGGGACGATTTTGAAGATCGTAGGAGTAATATGGACTGCATTTTGTGTCCATCCGATGGGCACCTCTCAGAGTCCAGCGATCCTGCTTCATAAATAGAGCGGACAGTTGGATCTCAGGACGATCTTAATGCTTTACCCAATGCTGACCTTACCGGCATCTGTAAGAAGTATGAGTTAATTTTCAATGGTAGTCAAGAGGACTTGAGATCTCTTTTCAAGGACAACACTCGAAGGAAGTTTGGCAGGGAGGAGAGTGAGCAGGAATCGAATAGCTTTGGGTCCCAGATCAGAGGCAGAGGTAAAGAGAGAATCTCTATTGACGATTCTGCTCCTTTGCCAGTTTGGGTGATTGTTTTTGCTTGATGTTTTTTAGAAATTTATCATGGAATGTTAGAGGCCTAAGAGATAACGCGAAGTGTGATATCGTGAGGAATTCTATCGATGCACATAAGCCGACGATTGTTACCCTACAGGAGATCAAGTGGAGTTCGTGTGACAATTCAAAGGTTCGTAAGGTGATTCGTGGGCATCAGTGGAAGTGGCAGGCTTTGAATGCTGTCGGGATCAAGGGGGGAGTGTTGGTAGCCTGGGATAGTAATGAAGTCACGCAGAGGGATGTGGCTATTGGGAATCGCTCGGTGTCCATCTTGTTTTGTTCGGTTAAAGACGGTCTGATATGGGTTTTCTTCGCTGTATATGGTCCTAATGACCCTGCACTACGAACGGGTTTCTGGACAGAGCTCCTTCATATCCAAAGACGGTGGAACTTCTCATGGATTGTCGGAGGTGGTTTTAACGTTATCCGGATCAAGCACAAAAAAACAGGCAGAATTAGAGTCACTGCTAGTATGAGAGGGTTCTCAGATTTCATGGCGACCTCCGAGTTAATGGACATTCCGATAAAGGGGCCGCGTTTTACATGGTCCAACGGACAAGAGAGTCTGGTTATGAGTAGAATTGATCGATTCTTGATGTCTACTCACTGGGATGACATTTGTCCCAGTTTATCTTCCGAAGGTTTCGCCGCATCGGTGTCAGATCACATCCCAATCGTCCTTGCTCCTCAGATGGAATCGTGGGGTCCTAGGACTTTCCCCTTCGAATTGGAATGGTTGAAGAACCCTCTCTGCCACGATCTAATTTCTTCTAATTGGAATAAGTGGAGACCCCATGGATCAGTCGAGTACGTTTTCTGGCAGAAATTAGTATTGCTTAAAAATCTGCTCAAAGATTGGAATTGGCAAGTTTTTGGGGACATCAAGAAGGTCAAGTTGGATCTTCTATCTGAAATCCTTCGCCTGAACATCAAGGAAGAGTCGTCTCCCCTTTCCGTTATTGAATTGTAGTTGAGAAAAGATTTTAAGGAAGAGCTCAATACTAAATTGGGGGAAGAAGAATTTTTTTGGCGCCAAAGATCGAGAGAAAAGTGGGTTAAAGAGGGAGATTTGAATTCTGACTTTTTTCATGCTATGGTGAATGCGAGGTGCAGACGCAACTTCATATCCTCTATTCGGGTCAATGACCGATGCATTAAGATAAAGAAGAGTTGAAGAACCATATCGTCTGACATTTTGGCGACAGGTATACGGAAGAACATTTACGGAAGCCTTTTCTAGAGGATCTCCCTTTAAATTCTATTTCTTTAGATGACAGTCGAGCATTGGAGGTGCCTTTCTCCATGGACGAAGTCAAATCTGCAGTGTTTCAAGGGGATGGCGAAAGAGCCCCGGGGCCTGATGGCTTTCCAATCAGATTCTACCAAGAGTTTTGGAACGTCATCAAAGAAGATCTGTTTAGGGTCTTTGTCGAATTCCATCGAAAAGCCAAGTTAGGCAAAGGCACGTCTTCAACTTTTATTACTCTTATCCCGAAAGTCTCTGAAGCCGATACTATGGGGCAGTTTCGTCCAATCAGTTTGATAGGTAGTATTTACAACGTTATTGCTTGGGTTCTTGTAAATCGATTCAAGATGGTCATCTCTAATATTATAAGTCCCACTCAAGGAGCTTTCATTCGCGGAAGGCAGATTGTTGATGGGGCAGTTATAGTGCACGAGTGCATTCACTCTAGGTATTGGGATGGTAAGGTAGGCATTGTGGTCAAACTTGATATGGAAAAGGCGTACGACCGCGTTAACTGGTCTTATATCGTTCGCATTCTCATCAAAATGGGTTTCGGCTCAAAATGGTGTAAGTGGCCAGGAGATTAGTCTTAATCAAGAGCGCCCTTGCTAATATCCTGGTTTACTATCCTTCTATGTTTCGATGCCCTATGAACGTCGTCTATAGAGTCGAGAGATTAATGAGGAATTTCTTGTGGAGTGGTAGCAAAGAGCGTAGGAAAATCCACCTGGTTAATTGGGACTCGGTCTATCTCTCAAAGAAGGATGGAGGTTTGGGTATCCGAAGCATTTTGCAAACCAATTCTGCCCTTTTGGGCAAGTGGCTTTGGCGGATAGTTGAGAACCATGAATAGTTGTGGGCCTTGATCATTACCAAGAAGTATAAGGTTAGAAGAAGAGGTTTGGAAATCAACGCTAGAGGCCTTTACCGCGCTTCCGGGTGGTGGAAAGGGGTTGTTGGAACCTCGACTATATTCAATAAAGGGCTCAATTTTGTGTGGGCAATGGGAGAACCATCAGATTCTGGGCTGATAGTTGGGCGCCGGCAATTCCTTTGCAAGTATCCTACCCGTCGCTGTATATTCTTAGTAGGAAGAAGAACGATTTGGTGGCGGAGTGCCTAGGCGGTAACGAAAATAATGTTTCTTGGGAGTTGGGCTTTCGAAGGGATTTAAGGGGATCCAAGACCAATAATATGGCAGATTTGATGGCTGCTTTATCCTTGGTTCCTCTGTTGGCGTCTATTGAGGATAAACGGCGATGGAACTATAGTTCTAATAGGAATTTTTCAGTCAAATCTTTCTACGATCTGTTGGGTCGTCGTCCTTTAATAGTGCAGCCTTGGACTGGTCTTTGAAAGGTGAAAGCTCCGCTGAGAGTTCTTTTCTTTTCGTGGTGTGTAGTTCGGGATCGTATCAAGACTGTGAATACGCTAATTCGCAAAGACTTCACCATTCCTAATCATTGTTGCTGCTTATGCGCATCCAATGAGGAGACCACCAACCATGTTTTGATCCACTGTCCCATTGCGAGGATAATTTGGGAAGGCGTTTGGAATTATCTAGGAATGAAGGGCTGTATGCAGAGATTATGTCGAAACGTTTTATTGGAATTCAATGGTTTCTCTTTCCCGAGGACTCCGGCGCTTCCGCTGGCCTCCTTGCCCATGGCTGTTTTTTGGGCCATCTGGAAGGAAAGAAATGTTATAGTATTTGAGGGAAAAGCCTCCCCCACCCAGGAAGTCACTGTTACTGCGCTCTCACTGTTTCGTAATTGGTCGACTATTTATGGTAGTGAAGCGTCGATCTAGGTTTTCAGATTTCTGTTGGCTTGGGAATTCGGCGCTTTTTGAGTTTTTCCATCGGGTCTGTCTTTTTTGTTCTTTTAGCCTCGTCTTTTCCTTTTTGCATTTTTTTTCCCTTGCTCAGCCGATCTGGGTTGTAATTCTCTCTTTTCTATGAAATTACGACTTTTACCGATTTAAAAAAAAAAAAAAACATCTCATAGCAGCCCTGTCAAGAAGACCCCCTATTTTTTTCAAGATCATATTGAATAATATTAAAATTCCCTCCTACACACTAAGGATCATCCAACCTTGAAGAAATGACTATAGCTCATAAAAAATATTGTCTCTTCTAATATCTTTATTCGGGTTACGAAGACTCGCGAGAGATCGAGAAATCACGAATCTCAGTTTCAAGTTGCTCAAAAAGCAACTAATTCCAGGCCACCTGAATGCCTCCAGAAGCATTTGAGCAGCTAATTCCAGGCCACCAGAATGCCTCCAGAAGCACCCATGGAGTCAGCACCCATGGAGTCGACCCCTTCTCAGTCCCATTTAGTAGGAGTGGAGCCCTCATCACCCCAGATTTCCTGTACAGTCTTCTATCTCGTTTCCATCTCTTTACAATAAGATTATTTGAAAAAATAAGCTTCCTATCCCTAAATAAATGATGATAATACAAGTCCTTCTAGACACTGACTAAACAATGACCTGAACGCATTTCAACTGCTGCATTTGTGTTGATCTAAGTTGTTTGCACGGATCTCCATCTACTTTAAATTTCGGGTACATCTCAAGGTCCATGTAGCAAGCAGTCTATAAGTGTCAGCTCATTATCCACAATGAGTCGGCTCCTCATTTAGACAAATTCAAAGTAACATATATTATGGTACCGTTGTTCTCACCCCATCTCCTCCATCAGGTATGCATTGTCCGCCTTTGAATTAGACGATGGAGATTATTTTTCATCCCAATTATCCACACAATAGATCTTTAGATCATGTGGGTACCATCAAAAAGTCATTTTTTATTACAAATGGAACACATCTAAAGAAAGTGAGCTAAAATCATGCTCGAGCGTAATGTGTGTCACGATATTGAGGTCACTTTTTGGGATGTGTGCTACGTGGAATAGAAGAAAATTAGCTGTCTGATGGAACGATCATTTTCTCAAGATCTGTTTTGGAAGATTGAGATGAAAAACGATCTCCATGAGCTAATGATCTTTGTTGGAAAAATTGACATAAAATACGATTTCTCCCATATGATTTGACGCAGTCACTGTGGAATCAGATGATGGCCTTTGACTACATTTAAACATACGATTGAGAGATTGTGTTTCATTTTAATGTTTTTTAATTAAGATCTTTAGATCATGGCCTTTAAATCAGATGACTTATATAGTGTTTCTGCATGAGGCAGGTCTCCCAAATACCAAATCTTTCTTTTAAATTTGTGTGTAAGGGCCAACTTATTGTGTGCAAGCAATTTCTCCCTCATTAATCTTCGAGTTGATAATAAAGCATGAACAATGAATGGTTCAGTCTCACTCCACGCGAATGGTTAAATAGTTAAATATGCTTTTGTTAATTTGGCACTGACAAATATCTATTCTGCTGTGGAATTTGACTAGCTTGGCAAAGGGAGATTGACCTATACTAAGCTCTCATTTAAATACTAAAATGGTGATTAAATGATCTTACGCTATCAATGGTTTAAGATGTGGGGGATCTATACCCTTAAAGTGATAGATCATAGACTGAAGTGCAACAAACCTAAAAATGGTGTTAGAAAGATTTGGACAATCCGATCTGCTGACTATAATATAAACCTATTGTTTTCAATTATAATGGTTAATATTAAGTTCATCAATTGGATGGTTCACATCCACTTATAAGTTATCAGCATGTTTCTGTGGGATGAGGTATGTTCAAATGATAGAATGCCACTTTGGACAATTTCGATTGATCTAGATACGAGTAACATAGCATTATGATAAATTATATTTTAATGGTGTAAGATCATTTAAACACTTTTTGGTATTTAAATATCGTGCTGGAGCTATAATCCCTTTATTCCATAATAAGGCCTTGTTTGGCAATCTTTTTCTAAAAAATACTTTTCAAGTGTTTTATAGAGGTTATCATAGCATGAGGCAGCTTCTCAAGAGAACATTATTTTCAATTAAATGTGGTCTCGTCCTTGGGTGAAATATATTTTTTACCCGGATAATTTTTTCTTTGATAATACTTCTTGAAAAAGGATTACCAAAGAAGGCCTAGATAGCCACATGCCATCAACTTTTACTATAAAAAGACTAAGTTGTCCTTAAATGTTATCGAATCGCTTAGAAAGACAACAAATTTTTTTCTTAAATTTCAACTCCAAGTTCAGTTCGATTAAGATTCTTTATTTTTATTTTTTAATGCATTTCACTTTGTACTCCTTTAATCTAGAAAACATTAAAATAATTGACAAAGTCATGCGTTTGGAACCCTTTCTATAGTGGAGAGAGGGAAGGTGAGGGTTATATACCCTTAGGAGGTTAAGAGAATTTCTTTTGAATTTTTCTAACAAAATATATGATCCATAAAATACAAAATATATATAATCAATACAATCGAGGTATCAAATATCGGCAAATACATATCGGCTTTTCAGCAAATTAATACTTATTGGCGACGATATGTATCGCTATTCAACTCGGTATCAGTTGATATGGGCCTGTATCGGCCGATACGTATTTATTTCGGTCCCCAAAGGACCGATACTTAATACCAATACCAATTTTGTTACCTTGGATACAATAACAATTTGATATGATAAACGATACAATCTCTCTTTTTTTTATGGTCCCACATTAGATAGAGAAAAGTTCTTACCTTGGGCTACATGTGACTACAAACATTACATATCATGATGCATTTTGGGTGGGGATTTAAGCTCATGCCAAAACAAAACTGTCACAACCGCATATTTTTGAGATGAGTGCAGGGCACGCATACACACATAAGTATATGTGTTTCACAAGGAGACCAAAACGACCCAAATACATTAAGTGTGTACGTGGGAAACACACTAGTATATCCCTAAAATTATAGATATAAAAGTGAAGGAGAGAGAGGAGCCCTTACGTAACTCTATTCTAACCTAAATAGAGAGAAGGAGAATATAAAGAGAAATAAGAAAAGAGCCTAGTATAGAACTAGGGTTCGTCGAGACTTAGGTCGGCAAAGGAGATTAGAGGAAAGGACGGGAGGAAGAACCAGGGAGGCCGGATAGCCTAGTAGATATTCAAATCATAAATCGGACCTGTGCGTGATTCATCGTCAGAGGTACGTTAAAAACATGATAGATGCCTAGGAATGTTTTGAATAAGTAGGAAGGATGTTGGCTAAATGTTACTTTATATAAGATTAAGGTTAAATGAAAGATGGACACTTGTTCTCGATCTTGATCGAGGGACAAATCGTTGTTCCTCGCTCGAGCGGTCTAAAAAGGCTCGCTCGAGCGAGGATGAACAGAGAAAAGTATGACTCTGGGCTCGCTCGAGCGGTCCCTAAAACTAAAGGAGAGCTCGCTCGAGCGAGGGTCCACAGTATAATTCGAAAGCTCGATTTAACCGCTCGAGCGATCTCGATTTGACCGCTCGAGCGAGGTCAAGAGACCGCTCGAGCGAGGTCAAGTGACCGCTCGAGTGAGGATAAATGGCCGCGCGAGCGAGGTCTGGTGACCACTCAGATCTTGGTTTTCTAATATAAGAAACTTGGGAGTCATACACCCCAATGACCTTAGATCGTTCTAAAACTATTTTTTTAAATGTAGGTTGATGCATTATAACCCTCCACGAGCAGGCGTGCCTTGAGATTCGTCGAGGTAGGGAATATTCTTGAAATATGTGTATTATTCCGTGAACTCATATGCATAGTATAGTCTGTTTAAATAGTTGTATATTCCATAAACCCTCATGATAAGGGTGAGTGTGTGTGTTACAATGTGAAAAATCCTGAGGTCCCCAGGGGACGAAAAATCATGTGGTTCAATCAAAGAAGGGTGAATCAGAAGCATGGGGTATCCCAGGGATGCGTAAGAAAACAAACAGAGAAACAAAGGTAATGTGATAAGGCCTAATGTAATATATTTAGCACAATCACGGTGAATAACTATATGTAAAACACATTGATATTTTTATTATTTAAGGTTGATTAGAATACCCCACCGACGTGGCGGGATACCCACGATTGACTCGGCAGGATATCCGTGACCGGTACGGCGGCCAATCCGTACATTCATAACACATCCCAGGGATGTAGATTGAGAATAGACCCCGCCGCCTATGAGAAAGGGGCTCGAGATTCCTGTGAATACATATAACAACTGTCTAGTTAGACGACGATGGCGGGTATTCCATCGGGGCTCGATGCTATATTGCTCGAGGACTACTTAAGTTAAGATTTAAGTGATTAGGCCAAAGTCACAACCAAACTTATAAGGAGATTAAACAAAACTATGCTAAGTAGTGGTCGGAACCATTGGGTTATTCCTGTTACTCAAATTGTTGTACATAAGTGATTTCTTGAAATTTTTATGCTTGTTAAGTTACTGACATATGTGTGAAGGATGATCTATATGTTCTCTTGTTTTCCCTACGGAGCTAGGATGTAGCTCACCCCATAGACTATACGTCGCAGGTCCAGGACTAGCGGCAGCAAAGATTTCGGGAGAAGTTAATCCAAGGGCCTCGGTGTTCGTGCCCACAGAAGAGTCAGAACCTCCTCCTGAGAAATTCTTCTAGGAAACCCGCTGCATACTCAGAGAGTGAGTTGAGAGAGTACTATGTATAGCTTGGTATATCGAGCCTCTTTATTTCGAATGTCTTAATTTCTGTCTCTTGATAAAACATCTAGGATGAATAATTTTCATTAAACTTTTGGGTATGTTCTTATGTACATGAATTGACATGGGACAAGGACAGCCTTGCGAGACCAAATAATGGTTTTGAAATTTCGATTTAGAGTAACCACGCGTGCTTCAAATTACGGTTTTGGCTTGTATATATACAATGTGTGGTAAATAGCTCAGGGCACTTTTGAAGGTCGTCGATGGCACTGATGATTTTGGGATGTCAAATTGGTCAGTTGGTATCAAAGCCCTTTCTTTTCAGGGTTCTGACTATCATATCGTCAGAATCTAGGGACTTCTGCTAAAGAGATTATGGATTCTCATGCAGACCGTTATGTTTCCTAGAGGGAGAGGCCGACCCAGGGGTGGTCATGATAGGAATTTGCGCAGTAGAGATGGGTTCGTCTCACCTACAAACAGTGCCATTGGGAAACAGGAAATTCCGAGAGCGGTGGCTGTGGAGGAAACCAAACTCAAGCGGAGGAGCAAGATCTAGATAGAGCGGATCGAGATCAGAGGGAACAAGATAGGGTGAGAGAAAGAAAAGAAGAAAGAGAAGAGGGTCAGAGAATGATGCACACAATGGAAACCATGGCACCTGCCTTGGCACATCAAGCAGCGTCCTTGGCTGCTCATACAGTACTAGAACCACGAACACCTACCCCTCCAAGAGGACTTACACCTCCAAAGTGGCTTCAGATTCACCGAAGTTCGAAGAATGAGACCTCCCAACTTTTCAGATGTGCAGACACGATGGCAGCAAAACTAGTTGGGGAAATGGAGAAGGTGTTTAGCGTCTTGACATGCACGGAGGATGAGAGCGTCGTTGGGCAGATATATGTTAGATGGAGAAAAGGACCGTGGTGGAAATCGGTTTATGACGAGAGCACAAGAAACTCCAGATGTGTGGACTTGGGACAGAATTCAATAAACAATATTTCCACAAGTTGTGAGAAATCAGATGGAGACCCAATTTTTACAACTAGCACAGGGAAGAATGACCGTGAGAGAGTATAGAGTGGAATTCATGAGACTGGCTCGCTTCGCCCCAGACTACGTAATCTCAGATGTGATGAAAGCGAAGAGGTTCCAACAGGGCTTAAGGTCGGACATCCGAGGAGGGGTTGCGCCCTTCCAGCTGAAAACTTATGGAGAAGTAATGAGTAAGGCATTGGTAGTTGAGGAAGAAAACAATAACCGATACCGTCAGAGGGAACATCAAGGTAGAGAAAGCATTGATCCGAGTAGGACGGGGAGTTATGAATCGGTATATAAGAAACCGAGGTTTGTAGCACCAAATCAGAAAACAATGCGTTTGTGGTATGGGAGAGCTGCACAATAACCTACTCATCAAAATTATCCGTTGCTGGCATCAGGGAGACCGATGAGGTATCAAGGTCCTGCTTTTTCAAATAGGCTACAACTACACAAGGTTTTCAAGAGCTTCATCACCAAGAGAAACTTGTGCTAAATGTGGCAAGTCCCACAAAACAACAGTTATAGGCGGGGAATGCGAAATTTGTTTCAAGAGATAGGCCACATGATTAGAGATTGCCCGAGATACCAAAGAAAAGACGGCTCCAACTTCCATGCCACAACCTATTTAATCTCGAAAGCCTGTTATTCGAGGGAGAGCCTACGCAGTTACCGCCCAGGAAGCAGGGAGTGTACACGACGTTATCCAAGGTGAGATCTCCTTTAAAATAAAGAATTTCGGTTGCAATACAACTCTAGATAAAGAATGGAATTTCCATTAGGATAAATATCTATATAACTGTTATTAAACTTAAGGGTGAAAATTTTGTTTTAAGTATATGTTATGTATGTATATGCATGCATTGTAGGCACGTTACAGATTTATGAGAAAGGGTGTTACGTCGCACATAACGCGCGAGTGCTGATAGACCCAGGGTCTACCCACTCCTTCATCACCCCTAGATTTGCAAAGAAGATGAAGATTGTTCCAGAGACACTGGACTTTTTGTTATCAGTGTCCATCCCAACAGGAGATTAGTGGACACGGAGTTAGTCTGCAAATCGGTAGTAGTAAGCATTCGGGATCACGCTGTCCACGAATTAGACGCAAATTTAATATGGTTGGACATGCAAGGGTTCGATGTAATCCTTGGTATGGATTGGCTGTCCCACCATTGCGCAACAGTGGACTGCAAGGATAAAGTGGTTGTTTTCCGTCCTAACACGAGGAGATCGTTTCGATTTCAAGGGGAGAGGTCGACTCAGGTACCGCTCATATCTGCAGTCAGAGCAGAATGTTTAATCTGAAAAGGGGTGTAGTGGTTATTTGGAATTTTTGAAAGAAGATAAAGAAGAAAAGAATATTATCGCTAAGATAGAAGTGGTGCGAGAATTCCCAGATGTATTCCCAGAAGAATTGCCAGGATTACCTCCAGAAAGAGAAGTAGAATTTGCGATCGACTTAGCACCAGGAACGGAACCTGTTTCAAAGGCACCTTATAGAATGGCCCCTGCAGAGTTGAAAGAGTTGAAAGAACAACTGCAAGAGCTCATGGATAAGGGATTCATACGACCAAGCGTGTCTCCGTGGGGAGCACCAGTGTTGTTTGTGAAAAAGAAAGATGGGTCAATGCGGTTGTGCATCGACTACCGCCAATTGAACAAAGTCACGGTGAAGAATCGATATCCGTTGCCAAGAATAGATGACTTATTCGACCAATTGCAGGGTGCAAAACATTTTTCCAAGATCGACCTAAGATCTGGTTACCATCGATTAAGAGTCGTGAGGACATTCAGAAAATGACTTTCAGAACACGGTATGGACACTATGAATTTTTAGTGATGCCATTCGGACTGACGAATGCACCAGCGTCGTTTATGGACTTGATGAATTGAGTGTTTAAACCACACTTAGACTCCTGTGTGGTAGTATTTGTTGATGACATCCTAATCTACTCAAAATCGAAAACGGAGCATGAAGAACCCTTACGTGTCGCTTTACGGACCTTGCGTGAACACCAGCTGTACGCCAAGCTCAGCAAATGTGAGTTTTGGTTAGAAGAGGTTAGCTTTTTGGGACATGTCGTCTCCAAGCATGGTGTCACTGTAGATCCCGCTAAGATCGAGGCAGTAGTGAACTGGGAACAACCAAAAACCGTGACAGACATCCGAAGTTTCCTCGGACTGGCAGGTTATTATCGACGTTTCGTAGAGGGGTTTTCAAAAATATCAGGACCTCTTACGAGACTTACAAGAAAGGACTCAAGATTTGAGTGGAGCGAGGCGTGTGAAAAGAGTTTTCAAGAACTCAAGAAGAGACTCACCTCAGCTCCAGTGTTAGCCATTCCATCAGGCAGTGGAGGATTCGCAGTTTATAGTGATGCTTCGTATAACGGGTTGGGTTGTGTATTAAATCAATATAAAAAGGTGATAGCTTACGGCTCCAGACAGTTGAAAGAGCACGAAAGGAACTACCCAACACACGATCTGGAACTAGCAGCAGTCATATTCGCATTAAAGATATGGCGACATTATTTATACGGGGAAACATTTGAAATTTTCACTGACCATAAAAGCCTCAGATACCTGTTTACACAGAAGGAACTGAATATGAGGCAGCGAAGGTGGATGGAATTCCTCAAGGATTACGACTGTTCTATACTGATACCATCCGAGCAAAGCTAACGTAGTGGCGCCTTGAGTCGAAAAAGTTCGCCCAACCGGTGGACTAATTTCGGGTATACATCGATGGAAGTTGTTGGAAGATCTAGCGTTGTGTGGCGCAGACATACAACCACAAGCCACAGGAGCCTTCTTAGCCAACATCTCAGTGAAGCCAGTGATATTCGAACACATACGAGAACTACAGATGAAAGACCCGATTCTAACAAGGATACATCAAAATGTAACTGAAGGTACTACCTCTGAGTTTTCAATCAAGGAAGACGGTTCCTTAATATTCAAGGGGCGACTTTGCATTTTGGACAATGCCGAATTACGAGCGATTCTTGATGAATCTCACGGTCTATGCGATCCACCGGAAGCACGAAGATGTATTAGGATCGAAAAGAACTCGGTGGAGGTTTGAAACAAGATGTGGCAGAGTACGTGTCACGATGTTTGACGTGCCAACAAGTGAAAATCGATCATAGACACCCCGCAGGCCTATTACAGCCTTTGCCCATACCGGAGTGGAAATGGGAATCTATCTCAATGGATTTCATAGTCGGTTTACCACGAACTGCAAGGAGGCATAACGCCATTTGGGTAGTAGTTGATCGATTGACTAAGTCGGCACATTTCTTGCCGTACAATACGATGTATACAGCGGGAAGATTAGCAAAACTTTATATGAAGGAGATCGTCCGGTTACATGGGATTCCAAGTAGCATTGTTTCAGACCGAGACCCATTATATACCTCAAAGTTTTAGAGGAAATTCCAAGAAGGAATGGGAACCAGGTTGGATTTTAGTACGGCGTTTCACCCACAAACAGACGGACAGACTAAGAGGGTCAACCAAGTCATTGAAGACATGCTTAGGGCATGTATGTTAGAATTGCAAGGATCATGGGATCAACATCTACCATTGATTGAGTTCGCTTATAATAATAGTTTTCAGACGAGCATCGGGATGGCACCGTATGAAGCCTTGTACGGAAGACGATGTAAGTCGCCAATCAATTGGGAGGAAATTGGCGAGAAATTTGTTTTGGGACCCGAGCTACTTGAAGATACAGCCATCGTCGCATGATCGTGGGAAAGACTAAAAGGCGGCTCGGGAAGCGACATCAAGCGGACTAGTGTAGACTTTAAAGTGGGTGAACATGTGTTCGTGAAAGTATCACCGATGAAGGGAGTGATGAGATTTGGGAAGAGAGGAAACTAAGTCCCGCTATCTTGGACCGTTTGAAGTTTTGGGTCGAGTGGGAGAAGCCTAGCCTACCGCATTGGTTTGCCACCATTGTTTGATCAGTACACAATGTATTCCACGGTCGATGCTTAGAAAAATATCTCAATGACCACGAAACGTCTTTAAATGCATGAAGATATGACCATGATTAAAGAGCCGGTAGAAATTTTAGATCGAAAGGAACAAAAGTTCCCTTAGTGCTTGTCCGATGGAAGAACCATCCGACCGAAGAGGCAACGTGGGAACGTGAGGCGGATGTTAGAGAACAATATCCCAAATTGTTCGAAATTACCAACTGAATGGGTTCATTCCTTGAGAATATATGATTACGAGAACCACGAAAGCTATGTATATTTTCTTTTAATGATATGTTGACTCCAAACTAAGATTGCACCGCATTGTCATTGAATTTTTATTTAATGGGACTAGTGATGAGATATAAAAATAAAAAAAAATAAAAAAAAATAAAAAAAAAATTTCTGGTCTCGCTCGAGCGACCACTTATGACCGCTCGCGCGAACCACATAAAATCATACTTCCTCTCGCTCGAGCGATAACAAATCCTCGCTCGAGCGAGGTAGTTTGACCGCTCGAGCGATGTATTTTAACCGCTCGAGCGAGGCGGAAATATAAATATGGCAGAGGCCAGAGCGCCTGTTCATCGTCAAGCGAAAGAAAGAAGAGACGATCGAGGGAAGGGTTAGGGCAAACAATTTCAAGCATTTTCCTTCCGATTTCAAACGGATTTGAGCAATCCGATCCGTTAGGACGACTCTCCTAGGTAAAAATCTACCTATTCCTAAAGTCTTTTCTTCATTTTAAGCCTTATTTATACTAAATGGCCTCAAGCCCGAACCCCCAACCAAAGAAACGGATGGCAACTCGGTCGCCACCGGCGCGCAACAAGGCACCACAAACCTCACAACCATCATCAAACCCGCCCTCTGCTCCAATCACACTGGATGATTGGTGGGGAGCAAAAATTTTTGAAGCCGAATGGGAAATACACCCCTCATGTTTCGGAGATCCGGCGTCCACCCAGTGGACATCGGACTTTCTAACCAACAACCATCTCAAGACCTTGCTTACGCCGTTCGGGGATAGGTATTACCCGAGGCTAGTGAAATTGTTTTACCAAACTCTAAACATGAACATCGATGAGGACGCCATACTCGTTACCATCGATGGTAATGAGCTAATTTTCAGATGTGCCGACATTTCCTCAATCATGAAATGTCCCCACATCTACACCCCTAGCCCACTCATCCTACCACCTTTTTCAGGGAACGTAGATTTCCCAACGATCATTTCCGACATCACTGGCGGTATGTCCGCCTCGGGACAATCTATTACCCGATCACAACTACCGCCGCGCATGTGGCTTTTAGATATTATCTTTAAAAAGAATCTACACCCAACCGGCCATGATCAAGAGCGCCGAGATGCGTTTCTGCGACCCCTACACACAGCTTTTCACAATAGGTGGATCAACGCACCTATGGTCATCATAAAAGGCATGGTGCATGCCTATAAAAGAAATGTAAGGGGTGCTGTCCCCCCACCAATCAACCGATTACCGTATGCTCGATTGATTTCCCGACTCTTAGACTCACGAAATGGGAAGGGAGGATTTAGGATCCGGAGGAACAACGCGTCTCCCATACCTCGCCCAAGACCGGAGCCGAAACCTCAAAAGCCTACAAACTAGTGTCAACAAGAAGAGAGACCGACAGTCTCCGATCACCACCCATCAAGCAGAGGGACCAACTACTCCTCTACCTCGGTTCAACCTATACCCACCACCGACGTGGGCGTGATGAGGGAGATCCTTCAGCAAGGGCGGGAGATCAGGTTGCACCAGAGGTTCCAGGAGGCGCTACTGATCGACCTCATGGGCCAGGCATACTCGCAGTCTTACATGCAGCGCGTAGGTGCCATGAGGGACGCTATTTTTGGAGCATCTAGCTCCGGCCCGGCTACGAGGAGCGCCACAGTTGGTACCACAGCCGTCACGGTGGACGATGACGATGAGGATGGCGAGGACACTGACGGCATTTACGATGGCGACGACTATGAAGAGGATGAGGATTAGATAGTAACAAAAACTTTGAACACTTTACATGTAATATTTTGAAACATTTTGTATGGAGGTTAAATTTTCTTCAAACTATCGTGACATGAATGTCACAAAGTTTTGTTTGTGTAGATGATAAATATGTATGGAATGAGATACCGATAATATTTTGTTTGTTTCTGTTTTTTGTATGGAAATTTGGCATGACTAACACTTGCTGCAAAATGCGCAAAATGTTTAAATTACTGGATATGCAGTGATGACGTGGTGGTACCGTTAAGAGAATAATATCGATTTTCGAGGGCTAAAATCTTATAAGTTGGGGTGATTGTCACAACTGATTTTTGAGATGAGTGCAGGTAGCACGACACACATAGGTATATGTGTTTCACAAGGAGACCAAAATGACCCAAATACATTAAGTGTGTATGCGTGGGAAACACACTAGTATATCCCTAAAATTATAGATATAAAAGTGAAGGAGAGAGAGGAGCCCTTACGTAACTCTATTCTAACCTAAATAGAGAGAAGGAGAATATAAAGAGAAGGAAGAAAAGAGCCTAGTTGAGAACTAGGGTTTGAGACTTAGGTGAAAGGAGATTAGAGGAAAGGGACGGAGGAAGAACCGTGGAGGCCGGATAGCCTAGTAGATATTCAAATCATAAATCGGACTGCGTGATTCATCGTCGAGAGGTTAAAAACATGATAGATGCCTAGGAATGTTTTGAATAAGTAGGAAGGATGTTGGCTAAATGTTACTTTGTATAAGATTAAGGTTAAATGAAGGATGGACACTTGTTCTCGATCTTGATCGAGGACAAATCGTTGTTCCTCGCTCGGCGGTCTAAAAGGCTACTCGCTCGAGCGAGGATGAACAGAGAAAAGTATGACTCTGGGCTCGCTCGAGCGGTCCCTAAAACTAAAGGAGAGCTCGCTCGAGCGAGGGTCCACAGTATAATTCGAAAGCTCGATTTAACCGCTCGAGCGATCTCGATTTGACCGCTCGAGCGAGGTCAAGAGACAGCCGGCGAGGTCAAGTGACCGCTCGGCGAGGATAAATGGTGATGAGTGACCACTCAGATCTTGGTTTTCTAATATAAGAAACTTGGGAGTCATACACCCCAATGACCTTAGATCGTTCTAAAACTATTTTTTTAAATGTAGGTTGATGCATTATAACCCTCCACGAGCAGGCGTGCCTTGAGATTCGTCGAGGTAGGGAATATTCTTGAAACATGTGCATTATTCCGTGAACTCATATGTATAGTATAGTCTGTTTAAATAGTTGTATATTCCATAAACCCTCATGATAAGGGTGAGTGTGTGTGTTACAATGTGAAAAATCCTGAGGTCCCCAGGGGACGAAAAATCATGTGGTTCAATCAAAGAAGGGTGAATCAGAAGCATGGGGCATCCCAGGGATACGTAAGAAAATAAACAGAGAAACAAAGGTAACGTGATAAGGCCTAATGTAATATATTTAGCACAATCACGGTGAATAATTATATGTAAAGCACATTGATATTTTTATTATTTAAGGTTGATTAGAATACCCCACCGACGTGGCGGGATACCCACGACTGACTCGGCAGGATATCCGTGATCGGTACGGCGGCCAATCCGTACATTCATAACACATCCCAGGGATGTAGATTGAGAATAGACCCCGCCACCTATGAGAAAGGGGCGAGATTCGAGAATACATATAACAACCTGTCTAGTTAGGCAATGATGGCGGGTATTCCATCGGGGCTCGATGCTATATTGCTCGAGGACTACTTAAGTTAAGATTTAAGTGATTAGGCCAAAGTCACAACCAAACTTATAAGGAGATTAAACAAAACTATGCTAAGTAGTGGTCGGAACCATTGGGTTATTCCTGTTACTCAAATTGTTGTACATAGGTGATTTCTTGAAATTTTTATGCTTGTTAAGTTACTGACATATGTGTGAAGGATGATCTATATGTTCTCTTGTTTTCCCTACGGAGCTAGGATGTAGCTCACCCCATAGACTATACGCGCAGTCCGGGACTAAGCGGCGGCAAAGATTTCGGAGAAGTTAATCCAAGGGCCTCGGTGTTCGTGCCACGTGAAGAGTCGAACCTCCTCCTGAGGAATTCTTCTAGGAAACCCGCTGCATACTCAGAGAGTGAGTTGAGAGAGTACTATGTATGGCTTGGTATATCGAGCCTCTTTATTTCGAATGTCTTAATTTCTGTCTCTTGATAAAACATCTAGGATGAATAATTTTCATTAAACTTTTGGGTATGTTCTTATGTACATGAATTGGCATGGGACAAGGACAGCCTTGCGAGACCAAATAATGGTTTTGAAATTTCGATTTAGAGTAACCACGTGTGCTTCAAATTACGGTTTTGGCTTGTATATATACAATGTGTGGTAAATAGCTCAGGGCACGGCCTTGAAGGTCGTCTTGATGATATTTGATTGGGATCGCCCATAATCAGACAATATTATGACATATGGGTCTAGGTCTTCACAGCATCATAGCAAAGCATTGCAAAAAGTTATATTCTTATATCACATTAGGGGGACACTATATCATATCGCTTATCATATAGAATGGTGAGGCCTCAATGTGTCATAAGCATATCACTATGAGATTATAGGGAAGCAACATGATATTATTTTGCTTAAAGTGTGGATTCTTTTAATTTTCATGGTGATATTTTTTGTGTAGTAACATGATATCATATCTCTTTTAATATTAATTCTATTTATTAGTTTTTTATGATAATATTTTTTATATCTAATTTTTTTTAAAAATTTATTTTTGTTATATTTATTTATTACTTTATAATATAATAAATATTTTTAATAATTTTAAAGAAAATAAAACTTGTTTTTGATTTCTTAGTTTCGTGGGTTGGTTTTTTAGGCAATAGATGTTCTTTTTTGCATGTAAATTAATAGTCTCATATTGGTAAATGTTAAAAGTGTCTATGCAATATATAAAACTTTTCACCTTTTATTATTGTTTGACAATAAGATAAGAATAGTGTGCCTAGCAGTGAGCCACCGTGTTCACGCACGCATGTGCAACGATTGACATTTAAGCGCATTGGCGCTTTAGAATTTTTGACCAGGTAGATCCTGGGCTATTTCAGTTCTATTGGCTCAAACGGATTGGTCAAATATTGATCGTTGGACCTAACCGTTTCATAATTGCTTATAAAGGTGCTATACTTTTCGAATTTGAATTCGAAAAGGTACAACCTTTCATACAGCCGTTGGATGGAGCGGTTGAGATCTTTGAAAGATTTGAGCCGTTCAAAATATGACCATTGGTCCAACAGTCAAATTGAAAATACATTTAATATTTATATAAGGAGATCTCTTGTAAAAACCCGTATTTTGAACCCGAGTTAGACTGACCCTGTGTGTGTATTCGGCTCGGCAACCGACGTCACCATTTGTTTTGGATTTTTATCTAGATGTGATTGTGCGAACAGATTTTAATTTAGAGCCCATTTGGACCCTTGTGCGAAAGTTGTGCACCGACCTCGGTGTAGCCGCCCAACATCGGACTTGAGTTTTAAAATTAGAAGTGTATAATACATAAGATGTGTGTGTGTGTTTTACTTTGTGAGCAATCCTATTATAAGAAGGAATTACATTCCCGTATTATACTAGGTTTTGTTAAGAGAGGATAGTTACCCAACTGTGTGAAACTCCGTCTCCTCTCTTCTTCAATCATCGTAGGAGATCGGTTTAGAAAACCTCCTTCTCTAGAACCCTCTTTGTTGAAAACACTTAAACCTTAGAAAGAACTTGAATCAACCTTGGATTCGTAGTTGGCTATTGGGAGAGGTTGAGATCATTGGGGGCGTGTTGGAGTTGGCTCTGTGAACTCGTGGGATCGATCGCGGCGCGAATCGTTGAGGAAACCCGTCGGTTTCGTTCCGAAGCTCCATTCGCGTGACTCATTTCTAATCTAGGAATCCTTAGATTAAAGGTACGTTTTAATTAAACTTTTTAATTAAATCATTAGATTAGCCATGGGTTTTGCTTTGGGATGTATGGGTTTCGATTCGGGTGAAAACCAGCGAAATCGCGTCGCTGTAGCTCGCTCGAGCGAGCTATTATCATCGCTCGAGCGAGGTATCACCGAACTCCGACATTGCCTTAGTATGTTAGTTATAACGTTTTATCCCGAATTCCGATTGAGACGATTCTTTTTGCGTTGGAAAGCTAATAGAAACATCTACAACTTTCATGTTTTGACCAACTCATGGATCAATCGTCTTGATGGTCAAAAATATATGAGAATGTTACGTCAAATCGCTCGAGCGAGCTATTATCATCGCTCGAGCGAGGTATTGTCGAACTTCGATATTGTCTTGGTATTGTAGTCATAACGTTTTGTCTCGAACTCCGATTAAGACGATTCTTTTTGCGTTGGAAAGCTAATAGAAAAATCTACAACTTTTATGTTTTTACCAACTCATGGATCAATCGTCTTGATAGTCAAAATAATATGAGAATGTTACGTCAAATTCTAGGATTGGCGCAACTTGCCTGTTTGACTTGTTTTTGAGGAAACGCTTAAATAGGTCTATATTATTAGTAATTAGAGTTTATCTTAATGCATGAACGTATATTATGATGTAGATTGAGGGCGAGAGGCCATCAATAGGACTTTGCTTGACTTCGCATAACTCCGAGTTTTGGGTAGGAGAATCTCATCTTTACAGTATTTTATTTTAATTCGCATGGATATTTTGAATTAAAATCTTTGAACTTGCATATGCCATTGAAATCACATCTCAGAATCAAATTGATATGAATGACCTGAAAATCTAAATCTACCAATCTCAAATCAATCTGCTTAAGCTCTGAAAATCTGAAATCAAGAACCTGAACTATGTATAAGAAACTTGCATCTGATTTATATTAGTATCTGCATTTGTTTTATGATTGACCTGAACGACCCCTCAAAAAATTCCTGAACAATTTCCTGGCACAATTTTCCCTCATTACGCAGGGGCTTGTTGCATCCTGAAAAAGGGTTCATGAACGACGATGGTAGGTATGGGTTCCCATCGGCTATATTCCTGCTCTCGAGATATAGTTTACTCGGGAGGTATTTTAAGTTGAGGATTAAGTCATGAATTACTGAACTTTGCATATAGAAGTTAGAGAAACTAAGACGCTGAAACACTGCATCTGTTCTTGAAACTGTTTTTACACATTTAGAAATAAATCTTACATATGATTTCTGCACCTAAATTCAGTTTATTATCTGCTTATATGTTTGACAAGCTATATTCCGATATTTGTTTTGAAACCATGTTAGTTAAAGTAAAATGCCGTAGATGTCTTTCTTCTACTGAGCTTTGTTGGTTAGCTCACTTCGACTATACGTCAGTTAGTCTTGGCGTGGCTATTCAGGGCTGTGAGACTGATCCTGACTACGTGCCTGAGGAAGAGCTTGAGGTTCCTCCTGAGGAGTTTTTCCCAGTATAGAACTTACTGATTTTCTTATTTGTGGTGAGAGTTAGACTTGAATTTGTGGGCCCATTTTAGTTGGATATCATAGTTTTATACTTGACGTTGATTTCTGTTATGAGCCATGTTTCGATGATGGTCGGCCATCATCGGTGGTTCTTTACTTTTAATTGCTTCCGCATTTATTTTAGCTATGGATATTTATTACGCTTTACTCTGATATGTGCCCTGTTTGTCCGGCTTATCGTTTATTCGATAGGTTGGCGAACCGGCCTTTCCTATACCTGAGGGATTGGAAAAGTCGGGTCGTCACATCTCTGGATACAGATTTTCAAATTCTGAAATCCATCGAATTCCTTGCATACACTTTGAGAAATTCTCTTGTTTTATTCTTTTGTTGGCACTTCATCAGATTAAGCTTTCTGGGGCAATCCTCTATTGTTGCAAAGTAACGGATCGCATCTAAGAGATTAACTCGTTGTATTCTGGAAACGTCTCGCTGGAACCCTTTTACAAACTTGAGGATTTACTCAAGTAGAGAGCAAATAACATTTTAAAGATAACGATTACGTGCCTCGAGTCCAATTTCTCTTGCCCATTTTATCATTTTCGAATTTCTAATGATAATATTTTTTAATACTTTCATTGGTAATCATTTACTTCCAAGAGTATATATTTTATACCAAAGAAAAAGACTTTAAAAAAAAAAAAAAAAAAAAAAAAGAAATCTTTGCATGACTTGATCAGGCTCCATAAAGTACACATTAATTACCTTTTCTGTATTGAAGTGAAAAATTTAAAAAAATGCAACTTAAAGGTCTCAAGGTTTAATCCGAGCTTACTCCTAAAAAAAACGAAAATGCTGGAGAAAAAGGTTGAAAAATCGATAAATTAAAATTTTTGGAGTTAAAAGTTGTAGGATAGTTTAAAAGCTCTTTTCAGTGCATGAGCTGAGGATGATGTATTGATATATATTCCCTAAGAGTTAGTCTACAATGGGTGTCTACTCATCATGAGTGGACACCCCAGTCCACATGTCCTTATGACTGAGTGATTTGCTCGGATTTTCATGCATTGAAAGTCCGCACAAGTTGATGAGTGGACACCTCAGTCCACATGTCCCAATGACTGAGTGACTTGCTCGGATTTTCATGCATTGAAAGTTCACACAAGTCACGGACATGTGGACTGCGATATCACTCATGATGACTGGACACTCATTGTAGACTAACTCATTCCCTAAATGCTTATTTCATATAGGTAGTGATGCATCCATACCATCATACTATCCTGCCAACAGCTGACTGCACAGATCTCAGAGCCCCCAAAATGCATTAACCGTTACATTTTGACACATCTTTGATACGATGCGTGGGATAAAATAGTGTTTCCAACTTTCTCATTAATGCAGCCAGAAACTAGGAAATCCATAATATTCTATTTTTAATAGAATTATGCAAGCAAAACCCGACCCATCATTTTGATCTCAACCTGACCCAAACCCGACCCCTCAATACTCCTAATTAGGTCGGGGTTGAGGTTGATGGTTTCAATAGATGGGTCGGGTAAGGATGGTCTCAACCTGACCCAAACCCGACCCGTAAATACCTCTAGAACCGAGCGATGCTCGCGGTGCTTGGGGAGGGGGTTCATAATACCACTTCTTTGGTGTATGTACCAAACTTGCTTGCCTAATTGCTCAACTTTCATGGTGTACCAACTTGAGAAAGAAGTCAAGTCATCAGTTTTCTTGCATCCCCCTTGTTAAAGAAAAGCATGAGTGGATAATGGTCTCCAAGGAAGGAACAAATAAACCCCCTATGTTGTCCAATTGGTCAACATAATTTTCTCTATCAAGCTTACACATGGCATGCATAGGAGTAATATTCGGGTGCAAGCATCTTCACTCTGCTAAAGATTATATCATTTTGTTTTTAATGGTTGCGGGTGTTATGATAGGGCTCCGGATTCTTGTTTATATCGTATGCGGGCTGTTGAAGGGGAGCCAAAATCAGAGGGCTCAAAATTCAGACAATCGCACGGAATTGGAAGCGGCGGCGATAACGACGATGGTGTCGAATCTCCACCATCGGATTCATCCACGACGAACAAGTGGGGAGACAAAATTTGTTATCATTGCAGGTGATGATCATGTAGCACAACCATGTACACTCCATGTGAACCCCACTACATTCTAACGTACCTTAATAATTTGTTCTCCCTCTATATATATATATATATATATATCTTATTTTTTCATAAAAGAAAACGCTTGTTGTCTTTGGAAGTACTCTTGCAATGCTTGAACATTGGCATCGATGATATTAACCATCTAATCAATTGATTTATTCGGTGGCTTTTATCTTTTTTACCCTTATTTACAACCTGAGATTCTTTCTTCCCAATCCGAGTTTCAAATGCTAAAACTATAATCAGAGGAGGATGGAGGTCGTTTTTTGTCCAAATCTCCCATACAGATGGTCAAATTGTTTTTGTCCCAATATTGAGATCATGGCCTACTATCATATGGTCAAATGTTGATTCCATATGACACACATCATAAAAAATGAATGTGAACCACATTTGATGGTATGGTATGAAGTTCACTTTTTTGGATGTGTGCCACGTGGATTCAACGTCTCACCATGTGATGGTAGGCCCATGATATCAGAGATCTATTGTGTCAAATATTGGGATAAAAAACATTTTCCATCGTCTGACTCACAACAATCAATGGTGAGATTACCCTTTCAGCTGGGGTGCAATTACAGTTACATGCCGTGCAAATAATGGTACCCAAAAAAAAAAAAAAAAGCAGAAACCCTAGCTATCTACCAACTACCAAGGATTTTTTTGTTTTTTTTTAAAAAGAAAGCCTCATTTCAACAGAAGAATTTTGTTTTTTTTTTAAGAAAATATTAAGTGATAGTGGGAAGTTGTAGTAAAAAAGCCAAGGAGATCGCTCCCTTGATAGCTTCACCCATGCTAAAACGACGGCATCATCAACCAATAGGGGATTGGCGCAGTGGCCAGGATCACACCTCAGGGGAACGGAGGATTTATCTCTACCAACTGGTGTGTGCTGTGCAGGGACTTAGTTGGGTGCTCTACGAGGCCGAATACCCCATCATCCAAAAACAGAAAATAAATACCCATCAGATCTAGAGATTTGAAGTAAGAAAATGGCATTGAAGAGCTAAGAACTTGAATGCCATTCCAGAGATTAAACTGATTGACAGTCCCTCGCAACAGAACACTTCTTTCTGATGGGGTTTCTCAAAAAGGAAAATCACTTTTTTATAGGGTGTCAGAGCTCACTTCTTTCTAATGGGGAAAAATCAATTTGGATCGACTTTATATTTGTTAAATTGGTAACAATCGCAGGCTATTCATCTTTGGGGTGCAACTGAAAGAATTTGGTGTGTGAGTAAACACTCATAAAAAAACAAAATTATTTGGTTGTCTCTGCTCAACACTAGACCTTTACTGGTGTAAAGTAGTTGGTTCTATATCAATTTTTTTTTTTTTTTTTAAATTTTCTCGCATTATTCCTCTATTAGGAATTGAAAATTGAAGTGTTCCCTAATCTTTTTTTCCCCCTCCCACCTTCCAGTTCCTTTATATCAACTCTTAACAAAGCAAGACACCGAGTGTCAGATTTAAAAATAAATGCCTAAAGACATTCTTATCACAATTATCAAAAAAAAAAAAAACAGACATTCTAATCACCAACTGTTAGGTACAACGTCCATACAACATGCTTCAACATATCAATGTATCAACCCCGCCCGTGATACATTGATATGTTTGACGACTGATCAGCTTCATCACGAGACTGATCCATACCGATACATTATTATAAGAAAAAAAGTATCGGGAAACAGATATATCGCTCAATATATCGGCTGATTCATTGGAATGAGTCAGGCAAGACATGAATATGTATCGGTCTGGCAGGTGACCCAATATAGATAAGTTGGTATTGAGACCAGAAAAATATCGGTAAGTTTCAGCCAAAATGCGTCAGCTGATATGTACTTAAATTAATGGTATGAACTACCAATATGTTCAGTGACACCATAATGGAAAATGAACATGTATAGCTTACATTTCAATACTGATCCATTAGTTTAAAGTACTACAAGATTGAGAAAAATTTATTACACTCATCCAAAATTCTCTTACATCTACCAAGCTTTACATAGTTAACAATGGGATAATAGCCAAGCAGCTTTAGGGATTTTTCATCTTAAGATGAGAAGTGATATGCTCTAATAGTGTAGCGAGAAGTACGAGAAAAACACAAATTGCACTTCCAAAATCCCAACCCTCCATTCTAGAACAAATATGGATACAGCAAAAATAAAGCTTAAAAAAAAAGAACTCGCAGCAAAAGAATAATAACATCGTGAAAACAAATCTCACGTGATTCACGAGGCAGCGAGACCAGCAAAAGTATCCAATCTCTTGATAGCGTCCCAAGCTTTAACCAAATGGTGATGGAACGGGACCAGCAAGAGCATCTGATCTCTTAATGCTCCCCATACCACATACAATACACCCAGGTGCTGTAAGTGCAGAGAATTTGGCACCACAAAGGTCGCAAATATCATGCCCAATAGTGGAAAGGCGGCTAAGAGTAGCAGCACAGAATTGCGAGGGGTCTTCTAATGGGTCGATAGACTTGTTAGACAGACCCCTCTGCACACACATATCAATCAAACTCCTTAGCTCTTCCTGCTTGTTTGCTGGAGCTTTGGAGAGAAGGAGATCCAGCATCTGCTTCGCATAGGAGTAGTTCTGCACCTCCATGTTCCGTTTGATGGCAGTCCTTACACAGTTGATTCGGTGCTTTGCACGAAGTGGCAAAGAGCCGAGATGGCGGGACAACCTCGCCATCTCATCTTTGGCACTGATTGCACTTGGGCCTTGAACCTTCTGCAGTCTCCCTATTTCCTGCAATCACATCCAGAAGAAATGATGTTCATAGACCATGGGAATACGACATTTTCCTATGGTGGAGAACCCAGTGATTGAGAAAATATTCAAGTTAAACAATAATGAATCCTTTCGTACGAAGACTAAAAGTTGTTTAACCTAAAAAAAGGACATGTGATTTTCCTCGCCAGTCTCCCGACACTACCATCTAATATATGGTGATGGAATCTTACGGGTTTTGAACCATTTCCATTTTGATTGATGATTAGAGATGGTCTTACTCAGAAAGAGGAAAAATAAAGTGCAGGCGAATTGAGCCTAAGTTTGTTTTTTCACATTCCGACTTTCCCAACTCTGTTGGCATGAGTTGTGCAAGTTTCACAGGTTTTGGCATGGATTAAATTAGTTGATAAACTCGGATTAGTATTTTCTGGATAGATGATATTATACCTGAAGTAGAGCAACCGCAATCTTGTACTGAGCACAGATAGTGGCTTGCGCTTTGATGTCGGATCCACGGGACTGATCCTTAGCCAGTGCCAGGAAAGCTTCGTCCAAACAAGATAATGCGTCTGACAGTTGATTCTGCTCAAGGTGAGCAAGGCCAGTCTTGAAGCACAGTGGAGCAGCTGCTCCACGGGGAACCTGAGAAAGGAAGCCAAAGATATAAACCCAGGATTTTTCAAAATATGATCCCCAGATATGGGGTATGGATACTAACATGGACGAGCAATGATACGAGGGGATTTTCTGAGATCCAGGAGATGAAAACAGATACGGTTATGTGTCACAATTAAATAATTTATTATATGAATTGGGGTATAATAGTTCTGAACACCACAAAATATGCCTGTTTTTCTCCTCTGAGAGTGAGGCCCGCCAGAGTCAGATTTGGGTCCATTATTTGCAAGACGAAAAATGAATCAGTGTGCTCCTTGCTGTCACAGGATTTTCCTTATATATATATATATATATATATATATATATATATATACTTCAAAGTCATTATTTTTAATAAATAGAATAAATTTGAGAGAAAGTTTAGAAATATAAAAAAAACTCATACAATACAAAAAGGAAAACACTGTTTTTTAACAGACAAGGGTTAACCATATAATTGAAATGTAAAGTTGCTAAAAAGTTTTGAACTAAACAATTTAACTGTCTAATACTTAACCAATATCAGTACCGGTAATCAGTAAGATATCATGTCCAGTGTTGTTAAAAGCGCTAGGCACCACCTGAAGCAACAAGGGTACCTGGGGCCTAGGCGCCAAGGCGCAAGCTTTTTTTTTTTTTGAAGTGCAATTTAATTCTCAATTTTTTATATATATATTTCTTACGTATTGATATATTTAACTATTAATATCTTAATGGAAAATAATGTATGTTTATTATAAATTATAATTTTTATTTTTATTAATAATTTTGTAACATTTAAAATTTTAAATATATTTATAAATCAAAATTTTAATTTTTCAATATAAATCCTAAATGTATATAAAATTAAAGAATAATACTATGAATCTACAATAGCAATCAAGTGATCAACAAATATGAAATGCAAGATAAACAATTGAATATTATTTATGCACACTAAAAAAATACAATTTCATAAACTAGCATGTAAGTGTCTAAGGCTGCGTATGGCATAGCTCTCTGCTAGCCCCTGCCATAGCAGAGTTCACCTGCTTTAGCAGGTTCCCATCCTCTTTGCTAACATCTTGCTACCTGCTTTAGCAGGTATCCCTTCTCCTTGATAACTCCTTGCATAGCAAGATTTTATGCAGAATTTACCTGTTCAGCAATTTTACCCTCCTCACTACTCACTCCTTGCCAGAGTATATTTTATTTGCTCTTGTAGGGAGTTAGTAGAGAGCAGAGAAGTTGCTGCTAGAGCAGATAAATCCTCCTTTGCAGAGAGTTAGAAAAGAGAATGGGAACCAACTAAAGCAGGTGAACTCTGCTGTGGCAGGGACTAGCAGAGAGCTATGCCATACGCAGCCTAAGTAACTAACAAGCAAACACTAATTCTCGACTCTTGAGTATCGCACTGTAGCTTACAACTTAAGAGATAAAAATTTTAAGCGTCAAGACTTAAAGAGATATAAGTTTTAACATATAACTCGTATACAAGTTCCAAGTTAGATAAGGTTTTCTTAAACTTTTTATTAAAGTAACTCGAGGCGCGCCCTAGGCGCACTTTTGCGCCTAGGCGTGCCTCACTGCACCTGCGCCTAAATTGCAAGGTGCAGGCACAAAGGGTGAGCCTAGGGGCAAGGTGGGCCTTTGACAACACTGATCATGCCAAACTAGTATGACAAGCCTATCGCATCTTAGTACTATATGCATAAGAGAAAATATAAAAGGTCTTGAAAAAATTACTTGTCCAGGGCGCACAGTTGCCGGTGGGGATGTAGGATGTGCAAGAGATTTAACGACATCAATCCCACCTTTGGTCCTCGAAGACTCAAGTAAGCTGATATCGAGTGGCTGTGCTACAACTGGCATCTGAGTACCTTGAACCTGGGATTGTGGTGGGACGCCACCATCTGGAAGTCCAACGTAGTCAAGAGGAACGACAGGTTGTTGAGGAATAACAGGTTGAAACGGTTGAGAAGTAGAGCTATTATCTGGAAGTTTAATCTCACTTGCTGCATTAATCTGGTTATAACCTGACTTGTTTCCATCCAACCCATGGAAATTCTGATCTGGTCTTGTCAAGGATACCCTTGGAGCAGGTAAGGAGGCTGCAACCTGAAGGGATGGTATGGTATTCTGGAAAAAGTCCTCCGGGATAGGCCCTGCCGTCACTCCCATACCGATAGGAGAAGGCTGTGATGTTGGTGGAACCACCAAAGAATCGGTTCCAAATATATCAGCAGTAGGAGCAATAACTGCAGTTGTCGCAGTAATAGTAGCAGCAGGAGCTGGTTGGGATAAAATAAGTGAAAGATCTTGCGACCCCCCTGATGATGATCTAGTCCTACTCATAGGAGGTCCTAATCCCTCACCAAGTTTAAACTGCTTGGTGGCTTCTTTGATTTTATTGACATCTACTGTAGCAGAAGCAATTGGCTTGTCACGGATTCTTATGCGTATCTTTTTGGTCTTTGATGTTCCTTCATCCTCTTCGCTGCTGCTACCATCAGCACCGTAAAGGGGTTTTTTAAACTCTTCTTCAGCTTTTGCCTGCTCATCAGCGGCAGTAGCACCGGCTAATTGTCTGGCTAAAGTTCCAGGACTAGCCACAGAGTCAATCTTTGAAAACCCATCAACTAATCCCTTGGGTACTGAATTAACCAAGGATGGAGGCAGACCATTTTCCTTGTTTTCACCACTTGCTGCTGTAAATGCTTTGACCAAACTGTCTTCTCTTACTTCTATTACATTACCCCTTCCTTTAATTGCACCCAGGTAAACACCAATATGGTCCGCAATGATAGATGGTATTGTACCATCGCTGGTCTTCATGTATGGCATCACCTCTCCTGCAAGCTCCCATTGAGGTATAGTTTTTACTTGGGTGGGTGTCTTGATCTCCCAGTTTCCACCACCCCATTCTGGCCCTTTAGGAACCATGCTTTCAGCAGCAAAATTGGCAAAAATACCTTGTGTCCATCCAGTTGAACGGATTCTTAATATCCTTTCACAGTAGCGCCTTAGTTCTGAATCAGTTGCAGCATCTTCTAACTTCTGAGCAAGACGTCGCATGGCACTGGGGTTCAGATGGCATATAAATAAATCAAGCATGCTTTCAAAGTCTGCAATAACCTCAAAAGTTTCTTTTGCACTGTCGAATTGACCATACCTGAAATTCCATTAATTTGTGAAACATTTTAACATTAAACAAAACATTGTAAAATTAAACTGGTTCTGCAAATCATTCTCCGAACAATTCCACAAACTTAAGATTCTATGTACAATTTAAATATATATATATATATATATATATATATATATATATATATATATATATATATATATATATATATATATACAAAGTTTGATTGATTTATAAGATTTACATACTTGATACATGCATATCCCAGCTGGCGAAATCGATGGAACAAATGAGAGGTAGGTGGACATTGTGGGTAATCTCTTGAACGCAGGAACTCATCCTTCAAAACTGACAATGCAGTTGAGAAACAGAGGGCTCTTATTGCATAAAGGCATCGCAGTACCTGTTACAGTTGGGAACTTCTTCAGAACTAAATATACAACATAAATAAAAGAATGAACGCATAAAATACAAGATCACACACCTGAGTAAATTGTGGACCTGCTTGGGATAATGACACAGCAAGATCCCCACAAACAGGAGGACCTTTTGCTAGAATATCAAGAGACCTTGGGGTAATGCGCAAGCTGTCAAACCTTCATTAAGATAGCATTTTGGATTATGTCAGCAGCTAGTAACTGAAATAATAATAACAATAATAATAAGCACAATAGCTGGTAGTCGTGCTTTAAACCAGAAGACATTGCTCCATTGTATAAATTAGAAATTTAATAACAATGAATAACATAAAAATAAATAAAGATCAGTCATGGATGTTATACATATTGTATCTTCCAGGACGGATGCAGTTCTAAATTTGCCAAAAAGGAAAGTAAAAAACCTTGATGTTATTTGGTACAGGATCTCTGAAAGGTCAAGCTTCTGCTCAAAATTTTGTTGCATAGTAGCAAATCCTATAAGAAGAGGCTCAAGTAAACCTACAAGGCAACTTCTTATCTCAACCCCTTTCTTTTGTCTAGGATTTATATCAGTTGGGACTGCGAGCAATAACCGATCATTCAGAGCACCAACCAAAACTGCATAAAACAAGGACATCCTGAAGCATCATAAGAGGAAAAGCTTGATTGAATTATTACAATTCTGAACCCTATATGATATGCCAGGACATAGCCTTGCTACATCTTCTAGAAATTCCTATAAAAAATAGAAAAATAAGTAAAATAATTTGGGGCCTTTCAGAAGCCTCATACAAGAAGATAAGGATCTAATTATTTGAGACAAATTATACAGATGCAGCTTACCAGCATAGGGCATACTAATAGATAAGATTGTCCGAACTTTGCTATCCCATCCGAGCACACTAATTGCAGTTGCACTTGAAAAGAGAAGTGCAGGTCCAACCCATAAAAGGGATCTAAAGTACAAGGAAGTTAAGCCACCAAAAAAATTGATTCAATAATACTATATAACTAGCAAAAAGAACAAGTCCAAATCACAGTATATCTACTGTTCAGGATATTGAAGGGAGTCCTTTGTCAAATTTGGAGGAACTGCTTGCCAATATATCTAGGTCCGCAGAGACAATTAGTACCCTGTGGCTAGTTAATATTCCTGCAACAAGGCCTCTAAGCGCCTCTTGCCAATGAACCTGTTAAAAATGATTAAATAACATAAGAATAATAGATAAAAGATTTGTTTTTATGAAGCCTGATTATATATTTTATATAATAGAAGGAATTAATAGCTCAAGCTATGACAAATTGACAAGAGAGCCAAAGTTACATTAAATTAAGGAAATGAAAAGTGAGAATCAACATAGTCTAGTTCCCTTCAACCATGTATTGAATTTCCAGGAAAGATAGCAGATAAAAAATGCCATGGTCATTACTGTAAATTGGTCAAAGTTAGAAAAAAGGGGGAAAATTGAAAAAATGAAAATAGTATAAAAAAAATTGAAAACATATATCATAATATATTTTATGTTAAAAATAATATTTTCAATGAAAAAAATAGTACAAAATAGGCAAAAAGAAGAAGAAGAAGAAAAATCAAACATCACAAAACATCGTCGGTGTATTTTTTTCTTCTCTTTTATTTTCCTCTTTGATCGGAGCGACCTTCCTATTGTTCTCGGCCAGCTTCTCACTGCTTTTTTTAATAGATTGCGCCCTTACCAATTTAAAAAAAAAAAATGGCCGATTAACCGATTAATTGGCTATGTAGGTGGAATGATTGCCAGTCGCCAACTTTTTCCGATTTTCTGAAAAGTTGGAGACTTTTGTGACTATGGTCCAGATACAATTTACCTCTTCAACTCCTTGTAAATAGAATCAAGGTTGCCAATTGATAGGCAAAGCAATATAATTACTGGTATGCCTTAGTAGAGTTTCAGGTGTGTATTCATTGGTATGCCTTTAGGTGCAGTATGGGAATCATTTCAGTAAATCATACCTATTTTATATATTATGTCTGTTTTAACAAATACAACTGCTCTGTGTCATTGCATGAGGACTCGCCCAATTTAAATTACCAATGATTATTCTGTGTGCTGTTGTCTATGTATCACAATTGGAAAAAAATTGTCCTTAAGATGAAAAATCAATTTTGTACAATGAGAATCTGCTTTCCATGCACTCTCACATTTCTTATGCATTTCCAGGACGATCTCAAAATCATTTCATAAAAGCCCATGAAACTGGCTACAAGTGGATTCCACGCAACTTCTCATTTCATAGGAGTCCCCAAAACTGTCTACAAGTGGATTTCATGAAGATTCTGATTTCCCCAAAATCATTTCATAACGACAACAATCTCTCTCCCCCCGCGCGCCCCCCCCCAACAACCCCAACTTGTTCTTTCTTCAAATTCTCTGTGCTAGGCTTTTGTAATATGCCTATATCCTATCAAATAAGCCTGAGAAGAAGATCAAGGATTGGGTGAGTACATTTTTTGGAGTCTCCGAGGTTGACGTCCACAGCATTGCAAGTGAACAAGACTACTAACATCATCTTTTCTTTGTAAGTATTCTAATCCTAATCTCCTCTTATGTTGGTTAAAACATCAAAGATCATATCCCTTGCGTGGCTCGATCGTTTGATTTATTTTGTTATCTTTCACAAACAAAAATCGAAGAATCAACTGAGCCTACCTGGCTGGTATACATTACCAATAAACACAAATTTAACATTATTTTTTGCCATTTTTACAAATTAAAATAATACACCAGGGGCAACAAAAATGGCACTTTAAAAGGCCAAATAGCTAAATGCAAGTATCGCCAACATAATTGTAGTAATCTCCATGGAAAAAAAGAAAAGGAGATGACTTTGCAGAATGAAATTAAGAGTGCACTGAAAGAAAAGGAGAATCAATTACCTGAAGTACAATTTCACTTGCTTTCAACTTGATCGATTTTTTCCCTTCAGTTTTGGTTGATATATATTGGCCATCATCAGTTGAGAGTCGATATCCTTGAAGCAGCTTAGCTAACCCAATATGATTCCCATGAGAAGCATACAGAATAGTTGATTCTACAATAGTGTACATCTAAAATTAGCAATAAAAATTTACTTTTCCCACACTAAAAAGCTGGAAAAAGGAAATTCTTGACCACCTATTGGTGAAGAAAATATGCGATCAACTTCAGTTTCAAAAACAAACAGCAGAGGGCCCCTATCTGACCCCACATGAATATCAGCAGATGAGTTTGGATCAAGCGCTCCCTTATTTTCACCAACTTCCTGTGAAGCCACCCCTGGCAGAATGTACAAAGATAGGGTAGTCTTATCATCATCGAGAATAGCATACTGATTTTCATCAGAGCCGACAAATGCTGCATCTCGACCTACACAACAGTGACAAGCAAAGCAAAGGGCGATTGAGATGAATATTTACGTGATAAGAAATATGCACCTCTAGATGATAAGGAATATAAACAAACCTTTTTTAGTGCTTCCTTTATTATTGACTGACTGCAAATCAGTTTGTTCCCAATAAAGTACTACTTCATTTGTAGTGCCACTAAACTCAAAAACAATAAGAAAAAGATGTCGCTTTGCACTGTAGAGCATGATTTTTGGATAGCATTCAACATTTGCAGGAATCTGAAACTAGAAAATGAATGAGTCTCCACTCCAATAGTAAAATTTCTCTGTTTGCAACTGTATATTCCCAAATGAAGATTGTAATGGAAAAGGTTATTACTAAATAGAGTTCACCATTACATTGGAAAAAAGTTTCTTGTATAAATTATCCACTCCGGAGCAGAGATTATATGCCATAAGGTTGATGCCATCTATATAAAATGCTCTGATAGGATAATGGAGAATTCTGTTCTCTTTATTGAAGAAATTCAGCTCCAAATGAAATGGCTGAAAAAGCAACGACTACATCAGTCAAAATGAAAATCACAAATATTAAAATATTAGAGAAACAATGATTGAATGGTTCAATGGAATACCTCACAGACAGGAACATCCCTCAGATGATTGTTAGTATCTGTGATAGTGATGAGTGGCAACCGAGATATTGGACCACTTTTGGCATGTCCTTCCATGAAATGCTATAAAGACAAGAAATATACATAGTTAACTATTCCAGTCAAAATGAAGCAAGCATTCAGGAAGCTATTCTACAAAACTGAGGGTACAGGTACATGGGGCATATAAAACCCAAACAACAGGAGATCAGTTAAACTGATAATATAATTCAATCTACGCGAGAATTGTTATACACTTATACATGAGTTCTAGAAATACAAAAAGAAAAAAAAATGTCCAATGCAAATCAGACTTTAAAAGGTATAGAAAGTGTTGGATATTTCAATATAAGAAAACTACTAAAGAACTAAAGCAAATTAAGTACAGAAGTAAGAGCTTCAAATCTCGAGATATAACATATTTCACTCACGAGAGTGAACGTCACCCATGAAACCCCTTTAATTTATCAAAATTCAAATTATAAAACAAATTCATATTTTAAGCCAACTACTAATTAATCTCCCACTAAAGTTCAAATACATTTCCATACTAGTAAAACAACATACTAAATAGAGATGTCATCGTGGCCCCCACACGTCACCTCAGTTTTTTATCCACACATCTTTCAAGCCAAATGAGATTAAAAAGCCTCCAGTATTTTTTTGGATTTGCCAAACTTTTTTTTACTTCATCTCCGTTGCTCTACTTTTCTTCTATTGTTTTTTTTTTTTGTTTTTGGTCTTTTTGAAACGATAACAAAGCAAATATATTAACCAAAGAAAAAAGGAGAAACATACCTTGGCGGGTAGTAAGGAACTACCCAAGCAAAGAGACCCCCCCCCTCCCCCCCCAAAAGGCACTCACTGAAGGACCCGAGCAGATCCACAAAGCAAATGAACCCCCATCACAGAGACGAGTCCCAGACGTATTTACGGGCTACAACAGTCCCATAGCATCATGAAATGCTGAACTCAGACGTCTTGACAGCGTTCCAACTAACCACCAAATCTTTGATATCGCAGATGACCAGCATAAAAGGTCTTGCCTTTCATCCGAAAATTTTGTTGTTCCTCTCCAACCAGATCGCCCAAAAAACCCTTATAGCATACATTGTCAGAGGCCATAACTCCCTCCTATGATCAGTTACACTGATCTCCTTCCACGTCTCCATCATTTGGGCCGGCTAGAAGGAAAGAATCCATTTGACATTGAAAATATGATAGATCTTGTACCAGATGGTTCGCGCAAAAGAGCAGTGCAGAAGGATGTGCGCGGCCGATTCCCTTCCCCTCATACAAAGAAGGCATTTATTCCGGACCGGAATGTTTCTTCTAATCAACTGATCGCGGGTAAGAATTCTCCCTCGAACCACTGTCCACGCGAAAAATTTAACCTTGGGTGGCATTTTGACTGTCCAGAAACCCGACCACTATCTACTATTGATGGGAATCCTTTCTTGATTCACCAGGTAATTATAGAAAGAATTCACCAAAAAATCCCCTTTAATGGAAAATTTCCATACTCTCTGATCCCTGTTCATCGAGTTAGGAGCCATACCCCTAATTATCATTATAAGATTCCGGAACTCCTCCATTTCCCAATCTCTAAGCCTTCGTCGAGTCATCACATTCCAGACTCGATTCCCCTCTTTCAATTACACGGAGCTGCTGATAGTGGCGCCTTTCGCATCAGAGAGCATAAACATCGAAGGAAACGCCATTTGTAAGGGTTGCTCTCCTATCCATCTGTCCTTCCAAAAACTAATCTGTTGACCGCCACCCCAACTATAAGTAATTCCACTATGGAATTCATGCCGACATGTCTTCACCGCCTTCCACCACATCGATTTGTGAGTAGCTATGGGATTGGAGATCCAAGAATCCTCCAACATCCCATACTTACTAGTAACCACCTGCTACAAGAGTTTGTCCCTTTCTCTCTCTTCCCCGATCCTCCACAGCCATTTTCCAAGCGATGCTTTGTTCACAAGCCACAAACTCCTAATTCCCAAACCTTGTCTTCCATACTAACACAACAATCTCCCCACTTGACCAGATGTAGCTTTTACACTCCCCACTTCCTTCCCATAAGAAATCTCTAATGGTTTTCTCCAGTTTCTTCGTGATGCTAACCGGGGCCAAAAAGATGGACATCATAAATATCGGAATGGACGCAAAAGTTGATTTTACAAGGGTTAGCCTCCCCCCATTGTTAAGTAACTTACTTTTCCACGTAGCCAACCTTTTTTGAAACCTCTGGACAACCATATCCCAGCTTATGGCTCTACACTTCCCGAATCCCAAAGGAATTCCTAGTTATGTCATTGGCAACTATTCTTTCACACATCCAATTTCCCTGACCGCCCGATCCGTAACCTCATCTGGCATATTAATTCCCACCAAGCTAAACTTATGCAAATTAATTCTCTGACCTGACACCCCTTCAAAGATACCCAGCAGATCCGCAACAGCTTTAACCTCCAAGACCCCACGACCTCCATTACAAAACACCATCGTGTCATTAGCATATTGTAGGTGGGTAATTGTCGACCCATGGTCAGCCACCTTAAACCACGAAATCAGGTATAAATCTGTCGCCCTCTTAAATAGTCTATGAAAGGCTTCTCCTACACAATTAAACAACATCGGCGACATCGGGTCCCCCTGTTTCAGTCCCAACACTCCTGAAATAACCGTGTGGAGTCTCATTAATCAAAACTGAGAAACGAGCCGAAGCGTAGTATCCTTTCATCCATTTCCTCAAACCCACACCAAACCCCATTTTGTACAGAACATAATCCAAAAATCCCCACTGGATCCTATCATTGACCTTTTCCATATCAGTTTTATAGATCCATCCCTTCTCCTTCCGCCTTTTGATAGTATCAATAGTTTCTACAGCCGTGACCCTAATGTCCAACAATTGTCTACTCGGGATAAACGCCCCTTGAACATTAGAAATAAGAGTGCCAATAACAGTCTTGAGGAGATTAGCTAGCATTTTCGCCACAATTTTGTAGGCACACACGGTAAGGCTAATTGGTTTGAAATCAGAGATATTGGTAGCCCCAACATACGTTGGAATAAGATCTATAAATGTAGAATTTAGGCTCTTGGCCATGGTACCTGAGTCATGGAACTCCCCCAGAAAAGCCGTAAAGTCCACACCGATAAGCTCCCAACATGATCTGTAGAATTCCATGGTGAATCCATATGGGCCCAGGGATTTATTATTCCCCAATTTTTCCATTGTTGCCTTCACTTCCTCCTCTATGAACCTCCAAGCTCGCTGGCTTTATCCGTCCCAATACAACTGAAAGGAATCCCGTCCAGCAGAGGTCTGCGAACCTCCTCGGATGAGTAAAGCTCCTTATAGAACTCGACAATCTTATTCTGCACAATACTCGGTTCCACATACATAATCCCATTGATATTGATGGAGGAAATCCGATTATGCTTCCTTCTCCCATTAGCAACCAAGTGGAAGAATTTTGTATTCCTATCCCCTTCCCGCAGCCAGTGCACTTTAGACTTTTGACGCCATAATTGTTCCTCCTCCAGTGCTTTCCTGTTATAAGCCATCTTAAGAGCCAACCTGATTTCTCTATCTGCCTTCGAAAGCGGCAAGCTTTCTTCCATACGATCGTACAGAACAATTTTGGCTAAAATATCGTCCTTTACCTGAGTCGTGTTCCCAAAGCTGTCTTTGTTCCACACCTTAATATTAATTTTTAGATTCTCTAACTTTGCCGAAAACACATACGTCGTCGTACCAGTGATGATATCGTTGTTCCACCACCCCTGAATGTTCTCTCTAAAGTCCTCATTTTATAGTCACACATTATCGAATCTGAAAGGAGCAGGACCAGAGCCACCTCTATTGACTTCATTCCACGAAAACACGATCGGTTTATGGTCAGAGATGGTAGTAGCCCAGACTTGAACTATTGGATCGTTCATCATATCTAAGAAGTCAACCCCACAAAGAAATCTATCAAGCTGACACATAATTGGGTCGTCCTATCCATTCGTCCAAGTGAACCTTCCCCCGGCCATTCCCATATCAAAGAGAGCCTTGTGATATAAACTCCATGAATAAATCTCTAGCCATGAGATCTATGGGTCCTCTGTTCTTTTCTTCAGCACTGCACAAAGCATTAAAATCACCCCCGATGCAAACTGGGTGATCTCACTTATGAGTAATGGCACTTAGTTCGAAGAAGAACTCCCTTCTGAATCTATTATCCGTCAAGCCATAAACCGTAATAGCCACCCACTGATGCCCATTCCTACTATCGTGAATCAAAGCCACCACCGAGAAATTACCTATCTCGAAGTCCACCATTTGAAAGAAATTTGTATCTCAAGCCAAGACAATACCACCCCTAGATCCTTGAGCATCCAAGGCCAACCACTCCCACCTACTCGCCCCAATGTCCGATCGAACTGTAGCATCATTCACCTCCCCCCACTTGGTTTCTTGAAGACCAATCACCTCCGGTTTCAGCCCTCTGATAAAGGCTTTGACCAACACTCTTTTGTTCGGTTCCCCCACACCTCGCACGTTCCAATTCAGAAACTTCATAACCAATAAGAAAAAGATAGAAAGCTAGCAAAACCAAACCTCAGTCATCCTCGAAGTTAACACCCCTCAGGGCACCCCTCATGTCAATCCACCACCTGTGCATCTCCACCCTTCGTCATGTCCCTCCTCTGTCCCTTCCTCAACCGTGAGTAATATAGACCCCATCTGGATCTGGCCCGAGCCTTTTTCCCCTTTAATCGTTTCGACTTTCCTCTTTGGCAACTGCTTTCCTCTTTCAAGAATATCACAATAGATTTTCAGTAGGCCTTTGCGATTATTATTGACAGACACTCCCAAAGCATCCCCCGACCGGATCAGTCTTTCCCCGTCAAGAGCCATCTGTTTGTTATTCGTGGACTTCCTTGACACAACATCGGAGGAATCCTACTCAATAGATTATGAATCGTCTGATACATGTCTGGTATCAGCATTCTTGCAACTGCAAGTCTGTATAGGATCATGGTGTGATGGGGTGTGTCGTTTGCAATCGGACCTGCACAAAGTTTTGCTACATCTGCACTCATTACCCAAAGAATAATTAGAGAAACAATTACTGGGCCCTGACTCTAAAGGCCCAGGCTGTGCTACAGTATGAACAAAAGATAAAGACCCTTACCCAAAAGGCCCAGGCTGTAATACTATATCAACAAAAGATAAAGGCCCTGAGCCCGACCCAT